>OY804575.1:109062004-110552786 GCA_963680875.1 Bathymodiolus brooksi
TTACTGATTACTAGAGTATAAAGTAATGATTGGAGTATTTAGTTGTGTAGCAATTAATATATTGTTACTGATTACTAGAGTATAAAGTAATGATTGGAGTATTTAGTTGTGAAGCATTTAATGTATTGTTTCTGATTACTAGAGTATAAAGTAATGATTGGAGTATTTAGTTGTGTAGCATTTAATGTATTGTTACTGATTACTAGAGTATAAAGTAATGATTGGAGTATTTAGTTGTGTAGCATTTAATGTATTGTTACTGATTACTAGAGTATAAAGTAATGATTGGAGTATTTAGTTGTGTAGCATTTAATATATTGTTACTGATTACTAGAGTATAAAGTAATGATTGGAGTATTTAGTTGTGTAGCATTTAATATATTGTTACTGATTACTAGAGTATAAAGTAATGATTGGAGTATTTAGTTGTGTAGCATTTAATATATTGTTACTGATTACTAGAGTATAAAGTAATGATTGGAGTATTTAGTTGTGTAGCATTTAATATATTGTTACTGATTACTAGAGTATAAAGTAATGATTGGAGTATTTAGTTGTGTAGCATTTAATGTATTGTTACTGATTACTAGAGTATAAAGTAATGATTGGAGTATTTAGTTGTGTAGCATTTAATATGTTGTTACTGATTACTAGAGTATAAAGTAATGATTGGAGTATTTAGTTGTGTAGCATTTAATGTATTGTTACTGATTACTAGAGTATAAAGTAATGATTGGAGTATTTTGTTGTGTAGCATTTAATGTATTGTTACTGATTACTACAGTATAAAGTAATGATTGGAGTATTTAGTTGTGTAGCATTTAATATATTGTTACTGATTACTAGAGTATAAAGTAATGATTGGAAGATTTAGTTGTGTAGCATTTAATATATTGTTACTGATTACTAGAGTATAAAGTAATGATTGGAGTATTTAGTTGTGTAGTATTTAATATATTGTTACTGATTACTAGAGTATAAAGTAATGATTGGAGTATTTAGTTGTGTAGTATTTAATATGTTGTTACTGATTACTAGAGTATAAAGTAATGATTGGAGTATTTAGTTGTGTAGCATTTAATATGTTGTTACTGATTACTAGAGTATAAAGTAATGATTGGAGTATTTAGTTGTGTAGCATTTAATATGTTGTTACTGATTACTAGAGTATAAAGTAATGATTGGAGTATTTAGTTGTGTAGCATTTAATATATTGTTACTGATTACTAGAGTATAAAGTAATGATTGGAGTATTTAGTTGTGTAGCATTTAATATATTGTTACTGATTACTAGAGTATAAAGTAATGATTGGAGTATTTAGTTGTGTAGCATTTAATATATTGTTACTGATTACTAGAGTATAAAGTAATGATTGGAGTATTTAGTTGTGTAGCATTTAATATATTGTTACTGATTACTAGAGTATAAAGTAATGATTGGAGTATTTAGTTGTGTAGTATTTAATATATTGTTACTGATTACTAGAGTATAAAGTAATGATTGGAGTATTTAGTTGTGTAGTATTTAATATATTGTTACTGATTACTAGAGTATAAAGTAATGATTGGAGTATTTAGTTGTGTAGCATTTAATATGTTGTTACTGATTACTAGAGTATAAAGTATTGATTGGAGTATTTAGTTGTGTAGTATTTAATGTATTGTTACTGATTACTATAGTATAAAGTAATGATTGGAGTATTTAGTTGTGTAGCATTTAATGTATTGTTACTGATTACTAGAGTATAAAGTAATGATTGGAGTATTTAGTTGTGTAGCATTTAATATATTGTTACTGATTACTAGAGTATAAAGTAATGATTGGAGTATTTAGTTGTGTAGCATTTAATATATTGTTACTGATTACTAGAGTATAAAGTAATGATTGGAGTATTTAGTTGTGTAGCATTTAATATATTGTTACTGATTAATAGAGTATAAAGTAATGATTGGAGTATTTAGTTGTGTAGTATTTAATGTATTGTTACTGATTACTAGAGTATAAAGTAATGATTGGAGTATTTAGTTGTGTAGCATTTAATGTATTGTTACTGATTACTAGAGTATAAAGTAATGATTGGAGTATTTAGTTGTGTAGCATTTAATGTATTGTTACTGATTACTAGAGTATAAAGTAATGATTGGAGTATTTAGTTGTGTAGCATTTAATGTACTGTTACTGATTACTAGAGTATAAAGTAATGATTGGAGTATTTATGTGTGTAGCATTTAATGTATTGTTACTGATTACTAGAGTATAAAGTAATGATTGGAGAATTTAGTTGTGTAGCATTTAATATATTGTTACTGATTACTAGAGTATAAAGTAATGATTGGAGTATTTAGTTGTGTAGCATTTAATGTATTGTTACTGATTACTAGAGTATAAAGTAATGATTGGAGTATTTAGTTGTGTAGCATTTAATGTATTGTTACTGATTGCTAGAGTATAAAGTAATGATTGGAGTATTTAGTTGTGTAGCATTTAATATACTGTTACTGATTACTAGAGTATAAAGTAATGATTGGAGTATTTAGTTGTGTAGCATTTAATATATTGTTACTGATTACTAGAGCATAAAGTAATGATTGGAGTATTTAGTTGTGTAGCATTTAATATATTGTTACTGATTACTAGAGTATAAAGTAATGATTGGAGTATTTAGTTGTGTAGCATTTAATATATTGTTACTGATTACTAGAGTATAAAGTAATGATTGGAGTATTTAGTTGTGTAGCATTTAATGTATTGTTACTGATTACTAGAGTATAAAGTAATGATTGGAGTATTTAGTTGTGTAGCATTTAATGTATTGTTACTGATTACTAGAGTATAAAGTAATGATTGGAGTATTTAGTTGTGTAGCATTTAATGTATTGTTACTGATTACTAGAGTATAAAGTAATGATTGGAGTATTTAGTTGTGTAGCATTTAATATATTGTTACTGATTACTAGAGTATAAAGTAATGATTGGAGTATTTAGTTGTGTAGCATTTAATATATTGTTACTGATTACTAGAGTATAAAGTAATGATTGGAGTATTTAGTTGTGTAGCATTTAATATATTGTTACTGATTACTAGAGTATAAAGTAATGATTGGAGTATTTAGTTGTGTAGCATTTAATGTATTGTTTCTGATTACTAGAGTATAAAGTAATGATTGGAGTATTTAGTTGTGTAGCATTTAATGTATTGCTACTGATTACTAGAGTATAAAGTAATGATTGGAGTATTTAGTTGTGTAGCATTTAATGTATTCTTACTGATTACTAGAGTATAAAGTAATGATTGGAGTATTTAGTTGTGTAGCATTTAATATATTGTTACTGATTACTAGAGTATAAAGTAATGATTGGAGTATTTAGTTGTGTAGCATTTAATATATTGTTACTGATTACTAGAGTATAAAGTAATGATTGGAGTATTTAGTTGTGTAGCATTTAATATATTGTTACTGATTACTAGAGTATAAAGTAATGATTGGAGTATTTAGTTGTGTAGCATTTAATATATTGTTACTGATTACTAGAGTATAAAGTAATGATTGGAGTATTTAGTTGTGTAGCATTTAATGTATTGTTACTGATTACTAGAGTATAAAGTAATGATTGGAGTATTTAGTTGTGTAGCATTTAATGTATTGTTACTGATTACTAGAGTATAAAGTAATGATTGGAGTATTTAGTTGTGTAGCATTTAATGTATTGTTACTGATTACTAGAGTATAAAGTAATGATTGGAGTATTTAGTTGTGTAGCATTTAATGTATTGTTACTGATTACTAGAGTATAAAGTAATGATTGGAGTATTTAGTTGTGTAGCATTTAATATATTCTTACTGATTACTAGAGTATAAAGTAATGATTGGCGTATTTAGTTGTGTAGCATTTAATATATTGTTACTGATTACTAGAGTATAAAGTAATGATTGGAGTATTTAGTTGTGTAGCATTTAATATATTGTTACTGATTACTAGAGTATAAAGTAATGATTGGAGTATTTAGTTGTGTAGCATTTAATATATTGTTACTGATTACTAGAGTATAAAGTAATGATTGGAGTATTTAGTTGTGTAGCATTTAATGTATTGTTACTGATTACTAGAGTATAAAGTAATGATTGGAGTATTTAGTTGTGTAGCATTTAATATATTGTTACTGATTACTAGAGTATAAAGTAATGATTGGAGTATTTAGTTGTGTAGCATTTAATATATTGCTACTGATTACTAGAGTATAAAGTAATGATTGGAGTATTTAGTTGTGTAGCATTTAATATATTGTTACTGATTACTAGAGTATAAAGTAATGATTGGAGTATTTAGTTGTGTAGCATTTAATGTATTGTTACTGATTACTAGAGTATAAAGTAATGATTGGAGTATTTAGTTGTGTAGCATTTAATGTATTGTTACTGATTACTAGAGTATAAAGTAATGATTGGAGTATTTAGTTGTGTAGCATTTAATGTATTGTTACTGATTACTAGAGTATAAAGTAATGATTGGAGTATTTAGTTGTGTAGCATTTAATATATTCTTACTGATTACTAGAGTATAAAGTAATGATTGGAGTATTTAGTTGTGTAGCATTTAATATATTGTTACTGATTACTAGAGTATAAAGTAATGATTGGAGTATTTAGTTGTGTAGCATTTAATATATTGTTACTGATTACTAGAGTATAAAGTAATGATTGGAGTATTTAGTTGTGTAGCATTTAATATATTGTTACTGATTACTAGAGTATAAAGTAATGATTGGAGTATTTAGTTGTGTAGCATTTAATGTATTGTTACTGATTACTAGAGTATAAAGTAATGATTGGAGTATTTAGTTGTGTAGCATTTAATATATTGTTACTGATTACTAGAGTATAAAGTAATGATTGGAGTATTTAGTTGTGTAGCATTTAATATATTGTTACTGATTACTAGAGTATAAAGTAATGATTGGAGTATTTAGTTGTGTAGCATTTAATATATTGTTACTGATTACTAGAGTATAAAGTAATGATTGGAGTATTTAGTTGTGTAGCATTTAATGTATTGTTACTGATTACTAGAGTATAAAGTAATGATTGGAGTATTTAGTTGTGTAGCATTTAATATGTTGTTACTGATTACTAGAGTATAAAGTAATGATTGGAGTATTTAGTTGTGTAGCATTTAATGTATTGTTACTGATTACTAGAGTATAAAGTAATGATTGGAGTATTTTGTTGTGTAGCATTTAATGTATTGTTACTGATTACTACAGTATAAAGTAATGATTGGAGTATTTAGTTGTGTAGCATTTAATATATTGTTACTGATTACTAGAGTATAAAGTAATGATTGGAAGATTTAGTTGTGTAGCATTTAATATATTGTTACTGATTACTAGAGTATAAAGTAATGATTGGAGTATTTAGTTGTGTAGCATTTAATATATTGTTACTGATTACTAGAGTATAAAGTAATGATTGGAGTATTTAGTTGTGTAGCATTTAATATATTGTTACTGATTACTAGAGTATAAAGTAATGATTGGAGTATTTAGTTGTGTAGCATTTAATATATTGTTACTGATTACTAGAGTATAAAGTAATGATTGGAGTATTTAGTTGTGTAGCATTTAATGTATTGTTACTGATTACTAGAGTATAAAGTAATGATTGGAGTATTTAGTTGTGTAGCATTTAATATGTTGTTACTGATTACTAGAGTATAAAGTAATGATTGGAGTATTTAGTTGTGTAGCATTTAATGTATTGTTACTGATTACTAGAGTATAAAGTAATGATTGGAGTATTTTGTTGTGTAGCATTTAATGTATTGTTACTGATTACTACAGTATAAAGTAATGATTGGAGTATTTAGTTGTGTAGCATTTAATATATTGTTACTGATTACTAGAGTATAAAGTAATGATTGGAAGATTTAGTTGTGTAGCATTTAATATATTGTTACTGATTACTAGAGTATAAAGTAATGATTGGAGTATTTAGTTGTGTAGTATTTAATATATTGTTACTGATTACTAGAGTATAAAGTAATGATTGGAGTATTTAGTTGTGTAGTATTTAATATGTTGTTACTGATTACTAGAGTATAAAGTAATGATTGGAGTATTTAGTTGTGTAGCATTTAATATGTTGTTACTGATTACTAGAGTATAAAGTAATGATTGGAGTATTTAGTTGTGTAGCATTTAATATGTTGTTACTGATTACTAGAGTATAAAGTAATGATTGGAGTATTTAGTTGTGTAGCATTTAATATATTGTTACTGATTACTAGAGTATAAAGTAATGATTGGAGTATTTAGTTGTGTAGCATTTAATATATTGTTACTGATTACTAGAGTATAAAGTAATGATTGGAGTATTTAGTTGTGTAGCATTTAATATATTGTTACTGATTACTAGAGTATAAAGTAATGATTGGAGTATTTAGTTGTGTAGCATTTAATATATTGTTACTGATTACTAGAGTATAAAGTAATGATTGGAGTATTTAGTTGTGTAGTATTTAATATATTGTTACTGATTACTAGAGTATAAAGTAATGATTGGAGTATTTAGTTGTGTAGTATTTAATATATTGTTACTGATTACTAGAGTATAAAGTAATGATTGGAGTATTTAGTTGTGTAGCATTTAATATGTTGTTACTGATTACTAGAGTATAAAGTATTGATTGGAGTATTTAGTTGTGTAGTATTTAATGTATTGTTACTGATTACTATAGTATAAAGTAATGATTGGAGTATTTAGTTGTGTAGCATTTAATGTATTGTTACTGATTACTAGAGTATAAAGTAATGATTGGAGTATTTAGTTGTGTAGCATTTAATATATTGTTACTGATTACTATAGTATAAAGTAATGATTGGAGTATTTAGTTGTGTAGCATTTAATATATTGTTACTGATTACTAGAGTATAAAGTAATGATTGGAGTATTTAGTTGTGTAGCATTTAATATATTGTTACTGATTAATAGAGTATAAAGTAATGATTGGAGTATTTAGTTGTGTAGTATTTAATGTATTGTTACTGATTACTAGAGTATAAAGTAATGATTGGAGTATTTAGTTGTGTAGCATTTAATGTATTGTTACTGATTACTAGAGTATAAAGTAATGATTGGAGTATTTAGTTGTGTAGCATTTAATGTATTGTTACTGATTACTAGAGTATAAAGTAATGATTGGAGTATTTAGTTGTGTAGCATTTAATGTACTGTTACTGATTACTAGAGTATAAAGTAATGATTGGAGTATTTATGTGTGTAGCATTTAATGTATTGTTACTGATTACTAGAGTATAAAGTAATGATTGGAGTATTTAGTTGTGTAGCATTTAATATATTGTTACTGATTACTAGAGTATAAAGTAATGATTGGAGTATTTAGTTGTGTAGCATTTAATGTATTGTTACTGATTACTAGAGTATAAAGTAATGATTGGAGTATTTAGTTGTGTAGCATTTAATGTATTGTTACTGATTGCTAGAGTATAAAGTAATGATTGGAGTATTTAGTTGTGTAGCATTTAATATACTGTTACTGATTACTAGAGTATAAAGTAATGATTGGAGTATTTAGTTGTGTAGCATTTAATATATTGTTACTGATTACTAGAGCATAAAGTAATGATTGGAGTATTTAGTTGTGTAGCATTTAATATATTGTTACTGATTACTAGAGTATAAAGTAATGATTGGAGTATTTAGTTGTGTAGCATTTAATATATTGTTACTGATTACTAGAGTATAAAGTAATGATTGGAGTATTTAGTTGTGTAGCATTTAATGTATTGTTACTGATTACTAGAGTATAAAGTAATGATTGGAGTATTTAGTTGTGTAGCATTTAATGTATTGTTACTGATTACTAGAGTATAAAGTAATGATTGGAGTATTTAGTTGTGTAGCATTTAATGTATTGTTACTGATTACTAGAGTATAAAGTAATGATTGGAGTATTTAGTTGTGTAGCATTTAATATATTGTTACTGATTACTAGAGTATAAAGTAATGATTGGAGTATTTAGTTGTGTAGCATTTAATATATTGTTACTGATTACTAGAGTATAAAGTAATGATTGGAGTATTTAGTTGTGTAGCATTTAATATATTGTTACTGATTACTAGAGTATAAAGTAATGATTGGAGTATTTAGTTGTGTAGCATTTAATGTATTGTTTCTGATTACTAGAGTATAAAGTAATGATTGGAGTATTTAGTTGTGTAGCATTTAATGTATTGCTACTGATTACTAGAGTATAAAGTAATGATTGGAGTATTTAGTTGTGTAGCATTTAATGTATTCTTACTGATTACTAGAGTATAAAGTAATGATTGGAGTATTTAGTTGTGTAGCATTTAATATATTGTTACTGATTACTAGAGTATAAAGTAATGATTGGAGTATTTAGTTGTGTAGCATTTAATATATTGTTACTGATTACTAGAGTATAAAGTAATGATTGGAGTATTTAGTTGTGTAGCATTTAATATATTGTTACTGATTACTAGAGTATAAAGTAATGATTGGAGTATTTAGTTGTGTAGCATTTAATATATTGTTACTGATTACTAGAGTATAAAGTAATGATTGGAGTATTTAGTTGTGTAGCATTTAATGTATTGTTACTGATTACTAGAGTATAAAGTAATGATTGGAGTATTTAGTTGTGTAGCATTTAATGTATTGTTACTGATTACTAGAGTATAAAGTAATGATTGGAGTATTTAGTTGTGTAGCATTTAATGTATTGTTACTGATTACTAGAGTATAAAGTAATGATTGGAGTATTTAGTTGTGTAGCATTTAATGTATTGTTACTGATTACTAGAGTATAAAGTAATGATTGGAGTATTTAGTTGTGTAGCATTTAATATATTCTTACTGATTACTAGAGTATAAAGTAATGATTGGCGTATTTAGTTGTGTAGCATTTAATATATTGTTACTGATTACTAGAGTATAAAGTAATGATTGGAGTATTTAGTTGTGTAGCATTTAATATATTGTTACTGATTACTAGAGTATAAAGTAATGATTGGAGTATTTAGTTGTGTAGCATTTAATATATTGTTACTGATTACTAGAGTATAAAGTAATGATTGGAGTATTTAGTTGTGTAGCATTTAATGTATTGTTACTGATTACTAGAGTATAAAGTAATGATTGGAGTATTTAGTTGTGTAGCATTTAATATATTGTTACTGATTACTAGAGTATAAAGTAATGATTGGAGTATTTAGTTGTGTAGCATTTAATATATTGTTACTGATTACTAGAGTATAAAGTAATGATTGGAGTATTTAGTTGTGTAGCATTTAATATATTGTTACTGATTACTAGAGTATAAAGTAATGATTGGAGTATTTAGTTGTGTAGCATTTAATGTATTGTTACTGATTACTAGAATATAAAGTAATGATTGGAGTATTTAGTTGTGTAGCATTTAATGTATTGTTACTGATTACTAGAGTATAAAGTAATGATTGGAGTATTTAGTTGTGTAGCATTTAATGTATTGTTACTGATTACTAGAGTATAAAGTAATGATTGGAGTATTTAGTTGTGTAGCATTTAATATATTCTTACTGATTACTAGAGTATAAAGTAATGATTGGAGTATTTAGTTGTGTAGCATTTAATATATTGTTACTGATTACTAGAGTATAAAGTAATGATTGGAGTATTTAGTTGTGTAGCATTTAATATATTGTTACTGATTACTAGAGTATAAAGTAATGATTGGAGTATTTAGTTGTGTAGCATTTAATATATTGTTACTGATTACTAGAGTATAAAGTAATGATTGGAGTATTTAGTTGTGTAGCATTTAATGTATTGTTACTGATTACTAGAGTATAAAGTAATGATTGGAGTATTTAGTTGTGTAGCATTTAATATATTGTTACTGATTACTAGAGTATAAAGTAATGATTGGAGTATTTAGTTGTGTAGCATTTAATATATTGTTACTGATTACTAGAGTATAAAGTAATGATTGGAGTATTTAGTTGTGTAGCATTTAATATATTGTTACTGATTACTAGAGTATAAAGTAATGATTGGAGTATTTAGTTGTGTAGCATTTAATGTATTGTTACTGATTACTAGAGTATAAAGTAATGATTGGAGTATTTAGTTGTGTAGCATTTAATATGTTGTTACTGATTACTAGAGTATAAAGTAATGATTGGAGTATTTAGTTGTGTAGCATTTAATGTATTGTTACTGATTACTAGAGTATAAAGTAATGATTGGAGTATTTTGTTGTGTAGCATTTAATGTATTGTTACTGATTACTACAGTATAAAGTAATGATTGGAGTATTTAGTTGTGTAGCATTTAATATATTGTTACTGATTACTAGAGTATAAAGTAATGATTGGAAGATTTAGTTGTGTAGCATTTAATATATTGTTACTGATTACTAGAGTATAAAGTAATGATTGGAGTATTTAGTTGTGTAGTATTTAATATATTGTTACTGATTACTAGAGTATAAAGTAATGATTGGAGTATTTAGTTGTGTAGTATTTAATATGTTGTTACTGATTACTAGAGTATAAAGTAATGATTGGAGTATTTAGTTGTGTAGCATTTAATATGTTGTTACTGATTACTAGAGTATAAAGTAATGATTGGAGTATTTAGTTGTGTAGCATTTAATATGTTGTTACTGATTACTAGAGTATAAAGTAATGATTGGAGTATTTAGTTGTGTAGCATTTAATATATTGTTACTGATTACTAGAGTATAAAGTAATGATTGGAGTATTTAGTTGTGTAGCATTTAATATATTGTTACTGATTACTAGAGTATAAAGTAATGATTGGAGTATTTAGTTGTGTAGCATTTAATATATTGTTACTGATTACTAGAGCATAAAGTAATGATTGGAGTATTTAGTTGTGTAGCATTTAATATATTGTTACTGATTACTAGAGTATAAAGTAATGATTGGAGTATTTAGTTGTGTAGCATTTAATATATTGTTACTGATTACTAGAGTATAAAGTAATGATTGGAGTATTTAGTTGTGTAGCATTTAATGTATTGTTACTGATTACTAGAGTATAAAGTAATGATTGGAGTATTTAGTTGTGTAGCATTTAATGTATTGTTACTGATTACTAGAGTATAAAGTAATGATTGGAGTATTTAGTTGTGTAGCATTTAATGTATTGTTACTGATTACTAGAGTATAAAGTAATGATTGGAGTATTTAGTTGTGTAGCATTTAATATATTGTTACTGATTGCTAGAGTATAAAGTAATGATTGGAGTATTTAGTTGTGTAGCATTTAATATATTGTTACTGATTACTAGAGTATAAAGTAATGATTGGAGTATTTAGTTGTGTAGCATTTAATATATTGTTACTGATTACTAGAGTATAAAGTAATGATTGGAGTATTTAGTTGTGTAGCATTTAATGTTTTGTTTCTGATTACTAGAGTATAAAGTAATGATTGGAGTATTTAGTTGTGTAGCATTTAATGTATTGCTACTGATTACTAGAGTATAAAGTAATGATTGGAGTATTTAGTTGTGTAGCATTTAATGTATTCTTACTGATTACTAGAGTATAAAGTAATGATTGGAGTATTTAGTTGTGTAGCATTTAATATATTGTTACTGATTACTAGAGTATAAAGTAATGATTGGAGTATTTAGTTGTGTAGCATTTAATATATTGTTACTGATTACTAGAGTATAAAGTAATGATTGGAGTATTTAGTTGTGTAGCATTTAATATATTGTTACTGATTACTAGAGTATAAAGTAATGATTGGAGTATTTAGTTGTGTAGCATTTAATATATTGTTACTGATTACTAGAGTATAAAGTAATGATTGGAGTATTTAGTTGTGTAGCATTTAATGTATTGTTACTGATTACTAGAGTATAAAGTAATGATTGGAGTATTTAGTTGTGTAGCATTTAATGTATTGTTACTGATTACTAGAATATAAAGTAATGATTGGAGTATTTAGTTGTGTAGCATTTAATGTATTGTTACTGATTACTAGAGTATAAAGTAATGATTGGAGTATTTAGTTGTGTAGCATTTAATGTATTGTTACTGATTACTAGAGTATAAAGTAATGATTGGAGTATTTAGTTGTGTAGCATTTAATATATTCTTACTGATTACTAGAGTATAAAGTAATGATTGGAGTATTTAGTTGTGTAGCATTTAATATATTGTTACTGATTACTAGAGTATAAAGTAATGATTGGAGTTTTTAGGTGTGTAGCATTTAATATATTGTTACTGATTACTAGAGTATAAAGTAATGATTGGAGTATTTAGTTGTGTAGCATTTAATATATTGTTACTGATTACTAGAGTATAAAGTAATGATTGGAGTATTTAGTTGTGTAGCATTTAATGTATTGTTACTGATTACTAGAGTATAAAGTAATGATTGGAGTATTTAGTTGTGTAGCATTTAATATATTGTTACTGATTACTAGAGTATAAAGTAATGATTGGAGTATTTAGTTGTGTAGCATTTAATATATTGTTACTGATTACTAGAGTATAAAGTAATGATTGGAGTATTTAGTTGTGTAGCATTTAATATATTGTTACTGATTACTAGAGTATAAAGTAATGATTGGAGTATTTAGTTGTGTAGTATTTAATGTATTGTTACTGATTACTAGAGTATAAAGTAATGATTGGAGTATTTAGTTGTGTAGCATTTCATATGTTGTTACTTATTACTAGAGTATAAAGTATTGATTGGAGTATTTAGTTGTGTAGCATTTAATATATTGTTACTGATTACTAGAGTATAAAGTAATGATTGGAGTATTTAGGTGTGTAGCATTTAATATATTGTTACTGATTAATAGAGTATAAAGTAATGATTGGAGTATTTAGTTGTGTAGTATTTAATGTATTGTTACTGATTACTAGAGTATAAAGTAATGATTGGAGTATTTAGTTGTGTAGCATTTAATGTATTGTTACTGATTACTAGAGTATAAAGTAATGATTGGAGTATTTAGTTGTGTAGCATTTAATGTATTGTTACTGATTACTAGAGTATAAAGTAATGATTGGAGTATTTAGTTGTGTAGCATTTAATGTATTGTTACTGATTACTAGAGTATAAAGTAATGATTGGAGTATTTAGTTGTGTAGCATTTAATGTACTGTTACTGATTACTAGAGTATAAAGTAATGATTGGAGTATTTATGTGTGTAGCATTTAATGTATTGTTACTGATTACTAGAGTATAAAGTAATGATTGGAGAATTTAGTTGTGTAGCATTTAATATATTGTTACTGATTACTAGAGTATAAAGTAATGATTGGAGTATTTAGTTGTGTAGCATTTAATGTATTGTTACTGATTACTAGAGTATAAAGTAATGATTGGAGTATTTAGTTGTGTAGCATTTAATGTATTGTTACTGATTGCTAGAGTATAAAGTAATGATTGGAGTATTTAGTTGTGTAGCATTTAATATACTGTTACTGATTACTAGAGTATAAAGTAATGATTGGAGTATTTAGTTGTGTAGCATTTAATATATTGTTACTGATTACTAGAGCATAAAGTAATGATTGGAGTATTTAGTTGTGTAGCATTTAATATATTGTTACTGATTACTAGAGTATAAAGTAATGATTGGAGTATTTAGTTGTGTAGCATTTAATATATTGTTACTGATTACTAGAGTATAAAGTAATGATTGGAGTATTTAGTTGTGTAGCATTTAATGTATTGTTACTGATTACTAGAGTATAAAGTAATGATTGGAGTATTTAGTTGTGTAGCATTTAATGTATTGTTACTGATTACTAGAGTATAAAGTAATGATTGGAGTATTTAGTTGTGTAGCATTTAATGTATTGTTACTGATTACTAGAGTATAAAGTAATGATTGGAGTATTTAGTTGTGTAGCATTTAATGTATTGTTACTGATTACTAGAGTATAAAGTAATGATTGGAGTATTTAGTTGTGTAGCATTTAATATATTCTTACTGATTACTAGAGTATAAAGTAATGATTGGAGTATTTAGTTGTGTAGCATTTAATATATTGTTACTGATTACTAGAGTATAAAGTAATGATTGGAGTATTTAGGTGTGTAGCATTTAATATATTGTTACTGATTACTAGAGTATAAAGTAATGATTGGAGTATTTAGTTGTGTAGCATTTAATATATTGTTACTGATTACTAGAGTATAAAGTAATGATTGGAGTATTTAGTTGTGTAGCATTTAATGTATTGTTACTGATTACTAGAGTATAAAGTAATGATTGGAAAATTTAGTTGTGTAGCATTTAATATGTTGTTACTGATTACTAGAGTATAAAGTAATGATTGGAGTATTTAGTTGTGTAGCATTTAATGTATTGTTACTGATTACTAGAGTATAAAGTAATGATTGGAGTATTTAGTTGTGTAGCATTTAATGTATTGTTACTGATTACTACAGTATAAAGTAATGATTGGAGTATTTAGTTGTGTAGCATTTAATATATTGTTACTGATTACTAGAGTATAAAGTAATGATTGGAAGATTTAGTTGTGTAGCATTTAATATATTGTTACTGATTACTAGAGTATAAAGTAATGATTGGAGTATTTAGTTGTGTAGTATTTAATATATTGTTACTGATTACTAGAGTATAAAGTAATGATTGGAGTATTTAGTTGTGTAGTATTTAATATGTTGTTACTGATTACTAGAGTATAAAGTAATGATTGGAGTATTTAGTTGTGTAGCATTTAATATGTTGTTACTGATTACTAGAGTATAAAGTAATGATTGGAGTATTTAGTTGTGTAGCATTTAATATATTGTTACTGATTACTAGAGTATAAAGTAATGATTGGAGTATTTAGTTGTGTAGCATTTAATATATTGTTACTGATTACTAGAGTATAAAGTAATGATTGGAGTATTTAGTTGTGTAGCATTTAATATATTGTTACTGATTAATAGAGTATAAAGTAATGATTGGAGTATTTAGTTGTGTAGTATTTAATGTATTGTTACTGATTACTAGAGTATAAAGTAATGATTGGAGTATTTAGTTGTGTAGCATTTAATGTATTGTTACTGATTACTAGAGTATAAAGTAATGATTGGAGTATTTAGTTGTGTAGCATTTAATGTATTGTTACTGATTACTAGAGTATAAAGTAATGATTGGAGTATTTAGTTGTGTAGCATTTAATGTATTGTTACTGATTACTAGAGTATAAAGTAATGATTGGAGTATTTAGTTGTGTAGCATTTAATGTACTGTTACTGATTACTAGAGTATAAAGTAATGATTGGAGTATTTATGTGTGTAGCATTTAATGTATTGTTACTGATTACTAGAGTATAAAGTAATGATTGGAGAATTTAGTTGTGTAGCATTTAATATATTGTTACTGATTACTAGAGTATAAAGTAATGATTGGAGTATTTAGTTGTGTAGCATTTAATGTATTGTTACTGATTACTAGAGTATAAAGTAATGATTGGAGTATTTAGTTGTGTAGCATTTAATGTATTGTTACTGATTGCTAGAGTATAAAGTAATGATTGGAGTATTTAGTTGTGTAGCATTTAATATACTGTTACTGATTACTAGAGTATAAATTAATGATTGGAGTATTTAGTTGTGTAGCATTTAATATATTGTTACTGATTACTAGAGCATAAAGTAATGATTGGAGTATTTAGTTGTGTAGCATTTAATATATTGTTACTGATTACTAGAGTATAAAGTAATGATTGGAGTATTTAGTTGTGTATCATTTAATATATTGTTACTGATTACTAGAGTATAAAGTAATGATTGGAGTATTTAGTTGTGTAGCATTTAATGTATTGTTACTGATTACTAGAGTATAAAGTAATGATTGGAGTATTTAGTTGTGTAGCATTTAATGTATTGTTACTGATTACTAGAGTATAAAGTAATGATTGGAGTATTTAGTTGTGTAGCATTTAATGTATTGTTACTGATTACTAGAGTATATTGTAATGATTGGAGTATTTAGTTGTGTAGCATTTAATATATTGTTACTGATTACTAGAGTATAAAGTAATGATTGGAGTATTTAGTTGTGTAGCATTTAATATATTGTTACTGATTACTAGAGTATAAAGTAATGATTGGAGTATTTAGTTGTGTAGCATTTAATATATTGTTACTGATTACTAGAGTATAAAGTAATGATTGGAGTATTTAGTTGTGTAGTATTTAATGTATTGTTTCTGATTACTAGAGTATAAAGTAATGATTGGAGTATTTAGTTGTGTAGCATTTAATGTATTGCTACTGATTACTAGAGTATAAAGTAATGATTGGAGTATTTAGTTGTGTAGCATTTAATGTATTCTTACTGATTACTAGAGTATAAAGTAATGATTGGAGTATTTAGTTGTGTAGCATTTAATATATTGTTACTGATTACTAGAGTATAAAGTAATGATTGGAGTATTTAGTTGTGTAGCATTTAATATATTGTTACTGATTACTAGAGTATAAAGTAATGATTGGAGTATTTAGTTGTGTAGCATTTAATATATTGTTACTGATTACTAGAGTATAAAGTAATGATTGGAGTATTTAGTTGTGTAGCATTTAATATATTGTTACTGATTACTAGAGTATAAAGTAATGATTGGAGTATTTAGTTGTGTAGCATTTAATGTATTGTTACTGATTACTAGAGTATAAAGTAATGATTGGAGTATTTAGTTGTGTAGCATTTAATGTATTGTTACTGATTACTAGAGTATAAAGTAATGATTGGAGTATTTAGTTGTGTAGCATTTAATGTATTGTTACTGATTACTAGAGTATAAAGTAATGATTGGAGTATTTAGTTGTGTAGCATTTAATGTATTGTTACTGATTACTAGAGTATAAAGTAATGATTGGAGTATTTAGTTGTGTAGCATTTAATATATTCTTACTGATTACTAGAGTATAAAGTAATGATTGGAGTATTTAGTTGTGTAGCATTTAATATATTGTTACTGATTACTAGAGTATAAAGTAATGATTGGAGTATTTAGGTGTGTAGCATTTAATATATTGTTACTGATTACTAGAGTATAAAGTAATGATTGGAGTATTTAGTTGTGTAGCATTTAATATATTGTTACTGATTACTAGAGTATAAAGTAATGATTGGAGTATTTAGTTGTGTAGCATTTAATGTATTGTTACTGATTACTAGAGTATAAAGTAATGATTGGAGTATTTAGTTGTGTAGCATTTAATATATTGTTACTGATTACTAGAGTATAAAGTAATGATTGGAGTATTTAGTTGTGTAGCATTTAATATATTGTTACTGATTACTAGAGTATAAAGTAATGATTGGAGTATTTAGTTGTGTAGCATTTAATATATTGTTACTGATTACTAGAGTATAAAGTAATGATTGGAGTATTTAGTTGTGTAGTATTTAATGTATTGTTACTGATTACTAGAGTATAAAGTAATGATTGGAGTATTTAGTTGTGTAGCATTTCATATGTTGTTACTTATTACTAGAGTATAAAGTATTGATTGGAGTATTTAGTTGTGTAGCATTTAATATATTGTTACTGATTACTAGAGTATAAAGTAATGATTGGAGTATTTAGGTGTGTAGCATTTAATATATTGTTACTGATTAATAGAGTATAAAGTAATGATTGGAGTATTTAGTTGTGTAGTATTTAATGTATTGTTACTGATTACTAGAGTATAAAGTAATGATTGGAGTATTTAGTTGTGTAGCATTTAATGTATTGTTACTGATTACTAGAGTATAAAGTAATGATTGGAGTATTTAGTTGTGTAGCATTTAATGTATTGTTACTGATTACTAGAGTATAAAGTAATGATTGGAGTATTTAGTTGTGTAGCATTTAATGTATTGTTACTGATTACTAGAGTATAAAGTAATGATTGGAGTATTTAGTTGTGTAGCATTTAATGTACTGTTACTGATTACTAGAGTATAAAGTAATGATTGGAGTATTTATGTGTGTAGCATTTAATGTATTGTTACTGATTACTAGAGTATAAAGTAATGATTGGAGAATTTAGTTGTGTAGCATTTAATATATTGTTACTGATTACTAGAGTATAAAGTAATGATTGGAGTATTTAGTTGTGTAGCATTTAATGTATTGTTACTGATTACTAGAGTATAAAGTAATGATTGGAGTATTTAGTTGTGTAGCATTTAATGTATTGTTACTGATTGCTAGAGTATAAAGTAATGATTGGAGTATTTAGTTGTGTAGCATTTAATATACTGTTACTGATTACTAGAGTATAAAGTAATGATTGGAGTATTTAGTTGTGTAGCATTTAATATATTGTTACTGATTACTAGAGCATAAAGTAATGATTGGAGTATTTAGTTGTGTAGCATTTAATATATTGTTACTGATTACTAGAGTATAAAGTAATGATTGGAGTATTTAGTTGTGTAGCATTTAATATATTGTTACTGATTACTAGAGTATAAAGTAATGATTGGAGTATTTAGTTGTGTAGCATTTAATGTATTGTTACTGATTACTAGAGTATAAAGTAATGATTGGAGTATTTAGTTGTGTAGCATTTAATGTATTGTTACTGATTACTAGAGTATAAAGTAATGATTGGAGTATTTAGTTGTGTAGCATTTAATGTATTGTTACTGATTACTAGAGTATAAAGTAATGATTGGAGTATTTAGTTGTGTAGCATTTAATATATTGTTACTGATTACTAGAGTATAAAGTAATGATTGGAGTATTTAGTTGTGTAGCATTTAATATATTGTTACTGATTACTAGAGTATAAAGTAATGATTGGAGTATTTAGTTGTGTAGCATTTAATATATTGTTACTGATTACTAGAGTATAAAGTAATGATTGGAGTATTTAGTTGTGTAGCATTTAATGTATTGTTTCTGATTACTAGAGTATAAAGTAATGATTGGAGTATTTAGTTGTGTAGCATTTAATGTATTGCTACTGATTACTAGAGTATAAAGTAATGATTGGAGTATTTAGTTGTGTAGCATTTAATGTATTCTTACTGATTACTAGAGTATAAAGTAATGATTGGAGTATTTAGTTGTGTAGCATTTAATATATTGTTACTGATTACTAGAGTATAAAGTAATGATTGGAGTATTTAGTTGTGTAGCATTTAATATATTGTTACTGATTACTAGAGTATAAAGTAATGATTGGAGTATTTAGTTGTGTAGCATTTAATATATTGTTACTGATTACTAGAGTATAAAGTAATGATTGGAGTATTTAGTTGTGTAGCATTTAATATATTGTTACTGATTACTAGAGTATAAAGTAATGATTGGAGTATTTAGTTGTGTAGCATTTAATGTATTGTTACTGATTACTAGAGTATAAAGTAATGATTGGAGTATTTAGTTGTGTAGCATTTAATGTATTGTTACTGATTACTAGAGTATAAAGTAATGATTGGAGTATTTAGTTGTGTAGCATTTAATGTATTGTTACTGATTACTAGAGAATAAAGTAATGATTGGAGTATTTAGTTGTGTAGCATTTAATGTATTGTTACTGATTACTAGAGTATAAAGTAATGATTGGAGTATTTAGTTGTGTAGCATTTAATATATTGTTACTGATTACTAGAGTATAAAGTAATGATTGGAGTATTTAGTTGTGTAGCATTTAATATATTGTTACTGATTACTAGAGTATAAAGTAATGATTGGAGTATTTAGGTGTGTAGCATTTAATATATTGTTACTGATTACTAGAGTATAAAGTAATGATTGGAGTATTTAGTTGTGTAGCATTTAATATATTGTTACTGATTACTAGAGTATAAAGTAATGATTGGAGTATTTAGTTGTGTAGCATTTAATGTATTGTTACTGATTACTAGAGTATAAAGTAATGATTGGAGTATTTAGTTGTGTAGCATTTAATATATTGTTACTGATTACTAGAGTATAAAGTAATGATTGGAGTATTTAGTTGTGTAGCATTTAATATATTGTTACTGATTACTAGAGTATAAAGTAATGATTGGAGTATTTAGTTGTGTAGCATTTAATATATTGTTACTGATTACTAGAGTATAAAGTAATGATTGGAGTATTTAGTTGTGTAGTATTTAATGTATTGTTACTGATTACTAGAGTATAAAGTAATGATTGGAGTATTTAGTTGTGTAGCATTTCATATGTTGTTACTTATTACTAGAGTATAAAGTATTGATTGGAGTATTTAGTTGTGTAGCATTTAATATATCGTTACTGATTACTAGAGTATAAAGTAATGATTGGAGTATTTAGTTGTGTAGCATCTAATATATTGTTACTGATTACTAGAGTATAAAGTATTGATTGGAGTATTTAGTTGTGTAGCATTTAATATATTGTTACTGATTACTAGAGTATAAAGTAATGATTGGAGTATTTAGTTGTGTAGCATTTAATATATTGTTACTGATTACTAGAGTATAAAGTAATGATTGGAGTATTTAGTTGTGTAGCATTTAATATATTGTTACTGATTACTAGAGCATAAAGTAATGATTGGAGTATTTAGTTGTGTAGCATTTAATGTATTGTTACTGATTACTAGAGTATAAAGTAATGATTGGAGTATTTAGTTGTGTAGCATTTAATATATTGTTACTGATTACTAGAGCTTAAAGTAATGATTGGAGTATTTAGTTGTGTAGCATTTAATATATTGTTACTGATTACTAGAGTATAAAGTAATGATTGGAGTATTTAGTTGTGTAGCATTTAATATATTGTTACTGATTACTAGAGTATAAAGTAATGATTGGAGTATTTAGTTGTGTAGCATTTAATATATTGTTACTGATTACTAGAGTGTAAAGTAATGATTGGGGTATTTAGTTGTGTAGCATTTAATATATTGTTACTGATTACTAGAGTATAAAGTAATGATTGGAGTATTTAGTTGTGTAGCATTTAATATATTGTTACTGATTACTAGAGTATAAAGTAATGATTGGAGTATTTAGTTGTGTAGCATTTAATGTATTGTTACTGATTACTAGAGTATAAAGTAATGATTGGAGTATTTAGTTGTGTAGCATTTAATGTATTGTTACTGATTACTAGAGTATAAAGTAATGATTGGAGTATTTAGTTGTGTAGCATTTAATGTACTGTTACTGATTACTAGAGTATAAAGTAATGATTGGAGTATTTATGTGTGTAGCATTTAATGTATTGTTACTGATTACTAGAGTATAAAGTAATGATTGGAGAATTTAGTTGTGTAGCATTTAATATATTGTTACTGATTACTAGAGTATAAAGTAATGATTGGAGTATTTAGTTGTGTAGCATTTAATATATTGTTACTGATTACTAGAGTATAAAGTAATGGTTGGAGTATTTAGTTGTGTAGCATTTAATATATTGTTACTGATTACTAGAGTATAAAGTAATGATTGGAGTATTTAGTTGTGTAGCATTTAATGTATTGTTACTGATTACTAGAGTATAAAGTAATGATTGGAGTATTTAGTTGTGTAGCATTTAATGTATTGTTACTGATTACTAGAGTATAAAGTAATGATTGGAGTATTTAGTTGTGTAGCATTTAATGTATTGTTACTGATTACTAGAGAATAAAGTAATGATTGGAGTATTTAGTTGTGTAGCATTTAATGTATTGTTACTGATTACTAGAGTATAAAGTAATGATTGGAGTATTTAGTTGTGTAGCATTTAATATATTGTTACTGATTACTAGAGTATAAAGTAATGATTGGAGTATTTAGTTGTGTAGCATTTAATATATTGTTACTGATTACTAGAGTATAAAGTAATGATTGGAGTATTTAGGTGTGTAGCATTTAATATATTGTTACTGATTACTAGAGTATAAAGTAATGATTGGAGTATTTAGTTGTGTAGCATTTAATATATTGTTACTGATTACTAGAGTATAAAGTAATGATTGGAGTATTTAGTTGTGTAGCATTTAATGTATTGTTACTGATTACTAGAGTATAAAGTAATGATTGGAGTATTTAGTTGTGTAGCATTTAATATATTGTTACTGATTACTAGAGTATAAAGTAATGATTGGAGTATTTAGTTGTGTAGCATTTAATATATTGTTACTGATTACTAGAGTATAAAGTAATGATTGGAGTATTTAGTTGTGTAGCATTTAATATATTGTTACTGATTACTAGAGTATAAAGTAATGATTGGAGTATTTAGTTGTGTAGTATTTAATGTATTGTTACTGATTACTAGAGTATAAAGTAATGATTGGAGTATTTAGTTGTGTAGCATTTCATATGTTGTTACTTATTACTAGAGTATAAAGTATTGATTGGAGTATTTAGTTGTGTAGCATTTAATATATCGTTACTGATTACTAGAGTATAAAGTAATGATTGGAGTATTTAGTTGTGTAGCATCTAATATATTGTTACTGATTACTAGAGTATAAAGTATTGATTGGAGTATTTAGTTGTGTAGCATTTAATATATTGTTACTGATTACTAGAGTATAAAGTAATGATTGGAGTATTTAGTTGTGTAGCATTTAATATATTGTTACTGATTACTAGAGTATAAAGTAATGATTGGAGTATTTAGTTGTGTAGCATTTAATATATTGTTACTGATTACTAGAGCATAAAGTAATGATTGGAGTATTTAGTTGTGTAGCATTTAATGTATTGTTACTGATTACTAGAGTATAAAGTAATGATTGGAGTATTTAGTTGTGTAGCATTTAATATATTGTTACTGATTACTAGAGTATAAAGTAATGATTGGAGTATTTAGTTGTGTAGCATTTAATATATTGTTACTGATTACTAGAGTATAAAGTAATGATTGGAGTATTTAGTTGTGTAGCATTTAATATATTGTTACTGATTACTAGAGCTTAAAGTAATGATTGGAGTATTTAGTTGTGTAGCATTTAATATATTGTTACTGATTACTAGAGTATAAAGTAATGATTGGAGTATTTAGTTGTGTAGCATTTAATATATTGTTACTGATTACTAGAGTATAAAGTAATGATTGGAGTATTTAGTTGTGTAGCATTTAATATATTGTTACTGATTACTAGAGTGTAAAGTAATGATTGGGGTATTTAGTTGTGTAGCATTTAATATATTGTTACTGATTACTAGAGTATAAAGTAATGATTGGAGTATTTAGTTGTGTAGCATTTAATATATTGTTACTGATTACTAGAGTATAAAGTAATGATTGGAGTATTTAGTTGTGTAGCATTTAATATATTGTTACTGATTACTAGAGTATAAAGTAATGATTGGAGTATTTAGTTGTGTAGCATTTAATATATTGTTACTGATTACTAGAGTATAAAGTAATGATTGGAGTATTTAGTTGTGTAGTATTTAATGTATTGTTTCTGATTACTAGAGTATAAAGTAATGATTGGAGTATTTAGTTGTGTAGCATTTAATGTATTGCTACTGATTACTAGAGTATAAAGTAATGATTGGAGTATTTAGTTGTGTAGCATTTAATGTATTCTTACTGATTACTAGAGTATAAAGTAATGATTGGAGTATTTAGTTGTGTAGCATTTAATATATTGTTACTGATTACTAGAGTATAAAGTAATGATTGGAGTATTTAGTTGTGTAGCATTTAATATATTGTTACTGATTACTAGAGTATAAAGTAATGATTGGAGTATTTAGTTGTGTAGCATTTAATGTATTGTTACTGATTACTAGAGTATAAAGTAATGATTGGAGTATTTAGTTGTGTAGCATTTAATGTATTGTTACTGATTACTAGAGTATAAAGTAATGATTGGAGTATTTAGTTGTGTAGCATTTAATGTATTGTTACTGATTACTAGAGTATAAAGTAATGATTGGAGTATTTAGTTGTGTAGCATTTAATGTATTGTTACTGATTACTAGAGTATAAAGTAATGATTGGAGTATTTAGTTGTGTAGCATTTAATATATTCTTACTGATTACTAGAGTATAAAGTAATGATTGGAGTATTTAGTTGTGTAGCATTTAATATATTGTTACTGATTACTAGAGTATAAAGTAATGATTGGAGTATTTAGGTGTGTAGCATTTAATATATTGTTACTGATTACTAGAGTATAAAGTAATGATTGGAGTATTTAGTTGTGTAGCATTTAATATATTGTTACTGATTACTAGAGTATAAAGTAATGATTGGAGTATTTAGTTGTGTAGCATTTAATGTATTGTTACTGATTACTAGAGTATAAAGTAATGATTGGAGTATTTAGTTGTGTAGCATTTAATATATTGTTACTGATTACTAGAGTATAAAGTAATGATTGGAGTATTTAGTTGTGTAGCATTTAATATATTGTTACTGATTACTAGAGTATAAAGTAATGATTGGAGTATTTAGTTGTGTAGCATTTAATATATTGTTACTGATTACTAGAGTATAAAGTAATGATTGGAGTATTTAGTTGTGTAGTATTTAATGTATTGTTACTGATTACTAGAGTATAAAGTAATGATTGGAGTATTTAGTTGTGTAGCATTTCATATGTTGTTACTTATTACTAGAGTATAAAGTATTGATTGGAGTATTTAGTTGTGTAGCATTTAATATATTGTTACTGATTACTAGAGTATAAAGTAATGATTGGAGTATTTAGGTGTGTAGCATTTAATATATTGTTACTGATTAATAGAGTATAAAGTAATGATTGGAGTATTTAGTTGTGTAGTATTTAATGTATTGTTACTGATTACTAGAGTATAAAGTAATGATTGGAGTATTTAGTTGTGTAGCATTTAATGTATTGTTACTGATTACTAGAGTATAAAGTAATGATTGGAGTATTTAGTTGTGTAGCATTTAATGTATTGTTACTGATTACTAGAGTATAAAGTAATGATTGGAGTATTTAGTTGTGTAGCATTTAATGTATTGTTACTGATTACTAGAGTATAAAGTAATGATTGGAGTATTTAGTTGTGTAGCATTTAATATATTGTTACTGATTACTAGAGTATAAAGTAATGATTGGAGTATTTAGTTGTGTAGCATTTAATATATTGTTACTGATTACTAGAGTATAAAGTAATGATTGGAGTATTTAGTTGTGTAGCATTTAATATATTGTTACTGATTACTAGAGCTTAAAGTAATGATTGGAGTATTTAGTTGTGTAGCATTTAATATATTGTTACTGATTACTAGAGTATAAAGTAATGATTGGAGTATTTAGTTGTGTAGCATTTAATATATTGTTACTGATTACTAGAGTATAAAGTAATGATTGGAGTATTTAGTTGTGTAGCATTTAATATATTGTTACTGATTACTAGAGTGTAAAGTAATGATTGGGGTATTTAGTTGTGTAGCATTTAATATATTGTTACTGATTACTAGAGTATAAAGTAATGATTGGAGTATTTAGTTGTGTAGCATTTAATATATTGTTACTGATTACTAGAGTATAAAGTAATGATTGGAGTATTTAGTTGTGTAGCATTTAATATATTGTTACTGATTTCTAGAGTATAAAGTAATGATTGGAGTATTTAGTTGTGTAGCATTTAATATATTGTTACTGATTACTAGAGTATAAAGTAATGATTGGAGTATTTAGTTGTGTAGTATTTAATGTATTGTTTCTGATTACTAGAGTATAAAGTAATGATTGGAGTATTTAGTTGTGTAGCATTTAATGTATTGCTACTGATTACTAGAGTATAAAGTAATGATTGGAGTATTTAGTTGTGTAGCATTTAATGTATTCTTACTGATTACTAGAGTATAAAGTAATGATTGGAGTATTTAGTTGTGTAGCATTTAATATATTGTTACTGATTACTAGAGTATAAAGTAATGATTGGAGTATTTAGTTGTGTAGCATTTAATATATTGTTACTGATTACTAGAGTATAAAGTAATGATTGGAGTATTTAGTTGTGTAGCATTTAATGTATTGTTACTGATTACTAGAGTATAAAGTAATGATTGGAGTATTTAGTTGTGTAGCATTTAATGTATTGTTACTGATTACTAGAGTATAAAGTAATGATTGGAGTATTTAGTTGTGTAGCATTTAATGTATTGTTACTGATTACTAGAGTATAAAGTAATGATTGGAGTATTTAGTTGTGTAGCATTTAATGTATTGTTACTGATTACTAGAGTATAAAGTAATGATTGGAGTATTTAGTTGTGTAGCATTTAATATATTCTTACTGATTACTAGAGTATAAAGTAATGATTGGAGTATTTAGTTGTGTAGCATTTAATATATTGTTACTGATTACTAGAGTATAAAGTAATGATTGGAGTATTTAGGTGTGTAGCATTTAATATATTGTTACTGATTACTAGAGTATAAAGTAATGATTGGAGTATTTAGTTGTGTAGCATTTAATATATTGTTACTGATTACTAGAGTATAAAGTAATGATTGGAGTATTTAGTTGTGTAGCATTTAATGTATTGTTACTGATTACTAGAGTATAAAGTAATGATTGGAGTATTTAGTTGTGTAGCATTTAATATATTGTTACTGATTACTAGAGTATAAAGTAATGATTGGAGTATTTAGTTGTGTAGCATTTAATATATTGTTACTGATTACTAGAGTATAAAGTAATGATTGGAGTATTTAGTTGTGTAGCATTTAATATATTGTTACTGATTACTAGAGTATAAAGTAATGATTGGAGTATTTAGTTGTGTAGTATTTAATGTATTGTTACTGATTACTAGAGTATAAAGTAATGATTGGAGTATTTAGTTGTGTAGCATTTCATATGTTGTTACTTATTACTAGAGTATAAAGTATTGATTGGAGTATTTAGTTGTGTAGCATTTAATATATTGTTACTGATTACTAGAGTATAAAGTAATGATTGGAGTATTTAGGTGTGTAGCATTTAATATATTGTTACTGATTAATAGAGTATAAAGTAATGATTGGAGTATTTAGTTGTGTAGTATTTAATGTATTGTTACTGATTACTAGAGTATAAAGTAATGATTGGAGTATTTAGTTGTGTAGCATTTAATGTATTGTTACTGATTACTAGAGTATAAAGTAATGATTGGAGTATTTAGTTGTGTAGCATTTAATGTATTGTTACTGATTACTAGAGTATAAAGTAATGATTGGAGTATTTAGTTGTGTAGCATTTAATGTATTGTTACTGATTACTAGAGTATAAAGTAATGATTGGAGTATTTAGTTGTGTAGCATTTAATGTACTGTTACTGATTACTAGAGTATAAAGTAATGATTGGAGTATTTATGTGTGTAGCATTTAATGTATTGTTACTGATTACTAGAGTATAAAGTAATGATTGGAGAATTTAGTTGTGTAGCATTTAATATATTGTTACTGATTACTAGAGTATAAAGTAATGATTGGAGTATTTAGTTGTGTAGCATTTAATGTATTGTTACTGAATACTAGAGTATAAAGTAATGATTGGAGTATTTAGTTGTGTAGCATTTAATGTATTGTTACTGATTGCTAGAGTATAAAGTAATGATTGGAGTATTTAGTTGTGTAGCATTTAATATACTGTTACTGATTACTAGAGTATAAAGTAATGATTGGAGTATTTAGTTGTGTAGCATTTAATATATTGTTACTGATTACTAGAGCATAAAGTAATGATTGGAGTATTTAGTTGTGTAGCATTTAATATATTGTTACTGATTACTAGAGTATAAAGTAATGATTGGAGTATTTAGTTGTGTAGCATTTAATATATTGTTACTGATTACTAGAGTATAAAGTAATGATTGGAGTATTTAGTTGTGTAGCATTTAATGTATTGTTACTGATTACTAGAGTATAAAGTAATGATTGGAGTATTTAGTTGTGTAGCATTTAATGTATTGTTACTGATTACTAGAGTATAAAGTAATGATTGGAGTATTTAGTTGTGTAGCATTTAATGTATTGTTACTGATTACTAGAGTATAAAGTAATGATTGGAGTATTTAGTTGTGTAGCATTTAATATATTGTTACTGATTACTAGAGTATAAAGTAATGATTGGAGTATTTAGTTGTGTAGCATTTAATATATTGTTACTGATTACTAGAGTATAAAGTAATGATTGGAGTATTTAGTTGTGTAGCATTTAATATATTGTTACTGATTACTAGAGTATAAAGTAATGATTGGAGTATTTAGTTGTGTAGCATTTAATGTATTGTTTCTGATTACTAGAGTATAAAGTAATGATTGGAGTATTTAGTTGTGTAGCATTTAATGTATTGCTACTGATTACTAGAGTATAAAGTAATGATTGGAGTATTTAGTTGTGTAGCATTTAATGTATTCTTACTGATTACTAGAGTATAAAGTAATGATTGGAGTATTTAGTTGTGTAGCATTTAATATATTGTTACTGATTACTAGAGTATAAAGTAATGATTGGAGTATTTAGTTGTGTAGCATTTAATATATTGTTACTGATTACTAGAGTATAAAGTAATGATTGGAGTATTTAGTTGTGTAGCATTTAATATATTGTTACTGATTACTAGAGTATAAAGTAATGATTGGAGTATTTAGTTGTGTAGCATTTAATATATTGTTACTGATTACTAGAGTATAAAGTAATGATTGGAGTATTTAGTTGTGTAGCATTTAATGTATTGTTACTGATTACTAGAGTATAAAGTAATGATTGGAGTATTTAGTTGTGTAGCATTTAATGTATTGTTACTGATTACTAGAGTATAAAGTAATGATTGGAGTATTTAGTTGTGTAGCATTTAATGCATTGTTACTGATTACTAGAGTATAAAGTAATGATTGGAGTATTTAGTTGTGTAGCATTTAATGTATTGTTACTGATTACTAGAGTATAAAGTAATGATTGGAGTATTTAGTTGTGTAGCATTTAATATATTCTTACTGATTACTAGAGTATAAAGTAATGATTGGAGTATTTAGTTGTGTAGCATTTAATATATTGTTATTGATTACTAGAGTATAAAGTAATGATTGGAGTATTTAGGTGTGTAGCATTTAATATATTGTTACTGATTACTAGAGTATAAAGTAATGATTGGAGTATTTAGTTGTGTAGCATTTAATATATTGTTACTGATTACTAGAGTATAAAGTAATGATTGGAGTATTTAGTTGTGTAGCATTTAATGTATTGTTACTGATTACTAGAGTATAAAGTAATGATTGGAGTATTTAGTTGTGTAGCATTTAATATATTGTTACTGATTACTAGAGTATAAAGTAATGATTGGAGTATTTAGTTGTGTAGCATTTAATATATTGTTACTGATTACTAGAGTATAAAGTAATGATTGGAGTATTTAGTTGTGTAGCATTTAATATATTGTTACTGATTACTAGAGTATAAAGTAATGATTGGAGTATTTAGTTGTGTAGCATTTAATATATTGTTACTGATTACTAGAGTATAAAGTAATGATTGGAGTATTTAGGTGTATAGCATTTAATATATTGTTACTGATTACTAGAGTATAAAGTAATGATTGGAGTATTTAGTTGTGTAGCATTTAATATATTGTTACTGATTACTAGAGTATAAAGTAATGATTGGAGTATTTAGTTGTGTAGCATTTAATGTATTGTTACTGATTACTAGAGTATAAAGTAATGATTGGAGTATTTAGTTGTGTAGCATTTAATATATTGTTACTGATTACTAGAGTATAAAGTAATGATTGGAGTATTTAGTTGTGTAGCATTTAATATATTGTTACTGATTACTAGAGTATAAAGTAATGATTGGAGTATTTAGTTGTGTAGCATTTAATATATTGTTACTGATTACTAGAGTATAAAGTAATGATTGGAGTATTTAGTTGTGTAGTATTTAATGTATTGTTACTGATTACTAGAGTATAAAGTAATGATTGGAGTATTTAGTTGTGTAGCATTTCATATGTTGTTACTTATTACTAGAGTATAAAGTATTGATTGGAGTATTTAGTTGTGTAGCATTTAATATATTGTTACTGATTACTAGAGTATAAAGTAATGATTGGAGTATTTAGGTGTGTAGCATTTAATATATTGTTACTGATTAATAGAGTATAAAGTAATGATTGGAGTATTTAGTTGTGTAGTATTTAATGTATTGTTACTGATTACTAGAGTATAAAGTAATGATTGGAGTATTTAGTTGTGTAGCATTTAATGTATTGTTACTGATTACTAGAGTATAAAGTAATGATTGGAGTATTTAGTTGTGTAGCATTTAATGTATTGTTACTGATTACTAGAGTATAAAGTAATGATTGGAGTATTTAGTTGTGTAGCATTTAATGTATTGTTACTGATTACTAGAGTATAAAGTAATGATTGGAGTATTTAGTTGTGTAGCATTTAATGTACTGTTACTGATTACTAGAGTATAAAGTAATGATTGGAGTATTTATGTGTGTAGCATTTAATGTATTGTTACTGATTACTAGAGTATAAAGTAATGATTGGAGAATTTAGTTGTGTAGCATTTAATATATTGTTACTGATTACTAGAGTATAAAGTAATGATTGGAGTATTTAGTTGTGTAGCATTTAATGTATTGTTACTGAATACTAGAGTATAAAGTAATGATTGGAGTATTTAGTTGTGTAGCATTTAATGTATTGTTACTGATTGCTAGAGTATAAAGTAATGATTGGAGTATTTAGTTGTGTAGCATTTAATATACTGTTACTGATTACTAGAGTATAAAGTAATGATTGGAGTATTTAGTTGTGTAGCATTTAATATATTGTTACTGATTACTAGAGCATAAAGTAATGATTGGAGTATTTAGTTGTGTAGCATTTAATATATTGTTACTGATTACTAGAGTATAAAGTAATGATTGGAGTATTTAGTTGTGTAGCATTTAATATATTGTTACTGATTACTAGAGTATAAAGTAATGATTGGAGTATTTAGTTGTGTAGCATTTAATGTATTGTTACTGATTACTAGAGTATAAAGTAATGATTGGAGTATTTAGTTGTGTAGCATTTAATGTATTGTTACTGATTACTAGAGTATAAAGTAATGATTGGAGTATTTAGTTGTGTAGCATTTAATGTATTGTTACTGATTACTAGAGTATAAAGTAATGATTGGAGTATTTAGTTGTGTAGCATTTAATATATTGTTACTGATTACTAGAGTATAAAGTAATGATTGGAGTATTTAGTTGTGTAGCATTTAATATATTGTTACTGATTACTAGAGTATAAAGTAATGATTGGAGTATTTAGTTGTGTAGCATTTAATATATTGTTACTGATTACTAGAGTATAAAGTAATGATTGGAGTATTTAGTTGTGTAGCATTTAATGTATTGTTTCTGATTACTAGAGTATAAAGTAATGATTGGAGTATTTAGTTGTGTAGCATTTAATGTATTGCTACTGATTACTAGAGTATAAAGTAATGATTGGAGTATTTAGTTGTGTAGCATTTAATGTATTCTTACTGATTACTAGAGTATAAAGTAATGATTGGAGTATTTAGTTGTGTAGCATTTAATATATTGTTACTGATTACTAGAGTATAAAGTAATGATTGGAGTATTTAGTTGTGTAGCATTTAATATATTGTTACTGATTACTAGAGTATAAAGTAATGATTGGAGTATTTAGTTGTGTAGCATTTAATATATTGTTACTGATTACTAGAGTATAAAGTAATGATTGGAGTATTTAGTTGTGTAGCATTTAATATATTGTTACTGATTACTAGAGTATAAAGTAATGATTGGAGTATTTAGTTGTGTAGCATTTAATGTATTGTTACTGATTACTAGAGTATAAAGTAATGATTGGAGTATTTAGTTGTGTAGCATTTAATGTATTGTTACTGATTACTAGAGTATAAAGTAATGATTGGAGTATTTAGTTGTGTAGCATTTAATGTATTGTTACTGATTACTAGAGTATAAAGTAATGATTGGAGTATTTAGTTGTGTAGCATTTAATGTATTGTTACTGATTACTAGAGTATAAAGTAATGATTGGAGTATTTAGTTGTGTAGCATTTAATATATTCTTACTGATTACTAGAGTATAAAGTAATGATTGGAGTATTTAGTTGTGTAGCATTTAATATATTGTTACTGATTACTAGAGTATAAAGTAATGATTGGAGTATTTAGGTGTGTAGCATTTAATATATTGTTACTGATTACTAGAGTATAAAGTAATGATTGGAGTATTTAGTTGTGTAGCATTTAATATATTGTTACTGATTACTAGAGTATAAAGTAATGATTGGAGTATTTAGTTGTGTAGCATTTAATGTATTGTTACTGATTACTAGAGTATAAAGTAATGATTGGAGTATTTAGTTGTGTAGCATTTAATATATTGTTACTGATTACTAGAGTATAAAGTAATGATTGGAGTATTTAGTTGTGTAGCATTTAATATATTGTTACTGATTACTAGAGTATAAAGTAATGATTGGAGTATTTAGTTGTGTAGCATTTAATATATTGTTACTGATTACTAGAGTATAAAGTAATGATTGGAGTATTTAGTTGTGTAGTATTTAATGTATTGTTACTGATTACTAGAGTATAAAGTAATGATTGGAGTATTTAGTTGTGTAGCATTTCATATGTTGTTACTTATTACTAGAGTATAAAGTATTGATTGGAGTATTTAGTTGTGTAGCATTTAATATATCGTTACTGATTACTAGAGTATAAAGTAATGATTGGAGTATTTAGTTGTGTAGCATCTAATATATTGTTACTGATTACTAGAGTATAAAGTATTGATTGGAGTATTTAGTTGTGTAGCATTTAATATATTGTTACTGATTACTAGAGTATAAAGTAATGATTGGAGTATTTAGTTGTGTAGCATTTAATATGTTGTTACTGATTACTAGAGTATAAAGTAATGATTGGAGTATTTAGTTGTGTAGCATTTAATATATTGTTACTGATTACTAGAGTATAAAGTAATGATTGGAGTATTTAGTTGTGTAGCATTTAATATATTGTTACTGATTACTAGAGCATAAAGTAATGATTGGAGTATTTAGTTGTGTAGCATTTAATGTATTGTTACTGATTACTAGAGTATAAAGTAATGATTGGAGTATTTAGTTGTGTAGCATTTAATATATTGTTACTGATTACTAGAGTATAAAGTAATGATTGGAGTATTTAGTTGTGTAGCATTTAATATATTGTTACTGATTACTAGAGTATAAAGTAATGATTGGAGTATTTAGTTGTGTAGCATTTAATATATTGTTACTGATTACTAGAGCTTAAAGTAATGATTGGAGTATTTAGTTGTGTAGCATTTAATATATTGTTACTGATTACTAGAGTATAAAGTAATGATTGGAGTATTTAGTTGTGTAGCATTTAATATATTGTTACTGATTACTAGAGTATAAAGTAATGATTGGAGTATTTAGTTGTGTAGCATTTAATATATTGTTACTGATTACTAGAGTGTAAAGTAATGATTGGGGTATTTAGTTGTGTAGCATTTAATATATTGTTACTGATTACTAGAGTATAAAGTAATGATTGGAGTATTTAGTTGTGTAGCATTTAATATATTGTTACTGATTACTAGAGTATAAAGTAATGATTGGAGTATTTAGTTGTGTAGCATTTAATATATTGTTACTGATTACTAGAGTATAAAGTAATGATTGGAGTATTTAGTTGTGTAGCATTTAATATATTGTTACTGATTACTAGAGTATAAAGTAATGATTGGAGTATTTAGTTGTGTAGCATTTAATATATTGTTACTGATTACTAGAGTATAAAGTAATGATTGGAGTATTTAGTTGTGTAGTATTTAATATATTGTTACTGATTACTAGAGTATAAAGTAATGATTGGAGTATTTAGGTGTGTAGTATTTAATATATTGTTACTGATTACTAGAGTGTAAAGTAATGATTGGGGTATTTAGTTGTGTAGCATTTAATATATTGTTACTGATTACTAGAGTATAAAGTAATGATTGGAGTATTTAGTTGTGTAGCATTTAATATATTGTTACTGATTACTAGAGTATAAAGTAATGATTGGAGTATTTAGTTGTGTAGCATTTAATATATTGTTACTGATTACTAGAGTATAAAGTAATGATTGGAGTATTTAGTTGTGTAGCATTTAATATATTGTTACTGATTACTAGAGTATAAAGTAATGATTGGAGTATTTAGTTGTGTAGCATTTAATATATTGTTACTGATTACTAGAGTATAAAGTAATGATTGGAGTATTTAGTTGTGTAGTATTTAATATATTGTTACTGATTACTAGAGTATAAAGTAATGATTGGAGTATTTAGGTGTGTAGCATTTAATATATTGTTACTGATTACTAGAGTATAAAGTAATGATTGGAGTATTTAGTTGTGTAGCATTTAATATATTGTTACTGATTACTAGAGTATAAAGTAATGATTGGAGTATTTAGTTGTGTAGCATTTAATATATTGTTACTGATTACTAGAGTATAAAGTAATGATTGGAGTATTTAGTTGTGTAGCATTTAATATATTGTTACTGATTACTAGAGTATAAAGTAATGATTGGAGTATTTAGTTGTGTAGCATTTAATATATTGTTACTGATTACTAGAGTATAAAGTAATGATTGGAGTATTTAGTTGTGTAGCATTTAATATATTGTTACTGATTACTAGAGTATAAAGTAATGATTGGAGTATTTAGTTGTGTAGCATTTAATATATTGTTACTGATTACTAGAGTATAAAGTAATGATTGGAGTATTTAGTTGTGTAGCATTTAATATATTGTTACTGATTACTAGAGTATAAAGTAATGATTGGAGTATTTAGTTGTGTAGCATTTAATATATTGTTACTGATTACTAGAGTATAAAGTAATGATTGGAGTATTTAGTTGTGTAGCATTTAATATATTGTTACTGATTACTAGAGTATAAAGTAATGATTGGAGTATTTAGTTGTGTAGCATTTAATATATTGTTACTGATTACTAGAGTATAAAGTAATGATTGGAGTATTTAGTTGTGTAGCATTTAATATATTGTTACTGATTACTAGAGTATAAAGTAATGATTGGAGTATTTAGTTGTGTAGCATTTAATATATTGTTACTGATTACTAGAGTATAAAGTAATGATTGGAGTATTTAGTTGTGTAGCATTTAATATATTGTTACTGATTACTAGAGTATAAAGTAATGATTGGAGTATTTAGTTGTGTAGCATTTAATATATTGTTACTGATTACTAGAGTATAAAGTAATGATTGGAGTATTTAGTTGTGTAGCATTTAATATATTGTTACTGATTACTAGAGTATAAAGTAATGATTGGAGTATTTAGTTGTGTAGCATTTAATATATTGTTACTGATTACTATTGTTATTATATATAGAAGAAGAAAAACACATTATTCTAGCAATGTCTGTTCTATGGAAATGATCAATTTAAGCCTAGAAAATGAAGTTAATGATGAAGAAGTTGATGTATTTAATACTGTTTTACCTCGTTAATTTATTATACATTCACCCCTACATTTGTCAACATCTATATCATCTCTTATGAATATGATACCTTTTACTGTATAAAAATATAATTTTTTATTATTTTGTTGTATATTCTTCCTCTTGTCACGTTATAATAAGCATAATTATTTTTCATAATCACAATTCCTTTTCCCATATCAGTTCTTTTCTATATCTGCTTGACTGTAGTTTTTTGTGTTAGAATTTCTGTATTAACTGTCATAATTATATGATTGTCTGTAAATGTTCAGAAAGCATTTCTACCTATGATTTCTCATACAATGATTATAATCATTTCAAATAATGTTTCACAGGTTATATGGGGTGTATTGACCAGCATAACATTATTTGTTTGTTTCCTGGTCTACATTTATAAAAGATGTATTAGAAGGGAGAGTTTTACAGAAATTCCTACTACCGGTTCACCACAAATACCATCCATTAACAGCAATTCTCCACTTTTTCCCACTATGACACCTTCACCTTCACCGAATTTACTTTTCCATATTACCTCTGAATCCCAACCATCTCCAACCTTTCTGTCAATGCCTTGAGAAATGGTTACACTTGAGGATGAGGAAGAACCTGTATCTAGCAAAACTAGGCGTCATACTAGTAGGAAAAAATTTAACTTTGCAGAGGTAAGTTTGCAAAATCTCTGTTGATGTAATTTGTTTTTGTTACGTAAGGTTGGTTATGTCACAAACAGTTAGTTTGATGTGAAATTTTAGTTCACCTTGCCAAAGGCAATGTGAGAAAGGCAATGCGAACTTTTGCTATCATTTGGCATCCATCGTCTGTCGTATGTCTTCTGTCGTCTGTCATCAGTTAACTTTTCATATTAATATCTTCTTCCCTGAAACTGATTTAGATCTGTATTAAGTTTCCTCAAAGCAGACAAAATGTAGGTGAACGATACATGCTCGATCCACCGAGTCTCTAGTTTTATTATGATGTAAATTGTTCTTGATGTTATTTGATTTTTGTTTCTGAAATGTTTGTTTAATGTAATTGGTTATATAGTATTCAAACTGTTTTGCTATATGTGGTCATATTTATTTATTTAAAATATATACCATTTTGTTTTCATCTCAACTGCATTTTTTATGTAAAAGGATATATAGTAATCAAACTGATACCCATTATATTATTCCTATTTTTTTTAAATTTAAACGTATATGTCATTTTTTTCAATAGTTAAAATTATACTATAAATTTAGTACTTTTTTGATTGTGTATTGGGTGTTTTATATTTTGATATTTTCAAAAAATAAATGATTAATGTAATTTTATAATAATACTCTTTTATTACACAAAATCATAATCCCCTCGCCAACGAAGTTGCGAAGGGATATAGTAACTCTACTGTCCGTCCGTCCGTCCGTCCGTCCGTCCGTCCGTCCCTCCTTCCTTCCTTCCGTCTGTCCGTCCGTCCGTCCATCCTTCCGTAACATATTTGTGAACACTCTAGAATCAACATCCTTCAATGGATTTTGACCAAACATGGTACATATTTAGTCCTTAAGAGAATATGGAAATCTATTGATTTTCAAGGTCATAGATCAAAGGTCAAGGTCACCGGATCAAATTTTTACCGCATAACATCCTTGTGAACACTCTAGAATCAACATCCTTCAATGGATTTTGACCAAACTTAGTACATATTTAGTCCTTAGGAAAGTCTGGAACCCTATTGATTTTCAAGGTCATAGATCAAAGGTCAATGTCACAGGGTCAAATTTTTACTGCGTAACATCCTTGTGAACACTCTAGAATCAACATCCTTCAAAGGATTTTGATCAAACTTGGGACATACATAGTCCTTAGGTGAGTCTGGAACCGTATTGATTTTCAAGGTCATCAAAGGTCACGGGGTCAAATTTTTACCGCATAACATCCTTGTGAACACTCTAGAATCAAGATCCTTCAATGGATTTTGACCAAACTTGGTACATACTTAGTCCTTAGTAGAGTCTGGATTTGCCTTCAATTGTATATTGTGACTCGTCATGAGGGTTTTACCCTCATTTATAGATTGTGACTCCTCATGAGGGGGTCATGAGGGTTCTGGAGGAGTTTAATCCCATTTATAGATTGTGACTCCTCATGAGGGGGTCATGAGGGTTCTGGAGGAGTTTACTCTCATTTATAGATTGTGACTCGTCATGAGGGAGTCATGAGGGTTCTGGAGGAGTTTACCCTCATTTATAGATTGTGACTCCTCATGAGGGAGTCATGAGGGTTCTGGAGGAGATTACTCTCATTTATAGATTGTGACTCGTCATGAGGGTTCTGTAGGAGTTTACTCTCATTTATAGATTGTGACTCGTCATGAGGGAATCATGAGGGTTATGGAGGAGTTTACTCTCATTAATAGATTGTGACTCGTCATGAGGGAGTCATGAGGGTTCTGGAGGAGTTTGCGCTCATTTATAGATTGTGACTCGTCATGAGGGTGTCATGAGGGTTCTGGAGGAGTTTACTCTCATTTATAGATTGTGACTCCTCATGAGGGAGTCATGAGGGTTCTGGAGGAGTTTACACTCATTTATAGATTGTGACTCCTCATAAGGGAGTCATGAGGGTTCTGGAGGAGTTTACCCTCATTTATAGATTGTGACTCCTCATGAGGGAGTCATGAGAGTTCTGGAGGAGTTTACTCTCATTTATAGATTGTGACTCGTCATGAGTGGGTCATGAGGGTTCTGGAGGAGTTTACTCTCATTTATAGATTGTGACTCCTCATGAGGGGGTCATGAGGGTTCTGGAGGAGTTTACCCTCATTTATAGATTGTGACTCCTCATGAGAGGTTTACCCTCATTTATAGAGGGGGGCTTAACCACCCCTATTGTAGTGACGGCCCCTAAACTTATGTAAATATAAGATGCATATCTATTCCCATTAGAAATTATATATTGTTTTTTAAATTGTGAGTGAACTAACATAGCAAATAATGCAATAGGATAATAAAACCACTGATTTTCACAAGTGTGTAAACTCTATACGACAAACAGTACGACTGACTGTGGACCATAGTAGGCTATATGTTTGGAGAGTTAAAGATCTCTTGTGTATATTTTGAAAAAAGAGTAGAGCCATTATAATTGCTACAAAAGGCTATTAATTTCTCGTCCCTCCTTTTCCAGTGGGAGCCAAAAAGTCATTGCCCTATCACTGCTACATTTCTGTATAGATATATATTTAAGATATTGATGGACTTGCTTCCGTGAAATATTTACTCCTGGACATGGCATAATTTTTCCAAACAATTAACTAATTCTATATACAACAAATATTTTCTACATTTATCTTGATAAGTTTGTCGCTTTTCTCATAAATACGTATATGTGATTACCTATATGTACACATTTATGTAAACACATTTATGTTCATAGTTTAAAAATAATTTTCGTAGCACTTCATCACTTCCTGGTTAAATATATTTCTTCAAGTATATATTTAGTTACAAGTTAACATCGCATAATACAATTGTTTACATGTCAGTCGAGCACACTACAATACGGAGTAGCAATAATTGGGCAATTAAATGTTCCCATCGAGATCATATTTGCTTTCTTAGATACAAAGATACCGGTATATCTTAGATAAAACAAGATGTAGATATTCTTCCGGGTTGGAAAATGTTGTGTTAAAAAATATAATAAAGTATCCAGTGTTAAAAACAGTATCAAATCATCTTTTACAGTCAAAGACAATGGATGTGACCGATCTATTTGGAAAGCCTTTTCCACAGAAAGTTACCTTGGATTGTAATATTGAAACAATAACGGGAGAACTTATTTCAAAGGGAACAGACATATATGTTTTGTTGTGTGACAAACTTATATCATGTATGGATAGTAGAAATTACAACAATTCGGACATCTCTCCTGATAAAAGACAGTTGTATCTCAATCCTGGAAGTGAAGAGAAATTTTTGGATGTACATTGTACCAATAAAACGTATAAAACTATTGACGAATTGTGTGAAGACCGTCCACGATACTTCTCATGCAAACAAGGTTTTTTTGCAATGGGAAAGGATGAAGAAACAATAAAAATATGTGATGGCGATGAATTTGAGCTGAATCGGGTACAAAGCACAAGCACATTCTCACAGGTTGGTTGTGACAGTCTTTCTTCTACACAACAATCTTACACAAATGTATCAACCAAAACGTCAAACATAGTATACTGTTATAGTCAGAATTCTAGGCTTGAAATCCAAATACCATCGTCATGTAAATCCTCGTTCCAATCTATCGACGATCCAAATGTTTACAAACCTGCAGAATTTATCGACCGTTTTACATTGCCAAGACATATTCAAATTGATGATAACGACCCGAAGTGGACAGTTTCGGCCACCATTGGTTTACATAAAACCACCTTAGAGTCTCAGACAAAATGTTGTTTTCTGTTGTTCACTTTAGACTATGAAGTTTCTGAACAGACACACGAAATTCAAGTCAAAGATAATATTAAATGTTGTAAATTAGTTGATCCATCTGTTGTGAAATTGAGACGACGAATTGAAAACAGTCAGATGGGAGAACTGTTTGATCCTGTATATTTGCTGGAATCTGAGAAAGCGGGGCGTACTTGTTGTTCCCTGGTTGGAAGAAAAACCATTGTGCCAATCGCTAGAATGTTTTCCGGTAGACAAAACAATATAGGTAAGGCTTTAAATACATTACATGCATGCATGTTGGAGATATCAATTTTTAAAGTCTGAAAGGAGTACAAGTTTCAAATGTTAACAATAAACATTTCTTTGAATAACTACATTTCTGCATTTTAAGAGCATTGAGCGAAATATAAACTAGACTCATATGATAGTGGGTTTGGACAACAACCTGCATAGCACTATTTATATAGTTATATTGGTGTCCTAACAGAAAAAAAGTATTTAAATTGCATCATATGACGTTCAATATAAACGCGTAACTTCAAGCGTAAGTAATAAAGGTTAAGCAATTTACTTATATGTGTATACATGTTTATGATCATAGTATATGCTTATATGATATAAGTATATCATTACCATATACATGCATATAGTCGTTGTATATGCGTATGTTGATGAGATGCATGCGTATATGGCCGCTGCTCATACATAATGAACCACATGAATTGAATAAGCAAATAATGTGATTTCGAATACAAATGATATGATTTTGAAAACAACTAATTTGATGCTGACATTGAATATAAATCATCGTTTGATTTATCGTTACCGAATATGGTACTGCTTTGACAACTATTTTACCTATTTTGTTCCTGTATTTAAATACTGTTATAGTGACAGCCGGAACCTTTGAACCGTAATGAGAGCGGGAGGTTTGGCGCCTTAAAATCTGATTCAACCCACCATTTCTTTAGAAATGCCTGTACCAAGTCAGGGTCATTACGGTTTTCACAGTTTTCCGGTTGTTGACTGATTTTGTCTGTTTATATAATTATGAGTTTTGACTTTCCCTTTGTAAGATTGTTCGGAGTTCGGTAATTTTGTTATTACCCTTATTGACAAAACACCATAACTCATTTGTTTTTCGATTCACAGCTATGCAGCCATCTGGTCTAGCGTCACATCACCTTGATTCTGGATTCTCTGACGATGAACATGGATCGAGTACTTCAAGGACCGAGACACTCACAAGTAGTGACCAGCATTCGTCTGCTAACATAATAGACCAGTCAGATCAAAACGATTATATAGTTGCTATAGCAAGCAATGACGACTTTGGCGAGTATGTAGAGATATCATTGAATAGTAAAATGGCACCCCCGTTGCCAAAAAGACGGCATACTGAGGACGAGAATCCTTCAAAACCACCAACAGAGGTTCATCAACTTGCTCCACAAGGCATAGAACAACGCATAGTCGATATATCATTGGAGAGTGAAAAGGCACCCCCGCTGCCAAAAAAACGGTATACTGAGGACGAGAATCCTTCAAAACCACCAACAGAGGTTCATCAACTTGCTCCACAAGGCATAGAACAACGTATAGTCGATATATTATTGGATAGTGAAAAGGCACCCCCGCTGCCTAAAAGAGGGTGTATTGAGGACGAGAATCCTTCGAAACCACCAACAGAGGTTCATCAACTTGCTCCACAAGGCATAATACAACGTACTGTCGATATATCATTGGAGAGTGAAAAGGCACTCCCGCTGCCTAAAAGAGGGCGTATTGAGGACGAGAATCCTTCGAAACCACCAACAGAGCTTCATCAACTTGCTCCACAAGGCATAGAACAACGTATAGTCGATATATCATTGGAGAGTGCAAAGGCACTCCCGCTGCCTAAAAGAGGGTGTATTGAGGACGAGAATCCTTCAAAACCACCAACAGAACGTCCTCAACTTGATTCACAGGGTATAGAACAACCAGAAAAAAACACATTAGAAAAATCCGATTGCGATAAAACAGTCGACAGACATGAAAGGTCTGTTGATAAACCTACGAAGGCGACAGAAAGAGACAATTTTGGTTGTGACATTATTGCTTGTATGTCTTATACTCAACTCTCAGAATTACTTAAAACTTGTACACTTGATAGGTTTGCCGATACTTGTGTTGAACAATCTATTGACGGGGAAATATTTATGGAATTAACAGATGATATGCTTAAAGACGAACCTTTCCAATTAAAACAATTTGAAATTCTAAAGGTAAATAAAATAAAGAAGGGATGGAAACCAAAAAAATAACTGATTAAATGTTGTACATGTATGTTGTTTTACAACACAAGTCAATGGTACTGGCTATGACTAGTTTAGGTTGTGGTGAGACTTACTAGCGAGTACATCATCCTTTGTGTCTTTAATGGTTTATTTAAGGGAGCAGCTCATCCTATGAGCCCAGAAACTTACAAATGTAGATCATCCTTTGTGTATCTGATCCGACCACAACTACTATTTCAGGGTGGTCATGATCGTATGGTAGTTGGATTTACAACTACCTGTGCAATCAGTGCCTATCACCACTAAAGTTGTGAGTTCGAATCCCGCCCATGTCGAGGTGTACTGGATACAATATTGTGTGATAAAGTTTGTCAATTGACTTGCTCAGGTCGTTGGTTTTCTCCTGTTACTCCAGTTTCCTCAACCAATAAAACTGACCGCCACGATATAACTGAAATATTATTGAAAGTGGCACTAAACACCATAACCCTAATCCTAACCCCAACTGTAATTTCTAGCCATGTAATGTGCAATCTAGCACTTTATGTGATTACATTTTACATGATACACTTTATGCATGGATTTCATTCATTTTTATATACATTTATTAAATACAGTTTATGTTCTATTCAAGATAAGTTGTGTACGAATTGTATGTGATATACGTTATATTAAACTTTTGAATATTTCTTTATGTTTGAATAAAATGCGTCTCGCAAGAATTCATTATGTTGATAGACATTTTATATTATTAAGTCTCCCAAACAACGTTTGGAGGCTTATAGTTTTTGCTCCGTTTCTTATTAAGTCTCCAAAACAACGTTTGGAGACTTATTGTTTTTGCTCCGTTTCTTATTATTATTATTATTATTATTATTCTCTTTCTCTTTCTTTCTTTCTTTCATTGGACCATGAACTTGTCCACGGCAGATCTCAGGAACTACTGGACACAATTTCATGAAACTTGGTGGAGTTATAGATATATGTTTCTAGTTGGTCCTTAAGTTTTCAGCTTTGTGGTAAAGGGAGTCAAAGTAATATTTTAAGGGGTTCAAATGGGGTGGGGGTTACTATAGAATCCTATGGGAAAGTTGAAATTTCGTACATTAATGTTGATAACTTCTAAATAGATAATGATAGACACATAAAATTTGACATAGTGATAGGTCACCATTAGAGGAGCAATTTTGCGTTTTCAAATTTTCGAGATGTCTGCCATTTTCAAAATGGCTGCCAAAACATGGCATAAAAAATGGGCGGTAAAAATTCAATATTGTCCGATATCATCAACATTTTATATGTGGGTAGATAATGATGTCCCGAATTGATTCCCGCCATTGAAAAATTTCTACCGGTCGCCATTTTCAAAATGGCCGCCACAATACCGCACAAAATCAACATTGTCCGATTTCAACGCCATTTCATATGTGGGTAGATTATGATGTCCCGAATTGATTCCTGACATCGAAAAATTTCTACCGGTCGCCATTTTCAAAATGGCCACCACAATACCGCACAAATTCAACATTGTCCGATTTTAATGACATTTCATATGTGGGTAGATTATGATGTCTCGAATTGATTCCCGAGATCGAAAATTTTTTACCGGTCTCCATTTTCAAAATGGCCGCTCCAATACCGCAAAAATTCGACATTGTTCAATTTCAAAGGTAGCTTTTGATTTATTTTTTAAACCTGTTGTCAGTGGCCAGTTTGGGAGACTCCATAATCGTTAGATTATAATCATATCTTGTTATTATTAAGTCTCCCAAACAACGTTGGGAGATTTATTGTTTTTGCTCCTTTTCTTATTATTATTGTTATTATTAATATTATTCTTATTCTTATTCTTTCTTTCCGTGCACCATGAACTTGTCCACGGCAGATCTCAGGAACTACAGGACAGAATTTCATGAAACTTGGTGGAGTTATAGATATATGTTTCTAGTTGATCCTAAAGTTTTCAGATTTGTGGTAGAGGGGGTCAAAGCCATATTTTTGGGGGTTCAAAGAGGGTGGGGGTTACTATAGAATCCTATGGGAAAGTTGAAATTTCGTACATTAATGTTGATAACTTCTAAATGGATAATGATAGAGACATAAAATTTGACACAGTGATAGGTCACCATTAGAGGAGCAATTCAAAATTTTCAAAATGTCTGCCATTTTCAAAATGGCTGCCAAAACACGGCATAAAAAATGGGCGGTAAAAATTCAACATTGTCCGATATCATCAACATTTGATATGTGGGTAGATAATGATGTCCTGAATTGATTCCCGCCATTGAAACATTTCTAGCGGTCGCCATTCTCAAAATGGCCGTCACAATACCGCACAAATTCAACATTGTTCGATTTCAACGACATTTCATATGTAGGTAGATTATGATGTCCCGAATTGATTCCTGGCATCGAAAAATTTCTACCAGTCCCCATTTTCAAAATGGCCACCACAAATACCGCACAACATTATTCGATTTCAAAGGTTGTTTTTTTTTAATTCATTTTTTAAGCCGGTTGTCAGTGGCCGGTTTGGGAGACTTCATAATCGTTAGATTATAATCATATCTTGTTTTTATTTGTAATTGCTTTAAATACGTGCATTTTGGAAATAATGCTAATTCTGGACGGAGCCACTAATCATCGCGTTCGTGGCTGCCCCCGATGTAAAGGTCGGGGTATATATTATATTGAAACCCCCAACATATCTTCATCAACCGCATATATCTACTTCACGTCGACTTTGTTGGTTATAAATACACCACCCCCCCCCCCCCCCCCCCCCGCCCGCATGCTTTATTTCAAGATAATTATATGCCTGTCAAATTATACCTCCTAATAATAAATTAGTAAAATCTGCTTTTAAAGGGTGACTCTATAAAACAAACCAATGTTTATAAATGGAAGCCTAATTTTTCTCATTAACGAATAGTTCATTTAATTTTAACCTGTATATAAATGACAACTGCTCATAAAGGGCACATTTTCACGTTCCCTTGAGTTATCGAGTATAACCAAAATTTTCCCCAGGCGGATTAGCCAATCAGATTGAAATATTCAAATCAAATTAAATTATTTTCATATGTACGGAATCTGAAATTAGACGTCGTTCTCAAGGCGTCGTGTGCCGTTGTCATCGGGTGATTTTCTTTAAATGTGAAGCACCTTTGGGGTTATTTAAATTTATTTCCGATTATTTGCCTTATTTTGAAAAAAATTAATCTATTTTTCAATATCATAGCAAAAAATTTGAATTAATTTATAAGGATTGATCGAAATTATTTGTTCGGTTCATTCGAAATAACCTCAATCAGGTTGTACACACCCTTGGCCGTGCGTAGCCCGCTATTACACGGTGTGTACAACCTGATTGAGGTTATTTCTTCATGAACCGAAGAAAAATTGCGATCAATCCTTAAATGTACCGGTATAAGGTTTGAATAAGTGAAAAAGAAAAAAATATATAATTTATATGTAAATAAATGTGAAGTTTTGAAAACTTTCTATTTAGGCAAAGTGAGTTTTTTTTATAAATTTAAAGTGCAATGTACATACAAGTAATCTGAACAGTTTGGAATTATTTTTTTTATTATTAAAATGTTACATGCACATCGTAATAATCAGTTTATATAATATATCATTAAAGGTACATTATATACAATTTTAGTATGAATTTTCAAAAAGTTGTTCTTTTTATTTGTTGATCTGAAGTATCTATTATTATTAAGTTGGGTAAATGGGAATGAACCGTCAGACCACACTGCTAAGACTACTAGAAGATTGACGTGGAGCATTAGATAAAAACCAGTATATAGCTGAATGAACCGTCAGACCACACTGCTAAGACTACTAGAAGATTGACGTGGAGCATTAGATAAAAACCAGTATATAGCTGAATGAACCGTCAGACCACACTGCTAAGACTACTAGAAGATTGACGTGGAGCATTAGATAAAAACCAGTATATAGCTGCGGTTCCAATGAACCTTCCAAAGGCGTTTGACTGCCTACCTCATGATATATTGCTTGACAAATTGTCAGCATATGGTGTTTCTCATTGACTCGTTCGACCTATCTTCTTAAATCATATTTGTCAAACAGAAAACAGCAAACGAAAATAAATAGTGTTCTTAGTGGTTGGGCCGATTTCCAGAAATGGGTACCCCAGTGATCGATCCATGGCCTCCTTCTTGTCCAACGTTTTTTGTATAAACGATATGTTTTTATCTATAACAAAAAATGGTACGTTGTATAATTATGCAGACGACAATACCCTTTCTTTCTGTAACCCTAACTATGAAGTAATATATTTCCACATTAGAATCAGAATCACTTCAACTTATTCAATGGCTTAAAATAAATAAATTGCAGGCAAAACCTGACAAATTTCAGGTTTTAGCTGTTGGTAAAAAGATATTCATATTCAACATTCTGATCTCTCGTGTGAAACTACTGAAGAGATCAGATATGTTTTAGAATTGTATTTACCTGGCTGAAAACATTAAAAGGGGATAGAAGAGAGAATTGTTGATTGACAAAAAGAAGAAATGTTTGAGAAAGATTGTACCATACGCTGAGGGACTAATTATTACATTTTGAGGGTTATGGTGTCTAACGTCACTTTCAACAATATTTCAGGTATATCGTGACGGTCGGTTTTATTGGTGGTGGAAAGCGGAGTACCCGGAGAAAACCACCGATCTGTCGCAAGTCATCGACAAACTATCTCCTAATGTTGTATCGAGTACTCCTTGCCATGAGCGGGATTCGAACTCACAACGTTAGTGGTGATAGGGTTCATTCCACCTAATCCCACTGTTTAAAAATTCATTATGAAATCTAAAATTTCAAGTGGGAATAGCTGGAATTATTGTATAAACAATGTGCAAACATTTGGATTAGGGTGTATAAACATTTGTAAGTGGGAACACCTGGAATAGGTATTTTTAAAAAGTGGGATTAGATAGAAGACACCGGGTGATAGACACTGATTGCACAAGTTGATGTAAGTTCTACCATACGATCACAACCACGAATGGCACTACTATATGGGTGGTTAAACCCCCCTCTATAAATGAGGGTAAACCCCTCAAGAGGAGTCACAATCTACAAATGAGGGTAAACTAATCCAGACAGGGTAAACCCTCAAGAGGGAACACAATGTGTAAACAGCAATGAGGGGATAACCCTCAGAAACAACCATGTTTACAACATTGAGGTCAATTCCTCTATTAAATTAGGGTAAACCCCTCATGAAGAGGCACAAACAGCAATGAGGGGACAACCCTCAGAAACAAACATGTTTACAACATTGAGGTCAATTTAGGGATCTTCCATTAATTACGGAAATAGGATTCAACGATTGGTTTACCTTTTTGTTATCTGTGTAAGTAAAAGACCCCATTTATATGATGAATTTTTAACATCAATCATTAATTATCAGAAGATCACCAGCAGTAAAAAGACAAATTTAATTCTATATCATTAAATAGTAACATTAAAACATACAACACTTATTACTTGTATGGAAAAATCATATTAAAAAACATGACACAAAAACAGAAAGAAGAATACGTGGCAAAAATATGGACCGATCCCAGACACCCCGCAGCTTTTGCAGGTCCTGACAAGTTATATGATGTTATTCGTAAAGAAGGAAAATATAGCATAGGCCTCGGAACATTAAGAAAAATATTATCTAATAAAGAAACATATAGTCTTCAAAAACCTGCAAGAAGAAACTTTCTGAGAAACAGAGTTATAGTGAGTGGCATCGACGCTCAATGGGACGGTGATTTGGCTTCAATGGAAAATGTTTCAAAATACAATAATGGAATAAGATTCTTGTTGGTATTAATAGATATATTTGTTTGTAAGACCACGTAAAGACAAAAAAGTTTAACTGTTATGGAAGCATTAAAACCAATATTTAAAGGTAATAACAGAAGACCAAAGACTATTAGATTTGACCAAGGAGGAGAATTCAAATCCAACGTGAAGAAATACTTAGACAAAGAAAACATTCATGCATTTTACACTCAAAACAGTCAAATTAAATCCAACTACGCTAAAAGAGTGATCAGAACGATAAAAAATAGGATATATTCCTATTTCATGGAAAAACAAACATATAAGTACATTGACGTACTGCAAAAAATAGTTGATAGCTACAATAACACCCCTCATCAATCGTTAGGAGGTTCTACACCTTCATCTGTAACTAAAAACAATGAAGATGAAAGTAGATTCATTCAATATTGTGTTAGAAAAACCAAACACAAAGAGTTACTGAACAAGAAACATTTTATAAGTTCAAAATCGGTGATTTCGTTAGAATTTCACATTTAAAAAGAGTATTTGAAAAAGGGTACCAAGAGAAATGGCCAATGGAGTTTTTTAAGATTTCAAAGAGATATAAAAGAGGCAAACAAGATGCATCCTACCATGACATCTGCTCGGTCATGCAATAATGTCGGTCATTTGTTTTGATTTACAATTCTCGCGCAGCACGAGACCAATGACGTCATTCTGTATATTCATAGCGTACATAAACACAGAGGGAATACTTTTCAACGTCAAAATTACAAGATGAGATTAAAACAGAGAAGTTTGAATTGAATAAATTCCATGCAAGTAAAAAAGATCCTTTTTAATAATGTCTTTTTTTCCTGATCATTATGCTTGTTAAATATGCTTCCATCGATGGTATTCCCCAAACATTTGTATTTTTCCGGTTTGTTGACATAATCGACATCACAGTTCATGACCGTTTCTGGAATGTAGGCCAAGCAAATAGGATTTTAAAATACTTTGAAAATATGATGATTGATCATTCAGATTCCACCATTTTCTAGAAAATCGCCGATTTTACCGGGAAATTACATGCAAGTGCTCTCCATTAGTCACAAAATGGCAGATTATTTTGCATTTCCACTGCTACTTTAATAACAAATATACCCCTTTCTTTTTGGGGTAATGAAATGAAATTCACAGAGAAGATAGAAAAAGAATTAATTTAACAGCAATAATCAAAATTTATAGCATAAATTGAACAGAGAATTAAATTAAACCAGACAGAAAAATGAGATTGTCTGGGTGAAAAAAACCTGTCATTATTACAAATAGCATCAACAAAACTGTATTGTTACCACTCTGTGATAATAAATGTGATTAAAATAAATTGAAATCAGTCATTAATTGTTTTACCAAAATATGTCGGTCTAATAGATTGTATTGACAAAAGCAAAAACACCAAATTCACTGGATTAAATACTTTTTATGTGGGTAAGAAAGTTTAATATTTGCATCAAATAATTAATTTTTAATACTTCAATTTCAAACTATTTAAAAAAAACATCTTTTGAAATTGTTCAGACAAATCAATTACACTGAAAAAGATAAAATACTGTACTTTCTTAATCTGGTTTACTTTTTAAGTTTGGTTGGCCTATGACAAAATCATGTGCTTTATTGAACTTTAACCGACTTTATGTGACGTCATACGACGCCATTTGCAAAAGGGAGGGTAAGCAAATATGGGTCAGTATGTAATTATTATCGATCTTTTTTCCATGAAACTTTACACATGTGAGCAAGAATAGATGAGGAACATAATTAAAAAGAAAAAAATGTTTACTTTTCAAACATGAAAAAAATAATCAAACATTATCCAATGACTGACCGACTTATTGTCAGACGAGGATATATTTGTTGATAGACATTTTAGGAGATCCGATACGGGGAACCTTTTATAAATATGAATTACACAAAATTGATAGAGCAGATATAGAATTGTACATGGTAGACAAAATCATCAAAGAAAGAAAAATGAAAGGAAAACAACGGAAGTACTAGTGAAATGGTTGGGTTGGCCATCTAAATTCAACTCATGGATTCCTAAGAATGACGTCAAAGACATATAACAGTAGATTTTAAACAATACGAGTTCATTTTATCATAAGACTTGCTTACATGCACTCGGAATTTAAACGAAAATGAGTGTGAGAATGGTCTTGTCATCAGAGGACGGAAAAGAATATTTTTCCAACAACCAACCTTTCGACTTTAGAATTAATTTGGGTAAAGTAATACAGTTTGTAGGATATTGGATGGTAGCCATTGCAGACGTTACTGTGACAGAATGGGAAAATTCGTATGGTTGAACTATTCATCTATTTAGACATTTGTCAGGATACATTTATTGGAGGAGCCGAATTTCCGTTATTGCGGAGAGTATATATTGCAAATAAAAAATAAAAAAATATCATCTATAGCAATCCATATTACATTCCAATCAAACAAGGAGGAGTACAACAGCTTCATATTTATATTGAAGACGGGAAAGGAGAAGATGCATCATTTTTTAATAAAAAAGTGACTATAACACTTCAGTTTAAAAGATTTCCATTTGTTTTATGAAAATGAATAGTCAAGCATACGTCAGCGGTCCAAGCTTATGTGATACATTTTATAAAAATATGGCAAATAAAAAATTTAATCCATATAAACTAAGATAAAATTAAATAAGAAAAATAGGACGTGGTCTACACGGACGATTTAGAGGATCGTACATAATTCCTGTCAATCCAAGCGTAGTTAAAGAAGAAGGGGAAAAACAATACCTACAACTCTAGTTACCCCTGTTGCTGCTGCCGAGGAAAGAGCTCTTTCAGAATACAAAGAAGAAAAGAAAAACCAAAAACCCCTCAATAACAAGGTACAGAATCCTACAAAAAATAAGAACAGAGTCAGACAGAAACATATAAAAAAGAAAGTATCCAAGAATAGCGTCAGACGGAAATGATTAATAAAACAGACAACACGTAAGAAGAAGAAGAAACCAAAAAAGAAAATTAAAAAATCTAGGAAACGAAAAATAAGTATAGACTATTACGACAGCGCGAGGAAGCAATCTTTAAAAAAAACCCGTGTATAATGGCATTTTTAAACGAAGACAACAAAGAAATAGGACAACCAATGGAACTTCTATTTTTGCATCCCCTCCAAATCAGGATGCCGTAAATAAAATAACCTATACAGAAGAACGTCCGATATCGTCCATAATCAACGAATCAACACCCATAGAAATAGTGGTTTCAGGGGCAGTAAATGATTACATAGATCTTAGGAAAAGTCGCTTTTATGTTAAACTTCAAATATTGAAGGTAAATGGAGACCCGTAATTAGTACCTAAAGGAGAAACAGGTATTATAAATTTACCGATGCAGAGCATGTTTTCTCACATTGAAGTGTACATGAATAACAAACTGATATCTGAAAACTCAAACAATTATCCATGGAAGGCTTATTTAAAAGTGATATTATCAAGCGGTTCCGACGAACAGAATTCCCAACTACAAAGTCAACTGTTCATGAAAGATGACAATCGGATGAACTCATTAACCCTCAATTCAGGAATGGTCAATAGATATCTATATACCAAGGAATCGCAAACATTCGAACTAGAAAGAAATTTGTTGGAAGACGCATTAAATTTAGACAAATATCTCATTAATGGAGTGGATAAATATATGAAACTATTCAGATCCAGTACACCTTTTGTGCTAATATCCACTGTACAATCACCGACATATAAGTTGGAAATACTAGACGTTTCGTTTAAAACAGCCAGGGTGAAGGTTGACCCAGATTTCATTTTGAATCACAGACAACAGATCAAGGAAACTCCCGCCAGATATCTGATGAATAGAAGTCACGTGACACAGAATGTTATGCCAAAGGGATCTACAGAATTTTACTGGGATTCTATGATTCTATGATTCCTAGAGCACTACCCAGTAAGGTAGTGTTTGAACTCATTTCACAGAAAGCAGCCAATGTTGATTATACTGAAAATCCATTCAATTTTCAACACTTCAACCTTTCAGAAGTGACTCTTAAAGTCAACGGTGTAGAAGTGTACGGAATATCTTTAAAACTAAATTTTGGTAAATCTAAGAATTTATCAATGGCATATGTAAGACTATTTGAAATAGTTTACAGACTAGATTTATTAGTTATAGTTGACTTATAAATTGGTATAATTTCAAGTTTCATGTACGCAGTCTAATTTCTGGAACTCAAGTTTTGTATGTAATACTGTGTGTTTTCTACGAAAGAATACTAAAATGTTTTCATTTGGAAATTCGGAAATTCCGGAGAATGTAACAGCTGTCCCGGTAGCCCGGTAAAGGGGTCAAAATTTCGGAGGCTCCGGAGCATTGGCATGTATGTGTAATATATATAAGGGTGTCTCACTATTTATTTTATTTGTGATAAAACAAACACAAAAACACGCAACAACGTATACATTTTTAACATACTATAATGAGGAGTCACCCCTCATGTAATGTCTCTTGATTGTGTATGCATATGAGTTGCCCCTTTGTGAATGGGACACTGGATTCATATTTATATAAGGGCTTGATATTTTATACCTCATAGATGATATATTTTAGTACAAGGATCAATATTAGTACAAGTATCACTTAGTGTAATGTCTATATGTTGATATAACCCTCACTATTTTACGTATATGAGAGGGTAGACCCCTCATCAATATACATTTTATTTCATTTGTGGTAAAGCAACAAACCGTAACGTCAACTGGTATACAAAGTCGTATCTTTGAGGTTGTTCAGCTCATGAAACATATGTAATGAACCTATAAGAGAAACAAGTTATTGAAGAGGCAAGGGCAGTCCTTGTGGAAAAAAATTGATTCTGACACAGTTATTCATCATCTGAGATTAAAAACTGTATTGTCTAAGGCAAAAGAAGATGAACTTCTTCAGATTACATCTGGTCCGAAGAGGGCACATTACTTATTAGACCATCTCATTGGTTCTTCTGTCTCCTATTTCCAACAATTCAGACTGGTACTGATAAAATGTGGACATACAAACTTAGCCAATTATGTAAATAAACCCACTGATAAGGAAGATGAAATACTAAATGGTCGTAAGGAAGATGAGATACTACTAAATGATCGTGATGAAAACTGGTGTATGCTTTATTTGGGAGGTGATTGTTAAGTTGTAGCCAAAGAATATAAGGATGAAATAGTCATACATATCCGTAATTATGTACAAAGAGGTGCCAAGAAATATCCAACAAAACATGGGGTGATGTTTAATGTCTAGATGGCTTATGCTGGAAATGAAACGAGATGAAATAGATAAAGTATTTCAAGACGGTATGAACGGAAAACTGGAGCAGGATCACGAAGTACTGATTCATTTAGGTGGAGGTGTGTACGTTACCGTATGAGAAATTTTCCAACCGTAGATATTAGACATTTCTGGAAACCTATCGACTGCCTACAAAAAGGGGAATAGCCCTGAACCAATACAAGTGGAATGGTTTGCAAAATGTCATGGAAATAATACGCGATTTCGTCCCAGAACTAGCTCCAGTTGTTATTTGTGAATATACTCATCATGCTCAAACCGGTTTGTTGAAGTGTCAAGAGTGTTCGCCTTTCATTGAGAACGATGATATGAAAGAGGAAGCAAATTCCAAATTGATAATAAATAAATAAATAAATGAATAAATAAATAAATAAGTTTTACTTATTTATTCATTTATAGTGTTCGCCTTTTATTGAGAACGATCATGTGGAAGAGGAAGCAAATTCCAAATTGATGAGTTATGATACCAATCAAAATGACGATTAGGATGACATGCTTTCCCGTGGAAAACCCAGTACATTAGTTATTTTTAAATGTGTATATTATTATTAAATAAAATGTGTATACCTAATGATCGCCTTTATGTTATTTCTTGGTGAAAGTCTGGTGTATAATCTATATATAATCTAGCACTTATTACTTTAGATACCATGTTTAATATTTGTGACTAACGATTGGTGGGGTATGAATGCAGTAAACACAAGTCTGAATATATACATTTAATAAATGCAATAACTACACTCAAACATAAAAAAAAATTACACCATGAAACATAATGTGTTACTAATCCATCATTTTGTGAATATATTGAAATTATAAAAATCTGATTGTCTAATTAGTTTGACAATTATTACAGATTGTAAGAAATTTTTTTATATAAAAACACACACACACACACACACACACACACACGCACGCACGCAGCACAAACACACACACATATATTTTTTTTTATATGATGATAAAAATTCACAATATATATGCATTTCTCCTAATTATTAAAAAATTAATTGTACCATTACAACACTAACGACTCAAAAATTAATTGTACCATCACATAACTAACGACTCAATAATTAATTGTACCATCACATCACATAACAAATTGTTATTTGCATATAGATGATGAAAAAAACGTTTTTAAGCAATGTCTGCATTTTTTTTACAGCATTTTCTTTAATATTGCTTTTTTTTGCAGTTCCCATAATTCCAAGTAGCATCACAACATAAACCATCAATCCTTTGACAACATCTGGCAGGAACACAACAGATGACGATTTGATAACAACTGGTATAACAGAGGACTCAACGATATCTTATACAAAAATAAACCCACCAAGAAATTTACCAATACCAGTTACCACATATGTCGAACAACTCAAAAAATAATTGTATCATCACATAGCAAATTGTCATTAGCAATAACAGATATTACATCACCAACAACAGAAAATACAATGTTAATACAAAAAAAAAACAAATTCAACATGTGGTATAATAATTACTTATATTATAACCATTGGTATGAAAAATAATTTTAAAGATAATGATGTAGTTGAGTATAAAATAATCATTGGAGTATTTAGTTGTGTAGCATTTAATATATTGTTACTGATTACTATTGCTATTATATATAGAAGAAGAAATAAAACATTATTCTAGCAATGTCTGTTCTATGGAAATGATCAATTTAAACCTAGAACATGAAGTTAATGATGAAAAAGTTGATGTATTTAATACTGTTTTACCTCGTTAATTTATTATACATTCACCCCTACATTTGTCAACATCTATATCATCTCTTATGAATATGATACCTTTTACTGTATAAAAATATAATTTTTATTATTTTGTTGTATATTCTTCCTCTTGTCACGTTATAATAAGCATAATTATTTTTCATAATCACAATTCCTTTTCCCATATCAGTTCTTTTCTATATCTGCTTGACTGTAGTTTTTTGTGTTAGAATTTCTGTATTAACTGTCATAATTATATGATTGTCTGTAAATGTTCAGAAAGCATTTCTACCTATGATTTCTCATACAATGATTATAATCATTTCAAATAATGTTTCACAGGTTATATGGGGTGTATTGACCAGCATAACATTATTTGTTTGTTTCCTGGTCTACATTTATAAAAGATGTATTAGAAGGGAGAGTTTAACAGAAATTCCTATTACCGGTTCACCACAAATACCATCCATTAACAGCAATTCTCCACTTTTTCCCACTATAACACCTTCGCCTTCACCGAATTTACTTTTCCATATTACCTCTGAATCCCAACCATCTCCAACCTTTCCGTCAATGCCTTTAGAAATGGTTACACTTGAGGATGAGGAAGAACCTGTATCTAGCAAAACTAGGCGTCATACTAGTAGGAAAAAATTTAACTTTGCAGAGGTAAGTTTGCAAAATCTCTGTTGATGTAATTTGTTTTTGTTACGTAAGGTTGGTTATGTCACAAACAGTTAGTTTGGTGTGAAATTTTAGTTCACCTTGCCAAAGGCAATGTGAGAAAGGCAATGCGAACTTTTGCTATCATTTGGCATCCATCGTCTGTCGTATGTCTTCTGTCGTCTGTCATCAGTTAACTTTTCATATTAATATCTTCTTCCCTGAAACTGATTTAGATCTGTATTAAGTTTCCTCAAAGCAGACAAAAAGTAGGTGAACGACACATGCTCGATCCACCGAGTCTCTAGTTTTATTATGATGTAAATTGTTCTTGATGTTATTTGATTTTTGTTTCTGAAATGTTTGTTTAATGTAATTGGTTATATAGTATTCAAACTATTTTGCTATATGTGGTCATATTTATTTATTTAATATATATATACCATTTTGTTTTCATCTCAACTGCATTTTTTTATGTAAAAGGATATATAGTAATCAAACTGATACCCATTATATTATTCCTATTTTTTTAAATTTTAAACGTATATGTCATTTTTTTTTCAATAGTTAAAATTATACTATAAATTTAGTACTTTTTTGATTGTCTATTGGGTGTTTTATATTTTGATATTTTCAAAAAATAAATGATTAATGTAATTTTATAATAATACTCTTTTATTACACAAAATCATTATCCCCTCGCCAACGAAGTTGCGAAGGGATATAGTAACTCTACCGTCCGTCCGTCCGTCCGTCCGTCCTTCCGTAACATACTTGTGAACACTCTAGAATCAACATCCTTCAATGGATTTTGACCAAACATGGTACATATTTAGTCCTTAAGAGAATCTGGAAATCTATTGATTTTCAAGGTCATAGATCAAAGGTCAAGGTCACCGGATCAAATGTTTACCGCATAACATCTTTGTGAACACTCTAGAATCAACATCCTTCAATGGATTTTGACTAAACTTAGTACATATTTAGTCCTTAGGAGAGTCTGGAACTCTATTGATTTTCAAGGTCATAGGTCAAAGGTCAATGTCACAGGGTCAAATATTTACTGCGTAACATCCTTGTGAACACTCTAGAATCAACATCCTTCAAAGGATTTTGACCAAACTTGGAATATACATAGTCCTTATGAGTGTCTGGAACCCTATTGATTTTCAAGGTCAATGTCAATGTCACCGGGTCTAATTTTTACCGCGTAACATCCTTGTGAACACTCTAGAATCAACATCCTTCAAAGGATTTTGACCAAACTTGATACATACATAGTCCTTATGAGAGTCTGGAACCCTATTGATTTTCAAGGTCATCAAAGGTCACGGGGTCAAATTTTTACCGCATAACATCCTTTTGAACACTCTAGAATCAAGATCCTTCAATGGATTTTGACCGAACTTCGTACATACTTAGTCTTTAGGAGAGTCTGAAACCCTATTGATTTCAAGGTCAAAGGTCAAGGTCACCGGGTCAAATTTTTACTGCATAACATCCTTGTGAACACTTTAGAATCAAGATCATTCAATGGATTTTGACCAAACTTGGTACATACTTAGTCCTTAGTAGAGTCTGGAATCCTATTGATTTTGAAGGTCATAGGTCAAAGGTCAATGTCACAGGGTCCAATTTTTACTGCGTAGCATCCTTGTGAACACTCTAGAATCAACATTCTTCAATGGATTTTGACCAAACTTGGTACATACTTAGACCTTAAGAGAATCTGGAACCGTATTGATTTTCAAGGTCAAAGGTCAAGATCACAGGGTCTAATTTTTAGGCGAGGGGATACGCCACGCTTTGCGTTGCCCTTGTTATTTGCATGTTAATACCATCTTATATGGTTGCGTTCAAGTATTTCTTTTCATGATTTTTGTTTTGCTATTAAAGTATCATATATTCTTTTTATCTGAAAAAAAGATATGAGTGTATATTTTGACATTTTCCGTATATGCATGGTTACTGTGTTCCCTATTAAAACTCTTTTTTTTATCTAATATATGTACAAACCATTCTGTATTGTTGTATTTTTGTTTTTCATGAATTTGTTTGGTTATTAAGATATAATATAGTGTGTCAAGTTACATGATCAATACTCATATAATTTTCTTGTAATTTTAACAACATTCCTGCCTCACATTTGTATTATTATGAATTCCATATTATTTTCATTTTCTTTACATATAAGATTTTCATAATTGTTGATATCTTTGACTGTAAACATGCCATTTTTTTATATTATTTTTATGTATGTAAGATTTTACATGATGGTTGATATTTTTCCTAAATTTTTAGTTTATCTTTAGATTTGTAACTTTTGTGCCAAATGCATGTATAACATTAATCTTTTGATTAATTTGTATTTTTCATTGTTATTTTGTGAAAATAATACTGCACCTAGATGGTGCCATTTAATTATTTGTATATTATGATTATGTTTTTTTATAATTTAAATAAAGGTCCAAAAAAGTTATTAAAATAAACGAAAAAAAAACCCAAGGATTATCTTTTTGATCAGATGATAATAAAGTACACTTGACATCAAGATGTTCTCGTGTGTTTTTTGTCACTATACATTACCATATGAATGTTACATATTTATGAGATTACTATTTCACACTACAGTGATGAGACTGTCATATAAGGTTAGTATAATTTTTTCATTTTTATTTTTATCGAATAAAGTGATTTCTTGATTTATTGGTCATGTTTACTTATGCTTCCAATGATTTACTATGTCATATTTTGAAAGTTATCATGTGTATGTCCCCTCATTTCTGTGTGTACATTGTGCCTCCTCATGAGGGGTTTGCCTTCAATTGTATATTGTGACTCGTCATGAGGGTTTTACCCTCATTTATAGATTGTGACTCCTCATGAGGGGGTCATGAGGGTTCTGGAGGAGTTTACTCTCATTTATAGATTGTGACTCCTCATGAGGGGGTCATGAGGGTTCTGGGGGAGTTTACCCTCGTTTATAGATTGTGACTCCTCATGAGAGGTTTACCCTCATTTATAGAGGGGGGTTTAACCACCTCTATAGTAGTGACGGCCCCTAAACTTATGTAAATATAAGATGTATATCTATTCCCATTAAAAATTATATATTGATTTTTAAATTGTGAGTGAACTAACATAGCAAATAATGCAACAGGATAATAAAACCACTGATTTTTACAAGTGTATAAACTCTACACGACAAACAGAACGACTGACTGTGGACCATAGTGGGCTACATGTTTGGAGAGTTAAAGATCTCTTGTGTATATTTTGAAAAAAGAGTAGAGCCATTATAAATTGCTACAAAAGGCTATTAATTTATCGTCCCTCCTTTTCCAGTGGGAGCCAAAAATTCATTGCCCTATCACTCCCACATTTCTGTATAGATATATATTTAAGATATTGATGGACTTGCTTCCGTGAAATATTTACTCCTGGACATGGTTTGTCGCTTTTCTCATAAATACGTATATGTGATACGTATATGTGATTACCTATATGTACACATTTATGTAAACACATTGTTCATAGTTTAAAAATAATTTTCGTAGCACTTCATCACTTCCTGGTTAAATATATTCCTTCAAGTATATATTTAGTTACAAGTTAACATCGCATAATACAATTGTTTACATGTCAGTCGAGCACACTACAATACGGAGCAGCAATAATTGTGCAATTAAATGTTGCCATCGAGATCATATTTGCTTTCTTAGATACAAAGATAACGGGATATCTTAGATAAAACAAGATGTAGATATTCTTCCGGGTTGGAAAATGTTGTGTTAAAAAATATAATAAAGTGTCCAGTGTTAAAAACAGTATCAAATCATCTTTTACAGTCAAAGACAATGGATGTGACCGATCTATTTGGAAAGCCTTTTCCACAGAAAGTTACCTTGGATTGTAATATTGAAACAATAACGGGAGAACTTATTTCAAAGGGAACAGACATATATGTTTTGTTGTGTGACAAACTTATATCATGTATGGATAGTAGAAATTACAACAATTCGGACATCTCTCCTGATAAAAGACAGTGGTATCTCAATCCTGGAAGTGAAGAGAAATTTTTGGATGTACATTGTACCAATAAAACGTATAAAACTATTGACGAATTGTGTGAAGACCGTCCACAATATTTCTCATGCAAACAAGGTTTTTTTGCAATGGGAAAGGATGAAGAAACAATAAAAATATGTGATGGCGATGAATTTGAGCTGAATCGGGTACAAAGTACAAGCACATTCTCACAGGATGGTTGTGACAGTCTTTCTTCTACACAACAATCTTACACAAATGTATCAACCAAAACGTCAAACATAGTATACTGTTATAGTCAGAATTCTAGGCTTGAAATCCAAATACCATCGTCATGTAAATCCTCGTTCCAATCTATCGACGATCCAAATGTTTACAAACCTGCAGAATTTATCGACCGTTTTACATTGCCAAGACATATTCAAATTGATGATAACGACCCGAAGTGGACAGTTTCGGACACCATTGGTTTACATAAAACCACCTTAGAGTCTCAGACAAAATGTTGTTTTCTGTTGTTCACTTTAGACTATGAAGTTTCTGAACAGACACACGAGATTCAAGTCAAAGATAATATTAAATGTTGTAAATTAGTTGATCCATCTGTTGTGAAATTGAGACGACGAATTGAAAACAGTCAGATGGGAGAACTGTTTGATCCTGTATATTTGCTGGAATCTGAGAAAGCGGGGCGTACTTGTTGTTCCCTGGTTGGAAGAAAAACCATTGTGCCAATCGCTAGAATGTTTTCCGGTAGACAAAACTATATAGGTAAGGCTTTAAATACATTACATGCATGCATGTTGGAGATATCAATTTTTAAAGTCTGAAAGGAGTACAAGTTTCAAATGTTAACAATAAACATTTCTTTGAATAACTACATTTCTGCATTTTAAGAGCATTGAGCGAAATATAAACTAGACTCATATGATAGAGGGTTTGGACAACAACCTGCATAGTACTATTTATATAATTATTTTGGTGTCTTAACAGAAAAAAAGTATTTAAATTGCATCATACGACGTTCAATATAAACGCGTAACTTCAAGCGTAAGTAATAAAGGTTAAGCAATTTTTTTATATGTGTATACATGTATATGATCATAGTATATGCTTATATGATATAAGTATATCATTACCATATACATGCATATAGTCGTTGTATATGCGTATGTTGATGAGATGCATGCGTATATGGCCGCTGCTCATACATAATGAACCACATGAATTGAATAAGCAAATAATGTGATTTCGAATACAAATGATATGATTTTGAAAACAACTAATTTGATGCTGACATTGAATATAAATCATCGTTTGATTTATCGTTACCGAATATGGTACTGCTTTGACAACTATTTTACCTATTTTGTTCCTGTATTTAAATACTGTTATAGTGACAGCCGGAACCTTTGAACCGTAATGAGAGCGGGAGGTTTGGCGCCTTAAAATCTGATTCAACCCACCATTTCTTTAGAAATGCCTGTACCAAGTCAGGGTCATTACGGTTTTCACAGTTTTCCGGTTGTTGACTGATTTTGTCTGTTTATATAATTATGAGTTTTGACTTTCCCTTTGTAAGATTGTTCGGAGTTCGGTAATTTTGTTATTACCCTTATTGACAAAACACCATAACTCATTTGTTTCTCGATTCACAGCTATGCAGCCATCTGGTCTAGCGTCACATCAACCTGATTCTGGATTCTCTGACGATGAACATGGGTCGAGTACTTCAAGGACCGAGTCACTCACAAGTAGTGACCAGCATTCGTCTGCTAACATTATAGACCAGTTAGAGCAAAACGATTATAGAGTTGCTATAGCAAGCAATGACGACTTTGGCGAGTATGTCGAGATATCATTGAATAGTGAAATGGCACCCCCGTTGCCAAAAAGACGGCATACTGAGGACGAGAATCCTTCAAAACCACCAACAGAGGTTCATCAACTTGCTCCACAAGGCATAGAACAACGTATAGTCGATATATCATTGGAGAGTGAAAAGACACCCCCGCTGCCAAAAAAACGGTATACTGAGGACAAAAATCCTTCAAAACCACCAACAGAGGTTCATCAACTTGCTCCACAAGGCATAGAACAACGTATAGTCGATATATCATTGGAGAGTGAAAAGGCACCACCGCTGCCTAAAAGAGGGTATATTGAGGACGAGAATCCTTCGAAACCACCAACAGAACGTCCTCAACTTGATTCACAAGGCATAGAACAACGTACTGTCGATATATCATTGGAGAGTGAAAAGGCACTCCCGCTGCCTAAAAGAGGGCGTATTGAGGACGAGAATCCTTCGAAACCACCAACAGAGCTTCATCAACTTGCTCCACAAGGCATAGAACAACGTATAGTCGATATATCATTGGAGAGTGAAAAGGCACTCCCTCTGCCTAAAAGAAGGTGTATTGAGGACGAGAATCCTTCGAAACCACCAACAGAGGTTCATCAACTTGTTCCACAAGGCATAGAACAACGTATAGTCGATATATCATTGGAGAGTGAAAAGGCACCACCGCTGCCTAAAAGAGGGTATATTGAGGACGAGAATCCTTCGAAACCACCAACAGAACGTCCTCAACTTGATTCACAAGGCATAGAACAACGTACTGTCGATATATCATTGGAGAATGAAAAGGCTCTCCCGCTGCCTAAAAGAGGGTGCATTGAGGACGAGAATCCTTCGAAACCACCAACAGAACGTCCTCAACTTGATTCACAAGGCATAGAACAACGTACTGTCGATATATCATTGGAGAATGAAAAGGCTCTCCCGCTGCCTAAAAGAGGGTGTATTGAGGACGAGAATCCTTCGAAACCACCAACAGAACGTCCTCAACTTGATTCACAAGGCATAGAACAACGTACTGTCGATATATCATTGGAGAGTGAAAAGGCACTCCCGCTGCCTAAAAGAGGGCGTATTGAGGACGAGAATCCTTCGAAACCACCAACAGAGCTTCATCAACTTGCTCCACAAGGCATAGAACAACGTATAGTCGATATATCATTGGAGAGTGAAAAGGCACCACCGCTGCCTAAAAGAGGGTGTATTGAGGACGAGAAGCCTTCGAAACCACCAACAGAACGTCCTCAACTTGATTCACAAGGCATAGAACAACGTACTGTCGATATATCATTGGAGAATGAAAAGGCTCTCCCGCTGCCTAAAAGAGGGTGTATTGAGGACGAGAATCCTTCGAAACCACCAACAGAACGTCCTCAACTTGATTCACAAGGCATAGAACAACGTACTGTCGATATATCATTGGAGAGTGAAAAGGCACTCCCGCTGCCTAAAAGAGGGCGTATTGAGGACGAGAATCCTTCGAAACCACCAACAGAGCTTCATCAACTTGCTCCACAAGGCATAGAACAACGTATAGTCGATATATCATTGGAGAGTGAAAAGGCACCACCGCTGCCTAAAAGAGGGTGTATTGAGGACGAGAATCCTTCGAAACCACCAACAGAACGTTCTCAACTTGATTCACAGGGTATAGAACAACCTGAAAAAAACACATTAGAAAAATCCGATTGCGATAAAACAGTCGACAGACATGAAAGGTCTGTTGATAAACCTACGAAGGCGACAGAAAGAGACAATTTTGGTTGTGACATTATTGCTTGTATGTCTTATACTCAACTCTCAGAATTACTTAAAACTTGTACACTTGATAGGTTTGCCGATACTTGTGTTGAACAATCTATTGACGGGGAAATATTTATGGAATTAACAGATGATATGCTTAAAGACGAACCTTTCCAATTAAAACAATTTGAAATTCTAAAGGTAAATAAAATAAAGCAGGGATGGAAACCAAAAAAATAACTGATTAAATGTTGTACATGTATGTTGCTTTACAACACAAGTCAATGGTACTGGCTATGACTAGTTTAGGTTGTGGTGAGACTTACTAGCGAGTACATCATCCTTTGTGTCTTTAATGGTTTATTTAAGGGAGCAGCTCATCCTATGAGCCCAGAAACTTACAAATGTAGATCATCCTTTGTGTATCTGATCCGACCACAACTACTATTTCGGGGTAGTCATGATCGTATGGTAGTTGGATTTACAACTACCTGTGCAATCAGTGCCTATCACCACTAAAGTTGTGAGTTCGAATCCCGCCCATGTCGAGGTGTACTGGATACAATATTGTGTGATAAAGTTTGTCAATTGACTTGCTCAGGTCGTTGGTTTTCTCCTGTTACTCCAGTTTCCTCAACCAATAAAACTGACCGCCACGATATAACTGAAATATTATTGAAAGTGGCACTAAACACCATAACCCTAATCCTAACCCCAACTGTAATTTCTAGCCATGTAATGTGCAATCTAGCACTTTATGTGATTAAATTTTACATGATGCACTTTATGCATGGATTTCATTCATTTTTATATACATTTATTAAATACAGTTTATGTTCTATTCAAGATAAATTGTGTACGAATTGTATGTGATATACGCTATATTAAACTTTTGAATATTTCTTTATGTTTGAATAAAATGCGTCTCGCAAGAATTCATTATGTTAATAGACATTTTATATTATTAAGTCTCCCAAACAACGTTTGGAGGCTTATTGTTTTTGCTCCGTTTCTTATTAAGTCTCCCAAACAACGTTTGGAGACTTATTGTTTTTGCTCCGTTTCTTATTATTATTATTATTATTATTATTCTCTTTCTCTTTCTTTCTTTCTTTCCGTGGACCATGAACTTGTCCACGGCAGATCTCAGGAACTACTGGACACAATTTCATGAAACTTGGTGGAGTTATAGATATATGTTTCTAGTTGGTCCTAAATTTTCAGCTTTGTGGTAAAGGGAGTCAAAGTAATATTTTAAGGGGTTCAAATGGGGTGGGGGTTACTATAGAATCCTATGGGAAAGTTGAAATTTCGTACATTAATGTTGATAACTTCTAAATAGATAATGATAGACACATAAAATTTGACATAGTGATAGGTCACCATTAGAGGAGCAATTTTGCGTTTTCAAAATTTTCGAGTTGTCTGCCATTTTCAAAATGGCTGCCAAAACATGGCATAAAAAATGGGCGGTAAAAATTCAACATTGTCCGATATCATAAAAATTTTATATGTGGGTAGATAATGATTTCCCGAATTGATTCCCGACATTGAAAATTTTCTACCGGTCGCCATTTTCAAAATGGCCACCACAATACCGCAAAAAATCAACATTGTCCGATTTCAACGCCATTTCATATGTGGGTAGATTATGATGTCCCGAATTGATTCCTGACATCGAAAAATATCTACCGGTCGCCATTTTCAAAATGGCCACCACAATACCGCACAAATTCAACATTGTCCGATTTTAATGACATTTCATATGTGGGTAGATTATGATGTCTAGAATTGATTCCCGACATCGAAATTTTTTTTACCGGTCTCCATTTTCAAAATGGCCGCTACAATACCGCAAAAATTCGACATTGTTCAATTTCAAAGGTAGCTTTTGATTTATTTTTTAAACCTGTTGTCAGTGGCCAGTTTGGGAGACTCCATAATCGTTAGATTATAATCATATCTTGTTATTATTAAGTCTCCCAAACAACGTTGGGAGACTTATTGTTTTTGCTCCGTTTCTTATTATTATTATTATTATTAATATTATTCTTATTCTTCTTCTTTCTTTCCGTGCACCATGAACTTGTCCACGGCAGATCTCAAGAACTACTGGACAGAATTTCATGAAACTTGGTGGAGTTATAGATATATGTTTCTAGTTGATCCTAAAGTTTTCAGATTTGTGGTAAAGGGGGTCAAAGCCATATTTTTGGGGGTTCAAAGAGGGTGGGGGTTACTATAGAATCCTATGGGAAAGTTGAAATTTCGTACATTAATGTTGATAACTTCTAAATAGATAATGATAGAGACATAAAATTTGACACAGTGATAGGTCACCATTAGAGGAGCAATTCTGCGTTTTCAAAATTTTCAAAATGTCTCCATTTTCAAAATGGCTGCCAAAACACGGCATAAAAAATGGGCGGTAAAAATTCAACATTGTCCGATATCATCAACATTTGATATGTGGGTAGATAATGATGTCCCGACATTGAACACTTTCTACCGATCACCATTTTCAAAATGGTCGCCACAAAACCGCAAAAATTCAACATTGTCCAATATCATCTAAATTTGATATGTGGGTAGATTATGATGTCCCAAATTTATTCCCGACATTGAAAAATTTCTAGCGGTCGCCATTTTCAAAATGGCTGCCACAATACCGCAAAAATTCAACATTGTCCGATTTCAACGACATTTCATATGTAGGTAGATTATGATGTCCCGAATTTATTCCCGACATTGAAAAATTTCTAGCTGTCACCATTTTCAAAATGGCCGCCACAATACCTCACAAATTCAACATTGTCCGATTTCAATGACATTTCATATGTGGGTAGATTATGATGTCCCGAATTTATTCCTAACATTGAAAAATTTCTAGCGGTCACCATTTTCAAAATGGCCACAAAAATTCAACATTGTCCGATATAATAAAAATTTGATATGTGGGTAGATAATGATGTCCTGAATTGATTCCCTCCATTGAAAAATTTCTAGCGGTCGCAATTTTCAAAATGTCCGCCACAATACCGCACAAATTCAACATTGTCCGATTTCAATGACATTTCATATGTGGGTAGATTATGATGTCACGAATTGATTCCTGGCATCGAAAAATTTATACCAATCGCCATTTTCAAAATGGCCACCACAAATACCGCACAAAATTGTTCGATTTCAAAGGTAGTTTTTAATTTATTTTTTAAACCGGTTGTCAGTGGCCGGTTTGGGAGACTTCATAATCGTTAGATTATAATCATATCTTGTTTTTATTTGTAATTGCTTTAAATACGTGCATTTTGGAAATAATGCTAATTCTGGAAGGAGCCACTAATCATCGCGTTCGTGGCTGCCCCCGGTGTAAAGGCCGGGGTATATATTATATTGAAACCCCCAACATAACTTCATCAACCACATATATCTACTTCACGTCGACTTTGGTGGTTATAAATACACCGCCCCCCCTCCCCCCCCGCATGCTTTATTTCAAGATAATTATATGCCTGTCAAATTATACCTCCTAATAATAGATTAGTAAAATCTGCTTTTAAAGGGTGACTCTATAAAACAAACCAATGTTTATAAAGGGAAGCCTAATTTTTCTCATTAACGAATAGTTCATTTAATTTTAACCTGTATATAAATGACAACTGCTCATAAAGGGCACATTTTCACGTTCCCTTGAGTTATCGAGTATAACCAAAATTTTCCCCAGGCGGATTAGCCAATCAGATTTAAATATTCAAATCAAATTAAATTATTTTCATATGTACGGAATCTGAAATTAGACGTCGTTCTCAAGGCGTCGTGTGCCGTTGTCATCGGGTGATTTTCTTTAAATGTGAAGCACCTTTGGGGTTATTTAAATTTATTTCCGATTATTTGCCTTATTTTGAAAAAAATTAATCTATTTTTCAATATCATAGCAAAAAATTGAATTAATTTATAAGGATTGATCGAAATTATTTGTTCGGTTCATTCGAAATAACCTCAATCAGGTTGTACACACCCTTGGCCTTGCGTAGCCCGCTTTTACACGGTGTGTACAACCTGATTGAGGTTATTTCTTCATGAACCGAAGAAAAATTGCGATCAATCCTTAAATGTACCGGTATAAGGTTTGAATAAGTGAAAAAGAAAAAAATATATAATTTATATGTAAATAAATGTGAAGTTTTGAAAACTTTCTATTTAGGCAAAGTGAGTTTTTTTTATAAATTTAAAGTGCAATGTACATACAAGTAATCTGAATAGTTTGGAAAAAATATTTTTTTTATTAAAATGTTACATGCACATCGTAATAATCAGTTTATATAATATATCATTAAAGGTACATTATATACAATTTTAGTATGAATTTTCAAAAAGTTGTTCTTTTTATTTTAGTATGAAGTATCTATTATTATTAAGTTGGGTAAATGGGAATGAACCGTCAGACCACACTGCTAAGACTACTAGAAGATTGACGTGGAGCATTAGATAAAAACCAGTATATAGCTGCGGTTCCAATGAACCTTCCAAAGGCGTTTGACTGCCTACCTCATGATATATTGCTTGACAAATTGTCAGCATATGGGGTTTCTCATTGACTCGTTCGACCTATCTTCTTAAATCATATTTGTCAAACAGAAAACAGCAAACGAAAATAAATAGTGTTCTTAGTGGTTGGGCCGATTTCCAGAAAGGGGTACCCCAGTGATCGATCCATGGCCTCCTTCTTGTCCAACGTTTTTTGTATAAACGATATGTTTTTATCTATAACAAAAAATGGTACGTTGTATAATAATACAGACGACAATACCCTTTCTTTCTGTAACCCTAACTATGAAGTAATATATTTCCACATTAGAATCAGAATCACTTCAACTTATTCAATGGCTTAAAATAAATAAATTGCAGGCAAAACCTGACAAATTTCAGGTTTTAGCTGTTGGTAAAAAGATATTCATATTCAACATTCTGATCTCTCGTGTGAAACTACTGCAAAACGTCTTGGTATTGATATAGATTATCAGTTAAATTTTTATGCTCATATATTGGTAAAATTTGTAGGAAGGCATCTCAGTAACTCAATATTCTGAAACGTTTGGGATCATATTTGAATAAATTTAGCCGTAAGCTGACCATTTTTCATACTTAATATTAAGTAACTTTAGCTTTTGCCTTTTGCCTGGCAATTTTGTACAGAGAAAAATTCTAAAAGTTATAACTAGTGCAAGAAAGGGCACTCCGTTTTGTGTACGAAGATCACACATGGCAATTGAAACTTTCAATATTGTTAATAAATGAACACCAGTTTGTTTACAAGATTTATTAAATATAAAAAGATCTAAATATTCTTTCAAATATAATATTTAGGTAATTCCACATGTGAAAGCTACACAAAAAGTTGTAGCTTTGTTTCTGCTACACCGTGGAACAGTCTTCAAGACCATTTCAGGACTGAAAATAGTTCTCTCCATGTAAGAGTCTCATGCAGTCCTGGAATGGGTCGAAATGGCACTGTTCCGCATGTAAGTAAACTGCTTCATTTTCTCTTATTTTTTAGTTTATAGAGCTGTTAGATTTTATTTGGTTTGATTTTAGTTTGCTTACTGTGCTTTACTTATATTTTAATTTGTGCTATGTGTGGACTCTTGCTTTCTGTTTTTATTTGTTGGCAAATTCGTATGATACACACTTTTACTAAAACCTGCCTTACAATACCGTCAAATATCGAGAATGGAACGTAGATGGCTTTATCACAAAGCAAAACATATACTGATGATAATTAAATAGCAAGAAAGTGAATAAGCTGGATGACAGGGTTAAGGTTATGGTATGTAACGCCACTTTTAACAATAGTTCAGTCAGTCATATCGTATCTGTCAACCATTGAAGAGATCAGATATGTTTTAGAATTGTATTTACCTGGCTGAAAACATTAAAAGGGGATAGAAGAGAGAATTGTTGATTGACAAAAAGAAGAAATGTTTGAGAAAGATTGTACCATACGCTGAGGGACTAATTATTACATTTTGAGGGTTATGGTGTCTAACGTCACTTTCAACAATATTTCAGGTATATCGTGACGGTCGGTTTTATTGGTGGTGGAAACCGGAGTACCCGGAGAAAACCACCGATCTGTCGCAAGTCATCGACAAACTATCTCCTAATGTTGTATCGAGTACTCCTTGCCATGAGCGGGATTCGAACTCACAACGTTAGTGGTGATAGGGTTCATTCCACCTAATCCCACTGTTTAAAAATTCATTATGAAATCTAAAATTTCAAGTGGGAATAGCTGGAATTATTGTATAAACAATGTGCAAACATTTGGATTAGGGTGTATAAACATTTGTAAGTGGGAACACCTGGAATAGGTATTTTTAAAAAGTGGGATTAGATAGAAGACACCGGGTGATAGACACTCATTGCACAAGTTGATGTAAGTTCTACCATACGATCACAACTACGAATGGCACTACTATAGGGGTGGTTAAACCCCCCTCTATAAATGAGGGTAAACCCCTCAAGAGGAGTCACAATCTACAAATGAGGGTAAACTCCTCCAGACAGGGTAAACCCTCAAGAGGGAACACAATGTGTAAACAGCAATGAGGGTATAACCCTCAGAAACAACCATGTTTACAACATTGAGGTCAATTCCTCTATTAAATGAGGGTAAACCCCTCATGAAGAGGCTCAAACAGCAATGAGGGGACAACACTCAGAAACAAACATGTTTACAACATTGAGGTCAATTCCTCTATCAAATTAGGGTAAACCCCTCATGAAGAGGCACAAACAGCAATGGGGGGACAACCCTCAGAAAAAACATGTTTACAACATTGAGGTCAATTTAGGGATCTTCCATTAATTACGGAAATAGGATTCAACGATTGGTTTACCTTTTTGTTATCTGTGTAAGTAAAAGACCCCATTTATATGATGAATTTTTTAACATCAATCATTAATTATCAGAAGATCACCAGCAGTAAAAAGACAAATTTAATTCTATATCATTAAATAGTAACATTAAAACATACAACACTTATTACTTGTATGGAAAAATCATATTAAAAAACATGACACAAAAACAGAAAGAAGAATACGTGGCAAAAATATGGACCGATCCCAGACACCCCGCAGCTTTTGCAGGTCCTGACAAGTTATATGATGTTATTTGTAAAGAAGGAAAATATAGCATAGGCCTCGGAACATTAAGAAAAATATTATCTAAAAAAGAAACATATAGTCTTCAAAAACCTGCAAGAAGAAACTTTCTGAGAAACAGAGTTATAGTGAGTGGCATCGACGCTCAATGGGACGGTGATTTGGCTTCAATGGAAAATGTTTCAAAATACAATAATGGAATAAGATTCTTGTTGGTATTAATAGATATATTTGTTTGTAAGACCACGTAAAGACAAAAAAGTGTAACTGTTATGGAAGCATTAAAAACAATATTTAAAGGTAATAACAGAAGACCAAAGACTATTAGATTTGACCAAGGAGGAGAATTCAAATCCAACGTGAAGAAATACTTAGACAAAGAAAACATTCATGCATTTTACACTCAAAACAGTCAAATTAAATCCAACTACGCTAAAAGAGTGATCAGAACGATAAAAAATAGGATATATTCCTATTTCATGGAAAAACAACATATAAGTACATTGACGTACTGCAAAAAATAGTTGATAGCTACAATAACACCCCTCATCAATCGTTAGGAGGTTCTACACCTTCATCTGTAACTAAAACCAATGAAGATGAAAGTAGATTCATTCAATATTGTGTTAGAAAAACCAAACACAAAGAGTTACTGAACAAGAAACATTTTATAAGTTCAAAATCGGGGATTTCGTTAGAATTTCACGTTTAAAAAGAGTATTTGAAAAAGGGTACCAAGAGAAATGGCCAATGGAGTTTTTTAAGATTTCAAATAGATATAAAAGAGGCAAACAAGATGCATCCTACCGTGACATCTGCTCGGTCATGCAATAATGTCGGTCATTTGTTTTGATTTACAATTCTCGCGCAGCACGAGACCAATGACGTCATTCTGTATATTCATAGCGTACATAAACACAGAGGGAATACTTTTCAACGTCAAAATTACAAGATGAGATTAAAACAGAGAAGTTTGAATTGAATAAATTCCATGCAAGTAAAAAAGATCCTTTTTAATAATGTCTTTTGTTCCTGATCATTATGCTTGTTAAATATGCTTCCATCGATGGTATTCCCCAAACATTTGTATTTTTCCGGTTTGTTGACATAATCGACATCACAGTTCATGACCGTTTCTGGAATGTAGGCCAAGCAAATTGGATTTTAAAATACTTTGAAAATATGATGATTGATCATTCAGATTCCACCATTTTCTAGAAAATCGCCGATTTTACCGGGAAATTACATGCAAGTGCTCTCCATTAGTCACAAAATGGCAGATTATTTTGCATTTCCACTGCTACTTTAATAACAAATATACCCCTTTCTTTTTGGGGTAATGAAATGAAATTCACAGAGAAGATAGAAAAAGAATTAATTTAACAGCAATAATCAAAATTTATAGCATAAATTGAACAGAGAATTAAATTAAACCAGACAGAAAAATGAGATTGTCTGGGTAAAAAAAACCTGTCATTATTACAAATAGCATCAACAAAACTGTATTGTTACCACTCTGTGATAATAAATGTGATTAAAATAAATTGAAATCAGTCATTAATTGTTTTACCAAAATATGTCGGTCTAATAGATTGTATTGACAAAAGCAAAAACACCAAATTCACTGGATTAAATACTTTTTATGTGGGTAAGAAAGTTTAATATTTGCATCAAATAATTAATTTTTAATACTTCAATTTCAAACTATTTAAAAAAAACATCTTTTGAAATTTTTCAGACAAATCAATTACACTGAAAAAGCTAAAATACTGTACTTTCTTAATCTGGTTTACTTTTTAAGTCTGGTTGGCCTATGACAAAATCATGTGCTTTATTGAACTTTAACCGACTTTATGTGACGTCATACGACGCCATTTGCAAAAGGGAGGGTAAACAAATATGGGTCAGTATGTAATTATTATCGATCTTTTTTCCATGAAACTTTACACATGTGAGCAAGAATAGATGAGGAACATAATTAAAAAGAAAAAAATGTTTACTTTTCAAACATGAAAAAAATAATCAAACATTATCCAATGACTGACCGACTTATTGTCAGACGAGGATATATTTGTTGATAGACATTTTAGGAGATCCGATACGGGGAACCTTTTATAAATATGAATTACACAAAATTGATAAAGCAGATATAGAATTGTACATGGTAGACAAAATCATCAAAGAAAGAAAAATGAAAGGAAAACAACCGGAAGTACTAGTGAAATGGTTGGGTTGGCCATCTAAATTCAACTCATGGATTCCTAAGAATGACGTCAAAGACATATAACAGTAGATTTTAAACAATACGAGTTCATTTTATCATAAGACTTGCTTACATGCACTCGGAATTTAAACGAAAATGAGTGTGAGAATGGTCTTGTCATCAGAGGACGGAAAAGAATATTTTTCCAACAACCAACCTTTCGACTTTAGAATTAATTTGGGTAAAGTAATACAGTTTGTAGGATATTGGATGGTAGCCATTGCAGACGTTACTGTGACAGAATGGGAAAATTCGTATGGTCCAACGGTTGAACTATTCATCTATTTAGACATTTGTCAGGATACATTTATTGGAGGAGCCGAATTTCCGTTATTGCGGAGAGTATATATTGCAAATAAAAAATAAAAAAATATCATCTATAGCAATCCATATTACATTCCAATCAAACAAGGAGGAGTACAACAGCTTCATATTTATATTGAAGACGGGAAAGGAGAAGATGCATCATTTTTTAATAAAAAAGTGACTATAACACTTCACTTTAAAAGATTTCCATTTGTTTTATGAAAATGAATAGTCAAGCATACATCAGCGGTCCAAGCTTATGTGATACATTTTATAAAAATATGGCAAATAAAAAATTTAATCCATATAAACTAAGATAAAATTAAATAAGACAAATAGGACGTGGTCTACACGGACGATTTAGAGGATCGTACATAACTCCTGTCAATCCAAGCGTAGTTAAAGAAGAAGGGGAAAAACAATACCTACAACTCTAGTGACCTCTGTTGCTGCTGCCGAGGAAAGAGCTCTTTCAGAATACAAAGAAGAAAAGAAAAACCAAAAACCCCTCAATAACAAGGTACAGAAACCTACCAAAAATAAGAACAGAGTCAGACAGAAACATATAAAAAAGAAAGTATCCAAGAATAGCGTCAGACGGAAATGATTAATAAAACAGACAACACGTAAGAAGAAGAAGAAACCAAAAAAGAAAATTAAAAAATCTAGGAAACGAAAAATAAGTATAGACTATTACGACAGCGCGAGGAAGCAATCTTTAAAAAAAACCCGTGTATAATGGCATTTTTAAACGAAGACAACAAAGAAATAGGACAACCAATGGAACTTCTATTTTTGCATCCCCTCCAAATCAGGTTGCCGTAAATAAAATAACCTATACAGAAGAACGTCCGATATCGTCCATAATCAACGAATCAACACCCATAGAAATAGTGGTTTCAGGGGCAGTAAATGATTACATAGATCTTAGGAAAAGTCGCTTTTATGTTAAACTTCAAATATTGAAGGTAAATGGAGACCCGTAATTAGTACCTAAAGAAGAAACAGGTATTATAAATTTACCGATGCAGAGCATGTTTTCTCACATTGAAGTGTACATGAATAACAAACTGATATCTGAAAACTCAAACAATTATCCATGGAAGGCTTATTTAAAAGTGATATTATCAAGCGGTTCCGACGAACAGAATTCCCAACTACAAAGTCAACTGTTCATGAAAGATGACAATCCGATGAACTCATTAACCCTCAATTCAGAAATGGTCAATAGATATCTCTATACCAAGGAATCGCAAACATTCGAACTAGAAAGAAATTTGTTGGAAGACGCATTAAATTTAGACAAATATCTCATTAATGGAGTGGATAAATATATGAAACTATTCAGATCCAGTACACCTTTTGTGCTAATATCCACTGTACAATCACCGACATATAAGTTGGAAATACTAGACGTTTCGTTTTAAACAGCCAGGGTGAAGGTTGACCCAGATTTCATTTTGAATCACAGACAACAGATCAAGGAAACTCCCGCCAGATATCTGATGAATAGAAGTCACGTGACACAGAATGTTATGCCAAAGGGATCTACAGAATTTTACTGGGATTCTATGATTCTATGATTCCTAGAGCACTACCCAGTAAGGTAGTGTTTGAACTCATTTCACAGAAAGCAGCCAATGTTGATTATACTGAAAATCCATTCAATTTTCAACACTTCAACCTTTCAGAAGTGACTCTTAAAGTCAACGATGTAGAAGTGTACGGAACATCTTTAAAACTAAATTTTGGTAAATCTAAGAATTTATCAATGGCATATGTAAGACTATTTGAAATAGTTTACAGACTAGATTTATTAGTTATAGTTGACTTATAAATTGGTATAATTTCAAGTTTCATGTACGCAGTCTAATTTCTGGAACTCAAGTTTTGTATGTAATACTGTGTGTTTTCTACGAAAGAATACTAAAATGTTTTCATTTGGAAATTCGGAAATTCCGGAGAATGTAACAGCTGTCCCGGTAGCCCGGTAAAGGGGTCAAAATTTCGGAGGCTCCGGAGCATTGGCATGTATGTGTAATATATATAAGGGTGTCTCACTATTTATTTTATTTGTGATAAAACAAACACAAAAACACGCAACAACGTATACATTTTTAACATACTATAATGAGGAGTCACCCCTCATGTAATGTTTCTTGATTGTGTATGTATATGAGTTGCCCCTTTGTGAATGGGACACTGGATTCATATTTATATAAGGGCTTGATATTTTATACCTCATAGATGATATATTTTAGTACAAGGATCAATATGAGTACAAGTATCACTTAGTGTAATGTCTATATGTTGATATAACCCTCACTATTTTACGTATATGAGAGGGCAAACCCCTCATCAATATACATTTTATTTCATTTGTGGTAAAGCAACAAACCGTAACGTCAACTGGTATAAAAAGTCGTATCTTTGAGGTTTTTCAGCTCATGAAACATATGTAATGGACCTATAAGAGAAACAAGTTATTGAAGAGGCAAGGGCAGTCCTTGTGGAAAAAAATGATTCTGACACAGTTATTCATCATCTGAGATTAAAAACTGTGTTGTCTAAGGCAAAAGAAGATGAACTTCTTCAGATTACATCTGGTCCGAAGAGGGCACATTACTTATTAGACCATCTCATTGGTTCTTCTGTCTCCTATTTCCAACAATTCAGACTGGCACTGATAAAATGTGGACATACAAACTTAGCCAATTATGTAAATAAACCCACTGATAAGGAAGATGAAATACTAACTGGTCGTAAGGAAGATGAGATACTACTAAATGATCGTGATGAAAACTGGTGTATGCTTTATTTGGGAGGTGATTGTTAAGTTGTAGCCAAAGAATATAAGGATGAAATAGTCATACATATCCGTAATTATGTACAAAGAGGTGCCAAGAAATATCCAACAAAACATGGGGTGATGTTTAATGTCTAGATGGCTTATGCTGGAAATGAAACGAGATGAAATAGATAAAGTATTTCAAGACGGTATGAACGGAAAACTGGAGCAGGATCACGAAGTACTGATTCATTTAGGTGGAGGTGTGTACGTTACCGTATGAGAAATTTTCCAACCGTAGATATTAGACATTTCTGGAAACCTATCGACTGCCTACAAAAAGGGGAATAGCCCTGAACCAATACAAATGGAATGGTTTGCAAAATGTCATGGAAATAATACGCGATTTCGTCCCAGAACTAGCTCCAGCTGTTATTTGTGAATATACTCATCATGCTCAAACCGGTTTGTTGAAGTGTCAAGAGTGTTCGCCTTTTATTGAAAACGATGATATGAAAGAGGAAGCAAATTCCAAATTGATAATAAATAAATAAATGAATAAATAAATAAATAAGTTTTACTTATTTATTCATTTATAGTCTTCGCCTTTTATTGAGAACGATCAAGTGGAAGAGGAAGCAAATTCTAAATTGATGAGTTATGATACCAATCAAAATGACGATTAGGATGACATGCTTTCCCGTGGAAAACCCAGTACATTAGTTATTTTTAAATGTGTATATTATTATTAAATAAAATGTGTATACCTAATGATCGCCTTTATGTTATTTCTTGGTGAAAGTCTGGTGTATAATCTATATATAATCTAGCACTTATTACTTTAGATACCATGTTTAATATTTGTGACTAACGATTGGTTGGGTATGAATGCAGTAAAACACAAGTCTGAATATATACATTTAATAAATGCAATAACTACACTCAAACATAAAAAAAAATTACACCATGAAACATAATGTGTTACTAATCCATCATTTTGTGAATATATTGAAATTATAAAAATCTGATTGTCTAATTAGTTTGACAATTATTACAGATTGTAAGAAACATTTTTACATAAAAACACACACACACACACACACACACACACACGCACGCATGCACAAGCACACACACATACATTTTTTTTTTTTATATGATGATAAAAATTCACAATATACAAATGTATATGCATTTCTCCTAATTATTCAAAAATTAATTGTACCATCACATAACTAACGACTCAAAAAGCAATTGTACCATCACATCACATAACAAATTGTTATTTGCATATAGATGATGAAAAAACAGTTTTTAAGCAATGTCTGCTTTTTTTTACAACATTTTCTTTAATATTGCTTTTTTCTTTAAGTTCCCATAATTCCAAGTAACATCACAACAAAAACCATCAATCCTTTGACAACAGCTGGCAGGAACACAACAGATGAAGATTTGATAACAACAGGTACAACAGAGGACTCAACGATATCTTATACAAAAATAAACCCACCAAGAAATTTACCAATACCAGTTACCACATATGTCGAACAACTCAAAAAATAATTGTATCATCACAGAGCAAATTGTCATTAGCAATAACAGACATTACACCACCAACAACAGAAAATACAATGTTAATACAAAAAAAATTAATTCAACATGTGGTATAATAATTACTTATATTATAACTATTGGTATGAAAAATAATTTTAAAGATAATGATGTAGTTGGGTATAAAGTAATGATTGGAGAATTTAGTTGTGTAGCATTTAATATATAGTTACTGATTACTATTGTTATTATATATAGAAGAAGAAAAACACATTATTCTAGCAATGTCTGTTCTATGGAAATGATCAATTTAAACCTAGAAAATGAAGTTAATGATGAAGAAGTTGATGTATTTAATACTGTTTTACCTCGTTAATTTATTATACATTCACCTCTACATTTGTCAACATCTATATCATCTCTTATGAATATGATACCTTTTACTGTATAAAAATATAATTTTTATTATTTTGTTGTATATTCTTCCTCTTGTCACGTTATAATAAGCATAATTATTTTTCATAATCACAATTCCTTTTCCCATATCAGTTCTTTTCTATATCTGCTTGACTGTAGTTTTTTGTGTTAGAATTTCTGTATTAACTGTCATAATTATATGAGTGTCTGTAAATGTTCAGAAAGCATTTCTACCTATGATTTCTCATACAATGATTATAATCATTTCAAATAATGTTTCACAGGTTATATGGGGTGTATTGACCAGCATAACATTATTTGTTTGTTTCCTGGTCTACATTTATAAAAGATGTATTAGAAGGGAGAGTTATACAGAAATTCCTACTACCGGTTCACCACAAATACCATCCATTAACAGCAATTCTCCACTTTTTCCTACTATGACACCTTCACCTTCACCGACTTTACTTTTCCATATTACCTCTGAATCCCAACCATCTCCAACCTTTCCGTCAATACCTTTAGAAATGGTTACACTTGAGGATGAGGAAGAACCTGTATCTAGCAAAACTAGGCGTCATACTAGTAGGAAAAAATTTAACTTTGCAGAGGTAAGTTTGCAAAATCTCTGTTGATGTAACTTGTTTTTGTTACGTAAGGTTGGTTATGTCACAAACAGTTAGTTTGGTGTGAAATTTTAGTTCACCTTGCCAAAGGCAATGTGAGAAAGGCAATGCGAACTTTTGCTATCATTTGGCATCCATCGTCTGTCGTATGTCTTCTGTCGTCTGTCATCAGTTAACTTTTCATATTAATATCTTCTTCCCTGAAACTGATTTAGATCTGTATTAAGTTTCCTCAAAGCAGACAAAATGTAGGTGAACGATACATGCTCGATCCACCGAGTCTCTAGTTTTATTATGATGTAAATTGTTCTTGATGTTATTTGATTTTTGTTTCTGAAATGTTTGTTTAATGTAATTGGTTATATAGTATTCAAACTATTTTGCTATATGTGGTCATATTTATTTATTTAATATATATATACCATTTTGTTTTCATCTCAACTGCATTTTTTATGTAAAAGGATATATAGTAATCAAACTGATACCCATTATATTATTCCTATTTTTTTAAATTTTAAACGTATATGTCATTTTTTTTTCAATAGTTAAAATTATACTATAAATTTAGTACTTTTTTGATTGTGTATTGGGTGTTTTATTTTTTGATATTTTCAAAAAATAAATGATTAATGTAATTTTATAATAATACTCTTTTATTACACAAAATCATTATCCCCTCGCCAACGAAATGGCGAAGGGATATAGTAACTCTACCGTTCGTCCATCCGTCCTTCCCTCCTTCCGTCCGTCCGTCCTTCCGTAACATACTTGTGAACACTCTAGAATCAACATCCTTCAATGGATTTTGACCAAACATGGTACATATTTAGTCCTTAAATGAATCTGGAAATCTATTGATTTTCAAGGTCATAGATCAAAGGTCAAGGTCACCGGATCAAATGTTTACCGCATAACATCCTTGTGAACACTCTAGAATCAAGATCCTTCAATGGATTTTGACCGAACTTCGTACATACTTAGTCCTTAGGAGAGTCTGAAACCCTATTGATTTCAAGGTCAAAGATCAAGGTCACCGGGTCAAATTTTTACTGCATAACATCCTTGTGAACACTTTAGAATCAAGATCATTCAATGGATTTTGACCAAACTTGGTACATACTTAGTCCTTAGTAGAGTCTCGAATCCTATTGATTTTGAAGGTCATAGGTCAAAGGTCAATGTCACAGGGTCCAATTTGTACTGCGTAGCATCCTTGTGAACACTCTAGAATCAACATTCTTCAATGGATTTTGACCAAACTTGGTACATACTTAGACCCTAAGAGAATCTGGAACCGTATTGATTTTCAAGGTCAAAGGTCAAGATCACAGGGTCTAATTTTTAGGCGAGGGGATACGCCACGCTTTGCGTTGCCCTTGTTATTTACATGTTAATACCATCTTATATGGTTGCGTTCAAGTATTTCTTTTCATGTTTTTTGTTTTGCTATTAAAGTATCATATATTCTTTTTATCTGAAGAAAAGATATATGAGTGTATATTTTGACATTTTCCATTTTTGCATGGTTACTGTGTTCCCTATTAAAACTCTTTTTTTTTATCTAATATATGTACAAACCATTCTGTATTGTTGTATTTTTGTTTTTCTTGAATTTGTTTGGTTATTAAGATATAATATAGTGTGTCAAGTTACACGATCAATACTCATATAATTTTCTTGTAATTTTAACAACATTCCTGCCTCACATTTGTATTATTATGAATTCCATATTATTTTCATTTTCTTTACATATAAGATTTTCATAATTGTTGATATCTTTGACTGTAAACATGCCATTTTTTTATATTATTTTTATGTATGTAAGATTTTACATGATGGTTGATATTTTTCCTAAATTTTTAGTTTATCTTTAAATTTGTAACTTTTGTGCCAAATGCATGTATAACATTAATCTTTTGATTAATTTGTATTTTTCATTGTTATTTTGTGAAAATAATACTGCACCTAGATGGTGCCATTTAATTATTTGTATATTATGATTATGTTTTTTTATAATTTAAATAAAGGTCCAAAAAAGATATTAAAAAAACCGAAAAAAAAAACCAAGGATTATCTTTTTGATCAGATGATAATAAAGTACACTTGACATCAAGATGTTCTCGTGTGTTTTTTGTCACTATACATTACCATATGAATGTTACATATTTATGAGATTACTATTTCACACTACAGTGATGAGACTGTCATATAAGGTTAGTATAATATATTCATTTTTATTTTTATTGAATAAAGTGATTTCTTGATTTATTGGTCATGTTTACTTATGCTTCCAATGATTTACTATGTCATATTTTGAAAGATATCATGTGTATGTCCCCTCATTTCTGTGTGTACATTGTGCCTCCTCATGAGGGGTTTGCCTTCAATTGTATATTGTGACTCGTCATGAGGGTTTTACCCTCATTTATAGATTGTGACTCCTCATGAGGGGGTCATGAGGGTTCTGGAGGAGTTTACTCTCATTTATAGATTGTGACTCCTCATGAGGGGGTCATGAGGGTTCTGGGGGAGTTTACCCTCGTTTATAGATTGTGACTCCTCATGAGAGGTTTACCCTCATTTATAGAGGGGGGTTTAACCACCTCTATAGTAGTGACGGCCCCTAAACTTATGTAAATATAAGATGTATATCTATTCCCATTAAAAATTATATATTGATTTTTAAATTGTGAGTGAACTAACATAGCAAATAATGCAACAGGATAATAAAACCACTGATTTTTACAAGTGTATAAACTCTACACGACAAACAGAACGACTGACTGTGGACCATAGTGGGCTACATGTTTGGAGAGTTAAAGATCTCTTGTGTATATTTTGAAAAAAGAGTAGAGCCATTATAAATTGCTACAAAAGGCTATTAATTTCTCGTCCCTCCTTTTCCAGTGGGAGCCAAAAAGTCATTGCCCTATCACTCCCACATTTCTGTATAGATATATATTTAAGATATTGATGGACTTGCTTCCGTGAAATATTTACTCCTGAACATGGCATAATTTTTCCAAACAATTAACTAATTCTATATACAACAAATATTTTCTACATTTATCTTGATAAGTTTGTCGCTTTTCTCATAAATACGTATATGTGATTACCTATATGTACACATTTATGTAAACACATTTATGTTCATAGTTTAAAAATAATTTTCGTAGCACTTCATTACTTCCTGGTTAAATATATTTCTTCAAATATATATTTAGTTACAAGTTAAGATCGCATAATACAATTGTTTACCTGTCAGTCGAGCACACTACAATACAATATTTGCTTTCTTAGATACAAAGATACCGGTATATCTTAGATAAAACAAGATATAGATATTCTTCCGGTTTGGAAAATGTTGTGTTAAAAAATATAATAAAGTGTCCAGTGTTAAAAACAGTATCAAATCATCTTTTACAGTCAAAGACAATGGATGTGACCGATCTATTTGGAAAGCCTTTTCCACAGAAAGTTACCTTGGATTGTAATATTGAAACAATAACGGGAGAACTTATTTCAAAGGGAACAGACATATATGTTTTGTTGTGTGACAAACTTATATCATGTATGGATAGTAGAAATTACAACAATTCGGACATCTCTCCTGATAAAAGACAGTGGTATCTCAATCCTGGAAGTGAAGAGAAATTTTTGGATGTACATTGTACCAATAAAACGTATAAAACTATTGACGAATTGTGTGAAGACCGTCCACGATACTTCTCATGCAAACAAGGTTTTTTTGCAATGGGAAAGGATGAAGAAACAATAAAAATATGTGATGGCGATGAATTTGAGCTGAATCGGGTACAAAGTACAAGCACATTCTCACAGGTTGGTTGTGACAGTCTTTCTTCTACACAACAATCTTACACAAATGTATCAACCAAAATGTCAAACATAGTATACTGTTATAGTCAGAATTCTAGGCTTGAAATCCAAATACCATCGTCATGTAAATCCTCGTTCCAATCTATCGACGATCCAAATGTTTACAAACCTGCAGAATTTATCGACCGTTTTGCATTGCCAAGACATATTCAAATTGATGATAACGACCAGAAGTGGACAATTTCGGCCACCATTGGTTTACATAAAACCACCTTAGAGTCTCAGACAAAATGTTGTTTTCTGTTGTTCACTTTAGACTATGAAGTTTCTGAACAGACACACGAGATTCAAGTCAAAGATAATATTAAATGTTGTAAATTAGTTGATCCATCTGTTGTGAAATTGAGACGACGAATTGAAAACAGTCAGATGGGAGAACTGTTTGATCCTGTATATTTGCTGGAATCTGAGAAAGCGGGGCGTACTTGTTGTTCCCTGGTTGGAAGAAAAACCATTGTGCCAATCGCTAGAATATTTTCCGGTAGACAAAACTATATAGGTAAGGCTTTAAATACATTACATGCATGCATGTTGGAGATATCAATTTTTAAAGTCTGAAAGGAGTACAAGTTTCAAATGTTAACAATAAACATTTCTTTGAATAACTACATTTCTGCATTTTAAGAGCATTGAGCGAAATATAAACTAGACTCATATGATAGTGGGTTTGGACAACAACCTGCATAGCACTATTTATATAGTTATATTGGTGTCCTAACAGAAAAAAAGTATTTAAATTGCATCATATGACGTTCAATATAAACGCGTAACTTCAAGCGTAAGTAATAAAGGTTAAGCAATTTGTTTTATATGTGTATACATGTAAATGATCATAGTATATGCTTATATGATATAAGTATATCATTACCATATACATGCATATAGTCGTTGTATATGCGTATGTTGATGAGATGCATGCGTATATGGCCGCTGCTCATACATAATGAACCACATGAATTGAATAAGCAAATAATGTGATTTCGAATACAAATGATATGATTTTGAAAACAACTAATTTGATGCTGACATTGAATATAAAGCATCGTTTGACAAAACACCATAACTCATTTGTTTCTCGATTCACAGCTATGCAGCCATCTGGTCTAGCGTCACATCCCCTTGATTCTGGATTCTCTGACGATGAACATGTGTCGAGTACTTCAAGGACCGAGTCACTCACAAGAAGTGACCAGCATTCGTCTGCTAACATTATAGACCAGTCAGATCAAAACGATTATATAGTTGCTATAGCAAGCAATGCCGACTTTGGCGAGTATGTCGAGATATCATTGAATAGTGAAATGGCACCCCCGTTGCCAAAAAGATGGTATACTGAGGACGATAATCCTTCAAAACCACCAACAGAACGTCCTCAACTTGATTCACAAGGCATAGAACAACGTACTGTCGATATATCATTGGAGAATGAAAAGGCTCTCCCGCTGCCTAAAAGAGGGTGTATTGAGGACGAGAATCCTTCGAAACCACCAACAGAACGTCCTCAACTTGATTCACAAGGCATAGAACAACGTACTGTCGATATATCATTGGAGAGTGAAAAGGCACTCCCGCTGCCTAAAAGAGGGCGTATTGAGGACGAGAATCCTTCGAAACCACCAACAGAGCTTCATCAACTTGCTCCACAAGGCATAGAACAACGTATAGTCGATATATCATTGGAGAGTGAAAAGGCACCACCGCTGCCTAAAAGAGGGTGTATTGAGGACGAGAATCCTTCGAAACCACCAACAGAACGTCCTCAACTTGATTCACAGGGTATAGAACAACCTGAAAAAAACACATTAGAAAAATCCGATTGCGATAAAACAGTCGACAGACATGAAAGGTCTGTTGATAAACCTACGAAGGCGACAGAAAGAGACAATTTTGGTTGTGACATTATTGCTTGTATGTCTTATACTCAACTCTCAGAATTACTTAAAACCTGTACACTTAATAGGCTTGCCGATACTTGTGTTGAACAATCTATTGACGGGGAAATATTTATGGAATTAACAGATGATATGCTTAAAGACGAACCTTTCCAATTAAAACAATTTGAAATTCTAAAGGTAAGCAAAATAAAGCAGGGATGGAAACCAAAAAAATAACTGATTAAATGTTGTACATGTATGTTGTTTTACAACACAAGTCAATGGTACTGGCTATGACTAGTTTAGATTGTGATGAGACTTACTAGCGAGTACATCATCCTTTGTGTCTTTAATGGTTTATTTAAGGGATCAGCTCATCCTATGAGCCCAGAAACTTACAAATGTAGATCATCCTTTGTGTATCTGATCCGACCACAACTACTATTTCGGGGTGGTCATGATCGTATGGTAGTTGGATTTACAACTACCTGTGCAATCAGTGCCTATCACCACTAAAGTTGTGAGTTCGAATCCCGCCCATGTCGAGGTGTACTGGATACAATATTGTGTGATAAAGTTTGTCAATTGACTTGCTCAGGTCGTTGGCTTTCTCCTGTTACTCCAGTTTCCTCAACCAATAAAACTGACCGCCACGATATAACTGAAATATTATTGAAAGTGGCACTAAACACCATAACCCTAATTCTAACCTCAACTGTAATTTCTAGCCATGTAATGTGCAATCTAGCACTTTATGTGATTAAATTTTACATGAAACACTTTATGCATGGATCAAATCCCAGTATGGAAAGACTGTGTTGAATATATCAAGTATTGCAAAAAAAAAATATTTTGATTCTCTGTACTTGTGTACCCCCAAGAAATCAAATAGTTTAAAATGTAAGTGGAATTCTATTTCTTCAATGCTTCAATGAGTGTGGTGTTTTCAGTGCCTTATTTCAGGTCATAAATACAAAGCAAAACTTTTGGACTAGTGTTTAATAATATATAATCATATGTGAATAGAGGTATTTACAATTTTTTGTGTCAAATTATATTTATACTAGTATGGTGACATTATCCATGATTATTTTGCTATTTGTATTGTGATGTATGCATAATTGATCAGAATAAAATATATATTGCAAAAAAAAAATTATGCAATTCAATATAGACACAAGCTACAGAAGCAGATATCAACTGAACAAAAGCAAGCTAAAAATTAATTAAAACATAATTTTATATTGAGGATTTTTTTACAGATGCAATTCTGACGGTAACTCCCCTGTGATGCGATGGATATGGTTTACTCAATCTGTTAGATCTTGTATCTAAAAACAAATAATACACATAATTTTAATTAGAATATGTTTTACTAATTTTAGGCTTTCAAATATTGGGACAATTAATAAGAGAAACGTAAGCAGGATAAAAAGGAGCATCAAATTTTTAAAACATTTCATATACTCGCATTGTTCGTTACATTTCATCTGAACTTAACAAAAATGCATCTACTATTCCTCCGTTGTCAGAAGAATATCCCGAAACATTACTATAGGCATATTTTGATAATAAAAGAAAAAAAAAGGGAAAAAATAATTAAACCAATAAAATAAAATAATAATGAAAATGAATTAGATCCTTTTAAAAAATTTCTATATTTTACTTCATTTATTAAATTTAAACTAAAAATAGCATGTGATATTTCACTTAGTAAATACTTTTTGAAAAGTAAATAACAAACTTTAAATAGCCCCAACATAAGTGCTAAAACAAATGTTGGCGTCCAGGGAACACCCCAATTAAACCAATAGAAAAATAAATAAAAACGAAACTGCATTAAATACTTTTTAGGAATTGACTGAAGTATAAAGTAATTTATACATTAAAGGATCCTGTCAAGGCTTTGTAGACCATAAACTACATACAAACAATTATCATATTTTATTATCGTTGTAAAGAACTTTGTACACCAATACACTTCAACATACATAGATCACTGTCGAAAATGTTTTGTAAACATCCGGGATATTATAAAGTGGTATTTTTAAAGAAGACACAGACGATTATCGTCAGTTTTTATGAATATACTGTATATATAATGTTTTGAATTATGATGCTTTATGATTGTTATTATTATTATTGTAATTTTTTGTCCAAACATCATTGCTTTTTGCAGTGTAAAATTATATTTTTTCTAAAAGTTATAAGGAATCCGGTATCAAAATCATTACGATCAATTGAAATACCGCTATATCTTGCATTTACGAATGAATGAAATGTTGCCAAAAAGAAAACATATTAATGAATGATTTATTTTACTTAGAGATATTATTTTTTTGAGGAAAAGTCAAGGCACTGTTACACGGTAAAGCAAGTATCGCGATACTTGTGTCATGCAACTTTTTGTATCATGGTCCTTGTCAGTTTACACACTAAATCAAGTATCATGTTTCATGCAGAGTTTATTTACAAATTGTTCCCGCCAAAATGGAGAATCCTGACAATGAAAACATTATCACCTCTGTTCGTAATTTTGCTAATTGATATATCCCATAATTCTGTCTCCTGTTCATACAAATGGAGGAGACTCTCCATCTGTTCCTTTGACCAAATAACATCACTACTTTTTTCCCCCTTTCCAGCATTGTTTTATTTAGGGACCGGTCATTATTTATCTCCAGGGGGGGGGGGGGGGGAGGGGGGGGGCGGCAAAAAGGTAGAGGGGGGGGGGGCATGCAAAAATTGGCAATTGAGAGAAGGGGGGGGTCATGATTTTTTTTAAACATACACTATAGATAAAATCTATTTGCATGTAAAATGAAAATAAATCTATTCAGCGGAAAAAAATGTCTCCTTGTCATACATTTTGCCAAATATCAAACTGTCAATATATATGTATAGAGTACATAGGAACGAGGCTTTCTGGTTCACTACAATACAGTTTCAGAGTCAACCCAGAGAGACAGATCAATGCATGAACATAGGATATGCAGTGTTCTCTCAAGGCCCATATAGCACCATGGTAACATGACAATGGTGCTTTAATTTTCAGAAAACCAGTGCTACCTTAATTTCCATGGTACTATTTGAAAATCCTTGGGAGAACACTGATATGCTTTAGATATTCTTGACAAAAAATGTCTTTGATAGTACATTCTTTTCAAAGGAAACACCAAGATAGACTTCCTTTCAACATCTCAAACATGAAAACAAACATGGTTTTAAAGGTAACTATTTAATTGCTAAAAACAAATCTGAAACACTTTAATAACATTCAAATTTCAATCCAGAGGAATACAAAAACTGACTAGGTAGTAATAAATTCATATGTATAATACTGCATTTACATAAATTAAATAGTTCTGACTAGATTATGAAACTTGTTAAAATTAAATGCATCACAAAATATTTGTACATATATTAACTATCAAACATGTTAAATCTCTTAAACAAACAAAATAAAACAGATATTTAAAAATGAGACTAGGATGAATAAATATACAATACATGTGCACTGTCGAAGCATATAGGTAATACAGGTATGTGTATGAGGCTTAGAAACGGGGGAAACGCTTCGAGCCTTTTCCTTCCCGCGTTTCGCGCCGAATACACATATTTACCTATAGAATAGAATAGAATAGAATAGAATAGAATAGAATATATTTTATTGCCTAATCATAGGGCCCACATGAGGCATCATTAACAATACAAACATTCATGATTGATAAATGAGACATACACAAAAAAGAAAAAGGAAATAGTTTAAGGTTTTTATATTTCTAAAAATATAAATATAATTATTATTATTTAGTGGATCATGTTCTGGTTTGTCCCCCTATATCTCAGATCCAGTGTGAAACTTTACATAGGTTTCATATTCCTTAACAAGTAGTAAACCTGCTAAAAACACCAAGGGACGGTGCTTCTGACACACCCTATCTGATAATTGCATTTTCTCACAATTATATAGTAAACAATTATATATAATATTAAATACTTATCACATACCATATATAAATTAAAAAAAATAGTTAATTATTATATCTATTATTATTATTATTGTTATTCATTCGGATGTGTCACCTCGTGTTTAGAGCAGGAGAACTAGTTGGAGGAAATATGTCATCATGTTATTGCTCAATTACAGAGTGCACCAAGCGACAGTGCAAAAGCATGTTAAAATGAATCAAGAAGAAATTCAGATCAAACCCAGTAATATGTGTTTTTCTTTAAATTTATTCTATTTATTTAGAAATATTATCAATTTATATTATATTTCTCCTTTCTAAACATGCCAGCCCGTGCACAGTGTAAAAGAGCAATTATTTAATTGTATTGTGTTTTGTTTGATCAAATTACAAATACTGGCTAGAATTTCCTCATTTTCATAATATAATTTCTGTTCTGGATTGAGGACATGAAAGTTTTGACAGATATTATTAATTCTGCTGAACATTTCTGTTCTTATTATAGGACATGTAGAACATGCTTCGACAGTGCACATGTATTGTATTTATCCTGCAATTTTAAATCGTAAATAAACGTTTATTGGACGATGATAAAAGTATTTGAAATAATTTTGTGTATGTATTTGAAAACAATATCCCCTGATGTGCCCCGATGTGACACCCATACTTATGACATTATTTGATCTTTATGTGGAAGCATACTTATTTACAGTGTACTTAATCTGCAGTAGAAATGTCATAATACTGAGGATATGATTTATATGTATTTTTAAAATTATTATTGTACAGCTGATTCTATATATATTGTATGCACTTGAAGGGGTTAACATGCTTATTAAATTACATATATGACTAAATATTATTTCTATATCATAATTGTGATTAATAGATTTAATTCAGTTTAAAATTTTGAATAAAAAGATATTTGTTGATTGTATTTTGATTTACCTGAGTACCATGGATTGTCATACAGTTGTGATAGATGAAGGCATAGTGGAGGAAAAGTTGGGGGGGGGGGTCAACATTTTTCTGACACTATTAGGAGGGGGGTCACATATGTTACACAAAAGTGGAAAGGGGGGGGGGGTCATTAAATTTTTTCCGGTCATTCAAAATAATTTCCCTGGAGATAAATAATGACCGGTCCCTTACCGTGTGCTGACCATGTGCTTTTATTTGTTGATGATGTTGTAACCTCCTGACCTCAAACCAAGATCTCTGATTGGTCAGAGATAAAATGTATCGTGATCCTTGCTGTACAGAATAGAACATGTTCTATCCCAAAGTATGTATCATGCAACTTCTAAAAGTTGCATGATACAGAGTAATAGCACTGTTTACACTATTTTTTGGTTTATGATACAAGTATCATGATACTTGCTTTACCGTGTAACAGGGGCTTCAATTATTAACTAGTCATAGCACTAAAACTTGATGCCAACAGAAGTTTTTGAAATCCGGCTTTGTCAAATTGTAAACATGTATAGAAACCGGTTGTGTCATTGATAAGAACCGGATTTGTCAGTATGTAAATACGACTGATCGCATTATTATTGATCATTATATTGCAATTAAACAATAGTTAAGATTAGGAAATATCTCAAAAGTGATAAATCCTAATCCATAGTATGAATATTCGCCATGGCTCAATAGTATATCAGTACGGACAAAGCCATAGGACCGGAAGTAACGTCAGTCACGTGACCGGAAGAGGCCCTGCACGGAACCAGAAGTGATCGCGTGCGGATGCGCAACCGGTACATTTTGTACTACTCCTATAGTAGTATTACAAAATGTAGTACAGTAGTACAAGTACCATGGCTACCGGAAGTGACCCCGAAGGGGCGGAAGGGTGTGCCCATGCGCAACCGGAAGTTGCGCAATATTCGCCATATTGGGGTCTTTTCACCGGAAATGACGTCATCAAACGTCAGCCCAAAGGGGTTTCCTTGCCAGGGTGAGGTGTGCAATATCCGCCCTAGTGGGGCCTTTTCAGTGGAAGTGCCCCTTTGGGTGTTCTCTAGGACGTCTGCGTCCTATAAGTAGCATGTCTACCGGAACTAGCCCTTTCACTGGTTATCTGCCCCTTTCCTGCAATTTTTTTTATGGGACCACCTTCAATAATTACCTTTCTTACAAAAGTTTGTTGGTTTCGGAAATGTTCGCTATGTACTCCAAGTAGTCTATCACGTTCTCACTGGTATTTCTACTAAATAACCTAAGAGTCAAATGAATGAAATGGTAAATTTGATCCTTACTTGCATAGTCTCTAGCAAAAAAAGAACTATTCCAGGATGATTCTTCTCAATTCTGAAAAACAATATATATACAAAATGTACATGTATAGAGGGAGGAGGAGGAGTACGGCGGCGGTGACGGCGGCGGCGGAGGAAAAGCGTACTACTATAGTAGTAGTACAAAATGTATCGGTTGCGCATGCACACGCGATCACTTCCGGTTCCTGGAGGGGGACTCTTCCGGTCACGTGACACGTCACTTCCTGTCCTATTAAGTTACTTCCGGTCAGGGTCACTTCCGGTTGCTCCCCATTGCTCCCCCGCAAATGTGACTTTGTCCGTACTGATATACTACTAACCTTCAATTTAAAAGTTATGTTATAGTCTTATAGCAGTCTGATTAACATCATACCCCGGACTCAATTTTCATGTCTGGGGTATGAAAATTGAGTCTGGGGTATGATTTTAATCAGACTGAGTCTTATAGAAACATGAAAAGTTACACAATGTCATATGGAAGTGCATTTTAATCCCCAGGTATTAGAGACATTCCTAGCATAGTTTGGTTGGCTAAATATGACTTTTTGTAATAAATCACGGAAACTTTCATTAAATCATTGTCTCAGTTTAATGTTCTGTGTAGATTTATAGTCTAAAATTATTTATTACACAATTTACCTGGAGAATACCTATATGTATATTTCTATTAAAATTATTTGTAAGCTTTACCAAGTAAATGTATTTACTTCTGTTGGCATATACTAGAGACTTTAAATATGTAATTCTTTATACAGGAAATCATGCATATACTGTCAATTCTTTCGAGGAGACGACCTTGTATGCTTACCAAAGAAATGCTTCGATGATGTTAAGGTTAGCATGCTTGCCTCAAGTGTGGTAGATCATGGTCACACCAAAGACTATACAATTTGTATTTGATGCTTCTCTGCTAAGCATGCAGCATTATTACTCAATTTCCTTACTATTTTGTGGACTCTGAAGCTTCTATCCCCAAACCACAAAAAAATCTAATTAACTTGCAAAAGAAGGTTACTATTGTTACACTTCGTGATAATCTTTTATTAGTTACTATTATTAAAAGAACAGTTATGAAATGTCATAAGGGGCCGTTGTGGTCGTGATCGTATGGTAGTTGCAGTGCCTATCACCACTAACGTTGTGAGTTCAAACCCCGTTCATGTGAGGTGTACTCGATACAACATTATGTGATAGTTTGTCAGTGACTTGTGACAGGTCGGTGGTTTTCTCCGGGTCCTCCACCAATAAATCTGACCGCCACAATATAACTGAAATATTTTTGAAAGTGGGGTTCAGCACCATAACCCTAACCCTAAATGTTATAATCTTTAATTTCATCAATACCTCTATAAAACAGGAAGTATGGTTTGGTATGTGTGAATTTTAGTTTTTTTTCATCCTAAATTTACAATGTAGTTCAAGTATTCATGTATTATGGGTTTGATCTGTTAAAAACAACTGACATTGATGCACTAAAATAGCCGTCTGCTACTTAGTAATGGCTGCAATTTATAGCAGCATGCACTTCAGTGTCAAATTAAAGTGGAAATCAAATACCTCGAAATAGATTCTCTAAACCCTTCCCCACCCTAAACCCTTCTCCCTTATTCCCACCCTTAACCCTTCCCCCTTATTCCCACCCTTAACCCTTCCCCCTTATTCCCACCCTTAACCCTTCCCCCTTTATTCCCACCCTTCCTTAACCCTTCTCTCTTATTCCCACCCTTAACCCTTCCCCTTATTCCCACCCTTAACCATTCCCCTTTATTCCCACCCTTAACCCTACCCCCTTATTCCCACCCTAAACCCTTCCCCTTATTCCCACCCTTAACCATTCCCCCTTATTCCCACCCTTAGCCCTTCCCCTTTCCCCACCCTTAACCCTTCACCCTTATTCCCACCCTAAACCCTTCCCCTTATTCCCAGCCTTAAGCCTTCCCCCTTATTCCCACCCTTAACCCTTCTCCCTTTTCTCCACCCTTAACCCTTCTCCTTATTCCCAACCTTAACCCTTCCCCCTTTCTCCCACCATTAACCATTCCCCATTATTCCCACTCTTAACCCTTTCCCCTTTCACCACCCTTAAATCTTCTCCCCACCCTTAATCCGTCCCCTTATTCCCATCCTTAGCCCTTCACCCTTTTCCCCACCTTAACCCTTCCCCCTTATTCCCACCTTAACCCTTCCCCTTATTCTCATCCTTAACCCTTCCCCCTTATTCCCACCCGTACCCTTCCCCCTTTTCCCCACCCTTATCCCTTCCCCCTTATTCCCACCCTTAACCCTTCCCTCTTATTCCCACCCCTAACCCTGCCCTTATTCCCACCCTTAACCTTTCCCCCTTATTGCCATCCTTAACCCTTCACCCTTATTCCCACCCTTAACCCTTCCCCCTTATTTCTTCCCCTGCCCCCCACCCTTAACCCTTCTCCATTATTCCCACTCTTAACCCTTCCCCTTTTTACCACCCTTAGCACTTCTCCCCACCATTAACCCTTCTCCCCACCCTTAACCCTCCTCCTTTTCCTCACCATTAACACCCTAAGTCCTTCCCCTTATTCCCACCCTTAACCCTTCCCCCTTTATTCCCACCCTTCCTTAACCCTTCCCCTTTTCCCCACCCTTAACCCTTCCCCCTTATTCTCACCCTTAACCATTTCCCCTTTTCACCACCCTTAACCCTTCCCCCTTATTCCCACCTTTAACCCTTCCCCCTTATTCCCACCTTTAACCCTTCCCCCTTATTCCCACCCTTAACCCTTCCCCCTTATTCCCATCCTTAACCCTTCGCCCATTTTCCCACCCTTAATCCTTGACCCTTATTCCCATCCTTAACCCTTCCCCCTTATTCCCACCCCTAACCCTTCCCTTATTCCCATCCTTAATCTTTCCCCCGTATTGCCATCCTTAACCCTTCATCATTATTCCCACCCTTAACCCTTCCCCCTTATTTCTTCCCCTGCCCCCCACCCTTAGCCCTTCCCCATTATTCCCACTCTTAACCCTTCCCCTTTTCACCACCCTTAGCCCTTCTCCCTACCATTAATCCTTCTCCCCACCCTTAACCCTCCCCCTTTTCCCCACCATTAACACTCCCCTTATTCCCCACCATTAATACTCCCCTTATTCCCACCCTAAGTCCTTCCCCTTATTCCCAACCTTAACCCTTCCCCTTATTCCCACCCTTAACCCTTCCCCCTTTATTCCCACCCTTAACCCTTAACCCTTATTCTCATCCTTAACCATTTCCCCTTTTCCCCACCCTTAACCCTTGCCCCTTATTCCCATCCTTAACCCTTCCCCCTTATTCCCACCCTTAGCCCTTCCCTTTATGCCCATCCTTAACCCTTCCCCCTTATTCCCACCCTTAACTCTTCACCCTTATTCCCACCCTTAACCCTTCCCCCTTATTTCCACCCTTAACCTTTATCCCTTCCCCCTGCCCCCCACCCTTAACCCTTCCCCATTATTCCCACTCTTAACCCTTCCCCCTTTTCACCACCCTTAACCCTTCTCCCCACCATTAACCCTTCCCCTTATTTCCACCCAAAAGTTACCCTTCCCCTAAAACACCCATCCTGTATCGTGCCCTTACCACCCTTTTTCCACCTCTAACCTTTCGCCCACCGTAACCACCCCTTTATTCCCATCCTCAACCCTTCCCACATTTTCCCATCCTCAACTCCCCTCCCCTTTTCCACCTTATTCCCACCCTCAACCCTTCCCCCTTTTTCCATCCTTAACCATTTCCCCTTATTCCCACCATTAACCCTTCCCCCTTATTCACAGCCTTATTCCTTGCCCCTTATTCCCACCCGTAGCTCTTACACCCTTTCCCCACACTTAGTCCTTTCCCTTATTCCCACCCTCAACCATTCCCCTTATTCCAACCTGAAGCCTTTCCCTTATTCCTCCCTCAACCATTCCTCTTATTCCACCCTGAACCCTTCTCCTTATTTCCCTCTCAATCCTTTCCCCTTATTCCCACCCTGAACCCTCCCCCTTTCCCCACACTTAACCCTTCCCCTTTCCCCAACCCTTAACCCTTCTCCCTTATTCCCCTTATTCCCACCCTTATCCCTCCCCACTTCCCCACACTTAACCCTTCCCCTTTTTCACCACTTTTAACCCTTCCCCCTTATTCCCCTTCAACCCTACCCCATTATTACCACCCTTAACCCTTCTCACTTATTCCCACCCTTAACCCTTCTCACTTATTCCCACACTTAGCCCTTCCCCTTTTTTCACCACTTTTAACCCTTCCCCTTTATACCCCTTCAACCCTACCCCATTATTCCCATCCTTATTCCTTCTCCCTTATTCCCACCCTTAACCCTTCCTCCTTATTCCCACCCTTAACCCTCCCCCCTTTTCCCCATACTTAACCCTTCCCCTTGTTTCACCACCCTTATCCCTTCCCCCTTATTCCTCCCTCAACCCTTCCCCTTATTCCCAGCCTTAACCCTTCCTCTTTATTCCCACCCTTAACCCTTCCTCCTTATTCCCACTCTTACCCTTCCCCCTTATTTCCACCCTTATCTATTTCCCCTTATTCCCATCCTTATCTATTCCCCCTTATTCCCACCCTTAACCCTTCCTCCTTATTTCCACCCTTATCCCTCCCCCATTTCCCCACACTTAACCCTTCCCCTTTTTTCACCACTTTTAACCCTTCCCCCTTATTCCCACCCTTAACCCTCCTCCTTTTCCCCACACTTAACCCTTCCCCTTATTTCATCACTTTTAACCCTTCCCCCTTATACCCCTTCAACCCTACCACATTATTCCCACCCTTAACCCTCCCCCATTTCACCACTTTTAACCCTTCCCCCTTATTCCCCTTCAACCCTACCCCATTATTCCCACCCTTAACCCTTCTCACTTATTCCCGCCCTTAATCGTCCCCCCTTATTCCCACCCTTAACCCTCCTCCTTTTCCCCACACTTAACCCTTCCCCTTTTTTCACCACTTTTAACCCTTCCCCCTTATTCCCCTTCAACCCCACCACATTATTCCCACCCTTAACCCTTCCCCCTTATTCCCACCCTTAGCCCTTCCCTTTATGCCCATCCTTAACCCTTCCCCCTTATTCCCACCCTTAACTCTTCACCCTTATTCCCACCCTTAACCCTTCCCCCTTATTTCCACCCTTAACCTTTATCCCTTCCCCCTGCCCCCCACCCTTAACCCTTCCCCATTATTCCCACTCTTAACCCTTCCCCCTTTTCACCACCCTTAACCCTTCTCCCCACCATTAACCCTTCCCCTTATTTCCACCCAAAAGTTACCCTTCCCCTAAAACACCCATCCTGTATCGTGCCCTTACCACCCTTTTTCCACCTCTAACCTTTCGCCCACCGTAACCACCCCTTTATTCCCATCCTCAACCCTTCCCACATTTTCCCATCCTCAACTCCCCTCCCCTTTTCCACCTTATTCCCACCCTCAACCCTTCCCCCTTTTTCCATCCTTAACCATTTCCCCTTATTCCCACCATTAACCCTTCCCCCTTATTCACAGCCTTATTCCTTGCCCCTTATTCCCACCCGTAGCTCTTACACCCTTTCCCCACACTTAGTCCTTTCCCTTATTCCCACCCTCAACCATTACCCTTATTCCAACCTGAAGCCTTTCCCTTATTCCTCCCTCAACCATTCCTCTTATTCCACCCTGAACCCTTCTCCTTATTTCCCTCTCAATCCTTTCCCCTTATTCCCACCCTGAACCCTCCCCCTTTCCCCACACTTAACCCTTCCCCTTTCCCCAACCCTTAACCCTTCTCCCTTATTCCCCTTATTCCCACCCTTATCCCTCCCCACTTCCCCACACTTAACCCTTCCCCTTTTTCACCACTTTTAACCCTTCCCCCTTATTCCCCTTCAACCCTACCCCATTATTCCCACCCTTAACCCTTCTCACTTATTCCCACCCTTAACCCTTCTCACTTATTCCCACACTTAGCCCTTCCCCTTTTTTCACCACTTTTAACCCTTCCCCTTTATACCCCTTCAACCCTACCCCATTATTCCCATCCTTATTCCTTCTCCCTTATTCCCACCCTTAACCCTTCCTCCTTATTCCCACCCTTAACCCTCCCCCCTTTTCCCCATACTTAACCCTTCCCCTTGTTTCACCACCCTTATCCCTTCCCCCTTATTCCTCCCTCAACCCTTCCCCTTATTCCCAGCCTTAACCCTTCCTCTTTATTCCCACCCTTAACCCTTCCTCCTTATTCCCACTCTTACCCTTCCCCCTTATTTCCACCCTTATCTATTTCCCCTTATTCCCATCCTTATCTATTCCCCCTTATTCCCACCCTTAACCCTTCCTCCTTATTCCCACCCTTATCCCTCCCCCATTTCCCCACACTTAACCCTTCCCCTTTTTTCACCACTTTTAACCCTTCCCCCTTATTCCCACCCTTAACCCTCCTCCTTTTCCCCACACTTAACCCTTCCCCTTATTTCATCACATCTAGCCCTTCCCCCTTATACCCCTTCAACCCTACCACATTATTCCCACCCTTAACCCTCCCCCATTTCACCACTTTTAACCCTTCCCCCTTATTCCCCTTCAACCCTACCCCATTATTCCCACCCTTAACCCTTCTCACTTATTCCCACCCTTAATCGTCCCCCCTTATTCCCACCCTTAACCCTCCTCCTTTTCCCCACACTTAACCCTTCCCCTTTTTTCACCACTTTTAACCCTTCCCCCTTATTCCCCTTCAACCCCACCACATTATTCCCACCCTTAACCCTTCTCACTTATTCCCACCCTTAACCATTCCCCCTTATTCCCACGCTTAACCCTCCTCCTTTTCCCCACACTTAACCCTTCCCCTTTTTTCACCACCCTTAACCCTTTCCCGTTATTCCTCCCTCAACCCTTCCCCTTATTCCCACCCTTACCCCTTCCCCTCATTCTCACCCTTAACCCTTCCCCCTTATTCCCATCTTTAACCCTTTTCCCTTATTCTCACCTTAAACCATTCCCCCTTATTCCCACCCTTAACCCTTTCCCTTATTCCCACCCTTAGCCCTTCCCCTTATTCCCACCCTTAACCCTTCCCCTTTTCCCCATCCTTAACCCTTCCCCCAGCCTTAACCCTTCCTCCTTATTCCCACCCTTAACCCTTCCCCTTTTCTCCACTCTTAACCCTTCCCCTTTTTTCTCACTTTTAGCCCTTCTCCATTATTCCCACTCTTAACCCTCCCCTTTTCCCCATCCTTAATCCTTCCCCTTATTCCCAGCCTTAACTCTTCCCCTTATTCCCAGCCTTAACTCTTCCTCCTTATTCCCACCCTTAACCCTTCCCCATTATTCCCACTCTTAACCCTTCCCCTTTTTCAGTACTCTTAACCCTTCCCCTTTTTCACTACTCTTAACCCTTCCCCTTTTTCACCACCCGTAACCCTTCTCCCCATCCTAAGTCATTCCCGTTATTCTCACCCTTAACCCTTCCCGATTATTCCCACTCTTAACTCTCCCCTTTTCACCACCCTTAACCCTTCCCCCTTATTCCCACCTTTAACCCTTCCCCCTTATTCCCATCTTTAACCCTTCCCCCTTATTCCTACTCTTAACCCTTCCCCTTGTTCACCACTCTTAACCCTTCCCCTTTTTCACCACCCTTAGCCCTTCTCCCCACCCTAAGTCATTCCCGTTATTCCCACCTTTAGCCCTTCCCCCTTATTCCCACTCTTAACCCTTCCCCAGTATTCCCACTCTTAACCCTTCCCCTTTTTCACTACTCTTAACCCTTCCCCTTTTTCACCACCCGTAACCCTTCTCCCTTCCCAATTATTCCCACTCTTAACTCTCCCCTTTTCACCACCCTTAACCCTTCCCCCTTATTCACACCCTTAACATTTCCCCCTTATTCCCACTCTTAACCCTTCCCCTTTTTCACCACTCTTAACCCTTCCCCTTTTTCACCACCCTTAGTCCTTCTCCCCATCCTAAGTCATTCCCGTTATTCCCACCTTTAGCCATTCCCCTGTATTCCCACTCTTAACCCTTCCCCCTTATTCCCACTCTTAACCCTTCCCCTTTTTCACCACCCGTAACCCTTCTCCCTTCCCAATTATTCCCACTCTTAACTCTCCCCTTTTCACCACCCTTAACCCTTCCCCCTTATTCCCACCCTTAACATTTCCCCCTTATTCCCACTCTTAACCCTTCCCCTTTTTCACCACTCTTAACCCTTCCCCTTTTTCACCACCCGTAACCCTTCTCCCCACCATAAGTCATTCCCGTTATTCTCACCCTTAACCCTTCCCGATTATTCCCACTCTTAACTCTCCCCTTTTCACCACCCTTAACCCTTCCCCTTTATTCCCACCCTTAACCTTTCCCCCTTATTCCCACTCTTAACCCTTCCCCTTTTTCACCACTCTTAACCCTTCCCCTTTTTCACCACCCGTAACCCTTCCCCCTTCCCGATTATTCCCACTCTTAACTCTCCCCTTTTAACCACCTTTAACCCTTCCCCCTTATTCCCACTCTTAATAAAATAAAATTTGTTTTAGTCTTTATTAATTTATTGACATTCTATCTGAATTCTGCTATTAATCAGGGATTTTTTTTTCAGTTATTTAACCGATTTCAGCTATTTTTATGTGAAAAAGAAATTCTGAAAATTGCAGGACACTGTCCGGTCAAAAATGACCTTTTTGAAAGGGGTGTAGATGGTTTCAGCTATTTTCATTGATGTTCCCTTATTTTATTTTCTATCCAGGATCATCCCTGACTAATGAGAGAGTAAAAACCATATGTTGACATACTAATTATACTAGGTATATTTATATTCAACTGGTTGTCACATGATTTGTACTTTGAACCTTCTATTACATATATGTACATTTCAAATAGGTTTTTTTTTCACTGTTGACAGTCGAAATTCTTTGTTATATTTTTTAATATTTTCATATGTGATATATCTGGGCTGGCCCATATAGCATTTTATTTGACAAATATATTTATACTTTAATAAAGATTTTTTTATACTTTATTATTAGTGTCATTCACTGTTTGTTATGATTTTAACAAGGTTTGAGGGGCCGTCGTGGTATATCATTGCTATATCATGGTGAGAACAAGTTAATTTTCAATGAGATGAAGATTAGGTCTGCTTTGTACTAGACCAACACGCTGAGATGGATTTTTGTAGTGCTAGTTCACTGAAACAACAGTCCGCAGGTAGGCATGTCGCTCCACTCGGACACATTATTCTGATTCTAAGCTAACCAGTCTTTGCTCTTTCTCTTTAATGCTGCATGCTTAGCGGAGAAGCTACAAATACCAATTTTTAGTCTTTAGTTTGAGCCTACCGGGGCTCGAACCCACGATATTCTGCACTCGAGACCAGCACTAATATGTCACCGATGCGGTCTCCCATTTAAGAAACATCAACAATATTCCATTCACACCAAAAAGGAAATGAAATATAAACAAAAGTGAATAAAAAAATGGCATTATGAGAATCAAAAATTAATAAGCTAATTAAAATTTATATTTTACAGAAAAGACCTATTGGTCTCCAATAGGACCATCCCCCCTCCCCCCAAAAAAATTGGTACACCATCTTATAACATTTTTCCAATGTAATCTTCTGGATAATTGTTAGCCATAAGATATAAAATAGCTGATGATGAGATGCATGTAAATTTGTACAGACAAAGTTGATTCTCCATGGAACAGGCATACAAGGGGGAGGTGATGTGTGTGTGCGGTGGGGGGATTTATGTAAATCTCTTAAAAAAAAACAAGCAATGATATTTGGTATGAACCATTATTCTGATATGTAGATCCATACTTTCTACAAATGAAGACACCCAGGGGATTATAAGTTTACATAGGTTCCAATTTGAGATTTTTATAGATCTCCTTTAAACCAGCAAACTTAAGGCAATACACAATTATTGTGTTTTGAAGCACACCAGGTCCAAAGTTTAACAAATATGGAAATGTTTTTAACATCTTCTTAAGGAACCACCACTTGAAATGTATGGATTATTGGCAGGAAGTATTGTTGTGATATTTAGTTTCATACATTTTACAAATCCATATACAAACATTTTTTCTATGAGATCCAAAGTTTAAGCTGAATTGAGGAAATAAAAAAAAACACTACTTCTAAACAATTATTATCAGAAAAATATAAATGTTTTTGGCATAAATCCATGGTAGTTCAACGTTTAAATGTGAGATGCAGTTGGAAACTATTGGGGGAAAAAAATCTAGATTTGAACAAACAATTTAGAACTGTTTATGACATGAAGTATCATTATGATATGTAGAATGAAGGCCCTAAGTTGAAGTTTGTACAAATGAAAACCCTAGTTTGAAGCCTGTTCAATTGAATTCCCTAATTTGAAGTTTGTACAACCAAATGAAGGACCCATCTAAGGGGAGGAGGTAGAGCACTATGGTTGTAAGTGTAACATAGGATGCTATGGGAAAAGAAATGGACTTTAATGTTATTTGACATGGAACAATTTAGGTAACACTTGCATGATCCATGATCCAATTTAAGGGATTTAAAATTTAGTATAAGCTGCAATATATATAGGTGAAAAAGTAACAAAATCTAAAGGAATAGGAATGGAATAGCAATAATTATTAATATGAACCATTGTGAATATATGTAGATTCAAGTTTGGATTTACAATTACCTGTGCAATCAGTGCCTGTTACCACTAAAGTGAGTTTGAACCCCGTTCATAGTGAGGTGAACCCCATACAACATTATGATAAAGTTTGTCAGTGACTTGCAATAGGTCGGTGATTTTTCTCTGGTTTCCTCCACCAATAAAACTGCCCGCCTCGATATAACTGAAATATTGTTGAAGTGGCGTTAAAAACCATAACTCTAACCCTCCAGTTTGAGATGTTATAGGGTCCTTATGCGTACTAGATATACAGTGTATCATTTGAGAAAAAGAATATTTTATAGCACTGCTAATTGAAATCCAGTGGTACTTGCATCATCCTTATAATATGTAGATTCGAGTTTTCATAAAAGAAAACCATATGATATATATGTATTTGTCTTGGAAAGGGAGGTGGCTAGCGTGTTTAGCCCCCACTTTCAACAATATTTCAATCATATTGTGGCGGTCAGTTTTATTGATGGAGGAAACCGGAGAAAACCATCGACCTGTCGCAAGTCACTGACAAACTTTGTGGCATAATGTTGCATCGAGTGCACCTCGCCATTAGCGGAATTCGAACTCACAACGTCAGTGGTGATATGCACTGATAGCATAGGTAGTTGTAAATCCAACTACCATGCGACCACGACGGCCACCCTGTCTTGGGAAGGAGGGAGATTGTTGACCATGTACCTGTTGAGCGACACATGATCATATGAGCCTCTAGTTAGTTACCGCTACCTATTAAGAGATTGTTTTCTCATCTTCAAAATTGATGCAGCTCTGTTAGCTTGTGCACCCCTGAATTAAAATAATCAGCTATTCTCTCCATGGACTAACTTACTATGTACAGGTATATATACAGATATACAGGCTCAGTAGTCTGAATGTGTAGTGGTTAGAATTTTCATTGGTCTGGAAGTACGTTGGTCCCAATGATCAGTGCCTACGTGTTACTCTTGTTATAAACCCGGAGATAAGTCATGAATGAGGAAAGGACTGGATTGTTATTAGGACAAACAGAACATATCCGTGGTTATTTGTGACACAGATAAGTATTTTCTTAGTTTTTAAAATCATTCATTTTTTTTCAAGGAAATTGTGGAAACTGGTTCCTCTATTTTTGTCAAAATATATGTACCTGGTCCATGTTTACAAGTCTTAGAGGTACAAGATGCAACATTTTAAAGATATTAGATGAGAGATTCTTAAAATTGTTGTGTTTCTAGTATCAAAGTGTTATAGTATCTCATGCTAATATAAAACTTGTCATCTATTAGGCACGAGTATTCTAAATAGCAGATTACATTGTAGCTACAGTGCATTAATTTGTTGCTAAAATGCAGATAAGACAGTGGACGAAATATTCTGTCAAAAATCATGGACGAACTCAATTATCTTCGTGTTAAACGCAGAATCCAGGCCTGTTGGTCGCATGATGGTCGAATTTTCGCTATCGGTGTGAATAGTAGATCCACCGATTTAATCACATGTATTGATGACATTTATTTCATGCTTGATAAATATCCAGAAAATCCGTCCTCCGCCGACACTGAGTTGCCTGAACCTGTTGTAGATCCGTCGGTTCAACCAAACACTGAAGGAGACGAAATGTAAAATCCACGTGGTTTTGTTTACGTTCCATATTATGACATCTTGTACATATACATTGATATCGTAGTAATATAATAATATCACAATACTTATTGACTATTTGTTTTTAACGTGTGGTTACTAAACATTAATCCTTTTGTTATGGTAAACTAAAATAGTCAACACGTGTCCTATTCTGAAAATAGCTCCCACAATTCATAAAGCGTGAATTAAGTGAATATATTATACACACGTCTATAAAGGTCAATGTTTGGGTGTACTCGACTTATTAATTTGAATTTATTTGCAGAAATAAAAATGATATTATTTTATTTGTTATTATTAAGGTTAGTTATTTAAAATCAACTTTTTTAACGAAATGATTTAGTAACAACACGTTGTGGGTTCTATATGTTTAGGTATTTTATAAATATATTATTTGTGATATTTTTTATTGGTTCAACAAATTTATATTTAGGACTCCCAGATGGGAAATATATCATGCCGATATGTGCAAAGGGAAGTGCTTTGTATATAGAATCATATGTTTTGCTTTTTTTTTTATTGTACTAATGTTTTTTTATTTTTGTGTTTCATACTTATGATTTTTTCTATGATCACTTTCATTGATGTACATGCCTTTTGTTTGTGTTTAACCTATCGCTATAATTTTTATTTGATTTTTTTGTTTGATAATGGGTAATGACATTGTCGCTTACAGAATTGCGATAGGTTCATTTTATCTCAGAACTAGATCTGTCGTTGTCAAAAACATATTGGTTTCCTTAAAATTGTCATCCTACGTCCTATTAGTTTTACTTTTAGTCATACATCGACTGTCTCTAATAAATTGTCAAAGTTTCATCAATAACTACTTATTTGGATGCTTTTATCAAAACATATCATTTACCTTGTTACTTTTACAACTTTTGCTTTTGGGCAATGATGTAGCTGAAAATCCTGGACCAGAAACTAAGGTAGGTGAAGTCAGTGTTTTTCATTGGAATTCTAGAAGTATTAGGCATAAACTTGATCATTTACAAACCATAAGTAATGATTCATCAATAATTTGTGTTACTGAAAGTCATTTAGATGAAAATATTCTGACAACGGATATTAAACTACCAGGATATCATGAGCCATTTAGGAACGACAGAAACTGCTTTGGTGGGGGGGTCTTGGTTTACACTGCAGATTACTTGCACGTATTAAGACGCAATGATTTAGAATTTAATGGGGGAGAGTTAATTTGGTTAGAAGTAATCTTCCCTAGATTTAAAATTCTTGTATGTGCTGTTTATAGGTCCCCTGGTGCAGTAAATAACTTCTGGGAAAACTTTCACATTTCAATTGAAAGGGCATTCGAGTCATCTCCTCGTATTATTATAACTGGTGATTTAAATGTAAATTTATTGATAGAAAATGACCATCGCTTAAACCAAATTATAAATATTTTTAATCTCACAAATTGTATTCGTGAACCTACAAGATTAGGTGCCTTATTGGACCCTATACTCTTCTCGGATGAACTAGAAACTACGTTTTCTGATGTTATACAAGTAGATAGAATTAAAAGTGACCATGATGCCACAATTGCCTCTTTCCCAATCCCCTATGACCTTCAGACTAAGTATAAAAGAGATGTATGGCTGTATAAACATGGAAATTATGATGGTCTTAATTCTGAAATAGACCAATTTGACTGGAATAGCCATTTATCATCACTAAATGACATTGATGAAATGAGTTCTAAATTTTCTAATAAATATATTGAACTTGCAAAAAAATACATTCCTGTGAAAACTGTAACTATCAGGCCTAATGAATTCATCAATACGAAAATCCATGCGTCTCCGGGACCGTCTCCATAAACAACTTAAGCGTAAGTATTCAGTTTCTCTTCTGGGTAAATATCGGGCACAAAGAAATAAAGTGAACAATATGGTTAAGTATGCTAGAGAACAGTTCTTCATAAATGTAAATGATATGTTAGACAACGAAGGGAAGTCAAACCCTAAGTCATATTGGAGTCTTGTTAAAAAATTAATGGGTAAATCAACCTCGTCACCTATACCACCTTTGCAGAACGAGGTTACTGGTGAGTTTGTTGTAAATGACGAAGATAAAGCTAATCTTCTAAACACGTTCTTTTGTTCAATCTCTGAAATTATTGATTCTGATCTACCTACACCAGTTTTTGATAATCGTACAGGACGTAAGCTTGTGCTCTCGCTGGGAGCAAAAGCAGACTGAGGGTTACGTTATCGTATCTATACATGCTCATGTAATGTCTTTGCTTTGCTGTAGGGCATGTGTTCAGTTAGTTAAATTATACTCACTTTTATGATAACATAAATTCAATGCAACTTTTCTTGCATTATAAAAAGGTAAATGTACATGTATTGTAAACATTTCTAATGGAAATTATGGATGTGTATGTGTTCAGTTTGTGATTTTATGGATTGCTATACTTTTCTTGAATGGAACCAAGTGCGAGAATGATGCACGCACGTTTATCGTTAATTTGATATTTATTTTAGCGGAAATTCACAAAAATGGAAATGGTACACATTGTTGGTTAAAGACAAATGATACCGAGTAGAGGTAAACTTTGGTTTAAATTAATAATGACGATGTTCAGAAGCATAATCAGCTGATAAAGGGGTAAGATTTCTGTCATTCTGTAGAGAATCAAAATAAGATACCGTATTTAAGCCTACAACTTTATCACGTTTATACCGACACTTGTGTGATCCTTTTTAGAGACCAAGATGTTTGACCTCTGAATTATATTTTTGTCTTGTTTTGTTGTGTGTTCCAAGGGAACATTAATATCAGCGTCCACTATTTTCATTAGCTAAAATCTCATTAATAGTGAACCCTGTTAAACTACCAAGAACTATCCATTGACTCAAGCGCAAAACTTAACCAAGTCGCTAGAGTGTAAAATGTAGGTCATGGTGACCTAGTTACTGGTGAATCCTCTTGTTCTATTCAAGATCTATCCTATCCACTAACAAAAAATCATGGCTTTACAGTATTCAGGATATGGACCTAAATGCAAAAACTTAACTAAATCGGGATGTGCGTACGGACGGACAAGTGTCAATTTAAATACCCATCCACTTTCTTGATCGGAGCGTAAAATTAATGAATTGCAAGTTATGTTGTGCTAAGTATAGCGGAGCCTCACAATTGCTTGGACTGTGTCTGTAGTATTGTTAGAAATTCTGTAATAGTACTAAGAATTGTTTACATCGTTCAAGTTATCAAATCATAATGTATTATCAAGCCCTGCAAAAAATATCGCACCCCTTACTCCCAATTAGCCCTTCATAGAGAACAGAGAAAGTATACTTTGAGAAAGATACTTGATAAATTTTAAAAGTAACAAGTCGACTTCATATACCAACAATGTTCACACGTGTTTTAAGAATGCATACTTCATAATGTTTACATGTTAACATGTACATAACGTCCTAAGCATCTCGTGTACACTTTAAAATGTCGTCAAGTTAACTAAACAATTTCAAAAGATGTCATGAAAAAGTCGACAAGTTGCATAGCAAGTGAACAAGTTGGCATTTGAATGTTGACAAGTCGACTTGACCTTCTGACATTGTAGTTCAACCTCTCGCAGCCGCAAGTGATAAAGTTTACCATTTGCCTGCCCATGGTCGGTGGTTCTATCCGGGTACTCCGGCTTCTTCCACCACTAAAACTGGTCGCCATGATACAGCTGAAATATTGCTGAAAGTGGCGTTAAAACCCCAAAAATAAAAAAAATCAATCATTTTAGTTCAACTAAACAATGGGTGTACAATATGCGCTTCCATATGTTCACTAGGGTTATAATTTAACACTAAACAGTTTGAGACAGATTCTCTTATATGTTATTGTAGACCTAGCAAATCTACAGTATAAGTATCCTTCCAATTTTCCTATATTTATATACGTCTGAAAATTAAACCAAACAGTGTTAGAATTCTATTTTTGAGCTGTCACATTTTTGTTCTTCCCTCGACGGGATTTGAACTCACACCATTGATACACTGTAGCACCAATCGCTTAGCCGTATGTCCAGCGCCCTAGACCACTCGACCACATCTGCTCCATAAAAATGGAGCTTCAATAGTCGAAGTGTTACCTTGTCTCGTAAGCGGATCTTTTTGTTTAAAAAAAACCCGCAGATTCACACGTTCCTCTTCCGTTAGCCACGCGTTACTGTCAGATGCCCCATGCTCATCACAGGGAGGTGGTAGTAGGATTTTGAGCAGGATATTTTTTTAATGGGTACGAAAAATAACACTACATGTATGCATATGTACGTGTAAAAAGCACTGTATATAAACAGGAACTTTAGGCAAAACGGGATCAACTTAGGGTCCTTCTCAATACAGTGATTGTTCTATATTGACCTTTTTTATGTCCTTATAAATTAGATCATAATATTATGTTATTCATATCTAATAAGTTAGCACTTTTTATTCGAGCATCTCCAGGATATAGATGTCCTTCAAAATATTATCAGTATCCATCATGCATCAAACTTTTTTTCTGTTTATTTGTCTCCGAAATTTTTAAAAATCCATTGTAAAAGTTCTCAATTTATATACAGTTCAAAATTAAAATTTCTAAAATCTCTGGTTATAAGGTCAAACCAAAGACACATGTAAAACTAAAATGTCTCTTTAAGTTTGTGAACGATAATCCGTACGTTTGATGACATCTCACACTCATACGCTTTTCATACACCACTCAAATTTAAAATCCGCCCTTTTGTAAAATATGATACTACAATTTTTCAAAAAATTATCCGGAAGTCAATTCATGTCCGATTTTGCTAATTTTTGTATCAATAAAAGCAGATTCTAACATAGTTTTACTTTAAAATCAAAATAATTTTATCCTATGCACATATTGAGAATACACAATAAGTACCGCCGTAGTCGTGTTCGTATGGTAGTTGGATTTACAACTACCTGTGCAATCAGTGTCTATCACCACTAAAGTAGTGAGTTCGAACCCGTTCATGGCGAGGTGTACTCGATACAACATTATGTGATAAAGTTTGTCAGTGACTTGCGACAGGTCGATGGTTTTCTCTGGGTACTCCGGTTTCCTCCACTAATAAAAATGACCGCCACGATATAACTGAAATATTGTTGAAAGTGACGTTAAACACCGTAAACCACGAACCAAGCACAATACAATAGTAGTACTTGTAAACAAATTGATTTAGTCTGTGTTTATATACTTTCAATATTGGTGTATTGAAGGTAAATATAGAATTTATGCGGCGAGGCTTAGAAACGGGGGAAAGACGAGCTTTTAGCGAGTCTTTCCATCCGTTTCGTACCGAGCCACATAAATTCTATATTTACCGTCAATACACCAATATTGTATTTATCCTGCAATAAAATTTGCAAAAAAAAATGTTATTCAATTGAATAATAAAAAAAAAAGATAACGGAAACCCCATTGATACCTCAATAGAAGTTCCAGTAAGGGGCGTGGCTTAATAGCTTTATTAGGCTAATGTGAAGTGTTATTATGACAGGGGTGTGGCTTAATAGCTTTATTAGGCTAATGTGAAAAGTGTTATTATGACACTGTCATAATAAAGCAAGTTTATTTCAACCCATTTACACAGGTACGTGTGGACAGGACCCTATGATGCCCCCTTTTTTTTTAGATGTTGCCCCCCCCCCCTTTTTTTTTCTTTAACATCGATTTTTTTTTCATATAAACAACATTTTGCAACTTTCTATGTATCACTGTATGACATATATACAATAAATACAATCAAATAGTAGTTTCTATCCATGGGTTTCTGACAAAATATCTCTTATAATATTGTCAGAAACCCAGCATGGATAGAAACTACTGTTTGATTGTATTTATTGTATTTATGTCATACAGTGATACATAGAAAGTTGCAAAATGTTGTTTATATGAAAAAAAATCGATGTTAAAAAAAAAAAAAAAGGGGGGGGCATCATAGGGTCCTGTCCACACATACCTGTGCCCATTTATTATGACAAAAAATATCCCAATTGCAGGATAAAAAAGTATAATGTCATTGATTTTGGTGATTTTTTTGTCCAGATATTTTTTACAAGGTGTTTGATTCAATCTATTTCTAGTATCTGAAATGTTTTTTTTTCATTTTCCTATCAATATGGTCCCATGTTAAAACTATGTCCTGTGGTGGTACCCATCTTGGATTTATGATCGAAACAAAAACCTACGCGCATATGTAAAGGAACATTCCAGTCGTGTTTGCTGTCAACTGCTTTAGTATGTTCATATAAGAATAACTTCAAAACATTTCCCCAGAGGCTCACAATATTAAATTTTTGCTGTGGAATCGGTCATCTTGGATTTCAGATCGACAGAAAAAATAAAATGTTGTAAGTGACCATCCAACCAATGATTATTCATGTACTGTTTGGGTTTAATCATATCTATAATTTTTGAGAAAATTTATTTTTTCCATTTTCTCAAGAGTCCTCTGTAAAAGCTAAACCCTGCGGTGGTGGCCATCTTTGATTGTAGATTGATTAAAAAAAAAAACATAACATTTTGTAAAGAACCAATCCATTGAATTCTTGTCTGAAGCATTTCTTTAATTTCTAATTTCAATGGAATACATGTACAGTTTAACATAGAACCCTTTGTGAAAATGAATATATTTTTTCACTCAAAATCTATACTTGATTGAATGTTGATTACAAACAGTGTATGACTAACCAGGTGAGTGATACTGGCTCGAGAGAGCCTATAATTTACTTGTTATATTGAAACTTAATAGGATTATCTTTGTCATACTGAGACTCGATTGAAACCTTGTGATCACAACTAGTACTACAAGTTGAACTGAGTGCCCTTTTAATTGGTTATATTCACATACCAGCAAGATATGTGCATATCAAACTTTGGGGGGGGGGGGGGGGGGGGGGTATTTTTCATAAAATACCAATTTCTTAAGATATTCACGTTAAGACGAGGATGGCACTGATCATGTATTTGTCAAATTTGGCCGAATAGATTGAGAGATTAATATGAGAAAACAAGATGTTCAACAAATTATAGATTTGTGCCCATCTCAGGGCGAGAAAGCTTATCATATACTTACAGACCCTCATTTTTTCCATGCACTACAAGCCACAAACCTCTGCCAGCACCTTGGTTGTCACTATTACAGCTTAACAAGCTAATTAGTATTACCTAGCAATACATGTCTCCTATGATTTGGGCAGTTTGATCGGGCATGGTTAGATGTCTCTAGGTATGTCAAGTAATGGTGAGGAACAAAAAAACATTTGTATTTCTTTCTATCCGAAAGTTAAAAACATTGGACATTTAAAATTCTTTTATTATGCAATTCCATTTAGCGTCACTAAAATTACATAAAAAATGGTTGCCATTCCACCATATTATATTTTCAGAATTCTTAGCCGAATTGAGATTTGATATCGGTATGATGGAGGGCTGACATACAGGCAGTATCAACAATTGGCTTCGTGACAAGTACTTGAGTTCGATATATTCTATATTCACAATATATCCAATAATTATTTAAGCACATTTTGGGTTCAATCATGTTTCAAAATTATTATTATCCAATAAAATCCTATGTAAAAACTTTGTCCTACAGTGGTGGCCATCTTGGATTTCGATCAACAACAAAAAACTTTTTGAGAGTCATATTAGAAATATTCCTAACATGTAACCATTCCATCAGATGTCGATTCTAAGAAGACTATACTTGAAATTTCAACCATTCAGAAATCATAATTTGTCCAACAGCTATGTTGAAATTCGGAATGAAACGAAATCACTAAAAATAAACAATGTTGAGAACAAGCTAAGTGACATTTCTGCAAAGTTTGGCTCAATTTGCTCCTGTGATTTCTGAGAAAAGGGTTGTAATTTGAATTTGAAGGACGCAGACGATGTTTACGACAGCAAACACAAAGTGATGACAGACAATAGCTTGCATAGCCCTCTGGGACAGGTGAGGTAAAACAAAAAGGAAAAAAATGTCTTCTCTGACAAAAGATAACAGATTGCAGTGTAAAACTGTGTAAGTTTTATTATGCATAATCACTTCTGTAAGTCTATTACAAGATTATCCTGTTCACCATATAAATCATGTTTATAGAATATAAAAAACAAATCTATCTAAAGAAAAATTATCTATCGTAACACCAGAATTTCTTTTACAATCAGTAAGAAAATGTATCCAATATGAAGATAAGAAAAACAGATTGAAAATATCCTCATTTTTTTTTGTGAAAAGAGCTTTTTTCATCACCTTCATCCATAAAAATATATCAGTCCCTTCTTATTTACCTAAATGTAAAATACCCAAAATAACAAAGCGAACTGAAATAGTTTCCTTTAGAACATATGAAAAGATTGGTCATTTTCGTACTCCCAGCTTGTATTCCATTTTCATTTGTATTCTTTGTCCATCATTATGTGTTTTTTACTCTTCTATTTGACTGTGATAAATTTGTGTCCAAGGTCATGTACTGCAACAGATACTGCTGATTTTTCATCATAATCGTACCATTCCTGAAAAAAGTAAAAATCTCAAAAATGACAAAATACATGTATCTGACAGAATAGATTTAAAAAAAAAATATATTATCTGTTGTACATATATAATACAGTCCATTATAATAAATCAATATTTGAAAAACTTGTTCTTTTTAATTCCAGAATGGACTATAAATCTTTATTTCACGAAAACTGAATTGTATTATCTCAGGGGAGATAATTGAAAATCATGAAATGAATAAAAATACATATTAAACTGTTTCTTTTCAAAAGAGATGGTAAGCTAAGTTGTGTTATGGATACTTGATGACACATTCAACAATAGTTCAGTAATATTGAGGTAATGAGTTGTATTGGTGGAGGAAACCGGAGTAAACGATCAACTATTTCAAATAACTTACCAGTTGTACAAATGTATCACATAAAATTGAACAAAGTATATCTCGTTAACAGTTGCCATCAAACCCATAACGTTAATGCAATTTAAATATAACTCCAAAATATTAATTAAATCAGATGTTAGAAACTTAAGATAATGCTCGAAATTCAAAAGCTGCATAATCAGCCTTAGATAATTGACAGTCAAAGGACATAATTTTGAAAAAGGGCCACCCAAGATTTTCAAGGATTTACAATTTTCAACCAATCAGAATCAAAGCAGCCATCTTGGATGTAGGATAAGGAATAACAAATCCAAGCTCGGTCCAATTTGGCCCATCGGCTCTTGAGAAGATCAAAATGTAAAAAGTTAACGGACGACAAATGTTGGGGAAAACTCACTTGAGCCTTTGGCTTTAACAAGCTAAATATTAATATGCAGTCAATACTTGCAACAGTAAAACTTGTTATGTAGTCAATATACCTATTTCCTATCTTATATTAAAATACGACCAAAATAACATAAAATGAACTAAGAGATTTGACAAAAATTGTTAAATTATGAAATCTTGAAAAAAGATTGAGACTGAACATTTACAAATTTTCAAACATACCCCTTCTGTTAATTCAACTTCTGAGAACTTGGCTCCACTTTCTGACCCTTCTGCTACATATCCAACCTGTATAAAAATTAAACTACAACTTTGAAAATTCATATAACAATATCAATAAGAGCTGTTGGAATATAAGCATATCTGTTAACTTCAAACAGTACAAATTTGAATAAGTCACAATGATCATTTTATTAAACAGTACTTGTAAATTCCACTTCATACAATCAATTCTGAAAATATGCTGAACCTCTCATTTCTACTTTAATTTTCACATCTTTAAGTTGAAGAAATTGTGTCGCAACCTACTTTGGGGATAAATTAGGTCAAAATTACACCATGATTTAATACCTACGGTACTTATAACTTCTCAGAAAATCCTAATTCTGATAAAGATGATATGTAACAATACTATTCTTTTTTAATTTAGGAAAATCATTACACCTTTATATCAACATATTATAATGAAAACAAGGTTAACCTGATGAAACATTGCAATATTCAAGATGTAATATGGTATATCTTGTATTAGTTTTAACAACAGAATTGAGATTCTTGTTAATGACACCAGTGCTTAAATTTATTTTAAAACAAATCATTACACTTTGTAACATCCATTAAGGATACAGCTAGAGAAATTTTAAAATTGAAGAGTTTCCCCTCCCTGGTCAGATATAAAGCATACACTTGACAAATTTTGCAGTCAAGAACCAGTAAAGCTGTTGGAAACATTGTACTTCTCCATGTTAACTATTATAACATATGTAAATGCAAGAACACATGTTAATAAGTCAAATCAATATTACTACTAGGAAATATTATTTTTATTTCATTTGAAAATATAAAAATAATATTTCCTAGTAGTAGAAAAGAACCTCTCTTGGGTAGATGTCCATGTCAAATGAGGATCATAACTTTATATTGTAAAAAATTGGAATGAAGAGATGAAAATAGACACTACTTCCTGCAAGTTTTCTTTGTTCTTCTTTTTATGCCAACCTCAATTTGCAATTTCATTTGAAATTATTTGTCCCAACCTAATGTTCATAGAATTTCTATCATGACCTAAAAAAAACCTATGTTTTTGGGGTCACAGTCCAATCATAATGACACATGATTTAATATAAGGGCCTGGGTGGCTTAATGAGTTAGGTAGTTGGATTACCTAACAACTCATACAAGTCTATCACCAATACGTCGTGTGTTCGCGCCCGGCTTTGTAAATTACAAAAAAGGGTGCACTCGACTCGCAGCCACAAGTGATAAAGTTTACCAGTTGCTTGCCCATGGTTGGTGGTTCTCTCCGGGTACTTCGGCTTCTTCCATCACTAAAACTGGTCGCCATGATATAGCTGAAATATTGCTGAAAGGTGCATTAAAACACCAAAAATCAAAATCAAATCATTTATTATACATCAGCATAGTTTCCAATTCTTTTCTTAATGATAGGTTGCAATGATATATTTGAGAAAAAAATTGACAAAATCTATATTTAGAGAAAAATTAATGTCAATATGAAATCAATAAATGCTTTATAAACTATTCACTTAGTGATTATCATTTATTGAACTATCTATTTCCACCTTTTAGGGTCCTACTAGCTGCTCCCCATGGAGGATCAACTTCTTCTGTACAAATGTGAATCCTATAATGAACCATCCCTCCCTGTTTTTCTCCAATACCGGTAACATAGACAACATCGAATTTTCTTTTAATGGCAAAAGTATCCCTTTATCTACTAGCCATAAGCATCTGGGAGTTATCCTCTCCCAAAATGCAAAATGGAATGAACATTTAGAAAATATGATAACAAATATAACCAAACATTTAGGTATATTACGGAAATTAAAATTCAGTCTAAATAGATCCAACTTAGAAAAAATGTATTTAGTCTACATTCGGCCCCTTTTTGAATACGCTTGTGAAGTCTGGGATAATTGTGGAATTGGCTATTCAGACAAATTAGAAAAACTTCAATTAGACGCTGCCAGAATTGTAACAGGTCTACCCATTTTTACAAAATCGGAGTATTTATATGCTGAGACAGGTTGGGAAACACTATCAGAGCGGAGATACCGCAGAAAACTCCAATTATTTTTTAATATGAAATGTGGAATGGCACCTGAATACTTGCGTCATCTAGTTCCCCCAACTATTCAGAGTACTACTATATACCCTTTGCGAAATGGTGATAATTTAATAGTTCCTTTCTGTAGACTCTCTATAACCAATTCGTCATTTATTCCTTCCACAGTTAAAGAATGGAATAAACTTGACATTGCAATCAGAAAATTAGATTCATTATCCAAATTCAAAAACGCTATTCGTCTTAACAGCCAATCAAATAAGATCTCAGTCCCCAAACTTTATTACTATGGACCTAGAAAGTTAAACGTGATCCTAACACAAATTAGATGTACAGCTTCTTTCCTCAACCATGATCTACATAAGGTTCATATTTAATCTAGCCCAGTGTGTAGCTGCGGTGCCCCCCAAGAAGATGCGAACCACTTCTTTTTTGTTTGTACCAAATATTCTGAAATAAGAAATGAACTGTTTCTCAGCATAAGCGATTTGTCTCAATCGATCAATACTTCACTTCTCACTTCAGGAAGTGAAACCTTAAGCTATGCAGATAATTGCTTTATTTTTGATTCAGTTTTCCGATTCATTAAAAGGTCTAAACGATTTCTAATCGTTTAATGTACTAACCAAACATCATCCAGCATCCATACACACACACATACTTTTTCTTCATTTCTTTTTACTCGTTTACTATTTTCAGCTATATTATATGATAAAATTGTATTTTTCTTGTTTTCTTGTGCATTCTCAATATAATGTAATAATGATTGTATATATAGGAGAAGACTCCATAAGTTGGTAAAACTTGTGTCTGATCTTCTTTGTATCATTGATCAAATAAAATAATTATAAACTAAATCCCTGCCAAGTTTGGTTCTATTTGGCTGAGCAGTTTTGCAGAAGATGACAGACGGATAATGGATACGAAGTGATCCTAAAAGCTCACACAGCCTTTGGCCAGATGATCTAATAAAAATGAATGCTGACCTTCCACACCAATCTGAATAAAATATGATGAAAAAAACAAATACTGGACTAGAATTGACTCAATGTAAATCATACCCTAGGTGAGAAATCAACTGGTTCCACTCCACGGCAATCAAATACAACAACTGTCTTAAAATGTCCTGAATCATCCTCTGTATATGGTTTTATTGTATCTTTAAGAATATCTGAAAACAGAGATGTTCCTTTTAAGATCAGAAAGAGCTAAATAAAAATATTTTTAAAATTACATTTGTTTCAATTTTGATTGTCCCTTGTCAGAAAAAATATTTTGGGTTGTACTTAAAATACTACCTACTTTTATTGGCTTATTTGTATACTAAATCTTAAAATATATACCCCTAACTAAACTGCTAACTTCAGCATAAAATTTGAGCAATTTCCAATAACACATATGAGATATTACTTTTTGGATACAGCTAAGCAAGCTGAATGAGGCATAAAGAAATATGATGAGCAGATATAAGGATAATTTGGGTGCCATTTCCAATAATTTATTAATGTACTACACTACTACAGTTTGAGTTCAATCAAGTTTATAGTTTCCAAAAAACCTTTTTATTAGTTTTTCAATAGGGTCCAATAGGCAGCAGGCTACATTAAAACTGTGTAAGGCTATGGCTGCCATACTGAATTTTTGATGGAAAAATAACAGACCTTTGGTGGGGGTACCTACCATCCAAGAAACACTTTGGCTATGTTTACTTTCAAATGGCTCAATGGTATTTGATCATTATAATTTTGAAATATATTTCCCAATGGGTCCTATATTACTTTGTCCAGCAGTGCCATCCACATTTTCAATCAACATAAAAAAAGTTAAGCTTTGTATGGGACCATCTAATGATTATTCATGTACAGTTTGGGTTCAATTAAATTTCTAGATTCTGAGAAAAATTATTTTCCAAAATGTTACTATGCTATGTCCTGTTGTGGTGGCCATCTTTGATTTCAGATCAAAACAAAAAAAAAGATATTTTGTAAAGAGCTTGCCAAATTTGCAAATAAATGGTTCATTGCTTTCAGAGGACTACAAATTAAAAAAAATATTCTGCCATAGGGTCCAATGTTAAAATTTTGTCTGGTTGTACTGGCCATCTTTGATTTATGATAATCTACATAAAATATAAAGTCACAATATTACCTATAGAATTTTCTCTGCTACAAAGTTTACATTTTATTACCAAACTTGCATGTCCTCTACCTCCCTTTAATGGAGAATTCTCCTGAAAAATATATATTTCAGAAAACCAAAATGTACACATCAGAAATTCAAAATGAGTTATTGTAACTGTCTGCCATGTTGAATTTTTAATCAGGACCAAAAACTCAAACTTATTCAAGTACTACCTAATGAACATTCAATACCAAGTTTCTAAGAAGATTTAAATGTGAAAAGTCTATAGACGACAACAGACGCAAAGTGATGACAATAGTTTAAGTGTCAAATCCTTCAGGTCAGGTGAACAGAAATGAAAAAAAAAATATATATCAATATTGGAACATTCATTTTTCTGTAAAATTCAATTTTTCTGTATTTTTGAAAGTTTTCTAATTCAACAAAAATAAGTCTTCTACTATTTATAAATAAATATACATCTACTTAATCGTAAGTAATAAAGGAAACAGCCAATTAGAAACATAAAGTAAACTGAACTATTATATATGCATAAAGTACTTTACTATATTAAATTCATAAAATTAAATTTCGTGTGACACTTGTTTATTTGCATCCATATATCCTTTCTTACTATTTGTGGTAAGTAGTCTAGTGCTTAAGGTTATTGATCATTTATGGTAACTACTATCATTTTACCTACACCAATGAGGAACTGGTTTGTACCTAGCTCACCATGCACAAGGGTGTGTTCAACTCTGGGAACTTTGTTTCTTGAGAAAGTTTATCAGATACCTAAAGATACTTGGCACCCAAACATATATACCAACAACATGAACGAAAGAAGAAGAAATATTTGACAATCAAGTCTGTTTTGTGTCCATTTGGAATATCAACCAAAGATGAAAAGCTGGATCTTACTAATACTTCACGCTACTAGATACCTAATAAAAAACCTTTTCTTACATAAGTGTCTTTAACTACAAACAGTATGTGTTATATTACTGGGTCTGCAAAATGCTCCACAAAACCTCTTTCCAAATTATCAACATCAAAACCAGAGTGACTGTATCACTAGTAGGTACATCAGGAATGGTGTGAATCAAATGTGGATTTTAAAAATTCTAAAGATTGGTTAGCCTCAGTACATACAGTCAAGGTCACCTTCTCAATGCAATAGCATTATAAATAGACTTTTCTATACTTTACACAACTATTCCTCTCAATCTAAACTAGAAGACAGATTAAAATTACATATTATTATTTCATCTTTGTTGCATACACAAGCCTCAGAGTGGGATTTTAATTTTTGTGGCCAGTTGGTCACCAACTCCAAAATTCTGGTGACCAAACTCAAATTTTAGTGGCCAAAGTAAAAAAAAATTGGTAGCCAAAGATACAAGGTAAAAGAGTAAAAACAAATATTCTTTCAATGATTTAATCAGAGTCTCAGTCTTCAAGTTCAATGTCCTATTCTGTAGGCCAGTTTTGATATTGAAAGTTCAATATTTTACTCTCTCTGGAAAACCAAGTTTCGAGATCTTTTGCTGGGTCATATTCCTCGACATCGGGCCCTTCACTACTAATCCTTGTGAGGTGTTCCAAAGTGGATGCAGACAGGCAACTTTGCACATCTCACTGTGGATTTTAAGGGTTTCTTTCTTGAAAGTCTTACAACCCTTTAAGAAATCAGACTTTCCGGCCATACTTGGAAATGTCTTACAAATTTTACAAGTCATTAGGCCATTCTCATACACGAGCCAGGCAAAATCCGCAAACCATGAATCCTCAAATTGTCTTGACATTTTTTTCTGCTGCAACGGCAGCTTTTGGTTTCACTCTTACAGCCTTACTCGCCGGACTGGCGTGCACTATTTCAACATCGTCAATGGATGACGATTTTGATCGCTTACTTGCTCCTGTGAGAGTGTCATCATTACCACCCTTTCTCTTTAAAAAGTTTGATAATTTCAACTGCTGGGACATTTTCACATGTTTACGTATGCACACGGCACATTAATAAAGATCAATATTGATTTTACACTTTAAATTACTTTGATTTCACCTTACTTTCAAGCGCAAAACTTGCTTCGAATATGGTGATCACTAAAATCGAATCAATGACGGAAAATTATCCAGAATTTCCGGTTGCCAAGCTCAATTATGCTGGTGGTCACGCTGGCCACCAGATTTAAATTTTGGTCGCCGAAAACGAAATTTGGTCTCCCAAGTTAGTAGACAAAATTGAGCCCTGATACACTACTAAATTTGTATGCCACAATACAAATGTATAGCTGAAAAATTGCTGAAAGTAGTGCAAATCAAATACTCATTCTATCTTGTTTGAACTTGTACAATTGTTATAATTTCAAAGATATACATGTATAGGGATCTGTCTACTAAGTATGACATCATAAAACCTCAATAAATTACCATAAATCATCATGAAAAAAACCTTAATAAGTTTACCACTAAGTTATTGAGAACTTATCACAATGTGCTCAACCAATGTAAAAAATAAGTCTCTTTGCCTCTGTCCCCTAGTAACCTTTTCGTATGTCACTGACAAACTTTATCAGTGATAGTACAGGTTGATGCAAATGTAAACTATCAAATTACCACTGCCATGAAAGTCCCTTAAACTTAATAAAAATGTAGCATTGTACTTACTGTTAAAGTTAAATACTGAAACTCATGTGTTTCTTCACCACAATTTAAACACTTTAACTACAAGTATAAACCAGCAACATTTAATTTTGATGACATTTTGCATTAAAAGATTCTTAGTGGCAATACATTCACTATATTATGTCTTTAGATGTGGAATAGTCATAGTGGAATCAATTTTTGAAAATTGTGTACATAAATCTCGTGTTTAATTTCTGTCTCAAAGAAAAGAACTAGGTAATTCTAGGAGATAATGACACATGAAAACTTGAACTAAAACATGGATAAAACAAACATTAATTAAATTGGGGGGTATCTACTGTACTGCAGGATATACCCTATTCTTACATTAAATTGGGGGGTAACAGTATCTACTGTACTGCAGGATATACCCTATTCTTACACAAGATTATTAATTGAAATGTGAATCAGTACTAACTTTATGACAGTTCATAGTTTATAATCAGAAATATGAATTACAAAATAATTGTCTAAGCAAATTTGCACAGTAGTGTTTTAAGGAGGAGAAATAAATAAGAATTTGAAACATGATGTAATAAATACCTGTCATTACAAAAATTGTTACTGATACAATTTGTCAAAAATGATGAATCTAACTTACCCTGACATACCATCGAAAATCTTCACCATCTGGCTTTAAATCTGTTACATTTTCTAAATCAGCTTTAAACTGTAGCCCAATTTTCTGTTAGAAAAAAAAATTTATTGCAGGTAGGGGTAGTTCTTAGCTGTGGAACTGTAACTTTTATGGTCTTTTTTTTTGTGATCAAAGGAAAAAAAGAAAAAAGAAAAGAAAAAAAAAGGACCATAAGAGCAACGGTTTCTACAGCTAGGGTAGTTTTGTACATATAAATTAAGGATAAAAGTATAAAAAAAGGAAGAAAAAAAAGAATGGAAGATAAATTTAAGAAGAGTTTTAAGATACCAAAGGGGGTAATCAGAATCCGTAAACCGAAGGGGAAGCAGTTCCTATTCCACTAGTAGAAGCTTGGTAGAATTATTGATAATATAGTGTATTTGTGAATTGTTGGTGATGGGAATTGATCATGTTGATTGCATAGGTAAAAATAGAACTGCTTTGTTAATTAAAGTTTATATATATATCAACATTTTGTCGTAATTCTTGTACTTCATTGGGTTGTGGTTCATGATACATTCGAAAACCTTAGGAGTTTACTTTGTTTGAGTACAGATTTGACAAAGATACCCCAAACGTATAGCTGTATGCAATATGTTTCGTTCCCAGATATGTCATAGTACACATGCTGACTAAGGTGTCTGTATTTACTGATTTACCCTACTTTGTCGCAAATCACTCTCATTTTCACAAATTACTCTGAAAGTGGAACTGACATTTTCAAAATGCTGGATCTTTTTATTGACCACATATTTGTTTTGTTTGGTGGGGGTGGGGGGGGGGGGAGGTATAACAGTCAGCTAATATTCCAGTGGGTTCTAATTGTGCCCCCTTCCTATCGGTAGTTCCAATCGCCGAAATCCCCCTGAAATGCCGAAATCTTCGTAGAAATGACCGAAAGCCCCGTAGAAATGACCGAAAACCCCACTACAAGTTGCGAAAAAACCCTCAAAATGAAAGATATGACATTGTTTTAGGGTAGTATGATGGTTTTATTAATATTTAATCAGGAATTGGTGCAGTAGAACAAATTATTTAAGATCAATCGGCATTTTCATTGAAAAAACAAAGATGGCGCTGCTCTGTCAAGAAAGATAACGGGTTACACTAATGTCCTGAAAAGTACATAAAGGCTTATATCTTTTTTATTATCCAATGGATTGAGTTCAAATTTGAAAATGTTAAATACATTAGCATATATTTAACGAATATTTAAAAAAAAAATAAAAAAAAATATTCTTAAGTGAAAATAATTTGACCTGAAAATTGTCATGAAATGTCCTGAAAAGTACATAAAGGCCTAGATCTTTTTTTTTATTATCCAATGGAAATAATTTTTGTTAAAGAGTTTAACCAATGGCAATATTAAGCTGTGTACACCATATTTTAAAAATTTGTTGAGAATAAGGTCAAGACCTCCACTTTTAGTATTTTTTTAAAGATTTTAAAGCTTTTCTCACTTCTTTACAAGAAATAGGTGAATTTAACTTTTCGATATATGTATCAGTTTTAAAGTCAAATTTAGAATCAGATATTGTTTCATTTTCCTTTAATACATTTTTAAAATCATTTTCCCATTGATCTTTTTTGATTGGGTTTTGTTGTGGTGTTCTTCCACATTTTTTTATCTTATAAATTGTTTTCCAAAATAATTTAGGATTTGTTTCATTAATTTCATCTAGTTGTGAATATATATTTTGGAAGAATGCACTCTTTGTTCTTTTGTTTAGTTTTTTATATTCTTTACAAGCCATGAAATAATTCATTTTAAGGTCATGGTTATAAGGATTGCTTTGTACTTTTTTTTTACCTAAACGTCTCACATCTTTCCTCATTAATTCACAATTATTACTAAACCATTCTTGTTTCCTCTTGTGTTTAGGGAACGACCATTTAACTTGATAATTATACATTAAACATAATGAGAAAATCAACATTGGACTCCTGTTACATTCAAGTCTGCTTGCCATATTTGATGACTGTCTTTTGACCCCAAGTATACATTTCAACATCTTATGTTGTAATTTTTCAATTGGTAGATTGTCAAAATTATTTAAATTTATGTTATAATCTGACAACCATATTTCACTACCATATGTCAAAATAGGTTTAACTTTAAGTAGACTAGACAAAGAGTTTAAGACAGGTTTTCAATGGTACCTCTTGGAAATTATTAAATTTACTTTTAACAGAGAAAAAGGCTTTTAGTGCTTTATTATAGAGATCATCTGTGGCATGTTTAAGATTACCATTGAAATAAAATACAATGCCTAAATATTTGTATCTTTCAACAATTTCAATTTGTTAACGAGTTTCTATCTTTCAACAATTTCAATTTGGTTAAACAAACAAGTTTCTCGATAAAAATGTTTCGAAAAACCTTTTAATTATGTAAATAAGCTACACGTCTTTAACTTGTAAATTTGTTTGGTGAAGATCAAAGTGAAAGTTCATTTACCACCATCTTGGAGATCCTTTATTTGGCCGATATGAAATTTATCCAGTTCTTGGATAAAAAGAAAATAAGAAATTTGTTGATATTTTTTTCTTAATTTAAAAATAATATAAGCACATATTAAAATGTATTGTTTATTTGAACAAATGTAATGGGTAACTCGCTTGCATAAAATTTCCACCTAACAAGGCGCTCCCGTAATGTTGGAACTCTTTCGAAAAGAGATAGAAAAGTAGAATGTGGAAAAACAAAATATTTTGAAAGGTGCTGAGACAACAAAAAACCTCAGGAGATATAGATAACTGAATTGAAAACAGACGAGTTGATATTTAGAAAAGAAAAAAATAACGTTGAGAATATGGATGACCAGGAAAAAGGAGGAGATCAAGATGAGGGGCCAACAGTAGCATCAGAAGTGCCATTTTCTGAACTTTGTGGTCTGCTAGAAAAAATATCAAAAACACAGGGAAATGATAAGAAGAAGAGAATATTGAAAGATTTTATTGATAAGTGGAGAGAATATCATGACAAGCTACACAAAGGAAAAAAAGATTTGGTATGCAGTGTTATTGAAACTATGAGTGGGCAATTCATCGTTGAAATTTGACTTCCGAAGATATTTTCTGCTCTGTATTTCCAGACAGACTAATCTCAACGAGATTACAGACAGACCACTGGATATACAGAGCAGAAAATATCTCCGAAAGTCTAATCTCAACAAGAGTATGCCCATTGTAGTATTATGGGGCGGCATATCAGTTTAATTAGCCAGAATGTGCATTTTTGTATTACAATCTTTCTATTTCATTGATTCATGTTAGATGTTAGTATGTAAATTAAAGAGAGAGAACAAAGTTTTCTAGAAAAGAAACAAACTGGGTTTAAAGAAAAACCCAGTGAAAATATGTCAAAGGCAGAGCAAACTCCACCATCCATGAAATCTATAACCTACCGGTAGCTACTTTAGATTTTCTTTGGGATAAAAAGATTTCTAGTTTTTTAAATGTATGTGTGATGATTTATACTACATGTACAGAATAATTTTATTTTCCAAATCAGGTCCCCAAGGGGGCATTTACATTTAACAGTCATGATTGTTTAGCATATATAAAACAGCATATGACAGCAAAATCAGTACATATATCAAGGACTAAACAATAAAATGATTTATTGAACAATATATATAGATGCATGCATATGGTAGAATAAATTTGGAACATATGTTGAAGAACTCATAATTATGAAGCTGCAAATTAAATGTATGTTAAGAAAAGTTTGAGATACCATCTGGAGGGTTAATCAGAAACTGTAAGAAAAGTTTGAAGATACCAAGGGGTAATCAGAAGCTGTAAGAAAAGTTTGAAGATACCAAGGGGTAATCAGAAGCTTTAAGAAAAGTTTTAAGATACCAAGGGGTAATCAGAAGCTGTAAGAAGTTTGAAGATACCAAGGGGTAATCAGAAGCTGTAAGAAGTTTGAAGATACCAAGGGGTAATCAGAAGCTGTAAGAAAAGTTTGAAGATACCAAGGGGTAATCAGAAGCTGTAAGAAAAGTTTGAAGATACCAAGGGGTAATCAGAAGCTGTAAGAAAAGTTTGAAGATACCAAGGGGTAATCAGAAGCTGTAAGAAAAGTTTGAAGATACCAAAGGAGTAATCAGAAGCCATAAATCAAAGAAAGGCATACAATAAAATGGCCAAAAGATAAAGAACAAAAAGACAGACAATGGTTCACAAAACATTACACAGAAAAAATTGAGCAATATGAACTCCATTTATCCAGAATAGATGTAACACTTAATTACATCAAAATGACATGACAAATCATCAAGGATAATGTGGATTTGCCTTATTCCATTCTTTTTGGCATTTTTGTTTGCCATAAACCACCAAATAGTGTTCAACAAATATTTGTAGGTAACATAATTATTTAAAAATCTATCATGTTTTTGAAAAAAGTTCCTTTTTGCAAAGCCAGGCTGACCAGTGACATTTGAGAGCAAATACAAATGTATGTCTATATGTTTATATTTTCAGTTTTTATTAAACTTTTGTTTTATTTCATTATCAGGTCTTAAAAACTATTGTTATATTGTTATTGTCCTTTGCAGGTCCATGATTGGTATTATATAATATTTGATTAATACATCTTATATATCTTATTTCCATACTGATTACTCTATCACCCATCATAAATTGCAGTAACAAATACAGTCTTTGTTAAACTAACAAAAGAAAGTTTATATCTTGCACTCTAGATTGACTAGATGAAAAAAAATCAAGTTTCACACAGTTTGTACCTACATACAGATTCCTAACCAATTTTTTTTCAATTTTTGTTTAAAAGATACAAATTCAGTAGAGTATTTTATTTGTACTTTCAGAATGATTCTTTTTATTCAGCTATGAGACTGCTTATTCCTCACCTTGAAAAGGAAAGAGTTGCTTATGGTATAAAAGAGGTAAGTACATGTATCGGTATCATGGCCATCATGTAAAGCTGTTATAAATGTTGTCTGTAGTACTTTGTAATTTTATTTCAGGGATGTGGTGGTCTAGTGGTTAAAGACAATCAATTGTCTATAATCATCCCTCTTTTATTTACAAATGAGGTATTAATGTGCACACAGATCACCTTGAGTTGTTCTTAATTTTTTAGCTTAAGTGAGAAAATTTCCCAGATATTTATTAATAGTGGTTTCTATAGGATTCTTGGCTTCCTCCATCACTTAATGTCATTGTGGATGCCACAATTAGACCACAACATATTTATCAATGTCATATTCTGAACTTTCATATTCAGATTCATTATAAATTAATAGAACCTGGTATATATTGTTGTAGATGTAGATGTGTATCATGTGAATGTTGTTGATTTCACAAGTCTAACTACTTAAAATAAAATGTTGGAACTGTACCACATCATCTTTGCTAGCCAAGGGTTACGATGAGTAGAGCGGATCGTAACCCTTGGCTAGCGAAGATGGTACCACATATGGCAATAACAATAAATACATTTATTTCCTGTTCATGCTAAGATTGCCATTAACATTTTCATTTAGCTTTCTACTTTGACTATATTAATTTTACAGTTTTTAACTAACTGCCAAAATATGACACAATTTTCACCACATAAAAGTAACCCACTAAAGAAGTCATTAAAGCTTTCGTAAATCATATCAATCAGTAAATGTTCGAAGACTTACTCGGTCAAGTTAATTGATAAATTTTATATTGTGATGATGTTTACTTTCAGTTTGATTAATATTGTCAATTTCCTAATCAGAAAATATTAATCAACATATTTCCAAATTATTTTTAAATGCTTACACAAGAATGACTTTACCCATAAAAATCAATATATTAGAACTATTGTGTTTTATATATAGTATTATGAAGTTTATTTATGTTGTAGCACCTGCTGGCAAAGCTGTTGATAGAAGTTCTCTGTCTTGGCAAAGACAGTCCTGATGCTAACAGATTACTGAATTACAAAGCTCCGAAATCTGCTAAAATGGTATTTTGTGAATTTGCATTTAAACATGGCATTTTGCCTGTTTATGATTTTTGTTGTTGCTTTGTTTGACATATTACATTTAACGTTTAGAGGTTAAAGATTATTGGTATTTTGCATTGATTTCAACAATATTTAAGTTATTTCATGTTATTCAGTTTTATTGGTGCAGGAAACAAAGTACTGGAAGAAAAGCACCGTCCTGCCACAAGTCACTGACAAACTTTGTCATATGAATATTGTGCCAAGTACACCTCACCACTGGGGAGAATTAAACTCCCAATTTAAGTGCTGATGGGCACTGATTGCTTATAGCTAGGTACATAGTTGCAGGGGCAGATCCAGGATTTCAAGTTAGGGGGGGGGGGGGGGTGTGCACTTAAAAAAATTGCGCCGAGAAGGGAGGTGCGAAAATTTTTGGTGTATTTCGTGTGAAACATCACGATTTTACGCCAAAAAATCATATTTTTTCCAATTGCGGAGGGAGACGCGAACATTTTGGGGTATTTCGTGTGAAAAATCACGATTTTACGCCAAAAAATCATATTTTTTCCAATTTTATGGGGGGGGGGGGGGGGGCGCCTCCCCCTGGATCCGCCCCTTAGTTGTAAATCCAACTGCCATAGGATCACAGCCAAATACAGCAAGATTTAAATAGATTTTTATTGTAAGAACTAAAATTATGAAAATTCCACCATTATCAACAAAACCAACAATAACCTCTCATCTTAACTGAACTAACTGAACACAAAAAGACCATGACATATGACATTGGAAATCCAAGTACTGGATTGGGACAGGCACAAAAATATGGTAGGATTAAACCTTTAAATGGGATCCCAACCCTCCCCCTCTTGTTATTTGAAATCTGGATTATTTATCATAGAAGATAGAAGTAATGTTTGAGCAATCAAAATTTAAGCTACCAAAGTTTGGATGTACATGTATGGTAGATAATTGTTGCAATTGAATTGCATTTATTGTGGACTGAATTTTTTTTTTTAAATAATTTTGCAGGAAGCAGGTGATTTTGCTAGTGTAGCTTACTATGTCCTGAAAAACAGGTGCCCAGAGAAAGGAACACTTAATATAAAGGAAGTTAATGATTGTTTGGATGGTATTGCTGTAAATAATGCTGCTAAGAAGAAAGATCTTGTCAGGAAATACATCCTACATCTCCTGACCAATATGTCTGCTATAGAACTGAAATGGTTAATTAGAATGATCGTAAAGGAACTAAAAGTTGGCTTAAGTCAGGCCTCGGTACTTTCAGTTTTTCATCCTGATGCAGAGGAACTCTACAATGTTAATAACAATTTAGAGAAGGTATGATTTATGGCATTATTTGATAAAGTTTGCAAGTAACTTGTGGCAAGTCAGTGGTTTTCTCCGGGTACTCTGGTTTCCTCCACCAATAAAACTGACCGCCATGATATAGCTGAAATATTGTTGAAAGTGGAAACACCATAACTCTAGGATTTATGGTTATGTACCCATTGTTATGTTTATTTAATTTACAATAGATATAATATAGTAAAGATAACAAAAATAATGTTTGAAAGTGTTGTATCTTAATCAGTTCTTCCTTTAATTGTCAACAAATGTGTATCAACCATATTGAAACATACATATATTTTTAAGATATGTTTATTTTCTGGTAATAGACAAAATTTGACAGTGTATGAAAATATAATGACATGTACAATGTAAATAATATCATTTCCGAAGATGCTAAATATGTTAATGGTGATAATACAAAAAATCTACTGTGTCCCACGTATATAGAAAATTAAATTTTTGCTACATTTGATATAAAAATTGCAAGAACATTCTATTTTTGTGTCGTTTGCATAGTAAGAGTTGACATATGGGGATCACTAGCCATCGTCTTTCTTCATCATCCATTTTGTCTGTGATGTAGAAATATTCCATGTCGTCATACTATTGTTAATCTGTAACCATTTCCTACGCTTGATGGAATTAAACAGATTATTTCTTTTGATATGAAAAACATATTTAATAATAAACTTTTATTTGATCATTTCTAGGTGTGCAGATTGTTAAGAGAGAAAAATGTAAGAGGGCATGAGATTGGAATATCAGTGTTTTCTCCATTTACTCCAATGTTAGGAGAGAGAGGAGCACCTGACCAGGTAATGTTTTATTTTTTTATAGTTCTTTCCTATTCTGTTCCTTAGCTTATAACCACGGCTTGCCATATCTTCCTTAAAGCCAATACTACTGAGAAAATAATGGATATATCACCAAACTTTGACCACACTGGAGACAAGCATAAATTAAATGGTTTGATGCTGCTCTTCTTACGTAGAGGATGAACCAGTACATAAAAGTAGACCAGTTAAATTTGAGTTTAGAACAGATATTGCCATAGTGATGAAATACCAACACAACAAGTATTGATATTGTATAATGTTTGATTTTCATGTTGATGGGTTCAATGAAAAGTCAGCATGAATAATGAACACTGACTTTTTAATGTACAACAATTAAACATTATCAATGCATTCAATATACAATGTATGATAACTACACATAAATAATATGAGATAGATGTGATTTGATTGATTGATTGATTTTTGGTGCTTTAACACCACTTTCAGCAATATTTCAGCTATATCATGGCGACCAGTTTTAGTGGTGGAAGAAGCTGGAGTACCCGTAGAGAACCGCCGACCATGGGCAAGCAACTGGTAAACTTTATCACTTGCAGCTGCGAGTCGAGTGCACCCTTTTTTGTAATTTACAAAGCCGGGCGGGAACCCAAACCTTATAGGTGATAGGCTTGTATGAGTTGTTAGGTAATCCAACTACCTAACTCATTGAGCCACCCAGGCCCTGGTCTGAATTTGAATATCTTTACTTAGATAAATCTTTTCATCTAGAGTGACTGTAAAATGTTGAGAGAAAAAACTACTGATTGCAACATGTCTTTTATCTGGATGTTTTAGTGAACTGTTTCGACAGATTCAAAACAGAGCATCCTGCATAATTAAAAATAAAAAAGGTTATGATGCTATTTCTTAAAACATAAGGATGTGATATATGATTGCTTGAAAACTGTAAGTGCTGTTTTATAATAATATTATTTTACAGAGCTCCAGATAAGCTGCATATTTGCGTTTTTTACGCTATGAAAACGAGTAAAAACGCATGTATTATCAGATCAGAGTGTACATTTACGCATACATATTGCTGTGTAAGCAAACTTTCCAAATTCGGAGCGTACTTGTACGCTGTTGACGATCAGATAATACATCGTGTACATAAACAATACATTTTTGACTTTGAGAAATTCCCCGTAATTACTTCTCTTTATACTTTTCGAAAGAGAAAGTGTATACATCCGAGGGGTACCGAATGTTTGCCTTTCTAAGCATCGATGTCAAAAGAGATCTGATTGGATGTTTAGGATAAATCATCCAATCGCGGTCAATATTACAAATAAATGTGGTTTAGTTAAGAACTAAAACGAAAGTGAATTTGGGAACACGTTGAGCAAGAACATTAATAAGTGCACTACGGAAAATTATATACTTTTTTAAAAGTTCCTGACAGTTTCATCTGTGTCTAGTGACAGTATAGTTAAAGGAATCATTGATGACATTATCAACACGGCTGTGAAAACTGCCGAAGTCGACGAGCAAAAAACAAAATATTTACAACATTTTATTAATAAACATGACACAATCGTGTCAAATTAAACAGAGATATACATTTCACTTGCATCCTGTGTTTATTGAATAACACTTGTGTCCAACATAATTTTAAAAGTGTACATGTAAGCAATCTTTTCTGAAGTAGAGAGTACAACAGTGCAAAGGAAATATGCAAATACACATCATTTTCAAAAGTAGGGGGTAATTACCCTTTTGACTTGAAAATTATCTGGAGCTCTGATTTTACCTGGTCAAATTCTAACAAATAGTAAGTAGGTATACTGTTTAATGTTGGAGGTTACATGTATAATGTAACTTTTTAACAGTACATGTATATAATCTTAACATTACAGTTCATGATTACAAAACTTTCAAGGGGTCGTCATGTCCGTGATCGTATGGTAGTTAGATTTACAACTACCTGTGCAATCAGTGCCTATCACCACTGATGTTGTGAGTTCGAATCTCGATCATGGCGAGGTGTTCAACATTATGTGATAAAGTTTGTCAGTGACTTGCGACAGATCGGTGGTTTTCTCCGTGTCCTCCGGTTTCCTCCACCAATAAAACTGACCGCCACGATATAACTGAAATATTGTTGAAAGTGGCGTTAAACACCATCAAACAAACAAACAAACAAAACTTTCATATACAATGATCATTAAATGCTTCAAGTCTTTCTGGTAATTCCCCTCCTCAAGTTCCATACAATTTTAATTGTTAAAAACTGTACCCGCTTTTTTACAGATAGAGAAAATAATGGAAGGTAAACCATACTTTATAGAGACAAAGTTTGACGGTGAAAGAATGATGTTACATAAAGACGAAGGCAATTACAAATACTTTACAAGAAGGTAATTACACAAATCTTTAATTGTTGATGTTCTTAAAATAATTTTTTTGAAAATTATGTATTATCTAATATGTTGTGTATATGTTTTATTACTGGATGTGTTCAGTTAATTACCAGATAACAGGTTAAGTGGATAAAAGATAGCAATGTAGCTTATTGCAATTTGGAGTTTTATCTTGGCAGTAAGGATTTTAGATAAAGGAGACCAGAATATTTATCATAACCACAGTACTAGATGAACAGTTAAACACAAAAGCAACTTATGAGTACTAATAATTGGAAAACTGCTTGTAGCCATCGACTGTTGGCAATCCTCATTAAATAAGAAAAGAATTAAATTAAATTAATAATTGGATGTCAAAACTTTACTAAAGTATAATTTTTGAAGGATACTTATGATTTCCAGAGATTGTATATTTGGAACATTTAGAAATATAATGAGATGATAAGCTGATATAATTTGTCAGTGACTTGCGACAGGTAGTTTTTTCCGGGTACTCCTGTTTCATCCACCAATAAAAATGACCGCCGCGTTATAACTGAAATATTGTTGAAAGTGGCGTTAAGCACCACTCCCACCCCCACCCCCCCCCCCCCCCCCCCCTTATTAGCTGATTTATTTATGTACAATAGTTATATTAAATATAATTTTTGACCATTATAAGGAATTATGTTTTCTATATTACAGTGGCAATGAGTATACCAACACCTTTGGAGCCCATGAACTGGATGGGAATCTGACACCTTTTATACACAATTGTTTTAAACCATTTGTGAAAAAGTGTATTTTAGATGGAGAAATGATTGGATATGACCCTAATACAAAAACTTTTGGTAATTTTGTTGTTTTATTATTTTGTACATCATGATTATTATTGAATAGCCTCTGTATTTGTTTTCAATGTCTATCTTTACAAATGGTGAAATCCTTTGCAACCTATGTTTTACTTGTTAGAAATTGGGTTAGGGTTATGGTGTTTAACGCCACTTTCAACAATATTTCAGTTATATCGTAGCAGTCAGTGTTATTGGTGGAAGCAACCAGAGTGCCCGGAGAAAACCACAGACCTGTTGCAAGTCACTGACAAACTTTATCACATATTGTTGTATCAAGTACACCTCGTCTGAGTGGAGTTCAAACTCACAACTTCAGTGCCTAATAGAAATTGGAAAAATTGACAAAGCTTCGTAGTAGTTTTATAATTTCTTCCTCATAATATGCTACTTCTTATGAAAACATTTGGACTTTTCCTGCTTTTTATGGAAATTTCGTAATAATAAAATTGTTTATATATTTTGCTTCTATCATTTTTATTTAAAAACATTTTGCTTTTGTGAAAATTACATTGATATTTCTGTAAAGAATCAAATGCTGTTGAAAAAAAGATACATATGAATTTATCTTTAGATAATCTCAGTGTTTTTTTATCAGCTACTAAAGCTATGAATACAGATATAAAGAGACAACAACAGGAAGGTTTACAGCCTTGTCTATATGTATTTGATATTGTCTTGTTAAACGAGAAAGTCCTCACCAATCAACCTCTCAAAGAAAGACTTAAAATACTGAAAACAGTGTTTGAAGAAGAGGAAGGCAGATGTTTACTTAGTCAGCATAAAGAAGCCAAATCTAAGTATGTATAGCAATACATTTGTACTTGTAAACAAAGTGATTTTTATTCTACAAAAGATTTTACAGGAGACATCAAATGTATTTTTAGGTCACTTGGTGAAAGAAATTATACATCTGTTTTTATCAATGATAAATTATGCATATTACATGATAAAAAAAAGCCATGTTGATTGGATTGATATAAAAAAAAATTAGACTTAGCTGACATGTATTTATTGTGGTCTTGTTTGTGTTCGGTGATTTTAGGTGATAGGTAAATGTTTTGTTAATATTGGTTGAATTGTTGACCATCACTGTATAAACTTTCTTTTCATATTGATATATGATACTTCCATATGAACCTAATAATGCTGTAATACATTGATTGAATGACTACTTCATGTTACTTAAAAAGTTTTCAAGTCTGTCATGGCAGCCCAAACAGGTTTAGTGATTGTATAATATGGAGTACAGGCAGAAAACCATGTAAATAGATCTCTGACAATAATTCTGAATGATATTATAATTTTCTATATATTTACTAGCCAGGATAATAATAGGGTGTCATAATCGTATGGTAGTTGGATTTATAACTACCTATGCAATCAATGAGTTCAAATCCCAATCAGGCGAGGTGTATTCTATACAACATTATGTGATCAAGTTTGTCAGTGACTTGCGACAGGTTAAAGGTTTTCTCTGGGTACTCGGGTTTCCTCCACCAATAAAACTGACAGTAATGATATAACTGAAAAATTGTTGAAAGTGACATTAAATACCACAACCCTAACTCCCCCTCCTGTACTTCATAATATTTTCTGTATTCTAGTCAGGATTGTGCTGATGCACTGAATGAAGCCATAGATGGACGTGAGGAAGGAATCATGGTTAAAAATCCAGAGTCTGTCTACCGACCTAATACTCGTAAAGGAGGCTGGTTTAAAGTTAAGCCAGAATATGTTGGTGGTTTAATGGATGAATTGGATGTGTTGGTAGTCGGTGGATACTTTGGTGTGGGACATAGATCAGGGATGATGTCACATTTTCTATGTGCAGTTGCAGTACCAGCTGAGGAAGGAGAAGAACCAAAAATATTCCATTCTTTTTGCAAGGTATTAAATTCAAAACTGAAAAGATTATAAAAGACAAAAAGTATTCTTTGAAATAATAAAATTTTAATTTATATGAGAGTGTAAGAATCTGAGTATGAAATATTCTTGCTGCAGTCTAATTTTATTCCAAAATTAATCTCTTTGAACAAAAAATGTTAGAGGAGTTCAAGTCACAAGATACAGTCAAACCTGCTTTAATGATCACCTCTATTAAGCAATAACTTGTATTATGTGACCTTAATTTTAATTTTCCTTCGCAGTGCATTTCATATTAACTAACCTGTATTAATCGACCACCTGTCTTATGTGACCATATTTCACAGTGAATGGTCACATAAGACAGGTTTGACTGTATACACAACTTTCGTAAATTCCAAGACCTTACTGTATATCTACAGGTTAGATTGAAAAAAATTAACGAACTGAGATAAAAAACAAATATAGGCAGAGTTCAAGTCCCAAGAAAGAGTGATGGATTGATGCATTAACAATATCCTTGAACTTTCATTCAAAAGTGTGGGGATAGTAAAGACTGATTGTCATTTAATTGTTTTATAATTCTGTAGGTAGGATCTGGATATTCCAAAAAAGAACTTTCTGAGTTTAACAATAAGCTTGTTGATCACTGGCAGATATTTGATAAGAAAAACCCACCAACCAATATAATACTGGCTGGTTTTAAAGAGAAACCTGATGCATGGATAGAACCATCAAAATCTTCTATAGTTCAGGTAAGTTTGAAAATTTTGTAATATTCTTTGTGTGGAATAAATAAAAACAATTTTTTTTTATCTCCGTCACAGTGTGTTGACCATTTTCTTATTTGTGAACTTTGAACTTTTTTTAATCTTTACAAAAATAAAATTTGGATATTTTATGTTAAAATTTGGATATCTTAAGTTAAAATTTAGATGTTTTAAGTTATAATTTGGATATCTGAAGTTATAATTTGGATATCTGAAGTTATAATTTGGATATCTGAAGTTATAATTTGGATATCTGAAGTTATAATATGGATATCTGAAGTTATAATTTGGATATCTAAAGTTATGATTTGGATATAATTTTCTTTTATTTTCTATGAATTGATCCAAAATATGATTTTGTATGGTTAAAAGAATATATGAAAGTTTTCAAATATGCTTTAATTATAAAGTTATTTGAAGGTGTATTCAAATTCTTACTTTTTGTGTATTTTCTTGTATTTTTCAGATTAAAGCAGCAGAAATAATTGACAGTGACAAATTTAAGACAGGTTTTACCCTTAGATTTCCACGAGTAGAAAAGTTTAGAGATGACAAACAATGGCATGAATGTATGACAACAAAAGATGTCTTAGAAATGAAAGAGGTTTGTAAAGTATATTTAATCTAAGACAAGAGTTTTATTTTACTTTCTACTGAGAAAAATCCATTGACAAAAAACAGTCTAATGATAATGATATATCAACCAAAGTCTTCATCCATCATGCGTTTAGTCTTTAGTTAAATCACCCTCTTGTCCAGAGATCTAACAAGACTGGCTGTTGTGTAGTCATTTAAAGATATTGTCATTTTTTGTCGGTAGAAAACTACTGTACAAGAGGAAGCTCTCATTCTTACATTGATGTGGATGACCCTTACTTTTAATTTGATCATTTATTTTTTGGATATTATTACCACAAAATAGTTATTACAATTTTTGTTTTCTTTTTGAATTTACTCTTTATTGAAAGAATACAATAATAATAAAAAAAATGTACGAGAATTAAAGAAAGTATCATTGTGTTGATATAATTGATTAAAATTTTATTAATATTTACCCCCCAGTATAGAAAAAGGGCATATTTTCTCTTGCCTGGTGGGGTTGATGTATCAACCCCACTTTCAGGGCATTCACTGAATTGTGAGGGATATACAGTCTCATACAGGACTACATGCTTCTTGTCCATAAAAGAAACACTGCATCAGCTCTTAACACAAATAATTAATAGGCATGATATCTTGTTTCCTCTTTTTATACGCCTGTCTTTAGTCACAATGTATTTGTGTTCATTAGCATCCGTCAGTCCGTCCATCTGATTGGACGTCGTAAACACGTTGTGTACTAAATGTACTTACCTAGAACTTATTTTCCTCCATCTTTGCAATTTGTTTGGAATTGTGGTCTGTATACTTTTTGATGATTTTCACATTTGTAATTCCAGAGTTATGGGACTTTATCCCATAAAAATAATCTTTTGTAAACATGTAGCACACTGACCTCCATTTTGGCTTCAATTATATTGTCCAAACTTTACAAGATTATTGGGAATAGTGGTCTGTCATGGTCTGTATTCTTTTTATGATTTTTGCTTTTGAAATTCCTGAGTTATTGAACTGTTTACAGTGAAAATAGTCTGTCATTAACATGCTGCATGCTTACTCAAGTTTGTCTGATTTTCTTCAAACTTTATCAGGTTATTGGGAATGGTGGTTACAGGGTCTAAATGCATTTTGATGTGTTTTACTTTCGTCATTCAAGAGTTATGGGACTTTTTATTCAGGCATATCATGCCCACTTGAGCAGCTCTTTATATCCCTACATTTATAGTTGATACACTTTTAAATTGACCTCATCAGTCAAAGTTCTTGATATAGAAAACAAAAATCATATTCCAAATACTATTGAAAGTACATACTTTTGATATTTAAGTTCTATGATATGTGGTATATCTCTTGTTGTTTTTGTTTTTTTTAATATATTACAGAAATCAGGAGGTAAATTGGCAGCTGGTAGAGTAGAAATTGATGAAAGTGATCAACCTGCTAAAAAAAAACGTAAAGTTGTATCCAGAGTAGTTCGTCCAACTCTAGATGCACGATTTAGAGGAGTGGATGCTTCTTCTGTTAAAAAGGTAAATTTTGATTGATCTTTAAGGTCACAATTTTGTGTTATTAAATACAGTATGGTGTCATTGTTGTATACTGTTTGTTTGTCAGTTATTTGTTAACAGTTAATGTATTTCTCTTGGGACAAAGCTTACAATAATTCAACAGATTTATATTTGTATCAAAATTTGTAAAACATTTTTCAATTATTTTTTCTGGGTTTGTCCAAAAATACATGTATTCAAATACTGTATATACTCGTCTATAAGTCGAAAAATTTGGGAATGAAAATATATTTCAAGGACTTCCAACTTATAGGCATGATCAAGGTCATAAAATTCCTGCCAAATTAGTCTAGGTATGTTTACAATAGACGACTACAGAACACTTGATTGCCGATTTACTATGAAAATACATGTATTACATAATAAGCTGTTTTTATTATAATTAATAATTAGTTTAACTTGTATATTCTTTAATTTTATATAATGTTGACAGTTTGGTTAATTTCTGTCATATTTGCTGCTGTTTTCAGTGGTGTGTCAATCATTGTGCACTTATGTCACACTTTTAAAAATTATATTCAAAATTTCAGTTTTATTTATTTTTCAAAGGTATCAGAAATTCTTAAAGGCAAGGAATTTTGTGTTGTAAATGGCTCATCTTCATTACCTAAACCTGCCCTAGAAAAGAAAATTATAGAATGCGGAGGAAATATTGTTCAAAATCCAGGTCAGTGTTTATAGCATACACTTTTTAAGCACGTCACATTATGATTAATAAATTTTTGAATGACTTACCCAACCTTGATCTCACATTTATATTCCACTAACTTTGATAAAATGTATGTTTGTGATTGCAGTAGATATCTTGAATAGTCATATATTTTGGTTAAATCATATTTGGTCTACCTGTGGAGTGAACATATGAACTGGTGACATACCTCTATATTCTGGTTCTTTGCTGAACATGAGATTGAGATAAACTAGTAGTCAGAATAATGTGTCTTGAATGAGTTACATGTCTGCTGCAGGCTATTACTGGTACATCAGGGATATAGCACTTTAGACAGAAGGGCACCATCATGGTGGTGATTGATGGTAGTTGGATTTACAAACTACCTATGTAATCAGTGCCTATCAACACTAAGGTTGTGAGTTCGAATCCCACTCATGGTGAGGTGTACTCAATAAAACATATGTGATAAGTGTGTCAGTGACTTGCGGCAGGACAGTTGTTTTCTCTGGGTAATCCGATTTCCTCCACCAATAAAACTGACAGCCACGATATTAGCTGCAATAATGTAGCTCCTGTGACAAACTTGTGTCTCGGCAGAGCTACAACGCGGTCCCATTCGTCACAATGGAGCAAAAAAAAAGTTGCAGTTGAAACATAAAAACTCACTATTTACGCTTCAAATATTTCATTATTACTGATGATCCCAGTCCTTGTTAAATCGGTTTGGCTGAGAAATATATGCTTTTCAAAGGTAGCAACAACCTTGTTCAAATTTATTGATCGTTTTCCATAACCGGAAACTACGGAAGGCGGAGCTTTTCTAAATATGGTATTTCTTAGTACACGTTGATGTAAACATTCACGCCTAAATCGCCAAATATGGTATCGACATCCAAATAGTGAGGCCGGAAATGACGAAATTCAAAATGTTCAGAGAGAAGATTTTTATTTTGTGGGAATTACATTCTAAAATACTGGTAGGTGATAAAAAGAAAAGGTTATGTCTTATTATTGATAAATGCAGGCATCAGAAGCTCTGTAAGCGAGCACAAAAAATCTTGGCGGCTGCTCCATTACGTGTAATGGCATCCCGTTATAACCCTTGCGAGTAAGCGAGCATTTAGGGTTTTATTATTAGAACTACCACGATATGACTGTAATACTGTTGAAAGTAGCATTAAACACCATAACCCGAACCCTTTAAACAGATTTTTTTTTCATTGTACTGGTCTAGAACATGCAGACATTAAAAGATACATTACATAATAGGATTTGTTCTTGCCCTAATACAATGTATAACCAAAAACTCTTGGAAATCAGGGATCTATCTGTTGTCTATTTATTTGTCCTTGTTTTTGTACGGATCACCAAAATCAGAGATATATCAGTTTTGATTTTGTTAATGCAGGTCATTAATATGGTTGTGATGTATCTGTTGTATCTTTTTTTTTGTGCAGGATCTTCAACATTTTGTGTATTAGCAGAAAAAGTGGCTCTGAGAGTAACAAATTTAATAAAACGTGATGTTTATGATATTGTCAAAATTGAATGGTTTGAAAGATGTATGGATGCAGGCCATTGGGTCCCGTGGTAAGATATCAAAATGTATATCTAATATAACATGGATACAATGTCTGATTAAGGCGAGACATAGCAATCGGTCTTTGATGGCATCTTCAACTTTGTTTTTTTTTTATCTCAAATAATATCATTAAACTCTCTTATTATTTCGTTACTGCAATACTTGGTAAGAAAATTGTTTATTGTTCAAATATTATACCTGCAAGCAAATTTTGAAAATAATTTCCATTCTTTATGTGGCAGATAAAGAAATTAGACTTCAAGATTTTGAATATTGATTAACTTTTTACAATCCTTTATGCAAATTCATAAATTTTGGTCAGAAACTTGTACGAGATAAAAATATTAAACTTACATGTACATACAAATTAGGCAAAATTCATTTTAGCTTAGTTACTATTTTGGCAAATACTTATGCTCAAATTCCCATCTAATTTTGATAATAATTTGTCATACACAAATTGCCATTATTTTTGAAAGTACAACATATAACTTAATAATATCATTGTTGTTTGAAGAATAATGGCTATATATACATGTGTTTTATTTAACAGGTCATATGAGATATGATTTATACGTCTCCAATTGAAATATAATAATTACCAGAGTATATATTTTATTTAACATGTCACCAGGAGATATGATTAATATGTTTCCATTTGAACTATAAAGATCATCAGAGTATATATTTTATTTAAAGGTCACCAGGAGATATGATTCATACATCTCCAAAGACACAGAAGTCTTTCCAACAAGATTATGACGACTATGGTGATAGCTATACTGAAGACACAACTGCTGAACAATTAAAGTCAGTGTTTGAAAGAATAACACAGGTATTATCTGATGTAAATTATACATTATATATAATCATGATCATACAGTAGTCTCTCTCTTACAAGACCACCCCTTCTGCAATGAAAATGAGGCTTTATAGGGGGAGGGGTGCATGGCCTCTTTTGAAGGGGACCAAATTTTAGTATTATTTCACAATATCATTGTATCTGAAATCAGGCGTAATAAGATGGGTGGCCTCTGGTGGGAATGGCCTAACAAGAGAGGTGGCCTCTGGTGGAAATGGCCCAACAAGAGAGGTGGTCTCTGGTGGGAATGGCCCAACAAGAGAGGTGGTCTCTGGTGGGAATGGCCTAACAAGAGAGGTGGTCTCTGGTGGGAATGGCCTAACAAGAGAGGCAGCCTCTGGTGGGAATGGCCCAACAAGAGAGGTGGCCTCTGGTGGGAATGGCCCAACAAGAGAGGTGGTCTCTGGTGGGAATGGCCCAACAAGAGAGGTGGTCTCTGGTGGGAATGGCCTAACAAGAGAGGTGGCCTCTGGTGGGAATGGCCTAACAAGAGAGGTGGCCTCTGGTGGGAATGGCCTAACAAGAGAGGTGGCCTCTGGTGGGAATGGCCCAACAAGAGAGGTGGTCTCTGGTGGGAATGGCCCAACAAGAGAGGTGGTCTCTGGTGGGAATGGCCCAACAAGAGAGGTGGCCTCTGGTGGGAATGGCCTAACAAGAGAGGTGGCCTCTGGTGGGAATGGCCTAACAAGAGAGGTGGCCTCTGGTGGGAATGGCCTAACAAGAGAGGTGGCCTCTGGTGGGAATGGCCCAACAAGAGAGGTGGCCTCTGGTGGGAATGGCCCAACAAGAGAGGTGGCCTTTGGTGGGAATGGCCCAACAAGAGAGATGGTCTTTGGTGGGAATGGCCCAACAAGAGAGGTGGCCTCTGGTGGGAATGGCCTAACAAGAGAGGTGGTCTCTGGTGGGAATGCCCTAACAAGAGAGGTGGCCTCTGGTGGGAATGGCCTAACAAGAGAGGTGGCCTCCGGTGGGAATGGCCTAACAAGAGAGGTGGCCTCTGGTGGGAATGGCCCAACAAGAGAGGTGGTCTCTGGTGGGAATGGCCCAACAAGAGAGGTGGTCTCTGGTGGGAATGGCCCAACAAGAGAGGTGGCCTCTGGTGGGAATGGCCTAACAAGAGAGGTGGCCTCTGGTGGGAATGGCCTAACAAGAGAGGTGGCCTCTGGTGGGAATGGCCTAACAAGAGAGGTGGCCTCTGGTGGGAATGGCCCAACAAGAGAGGTGGCCTCTGGTGGGAATGGCCCAACAAGAGAGGTGGCCTTTGGTGGGAATGGCCCAACAAGAGAGATGGTCTTTGGTGGGAATGGCCCAACAAGAGAGGTGGCCTCTGGTGGGAATGGCCTAACAAGAGAGGTGGTCTCTGGTGGGAATGCCCTAACAAGAGAGGTGGCCTCTGGTGGGAATGGCCTAACAAGAGAGGTGGCCTCCGTTGGGAATGGCCTAACAAGAGAGGTGGCCTCTGGTGGGAATGGCCTAACAAGAGAGGTGGTCTCTGGTGGGAATGGCCTAACAAGAGAGGTGGCCTCTGGTGGGAATGGCCTAACAAGAGAGGTGGCCTCTGGTGGGAATGGCCTAACAAGAGAGGTGGTCTCTGGTGGGAATGGCCTAACAAGAGAGGTGGCCTCTGGTGGGAATGGCCTAACAAGAGAGGTGGCCTCTGGTGGGAATGGCCTAACAAGAGAAGTGGCCTCTGGTGGGAATGGCCTAACAAGAGAGGTGGCCTCTGGTGGGAATGGCCTAACAAGAGAGGGGCTACTGTACTAGTTTTCTGTGTCAATGGTACTTTGGCAGAGTCATTTATTAATCATGGAATAAAAGGGTTTCAGGTTCTGTGATGTGCTGAAACAGTTATGTGATTAATATCATATTATGACCTCTTTTACCGGTCAATTCTTTGTCGTAGTTTCCAGTGTTAGAACAATGGGACAAATACTTAACACAAATTTATAACCAGTTTCAATGTTATTTGTTATTTTGCCATTGTAAAGTTGGTTGCATTGCTCAGCAAATTGATTTTGAAATATTGTTGTAGTTGCTCTTGTCCTGAATACAGCTTAAATACCGCTCGCTGGATGTGAAGCAATAATCAATCACTTCAGCAAATTGATAACACAAGCCTAAAGATTTTATGTTTTTCTCAGAATGAATTTGAATTTTTTTTTTAATTAAATAAATTTGTAAATATTTGATATTGGCTAAATTTCCCCTATTATATGGCCAGCAAATTGACTAGATTTGTTTGCTGATTTTTATGTAACTTCTTTTGGATAAAATTCAATATGAGAAATTATAATTCTCAAAAAATAAATAATGTTAATTAAAAGATGAATTTCAATAAAATTTTGAAATGAATATGATTAATTTAGATTTCTTATGTAACATATACATCATTTAATATATTTTTAGGATATAGATAATGTTAACGAGACAGATATAGCTGAACTAGAACAGAAATATTTCCCTGATGAGTCACCTTATGGCCTGTTTAGAACCTGTAGGTTAGTATCATTACAACCATCCTGTTGTAAAAGGTTTTTATTATTGTTACTATATATAGTTGAACCTCATTGTGTCAAAGTTGAAGGGACCTATTAGTTTAGTTGAAATTACTCAGTAACCAAGTATTTGAGTTATCTGGGCAAATTCAGAAAACTATTTCCTGGAGTTGACCATATTCTTATTTTGAGTTATCTTAGAAAATAACTTTTCTGTGTAGAAACAAGTTTCGGTTCATTTGGCCAAGTGGTTTCAGAGGAGAAGATTTTTTAAAATAGGCCAATCAGAAACAAGAATTGCCTGTGGCAGCCATGTTTGTTAATGGATCGGGACAAAATGAGCAATCTTTATAGAGGACCTTCCATAGATGCTTCCTACCAAGTTTCAGTTCATATGGCTGAGGGGTTTCAGAGGAGAAGATTAAAATGTGAAAAGTTGACGGACGCCAAGTGATGGCAAAAGCTCACATTGCCTTTGGCAAGGTGAGCTTAAAAAGTAGAGAGTGCTCAGGTGACACCAAAAACTCACTACTCAAGCTTTCACTGTGGCCTAATGTGTCTAAGTTCAACACAACTCATATCTTGCTTTGTGATTCTCAGAGGTTGAAAGGTATTATTATTTTGAGCAAAAATTCAAAACATGTCAGTATGTTTATGTTGTACTTATTTAGAACAAAGTCTAGAAATTAAAATCATGTGACTAAGTACAATTTATATATATTATGTTAGCAATGTTGTGATATATTTTAGATTCTACATGGACAAATATTTGGTAATTGGAGATACCTCAACACATATTAAAAATTCTAGTTTAGACCTATTGGAGTTAGAATTACGATTTTTTGGTGGAACAACATCAGACGATTTAGATAATGATGTGTCACATGTTTTGGTAGATAAACAGTAAGTATTGCCCACCAGTCGTACATATGAATGAAAGCTTTACTCAGTCTATTTATATTGTTTGTTTTTCGTTTATGTTTGTTTACATCTATGTCACTTCTTTAGAATATACCCTTTTATACATAATGCACATGCTAGTGTATAAGAAACCTTTAGTAAGCATGTTTACTCTTAATCATTTGCTAATGTATTTACGAGGTTGTAAGCTTTTACATAATATCAGATTATTATGTCATATTTTCGTTTACAGAGATTTGTCCCGAGTGGCTGAACTTAAAACAAAAAGACGAAGCAGAAGTAAAAAATATCATATTGTAACGTCCGACTGGGTACGAGAATGTATGGAGGAAGGAGATTTATCTTCAGAAAGACAGTTTGAGCCATCTTAGTATAGTTTTGATAAATCTATATTTATCCATTACAATAATGTTATATGGTTTTATTATGTGTATTTGTTTACAGTAGAGAAAATTGTTTAATATGTATGTTTCGTGCCATATCCATTCTATCAAATTTCAACCATTTTTTTCAGTGACATTGCACAATGTTGTTCCACTGGGAGGTCTATAATTTATTTCCTGTCTTTGGTCATAGTTTGATTTACAGTACCCGTATATATTTTTCTGTGATTCTACATAAAATTAGATCTTAAAATATACATTTGTAAAATTGATAGTATTTTGGATTGTATTTGTGGACCTATCGTTTGATTGATTGATTATTGCTCAATGTCCAGCGAGCAGTATTTCAACTATATTCAGGACAAGAACAAGTTAAACAATATCCAGTAAACTATAAAGAAATGAGAAAAGGATGGGACAATGACGGTTGACAGCCACTATAAAAGTATGGAGAGTTAGGTAGGGATGAAAATTTTTTTTTTTTGTAGCAACTACAATGTGCCGACTTTTTCAAAATCTACAAAAGAGGTCTTTAACATGATGGGAGGCTCCAAAAACATTTCCCACTAATATGATCAATGATCAGGCTTTCTGCTTAACATCCAGTGAGCATTATTTCAGTTATATTCAAGACAAGTTCAATAATATATAAAAACTATATAGCAATGAGGGAAGGGATGGGTTAACTGGGTTGACTTTTGACTGCCACTTAAAAAGTATGATGGAGAGTTGAGTAGGGACAAAAACATTAGTCATATGTAGCGGCTACGATATGCCTACTCTTTTCCAAAATCTACCAAAGAGGTCTTTAGTGTGTAGGAGGAATGGCACTCTCCACAAACATAGTTCCCACTATGGTCCACGGTAATGAAATCATTCAAAAATTCATATTGTATTGTCAAGTCATTGAAAGCCATTATGTGAAAATAGTTGTTGTTTTATTTGTTTTTTATGGTAATTTATTTGTATGGCAGCTTCTTTTTAGAAAATATTAAAAAAAAATAAACATATATTACAGATAGTTATATTCTTTTCCTTTTATAATTAATTTGACCTCGGGATGAATATTACTGAATTTCTGTTTTTTAACTCACCTGATCCCAGTCGTCATGTGAGCTATTTCCATCATTTCACGTCCGTAAACTGTTCATATTTCTATCTTCTCAAGACACACTGAAGGGATTGAAACCAAACTTGGCTGAAATATTTCTTACAAGGTCCTGGCGAAGTGTTGTTGCCTTCCTGCAAACTGTCAGTTAAGCATGGCTGCCAGGGCCATAATAGCTTCTGTTTGGGTTATGGGGTTATTGTATTTAAAGCCATTTTCAACAATATTTCTGTTATATCGTGGCATTTCTGATTGGGTAAAATTTTAAAGATCTTTTGAAGAATTACTTATACAATTGAAAACAAGAAGGGTTGGGATGATACTTGCTATATACTTCACAAGTGTCCATCAGTCATTCAATATGGCCATCATCAAAGGGCTTCGTTTAATATTGGACAGCAATCTCAAGAGACTAGGACTGCACCTGTGGTGTAATAGTTAGCGTGCTCCCCTTGAGTGCAGTAAATCATGGGTTCAAGCCCTGATCGATTCATCGTCATCTCATTGAAACATCAATAGTTCTCGCTGAAAAATTACTCCGATGGCGTAAACAACAATCACTCACCCCCAAAGGGTTAGGTGAAAGGAGAATAACTCCATGAGAAATAATTGTATCCTCTCAAAATTTAACAAAGGACCCTATGGGAAAATATATTTAAAAAATTATTCTCTAAAACCAGAGGAAGCAGGAATATTGGGAGAAAACCACTGATCTTCCTAAAGTCAATTTGACAAACATGATAAAAAAAAAAGTGTATCAAGTAGATTTTATTTTGGATAAAAACACTTAATAAAATGATAATAATTAGATGAGGGAGAATGTCCAAAGGGGAAGGGGCTCCAGGGTGCCAAATTGGAACCATATGCTTGACATAACATTAAAATCTGGAATAACATATTCTTGATCACTAAAACAATTTGTTTTTATCCCTAAAATAAAAATAAATGTCCTTACCGATAAAAGAAATGTTTAGATAAAAAAGAAAGTTTAATCAGTGATTGGGTCAACAATTACATCAATATCACCAAACAAACAATTACCTTTCACTTCAAATCATAGAATACAAAAATGGCCAGTTATGATGATGTAAACCCAGGTCCTGACTTGGGACAGGCAAAAGAAATTTGGGGGGGGGGGGGGGTAATGGGATCCTGATTCTCCCCTCTTGGATTGGTTGTCTGATTGACACTTGAAAAGTTTCTAGTACTATATGTCTATATGTACTGTATTGACAAATAAAAACAGTTTCCAATTTAACAAGTAAGTTCAGAGGGAGATATTATTTACCAGATTTGACAAATAACTGCCTTCAATTGAGAATAAATCAAGTTGGATCATTCATAAAAACAAAATCTAGAAATAAACATTTATTTGGGACAAAAATGGTGTTAACATGCAACTTGCAACAAAATCACAGTTTCTTGGTGTAAAAAAAAATAACAGTTTACAAATTATACTTTTATAAATATGTCAAAAATCAATGATAAAAAATAACAGTTTACAAATTATACTTTTATAAATATGTCAAAAATCAATGATAAAAATAGATACTTGGAAAATGCCAAATATACAATGTATATAAAAATTGCCTTGTATAAAAAACAAGATATGATTATAATCTAACGATTATGAAGTCTCCCAAACCGGCCACTGACAACCGGTTTAAAAAATAAATTAAAAGCTACCTTTGAAATTGAACAATGTTGAATTTGTGTGGTATTGTGGTGGCCATTTTGAAAATGGCGACCGGTAGAAATTTTTCGATGTCAGGAATCATTTCGGGACATCATAATCTGCCCACATATGAAATGTCGTTGAAATCGGACAATGTTGAATTTGTGCGGTATTGTGGCGGCCATTTTGAAAATGGCGACTGCTAGAAATTTTTCGATGTCAGGAATCAATTCGGGACATCATAATCTACCCACATATGAAATGACGTTGAAATCGGACAATGTTGAATATTTGAGGTATTGTGGCAGCCATTTTGAAAATGGCGACCGGTAGAAATTGTTCAATGTCGGGAATCAATTCGGGACATCATTATCTACCCACATATCAAATGACATTGAAATCGGACAATGTTGAATTTGTGCGGTATTGTGATGGCCATTTTGAAAACGGCAACCGGTAGAAATTGTTCAATGTCGGGAATCAATTCGGGACATCATTATCTACCCACATATCAAATTTTGATGATATCGGACAATGTTGAATTTTTACCGCCCATTTTTTATACCGTATTTTGGCAGCCATTTTGAAAATGGCAAACATCTCGAAATTTTGAAAACGTATGTACTGTATTGACAAATAAAAACAGTTTCCAATTTAACAAGTAAGTTCAGAGGGAGATATTATTTACCAGAATTGACAAATAACTGCCTTCAATTGAGAATAAATCAAGTTGGATCATTCATAAAAACAAAATCTAGAAATAAACATTTATTTGGGACAAAAATGGTGTTAACATGCAACTTGCAACAAAATCACAGTTTCTTGGTGTAAAAAAAATAACAGTTTACAAATTATACTTTTATAAATATGTCAAAAATCAATGATAAAAAATAAGTTTACAAATTATACTTTTATAAATATGTCATGATAAAAATAGATACTTGGAAAATGCCAAATATACAATGTATATAAAAATTGCCTTGTATAAAAAACAAGATATGATTATAATCTAACGATTATGAAGTCTCCCAAACCGGCCACTGACAACCGGTTTAAAAAATAAATTAAAAGCTACCTTTGAAATCGAACAATGTTGAATTTGTGCGGTATTGTGGTGGCCATTTTGAAAATGGCGACCGGTAGAAATTTTTCGATGTCAGGAATCATTTCGGGACATCATAATCTGCCCACATATGAAATGTCGTTGAAATCAGACAATGTTGAATTTGTGAGGTATTGTGGTGGCCATTTTGAAAATGGCGACTGCTAGAAATTTTTCGATGTCAGGAATCAATTCGGGACATCATAATCTACCCACATATGAAATGACGTTGAAATCGGACAATGTTGAATATTTGAGGTATTGTGGCAGCCATTTTGAAAATGGCGACCGGTAGAAATTGTTCAATGTCGGGAATCAATTCGGGACATCATTATCTACCCACATATCAAATGACGTTGAAATCGGACAATGTTGAATTTGTGCGGTATTGTGACGGCCATTTTGAAAACGGCGACCGGTAGAAATTGTTCAATGTCGGGAATCAATTCGGGACATCATTATCTACCCACATATCAAATTTTGATGATATCGGACAATGTTGAATTTTTACCGCCCATTTTTTATACCGTATTTTGGCAGCCATTTTGAAAATGGCAAACATCTCGAAATTTTGAAAACGCAGAATTGCTCCTCTAATGGTGACCTATCACTATGTCAAATTTTATGTCTCTATCATTATCCAGTTAGAAGTTATCAACATTAATGTACGAAATTTCAACTTTCCCATAGGATTCTATAGTAACCCCCACCCCCTTTGAACCCCCCAAAATATGGCTTTGTCCCCCTTTACCACAAATCTGAAAACTTTAGGATCAACTAGAAACATATATCTATAACTCCACCAAGTTTCACGAAATTCTGTCCAGTAGTTCCTGAGATCTGCTGTGGACAAGTTCATGGTGCGCGGAAAGAAAGGAGAATAACAAGAAGAATAAGAATAATAATAATAATAATAAGAAACGGAGCAAAAACAATAAGTCCCCCAAACATTGTTTGGGAGACTTAATAATCTAAAAACAAATAGTCATTTTAAAAAACAAATCATTGGTTCATTAAGGGAGGGTGAGAGCTAAAATTGAGTCATCTTGAAAGGGAGATTCATGATCACCAAAATTGATTATTTGTCATGGCAATTTTGCAACTTGCATCTAATTTGATAAGGCAAAAATTCTGAAATATATGTCCTGAATGAAGAAAAATACTTATTCTTTAGAACAAGCATAACATCACATAACATCACAGCAATATGATTGGTAGTAATATCTTCAATTAGGAAACAACCTTGAAAGTTCTGGATAAAACTTATTACAATATGAGATGCCACTTTCAAACAATATTTTAGTTTTACCATTGAAGTAAATTTCATTGGTGGAGGAACCAGGACTATGTTGCACAAATCTTAGGTGCCACATAAAACTTAATAGACTCTTAAAATTATTTGAAATGTACATGAAATTAATTTACACTTAATTTGGGACTTGAATTTAATTGAGGTTTGTTGTGCATTCCAGTGCACAGAGTATCCAGAGAGAACAAGCAACCTTTTGGTGACTGACAAACTTTCTTATAGAAGGTTATGTGGAATGCATCTCACCATGTGAGGGAATAAAATTCTCCAACATAGGTGATGAAAGGCACTGATTGTATAGGTAAAATTAAATCAAACTGCCATACAATCACATCCACAAACATCATTTCTATAACCGATGGTTAGAAAGTCATGTTACAGGATATAGTGGTTTTGTGTATGAATACAAAATTAACATTATACAGAGTAAAAATCTCAACAAACAATAATTAACAATTTGAAAAAAAATATTTACATGTCAACAAATTAAATTCATAACAGCAAAAAAATACATATAAATCTTTTCAATATAAAACTTACGATAAAAAAATGTTCATTTTTGAGTATTAGTAAGAAAGGATATGGATGTAAACATGAGAGACTATCCAATTTTACACTTGGGCAAAAATTTAAAGTAAAGGAACAGCTGTTCTCACTGGCGGTAAACTGATCGTGGTAACTGCAGTTACGACGATCACAACATGGCGGTGGTAGAAATAGGCAAGATCGTTTTCTGCTAATTTCTCCATTCTAACGTGTTGTTGTCAAGAATTACTCAGCCGCAAGGTTGATCTGTACGATTTTGTTGTATGTGTGTGTTCTTGATACCATATATATATATATGGTCTCGTTACCAAGAAAATAGCCGTCGGAAATTTAAGGAAGATAATCATAACTCCAAAAGAAGATAATCTATTTTTATATATTATAATTTATGGAGTTACGATTATATTCCTTAAATTTCCGACGGCTATTTTCTTGGTAACGAGACCATATATGGTATCAAGAACACACACATGCAACAAAATGGTACAGATCAACCTTGTGGCTGAGTAATTCTTGACAACAACACGTTAGAATGGAGAAATTAGCAGAAAACGGTCTTACCTATTTCTACCACCGCCATGTTGTGATCGTCGTAACTGCAGTTACCACGATCAGTTTAACGCCAGTGGTTCTACAGCAATTTTATTGCTGTTCTACATCTTTTTTCACAACTTCCTTATCTTTACTTTTCTTCTTTCTCTTTTCTTCATTTTCTAAATCTTGTAATTTTAAAGAAGAAGGTAACATTGTAATTTTTATATCAGTCTCCCTCTTTTTAAAATTCTCTAAGGCTGACATGGCTATATATGAGTCATTATGGTTTTTCATTGGAATTTTAAATCTCTCTATATTAGCTCTAGCTTTCCTTGAGGTAAGCAGATTGTCAACACTGGTCCTGATGGCATGTAACTGATGTCTTGGATCTTCCTTTGGTAGTGGTGGACAATTACACTCGTGCCTCACGTGTAAATACTGTAAAAAATACAAAAAATTAGTTTCTGTGGACAAACAAATAAACAGTAAACATAAAATGTTCAATGAAACATAATTATGGATAAAGGGGAGACAATTTCACACAATTCCTATTTTTCCCATATCCATGTAAATTATTTTAGAAAGGACAATTCCTATTTTTCCCATATCCATGTGCACGGCCCCCAATTGCTCTAAATCATATCCAAATGATATGAATAAAAATTGTTTAGAGGAACTTTCGAATATGACAAGGAGGACCTAAGGCAGGATCATACAAAAAGGTAAGTCAAGTATTTTCTGCAAAATAAACCTTTTTCTAAAAATCAAAGAATGTCATTCGACCCTTTTATAATTTGTCTTTATCTACTGAAAGTTTGCTGGTTGTCTTTTACGTTAATTCGTCAGTAGAACTTTTCTCCCGCAAACATCCATTGGGTTCTGAGATTTTTTATTCAATCAACAATAGATTTCTCATATAAATCCATGCTTTCCTGTCATTTCTTTAGCTGGATCGACTGAAAATCACCCCTAGTTTTTATCACGCCCCTCCACAATAAACAGAATTGCTCCTTTCCTGAAAAAACAGCATATTATTGACATGATATGATTTAGATGTACTAACTGTGACTTGGAGGAACTTGATGTGCCTTGGAGGAACTCAAAATGTCTGTAATGATATCACTTTCTGCATATAATATAAAAAATCAACAATCCTTCATCAAGAAAGCTTTTAAGATATAACTATAAAATATAAATATTTCTGTATTTTAAAAGGACTTATCGGTAATGTTGTGAGACGAATTTTACGTTTCCTGATGCAAGTTTTTTTTCCCCCCTCTAATTGTAGTTATAGTAAGTAATATGGTAATTGCGCGAAAATGATCACTTGCTACGGTTTATAAACATATATATATATATATACCCGGTCGTGTATTTTTTTCTGTTTTTCAGTTCAGCATTTCTCTGACATTATCAGAACATCATGTTAATCTACATTGATGTATATGATCTATAATAGGGCGTGGTATTTTCGGTTTAACTGAAAGAAGTGCCTGTACTGTTTTAAAGATCTTTAATATTTGCTTTTAATTGATTTAATTCTGTACTATATAAATTGTTTACTGGGTGGTGATTTTATCGGACTCATGGCAAAACGTGCTTTTCGTTTCTTGGTCAATGTCTGGTTTTATTCTAGACAATTTGGATCCTTTTAACCTCTATCCTCTAAAGGAGCCCATTGAGTCGAACCCTACAAGAAAGTATGATTTGTTATACAAATGTGTCTGCTCTTTCAGGGCGTCTTGATTGACAATAAAACATTTGTTGTTGTTGTACATACATGAATTGGTTTGTGTCATTAGCATTGTGTCTTTTTTGTTTTGAAGCATTATAACTGTTTTGCCTTGTTAATAAGTGCCAGTCTGTACTATATTTTAAGTTCCTCCTAGGCATATCAAGTTCCTCCAAATCACAGTTAGTACATCTAAATCATATCATGTCAATAATGTGCCGTTTTTTCAGGAAAGGAACAATTCTGTTTATTGTGGAGGGGTGTGATAAAAACTAGGGGCGATTTTCAGTCGATCCAGCTAAAGAAATGACAGGAAAGCGTGGTTTTATATGAGAAATCTATTGTTGATTGAATAAAAAATCTCAGAACCCAATGGATGTTTGCGGGAGAAAAGTTCTACTGACGAATTAACGTAAAAGACAACCAGCAAACTTTCAGTAGATAAAGACAAATTATAAAAGGGTCGAATGACATTCTTTGATTTTTAGAAAAAGGTTTATTTTGCAGAAAATACTCGACTTACCTTTTTGTATGATCCTGCCTTAGGTCCTCCTCGTCATATCTGGAAGTTCCTCTAAACAATTTTTATTCATATCATTTGGATATGATTTAGAGCGATTGGGGGCCGTGATGTAAATCATTTTGGAAAGGACAATTCCTATTTTTCCCATATCCATGTAAATCATTTTTGAGAGTAAAAACCATACATGTATTTATTAAACAATAACTACCAACTGATAAAAGTGGCGTGTCTATGGAAAGGAACACAGATTTATTTGTGTAGAGTTTTACATGATGTTTCATACACATATATTATGCTAGTTTCATTTCATTTTTGCATAAAATGACAGAAGATAGACTTGTTAACATTTCACACAAGAAAGTCATCTATCTTAACTACTAATTAGCCAAATTTTTAACAATTAAGGTTTTCATATGTTTGGCTTTTTCTAATTTAAATTAGTGACCAAAGCAACAAAAATGTTGGCAGATTATTGGATGAACAAAACTAAATAATCACTAAAAAAACATGGAATTAATAATTAGCACAGACAAACTATAGGAGGTTATGGTCTTTAACACAGACAAACTATAGGAGGTTATGGTCTTTAACACAGACAAACTATAGGAGGTTATGGTCTTTAACACAGACAAACTATAGGAGGTTATGGTCTTTAGCACAGACAAACTATAGGAGGTTATGGTCTTTAACACAGACAAACTATAGGAGGTTATGGTCTTTAACACAGACAAACTATAGGAGGTTATGGTCTTTAACACAGACAAACTATAGGAGGTTATGGTCTTTAACACAGACAAACTATAGGAGGTTATGGTCTTTAGCACAGACAAACTATAGGAGGTTATGGTCTTTAACACAGACAAACTATAGGAGGTTATGGTCTTTAACACAGACAAACTATAGGAGGTTATGGTCTTTAACACAGACAAACTATAGGAGGTTATGGTCTTTAACACAGACAAACTATAGGAGGTTATGGTCTTTAGCACAGACAAACTATAGGAGGTTATGGTCTTTAACACAGACAAACTATAGGAGGTTATGGTCTTTAGCACAGACAAACTATAGGAGGTTATGGTCTTTAGCACAGACAAACTATAGGAGGTTATGGTCTTTAGCACAGACAAACTATAGGAGGTTATGGTCTTTAACACAGACAAACTATAGGAGGTTATGGTCTTTAACACAGACAAACTATAGGAGGTTATGGTCTTTAGCACAGACAAACTATAGGAGGTTATGGTCTTTAGCACAGACAAACTATAGGAGGTTATGGTCTTTAACACAGACAAACTATAGGAGGTTATGGTCTTTAACACAGACAAATTATAGGAGGTTATGGTCTTTAGCACAGACAAACTATAGGAGGTTATGGTCTTTAACACAGACAAACTATAGGAGGTTATGGTCTTTAACACAGACAAACTATAGGAGGTTATGGTCTTTAGCACAGACAAACTATAGGAGGTTATGGTCTTTAACACAGACAAACTATAGGAGGTTATGGTCTTTAACACAGACAAACTATAGGAGGTTATGGTCTTTAACACAGACAAACTATAGGAGGTTATGGTCTTTAGCACAGACAAACTATAGGAGGTTATGGTCTTTAACACAGACAAACTATAGGAGGTTATGGTCTTTAGCACAGACAAACTATAGGAGGTTATGGTCTTTAACACAGACAAACTATAGGAGGTTATGGTCTTTAACACAGACAAACTATAGGAGGTTATGGTCTTTAGCACAGACAAACTATAGGAGGTTATGGTCTTTAACACAGACAAACTATAGGAGGTTATGGTCTTTAACACAGACAAACTATAGGAGGTTATGGTCTTTAACACAGACAAACTATAGGGGGTTATGGTCTTTAACACAGACAAACTATAGGAGGTTATGGTCTTTAACACAGACATACTATAGGAGGTTATGGTCTTTAGCACAGACAAACTATAGGAGGTTATGGTCTTTAGCACAGACAAACTATAGGAGGTTATGGTCTTTAACACAGACAAACTATAGGAGGTTATGATCTTTAGCACAGACAAACTATAGGAGGTTATGGTCTTTAGCACAGACAAACTATAGGAGGTTATGGTCTTTAACACAGACAAACTATAGGAGGTTATGGTCTTTAGCACAGACAAACTATAGGAGGTTATGGTCTTTAGCACAGACAAACTATAGGAGGTTATGGTCTTTAACACAGACAAACTATAGGAGGTTATGGTCTTTAACACAGACAAACTATAGGAGGTTATGGTCTTTAACACAGACAAACTATAGGAGGTTATGGTCTTTAACACAGACAAACTATAGGAGGTTATGGTCTTTAGCACAGACAAACTATAGGAGGTTATGGTCTTTAGCACAGACAAACTATAGGAGGTTATGGTCTTTAGCACAGACAAACTATAGGAGGTTATGGTCTTTAACACAGACAAACTATAGGAGGTTATGGTCTTTAGCACAGACAAACTATAGGAGGTTATGGTCTTTAGCACAGACAAACTATAGGAGGTTATGGTCTTTAACACAGACAAACTATAGGAGGTTATGGTCTTTAGCACAGACAAACTATAGGAGGTTATGGTCTTTAGCACAGACAAACTATAGGAGGTTATGGTCTTTAACACAGACAAACTATAGGAGGTTATGGTCTTTAACACAGACAAACTATAGGAGGTTATGGTCTTTAACACAGACAAACTATAGGAGGTTATGGTCTTTAACACAGACAAACTATAGGAGGTTATGGTCTTTAGCACAGACAAACTATAGGAGGTTATGGTCTTTAACACAGACAAACTATAGGAGGTTATGGTCTTTAACACAGACAAACTATAGGAGGTTATGGTCTTTAACACAGACAAACTATAGGAGGTTATGGTCTTTAACACAGACAAACTATAGGAGGTTATGGTCTTTAACACAGACAAACTATAGGAGGTTATGGTCTTTAACACAGACAAACTATAGGAGGTTATGGTCTTTAACACAGACAAACTATAGGAGGTTATGGTCTTTAACACAGACAAACTATAGGAGGTTATGGTCTTTAACACAGACAAACTATAGGAGGTTATGGTCTTTAACACAGACAAACTATAGGAGGTTATGGTCTTTAACACAGACAAACTATAGGAGGTTATGGTCTTTAACACAGACAAACTATAGGAGGTTATGGTCTTTAACACAGACAAACTATAGGAGGTTATGGTCTTTAACACAGACAAACTATAGGAGGTTATGGTCTTTAACACAGACAAACTATAGGAGGTTATGGTCTTTAACACAGACAAACTATAGGAGGTTATGGTCTTTAACACAGAAAAACTATAGGAGGTTATGGTCTTTAACACAGACAAACTATAGGAGGTTATGGTCTTTAACACAGACAAACTATAGGAGGTTATGGTCTTTAACACAGACAAACTATAGGAGGTTATGGTCTTTAACACAGACAAACTATAGGAGGTTATGGTCTTTAACACAGACAAACTATAGGAGGTTATGGTCTTTAACACAGACAAACTATAGGAGGTTATGGTCTTTAACACAGACAAACTATAGGAGGTTATGGTCTTTAGCACAGACAAACTATAGGAGGTTATGGTCTTTAGCACAGACAAACTATAGGAGGTTATCGTCTTTAGCACAGACAAACTATAGGAGGTTATGGTCTTTAACACAGACAAACTATAGGAGGTTATGGTCTTTAACACAGACAAACTATAGGAGGTTATGGTCTTTAACACAGACAAACTATAGGAGGTTATGGTCTTTAACACAGACAAACTATAGGAGGTTATGGTCTTTAACACAGACAAACTATAGGAGGTTATGGTCTTTAACACAGACAAACTATAGGAGGTTATGGTCTTTAACACAGACAAACTATAGGAGGTTATGGTCTTTAACACAGACAAACTATAGGAGGTTATGGTCTTTAACACAGACAAACTATAGGAGGTTATGGTCTTTAACACAGACAAACTATAGGAGGTTATGGTCTTTAATGCCACTTTCAATGTTGTATCGAGTACACCTTGCCTGAGCTGGGTTCGAACTCACAACATTAGTGGTAATAGCATAGGTAGTTGTAAATCCAACTACCATACAATCACGACAGCCCCCACTTCAAAGAAAAAAAAAAGAGAAAAAAAATGCAATTAATAATTAGCATAGAACCAATAATGAAATTATATCCAACAATGGTAGTCATTTAATATTTCTGATCTACATGTACATAATGTACATAAAAGACCATAAAATTACAATTCATGTACACTTTGGTTTCTACTGGCTGGTTGCTCAGTTTTTGAGTAAAAGGATATTTAGAGTTTTCCCATATGGGTCTGTTTAACTATGCTAATTTGTAGCAGTCATTTTGATTTTCCAATCAACAAAAAACAGTTTTAAAGGATCATCCAATGAGTAATCAATTACAGTCTGGTTTCCAACAGTTTTGGGACACATGTTTTTTTTTTTTATTTTTTTTTTTTTTTTAGCTTTTTTTCCTATATAGTCCTTCGTTAAACTATGATCAGCGGTGATGTCCATCTTGATTTTCTGATCGATTCTTATAAACACAAAATTTGTTAAAGGACAATACAAAGAAGATTCCTGTTAAGATTCGTTCCATTTAACCCAGTGGTTTCTTAGAAAAAGATTAATAGTATATGTTAAAGTTTAAAGATGACAATGATGTATGTAACATGACTACAGTACCTCTATGGATCTTTAGTCAATATGAGCTAAATACAGGTGTAGTAATCCCCAGTCATCATACAATACAAGTGTCTAAACTCACCTTATTAAGTAAGCAATCAAACAATTCTGCTCTTTTGTGAGATGATGGGTGAGTAGACAACCATTCAGGAACTGACCTTCTTTCTACCTTTTCACACAAGTCCATCAGGTGCCAAAACACTGTTCCAGAACGGATATCATAGCAAGCCTAAAATCAATCAGTATTATATACATATTATTAATTTTCCCTCTCATACAGTAATCTCTCTCTTAAAAGGTCATTCAATAAATAATTTAATGTACAATTGGATATTGATTGTGGAGGGCTGTTACCTTTCATCTAGTTGCCAATATAGAAACCTGTATACAAGGATGCACATATAACAAAATATTTCCAAATTCTTTTTGACTAATGCTTTGTCAGCTTGAAATAATATTTATATGTAAAGAACATGAGAGACTATCCAACATTATACTTAAACCGGGGCCATCGGTATAAATAGCTGTGGGCAGAGCAAACATTCAGATTGTTCATTATTTTGACCACGGTTATCTCGAGGAGGAAAAATCAAAGATACATAGTTTCAGTTACTTTTGGAGCAAAATATTTGACAGGCATCACTAGTGTTCCTCCCTACGAAACGCTTAGTCTTATTAAATATAATATTCTTCATCAGTCTAAAAACTACAAAAATTACTTTGAAAATTCAAATTTCTGAGGTACGTTGGTCATGTGACATACAGTTTCATAAATATGCTGTTCATATCAACGAAAATTTTTGATGAGCTCCGCCCACAAATTTTGTCGGTAGGCACTACCGCAAATTCTCCTTTAAACAAAAATGAATGTAAAGAAGCATCAATTTTATTGCTGTTCTACATTTCAAAGTCACAATAGGGTTTTTAACAATGAGCATAAAGCAGACCCTAAAAATGAGTGTGAAAAGGCCCCTAGTCTGCAGTCGTACTCTACTTAAGCTTCCTACTTCTGTCTATAAATGGTACATCTGAGTATCTTTGTTGTTTTGTTGTTATTTGGTGTATAGAATTTTAATATGCATATTATAATGATTATGAATTATCTTTCTACTAAATAAAAATGACTCAATTAGGACTTACTTATTGGCAAATTAAAAATCTGTTGGACAGTAAGGGTTAATATTTGATTGTTAAAATAAAAAAAAAAAACAGATTTAAGCTTTAAATACTTTGGCTGCTATCTCTAAGCCTACTCTATCAGCCTCATCTTCAAGGAATCTACTGTAAGGTAAATGTAACATCACCTGAAATATTAAAAGAAGACAAGTTGATGTAGGTAAAACAATGAACATTAAAAAAAAACAAACATTATGAAAGTATTAGGAAAGATCTTTTCTCCTTAGTCTAATTGTTGCTTCTCTGTTAAGTACGCAGCATTAAGGAGAAAGAGCAAAGACTGGTTGGCTCAGAATCAGAATAATGTGTCAGAGTGGGGCGACATGTCTACCCGCAGACTGTTGTTTCAGTGAGCTAGCACTATAAAAATCCAACTAAGCGTGTTGGTCTAGAACAAAGCAGACCTCATCATCATCTCATTGAAAATTAACGTGTTCTCACCATGATATAGCTGAAAAATTGCTGAATTGGCATTAAACAACAATCACTCACTCACTCTATTTAATCTTATTGGCATAATTTTGGTAATCTATTTCAATACAGCTGTATAAGATTACGTGAGATTTGAAATTTACATGGTACTGTGATATTTATTACCATTATCTATAAACTTGACAGTTTATTTAGATACTTGTTGACCTAAATGTTTATTGCCACATAATGTCTTGGAATCATAAAATTTATTAACCTTAGTGTTTGCCTACAAAGTATCAGTGCAGTCAGTTTTAATAATAAATAGTGAAAATATTACTATCTTATTTTTTTTTTAAACTTAGCCTTGGACCATACACCTTATCTATACATATGTAATTATCTAATTATTGTGCAGTCGGAGAGCAGACTCGATAATGGCGTCTTTTCAAATGATTTGTCACATACATTTTTGTACCGGAATCGGACACGTTTTAGAATACATCGACCAAATGTTGAAAATTCACTCGTTTTAATTGTTGCGAGCGTCAAATATAACTGAGGAAGTGAGAAAAACATAGAAAATTGTTTCTTTCATATAAAGTTGTGTGTACAAATGAACTTCTAAACTACAGCCCTATTTTACTGTACACATATAAATCGTATTTGTTCAAGAGCCAATGAGTTAAAATAGCTATATTCCACACATGTACAGTTATAAATTACTTACATTTAGAACTTTGTTAAAGAACCAGTGAGTCACAATGGCTATACCATCAGTTGGCATAAAGGCCCATAAAAATGTCATTGCAGATATCACAAAATAATCCACCAGTTGTGATCTACTCAAATTTTCTGCCTGAATGATACACATAGATTCATTGAGAGTTATTATATAATCATAACGCAACAAATTTCTCACATTTTAGTTTATACAACTATGCAATAATAATTTAGTAAAAAGTCATAACAAAACCAGAGGCTCACCTGAGCCTGTATCATTAACCTGTTTATCTATACAATGTTAGGGTTTAAGCAAGTTTTAAATTATTGATAAAAGGCTTTTTATTCAATATTCCCACAGTGAAACAATGTCTTGTGCTGTTAGCCAACTTGAATTTCCGTTCGGCACAAATGATTATTTATGTACTATTTTGATTCAATCTATTTTCTAGTATCTGAGAATTTCTTTATTATTATCCCATATGGTCCAATGTTGAAATTAATGTTAAAACTATGTCCTGCAGTGGCACGGTTCTGTGTTAACTTTGTCCTGTGGTGGCACCCATCTTGGATTTCCAGTCGACACAAAGAATTAAAAGATTTGTAAGGGACTATCCAATGATGTACAGTTTGGGTTCAATCAAATTTCTAATTTCTGTTGAAAATTAATATTATCCCATATGGTATCTATGTTAAAAATATGTCCTCTGGTCTTGGATTTCTGATTCATGTTGAATTTCCAAATGAAATGAACATCATCAAAAAATTAAGGACCAACCAAGTAATATTTATAGCAGTATGGTTATAGTTGGGTCAATGGCTTGTGAGAATTAGATTGAAATGTTAATAGCTAATGGATACAAAAGATGATGACTGACACAAAGTGACGACAATACCTCACATAGACTTGGTCCATGCGAGTCAATAAATACTGGTTTGCTGTACCCAGACTATCAATTTTTTAGTGTTAAGTGTGTATGAAGATTACAAATATGTTTATCTTCAAATATAGTCATAAAACTTACTTTTAATGCAAAGCAACATACTGAAAATAGTAAAAATAGTTTCATAGCAAACAAATTTTAAAAACTAATTTTACACAAGTTTCAAATTTGAAGGGGTATAACTCTAGAACTCCTAATTTAAAACAAAATTCTACAAGGGGCTGATCTTGACAGTAATGAAGTTATACTGATATACAAACAGAGCTCCAGATAATTTTCAAGTCTAAAGGGTAATTACCCGCTACTTTTGAAAATGATGGGTATTTGCATATTTCCTTTGCACTGTTGTACTCTCTACTTCAGAAAAGATTGCTTACATGTACACTTTTAAAATTATGTTTGACACAAGTGTTATTCTATAAACGCAGGATGCAGGTGAAATGTATATCTCTGTTTAATTTGACACGATTGTGTCATGTTTATTAATAAAATGTTGTAAATATTTTGTCTTTTGCTCGTAGACTTCGGCAGTTTTCACAGCCGTGTTGACAATGTCATCAATGATTCCTTTAACTATTCTGTCACTAGACACAAATGAAACTGTCAGGAACTTAAGTATAGAATTTTCCGTAGCGCTCTTGCGCTTAGTAGCACGCTTATTCATGTTCTTGCTCATTTTCAACGAACAACGTGTTCCAAATTTACTTTCGTTTTAGTTCTTACTTATTACGTAAACCGCATTTATTTGTAAAATTGACCGCGATTGGATGATTTATCGTAAACTTCCAATCAGATCTCTTTTGGCATCGATGCTTAGAAAGGCAAACATTCGGTACCCCTCGGATGTATACGCTCTCTTCTTCGAAAAGTATAATGGGAAGTAATTACGGGGAATTTCTCAAAGACAAAAATGTATTGTTATGTACACGACTGTACAAGTACGCTCTGACTTTGGGAAGTTTGCTTACACAGCAATATGTATGTGTAATGTGCACACTCTGATCTAATAATACATGCATTTTTACTCGTTTTCATAGTGTAAAAAATGCAAATATGCAGCTTATCTGGAGCTCTGTACAAAGATATAAAATGCCTTGGAAAATACTTATCTGGGTTACTTAATCCAATGATGGACAGATTTTCAGTCATGCCTGTAATGACAGTATCATCAACTATTTTAAAGATGGAGACAATCAGATTATTTGTAGACAACTGATAATGAAACTTGATCATATTTCAATTTGAAAATAAAATTGCAGACTTTTCTAACATTCCTAATACAACTTCTACAAACCGCATGTTTCAATAAAGCATGAGCCATTTCATGTGCCAATACAAAAGCTAATTGGTCTTGGTCTGTTACAAACTCCAGCAGGCCTCTGTTGACAAATACATGACCTGTCTACAAACAAATCTTTATAAATAATCATTCATATTATTTGTACATCCATTTTTATCTTTTTATTCAACCTATTACCGTAATTAGTTTTTGAAAAAGGAGGGTCAGTAAATTATAATGTTTATATACTTGTAAAATAATTTTATTTAATAGTATAATTTAGTTGTATTGAAAAAGGATGCAAGGGAGAGAACTAGTCCAATATTGAAACAAATGCATATGGGTTATGTTTGATTATTGTAGTTTAACACCACTTTCATATTTCAAATATGTCATGGTAGTCAGTGTTATTGGTGGAGGAAACACGTGTATCTAGAAACCACTGACCTGTCATAAGTAACTATTCAGTGTTGTCACATCAAACTGTCATTATATACACCTTACTCTAGTTAGTTGGTATCAAACTAACAGTCTTTAGATGTGATACTGTAGGAATGAATTGAGAAGTGAGTGAGTGAATGATAGTTGTTTAATGCCAAGTGAGCTATTTTTCAGCTATATTATGGTGAGAACAAGTTTAATTTTGATGAGACAATGATGAGGTCTGCTTTGTACTAGATCAACATGCTTAGTTGGATTTTTATAGTGCTAGCTCACCGAAACAACAGTCGGCCAACAGACATGCTGCTTCACTCGGACACATTCTAAAACAACAGGTGGCGGATAGACACGTTGCTTCATTCGCACACATTATCAAGATTCACCTGCCAACCAGTCTCTGATCTTACTCCTTAGAGATGTATGCTTAGCAGAGAAGCTGCAAATACCAATTTTATAGTCTTTGATTTGACCCAACCAGTGCTTGAACCCACAATCTACCACACTTGAGGCGAGCATTTTAACCATGTGGTTACGACTTGACAACGAAGATGAACTACCATACAATCACTGCATAGAAGGCCAGTAATATTTATGGGTCAACTAATATATATTAGTATTTTCATCATTATATATAGCAATACACAGGGGGCCCGCCAGGTGGCTCAATAATTTTGATTTGATTTGATTTATTGTTTAACGCCACGTTCAGCAATATTTCAGCTATATCATGGCGACCAGTTTTAGTGGTGGAGGAAGACGGAGTACCCGGAGGTGGTTATCTCCGGCTTCTTCCACCACTAAAACGGGTCGCCATGATATAGCTGAAATATTGCTGAAAGTGGCATTAAACACAATAAATCAATCAATCATAGCAGTACACATGTACTATGCACCTTCTTTATGCATGAAATAAATATTATTCCTCATATCTTGGAGAACAATTGTTATTTACAAATATATAGAATGACAATTTTCTTGATGTTATTGAGCTATATGACTACATACTAATAAAATAGACAAATGACCACAAAGCTGTGGGTACTGAATGTTTATGATTAGTAAAAGTATATTTCTCAAGATATCAACTTAAGCATTTTTTCAACAAAGCATGAAACAAATTCTAAATCTGAAATTATCAAAAAGGGAAAATAAGTTATCATAAGTATTTAAAGTGATGTCAATAATTATATTTAAGGTGGTTCTATACCTTAGGGACTGCACATATTTGACTGTTATGCCTTGTGAAAGTTAAACTACAAAACCATCAACAAAATTAAATTGGAAATGCTTAAGGAATAAAGCCACCTTAAATATACATACCGGTAAGACAGATGCATTGACTGCAGGTTTATCAATAACAGCCACTTTCCACTGTATCTTTTCCAACTCTTTGATATCTTGGTTAGCATTGATTAAATGGCTGAGTGTATTTATCACCACATCATAGTAAATGTGAGTATCTGGTAGAAGTGAACTCTTCATGCTACTGCATAGCTAAAAAGACAAAAGATTGACAACTCCAAGTGGCTAAAAATACAAGAGATTGACAACTCTAAGTGGCTAAAAATACAAAAGATTGACAACTCTAAGTGGCTAAAAATACAAAAGATTGACAACTCTCAGTGGCTAAAAATACAAGAGATTGACAACTCTAAGTGGCTAAAAATACAAAAGATTGACAACTCTAAGTGGCTAAAAATACAAGAGATTGACAACTTCAAGTGGCTAAAAATACAAAAGATTGACAACTCTAAGTGGCTAAAAATACAAAAGATTGATAACTCTAAGTGGCTAAAAACACAAGAGATTGACAATTCCAAGTGGCTAAAAATACAAAAGATTGACAACTCTAAGTGGCTAAAAACACAAGAGATTGACAACTCCAAGTGGCTAAAAATACAAAAGATTGACAACTCTAAGTGGTTAAAAACACAAGAGATTGACAACTCCAAGTGGCTAAAAATAAAAAAGATTGACAACTCTAAGTGGCTAAAAACACAAAAGATTGACAACTCCAAGTGGCTAAAAATACAAAAGATTGACAACTCTAGGTGGCTAAAAAAACAAGAGATTGACAACTCCAAGTGGCTAAAAATACAAAAGATTGATACATGTAGCTCTAAGTGACTAAAAACACAAGAGATTGACAACTGCAAATGGCTAAAAATACAAAAGATTGACAACTCTAAGTGGCTAAAAATAAAAAAGATTGACAACTCTAAGTGGCTAAAAATACAAGAGATTGACAACTCTAAGTGGCTAAATATAAAAAAAGATTGACAACTCTAAGTGGCTAAAAACACAAGAGATTGACAACTCCAAGTGGCTAAAAATACAAAAGATTAACAACTCTAAGTGACTAAAAACACAAGAGATTGACAACTCCAAGTGGCTAAAAATAAAAAAGATTGACAACTCTAAGTGGCTAAAAATACAAGAGATTGACAACTCTAAGTGGCTAAATATAAAAAAAGATTGACAACTCTAAGTGGCTAAAAACACAAGAGATTGACAACTCCAAGTGGCTAAAAATACAAAAGATTAACAACTCTAAGTGACTAAAAACACAAGAGATTGACAACTCCAAGTGGCTAAAAATATAAAAGATTGACAACTCCAAGTGGCTAAAAATACAAAAGATTGACAACTCCAAGTGGCTAAAAACACAAGAGATTGACAACTCCAAGTGGCTAAAAATACAAAAGATTAACAACTCTAAGTGGCTAAAAATACAAGAGATTGACAACTCCAAAAGGCTAAAAATACAAAAGATTGATAACTCCAAGTGGCTAAAAATAAAAAAGATTGATAACTCTAAGTGGCTAAAGACACAAGAGATTGACAACTGCAAATGGTGTGTCTCTTTTTACATATACAGTGAAATCTGTCTAAACCGAACCTCCTTGGGACCAACTTTTTTGTTCGGAATAGACAGGTGTTCTGTTTATACAGGTTAAATTTAAAAAAGATGTCTTACATTAGGACTTTAATCAAAGTTTGGTTTATACAGGATTTTGGTTTATTCAGGTTTGACTGTACATGTAATAAGTTTTACTGTACATGTAATAAGTTTGACTGTACATGTAATAAGTTTGACTGTACATGTAATAAGTTTTACTGTACATGTAATAAGTTTTACTGTACATGTAATAAGCTTACTGTACATGTAATAAGTTTTACTGTACATGTAATAAGTTTTACTGTACATGTAATAAGCTTACTGTACATGTAATAAGTTTCACTGTACATGTAATAAGTTTCACTGTACATGTAATAAGCTTCACTGTACATGTAATAAGCTTACTGTACATGTAATAAGTTTTACTGTACATGTAATAAGTTTTACTGTACATGTAATAAGTTTTACTGTACATGTAATAAGTTTTACTGTACATGTAATAAGCTTACTGTACATGTAATAAGTTTTACTGTACATGTAATAAGTTTTACTGTACATGTAATAAGCTTACTGTACATGTAATAAGTTTCACTGTACATGTAATAAGTTTTACTGTACATGTAATAAGTTTTACTGTACATGTAATAAGTTTTACTGTACATGTAATAAGTTTTACTGTACATGTAATAAGTTTTACTGTACATGTAATAAGTTTTACTGTACATGTAATAAGCTTACTGTACATGTAATAAGTTTCACTGTACATGTAATAAGTTTTACTGTACATGTAATAAGTTTTACTGTACATGTAATAAGTTTTACTGTACATGTAATAAGCTTCACTGTACATGTAATAAGCTTTACTGTACATGTAATAAGTTTTACTGTACATGTAAAAAGTTTTACTGTACATGTAATAAGTTTTACTGTACAAGTAATAAGTTTCACTGTACATGTAATAAGTTTTACTGTACATGTAATAAGTTTGACTGTACATGTAATAAGTTTGACTGTACATGTAATAAGTTTTACTGTACATGTAAAAAGTTTTACTGTACATGTAATAAGTTTTACTGTACAAGTAATAAGTTTCACTGTACATGTAATAAGTTTTACTGTACATGTAATAAGTTTCACTGTACATGTAATAAGTTTTACTGTACATGTAATAAGTTTGACTGTACATGTAATAAGTTTTACTGTACATGTAATAAGTTTGACTGTACATGTAATAAGTTTCACTGTACATGTAATAAGCTTCACTGTACATGTAATAAGTTTGACTGTACATGTAATAAGTTTGACTGTACAAGTAATAAGTTTCACTGTACATGTAATAAGTTTTACTGTACATGTAATAAGTTTGACTGTACATGTAATAAGTTTTACTGTACCTGTAATAAGTTTTACTGTACATGTAAAAAGTTTTACTGTACATGTAATAAGTTTTACTGTACAAGTAATAAGTTTGACTGTACATGTAATAAGTTTTACTGTACATGTAATAAGTTTGACTGTACATGTAATAAGTTTGACTGTACATGTAATAAGTTTGACTGTACATGTAATAAGTTTTACTGTACATGTAATAAGTTTCACTGTACATGTAATAAGTTTTACTGTACATGTAATAAGTTTGACTGTACATGTAATAAGTTTTACTGTACATGTAATAAGTTTCACTGTACATGTAATAAGTTTCACTGTACATGTAATAAGCTTCACTGTACATGTAATAAGTTTACTGTACATGTAATAAGTTTGACTGTACATGTAATAAGTTTTACTGTACATGTAATAAGTTTCACTGTACATGTAATAAGTTTCACTGTACATGTAATAAGCTTCACTGTACATGTAATAAGCTTTACTGTACATGTAATAAGTTTTACTGTACATGTAAAAAGTTTTACTGTACATGTAATAAGTTTTACTGTACAAGTAATAAGTTTCACTGTACATGTAATAAGTTTTACTGTACATGTAATAAGTTTCACTGTACATGTAATAAGTTTTACTGTACATGTAATAAGTTTTACTGTACATGTAATAAGTTTTACTGTACATGTAATAAGTTTGACTGTACATGTAATAATTTTCACTGTACATGTAATAAGCTTCACTGTACATGTAATAAGTTTTACTGTACATGTAATAAGTTTGACTGTACAAGTAATAAGTTTCACTGTACATGTAATAAGTTTTACTGTACATGTAATAAGTTTGACTGTACAAGTAATAAGTTTCACTGTACATGTAATAAGTTTTACTGTACATGTAATAAGTTTGACTGTACATGTAATAAGTTTTACTGTACCTGTAATAAGTTTTACTGTACATGTAAAAAGTTTTACTGTACATGTAATAAGTTTTACTGTACAAGTAATAAGTTTGACTGTACATGTAATAAGTTTTACTGTACATGTAATAAGTTTGACTGTACATGTAATAAGTTTTACTGTACATGTAATAAGTTTGACTGTACATGTAATAAGTTTTACCCTCACAAAATGTAAAATAGAAATTTACAGTCAAATCTGATAACTTACAAATACTTTACTACCTACTGTTACAATACATTTCAAGAAATAACAATCACATCTTTTAATAAGTATTGTTGAAGATCGTGTTGATATGTCACATTCCTACATGTTTGTAGAAGAATTGTTAATCAAGTTGCTATTTATTTTGAAGGGGAATAATTGATAGAAATCTTTTGTTACATGTGAATTTATATACACATTTCAGAACTTTATGAAAGACCATTTTATATTAAAAAAAAATACATTTTAAAAGTCAATTCTATGTAATTGTCATTTTTTTCAAATAATTTAATTCCATCACACTTTTAAGAGTCTCAACAAGATCAGATAAATAATATGAAAGAACTCCTCCTGAAACCTACAATACAAGACAGGGACATCAATTTTTATGGAGGAGATAATAACAAATGTTTGGTTCTCTCATATGTTAGCATTTTCTATCATTTTTTTTATATCAAACAAATTTATCCATACATTAACTTGGCTTCTGTTATGTCTGTGAAGAATGATTATCACATTTAGATATTCATTACAAGTTCATGTACAGTTTTTAAGAAAAGGATATAGATAACCCTGGGGAAAAAAAATCCTTCGAGTAGCTGTTGATTACCATGGCAATCAGCAGATATTTACATGTAACAGTTGAAGTTCATATGACTAATTCATTCAATATTACAAGGGGATAGATATTTCAATGTTAAAACAAACCTTTTCAGCATTAAATTCCATAATTTTGTCAAACTGGTAGTCTGTGAAAGCAATAAATCTCTCCCTTTTTGTAACTGGTGCTTCTTGTAGATGTGTCCAATAATATATATACCAACAAACACAGAGAATCCCTATAAATATCGCCACTTCTTGACGTCTCTTTCTTGCAGATTGAACAAAATAATGTCGTTTCTTGTCAGGTAAAGACTGCCACCATTTTCTAAAGCCTCTGAAATATGATAAAATATATGTATGAGAATAATTTGAAATGCTCATTTGATCTATACATTTAAAATTATTAGATTTAGTAAATGCAGTAAATACATTATTCTGCATTTTTATTGGAGGGGAATTTATTGAGTGAAAAGTGGACTCTGTTCTCATAAGTTAAAAATGAGCGTCTATCCCTCTCTTTCACACTCATACTGTGTAACAACCGGGAGGTTTTTTTACCCAAGATTTTCTGGGCAACTTTTCTTTCCCTACAATAAAGTATCCTTTTAAGACACCTTAAGGCTGACTACAACTGGACCCAATGTGCTATTAAATAATACAACAGATTCCTACTCCCAATAACCTTCCCATAGATATACATTTGTACATTGTATGATAACCCTGATTTGAATCAAGTTCATACAAAATGTAGATCCATTCCTTTTGCGTTTTTGGGATTCTGTTCCAATAACTCTGAAATTGGAATTCCAATCTTTAAACAACTTGAAAGAAGCTTTTTCCCAAAATGAATAAAGATTAAGGGGAGGTAATTTCACATGCCGATTAAAGCTATAATTAGAAACATTGCTTATGGTGGCTATGGCTTTTGTCCCATCACAACAGATAATGAATCTTTGTAAAGGACTTTCTAAACATCATTCCTTCATAGTTTGGTTCTAATTCGCCAAGAGATTTCAGGAGGTTTATTTTTTTTATAGAATAGTATGCCATATGAAGATCTATTATATTTATTATGATCAAACTTATTTAATTACATTGTAACTTTGTGTACTATGTGTACAGAAAAATAAACAAATTACCAAAAAGATTGCATATTGGCCGATCAGAAACATGAATTGTGCGCAGTGGCCATGTTTTTGTCAATGAGGAATTTTTGTTGAGAACCTTCCAAGGCTCATTCCTACAGTTTGGTTCTAATTGCACTACAAAAATGCAGTAGATTCAGACGAGAAGATTTTAAAATTTCCAGACAATCAAACCAAGAATAACCTATGACTGCAGTGTTTTTTGCTGTATCAAATCAATGCAAACATAACAAAATAGAAATTTTGCAATAAGAGAGTATCACAAACATTACTTCTGCAAAGTTTGGAGTAGTTTAAGGGATTAATCAAATGTGAAATGTTCGGACAATGAGTCAATGACTCAAAGGTTGACACTGATGGCTTATTCAACATGATGGCACTATAGCTAACAAATCCTAACATGACCCTTCCGACATGATTTAAAATAAAGAAATAACTGTATTGTATCCTCTTGTCTGTTAAAATCGGTCACCATTTTGGAATGCGCTGTCACCTGAGTTCAGATGTCGATGACGTCATTTAGCCTTCAAGCTGCGTCCAGAAATAGATATTCGAAATACTTTCACTTTGATCAAGACAGTAATGAGATTTAAACAGATAATAAAGGATATCTATAGATTTTGGTGCCAAAATGGTGCCATTTTACTACTACCATTTTGAAGTCAAATATTTCCAGAAAAACACAGTTCGTAGTGGATAATTTGCATATCCTGTGTTTTTTTACATTCCACTGCGCATCTTGACCTATATTTACAACTCTATTAGGCTACGGCAATTGTATTGTTTTCGTTTTGAAATTAAGTAATTCCTTAGACAATTTTGAGATTTTTAGTGGGAATTTATGGGGAATAAATATGATTTAATATAAATTTCATGGAATCGAAATGGATAAAATTGTACATGAAAACAGAGAAATTATCTGCTGAAAACAAGTGACAGCAAACACAATTTAATGAAAAAATGGGGAAATATGGAAAAAGCAAATTAAAAAATATTGTAAAATACAATATCCTAGGCCTATTGGTGTTCCACGTGACTATTTTATGGTTGACCGATTTTAGGTAACGTGACTTGGGCACCATTACAAAACCTATGCAAACAAAAAAGGTCAGTGAGCCGACATTTCTTCATCAAATTAAGCGATGTTTTGGCATTTTATTTGGCTTAAGTGCCCAAGTAATCATGGCATTTATCTTCGATATAAATATCAATTTGAATGAGAATTATAAGGAAATGTCTTAACTGACCGATTTGCAGACAGTTTTTTTTTTTATGATATATGTTGGTAATGACTACTAATGTTCTTAGCATCGTGTTATCGGTTTTCGTGCTATTATCGATTTTCCGATATAGCGATTAACAGTGTTAACCCTTCATTCATATGACGATTGGAATTTTCAAAGAATGGCTAGTTAAATATTTCTTTGTACACAAGATTGTTTTTAAAGCCATTCTTGTATTTTAATATACTCTCGATTATCTGGCAACTTTTGTTGTCAGTAAAATGGTGTCATCTGTTTTCGTGTGAAGTAATAACAAGGCCGATATACAGGATGGAAACAAATATAAAATCCGGAAATGGCTGGTTTTAAAATTTCATGGTTCTGGCCATCCACCAAATCATACTACATCTAAATAAAATAACAGAATGTTTGAAAATGACCACTTTCAAAATTGTGTTTACTTTAGTGCTGAAACCACAATGCACTGCAAAGTGACATGTATTTTATATAAGAAACAGGCACATTTCAGTCAGCTCTTTTGTTTACAAGTACGATCAGTGACCCCATGACAGTTACAGGACAGAAAGAGCAGGTGTCTGAGAGGCAGACGACATAGTTAAATTTTATATAGCCCTTCTGGATTTTTTTCCAGCTACTTTATAAATGAAGTAAATTTTTAGCATTACAAAAAGTATATATGGTTCAGGCTGTAGTCTTGTTTATGTTCCATAAATAGAAACCGGAAAACACGTCAAAAATAATGCACGCACTGTGGAAATCAAAATAAAATGGGTAAAACGAAAACACATACCATGACGGTATAAGTTATATTGTAAAATTTAAAACCAGTTTATTACCTTCCACTGATTATTCCTGTACCTTTCAAGATATTTCTCAAGATTGGCCACAGTGATGGATCAAAATAACGTCTTGAGCTTGTGTGAAATTTACATACAACTGGAATAACATGTTTTAATTTCTGAAACTTGTTGTCAATGGACATAACACGATTTAACCAAAATGTGTTTCTTTTGATTTGAGTTGGATCTCGAAAACTAGACAGGAATTTCTTTGAGCAAGAAATGCGTTTACAGTGAAATTTAACACACAAAATTCCATTCCCCCTTGGAAAATACATCTTAGAGACAAGAGGTAATCTTGATCTCATTTTAGTTGACAACAGTTCTTTCGGCAGATGTCATGATGAAATGTGGGAAAAACCAATGAAGAAGCAATATAAAGGGAGATAATTAATGTTTTAAGAGAGACTAAAGCACAAATAACACTAGAGCAAAAAGAACACGAATAAAACAGAGAAAAAAAAATGATACAAAACAAAAACACTATCTCGTCCTGAAAATGGAGTCTCCACACTAATTTAATATGAAACCGGCACGGCCTTAAATGCTCGCGCATCTGAAAATTATCTGGCAATTTCATCAAAAGTGTCGAGATTTTTTGGGCCGAGATATATTGGGGACGACTTTTTTTAGGGCCGAATCTAGTCTCATTCAATCGAGCTGTCGTTCCTTTATTCGAGTTATCGTTCCTTACGAGAGAGGGTACGAGACTTCAGGATCACCTTAGCGCTTTATGTTAAGAAGATCTCCATTAGTTGAGTGTGTTAGTGTGTTACCCGGAAACCGGTGTTTACAAAACGTAAGGAACGATAACTCGAATAACAAATACAAAACGTAGAATTTTTTTTTCTTCGACAATATGTTCAGCCATGAATGTTAAAAAATCCTAAGTATACATTTTATACCATAAAGAGCTCGCTTAAGCTCGCATAATATTCCTTTGCTTGATATGGTTTCAGAAGACAGTGGTCCTTCATGAAGACAATGATCTCATAGGTTGCATTCCAACTAGGAGTAGGGCACGGGTGGCTCAATGAGTTAGGTAGTTGGATTATCTAACAACTCATACAAGCCTTTCATCAATATGGCGTGGGTTCGCGCCCGGCTTTGTAAATTACAAGAAGGGTGCACCCGACTCGCAGCCGCAAGTGATAAAGTTTACCAGTTGCTTGCCCATGGTCGGTGGTTCTCTTCCGATACTCGTGCTTCTTCCACCACTAAAACTGGTCGCCATGATATAGCTGAAAAGTTGCTGAAAGTGGCGTTAAACATCAATCAATCAAATCAATCAAACCAACCAGCAGTGGGAGTAATATATTACTTCCGGATTCCAAGGATGATTCTTTGGGTGAAATGGGTAGACTAAATAACACCAGTTAAGGCATCTTAAAAATCTAATAATTTCGAGGTGTTGTATATATATGAACCAAGATTTGTTCCCGTGAAAAAAGATTCCTATGGGACAAATTTTCTGTGAAATAAATTCTGGAAGAACATTATTTCATAAGAAATTTAAATGAAAAGTATTGCACTATTATTGAAATATTACCTGTTGAAATGATGTTCCATGGTTGTTTAAATAAAGTTCCACATTGTAGCATTTGTTCCACTGGTTAACTAGTTTTACTTTTATTTCGTGAAATACGGTAATTTTAAAAGAACTACATTTGTATTGTGTTTACATTCCTGCAGCACCTGCATATGGAGTATATCTCCGAGTTGATACCAGGGGCGGATTCAGGGGGGGGGGGGGGGGCGCACCCGTCGCGCGCCCCCCCCCCCCCCCCCCCTAAAATTGGAAAATATATGATTTTTTTTGGCGTAAAATCGTGATTTTTCACATGAAATACCCCAAAAATTTCGCGCCCCCCCCCCCCCCCCCCCCCCTAAAATTGGAAAAATATGATTTTTTGGCGTAAAATCGTGATTTTTCACACGAAATACCCCAAAAATGTTCGCGCCTCCCTTCGCTCGGCGCAATTTTTTTAAGTGCGCCCCCCCCTAACTTGAAATCCTGGATCCGCCCCTGGATACGACATTCCAGAGCTTGTGGTTCCTATCAGGATTTTCTTGGTAGAGGGTTGCTGCGGCTAACAAGAAAGCTACTGAACCATTTGAAGGTTCATCATCTTAATTAAGTTGAAGTCATCACTTCGATAGTTTTACGGTCGCTAGTACCATGACTTGGTTGACCGGTATGAAATATCTGTGTCGCAAATGACCACGAATATGTTCCACTTGTCGTAAACACTTCCCGGTCCTTTTCTCATTCATGACTTATCACCGGGTTTGTAACTAGATTAACACGACGGGTGCCACTATTGGAGCAGGAATTGCTTTCCCTTCCGGAGCACACAGGTTCACCCCCGGTTTTTGGTGGGCCGGTTCGTGTTACTCGATCATTGATTTTGTGTACTTTTTCCTCGTTTGGCCATCAACTGAAGTTGTGTTGTCTGTCCTTCGATTTACGGATTCTGATAACCCTTTGGTATCTTCAAACTCTTCTTCGTATGCTCCTTCTACAATCCACATGAGAACGAGGATTCCCTTTCAGAATTATGGTCTTACCTCTCCAAAGTACCAAAAATAGGATCATTTGGTTACTACTATACTAGATGACTTCAATCTACCAAAATATTGGTCATCTGAATCCCTGAAAACGAACTGTAATTTCAAGGTTATCTACGAAGACTTCCTGTATAGATTGAACAACATCAATCTCCAACAAGTGGTAACCATGCCCACCAGAAACTATTTCCCCATCACTAGGACTCAACAATGTCCAAACTCTTCCAAGTCTACATACTTCAGACCATGAGTGATGATATTGTCTTCCACGTACTTAAGATCAACATTGCGCACTCCCTCAAAGCTAAAAAAGGTACGGACAAGCATACTGGGAAAACTTCAAAAGAGACATCAGATTTTCGTACCAAATTCTTTAGTTCCGTCCATAGTTGATGCAAACTTGGCCTGGATTATGTTCAAATATGAGCTAAACAGATTTTGTCCAACAATGCCAATGTTATTGATATGTCAAAACACATGGTACATCACCTTTATCAGGTCAAACGTAAAATAGTCCTACTTCTGGTTTTCAAAATTTCCCGGGTTTGTGACTTTGTGAAGAAAGCTACAGTTTTAATCAAATGGCACAGGAACATATATGTTTAAAATAGATTAAGTAGAAAATATATAGAATTGACAAGAAGACACAATGATTTCATTTAAATTTAGATTTTATTTTTTTATTAAGAAAAGTCAATAAAAAGTCGAGACTTCCTATTCCGTCCACAGGCGCTCGTGGCACGGACTTACCACCCCCCTTTTTTCTAACTTTCTGTTTACAAATTTATTTTAAATAAAATTTCTTTATTTCTTCACCTCTTTTTCCTTATTTTAACTTGTTCTGTCAATATTCATACAATCTGATGTTAACATCAAATTGTGTCGACCCTATATAGATGCAATTTGATGTAAACATAGGATTGTATGAATATTGACGCCAACAAGTTAAAATAAGGAAAAAGAGATGAAATAATAAAGAAATAAAGAAATTTTATTGAAAATAAATTTGCAAACAGAAAGTTAGAAAAAAGGGGGGTGGTAGGTCCGTGCCACGAGGGCCTGTGTCCTTGATCTGTAATCCTGCCGTCATAACTGTTTCACAACTGAAATAAGAAATTCATTTTTGATTCACTATCCTTAAAATTACATATATTGTATTATAGCGTATCCAATTTCTTAAAACATATCAGTGTATGTAAACAAGTATATTGCAGTGAAGACTGCACAAAAGAATCCGAAGATAGGGGACAAAATACGTATAAGTGCTCATCCATTAATGATTGAACAAGGAAGACACTTAAACATACCTAGAACAGAGAGGTATTGTTTATTATGTAAATCAAATCAAATTGAAGATGAAAAACATTTTCTCCTACATTGTAAAAAATTCAATACTCAAAGAAACATATTTAATGAAAAAATATCAAATATACTTGAAAATGCTAACAACAAAATAAGCTTTTTGTTTAATAATAAGTTACACTCAATTCTTAGATTGACTTCCTCTTTCATATCAAACTGTTTGAATATAAGAAAAGATTTGCTATAATTATTATAGGGTTTTATATTGTAACTATTATGATTTGTTCCACTACATGCATATTATGTTATTGTGTATTATCATATATTCTGAGCCTTAACCATTTATTGTTGATGAGTTTGTGCTAATAAAGTATTTGTATTTGTATGTACAAATTATTAAAAGAAAGATTTTCAATGAAATACACAATTATCAGTACTGTTTTAACTTTAAAGCCACTCCATTTTAATGTGTAAAGAGAAAGTGAACGATCATACATTTGTGAGTGAGGGGTTTTGATTATGCCTCTAATTTTTGTGACAGTTTATTTTTTTTGGTTTTTCATTTGATTGACACTTGACATTTTTCAAATGTGCATCTGTGACCATTATGGTGCCTAAAATAATTTAATTGACTTACAAACAGTTATATTATCCTTCTAAATAAATAAACATATATTCTGGATGTTCAAAGGGACATTTCAGAAAAAAATACAATGCAGTCTTTCTTGTCAACATGTTAATATACAAGTTATTAAATTGAATTTTCGTACATTTAATACAAAAATGTATATGATAACAGGCGACATATTTAACTAAATATTAATTCAGATAGGTCACACCTGACCACGGCATAATACTTATTACTAAAGACATATCAAATATTATCATTTATGTTTTTGTATTCTTTTGAAATGTTGCAAACGTCAAAATGGAACAGTGGGGAAAGTAGAAAACAAACAAAATGATAAAAACTGATTTTATCAGAAAACACATGAACATTAAAACGTTCACTAAGTTGATACTTCAATGAAAATCAGATAAAAAAAATTATGTTTGTACAACACATTCCAGAATTTTAACAGAAAATGAAAAGACATAACAAAATTACACAATTCTATCAGTGTGGAAATTTGTTGTTACATTAATTAATATTTTAAAAGATTAAAATTGTCATTTATATTTTGTTTAAATAAATCTGTTAGAATTATCAGTTATGATTTTGTTTGTCTTATGAGAGTAATGGTCTTCATCCAACAGATTCAACCTAGCTACTGCTAGTAGTCAGTTAACTACGAACATTCATTGACCGTGTTTTTGTTCTGTCCATGTTTATCTTTTGTGCAGGTTTTATCATTTATATATGTATTGTCGTTGGAGATCCAGTTATCAAAAAGGAAGGATGGGGCCAACATGGCCGTGATCGTAGTTGTATGTTTTACTATCTATGTAATCAGTGCCTATCACTACTAAAGTTGTGAATTCGAACCCTGTTCATGACGAGGTGTACTTGATACAACATTATGTGATAAAGTTTGTCAGTGACTTGCGACAGGTCGGTGGTTTTATCAGAGTACTCTGGTTTCCTCCACCAAAAATATTGTCTGCCACAATATAACTGAACTATTGTTGAAAGTGGCATTAAATACCATAAAACATAAAACCATAAACCATCAAAAGGAGAGGGCTGCCGTTGGGATCCAATTAACCGGTTTAACCCCACCTCATTTTGTGCCTGTTCCCATGTCGTATGTCATGGTCTTTTTTGTGTTCAGCCAGGTGAGTTAAGGTGAGAGGTTATTGCTCATTTTGTTGTTATTGATGGAATTATTGATCATCACTCACTTTAAACTTTCTTTTCATAAAACAATAAGCATATGAAAGTAACTGCTCCATGAAAAGGGCCTGGCATCCAAAGGGAGATCTTTTAAGTAAGTACTTATAAATGATTTGTGACAGGATCCAGTTAACATTAAAAGATTAGATAGCGAAAATGAAACTTTTACTTTATGAACTGGTTTCATTTTTGCTCTGTCGAAAGATAACCATTAATATAACACTTATAAGAAAAGCTTGAAAATACCAAAGTGATAATCAGAAGCTGTCAATCAAAAGACAGACATTATACAATGCAATGGCCAAAAGAAAAATGAGAAGCAATGGTGTACAAAACACTTCACAGAAAATTAAGATCGAGCTACTCGAACCCCACTGAAAACTTGGAGAGAACTAAGGTTCTCCATAAGGGTAACCAGTTCCTGCTCCACATGTGACACCCATCGTGTTACTGTAAAACGACATGAACATCATCTGATGTGGAAATCCTGTTGGACACCAGTATATGTAAAAAATACAAACTAGAACTGTGAGTGACCTCACTGAGTGATACCCCCCGCTTGCAATACTAGGATGTTCAAACTTTGGAATACAGGTATATTAGCAAGTTACCAATGAAAAATGAATGGATATGGAGTTATGTCAAGGAGACAACATCCCATCTCCAAAATAAACTAACCAAGAACATACATCTAGGGGTCGCCATAAGTACACGACCCCCCTTTTCGTGAAAGTATAAGTTGAAGTATCTCCCCTTCTAAATTTTAGAAAGCAACGGTATTCCTTCATGCACATCTGCAGGTTGTGTACTACAACTGTGTAAAGTTTCATAAAAATTCAATAAGCAGTTTAGTAGGAGTTGCGCTTACAAGGTACATGCCCCCCCTTTTCGTGAAAGTATAAGATGAATTATCCCCCCTTTTAAATTTTGGACAGTAACCATATTCCTTCATGCACATCTGCAGGTAGTGTACTACAAATGTGTAAAGTTTCACAAAACTCCAATAAGCGGTTTAGGAGGAGTTGCGCTTACAAGGTACACGACCCCCCTTTTCGTGAAAGTATAAGTTGAATTATCTCCCCTTCTAAATTTTAGAAAGCAACGGTATTCCTTCATGCACATCTGCAGGTTGTGTACTACAACTGTGTAAAGTTTCATAAAAATTCAATAAGCAGTTTAGTAGGAGTTGCGCTTTCAAGGTACATCCCCCCCCTTTTCGTGAAAGTATAAGTTGAATTATCTCCCCTTTTAAATTTTGGACAGTAACCATATTCCTTCATGCACATCTGCAGGTAGTGTACTACAAATGTGTAAAGTTTCATAAAAATCCAATAAGCCGTTTAGGAGGAGTTGAGCTTACAAGGTACACGACCCTCCTTTTCGTTAAAGTATAAGTTGAATTATCTCCCCTTCTAAATTTTAGACAGCAACGGTATTCCTTCATGCACATCTGCAGGTTGTGTACTACAACTGTGTATAGTTTCATAAAAATTCAATAAGCAGTTTAGTAGGAGTTGTGCTTACAAGGTACATGCCCCCCTCCTTTTCGTGAAAGTATAAGTTGAATTATCTCCCCTTTTAAACATTGGACAGCAACCATATTCCTTCATGCACATCTGCAGGTAGTGTACTACAAATGTGTAAAGTTTCATAAAAATCCAATAAGCGGTTTAGGAGGAGTTGCGCTTACAAGGTACATGGACGACGGACGGACAGGGTGATTCCTATATACCCCCTCAAACTTTGTTTGCGGGGGGTATAATAACATATATAAAACAGGAATACCCTACAAAATAAATGGGAGTCCAGATGAATAGAACATCTTTTTTAAATGGAAATCGTGGCTTACATCACAACATGGAACTAAAAACGTGAAGACATGTAATTTAACAACACAAAGATAAATAACCAGAGGCTCCCAGGAGCCTGTAATCGCTCACCTGGATCAAAGCTGCTTTCAATAACAACGCAACTGCACTGTGGTGGCCATCTTGGTGGGAGAGTGCGACTGCCGGACACAATTTTGGAAGAGGACCATCCAATGACTATTCCATCAAAGTTTGGTTCTAATTGAGCTACTGGTTCCAGACAAGATGGTTTTTATGTGAATTTCCCATAGGGTCCTATGTTAAACTAAGTACAGCTGTGCAGCCATCTTGGTCAGAGGGCGGGACCACCAGACACAATTTTGGAAAAGGACCATTCAATGACTATTTCATCAAAGTTTGGTTCCAATTGAGCAACTGGTTCCAGACAAGAAGATTTTTATGTGAATTTCCCATAGGTTCCTATGTTAAACTAAGTTCGGCTGTGGGGGCCATCTTGGTCGAAGGGCCGAACCGCCTGACATATTTTTGGAAGAGAACCATCCAATGACTATTTCATCAACATTTAGTTCTTATTGAACAAATGGTTTCAAACAAGAAGATTTTTATGGGAATTTCCCATAGGGTCCCATGTTAAATTAAGTTCAGCTGTGGCGGCCATCTCGGTCGGAGGTCTGAAATGTCAGACATAATTTTGGAAGGGGACCACCCAAGGATCATTTCAGCAAAGTTTGGTTGAGATTGGCTCAGTAGTTACAGAGGAGAAGATTTTTTTTAATTTTCATCCCCCCTTTTTTCTATTTTTAGCTTGGTGGCCATCTTGGTTGGAAGTCGGGATCACCGGATATAATTTTGGAAGGGGGCCATCCAAAGACTATTCCACCAAAGTTTGGTTGCAATTGGCCCAGTGGTTTCTGAGGAGAAGATTTTTATGTGAATTTCCCATAGGGTCCTATGTTAAGCTAAGTTCGGCTGTGGGGGCCATCTTGGTCGAAGGGCCAAACCGCCGGACCTATTTTTGGAAGAGAACCATCCAATGACTATTTCATCAACATTTAGTTCTTATTGAGCAAATGGTTTCAGACAAGAAGATTTTTATGGGAATTTCCCATAGGGTTCTATGTTAAATTAAGTTTGGCTGTGGCAGCCATCTTGGTCGGAGGTATGAAATGCCAGACACATTTTTGGAAGGGGACCACCCAAGGATCATTTCAGCAAAGTTTGGTTGAGATTGGCTCAGTAGTTTCAGAGGAGAAGATTCTTTTAAAATTTCATCCCCCCTTTTTTCTATTTTTAGCTTGGTGGCCATCTTGGTTGGAAGTCGGGATCACCGGACACAATTTTGGAAGGGGGCCATCCAAGGATCATTCCACCAAAGTTTTGTTGCAATTGGCTCTTTGGTTTCTGAGGAAAAGATTTTTATGTGAATTTCCCATAGGGTCCTATGTTAAGCTAAGTTCGGCTGTGGGGGCCATCTTGGTCGAAGGGCCGAACTGCCGGACAAATTTTTGGAAGAGAACCATCCAATGACTATTTAATCAAAATTTTTTTCTTATTGAGCAAATGGTTTCAGACAAGAAGATTTTTATGGGAATTTCCCATAGGGTCCTATGTTAAATTAAGTTCGGCTGTGGTGGCCATCTTGGTCGGAGTTCTGAAATGCCAGACACAATTTTGGAAGAGGACCACCCAAGAATCATTTCAGCAGAGTTTGGTTGAGATTGGCTCAGTAGTTTCACAGGTGAAGATTTTTTTTAAATTTCTTCCCCCCTTTTTTCTAATTTGCATAATCGGTCAAAATTGGCAAAAGTTCAAAGTTCATAAAAAATCCTGTAACATATGTTAAAAAGCTCATCATTATGCTTATACAGTTCAAATTTGGGCACATTCTGGATTAAAATAGAGCAATTTTGGCAATTTGAAGAAATTTCTATTTTTAGTAATGGCGGCCATCTTGGATACAGGACGGCACTGACGGACACGACCATCCCTGCCAGGTTTGGTTTAATTTGGTTCAGCGGTTTCAGAGGAGAAGATTTAAATGTGATTTTTTATCAAAATATGCCTAATTTGCATAATCGGTATATATCGGCTGAAAGAAATATTTCACAGAAAAACCCGGAATATATGTTAAACTACTCCTTGCCATGTAGCTGCAGTTAAAATTTGAGCTCATTTTGACTTACACTAAAGCAGCAATGGACAATTAAAATTTCATCCCCCCCTTTTTTCTATTCTTAGCTTGGCGGCCATCTTGGTTGGAAGTCGGGATCACCGGACACAATTTTGGAAGGGGGCCATCCAAGGACCATTCCACCAAAGTTTGGTTGCAATTGGCCCAGTGGTTTCTGAGGAGAAGATTAAAATGTGAAATGTTGACGGACGGACGACGGACAACAGACGACGGACGAAAAGTGATGACAATAGCTCACATGGCCTAAAGGCCAGGTGAGCTAAAAATGGGTGGTGAACTCGGGTGCTCTGGCAGGGTAAGCAGTTCCTACTTCACAAACACAGTGATAAGTCATGAATGAGGAAAGGATCAGATTGTGTCATTTGTGACGCAGATATGCCATAACTGTTGATCAAGTCATGGTGGCGACCGTTAAACTTTCGAAGTGATGATTTCAACTTAACTATCATGAGCCCTTTGTTTGGTGTAACTATTTGTTTAAAGCGCATTTAGAAAGTTCAAGCTATTAGCCTGCACACTATCCAGCCATCTTTCTAAAGTGTTATTACTTTTAATTTGCTTCACATAGAATAAATTTCTAGTGTATTGGTCAAATCAGATTTGGGAAACTTGAGAGATGATCCCCTAAAACATGCTATGCATAATTCAATAATTCAAGATTGACCTGTATTTTTTAAATCTTCATGTAATTACAAAACATTGGTCAAATGGGATGTCAGAAACTTGAGATAATGCCCCAACCCCTCACACCAAGAAAGAAAAGAAAACAACTGTGTAAGGGGCATAACTCTGGAATGATAAAAGTCAGATACCCCAAAAATAAAACTTGACCTATATTTTATCAATCTAAATGTAATTCAAAATATTACTAGTAGTTAAAGAAACTTAAGTTTAAAAGCTGGAAAACCAAAAGTTGCATGATTAGCAGTGACAGCCATCTTGGATAATTGGCAGGAATTAACAGACACTATACTGGGAGGGGAACATTCCAGAAGTATTAGGACCAATTTTGTTTCATTCCATCAAGTGGTTCTGGAACAGAAGATTTTCAAAGATTTCCAATTTTTCAACCGACCAGAAGCCATGGCAGTCATCTTACATTAAAATTTGGTTCAAGTGGTTATTGAGTAGGGGCATGAAAAACATCTAATTTGAATTAGGTTGACACATCATGATTCTGTTCTTGGTGTAATAAGGATGCATAGCTGAAGAAAAATCTAACATCAATTATTTTAAAATATATTATTTTCTACAAGGGAAATATGCAAACAAATATCACAGTTGAAGGTAAAATATCAAAGGAAAACAAATGTATACAAACAATATATATCTGAAGTGCAATAGGTCATGTGTATATAAGACTAAAAGATCCCAAACTAGTTGCATCACAAATGAGAAGTGATGAAAGGAACAGGCATATAAATTTTCAAAAATAAACACTGAAGCAAACTTAGCCTCCAGAACTATTCAAATATTATCCCCTTTTTCTGTAATTGTTATCAATATTTTTTAATGTGTTTCAATGCATAATACATTATATTTTGTTTCTGTGTATGTGTGTTAGTAGTTTAAAAAATTTATGGATCCCTGATCTACTATATTTGCTGCCATATTTACAGATTTTTCTGTATCCCCCTCAATATTACATATGTTTCAGTTTCTCCCTTCAATATTATACATGTTTCCACATACCCCCTCAATATTACACATGTTTCTTTTTCTCCCATCAATTTTAACCTGTTTTTGTACCTCCTGTCAATTTTAAAGTATTACCGGTAACAAATGTTTCTGTATCTCCCGACAATTTTATAGATGTTTCTGTATCTCCCGACAATTTTATAGATGTTTCTGTATCTCCCGACAATTTTATAGATGTTTGTGTATCTCCATTCACATTTACAGTATTAACAGATGTTTCTGTATCTCCCTTCACATTTACAGTATTAACAGATGTTTCTGTATCTCCCTTCACATTTACAGTATTAACAGATGTTTCTGTATCTCCAGTCAATTTTTCAGATGTAGCTGTCTTAATAATCTCAACTGGAATCTCTGACTGTGTTCCTGTTGAACTGTTACTTGTTAGAGCTGCTGGAGGAGTTGCTCTACTATACTGAGTCAGGGGAATTTTAAATCTTTCAATATTTGATCCAGTTTTCTTTGCAGTCATAAGATTATCGACGTGTAACTTAGCTGCAGGTATCACTTTGCGTGGATCTACGTCTGGTAGAGGTGGACATTTAAATTCACATCGTTTTTCAATATACTACAATAAAACAGTTAATTTTAAAATTGTTGTTATTCATAGCATTTAAAACATCATATTTTAATCATCTGATTGCTAGAAGTAGTAACAAAGAAAACAACAGAACAAAAACATAATGCATCTTGCAGCAGGTTTGTGGCTTCTCCTGGTACTCTGATTTTCTCTACCAATAAAAGTAAGTATCACGTCAAAACAGAAATATTGTTGAAAGTTGCATTAAACATCCATAATTTATAATTCATACATACTGATATTAATTTAAAGGGTAAGGGTTAGGGTTATGGTGTTAAATGCCACTTTCAACAACATTTCAGCTATATTGTGGCAGTCAGTTTTATTGGAGGAGGACACCGGAGTACCAAGAGAAAACCACCAATCTGCTGCAAGTCGCTGACAAACTTTATCACGTAATGTTGTATCGAGTACACCTCTCCATGCGTGGGATTCAAACTCACAACTTTAGTGGATATAGGTGCTGACTGAACAGGTAGTTGTAAATTCAACTACCATATGATCACAACGACCGCTATTAACTTCAAAAGGATTCATAAATGCTGAAGTGACCACCCCAAATTATATAGTTGTTAAATACATTCTCTTTCCCATTAATAATTAATTTTGAATATCAGTATCAAGGTTCATGAATCATTCAATAACTCAAATTAAACTAGAGGCTCAGTGGGCTGAGCATGCGTCGCTCACCTTTCATTCTGCTTTGAGGAAACTTAATACAGAACCTTCCATACATGTAGATGCTTCCTACCAAGTTTTGGTTCATATGGCTAAGCAGTTTCAAAGGAGAAGATTTTGTTAGAAATCAACCAATCAGAAACAAGAATTGCATGTGGTGGCCATGTTTGCTAACCGATCAGGACGAAATGAACAATTTTCATAGAGGACATTCCATAGATGCTTCCTACCAAGTTTCGGTGGTAGCCATGTTCATTAACCGATCTGGACGAAATGAGCAATCTTCATAGAGGACATTCCATAGATGCTTCCTACCAAGTTTCGGTTCATTTGGCCCAGCGGTTTCAGAGGAGAAGATTTTTAAAAAATTGGCCAATCAGAAACAAGAATTGCCTGTGGTGGCCATGTTTGGTAATGGATCATAACAAAATGTGCACTCTTTAGAGAGGACCTTCCATAGATGCTTTCTACCAAGTTTCAGTTCATTTGGCTGAGGGTTTTCAGAGGAGAAGATTAAAATGTGAAAAGTAAATGGATGAGACGACGGACACCAAGTGATGGCAAAAGCTCATACTGCCTTTGGCAAGGTTTGCTAAAAAGAATATTAAAATGTGAATACCTACTTGTAATGTATAGAATAAACATGTTACACTATATCAGCATTAGTTAATTTCTAAAGGAGATAATGGCAAGAGTTATCTTTCTTTTAACATTTTAGGCAAGAGTTATCTTTCTATTAACAGAGGAGAAGATTTTTTAGAAATCAACCAATCAGAAACAAGAATTGCCTGTGGTGGCCATGTTTGTTAACCGATCGGGACAAAATTAGCAATCTTTATAGAGGACCTTCCATAGATGCTTCCTACCAAGTTTCTGTTCATTTGGCCATGCGGTTTCAGAGAAGATTTTAAAATTCGGCCAATCAGAAACAAGAATTGCTTGTGGCGGCCATGTTTGTTAATGGATCGGGACAAAATGAGCATTCTTTATAGAGGACCTTCCATAGATGCTTAATACCAAGTTTTGGTTCATTTGGCCATGCGGTTTCAGAGAAGAAGATTTTTTAGAAATCAACCAATCAGAAACAAGAATTGCCTGTGGAGGCCATGTTTGTTAACAGATCGGGACGAAATGAGCAAACTTTATAGAGGACCTTCCATAGATGCTTCCCACCACGTTTCGGTTCATTTGGCCATGCAGTTGCAGAGCAGAAGATTTAAAAAAATCGTCCAATCAGAAACAAGAATTGCTTGTGGCGGCCATGTTTGTCAATGGATCGGGACAAAATGAGCAATCTTTATAGAGAACCTTCCATAGATGCTTCCTACCAAGTTTCGGTTCATTTGGCCAAGTGGTTTCAGAGGAGAAGATTTAAAAAAATCAGCCAATCAGAAACAAGAATTGCCTGTGGCGGCCATGTTTGTAAATGGATTGGGACGATATGAGCAATCTTTATAGAGGACCTTCCACAGATGCTTCCTACCAAGTTTCAGTTCCTTTGGCAGAGGCGTTTCAGAGGAGAAGATTAAAATGTGAAAAGTTAACGGACGACGGATGCCAAGTGATGGCAAAAGCTCACATTGCCTTTGGCAAGGTGAGCTAAAAACGATACATCCTGGAACTGTTTCCACTAACTTCACCAGATAATTTTTGTTCCATTTTGATCTCAAAGTCAGACATAGCTGAGAAGATAATGAAAATTAAAAACATTTCACATATTATTCTTCATTTTACAGAAATATATCTCAGAAAAATCTTCTACCAAGTGATCCATTTGATAAGTGCTTCCACCGGAGGGAGAGTATTCTTACACAGAATAACTCTAACGAGGACAATATTACAGTGGATGCTAATTGAAAAATTTCACATGTCCTGTTGTTGGATCCCCTAATAAATAAAAATGTTTTGCTTTTAAAATTTTCTTGCTTAGTTTCTGTCCAGTGACTATATAATAATTTAGGACATACCTTAGGCAGCAAGTGATCAAACATTTCTGATCTTTTGTCTGATGCAGGGTGGGTTGATAACCATTCTGGAACATTCTCTGCTTTGTATTCTGACTTCATTGCCATCATGGACCAAAAAACTGTTCCCATTCTAATGTCATAACAAGCCTAAATAATATATAAATATAAAGTATTTACTGAGTTCAGGTAAAAAGAATTTAAGTTAGAATATTTGCTATGAAACATGACTAGAATTTTGAATTGCATTAAACAATCCAGGTTCAGGATACATACACATTTACATTAAAAACAAAAATTGATCCCAAATTCCAAACATTAAATATCTTCAGAATCTTATTAAAATCATGGGGTGACACTATGATACCATCCAATGAAAATGGTAATTAGGAGACTGTGAAAACATTAAAAGTAGCAATTTGTATTAATGCATGTATCATATCGTTAAATATTCATGATGGGGTTAGTTGCATGTGACCCATTATGTGGTTTCTTCAAATCTCCCATGCCGTGACATGTCAGTCAAGGAAAGCAAGTGAGAGATCTGATTTTAACCTCAGTACATGTATGTAATTAACAATTTCCTCGAGAAGATGACAAACTCTTTCACCAATGGAAACAATGATTTAGAAATTATTTTGTTTTCCTTATTTTAAAAGAAGGTGTAATTATGATTTTGTAATAAGCTTCACAACAGTAATAAATATTAATATGACATACCTTTGCTGCCAATTCTAAGCCTACTTTGTCTGCCTCTGTTTCTAAAGCTCTATTATAAGGCATATGTATCATCAACTGAAAAACAAAGCAACCTTGTTCAAGAAGCCTCTATTTAATGAACTTTTTCAGGGATACTTGCACCTCGTCTAGGGGAGTCTATGAATTATCATCAATTTTTGTGTTTGGGACTCACCATTTTTTACAAAAGAATGCACTAGTGGGACTCATGACTTTCTTCTCGTCAATATTTTATCCTACAAGGATCTCCGATTTTACTTCTTTACATGCATTTTATTACCTGGATATAAATAATTTCATTTTAATCAAATCTGGATATCTTCTGTCACGGCAAAATGAAGAGAAAGGGTGTGTAATTTACTTTTTTCCCCTACATTATATAATTCTATCAATCTAATTAAAATAACATCTCTCACTTGGTCCCTTTTACTAATATGTTGTGGCATATGAGATCTGAGGAAACTCCAATATGGATTATATGCGGGTAACCTTATGTTACCATTCAATGAAAATGGTGATATGAAGACAATGAAAGTGCTCAACTTTAAAATTAAACGGCTTTGTTTACTACGAGCAATATCATTGGTCGAAAAGGTATTTATCATATCATTAAATATTCATGACATAATGTCACTTGAATGTGACCAAAAAAATGTGGTTTCTTCTGATCTCCAACTATGTGACGTCAGTAAAGGGGAGCAAATGAGAGATGTGATTTTATTCAGATTGATAAATCTATCAATGTTGATTCCATCTTTTTTCTACAGTGACTACTTGCTTTTGTTCCCAAAATGAGGTCATGGTTCATTCATAATGACCTTATTTGATTATCCATTAATTCTGCTTTCAAATGTAATCTACTTTCTTTTGATCCAACAAACATCTGATTTTAATAAGACTGCAACTCATAGTATCATCATATTAGACCTATGCAGTATCACTGTTTAACATCTGGACCGTCATGGCCGTGATCGCATGGTAGTTGGATTTACAACTACCTATGCCATCAGTGGCTATCACCACTAACGTTGTGACTTCGAATCCCACTCAGGAGAGGTGTACTCGGTACAATATTATATGATAAAGTTTGTCAGTGACTTGCGACAGGTCGGTGGTTTTCTCCGGGTATTACGGTTTCCTTCACCAATAAAACTGACCGCCACGATATAACTGAAATATTGTTGAAAGTGGCGCTAAACACCATAACCCTAACCCTGTTTAACATCTTTATAATGTAAACTAGAGGCTAACCTGAGCCTGCATCGCTCACCTGATGTGAAAAGTTAACGGACGACGGACGCCAAGTGATGGCTAAAGCTCATATTGCCTTTGGCAAGGTGAGCTAAAAATATATAAGATTTCACCTTATGAAGATTAACTTCACTTATCTTAAACTTATAAAAAACAAACTCACTTGAACAACTTTATGGAAGAACCACTGTGTTATTAAGGCTATGCCATCAGTAGGGATGAAAGCCCAGAGTGCTGCCATTACCATTATCACAAAGTAATCTACCAGTTGTATCTTACTCAGCTGTTCTGCCTGTGAAATTGACAAAATTATATAAAGTAGCATATATATTTGAATACATTGGTAAAACATTAAGGCACTTGTATACAGAATAACAGCAGTTTTATCGGTAACGTCGTATATAATTTATGTCACGCTGTTAGTTAATTTTCGGTATCATGGTCGGTCCGTTGATACTGGAAATATCACCTAGTGAGATCAAAGCATAAATTAACGATAAATACATGTAGAAAGGTATCTTGGCTATAGTCGTATGGTAGTTGGCTTTATATATATAATATATATATACGTCTGAAAATTAAACCAAACAGTGTTAGAATTAGATTTTTGAGCCGTCAAATTTTTGTTCTTCCCTCGACGGGATTTGAACTCACACCATTGATACACTGCAGCACACCATTCGCTTAGCCATACGTCCAGCACCCTAGACCACTCGACCACATCCACTCCCTAATTCTAACACTGTTTGGTTTAATTTTCAGACGTATATATATATATATATATATATATATATATATACAACGTCTGAAAAACCAGTCAACGATCAATCTTACGGGGTGTTGGATCTTTACGGTATAACGATACTATACAAGTAAAACAATTATAAACGTCTAAAATGGTTTGTAAAACAACACCAAGTACACAAAACAAAGTGATAAAGAATTAAACACTTCTTTATCACTTTGTTTTGTGTACTTGGTGTTGTTTTACAAACCATTTTAGACGTTTATATATATATATATATATATATATAATCAGAGTCTATTGACCTTGGTTAGGTGTACTCAATACAACTATATGTGATAAATTTGTCTATAATGTGTGGTAGAGCAGTGGTTTTCTTTGGATATTCCAGTTTCCTACACCAAGAAGACTAACTACCAAGATATAACAAAAAATATTTGTTGGCAGTGGCATTAAACATGTACCCATAACATTTACACTAACCCCATGGTTTGTTCATATACATGTATTTGTTTCATATGTTCTACACTTATATGTACCATAACTTGTTCACTAGTGTGATACATATAAGGATGTGAATGGAGTATCCTGTAAAACGATTCACAGTAAATTTTTGCTATAAATAATGGAATCGATTAAAAATGTTTAATTTGACGCTAACGGTAGCAAAAAAAAACTGGGTTTGATGAATCACAACAAAATTTCAGGTTCATGTGATGCTAACGATGAAAAAATGCATTTGACCCTTGACAGTAAAGGGCATCCTCATCCTCAGGTATGTAAAAAAAAATCATGTTTATCTGTGTTTTAAAAGTTGCAATAACAAGACAATCTCAAGAACAGTTAATTAAAATTATCATAACCCTCCCTACTTGCAACCTTAAACTTAAATTGAATGCTATTCTGAACTAAAATGTATACAGCTGAGAAAACTTACTCCATGTTTTAGCAATGCATGTGCCATTTCATGTCCTAACACAATAGCTAGCTGGTTCCTATCAATGACAAATTCCATTAAACCTTTGTGCACAAAAACATGTCCTGTCTAAAAAAAAACATTTATACATTAGATTGAAATATGAAACTACCATAACAACAAAATTGATTGAAAAATAAATATATCAATAATCCTAAGTGATTATCTATTTGTTGAAAATATGCTATGTTAAACAGTAATGGCATACCATTAGTAACTTCAAACTACAAAATAAAACACAGAACAGAAAATGACAAATTATATGCTGATAGAAATCTTGGTCTTGGTTTGGTACAAGTAAGCATATCAAATGGAGAAGACTTCATAAGTTAGATTAATTAACTTGTGTCTAATCCATTTTGTTCCATACATGTATTTGGCAAATAAAATATGTTTAAACTAAACATATTATAAATAAATCTGCATAGATTTACTTCAACTCAATAAGATCTAGACTACTTGTATTCTCAATTAAGTTTAGAAGAAAGAATCTGTCGGTTGTAGACCATTACTCCAAGGATAAACTATCGGAATTTTTTTAATTTATTTATTTTATCTAATTAAGCCATGAGAGAGTAAATAAACTATACCGGTAATAATAGTAAACTTAAAGATTATGGAAATTTCTCACAAAGTACCAGAATTCACAGAAACAGGAACAAGAGAATGGCAGTTACAAAATGTAGTTGTAAACTGGGTCAGGTTATGTTTATTTTACTTTGGCATGCATCAATAATTCTTGTTGTTCCACTTAAAATAATACTTTGATGTCATCATGTTTTTAGCAATTCAATATCAAACCATATTAGAAGTGATCCAATGATCGTTCTAGTACAACTTAAATTTAAACGAATGAGAAGTTTCTAAGAAACAGCCTTTATTCATTTGTTCATAGGGTGCTATGTTAAACTAATGTCCTGAGATGACAGCCATCTTGTTTTCAGAACGGCACAAAACAACAATATATACGTTCTGTAGAGAATCATGAAAGTTGCATTCCATTCATGTTTCAGGGCTTTCAATATTTTTCAAGTGTACCAGTACTTCACTATTTACAGGCGGTACTTTTTTTATTTATTAAAATTTGAGCATTTCTTATGAATATCTTATACAACACTCTTTGAAATTAGGTGAAACCAAATAATACTTTAAATAGGTAAAAGTATCTGTCCTTGTACCAACCCTTATTGAAAGGTCTGATGTTTCAATTGAAATGTTTCCTTGAAGGAGATTTTTTAAACCATTTTAGAGATTGTGTATCATACATACTGGTAATACAAAGGCATTGATTTCAGGATCATCTATGATAGCTACTACCCATTTCTGTGACTGAATCTCTTTGATGTCTTGATTAGCAATTACTAATGTCTTTAACGTTTCAACGACATATTTGTAGTAAGGGTGATCTGGTGGTAGATACTTTTCTTTCAATTGCTCTTCAAACTGAAAATAAAACATTTGTATGAATTAAAACCTAGATTGCTAGTAGCAAACTGTAAACTAGAGGCTCTCAGGAGCCTGTAATAGCTCACATGATTTTTGATTTGACTTCTAAAGTTTGTAGAAAATGGGAATATCATACATAATTTTGAAAAAGGGCCAACCATTTTTAGATCATTTCAGCTCATATATCTGAGCAGAAGATTTTGATGTGATTTTTTTCTCTCATAATATTCCATTATAGTTAATCTATATAAATTGATTGAAGAAAAATTTCACAGAAATACCAGGAATATATGTTGAACTACCCAATGCCATGTAGCTGAATTTTGACTTTTCATAAAGCAGCAAAAGACAATTAAAGAAATTTCTATTTTTATTAATAGATACCATCTTGAATGGAGTGCGAAGTTGTCAGACACAATTTTGAAAGGGACCACGAAAGGACCAAATTTTGCTTAAATTAGTGCAGCAGTCTCAGAGGAGAAGATTTAAATGTGATATTTTATTAAAATATGTCCAATTTGCATAATCGGTATAAATCGGCTGCACATTGACCAAAATTTGCTGTTTGTATCTTAAGGTGTAGATTTTATTTAAATTTCATTTTCAAATGTTTATAAATAGAAGAAAAAGAGACAGAATCATGAAATAAATAACTGGTACATACAACCCTAGCTGCATTAATGATATGGTATTTTATTGTGTGTAGAGATTTCAAATTCTCATACATTTAACTCAAAATAACTCGGAAGTTGCATAACTGATTATTTCTTTGATTTAACTTATCAAAACTTTGTGTGAATATAGATTGAACGATTGAATAGTTGCTATTACACCACCATGTCCACAATTTCAGCTCTATCATGACAAGGTTTAGTGTAGTGGAGACAGAGAAATCAATTGGTATCAGTAATAACATGGCTAACATTATTATTTATGGTAAAATACACCTTGCATTAAGCTTGCTACCAGCCTAGACCTCATTGATGAAATAATAGAGGTTGTAACATAAATACACATTTTTCCTTTGATGTTTTTATGCAGTATTAATCAACTTAAAAATAGTGAACTTTTACAAACCATGGTCTAACATGAAGATCTTGATGTTATTCCATGATTTTGATGTTATTCCATGATTGTGCGGACCTCGACGAAAGCACCCAATATTGATTTCTGTTACAAACCATACATGTATATACAAAATGTACCATGGATCTTACTCATGAACTTATTTAAACCAACTCATCCTTCGGATTCGTTGGTTTAAATAAGTTAATTCGTAAGACGATTAATTGCCTTTATAGACACTAAAAATGTAGTTCCATTACAATTAAATGTAAATACCATGAAACTGACTGGAATCCTCAGATTAACTAAAGTAAAACATTAAGATACAAATTATTTACAGACACATTTTGGTACTAAAGTCAAATCCAGTACCAGTATATATTTTAAATGATAATGATACCTGTTGAGCCTCAAACTCCATTACTTTTGTAAACTGTTTGTCAGTAAAAGCAATAAATCTTTCTCTCCCAGTTATTGGAGCAACTTGTAAATGAGTCCAATAAAAAGCGTAAGCAGCGACACACAATGCTGTAATTCCAATAACAATCTCTTTCCATTGTTTTTTAGATAAATGAATGAAATGTAACCTTTTATTATCTGGTAGTGTCTTCCACCATTGTCTGAAGCCTCTAAAATAAAGCATCAAATTCTATTAATGTTTAGTAATCCATATTTGATAATTGTTTACCAGAAATATGTTCCACAACACAGTGCTACTATGTATGTTTTTAATGGTATTTATCATTTTTAAAGGTTTATCTTTGATTTTCATAGATCTTTTCAGAAGCTCACATCTCAGTTGATCAGATATCCCAGAGCTTGTGGTTCATATCAAGATTTCCTTGATAGAGGGTTGCTGCTAACAAGGAAGCTACTGAACTAAGGGTTCCTATTGGTAAAGTTGAAGTCATCACTTTGAAAATTTTACTGTCGCCACCATGACTTGGTTAGCCGTTACGGAACATCTGTGTCACAAATGATCACAGATATGTTCCCACTTCAACTTGTCGTAAACACTTTCCATTCCTTTCCTCATTAATGACTTATCATCGGGTTTGTGACTAGAGTAATACGACAAGTGCCATTAGTGAAACTGGAACTCCTTACCCCTGTTTTTTTACAGGGGTTTGTGTTACTCAATCTTTAGTTTTGTGTGTAATGTTTTGTAGATCATTGTTTGTCCTTTTTCTTTTGGCCATTATGTTGTCTGTCCTTCTTTGATTTACGGATTCTGATTACCCTGTTGATATCTTCAAACTCTTCTTCAAACAATATATTTCTATATTTTTTGTAATTCTTTATTGTTGATTATACATGCTAAACAATTCATCATCCCAGACTGGTACATTTTTGGCTGAACATATTAGAAATTAAAATCATTTGAAGAAATGTATATTTGTATAAACCTGGTCTGTCAAACAGAAGTGAACCATTCAAGGAAAAAAATAATTGAGCCAATTTTGTGTTGTAAGGATATATTAGTAAATTATTATTAGGGACCCAGTAGGTCAAGTGACCTGAAAATGTTAGACTATTCCCCTCTTTGCTTATATTTGTTTTATAGAATATTTCATGTACATATGTGTACCATGAGGAATCAATCCTGAAGTGAATTCTGAAGTCAGTGCTCTAATAGATTAAACCAAAGAATTACTTCCCCTGATCGGCTGATGCAACCATGTAAGGTCTAAGGATGCCTTTATATTTACTTTTATACAACACTCTCCACTTTTTCTTTTTGAGGGACTAGTACCAATGTGTCCATGAACTTTAATGTTATTGGAATATACACCATGATTCCCTCTGTTACCAGTAAAGTAGTAATGTGCTTGTATTGCCACTGTAAAAAATGCCCTGCTTGTATACATGCACCTGAGTGCCGACAGCCAGATTTAACTAACCTGAAACCTCTGGATTTGAAGTCAGCACTCTACCTGCTTGAGCAGAAGAAGTACTTCCCTGGTGCAACCGGTTAAGGCTGCCTTTATATCTACTAAAACTATCATACATCATTACCTTCCAGTTAAAATGCTTCCTCCTTTGAGCAATGTTTTCACAATTACCCACACATGTGGGCCTACATATCGCCTCGAACTTGTATGAAATTGACATTTTAAACATTCAAATTCTCTGCACTTCGTTGCTTGTGGTTTAAAACTCCTCAGTTGTGGAATTCTCCATATCAACAACTTAGATAATGTTGAATTTCGTGTACTGGGTGTAGTAGAAAATGTTAAAGTAGAAAGAAGGGTTTTTGTTTTCGAATGCAAAGTTCTTTGTTTTAAAGATATAAACTTAATAGGTTGCGATGCTGCTCTGGAGAAATTCATTTTCTTGAGCTTAGTATAATTCAACAAACCAATGTCAGTGTCATCTCTATTTTTATGTTTTCAAAAGTGAAACTAGGAAATTAAAGGTGAGTTCAAAACTCTATCGAAGTAACCAATCGATATCATTCAAATGCACCAAAACCAGTCCATGGGTAACATACAGATATTAATATGTGGGATGAAATACTATACTTTCTTCATAATAGCTAAGTATCTAATGTATAAAAAAATAACCAGTCAAATATTTGCTTAGCACGTATAAGCTATCAGTAGGTACCCGAACGCATTCCAATAATCATTTGGTGTATCTAACTACCAATTACAAAATGTTATTTCACAAGTCTTACTTCAGCTTTTAATATTTTCTTTCTAGGCCTACCAAAGGTAAACGAAATATATACTTAATATTTTCAATATTTATTTCGTATAATTTTAAAGTCTTAAATTTCCCCAAAAGAAAAATACCCATCAAAATCAAGTAAGCGTATAGTTGGTTATTAGACAAATTTGCTAACCGGAAGTTAAAACGCCATTTTCAGATTTCGATCTTTGACATCGAAGTTTTTTAGGAGAATCTGGCACTTTCCAGTGAACCACGAGAACAGAATGGAAAATGAATATGTTATGAAACAGTATCTGTTCATTTTAATTTCATTTGTAGTGCCTCTGCAGTCTGTTTTCACATGACGACATGTCCATCTGGAAAATCCTTCAAATTTTGATTTCACGTTTTCATTTTCGATTTTAGGAAATTTTTTACTCTGTTGCCTTTATATTTGTTAACTCTCATTTATTCAAAGAGCACAACGATTAGTGTTATTTATACTTAAACACAATATAGTCAAGCTTTCAAGGGTAATATGGTGTAAAAAGTTGACATTACAATACACAACTCAAAAGTTGACGGCTGACGCATTTAAAATTTTATTTAGAGTTACAATCTAAATATTTAGATGAACTCAATGCAAAGATGTAAAAGTGAATCAACAGCCATCTTTGCGACTTTAACCATAGCAATGTAAACTCAGCATTATTCATCAAAGTATTTGAAAAGATGGCGACTCAAAATATACTTACATAAATATAAAGATCAACAGCAATGGGAGATCCTTTAGTACGGAAATCTGCAGCTCTATCCCGTTTGAGACATCAGTTGCGAAAGAAACGTGAATCTCTAGCAGACCATTTTGAATTCAAAATGTATATAATTTTCCATTTTAAGGATAAGGTAATTATATTTCTATAGAACCTTTAATTCATGTTTTCCCTTTGTATTTAATAAGAAAAATCCATTAAAGTATAGAAATGGTGTGGTTTTAAAGATGTTCAGTGGGCTAAATCTGACAAGGGAATGTTCTAACTTAAGTTTACAAATTATGAAATAGGTTTGTTCTTCAATGGAATTTAGCTGGTAATGGGAGTGCAGTGAGCAAATTATCAATTTGGAGGGAGGTTATAATTGTTAATTTAAGTTGTATCTATTCTTATTTCAGTGGTTTTATACTAATTTAAGTAGGGTTCTCTAAAAAATAGTTTTTCTATTCAACAAACATCTAATTTAATAGGGAATAATGTAATTTATGACATGCATTTCTAATTTTCATTATGCTTGGTCTTGGTTTTTTAAGGAAAAATACACTGAAATTAGAATAAAACTGCTATAATAAAATAAACACCAGACAGATTATATCATTTTTCATTAATGAATTTCTTGGATTTGATTCAGATGAATCAGAAAGGTTGAGCAACAGGAACCCCACTAAGATATGGGGTGAACACAGGTATATGGTATGCAGTTCCTGCTCCTCTAGTTGCACCAATTGTGTTACTGTAAAATGATACAAACATTTTATATTAATTATCTGATATAGAACTTGTGTTGGATACCAATATACGTAAATTAATACAAATAACATGAACAGCCTACAGAACAAATGAGAGTACAGAGGAATGCATCTTGTTTTTGTCTTGTGTAAATTTAAATGTATATATGTTTCAGCAAAAGAAAAATGGTGCTGTATTTGAAGTTGCAGAAGTAATACCTGTTATGACAAACAATTATGAAGATAGCATAATGAAAGGAGTAAAGGTAACTTGTAAATTTAAGGTCACCAGGAAAATGGTCAGTTAGAAAGGTATTGATGGCCAGGAACCAACTTCTATTTTTTGCAACAATTACACTTGGTACTATCAATAAATAAAACCTGTACATATATTAAAATGATCAGCAAATATTTTTATTCTGTCGAAACAGTTCCAAAATCAAATAGAGAAATTGTAGAAAGTTGCAAGATCGACACCCCTAACACATATTCATGACCGCTCAATTTCCTGGCATTAGAATTTAGATTAGAAAAAAACATTACAAATTGGTCGACTGTATATCTCAACTTTGTAATGTATGTTCCAGTGATTTATAATTGAAATGCTTTATCTGCATTTAAAAAAAATATTTGGTGGATCACAGTATTGTGCTGAACCTGTTAATTTGGCTAATGTGTGAATATTCAAAATTTATTTATTGTTTATATTATATAGCTATCAAATAGTTTATTCTGGTTAAACATATTAATATATTTTTAGCTCACCTTGCCACAGGCAATGTGAGCTTTTGCCATCACTTGGCGTCCGTCGTCCGTTTACTTTTCATATTTTAATTTTCTCCTCTGAAAACCCTCAGCCAAATGAACTGAAACTTGGTAGGAAGCATCTATGGAAGGTCCTCTCTAAAAAGTGCACATTTTGTTATGATCCATTACCAAACATGGCCACCACAGGCTATTCTTGTTTCTGATTGGCCGATTTTTAGAAATCTTCTCCTCTGAAACTGCTTGACCAAATGAACCGAAACTTGATAGGAAGCATCTATGGAATGTCCTCTATGAAGATTACTCATTTCATCCCGATCGGTTAACAAACATGGCTACCAACGAAACTTGGTAGGAATCATCTATGGAATATCCTCTATGAAGATTGCTCATTTCGTCCCGATCAGTTAGCAAACATGGCTACCACCGAAACTTGGTAGGAAGCATCGATGGAATGTCCTCTATGAAGATTGCTCATTTCGTCCTGATCGGTTAGCAAACATGGCCACCACATGCAATTCTTGTTTCTGATTGGTCGATTTCTAAAAAATCTTCTCCTTTGAAATTGCCTGGCCATATGAACCGAAACTTGGTAGGAAGCATCTACATGTATGGAAAGTTCTGTATTAAGTTTCCTCAAAGCAGAATGAAAGGTGAACGACACAGGCTCAGCCCACTGAGCCTCTAGTTTATAAATATTGTTGTTTTTCAGGAGGAAGCCTATTCTTTAGAAAGTTCAATGGAATTGTTAGAAAAGGATGTTGTTCAGCTTCATGCTCCAAGATGGCAATCGATGAGGAGGGTATGCTCATAAATTAACTTTTAATTTGTAAATTAACAAAATGTAGAGCTGAAAGTTTTCTTGTCAAAACCCATCAATAAAAATGTTACAATATTTATTGTCCAGCATCATTGTGATATGTAGATCAGCAATACAATCACTGTACATTTATTAAAATATGTGTCAAAGTGTCATGTTGGATAGTCTCTCATAATCATTTACATCCATATCCTTTTAAACTAATTTAGATTTGTACAAACGAACACCCCATGGTCCATGGGTTCAAAGTTTCACAAAGGCAAAAAAAATAATAAAAGATTTTCTTTAGAACTAGTGCTGGAAATGCAAATATATATGTCATGAATCATCATTTTGATATACTAACATACATTCAAGCTTGCACAAATGAAGACCACTGTTGCTGTGTGATCTGAGTGCTAGCGGTAAAAAAAAAACAGGAATAAAAATGGGGAATGTTATTGTGTTTAACATAGGCTGAAGAAACTTTAAAAAGATCAACTCATGTTCTTGTATATGTACTGGACTTGGCCAGAGTCCTTGTTTAATTTGATTTCACCAATAACAAACATTTACCCATAATGCATTCATATTTCTGAATTGGTTCATTAATAACAGAAAATTCATATGAAAAACAGAAAAATATCAAAAGTTAAGGGACATCACTCTTTTGCTGTTCTTCATCTCACAGACACTGAACTTGTCAACAGAAAATTTAATGTGTGCATGAACAAAGTGATACATAATTTCACTTGAAAAACATGATAAAGAAATAAAAGAGACATATTTTTTGTACTTTAATACATGTACATAATATTTAATAGATGTTTCAGGTATTTATATTCTTTTTGTTTTTTTTGTTCTTATTTTGTGTACAATTTAATATGTATTAAAAATATTTGGTTTGCAGGATGTTCTTGGGTGTACAACAGAAATTGATTTCTTCTTATGGCCACGAAATGACATAGAAAAAATAGAATGCATACTCTTCTCTCGATGGAAAGGCGATGATGCACCATTTAAACCTATTCAGGTATACTAATCAACAATAATTTCACAAAGGAGGGTGGTGTTAAGATTCAACAAAATCTTCTCCCGGAATAAGGCTGGAATGTCTTTGTTTAAGATCTAGGTCTAGACCAGAACCTTTTAGCCTACTTGGTTTTTTTTGACTGTATGGTCAAGTGTCAGATGCATATAATTTTTTTGTATTACTTATGTCATCCATAAACTTTTCACATTTCAACCTTTTTTTTATAAGCATGATAATCCACAAGGCCAAAAAGAAAGAAATTTGGTAGAAATGCTACTTGGATTTTCATCAACATTTTATGTGATTTTCATTCCATTAGAAAATTAATCGTGCTTTCTGCTTAACTGATACATTTATATTTCATATCTCTTCCATATGAATTATTGAATTGTTACATTCTTTACAGTATCCAGTTTTAGTTTTAGTTTTCGATCAGAAATACAAGATTGACACCATCGCATGACAAATTTTGAACATAGATTGGGAAATGAATAAAATAATTGTTTTAGAAACTTGATTGAACCCAAACTATATATGAATAATCATCAGGGTTGGGTTCAATTACTTTAAAAATTAATTAAATACTTTCAATTACATTGCAATATTTTTCAATTACATTATATTGCAATTACAGTGGTTTTTAAAAAGTATCGGATTTTTTCCAAATACTTTTAAAAAGTAATTAATTACATTACAATTATATTTTAATTCACAAAAATCAGAAAAATCACAAAAACTTTCCATACCAAACTAAGTTAAGTATTAATACTTACATGTGATACAATTAACACTGAACTGTTCACAGCATGGTGTGATTAACTCAAATCTGTCACCATACACCTGAGGCATGGGATTAGTCTTGTCTAGATACCTTGATCATTCAATAATGATCTTGATTAAATAAACAATGTTAAATGATGGGTTTAAGTGTTATAGAAATTAAGTATATTGTCAGGGATGATTAATACAATCTAATTTAACAGTAAAATTGGTGTTGACCATTCTTATATACATGTAGCCTATATGCAATAAACATGATATTGATAAGCATGTATTTTCTGAATTCAGTTTATTGTTTTTCATATTATCAAAAATTGTATAATTTGTTTTACATCAATTTATCTTCTTTCTTTTTTTTGACAATGAAACAAAAATTTTCTTTAGAGATAAATATTACTTCAGTTCTCAGGTAAATAAATTGAAGCTTTTCAAGCATATAGTGTATGTAATTGAAATGTATTTAAAATGTAATTGCAATTACACCAGTTTTTCAAAATGTATTTAAATATATGTACATTCAATTACATGTAATTGAAATCTAGCTCAATTACAATTACTTTCAATTACTTCCAAAAAAGTAATTCATTGCAATCAATTGCAATTACCCCATCCCTGATAATCATTGGATGGTCCCTTCTGATGTGGATTCAAACTCAAAGAGATTTGACAGGACATGACATAGTTTTCACATACATGTAGAACCTTATGGGAATATGAAATAAAAAAAAAACTTCAAAAACTACATACTAGATTGATCTTGAGCTGTGTATGAATAACCAGGTTAGGGATACATGCCCAAGTGAACCTCTGTTTTTATTCCCAGAGTTTTGGTCTTCAAGTAGCAGGTTCTACCATCATAGTTAGCATCAGTTTACAATGAGCATTCACTGACACTGCTGTTGTATAGTCCATGTTAATGTTGGCATCACCTTTGTTGAACTGCTTGAACATCTAGGTATTAGGCATGGAGAGTTGTAATCTCATCATAAACTTATATAAATCTCACTACATGTTTGTGCTTGTCTCAAGACAGAATCTTGATTACCTTTCAGTATCAATTGTATTTTGAGGTTTTAAGGATTATGGTTCTGGTATTTCACGCCAATTTCAAAAGAATTATATCGACAATAATCGTGGCAGTCAGTTTTATTGATGGAGGAGAGTGAAGTACCCAAAGAAAACCACTGACCTGCCTCAGAACGCTAATAGACTTTATCACATAATGTTGTATTGTGTACACCTTGCCATGAGTGAGATTCAAACTCACTATTTTAGTGGCGATAGACACTGATTTCACAGGTATTTGTAAAGTTAACTACCATACGATCATGACCACAACAACCCCTTTTGAGGTTTTAAGTGAACCAGAGTAGTGGTTATGTTCAATCATTACTATTTCACTTTCTTGCCAGTTTGTCACATTTCTGTATACATTTAATTTACATTTTGAGATTCATCAATATTTTACTTCCTCTTTATTATTTACAGGCAGAATTTAATTTTCTACGTGGTGACTATGAAAAACAGTTGATGCGACTTCTAACAAGAAAGGAGAAATCTGGAATGATTATCAATAACCCTGCACAATCTATGTTTCTGTTTATAGATAAAAATCAATTACAGGTCAGTTATTTAAAAAATGTATTGTATAGTTCAAATGTGTGAATTGATAGACAGAATAAAAAAGTGTTAGACCTATTAAATGTGTTTATCAAAAATTGGAAAGCACATAGGATGGGGAGGGGCTCTCCTTACACCAGAACTAGAGTCAAACAAAGGAGGTATATATATATTTACATAGAATTCCACCTGAATCATTTCCCCCGTAAGTTTTCACCAAGGCCAAAATGGAAGTGCATGTATACAGGGTCAAATATTCACATATTGAGACCAAGGTTTCTCAATTTGAACATTTTCAAGTGTGCTTTAAAAAATAGTTCTATTTGTGTTGAAAGATATTATAAAAAAAAGTTTCTAAATGATAGTTTGCAAGGGGCCGTCATGGTCGTGATCATGATCGTATGGTAGTTGGATTTATAACTACCTATGCAATCAGTGCCTATCACCACTAACGTTGAGAGTTCGAATCTCACTCAGTCAAGGTGTACTCGATACAACATTACGTGATAAAGTTTATCAGTGACTTGCGGCAAGACGGTGGGTTTCTCCGAGTACTCTGGTTTACTCCACCATTAAAGCTGACCACTGAAATATTGTTGAAAGTGGCATTAAACACCATAACCTTAACCTACTCCTGATAGTCTGCAAATGAATTTTTATCTTGATCTATCTTCAGAAAATGAATATTAAATACTATGTGAAGATACAATATCACTATAAAACAGGATACTGTTGAAAAGTCTTCAATTTTGGGAGTTTCATCAATAAATGTAAAGTAGATTTTCTCCTGAAATTATTTTGGTAAGAAGTGAATGTAGGATATTTTTACACAGCAGTGCAAATATAAGATAGAAGATCATAAAATTTGAAATGTTCAAAAATCTATTTTGTGAATACTTTATCTCCAAACACATGCATAGAACACATTTTCACATGTTTTACACATGTTAAAAGAATACTCGTAACATTTAATTTACCAATGATAATTTATTTATATTTGACTTCTATTTGTTTTTCAGACAAGCAAAAACAAAGTGATTGTGTTTAAACTGTCTAGTGTATGCTTATATCTACCACAGGTAAGGAATATTACTTTTAAATTTATCTTTTCAGGGAAATTGTATGGTACTTATCACACCCACTCCACCGAATAACACTGTATAATTGTGAACCAAATAGATATTTTTTGACATTATCCTTTCTACAAGATTAACTATAATCGTATAACAAATGATTGTTTTCTAGTATCACAACCTAAGAAATGATATTATCAGCCTTATGAGTATTTTAAAGATCCTTTAAGCAAAAAAACCCAGATTGTTTGAAGATAATAATAATAAAAAAAAATAATAATAAAGGGAAGGGGTCAAAAATATAACAAACCACAACATTACGAATCATTCCTATATACATATGTTTAGTTTGATCTTTAAAGGATACCTATTTTCATGAACTAGGGCTTATTTCATTTTTCAAAATAAGATTTGAGAAATTTTACAATGTGTAATACTTTACTGTTATTTTTGTTGTTGTTTATTTTGTAGGACCAGTTAACATCATGGGGACCTGGCACAGTGGAAGAAATTCTCTCAAAACATATTCCAGAATAGACTCAACCAAATATTATATCAGGGATATTCCAGAATAGACTCAACCAAATATTATATCAGGAATGATAGTTGTCATATGATTTTTAGTGCAACTTTTAAACTAGTTAACCGAAACGGTTGTATAATATTTTGCCCTCACTTTGTGTCGGTCATTGGTGTTTGAGATCTAAAGCCAAAGTCACAAGACCTATTTTGACAAAATATTGTATTATGACCAGTTAGGTTAGATCTTAACAATTTGTGATACAAGCTTGGATTTTAATACCAAGAATGGTTGAAAACATTAATTTTCTAAGTCAGGAATAAGATAGGCATATCATCTATAAGGAATAAAAGCAACAGACTATAAATAGAGATCTATTTTTATACAAAAACATGTATGTTAAAAAAAACTGAGCTTCTGGTTTAGCCATACTATTGTTGGAAACCTCAGTTTAAAAGAATGAAGTGTCTGTTTGATACACTTCCAAGAATTTTCTTCCTTGAAATTAAAATTATGTTATTAACCTGATGTTAATATAAAAAAGATCACAGATTCTTTGCCTCAGTTTATTTTGTAGCTGATAATATCTGGTTTTCCTAGTGATTATATTATTTAGCTCCAAGGTTCACTTCATTGATCAGTACAATGTTTCAATTATACCTCCTAATTCTCCATATAAGATGAATATCTGTAACTTTCCTATAAAAGAATATACATGTCTTCAAAATTGATATTGCATCCTCTTTTTTAACCTCTCGGCAAAACTGAGCAATACATATCAGGGTCGATCTTTAAGTGGACCTCTTTAGATGTGTGATGGTAGTTCATCTAACTCATAGGTCCATCCACTTTTAAAATATATTAGAACTGCCCAATTTCTTGAAGAATTGATTTCTTTTTTCACTTATCTGCTGTAAAAAAATAATTCAACTGTCTTATAAAATGTTAATCAGTTTACTGCTGTATTTTTTTTTAATTTTTGCTAGCAGACTGGACATTAGTAAAAAGTATAAAATAAACAGTTATTCTATTTTGTAAATTATCCAAAGAAATAGTAAGAAGTGCTTTCATATTGTATAAACTGCCAACATTTTTGTTACAAGTAAAATTTACTTGTGTGTTCTTTGATAATCATTTCAAAATATATATGTATGGTCCAAAATGACATTTATATGGCTCCACCCTTTTTGAATCATTCTTCCTGTGAAACATATTTGTATATACAAGCTCAATGATTTCTTACAGCACTGGCATCACAGAATTTCTGACATAGTAACATGCTTTTAACTTGACCTTACATCTTGGGTTAAAGTTCAATATTAACATTTATTTATTTGAAGGTCTTGTAATCTTTTCACTTTACATCTGTTGTCACCAGTTGTAAATGTTCGACATTTTTAAAATCTTCTTCAAAACGACTGGGCCAAAGTTCTTTTTGTCAATCTGAAATCCAAAATAGCTGCATAGTATCTGTGGTGAATTGTAAGAACATCTTCTAAATCTGATTAAAATCTTATGCTAAATATGCTACACTCCATTAACATCGGACAACTCTCACCTTCCGTGTAGATGAACTTTTGTATTATCTCTGGATTCTCATTGGTGAACCTGCAGATAAGATTTTATTATTGGCATTTTCATTGGTTAATCTGAAGTTCATTTGGCCTTGTGGTCATAAAACATTTTGAGTACTGATACTCCAAAATCGTCCAATCAGAACACTATATATTGGATACAGTGTTCTGATTGGCTTTTTTAGCTCACCTGACCCAAAGGGTCATGTGAGCTATTGTCACCACTGAGCGTCCGTCATCTGTCGTTCGTCGTCCGTCCGTTAACTTTTCACATTTTAATCAACTCCTCTGAAGCCACTGGGCCAATTTGAACCAAACTTTGGTGGAATGGTCCTTGGATGGCCGGTGATCCTGACTTCCAACCAAGATGGCCGCCAAGCTAAAAATAGAAAAAAGGGGGGATGAAATTTTAATTGTTCATTGCTGCTTTAGTATAAGTCAAAGTGAGCTCAAATTTTAACTGCAGCTACATGGCAAAGAGTAGTTTAACATATATTCCGGGTTTTCTGTGAAATTTTTCTTTCAGCCGATATATACCGATTATGCAAATTAGGCATATTTTGATCACATTTAAATCTTCTCATCTGAAACCGCTGAACCAAATTACACTAAACCTGGCAGGGATGGTCCTTGGGTGGGTCCCTTTCAAAATTGTGTCTGACAGCCCTGCCCTCCATTCAAGATGGCTGCTGTTACTAAAAATAGAAATTTCTTCAATTGTCCATTGCTGCTTTAGTATAAGTCAAAATGAGCTCAAATTTTAACTGCAGCTACATGACAAGGAGTAGTTTAACATATATTCCGAATTTTTCTGTGAAATTTTTCTTTCAGCCGATTTATACCGATTATGCAAATTAGGCATATTTTGATAAAAGATCACATTTAAATCTTTTCCTCTGAAACCGTTGAACCAAATTAAACCAAACCTGGCAGAAATAGTCCTTAGGTAGTCCCATTTCAAAATTGTGTCTGACAGCTCCACCCTCCATTCAAGATGGCTGCTGATACTAAAAATAGAAATTTCTTCAATTGTCCATTGCTGCTTTATTATAAATCAAAATGAGCTAAAAAAAATTACTGCAGCTACATGACAATGAGTAGATTAACATATTTTCTGGGTTTTTCTGTGCTTTTTTTCTTTCAACCGATTTATACTGATTATACAAATTAGACATATTTTGATAAAAGATCACATTTAAATCTTCTCTGATGAAACCGCTGAACCAAATTAAAGCAAATTTGGCTGGGATGGTCCTTGGGTGGTCCCATTTCAATATTGTGTCCGACAGCCCCGCCCTCCATTCAAAATGGCTGCTGTTACTAAAAATAGAAATTTCTTTAGTTGTCAATTTCCGCTTTATTACAAATCAAAATGAACTCAAATTTTAACTGCAGCTATATGGCAATGAGTATTTTAACATATATTCTGGGTTTTTCTGTGAGATTTTTTCAGCCAGTTTATTCCGTTTAGGAATATTATGAGATAAAAATCACATCAAAATCTTTTGCTCAGAAATTTGAGTTGAAATGATCTTTGGGTGGCCCACTTTCAAAATTATATGTAACACCCCCATTTTCTATCAAATTTAGATGTCAAATTGAAAACCAGGTGAGCGATTACAGGCTCCTGGGAGCCTCTAGTTTCATGTGCGACTACAAAACATGTTCTCAAAGAAGTTTATGGCCATAAAACCAGGACATAAGGTTAGCTCAAAATGTTAATATTAGAGTGGAGTGTATGAATATTATTTTAATCTGATTGACCCACTTTTAGAAACTAAAAAGCTAAGTAAGCACAAACTGTACATGAATGATCATGTGATAGTTATGTACAACATTTATACTTTAGATTTCGTTCACAAATACAGGATAGATTAATTATAATAAAATATCTATTTTTTATCTTAACGTTTCATCTTGGGGAAGGCTCTCAGAAACTGTTTTTGTTTATTTAAACACTGTAGCATTTTATTTCCTCGTTACAAAAAAACATGCAAACTGTTTTTGCAATAGATTATTGTAGTGGGAGAGGGACAAATTAAACATATTTGTGCAGTGGAGAGTTAAAAAATGAGTGAAAGTGTCTTGTTTTTTGTGTGTATTTAAGGTCCAATAATATTATTTGCTTCATTTTGTGTGGACAAAAGGGTTGGTGTGAATGAAAGATAAAAAAAGACATTTCTGAAATAAATGGGTTATGAATGAGAAGAAATAGTGATATATTTTTATCTTATGTTGATTTATTTTTGTTTTGCTGATATTTATATGTTAACATGACTATTCAGTTTTTTGGCAGCACATTTATTATTAAGTTCATTGTCATTTTTAGCTCACCTTGCCAAAGGCAATGTGAGCTTTTGCCATCACTTGGCGTCCGTCGTCCGTTAACTTTTCACATTTTAATCTTCTCCTCTGAAACTCCTCAGCCAAATGAACTGAAACTTGGTAGGAAGCATCTATGGAAGGTCCTTTATAAAGATTGCTCATTTTGTCCCGATCCATTAACAAACATGGCCACCACAGGCAATTCTTGTTTCTGATTGGTCAATTTCTAAAAATCTTCTACTCTGAAACAGCTTGGCCAAATGGACCGAAGCGTGGTAGGAAGCATCTATGGAAGTTCCTCTATGGGAATTGCTCATTTTGATCCGTTAACAAACATGGCCGTCATAGGCAAATCTAGTTTTTTATTGGTCGATTTCTAAAACAGCTTTTCTTCTGAAACCGCTTGGCCAAATGATCCGAAACTTGGTAAGAAGCATCTATGGAAGGTCCTCTATAAAGAATGATCATTCCGTCCCGATCCGTTTACAAACATGGCCACCACAGGTGATTCTTGTTTCTGATTGGCCGAATTTTAAAATCTTCTCTGAAACCGCATGGCCAAATGAACAGAAACTTGGTAGGAAGCATCTATGAAAGGTCCTCTATAAAGATTGCTAATTTTGTCCCGATTCTTCTCCTCTGAAACCGTTTGCCCAAATGAACCGAAACTTGGTAGGAAGTATCTATGGAAAGTCCTCTGTTACGATTGCTCATTTCGTCCCGATCCATTAATAAACATGGCTGCCACAGACAATTCTTGTTTCTGATTGGTTGATTTCTAAAAAATCTTCTCCTCTGAAACCGCTTTGCCAAATGAACCGAAACTTGGGAGGAAGCATCTATGGAAGGTTCTCTATGAAGATTTCTCATTTTGTCCCTATCCATTAACAAACATGGCCACCACAGGCAATTCTTGTTTCTGATTGGTCGATTTCTAAAAATCTTCTACTCTGAAACAGCTTGGCCAAATGAACCGAAACGTGGTAGGAAGCATCTATGGAAGGTCCTCTATGGGAATTGCTCATTCCATTTTGATTCGTTAACAAACATGGCCATCATAGGCAATTCTTGTTTCTTATTGGTCGATTTCTAAAACAGCTTTTCCTCTGAAACCACTTGGCCAAATGATATGAAACTTGGTAAGAAGCATCTATGGAAGGTCCTCTATTTTTGTTTTGATCCATTAACAAACATGGCTGCCACAGGCAATTCTTGTTTTAGATTGGTCAATTTCTAAAAATCTTCTTCTCTGAAACTGCTTTGCCAAAATGAGCCAAACTTTGGTGGGAAACACCTATGGAAGGTTCTGTGTTAAGTTTCCTCAAAGCAGAATGAAAGGTGAGCGACACAGGCTCAGCTCAGTGCTGAGCCTCTAGTTGTATAATAGATTTGTTTTAAGTATGGAAGAACTGTCAGATATATTTGTCGATATAAATTTGTGCTCAAAACAAAAAAATGCCATATTTTGTAGTAATATTCAAATACAATTAACAATGAATTTATGTAAGAAAGTAAATTTGTAAAGGAAATTAAAATCTTTTGATTTTAGAACATACTTACTCCAGTTGACTGTGTTCCTTCCTCCTTTTCAACATTCCAATTGAATCATCACTGTATCCTAATCTGGAACTTATGGTATTACCCTAGTATTTATATCCAATCTAATTAAAATTAGATCTTAAATTGCTCCCCCCTTTTCTGATATGTCGCACAACATATTAGAAAGGGGGGGGAGCAATTCAAGATCTAATTTTAATTAAATTGATTTACATCCATCACTGATATATATAGTTGTCAACCTGAACTGTTATCTTGACTTATGCAATGATGCAAGAAACTAGTATATGCTGGTCTTTTTCTTTTTTGGGGATAATGAAGCTATTTATATTTAAAAAATTGCCTGTGAAGGAGGATGGATAAATGATAAGAGCCCTATTTGCAAAATGAAATCAAATTGTCAGAATATGTACTGTATAAAGAATGGGTTGCATTTTTATAAATTATTTATCTTTTTTATTTGTCACAGATTTGGAGTTTTTCATCAAAATGGCCAAATTTCAAATTTTAACCATTTTGTTTTATAAGAACAACTAGTAACTATAGCTAATATGCAATGCATACTTACACCTTTCCATGATATTATTTAGGATATGGGTCAAGAAGGTTTAACAGCACTTTTCACAATATTTGACATAATGTTGTATGTAGTACACCTCACCACCAGCAGGGGTCAAAATGATTGCATAGATAAATGTAAATATAACTACTATACAATCACACCCACTGAGGAGGGTTCCTAATATCTTGATACTCTCTCATAATCACTGAAATACACATTAGTGTCTTTTTCTGGAATTTTTGCAATTTTAAATTTAAAGAATTTCTCACACAAATGTAAGATAGCAGACTTATTTTCACAACACTTGTCCCACACCAGAAACAGTACATTTACAAAGAATATTGTATGGATAAATTATAATACATGTTCTGGTAACTGACCAATTTCATAACTATAGGGTATAGAAAGAAGCTGTATCGTACCTCCTTTCACTCATTTATTTTTATTTTGGCAGTTTTTCTGAAGGTTTTCATTTTAATGGAAACTGGATTTAGTTGAGTAATATTTATGATTACCATAATGGAAAATTGAAAATAAAAAAAGTTACAATGATTTGACAACTTGTCTTATTTTTGTCTCTTGCATATGAAACATGAGGCAGTTTTTTTTGTTGCTTTTATGTTATATACTAATTTTTTTTAAATATATTTAATTTTTATCCCTACATATGTGGAATTTGCAAGCTTGGCTGTCTTTGGAAGAGCCATCTTGCTTGTTTATATTCTAGTTGCATCTTTTTGGGGTAAATAAATACAAAATTGAAAATGTCTTCTTTAATCACTTATTAAGTGAAAAATAGTTTTGGGGATACATGTACAATGTACTATTATTATAGTGTGATAACTTCAAAACATGTATACCTATTGTTTGAAATGATTACAAAAAATAAGTCAATTCAACCACAGGTTATGCATTGATGAAAACGTTGATCTCTTCACAAGTCTGTACAAATCACAAAAAGTTTGAACTACAGTCAAACTTGCCCATGTGGTTACCTCTCTTAAGCAGTCACCTGTATTAAAAGGACATCTTTTTCTTGTCCTGTCATAGAAAATTTCATATCAATAAAACCTCTTTTAAGAGGTCACCTGTCTTATAAGGCCACTTTTCCATTGTCCCAAAGATGACCTCTTAATACAGGTTGGACTGTATAAAGGAAAGTAAGTGTCATTTCTGGTCAATGAGTAGATCAGTACTAAATGACATATATAGATCTTCAGAAACAAAAGTAGAAATTGATGTACATAATGTAGTTGGTTTTTTTAAGGTTTTCAAAATTTTGTTACTTTGAAAACTTGCATAGTCAATGCAACAACCTCAGATGTGATAAAATCAGATCGATTTTGAATAAAGCATTTCTGAATTTCTAAAGTGTTTTGATTTAAAATTTCTTCCCTTATGATGTGTCACCTTTGATTTAAAATTTCTTCCCTTATGATGTGTCACCTTTGATTTAAAATTTCTTCCCTTATGATGTGTCACCTTTGATTTAAAATTTCTTCCCTTATGATGTGTCATCTTTGATTTAAAATTTCTTCCCTTATGATGTGTCACCTTTGATTTAAAATTTCTTCCCTTATGATGTGTCACCTTTGATTTAAAATTTCTTCCCTTATGATGTGTCACCTTTGATTTAAAATTTCTTCCCTTATGATGTGTCACCTTTGATTTAAAATTTCTTCCCATATGATGTGTCATCTTTGATTTAAAATTTCTTCCCATATGATGTGTCATCTTTTATTAGGTATATTATGTTTTGTGCAGAAGTAAATGTAGGTATGCTACAACACCTCAATCTAATTAAAATTAGATGTTTGTTGTATCTTTTTTTACATCCCATATGGGGTCATGATCACGTCAGGGTTCATGTTTTCAATCAACCAATCGGCAATAAGCTTACTACATCTTTAGGTATTAAAAGAAGTACATGCCAAGAATTGTTGTCTGGTTGCTAGTTATACTTATCTGTCTTGCAAATGACGGGACGGTCAAAGATGTATGAAAAATTACATGACATGGCCCCAAATGGGATGTTGTCAGATGTTAATGTATTACCAAAGAAAAACAAATTAAAAAGAGGTTCAACAAAATCTAGTTTTGATCCAGATTGATTACTCATCAGAATCATTGAATGATCTAGATTGGTTACTCATCAGAATCATTGAATGATCTAGATGGGTTACTCATCGGAATCACTGAATGATCTAGATTGGTTACTCATCAGAATCATTGAATGATCTAGATTGGTTACTCATCAGAATCATTGAATGATCTAGATTGGTTACTCATCGGAATCATTGAATGATCTAGATTGGTTACTCATTGGAATCATTGAATGATCTAGATTGATTACTCATCGGAATCATTGAATGATTTAGATTGGTTACTCATCAGAATCATTGAATGATCTAGATTGGTTACTCATCGGAATCATTGAATGATCTAGATTGGTTACTCATCGGAATCATTGAATGATCTAGATTGGTTACTCATCGGAATCATTGAAGACTATTTTAAATTGAAAAAAAATTATAAACATAAATACACACATGTATACACCATTTTTAATATTGATTAGTTCAAATTTGTAATATACACATCTTGTATTGAAAGGTTACAAACTTGTCAGATAAACACTGTCAATAATAATGTTACATCTATCAGAATGTTAACATTCCTTTACTGAACATTAAGAGAAATAAACAATATTATGAAGCTGGCTTGTTTTTGTTATGTGTCAAAGGTTTTAGGAGACAAGACTTGTATTAATTTACTAACAGCATTTGGGACATTTCAAATGTAATTCATGGGTCAAAAAATCTTTCTTTATGTATTTCATATAAAATATTTAAAAAAAATCTCCTGAAGTCATTTTTCACCTGATTTTCTCAATTTTTTCACCTTTAAAGGCAGAATTACTAAGAGTTTATTTTAATATCTTCATATATTTTTTTCAAACTTTTATTTGCAAGTATTTATGATTTATGAACACAAATGTAAATTCTCAACATTTAAATTTTCTATGATTATAGTAATATTTGGTGGAAAAAAAATTAAACTTTGTGTTTATATCTTATTTTAAAGGAAAGTAGAAATAAAATATGAAAATCATTAGAAGAAGAAGCTAGAGATATTTCTGCTTTTAATGCTTTTAATTTTATAAAAATAGAGTAAGAAATGGCTCACAGGGTAAGAAATGGCTCACAGGAATATATCTATAGTTTTATATGCAATAAATAAATGTGGATAGACGTTTGACTCATTACTGTACGACTTTATTTTAATTTGGAAAAACACTTCTCATCCTGTGTCACCATATTTTTAACACAAATTAATGTGATAATTTTTATAATTCTATCCATGGTTCATATGTCATCCTAAAATCGCATTGGTGGTGTAATGGTTAGCATACCCCTCTCGGATACGGTAGATCGTGGGTTCGAGACCTGATCGGGTCAAGCCAAAGACTATGAATCGCCCCTATTATATTATAATAGATTAAGTCTTTTTCAACAATTTTTTGGTAATTATTTATTTATTAGTTGTATGCAAAAAAAATAATAATTCATTCATTTTGGTCTACTTTAATTATTTGTTTATTAGTTGTATACAAAAAAAATAATAATTCATTCATTTTGGTCTACTTTTGTCAAAGATCTCAGGCGAAACTTTTCTTGCAAATTACAAAAAAAACCACACAAGAACAGTAAAAAGGTTGGTTTTTTTTGTACCAACGCAAAAGTGCATGAAATGACTAAGATGCTGTACAAGTGCGCAAATAACCTCTTTTTTAATGAATTACGCATCAAATGCTAAAATAGTATAAATTTAATCAGATGTCAAACCCTGGTCAAACAAAGAGTGAAGCATAATATTAAACACGTCAAGAAAGCATGTTAATTATGAGGAAGACAAAAATAAAGTACCCATGAACAAGCCTTACAACATCCAAAATACGAATATTTGAAATGGTATTTTCCATATTTCATTTTTTAAAGCACTATTAATAAATGAGGGCGAAACGACCCGGGGCGAACGGGAATAGGGGCGAAACGACCCGGGGCGAACAGGAATAGAGGCGAAACGACTCAGGGGCGGGATTCGGGGCGACGACCCGGTACCGTATACATGTATATATATTCCATTTGTGAGGCTGGTTCCACTCATGAGGCTTTGGAAAAATTGAGTGACATTTTAAGTGTAATATTTTTAATTTTTGCTTAATTTTGTGAAAGTGTACATGTAGTTTCTTTCCCCGGATTTGACAATGAGGATATCACGATAGGTGCAATTAATGGGGCAAGAATCAACTTGTTTCGCTCCAGTTTTTCCCTGCGAGTTCGTGTTGTCTTTGTTTCTATGTGTGTTTTTTAAACTTTGTGTTGTACCATTGTTGTTATTTTACAGGATTTTCATTTTTCTTAGAATGTGTCTTCTAACTTGTGTATCCATCATAACTTTTCTGTCAATTCCTATGTTTCACATGTTTGTACCTATTGCAAGCCAGGGCTGTCAGAAGTCGTTGTATGTGTTCAAAAGTTTGAGATGAAAAGTTGTTGTTCATTTTGTTAATATTGGTGGAACTGTTGACCATCACTGTTTAAACTTTGTTATTTCGTCATATTACCGATGAAGGAAACTGGAATACTCGAAGAAAACCACCGACCTGGTGGTCACAACTTTATCACAAAATATTGTATCCTCAGGCGCTATATGTGGGAATAGATCTCACAATTTTAATGGAGATAGGCACAGACACTCTAACACTAGAACCTCCCATTTTCTATATGATTCCACCAATTCCAAACGGCATCAAGCTCGGAATTAGGAGTAATAAAACACCACATCAACTCGCCCATTAACAAAAATATATATATATACATGAGTTATAAATTTTGCGGTTAAAGAATTTTGCTAATATATTTAGCTATTTTTTAATATAAGGAACAAATAGTCCTGTTGAATTTTATACCAGCACAGGAAAATCTCTTCATTCGTCGTAATTTTTTTGTTGGTAGTTCTTCGTTGCAACTCATGATGTGTGAATAAACTCTTACTGCATGAATTCTCTTAGTATGAGGGTTTGACGTGTGCCTTGCACCAGTGCCAGATTTACCTATAGGCTTGACAGGCTGAAGCATAGGATCTCAACATCTATGGGGGCCTCTGGCCAGGGTGTATAATAATTTTGACACCGTCATAGACCTTTCTGTCACATGCTACCATAACGCAATGTAGTCTCTAAATAACCCGTCTGTAATTTTTTTTGCACTCCATTTCAGAATAATGCTGTCTTACGCCAATAACTCGACACTAGCATTGATTTATGTATTGATTATGTCCTTCCAGGAAAGCAATGAGATAGATAAGTTGAAAACACTAGAGGCTCACATGAGCTTGTATCGTTCACCTGATTATCCATATTCAAGTTTGTGTTAAATGTTCAATGAGGGCCCGGGTGGCTCAATGAGTTAGGTAGTTGGATTACCTAGCAACTCATTCAAGCCTATCACCAATACGGCGTGTGTTCGCGCCCGGCTTTGTAAATTACAAAAAGGGTGCACTTGACTCGCAGCCGCAAGTGATAAAGTTTACGAGTTGCTTGCAAAGGTCGGTGGTTCTCTCCGGGTACTTCGGCTTCTTCCACCACTAAAACCGGTCGCCATGATATGGCTGAAATATTACTGAAAGTGGCGTTAAACACAATAAATCAAATCAAATCGTCTTCAACGGAAGAATAATGTAAGCCTTTTCCCTTTGCTAATGTGATATTAAATTCAACAGTCAACACAGTAATGTCTCTTCCTTCCGTTAAACCCACACATTCGTTTTGGTCTTGTCATTAAATCTCTCTTCTTCGATGAGCAAGATGTACGCGGGTCAATATGTCCAAGGTGTTCGTCCCCATCAAAATACATTTGAGTCACCAGACTTTTTTTTCTTTTCTTCCGTTTATTTTGAAATGAAGATGAGCTGGACGTAGATCTCTTCCATCAGCACTAGATGAATATTTACCTGGGTAAATTGTTACAAGTTCATAAAACCCATGGTTGTTTGTTCTGACAAATCCTCTACATTTAGTGTCATTTTTATGCTCCCGTTCGTGATTAGCTTGCCATATTTCAACTTTCACTCGATGTAAGGGAGTTTTGCAGTCGCATGCGAAAATACGTCCAAACACAAGAAGAGGTACTTTATAAAAATTGTCACTGTGTTTTTACTGACAACACCTTTTTAATCGAGGTGATCCTGGGGAGTAAAAAGGTCCATAAATTACAGAACTTGTGGGTTTTACATTTCATTTCAAACTTTTGTATCAGTTCAAGTAATAATAATAATTCTAAAACTGAAGTTGACATCCTTATGTTTGCTTAGTAAGAAGATTGCTGCAATAATCAAAGAACCATTAATACTAAGTCTGGTGTATATTAATAAAATGGTTAATGTCTATTGTAAATGTAAAATTGTTAACTTTCATATTACAAAAGACCAATTAAATATATGTTTTGTCTTAGACTACCTAATATTTTAGGATTTGACAGATTGTAATGTCATTGAAAGATTTGGTATAGACATTTCAATAAAAAACAACAAATACAACATAACTAAATGATAACAAAATAAGTAGCTTGAATTAAACATTAGAGGCTTGTTTTTCCGGATGAGTAATCAGGCGAAAGAGTATGATGAGCTTGCTCTTGTGACTCTTTCGCTTTGGTACGAATCCAGAAAGACAAGTCTCGGATATCTAATTTCAGATAATTTCTTGTGTAATCAAAATGCAGTCAAACATGCCCTTGCGGTCACCTCTATTAAGCAGTCGTCTGTTAAAGATCACTTTTTTCTTATTGCTGTATCTGTCTTGTATAAAAATATAGAAAAAAACATGTCTTTTTATAAAATTCAATAACTTTCACAATGCTTTTATTCATAAGAGTACGTGTATATATTACGATGACATTATCCATTTGAAAGGTGACCACTGTCGGATTTACCTATAGGCTGGACAGGCTGAAGCCTAGGGCCTCAATATCTAGGGGGCCTCAAAGATGTATAATGTTTTTGAGTAAAAACCAATTAAAATAGTTCATTTAAACCATCAAACATTAAATATTAAAAAAAAAACAAACAAACAAAAATCAATAATAATAAACCATATTTATTTTCACTCATATATTTTTTACTTATTCTTATTTCTTACATATTAAGTTATTTTTATTTATTTCCTGTTGCCAAAAAAAAAATCTGAATAAGACTGAATCTGAATTTAAATATTAACTAAAAATAATTAAAAATGACTTAAGGTCCACAATGTCTCAAGACAGGTTGTCTGGATTGAGTATTCTGTGCATTGAAAGTGACAAACTGAGGCAAACAAATTGTGATGAGCTTTTGGATGATATTGCTATGAGGAAGGCTAGGAAACGTTTTGAGTCTTAGTGTATTGACTGTATTTTTCATGATTATAGTTTATTTCTTAATATGTATTTTGAACCAGACTGTTTAACGAGAACATATATGGTACGATCTAAAGTGTTATGCTGTCACTATTGTCAAGTACATGTAGTTATGATTATCTTATTATTAACACTTCCCAGGCAATAAAATATCAAATTTGTAAGCTCAAGATTTGTTTTTAAGAATATAACATTAACAATAAACGTACTATTATTTCATTTTACTAAAGTTTCTTGCTTTAATATTCCACAAAATGTTTACAATTAAATTACAAATTTGGGTTATTGAAGGTTTTTCAAACGGTTAATTTTAACATTTATGCATTTTTCTCAATCACTATGGTATCACTGGGTTATTTAACAAGAACATGATTAACATCTTAATGGCTTAGTGCTCCTTAGAGGAGAAACATTGTGAGCTGTGGAATGTAAAACTCTCGTCGTCATCATCCTTGGCTTCACTGAATTTGGTTTAAAATACTCTTGTCTTTCTCTGGTTGCCAGGGTGGGGGTAGTAGTAGAATAGCCTAAGGCCTCTCTTTATCTAAATCCGACCCTGCCTTGCACTATTCCAAAAGGGATCGGTCTGTTAACTAACGGGTGGTTTAAAAGTGTCAAATTGGGCACATTGTGAACGTTTGGCATGTAAATAGGATATTTAACACAGTGTCGGATTAAGCTACATGTAGTATGTGCCTATATCATATGTTAATGAGGGTCCTATTAATTTAAATAAAAATACATAAATATTAAAATATTAAATCTTGAATTATGTAATTTCACAGTAAGGTAGTTCATTTTTTCCATTTGCCGATATATTGACAGAAAAATACTACAAATATAATATGCCAATTCAGTAATATAATATTACTTACATCAATATCAACGTGACGTCAAAAGTATTTAGTGTGGGGCTCTTTGGACCTCTAGTATATGCTACCTTTGCTAATAGGTTAATCCGGCATCGATTTCACGCCTTGCTTTCAAAATGAAAATATGACAATCCGAAACTCTAAACTAGTACCGTTTCGATTCAATCCATCTCTAGTATCCAAGAAAACTGTTTTTATTTTCTATTTCAAACAAGTGTGGACACAGAAATGTGCTGTCCAAAAGGCAAGTGTGGGTGTCAATATTTCATATTATTAACTTTAACAAAAAAAATCATGGACACAGGGTCCTGGATTTTATTTTTGCTTAATGTCCGGTCCTGTGTTTTTATTTCAAATTTTCATCATAGCCCCCCCTCCCCCTCCCAAGGGATATAAAATTGTATCATTAGTAAATAATAAATTCAGATTTTCTATTTAAAATAAATCTCATTTACAAAACACTGATATTTGTTCAATTTTTAGCGCTGATTTAAGCTTTAGTTGAAACAAATTTTTATTTTTCTCTTTAAACTGTCGAAACATAACACCTATTTAACTGTAAAATTCACAAATAAAATTCACCCCCCCCCCCCTTTTTTTCCTTTTTTTCTTGTTTAAATCAATAATCAACAATATTCCAGAATCAAACAAATGAATAAATATAACAGATTTCTTTTACATGCATCTTTTTACCATGCGGAGTCAGTGTGTTTTAAATCGGTCATCCAATCAGGACGCTCATTATTCTTGTCCAAGATAAAAATACATCGCTAAAATTACCTGTGGTTTCAGAGTAGAAGATTTTTAGAAATCGAACATAAAATTTCCCCACTTCAACTCGTAAATTTACATAGAAATCGGAGATATTTCGTCATAAAATTTCACACATGGTTTTGTCTATCATATTTCTTGAAGACAAACATAAAATTTTATTGCATTTATCAATATTTTATGAGTATCAACAGTTTTTTCAACACCGTATCTTTAACTTTAAAAAAGAAAAATTTCATGGACACAGGGTCCTGGACTTTTTTTTTTAATAAAAAACTAATCTTGGATTGTTGTTTTTGCTTAAAGTCCGATCCTGTGTTTTTATTTCAAATTTTCATCATAGCCCCCCTCCCCCTCCCAAGGGATATACAATTGTATCATTAATAATAAATTAATAAATAATAAATTCAGATTTTCTATTTAAAATAAATCTCATTTACAAAACACTGATATTTGTTAAATTTTTAACGCTGATTTAAGCTTTAGTCGCAACAAATTTTCATTTTTCTCTTTAAACTGTCGAAACATAACATTTATTTAACTGTAAAATTCACAAATAAAATTACCCCCCCCCCTTTTTCCCTTTTTTCTTGTTTAAATCAATGATCAACAATATTCCAGAATCAAACAAATGAATAAATATAACAGATTTCTTTTACATGCATCTTTTTACCATGCAGAGTCAGTGTGTTTTAAATCGGTCATCCAATCAGGACGCTCATTATTCTTGTCCAAGATAAAAATACATCGCTAAAATTACCTGTGGTTTCAGAGTAGAAGATTTTTAGAAATCGAACATAACATTTTCCCACTTCAACTGGTAAATTTACATAGAAATCGGAGATATTTCGTCATAAAACTTCACACATGGTTTTGTCTATCATATTTCTTGAAGACAAACATAAAATTTTATTGCATTTATCTATATCTTATGAGTATCAACAGTTTTTTCAACACCGTATCTGTTTCTCGATACAGCCGCCCGATTACAGTGACACGTGACCTAGATTAGCACGTTCCAGCAGTTTTTTCTTAATAATGTTGTTTAAATATGCACTATGTTGGCTGCCATCTTGGATTTTCAATCCCCCAAAAAATACACACGTACTAAAGAACGTAAAGAACGACCCAAGGAACATCACAGCAAAGTTTTAGGACTGACAAATGGTTTAGTGGTAGGGTCCTATGTTAATTTATTACCGTGTTGGCAACCATCTTGGATTTCCCATCGATCGTGTTAAAATTTGTCTTGCAGTGTCACCTAGCTGTATAGTTACCGGAACTACAAACTTACGATATGAACATGAAATATCCCAGGTTACTGGACTAAAAACTCCGATGCGACAAACCCGTAAGAGTCTATAGATGTAAAAATGTCTGAAATACGTGGTGGAGTTTGTTATACAATTTAACAACGAATTACACTTGGTGATAAGCATTCTTGATTTTAGTTTTCGTTTGGGGATTATTGTAACCAACAGGTTGAAGTTACCATTCTTTTATTATTATTATTATTATTCCGAATGTTATTATTACTTTCCTAATTATAATTTGATACGGATATTTACACCGTCTTTGTTCTTTAATTACTGGAGCTAATTTGGCGGGAATTGTTGTTACGGTAACAGCATAACAAAATGGCGAGTTGCAAGTTTGTAAACATCCTCCTAAGTTCTTAAAAATATTTAACATCAGTAAGTCTTTTCTTAACTCCTGTTGACAAGTGATGTTTTAAAGAACTAAATTATAAAGCAAAACATTGACTGTTTACGTTGTTCAGCACCTATTATTGTAGTCAATGTAGAGGTATATTACTGTTTACGTCGAAGGGCTACCTGTTCAGCTAATCTACTAATCTAGTCGAATTCATTTTCTGCTCTGTATCCCCAGCCTTGAGATATTGAGCAGAAAATTACTTCGGAAGTCTAATCTCAACGAGATTACTGTTCATATGTGTAGATGACTGTTGTGTTGACTTACTTTCTTTGTTGTTCTGTCCTCGTCACCAATCTAGTGACTAGTAAGGACTTCAGTCTTCTTTTAAAGCTGTCCAAGGTAGGTGCGCTGACAACAGCAGATGGCAAGTCATTCCAGTAATTAACCACTCTATTTGAGAAGAAGTTTTTTCTGACACCCATGGAAGTCAGTAAACTTCAACACCAGCAAAAAGTTCTCTGTGACGCTCTGATGATGGATTAATTCCCGAAAAAAGTAAGGCAGAAGTATATTTAGGTAGTATGGAATCGAAGCATACCACAAGATTTACACGAAAAAGCGTGCAAAAAAATGGTATCAGGTCAAATCGACACCTATCTAAATAGTCAAATCGGCACCTAACGTTTGGTTATTTCGGCACCCGGTCATGGTCAAGTCAGCATCAGTATTGAATATAATATATAGTAATATAATAAAATATTTATCATTTACAATCTATAAAGTCAATCAACGAAAAATTGGTAGTTATTGCGATTAAATTTGATTAGGTTTAATTAATTTTAACTATTTCTTTTAATTTAAATCAAGGATTTGTATAGTAGATTCTACTATATAAATCCTTGTTTAAATAGATAATTACTTGTAGTTAAATTAAATACATGCCGCATGATTAACATATGATGTATTTCTTTCGGAAATCTTTGTTGTTGCAATGTGCATGTGGAGGGAAAGACAATAAAGCCTACACCCAAGCCATCGTTATTATTTTGAGAAATAATAATTATACATAGATGTCGAATCGACTATCGACAGGTGCCGAATTGACCAAAGCAGGTGCTGATTTGACCAAGTGCCATTTAACTAGAGGCCGAAATGACTATTCTAGGTGCCGAAATGACCAGGTGCCGAAGTGACTTGAATTCAAAAAAATAAACTGCTTTGTTTACATTTTGACCGATTTTGGCATTGGAAGCCTTGTTATTATTATATATATTGGACATTATTTTCTGCCCATTGCTTATGTTATATTCATATTGACACAATGTCTAGTGCCTGTGCTTAGTCATGATGTTTCTGCACAGACTTGTCCCATATTCATTTAAGCTATACTCTGTCGCCATTTGAAAAGTCAGTTCAGGGCCGCCATGGTCATGATCGTTTGGTAGTTGGATTTATCTATGCAATCAGTGCCGATCACCTCTAGCATTATGAGTTTGAATCCCGCTTATGGCAAGGTGTACATTTATATGTGATGGCTTTCCCCAGGTACTCCAGCTTCCTCCACCAATAAAGCTGACAGCCAGGATATAGCTGTATTGTTGAAAGTGGCATTAAACATCATAACCCTAACCCTCAAAAGTCAGTTTATAAATGCATGATAAAACTAATTACTTACCACTTTAATTGAACTATATCTGCTGACAGGTCAGCTGTACAAATATCAAATCATTATCAAATTACATGTAGGAAAAAAACAATCAAAGCTTACTGTTAGCCAGAAATAGTAATGATAATGATATATGGCTGCTTATGGATATTAAAGTTTGTATCAATTATGACCTTTAATGATTAATCATATCATTTTCTTAAATAGTAAGTTAATAATTATAGGTCTACTTATAAATACATATCGAACATTCGGCAGGTCAGTGGTTTTCTCCACTATTCTGAACGATATATATTTAAACGTTGTTGAAAGTGACGTTAAACATCATAACCCTAGATAGGACAGAATGTATAATACAATCTGGGTATTCTTTTTCACTACATAATTTCAAGGATAGCAAGGACTAAGTAAGTACATAATTTCACAATTAAAGCCAAATGAATACTGAAAGTTTGTTCTTCAGCCATTTATATGATTTATGTTTTAACATGATTGTTTTCAGTAAAAATGGAACATAAGAAAAAGGGGAAAAGATCCAAGGGCAGCGTTGCTCCAGGAACAAAGGAAAATGGATTGGGCAACAGCTCTTTTGAACTTAATTTGGATTCTGACCATAATATGAAAAATAATAGGTTTGAATATGTATAGATTTAACTTTAAATAGCCATAATTTGTTCTTTCTTATCATTTATGTCCCTTATAACTACAGTATGTACAAGACATAACATCAAGGGCTTATAGCTGGCCATCAGCAAATCAACATTCATATTATATATAACAAACAACAACCACAGAAACATTTAAATTACTCTAAGAAAGAAAGAAAGATAATCAGATATGCAGCTCAACATTTACCACCAATTATTTGATATATGAAAATTGTTGGTAATTCAAATAAAACTATGATAATCTAGTAAATTCATTAAATTTCTTCATAATAACATTTTACTGTATTGCTTATTAGAGAAAAGTTATGGAAATGCTTATCCAAGGTGAATGATACAAATGTACATGTGCATGTCAGAGAGCCTCAGTGTTAAAAAAAACTTTGGAGATACCATTTGTGTAATCAAGGTAAATCGAAGAATGACAGACAATATAATAGCTCAGAAGGACAGACAATATAATACTAATGTAGCTCAAAAGAAAAAGAACAAGACAAACATTGATTGACAAAATACTACACAGAAAACTGAAGGTTGAGCGACAGGAACCCCACTGAAATATTGGTGAACTCAGTTGCTCCAGAAAGGTACATGTATGCAGTTACTGATCCGTGACTCTGTTCATGTTACTCTTGTTACAAATTCAGTGACAAATCATGGATGAAGAATGGATTGTGATTACGACAAACAACATGTCTGTGGTCACTTTTTTGTGGTTTCATTTACATTAACTGCAATTTAATTAAAATTAGATCTCCGCACTTGCTCTCTATTTTCTGTCGGTTATTTTGTAGTCGTCGAGTGGAGACGGCGACTACAAAACAACTGAATAGCGAGCAAGTGCAGAGATGTTTTTTTTATTAGATGGCAATAACTGTTCCTAACCATGTTAACGTTTAAATTTTATCTTAGTTTTAAATTGGTTTTTTTCTTCATTAACATCCTTTTGTGTTAAATTAACTGGTTTTTTTTATTTTCAGTAAAATGCTGAATACCTTCAGAAGTAAAGTAGATGAAGCACATAAGAAGAAGAATGCTTTAGCAGCCATAGTAGAAGCTAAGAAAGGAGCTCAAAGATGGAGACAGTATTCAGTCACAAAAAGACAAGTTGTTAAATCTAGTAGGTTTTCAAATATTGATCATATTCAAATCATTTTTACATTAAAAATATGCATGATATTTAATTAGTATTATATATAGCATGGCATTTGTATTTTTACAATTACCTAAGTTACTTAAATATAGAATGTTTCATTAGGTTTAAGATACATATATAGCACTGGTTACTAGTATTGAAATAGGTTGTTTCAATTTACATGCTAAATAAAACTAGTATTGAAATAGGTTGTTTCAATTTACATGCTAAATAAAATATTAAGAGAATGTACAGACTATACAATTAAATGCATGCTTATCCATATTGAAAGAAAACAAACAAAACATATGTATTGTTCTGTATAGTATATTGTAATTTTATTGTATCACTGTTGTTATGAGAGGCCAAGGCCATAGTGTTTTCTATTAAATGACAATAGTAGCAGCAGCAACAATTTGCTGTCTTTTGGTATTGGGGCAGTTTTTCAACTACTTTTCTTTGTCTAAGGTTCTCATTTTTGAAAAAAATACATATATTTTATTTTCTACATCTTGCATGATTTGTGATCTTTGCTGATTTTCTTTTCAAGCTCCACAGACTTCATAGATATTGCCCATTCCAAATGTGAACCTTTTGTTACCACACTTGATGATCATACAAAAATTGTTCTGTCGTCTACATTAGTCATGTTAACTGACCTTGACCTCATTTTCATACTTCATTTACTTTATAAATATTACCTTTCTTAATTGTTTTTCCCTGTGATTTGGTAAGTTTCACAACACTATAGTATGGTATATACCTGACTCAGTTGATCTGCCAATAAGTCAGAAGACCTTCCCAGTCTGGAATCCTGAGGATTTTTTGTAGATCTGCTTATAAAACGATCTGAGATTGCTGAAAATTGACAAAAGTGTACAAAACTGTATATCATTTTATTGTACATGTAGTTCTTTCTTTAGGTTTTATGTATCATTTAAATTTTCTACTCATGATATTTAGGACAAAGCAAAAATACTCTTATCATTGTGATCTGTCACCTCATGGATTTGTGTTTAATTTACACCACATGTAAGTTTTGACAAAATTCATGTTATCGATTTCTTCTATTTTGAAAGAAGCATCCTAAGAGTATTGCTAAAGCAATGTGTCCCTACTGGCCCCAGCTATATATGAAGAGCAGAACTTATTATTATGGAAGGAAACTCAAACGTGATCTGTAAATTCTCATAACATGGCTAAATACCAGAAATCAGGAGGATATCTCTACTCATTACAAAAAAAGTGTTGATTAATTTCTTAAAAGTTCACTGGGCATAATTTAGTAGAATATTAATCAACTGGAACAAAACTCCAGCTCAAACCTCTCATATTTTGACTTTTTTTCTGAAAAAAATGTGGATAACTAAAGTGTGATAGACAGACTGACAGACACAAAGGAAGTCTATAGTCTCCTTCGGTTTTGTGTACTGATTAGGTCATTTTCATGCCTACTGAATAAAATTGTCAAATTTTGCAACAATTTTCCTAGAATAAAAGTTTTGTGTAAACAAACCAAATCAAAATCTATTTGGATTTCTGATTATTTTGTTAGTTACATGCAGTTATGTCCAGATTTTGTTAAGTCCATGATATTTTTGTAATTTTTAAAAATATTATTCACTGCTAAATTTACTTATTTAATAATAATAATTAAAAAAAACTGAACAAGTATTTTCATCTCCATATCCTTACTGCTTTTCAATTAATTTTCAAAATGGCAACAAATTGGAAAAAAAAATCTTTCATTATAAAGTTTCATACAAAAAAAACAACAGAACAAGTAATCAATTTGATAGTAGGCTTGATCTAATTATGTCTCCCCTTTGAACGAAGGGAGACATATTGTTTTAGTCTGATTTTTTCTTCTGCTTCCGCTTCTACTTCTGCTTCTCCTTCCACTTCCGCTTCTTCTTCTTCTTCTAGGCAAAGCTTGTCCAGACCATAACTTTTTTGTCTTTCCAGATAGGTCAATTATATTGGTATGTGGGTGCATGACCATAAGGCAGTGTGTCGCTTACCATTATGACCTTCATGGGACCTTGACCTTTGACCTCAAGGTCAAATAATTGTTTTTTGAATAATATTTTCTTTTCCTGGCCATAACATTTTTGTCTTTCGAGATAGGTCAATGATATTTGGTATGTGGGTGCATGACCATAAGGCGGTGTGTCACGTACTGTAATGACCTTCGTTGGACCTTGACCTTTGACCTCAAGGTCAAATAATTGTTTTTTAAATAGTATCATTCAACTCATAATGTGTAACTTATTGTTGTACAGATGGCCGCATTAAGGGGAGACACAAGTTTTAGGTATCTAAAACAGTTCTTCCTAGTTACACATGTAGTGGATATGTTTGTTTCACACAAATTGACACAATCAATTTCATTTCAAACCGCATCAATGGTGTAATGGTTAGTGTGTTGCTCGAGTGCAGTAGATCTTGGGTTCGAGCCCTGATTGGGTCAAACCAAAGACTATATAAAATTTGTATTTTTCGCTTCTCCGCTAAGCACGCAGCATTAATGAGAAAGAGCAAAGACTGGTTGGCTCGGAATCAGGATAATGTGTCTGAGTGGGGCAACATGTCTATCCGCGGACTGTTGTTTCAGTGAACTAGCACTATAAAAATCTCATTGAAAATTAACTTGTTCTCACCATGATATAGCTGACAAATAGCTGAGTTGGTGTCAAAACAACAATCATCAATCACTCAAATTCATTTCAATAAAAATTAAATAATAATTATCATATTTTGTCAGAGGCCGAAATGAAAGGTAAATGGATGTCTGCATGCTTAATGAAAGTGTAGGAGATTGAATGCACATATTATTGTTCATCAACATAGAATTCAGTCCTCACAATGAGCACCGATCCTCTGGCCCAAGACAAGTAAAACTCTGTTCAGACCTGTAAATTTGTCAGTTTTTATTTAGAACTATATAAAAATAAATTCAAGAATTTGATTCGGACCAGTAAATTAAAATTTTTATTTCACGGACTGTAGAATACTACTAAAGAACAAATTTGTATAGAACAAGTTATAAGAATTCTATTGGTTATTTCTATCTTTAAAGTTAGCAGGTTATGTTGTTTCAACTCTTTAACATGTATCAAACGCCAGGAAAAAAGAAACAATATATCACTGTTGATCTTAAAGAAACTTAGAAAGTTACTTATATTTTTTAATAGACTACAATAAAACCTGTCTACACCGAAACCTTATTGGATCCAGAATAAACAGGTGTTTGATTTATACAGGTTAAATGAACAAAGATGTCCTACATTGGGACTGTATTTAAAGTTCAGTTTATACAAGATTTCGTTTTATTCAAGGTTCGGTTTAGACAGGTTTCACTGTATTATTTCATATGTTGATGAACATTAATATCAATAGGACAAAACTTTAATTGTTGGCAGAGAAGGTTTTTGATTGACGATCACTGGATAACATGTTATTTGAAGAAAAAAAATACAGTAAAAACCTTGTTTATCTGAATCCTGACAGGAAATTTTTCTTAAGTTTGTTGGGTTTATGGAAAAGTTTTAGTTTGTCACCTGATACAGTGTATATCATGCTGATTCCATACACAACAGTGAACAAAGAGTTAATATTATGAAAATGTGTTATATAAGAAATTTTAGTAGACCTGAATAAGCCATTGTTAAGGAATTCCACTAAAGGTCTAATATCACTACTACTTTCAACGGGAAAATAACTTTAAATAAAAGTGGTTATCAGTGCAATTAGCGATATGTCAAATTAGTTGTTCTTTGGCTGTCCATGATGTTGGCAAACAGGACACTAGCTGACTGACTGATAATTGAACTTGTGGAGTGAAACGTAATTACATAATAATGCTTGTGAAATGAAGCATAATCACATAATAATGCTGGTGAAGTGTTGAACTTGAAAGATGACATTTCAGATGATATGGAGTCAAATAATATATCCTGAACTAAAATTAAAACAGGATGGGGTATATAATAGAAATTGTTTGTCCTTCCATCCATCAGAACACAAAAAGGGGTGTAGGGGGTAGAGGGTATATAGGAATCTTCTTTTCTCACTAATGAGACAGCACAGTTCCTATTTTTAGCCGTGTGAGATATCCTTGTCTCAACCCGTGGGTGAGATAAGAATTTCACGCTACTTTTCCCGTAAAAATGTTACGTTTCGCAAAATGTCATTCTAAGCCGGGAATGTCACATTATATACCTGTCTGATAGCTGAATAACAGATATATTATGGATTTAACCATTGTTTTTTTTTAAATACAGAATCCAACCGTATTAAATATATTTGTGTCTTTTATTTTCATTTTTTCGTATTTCTAGATGTCCTTTTCCGTACCTTTGACGTCATTCTTCAATGACGTCAAAATATGTGTCACGTCATATTTCATGTTATGGGGTGTCTCATGAAGGAAAATACTGTACTTTCAATAAAATATTAGTGAGAAAAAGAAACAAACACCGGTAAGAGGGCAAGACGGAAAAATCTCCGACACCCGCGGGAAAGATTTCTATTGGTCTCCAACGAGGCGCAGCCTCGTTGGAGACCAGAAATCTTTCCCTTGGGTGTCTGAGATTTTTCCGTCTTGCCCTCTTACCGGTGTTAGATCCTTTATGTCTTTCCATCTACCAATGTTTTTTTAATCTGGTCTCAAAAAGGTGTGAAATATACTTTAAATTAAAAAGAAATGCATTTAAATTGATAAAATTAATTTTGTATTTCCTTCTCAAATGAACTCTTTGCTCAATTTGGTCCATATGACAGACTTTTGTAACAGTTCATTTACAGTTACACATGTACTTATATAATATACCTTATGGAATTGTTAAAAAATAAAAGGGGATGGATCCCCCATAAGCATTTGATTACTAATGTACTTGTTTTTTTCTCTCCATTAATTTCAGACTGTGATGTTTTCAACATGAACAAGGTTTTTAGTGTATTTTCTTTGCCTACATTTGAAGTTCACTTTAAATGTACTTGACAACATGCTCATACCATTAGTTATACTGTTAGATTATGCCACTGTCACATTGAACTTTGAACTCTTGTTGATATCAATTATTTGTTCACTGTAGAAATAATACATACACAAATGCAATATTCCAATGGAAGCTAGACAAATTGAAAGCAGCATATTATAATGGGTAGTCTTCAAGCTCTATTTTACTCTTAATTTTGAAATTTTATGAAAACTATGAAATTTTTGAAAATTTTATCATTTTGAATTTTTTTGAAATAGTATGAAATTTTTGAGTTATAAAATTTTATGAAAATTTTGAATTTTTAAAAAAAAAATGAAATTTTAAAATTTGTTAAAAAAAATTGAACTTTAAATTTTTCTTTTTTTTTTTAATTTTATGATTTTCAAATTTTTTGAAAATTTTAAAATTTTATGAAATTTTCTAACATTGATTATCAAAAAGCAATTTCTGTGCAATAAAAAACCATATTGCACTCTCGTGCAACGTAATTTCATTCATTGATTTTGCACGAGTGCAATATGATTATTTATTGCACAGAAATTCCTTTTTGCTAATCAATATGTTAGAAAATGGAATGTCACGTGTATTGCTTCTGGCCAATAGAAAAACAGTAAAATAGAGCCTTATGTAATAAATATACAATACTTGTGCACTGTCGAAGCATATAGGTAATATGTGTATGAGGCTTAGAAACGGGGGAAAAGGCGAGGCCTTGCCGAGCCTTTTCCCGCGTTTCGTGCCGAATACACATATTTACCGATATGCTTCGACAGTGCACACGTATTGTATTTATCCTGCAATTTTAAATCGTAAATAAACGTTTACTGGACGATGATAAAAGTATTTGAAATAATTTTGTGTATGTATTTGAAAACAATATCCCCCGATGTGCCCCGTTTTACATTTGTATGTTCTATTTATAACTGACCAATATCAAAAAATGTTCTATTTATAACTGACCAATATCAAAAAAAATATTGGGCAGGCTATATTGGTAAATGCTGTCATTGCAGGATAAATACTTTTATCCTGCAACTGTGTGATTTTGAGTACTAATAGAGAGTACCAAATAAACTTCAATGTTATATGGTCAAGGACCTAATAAAGCATTTCTGGTACTTGATTCATGTAGAGCCACAGAAAGAAACGGTAACAGTATAAGTGCTGATGTCACAGATGACACCATTGAAAATGATTAAAACGATGCTTGTTTCAGTTATTTTGCGACAATTTGGCAAATGTTATGGACTTTTTGATATTGCAGGATAAAAACAATATATGTACATGGTCATTAGAATTAAAATTAATTTGCACTCGCTACGAAACAGGCTAGAAAATCTTGCCAAAGGCTCACTTTTCTACCTGTTTCTAAAGCTCGTACAAATAAATTTGATATTTTCCAACAATGCATGTATATAGTTTATATATTATTCTTTCATTAAAAGTTTGAAATCATTCATTTTGAAGCATTTTGGTTTGTAATTGATGTATACCTTGTTTGAAACTTGGTCAGCATGACACATTGTGATATTAAAGATTAAAACAATAATGTCATTTATATTATCAATAGTATCACTGTATCACAGCTCATTCCACTGATATTAGTGATAATGTGTGTTTCGACCTTCACGACTGACGTTATTCAATGTAGTGTAATAGATATATATGTAGATTTGACAACGAAATGTTTTAATCTTGGTAGGATGTATTTTTGGAATATTTGATAAAATTTTCTCAGGTAAGTTATCAGTGAATTACTTCGGGAATAAGCTTGCTTTGTTGAATATAATATGCCTGAAGCTTGATATATTTAATTTATTTTAAGCATGTTTTATTCATAAATGAATAAATGGATTGGATAGCAGGCAGTAGCCTATATAAATCCTCTCCATAGCTTGATATACATTGTATATATATCAAATGCAGCTAAAATACTTATCTTGTAAATAATCTTTGATCCAAAGGATATTCCTATACAAAGACATTGTATTATAATAAGGTTTATTGTGCTGTTGCGCAGCTAGAGATTACCAAGATAAAAAAAATAAAAAAAAAAAATTAATATTTATTGTAGATAAAATTATTTGTTAGTGTTTGCTGTATTTCAGCATCATAAAGTTTTCATGGACAAATAAAAAATACTGTTTGAACCAATTTGGCAAAAATAAAAATTAAAATGTACAATTTTAACTTAGTCTATCATGATATAGAAGAGTATAGATAGATGCTAGTTTGAATACTGAATTGTGATTGAACTGGATTTAATGTTTTGGTTGAAAGCTTGGTAAAGTTCCTGAAATGTTATGTTTTTTTTAATATGACCACATATTATGGTATAGATGTGTTTTGTCGTCATTTTCCATCGGTGAAAAGAATGTTTTTTTTTAAGAATAACTTATGTTCTATTTGAGTGATATTTCTAAAAGTTTACAATCATCCTTGGCTGATAATAAAGGTTTGGATTGAGTTTAGAGATTCTAGCCAAACCTTTTTCCAACCAAGAAGCCCAATGGTGGCTAAAATGGTTGACTTGCAGCACTCTTATCAAGCTACAACTAGGCAGTAGGCAGACTTTCTATCAAGATCAAATTACAATGCAAGCTACTGTCAACATATTACAGATCTACATCTAATTCTTAATTTGTTGTTGACCATCTGTAGCTATTCCATATGTCTGTGTCTTTGTTTGAACAAAACCAGTAATGTTTAGATACTGGTGGCAGAAAGAGAAGCTGTTTCTCCTATTACCAAAATGTCAAAAATATTTCTAAGTTGTTAAATTCTGTCAATAATGACCGTTGAAATGGAAATTGGGGGTAATTCTCATCCAGATATTTAATCACTAAAGACTTAAGTGATTAGAAATATTACAAAAATTTAACTAGTTAAACAAGCTAATAATAAGAGAAATACTGATACAAAAAATGAACATAGGAGTTTTACAATTTATATGTACACCAATCTTTTTAATCATGTCATTAAAATTCAGGATATTTTTAAGTGTAGTACCAGTAAATGATTTAAATTAAAAAAAAAATAAAATCCATTCTATGTATATTAAGGAGATTCCACACTGGATCATGGTGAGTTTACAGATGCTGGTTTCCTAACAACACAAATTGTTTTATTTTGTAGTTTTCACATTACATTATTGTACTTGTTCATAACATATTTTCAACTTTATTGTTTAACATACTGATAGTATTAACTACATTTTTTATTTCCGGTTGAGGGGAAGGTATGGTGTTTAATGCCACTTTCAACAATATTTCAGTTATATCGTGGCCGTCAGTTTTATTGGTGGGGGAAACCAATGTACCTGGAGAAATCCACCGAACTGTCGCAAATCACTGACAAATTTTTATCACGTAATGTTGGTAAAAATACCTGGTACCGCCCCTTATTGAAAGGCCTGATAATAGTTTTTTGATTGACTGAAATGTTGAACAAATAAATTCCTCAGACACACATGTTACCATTTGGTCAATTGAAAAGTTACTTTTGCAGGGATGAGTTTTAGATAGTCCTAAAAAAAAATCCTTATTTTGTTCTGATCCAATTTACTATATGGATGCTAAAGGTGATTTTTTAAGTATTGGATTACTGGTAAGTGAATTTCTTCTCCCCTTAGGATGGATATAAATAAGTGACTTATGTATTGAGAATGTTATGCTCATTGCACATGTAAGCACAACTTTCAGCAGCTCTTAATGAACTAGTTTGTTAGGAGGGGCTGTTGGTGACGTGATAGAATAACGGTACACAAAATTGTACTCATTCGTGAATTTTGCAATGCAGAATTGAATGCAAATAGTTTAGAAGATTTCCCTAACTAATCTGAAATTTGGAAATAAGGAATAATATGCAAATTTGTATTAAACATGATCATGCAACATTTTATAAGTCTGATATTTGAAGTATATGACCAAAAAACCAAATATATAGAAACTCAGATAGACATACATGTACCACACTTTCCACACTAAATGTCACCTCTTTATTTATGATACAGGGACGAAAATAATATATTTCTTTGCTTTTGTACATACTGAATTCACCACTTTAAATTAGAGGTATGATACAATCATACAAAAATTTTGTAAACACAAACTACTGTAAATTTCAGAGTTGAGTGACTCTGAAGTTTTACATTTAGGTTCATTCAGTTACTCAGTTGGTAAAAGTATTGTAAAACAGTAGATTTCTATTTTTAAACACCTTCCAGATAGAGCTTGATAAAAATGTAGACATTTATTTTACTACAAGTGACTCATTTCTGGGTTATTCTTCATAAGGTACACTCAGTCAAAAGATTGGAAAGCCAAAAAAAAACATTAACAAAAAGGTGCCATACATAGTGTATTTAACAGAGTATGTTAAAATTAACCAACATCTATAAAGAAGTTACTATGGAAATTCTTTTGCATGAATTTTTAACATTTCTAACCGATTTTTCAGTAACATAATAATGTATTAAAATAGTGCTAATACAATGGGAATTAGGTTTTACATATATTGTATGTTATTATCCTTTAATTAAATAATTAACTACTCATATTTATCTATATATGTATAGTCAAACCTGTATATAAAGGACACTCAAAGAAACCTGAAAATGTGTCCTTTATATGCAGGTTCAAATTATGTATACTGTTCATTAATGGGGAAAAATGAGGCTGCCCTGTAAGACGATGATTTGTTATATAATGGTTTGACTGTATATGGGTACCTTACAGGGAGCACATCGAAAATGGGATCATGATTAGATTAATGTAATATCTTTAAATGTGATTGATTGATTGATTTATTGTGTTAATGCCACTTTCAGCAATATTTCAGCTATATCATGGCGACCAGTTTTAGTGGTGGAAGAAGCCGGGGTACCCGGAGAGAACCACCGACAATGGGCAAGCAACTGGTAAACTTAATCACTTGCGGCGGCGAGTCGAGTGCACCCTTTTTGTAATTTACAAAGCGGGCGCGAACCCACGCCGTATTGATGATAGGCTTGTGTGAGTTGTTAGATAATCCAACTACCTAACTCATTGAGCCACCCAGGCCCTTCTTTGAATATGAGATTTATACAAAAATGTATATTTAAGCATAGAACAAGGAAATAATGTGAATCTCACATTTCTTTTGCTTCTAACACTCAATTCAATGTATATTTAAAGAGTTTTTTTGTGTATTATTTAGGTGGTTATAATTCATGTATTGAATCAGAACTATTACTGAACAGTGTTTACAATAGAATAGAATAGAATAGAATATTTATTATTCCAATCAATGGGCCCACAATATGTAGTGATGAATAATTATGTCTCCCCTTTGACCGAAGGGAGACATATGGTTTTAGCCTGATTTTTTCTTCCACTTCTGCTTCTTCTCAGCTAAGCTTGTCCGGACCATAGCTTTTTAGCTCACCTGGCCAAAGGCCATGTGAGCTTTTGCCATCACTTGGCATCTGTCGTACGTCGTAAACTTTCACATTTAAATCTTCTCCTCTGAAACCGCTGAACCAAATTAAACCTAACCTGGCAGGGATGGTCCCTGGGTGGGTCCCTTTCAAAATTGTGTCCGACAGCTCCGCCCTCCATTCAAATTTTTCTTTCAGCCGATTTTTTACCAAATATGCAAATTAGGCATATTTTGATAAAAGATCACATTTAAATCTTCTTCTCTGAAACCGCTGAACCAAATTAAAGCAAATATGGCTGGGATAGTCCTTGGATAGTCCCATTTCATAATTTTGTCCGACAGCCCCGGCCTCCATTCAATATGGCTGCTGTTACTAAAAATAGAAATTTCTTCAATTGTCCATTGCTGCTTTAGTTTAAGTCAAAATGAGCTCAAATTTTTTACTGCAGCTACATAGCGAGGAGTAGTTTAACATATATTCCGGGTTTTTCTGTGAAATTTTTCTTTCAGCCGATTTATACTGATTATGCAAATTAGGCATATTTTGATAAAAGATCACATTCAAATCTTCTTCTCTGAAACCACAGAACCAAATTAAACCAGATTTGGCTGGGAGAGTCCTTGGGTAGTCCCATTTCAAAATTGTGTCCGACAGCTCCGCTCTCCATTCAAGATGGCTGCTGTTACTAAAAATAGAAATTTCTTCAATTGTCCATTGCTGCTTTATTATAAATTAAAATGAGCTCAAATTTTAACTGCAGCTACATGACAATGAGTAGATTAACAAATATTCTGGGTTTTTCTGTGAAATTTTTCTTTCAACCGATTTATACCGATTATACAAATTAGACATATTTTGATAAAATATCACATTTAAATCTTCTCCTCTGAAACTGCTAAACTAAATTAAAGCAAATTTGGCTGGGATGGTCCTTGGGTGGTCTCCTTTCTAAATTGTGTCAGACAGCCCCACCTTCAAAATGGCTGCTGTTACTAAAAATAGAAATTTCTTTAGTTATCAATTTCTGCTTTATTACACATCAAAATTAACTGAAATTTTAACTGCAGCTACATGGCAATTAGTAGTGTAACATACAGGTACATTATGGGTTTTTCTGTTTTTCAGCCAGTTTATTCCATTTAGGAATATTATGAGAGAAAAAAAATCACATCAAAATCTGTTGCTCAGAAATTTGAGTTGAAATGATCTTTTTTGGTGGCCCACTTTCAAAATTATGTGTAACACCCCCATTTTCTATCAACTTTAGATGTCAAATTAAAAACCAGGTGAGCGATTACAGGCTCCTGGGAGCCTCTGGTTTGTCTTTCCAGATAGGTCAATTATATTTGGTATGTGGGTGCATGACCATAAGGCGGTGTGTCGCGTACCATAATGACCTTTGTTGGACCTTGACCTTTGACCTCAAGGTCAAATAATTGTTTTTTAAATAGTATTTTCTTGTCCGGGCCATAACATTTTTGTCTTTCGAGATAGGTCAATGATATTTGGTATGTGGGTGCATGACCATAAGGCGGTGTGTCGCGTACCGTAATGACCTTTGTGGGACCTTGACATTGACCTCAATGTCAAATAATGGTTTGCTTTCATGACATTTTTTCCACAACATTCAACTCATAATAACTTATTGTTGTACAGATGGCCGCATTAAGGGGAGACATAAGCTTTAGGTATCTAAAACAGTTCTTCCAAGTTAAATATTCATTGTAAGCTATTATTATCACTTTGCGTTCATCGTTGTCACTTTCATTTTAATTTTCTTCTCTAAATCACAGGAATAATGTAAACAAACATGGATTAGCTCTTGTGTAGTCCTTTTTCAGAACTGTATCAAACACACCTTCCCTTCATCCAAGATGACTACCAGTACTTCCAAATTGAAATATTTAACTTTTTTAAATTTTGGGGAAAAGGAAAAGTAGATCTCCAGAGCTGGAAGTTAATGAGACCACAGATACCGCTTCGTCCGCATCATTTTTGGACTTATACCTCGAATTTGACGACAGTGGTCAAATCAGTACTAAAATTTATGATAAATTTTAAGATCATAAATTTTCCAAATATGTGCAGCAATATACCAGCTTCTCCTGCATATGGTGTTTACATCTCGCAATTGATTCGTTATGCAAGGGCCAGTAGCAATTATTCTGATTTCCTGAAACGTCATCTTCATCTGAGAAACAGGCTACTGGACCAGGGCTATAAAAAGATTCGCCTTATTCGATCTCTTAAAAAGTTTATATTCCGATACCAGGATCTTGTCGAAATATATTCCATCTCTGCAGAAAAGATTATAAACGATGGATTTTCATATAGTGAAAATGTATAAAGATAAGGTTTCAACAAAAATGACAAAAATATTTTTTTTATCAATGTGTGACGTAAAAGTGTTTTTGACATTTACTTCACTGAGTTTGATGCTGATTTGACAACTGTTTTACCTGTTTTGTTCAAGTATTGTTGTAAATACTGTTATAGTGACAGCCGGAAGCTTTGAGCCTTTGTTAGATTGTTCGGAGTTCTGTAATTTTGTTATTACCCTTATTCATAATAGATCAAAGTAAAATCTACTGTGAAACTACAGGACCAAATTCGACTAATATTATGATGGACAATCTCACCCTTCATCCAAGATGGCCATCATTGAATAGTCTAGAATTTCCTGATATGACAATACAGTGTAATTTCTACTTGTTAAGTAGACACTATGAAGCTGAGTGATAATAAATTGTTGAATATAGATTACAAGTTTTTCTATCTAATAAAGTCTATTTTGACCCAATAAAAAGAAGAAAGAAAAAGGATTTCTGAGATCACTGGACCAAATTAGACCAAACAGTAGGCCCATAATTTTTTCAAATGATCAAAACCGCTACATTTTAAGCAAAAACTGTGAAATTTGAATTCTGTTTTTTTTTTTTTTTTTTTTGGTTGAAGAAGTTTTACTATTTACCAGCATGTTAAGTCTATAGATGAATAAAATGAATGAAATAATTGAAATTTTGTTTATATCATCATTATGTCCTGCAGAAAATATTTTAATTATTTTGGAAGAAATTTATTCTTTAAAATTAAAGTTGGAACAAAGATTGATACATTCTTTGTACCATATGAAAAAGTTCTAAAATATGATGGGGTCCAAATTGTACATGTATGTTACTGTATGTTGCTACTTAGGTTTTTATGCTGAAAAGGAATTTGAATTTTAAAATAGTATATACGATGATGACATTTTTTAATTTAATGTAGCACAACTACTGTGATGTTTCTTATTTAAAATACTTCAATTAACAGACAATGTGAGCAATACATGCTAAGGTGAGTCTTGTGTATGTCAGGTATACAACGACATGTACCGGTATTTGCTTTAAAATTTAAAACCTTAATTGCAGCTAATGCTTAATGCATTAACACTTTTTGACATTTAACTACAGGAGACAAATTTAAAATGTTGGAATGTTAATAATTTAAAAACATTGTCTAAGTCAAACATTATTTTATTGATTGATTCCAATATTTTATTATTTTATTGATTGATTCCAATATTTTATTAATGTTCACAGTTTGTCAAGAAATTAACACTATAGAATTCAAAATAAAACTTCTACACAGTAGTCATATATACATATACAATGGTAATGAATACATATTACAAAACTGTATAAAGATGCTCCCATGTGGGAGACCCTTTTGGTGTTAGTGAACTCCCACATGGGAGAACCTTTTGGTTTCAATGAACTTTACCTGCATTAGGTAAATTTCAAAATATCGTCATGATGTTTAGAGATTTGTTTCACCAGGCTGCTGTCGTGTTGAAATCAAACATATATCAGCAAGTTTGTCTGTGTTTTGAAATCAGGAATATATTATAAATATCACACTATTTGTAATATGTATTATCGATTTCCATAGTACATTTATGACTTCTTGTTTTTGATCTGTTACAAAGAAATTTCATTTTAAGAGCTGTATTAATTTTATTGAAGCTTTGCCCAGTGAAGATGGCAATGAACCTGGAACTAAGGGTCAAGGTTTGGATGATATTGACAATAAATTAGTGGCTCCACTCAATATGGGGGCAAAAAAGTCCAACACATTAGCAGCATCACAAACAAAAGCTTTGTTTGACCACTTTAAAGAACTTGGACGCTCGAAAAACCCAGATGCAATAGTGGATTTGGAATTTATAGAAACGTTGTTGAAAAATGGTGCGAATATCAATTGTACAGATAGACACGGACAGTCTTTATTACACGAGGTTAGTCTTTAGTTTTATGACATCAAATGTATATGGTATATATGTAAAGAGAAATATTATTATGTTTGTGCTAACAATATTATTTGTAAATATTCAATTTTTTAGTTCCCAAAAGTATTGATTATGTACCCATTTTAGGAGACATTTTTGAATTATGTTTCTAAACGTTTTACTGACAAAGTAAATAACTGATAACACATGAGTTGCTAAGATGATCACCCAAATTGAATCGATGTGTATATCCTTTTATTAGTTCACCTGGACCAAAGGTCCAGGTGAACTATTGCCATCACTTGGCGTCCGTCGTCTGTTGTCTGTCGTCTGTAAACTTTTCACATTTCAAGCGTCTTCTCCGAAACCACTGTGCCAATTGGAACCAAACTTAGCAGGAATGCTCCTTGGATGGTCCTCTACATAGTTACTGTTTTTCGTTCCAGTCGGATATTCAACATGGCTGCCAGGGCCAATAATATGCTCTGATTGGCTGAAATTTCAAAGATCTTCTTCTCTGAAACTAATGAACTGACTGAACCCAAACTGTAAATGAAAGATCATTGGAATGTCCTTTACCAAGTTACTGCTTTTTATGCCGATCGGAAATCCAAGATGGCCGCCACCGCAGGACATAGATTAACATTGGACCCTATGGGAAAATATTCAAATGCCTTCTTCTCAGAAACTACAAATATGATTAAAGCCAAACTGTACATGAATGTTCATTGGATGGTCCTCTACAATCTTAAGGTTTTTTGTTCCGATATGAAATTCAAAATGGCGGCTACGGCAGGACTTAGTTTAACATTGGACCCTATGGGAAAAATGTTTCAAAACGCTTCTTCTCTGAAACCACTAGGACAGTTGAAACCAAACTGCCCAGGAATGATCATTGGAAGGTCCTCTACAAATTTTATATTTTTTATGCCGATCGGAAATCCAAGATGGCCGCCACTGCAATACATAGATTAACATTGAATCCTATGGGAAAATGTTCAAATGCCTTCTTCTCAGAAACTACAAATATTGTTAAAGCCAAACAGTACAGGAATGTCCATTGGATGGTCCTCTACAAAAGTTACGTTTTTTGTTCCGATATGAAATTTAAAATGGCGGCTACAGCAGGACTTAGTTTAACATTGGACCCTATGGGAAAAATGTTTCAAAACGCTTCTTCTCTGAAACCACTTGGACAATTGAAACCAAACTGCCCAGGAATGATCATTGGAAGGTCCTCTACAAAGTTTCTGTTTTTTTTTTTTATGCCGATCGAAAATTCAAGATGGCCACCACCGCAGGACATAGATTAACATTGGACCCTATGGGAAAATGTTCAAATGCCTTCTTCTCAGAAACTACAAATATGATTAGAGCCAAACTGTACATGAATGTTCATTGGATGGTCCTCTACAAACTTGACGTTTTTTGTTCCGATATGAAATTCAAAATGGCGGCTACGGCAGGACTTAGTTTAACATTGGACCCTATGGGAAAAATGTTTCAAAACACTTCTTCTCTGAAACCACTTGGATAATTGAAACCAAACTGCCCAGGAATGATCATTGGAAGGTCCTCTACAAAGTGTGTGTTTTTTATGCCGATCGGAAATCCAAGATGGCCGCCACCGCAGGACATAGATTAACATTGGACCCTATGGGAAAATGTTCAAATGCCTTCTTCTCAGAAACTACAAATATGATTAAAGCCAAACTGTACATGAATGTTCATTGGATGGTCCTCTACAAACTTGATGTTTTTTGTTCTGATATGAAATTCAAAATGGCGGCTACGGCAGGACTTAGTTTAACATTGGACCCTATGGGAAAAATGTTTCAAAACGCTTCTTCTCTGAAACCACTTGGATAATTGAAACCAAACTGCCCAGGAATGATCATTGGATGGTCCTCTACAAAGTGTGTGTTTTTTTATGCCGATCGGAAATCCAAGATGGCCACCACCGCAGGACATAGATTAACATTGGACCCTATGGGAAAATGTTCAAATACCTTCTTCTCAGAAACTACAAATATGATTAAGGCCAAACTGTACATGAATGTTCATTGGATGGTCCTCTACAAACTTGACGTTTTTTGTTCTGATATGAAATTCAAAATGGCGGCTACGGCAGGACTTAGTTTAACATTGGACCCTATGGGAAAAATGTTTCAAAACGCTTCTTCTCTGAAACCACTTGGATAATTGAAACCAAACTGCCCAGGAATGATCATAGGATGGTCCTCTACAAAGTGTGTGTTTTTTTATGCCGATCGGAAATCCAAGATGGCCACCACCGCAGGACATAGATTAACATTGGACCCTATGGGAAAATGTTCAAATACCTTCTTCTCAGAAACTACAAATATGATTAAGGCCAAACTGTACATGAATGTTCATTGGATGGTCCTCTACAAACTTGACGTTTTTTGTTCTGATATGAAATTCAAAATGGCGGCTACGGCAGGACTTAGTTTAACATTGGACCCTATGGGAAAAATGTTTCAAAACGCTTCTTCTCTGAAACCACTTGGACAGTTGAAACCAAACTGCCCAGGAATGATCATTGGAAGATCCTCTGTTTTTTATGCCGATCGGAAATCCAAGATGGCTGCCACCACAGGTCATAGTATTAACACAGGACCATATGGGGAAAATACAGAAATATATTCTTCTCTGAAGCTATTGCACTGATTGAACCTAAACTGTGCATCAATCATTTGAAGGTCCTTTACAAACTTTGTCCTTTTTATGTTGATCATAATTCCAAGATGACTACCACTGCAGGACATAGTTTTTACATAGGACCAATTGGTTCTTTTTATAACCAGGTGAATGATACAGGCTCTTGAGAGCCTCTGGTTTACAGTTTCTGATTGCCCCTTTGGTTTCTTCAAACTAATTTGTTATAATATCTAGTGTTGTACTGGAATATGTTATTTTTATGTACAAAAATAAATTCTAAAAATGTATAAATTATATATAGTGAAGATATAATCTACACAACCATTGAGGGGCTGTCACGGGCGTGATCGTATGATAGTTAGCTGTATCTGCAAAACCAATCAGTACTTTCATGTATCTGTGCTCTATACAATTTTGTGATAAATTAACACACAAAACCATTGAGCCTTCACAGCTATGATAATATGATAGTTGGATTTGTATCTGCCCATGCAATCAGTACCTATCTGTGTTCTATACAACTTTGTGATTAAGTTTGTCATTTACCTACGGTATATCTGTGGTTTTTCTCAGGGTACTTTCGTTTTCTCCACAAATAAAAGCAACTGCCACGTAAATTACTGAAATATTGTTGAAAGTGGCATAAAATACCCATGACCTTAATCCATAAAACCGTTGATGAAAATAATATTGGTTTTGTAGGTTGCTAGAATGTGGCATACAGATGTTGCACGGTTTCTTCTTGAACATGGAGCTGACATTAATTATCCAGATCATTTAGGAAGGACTCCATTACATGTGGCTGCAGCAGTTGATTATCCAGAAATGTGTGACTTACTGATTGAGAAGGGAGGTAACTATAAAATACTTTTATTATTTAACACTGACTGTTTTACTTCTCATAAAAAAAATGGATTTTTATCATTGTACAATGAAACCTGTCTAAGACGAACCTCCTTAGGACCAGGTCTTGTGTTCGGAAAAGACAGGTGTTTGGTTAATGCAGGATAAATTAACAAAAATTTCGTACATTTAAACTTTATTATACCCCCGCTCCCCGGAGGGGGAGGGGGGAATACTGTTTTATTTAAAGTTCGGTTTATACAGGATTCTGGTTTATTCAGGGAGTTTGTTTTAGACAGTTTTCACTGAACATATTAATTGGATAATTGCATCAATTATATACTTTTTTACTGAAAGTCAGTAAGATGATTTTTAATGCAGTTTCAAAACATTGAAACCAATATTTTAAACATATCATAATTTTAATTAAACACAAATTGTCTTGTCAAGAGAAATACTTTACTAAGCATATTAATCCACTCATTATTCACAAGATGTTATATCATTTAAATTTTGTACAGAGTATGAGAAAAATATATGTTATTTTCTTTGTGCTTACATTATAATTCCTATAAAAACGTGAAAAAAATAAACATATTATTTTAGAATCATGTCAGGAAATGTGCCATTATGATTTATTAATCAAAACTCTTTAGCTTTAGGGCAGTTCATTATTATAGGTAAGAAGAATGTAAGTGATACAATAGCAGTGGAAGACACGGCTATTTTAATTTGTTTAAAGGGCATGATAAATAAACTTTATTTGAGATAGCATATCTTGCAGCCATAATAGTAAAAGGTTTTTTCTAAATTATGTCTTTTTTGAGTGGAATTAAATCTTTTACAGGCTTTTCTTCATTTGTTTATCTGTTTTCTGTTGTAGTTCTAATGATCCTATTAACAATTTAACCCCACCACTTTGTTGTACCTGTCTCAAGCTATTACAGGGATTTCCAATATCAAATGTCATGGCGTTTTAAGTGTTCAATGATTTGATGTGAGAGGTGATCAATCGTTTTGTTGATAATTGTAGAATTGTTAACCATTTCTTTTTTTTTTACTTTCTTTTCATAAAGCTAATAAAGAAGCTCTCACTAAAGGAGAAAAACAGACTCCAATTCATTATGCTGCCAAAAATGATGCCACTAAATCTCTCAGGCTATTAATCAAACTTGGATGTCTGTATGAAGGAGTGAAGGACTACAGAGGAAGAACACCACTATATGTTGCTGCTCAGTTAGGTATGTTATAATCATGTTTCTGAAAGTATCATAGTACCTTTCATTATCTTTACTCATACTAGATATATACAGTCAAACCTGTATTAATAGACAAAGAAAAAGTGATCTTATAAGACAGGTGATCTCTTAAAAGAGCTTTCTATGCCAGGACAAGAAAAAGTAGCCTTTCAATAGAGGTGACTTCATGGGTAGGTTTGACTGTACAAACTTTGTTCCTATAAATAGATCTATCAATTGTCATTCTGTCGTGGCTTGTTGAATCTATAAACCAGCACTTATCTGAGGTTTTTGCTTCAGTTATAAGAATTGAAGAGTATCCATCTACTGTTTGTAAATGTCTAGCAGAATATGCTAGACATCAGTACTGAAGTTGGTTACACTACCTCGTTAAAAACTATGAAATACATCTCATATGGTACTATTATAGGAAATACTTTCGTGACATCATCCTATGCAAATTAAGTGTATGTAAAAGTAATATAACATCAATACAGAAGAGTAGACTATCAGATTGAACATATCAGTTTGTAGTGTGAGTTTGTCAACATATCATTAATAACAAGAGACTACATGTTTATGATCGTGAAAGAAAATTGTACTTGTAGCTTGAATTTTTTCTACTAGTTTCTTTATATTGTGAATATTTAAGCCTATGTGATTTTCTGTCATTGATTTTTAGACAGGAAGTCAGGTGATCATCAGATGCTAATATATTTTAAGTGTAATATCTACTTTTGATGTTTAGAATTGAGACAACCCATACTTTGTGGCACTTGACTCAATATATTGTTTACTTTCCTTTTCAGACAGGAGTGAAAGTGCTCGTATCCTGTTAAATTTCAATGCCTCAGCTGCAGTCAGAGACGATGCTGGACAATCATGTCTTTCATGGCTGATTATCAAAATGCCGCTAGTGGTAGGTGTAAAATAAGTTATTTTTTTTTATTCTTTTCAACCATTTATATATTTACTACACAGTTATTGTCATTTAGATACACTAAGGTTAGATTTAAGTATTATCACTCATTTATGCTTCATCTTCATATATTTGTACTACTAAATATTAACATTACAACTTGTTTTCTAGGGTTAGTGTTATTGTGTTTAACGCCACTCAGCAATACAGTATAACCTCGTTAAACCGCCACCATCTGTCCAGCCAGATTTTGGCGTTATAACGAGTTTGGCGATAAACTGAGTAAGGACAGAAAACCGAAAGTCAACAGTTTGATTTTAAATTTGGAATGGCTGACGGTTTGATTTTGACAAGTTTACCGGAAATGAGTATTATCACTTACAATTTAAATTCTAATATATAAGTTTCATTTTGACAGTTGTAGAAAATTTCGGCATTTGTAAATTTAGCAGAATTTGTTTTATCGAATTTGAAAAGAAAAAAATCTACTGAAATTACGTTGTTAGCACGTATACTAGCAATTTCCTTTAATATATATTAAATTCATTTTTACGTCTTACAAATATTTACTCTCCATTTTATTTTCACTTTTTGTTTATCACAACTAAAAAAAGAACAATAAAGTTTTTTTTTCTCACTCGTTGTCGTGTCACAAGATTAATTCTGTCCCCGGGGCAAATGTACAGTTAACTTATGGATAATTGATCATTAATTGTTTAAAGAAAGGTGATAAAATATGTTTATAGAAGCAAGGGTGTTATACTTTAATTGAAAAATGTTTATACAACACTTAGAAGCGTGTCACCGTCAGTGTATGGTTTGGAAGTAAATTTGATTTCTATAACCGGAAGTTGTTAAAATCTATTCACATATAAACATTTCTGTCGTTTTAACGCATGCATTCACAATCAAATAATTCACAACATGTTCACGTGGATTATAACCCATTACAAGGAAGGCTTGCACTTATTTCTTCATTAATGTTCAGAAAGTCGAGGTCACTGGAGGACATCATTTGCCAATATATCGATGGATTCTTAATTTCTACAATTTCTCTTTTCTGTCGAAAATCAAGCAAATTTCTTTTACGTTTAGGCGTCGACATTTTCAACACAAATGAAAAGAACACACAAACAAATTTATTAAGCTTTATTCAGAATGAAAAGTAATCAGTTCAGGGTTGTAAAAAAACCAATTAACTGTTTTCACAGCAATATCTACTTGCCTTGACTGCTTGTTTACTTACCTTGATTGACAGGCATCCTAAAATCACCGAGGTGTGACATTATTGATTGGCATTATGATCGAGGTTTAAATAACAGTAAATTGACGGGACTGCAGAAATTCTTGGCGATACGCGAGTTTGGCGGTGAATCGAGGGGCAATAAAGCGGGGTTTTACTGTATTTCAATTATATCGTGGCTGTCAGTTTTTACCTGTGGAGGAAACCAGATTACCCAGAGAAAACCACCAACCTGCCGCAAGTCACTGACAAACTTTGTGGCATAATGTTGTATCGAGTACACCTCGTTATGAGCGGGATTCGAACTCACAAGGCTACTTATGATAGCCACTGATTGCACGGGTAGTTGTAAATACAACTGACCATGTGTGCATTGGTATTAACCTTTTACATAAAGTATTTTATAATTATTAAAGATCATATTTAAAGTACTATCTGTCCTTTTATAGGCTGAGAATGCGTTAAGTCAATTTTGGACATGTGACAGACCAAACAGGAAGCAGTATTTTGATTTACACCATATGGTACATAGTAGAAGTAAGTTTATGTATAGCAGTAATTAGTTAACAGAGAACGTTGTCTCACACTCATGGGTTAGGATCCCATTAACCGATTTAACTCTGCCACATTTTTGTTCCTGTCTCAAGCTAAGACCTAGATTTCATGGTCTTTTTGTGTTCAGCTATAATTGAGAGGTGGTTGTTCATTTTGATGATATTGGTGGAATTGATGACCATTTCTTTTTCTTTTCATATTAATCAGTAATGACATCAATTCAGATCTTCTACAAAAACAGTTTTTACTCTGAAACATCAGATCACTCAATGTGAACATTATTACTTTCAAGCATTGTATTTGGAAATTATCACATTATTTAAAATAAAATCGTAGATTTAGGTTTTTATTAAAAAAAAAAAAATGTTTATTATCAAATTTTAATTGTTGATGTCTTCCATCTTGAGAACTTCCTAAGAAGGATTTTATAATATTGGGAATAAAATGTTCCCTTAGCAAGAACCAAACTTGTATAATTAAAATGAACATACATGTATTTAAGATTATTTTATGTAAAGGAAACCAGACTTTCTCTACAAAATATCATTATTTTTCAGAAATTGATACCAACCTGGTAGCTACTATACCTGTAAGTACAGTATAAAACAACCTTTGGTCTTTTTGCAATTCAAGTGAAAATTTATGTTTGATTTTGATAATGTTACCTTTTCCTGTTCAAATGTTACACTTTTTAGAAATGTACAAAATATTGGAAGATTGATTATGGAATAAGATTTTCAGTTTATTTTGTTGCAGTTATTTCCCTTTGTTTAGATATTGTGTAATTGATGGATTTGTCATTTATATCAGTTTGTAGATTTATAGAAAATTAGAATGGCATTGAAGCATGAATTCAGAGGTTTTTAAAAATTTATTTTGATAATTAATTTCTATTATGATTTAGTAATTTGTGGTACATTAAATTCTGTGGTGTATTGCGACCAGAAAAAATACAATGAAAGTTTTTATCCAATGATATTTATGAGTTCATAATAACATAGCTTCATTATTCCTATAGACAATATATATTTATAAGGAAAACTAATACAAGGAAAATAAACTGATTATTATTATTATTTTAGCTAAATGCTGCAGTTAACTTCAAACAGTATGATTTACTGATGAACAAGACTTTTACAAAACTTATAAACACTATGTGGGTACGATTTGCAAGGTAAATTTATTTAAAGTTTTTAAGGTATGATGTTGTTAAAAATGCATTATTTAGAAATTTTCAAGACCGTTTTGGGGATGCTTAAAGCTTACAATTGAAAGTTGATTCAATAAATCATTGTGTTGAACTACTTAATGTAAATGAAGGTATTTGGATGAAAATGAACCTGAGAGAAAATCAAAAATGGAATAAGTGCAGGAACAGCACTTTGATTACAGATTTATGTATCATGCCGATTCATGGTCAGAAATGTAATAAATGTAAATATTTGTCATAAAAATTCTAAAACCTAATTTTTTAGATAATTTCCATTATTTTTGTTGTTGTTGATATTTTGATATGTTGAAATAATTATACAAAGTAGTGCTTGTATTCATAATAAATGTACAGTTGAATCTCGTTATGTCAAACTCTGTTATGTCGAAATTTTTCTGAAGTCCCGTTTTAAACTTAGTGCTTTTCAACTTAATTTACTCCTCTTATCTCAAATTTCGATGTGTCGAAATTTCGGGTATCTCGAAGTAGCTTTTCAGTCCCAAATATTCAAATCCATTCAAATTAAGTTCGTTATGTCAAAATTATAAATTAAATCAATTAACAAACCTGTCCAGGTGTCAAGAGCATGGCCTCCGGTGTTTACTGCATCAGGTGATATTTATTAACTCACCTGGCCTTTAGGCCATGTGAGCTATTGTCATCACTTTTCGTCCGTCGTCTGTCGTCCGTCGTCCGTCCGTCAACATTTCACATTTTAATCTTCTCCTCAGAAACCACTGGACCAATTGCAACCAAACTTTGGTGGAATGGTCCTTGGATGGCCCCCTTTCAAAATTGTGTCCGATGATCCCGACTTCCAACCAAGATGGCTGCCAAGCTAAAAATAGAAAAAAGGGGGGATGAAATTTTAATTGTCCATTGCTGCTTTAGTGTAAGTCAAAATGAGCTCAAATTTTAACTGCAGCTACATGGCGAGGAATAGTTTGACATATATTCCTGGTTTTTCTGTGAAATTTTTCTTTCAGCCGATATATACCGATTATGCAAATTAGGCATATTTTGATAAAAGATCACATTTAAATCTTCTCCTCTGAAACCGCTGAACCTAATGAAACCAAACCTGGCAGGGATGGTTCCTGGGTGGGTCCCTTTAAAAATTATGTCTGACAGCCCCGCCCTCCATTCAAGATGGCTGCTGTTACTAAAAATAGAAATTTCTTCAAATGGCCAAAACTGCTCTATTTTAAGCCAGAATGTGCCCAAATTTGAACTGTGTAAGCATAATGATGAGCTTTTTAGCATATATTACAGGATTTTTTATGAACTTTGAACTTTTGTCGATTTTGACCGATTATGCAAATTAGAAAAAAGGGGGGATGAAATTTAAAAAAAATCTTCTCCTCGGAAACTACTGAGCCAATATCAACCAAACTTTGCTGAAATGATTCTTGGATGGCCCCCTTCCAAAAATGTGTCCGTTGATCCCGACTTCCAACCAAGATGGCCGCCAAGCTCAAAATAGAAACAAGGGGGGATGAAATTTTAATTGTCCATTGCTGCTTTAGTGTAAGTCAAAATGAGCTCAAATTTTAACTGCAGCTACATGGCAAGGAGTAGTTTAACATATATTCCTGGTTTTTCTGTGAAATATTTCTTTCAGCCGATATATACCGATTATGCAAATTAGGCATATTTTGATAAAAGATCGCATTTAAATCTTCTCCTCTGAAACCGCTGAACCAAATTAAACCAAACCTGGCAGGGTGGGTCCCTTTCAAAATTGTGTCCGACAGCCCCACCCTCCATTCAAGATGGCTGCTGTTACTAAAAATAGAAATTTCTTCAATTGTCCATTGCTGCTTTAGTATAAATCAAAATGAGCTCAAATTTGAACTGCAGCTACGTGGCAAGGAGTAGTTTAGCTATGTTCGGGTTTTTTTTATGAAATTGTTCTTTCAGCCGATTTATACCGATTATGCAAATTAGGCATATTTTGATAAAAGATCACATTTAAATCTTCTCCTCTGAAACCGCTGAACCAAATTTGTATCTGGTGGTCCCGCCCTCTGACCAAGATGGCTGCACAGCTGTACTTAGTTTAACATAGGACCCTATGGGAAATTCACATAAAAACCATCTTGTCTGGAACCAGAATCTCAATTAAAACCAAACTTTGATGGAATAGTCATTGGATGGTCCTCTTCCAAAATTGTGTCCGGCAGTTGCGCTCTCCCGCCAAGATGGCCGCCACAGTGCAGTTGCGTTGTTATTGAAAGCAGCTTTGATCCAGGTGAGCGATTACAGGCTCCTGGGAGCCTCTGGTTTTGATAACTGTTAATTATAATTTGTAAAGAAAACAATTGGATTTCTTAATTGAAACCTTGAAGTCATAATCATGAATAAAATATCATTTAATGATAAATTTGAAAGCGTTTGATGTTGTGACAACAGTGTAGAGAAAACTCAGAAGCCATTCAACAGCCTGTTGTGTACATCGATATCACTAATAAATTTTATGAAACAATATTCATTTAAAATCGCTGAACCCTCTCTTAATAACATTTCAACATCTTGTCAAGTTTTGTCGACTGTTTCGTAATTTATTAAATACACGATTGTGTATTGCCGTATTATGTCAATATGTGTACATGTTCATGATGTAATCAAATGCATGTTTCTTTTTTCTCTCAAAGTTTCCTGACAATTATTGAATCTATAATTGGTAAAATTCAGATAATAACACCTCATAAGGAGAATGTTTTTATTTATTTAAAAAAAAAATCAATACTGCGCACGTGTTAAAAATACGTACACAATACGTACAAATGATGATCAAAATATTGTAAATGACTGACAACAATAGTTTGCATTAACTTTTGTCAAAATTAGGTCGAATTTCGGATAACTCGAACTTTTGCAACAGTCCCGTGAACTTCGAGATAGCGAGATTCACCTGTATATTGATGTACATAAACTTGAGATGCAATCATATTTTACATTAGAACATAAATTAAAGAAACAACTTTTTCCTTGTTCTACATCTGTTATATATATGATGGACTCAGATCAGCTTCTACACTCAAATCGGCATCCACTCCTCAGATCGGCATCCACTGACCTTATTATCTCAATTCATGGACCGATTTAAGTTATTCTCAAATCGGTGTCCTTTCCAAATTCTCAGATCTATGGCCGATTTATTGGTTAGGGCATATGTCAGTGACATCATTGGACGTCGATTTGACAAAGTGAGAACCCGCCATAGATTTGAGAATTGGATGCCGATTTGAGAATTTGAAAAACGACACAGATTTGAGAATTTGAAAAACGGAGATAGTTCTGAGGTACAGATGTCTGTGACGTAGAATTCGGACATGGATTTTAGGATTGAACGTCGATTAAAGGCTGGACGTCAATCTGAGTTACATATATACTGTACAGGACAATATAGACAAAACTTATTATGTAAAGTTGGATGGTGTTCTTTAGAAATCCTGAATTCTTTTAGCTCACCTTGCCAAAGGCAATTTGAGCTTTTGCCATCACTTGGCGTCCGTCGTCCGTTAACTTTTCACATTTTAATCTTCTCCTCTGAAACCCCTCAGCCAAATGAACTTAAACTTGATAGGAAGCATCTATGGAAGGTCCTCTATAAAGGGTGCTCATTTCGTACCGATCCATTAACAAACATGGCCACCACAGGCAATTATTGTTTCTGATTGGCCGATTTTTTAAAATCTTCTCCTCTGAAACCGCTTTGCCAAATGAACGGAAACTTGGTAGGAAGCATCTATGGGCGATCCTTTATAAAGATTGCTCAATTCGTCCCGATCCATTAACAAACATGGCCGTCACAGGCAATTCTTGTTTCAGAATGGTCGATTTCTAAAAATCTTCTCCTCTGAAACCGCTTTGCCTAATGATCCAAAACTTGGTAGGAAGCATCTATGGAAGGTCCTCTATAAAGATTGCACATTCCATCCCGATCCGTTAACAAATATGGCCACCACAGGCGATTCTTGTTTCTGATTGGCTGATTTTGGTTGATTTCTAAAAAATCTTCTCCTCTGAAACCGCTTCGCCAAATGAACTGAAACTTGGTAGGATGCATCTATGGGAGTTCCTCTATAAAGAATGCTCATTTCGTCCCGATCCATCAACAAATATGGCCACCACAGGCAATTCTTGTTTCTGAATGGTTGATTTCTAAAAATCTTCTCCTCTGAAACCGCTTTGCCAAATGAACGAAAGCTTGGTAGGAAGCATCTATGGGCGATACTTTATAAAGATTGCTCATTTCGTCCCGATCCATTAACAAATATGGCCGTCACAGGCAATTCTTGTTTCTGAATGGTCGATTTCTAAAAATCTTCTCCGCTGAAACCGCTTTGCCTAATGATCCGAAACTTGGTAGGAAGCATCTATGGAAGGTCCTCTATAGAGATTGCACATTCCATCCCGATCCGTTAACAAATATGGCCACCACAGGCGATTCTTGTTTCTGATTGGCTGATTTTGGTTGATTTCTAAAAAATCTTCTCCTCTGAAACCGCTTCGCCAAATGAACCGAAACTTGGTAGGATGCATCTATGGGAGTTCCTCTATAAAGAATGATCATTTCGTCCCGATCCATTAACAAATATGGCCACCACAGGCAATTCTTGTTTCTGATTGGCTGATTTTGGTTGATTTCTAAAAATCTTCTCCTCTGAAACTGCTTTGCCAAATGAACCGAAACTTGGTAGGAAGCATCTGTGGAAGGTCCTCTATGGGAATTGCTCATTCCGTTTTGATCCGTTGACGAACATGGCCGTCATAGGCAATTTTTGTTTCTTATTGGTCGATTTCTAAAACAGCTTTTCCTCTGAAACTTGGTAGGAAACATCTATGGAAAGTCCTCTATAGGAATTGCTCATTTCGTTTTGATCCATTAACAAGCATGGCTGCCACAGACAATTTTTGTTTTAGATTGGTTGATTTCTAAAAATCTTCTTCTCTGAAACTGCTTTGCCAAAATGAACCGAAATTTGGTGGGAAGCACCTATATGGAAGGTTCTGTATTAAGTTTCCTCAAAGCATAATAAAAGGTGAGCGACACAAGCTCAGCCCACTGAGCCTCTAGTTGTTTGTGAAATGATATTAAAATTCTTTGTAAATCACAATTTCAGATGGAGAGCTTGGTTGAATTTGTTCCTGAATTTTGTGTATATACTTCTATGGTCTTTAATTGGTGTCTTCATTGAATTTGATAAAAGATATAAGTATATCATGCCAGACCATTGGTGGAGAATTGTATTATGGGTAGGAAATAACAGCAATTTATTTTTTAATTTTTTAATTTTTAGTAATATAAATAAACATTGTATTCTATATGATACTGAAATCAGTGCATTTACTGACTATTTAAAGGTGAACATATAAGCCATTGCTTTATATGTCTACTAGATGTATAAAATCTGGTATCCATGTTTTAGGTGGAGCGAAGCGCAATAGACACTGTTCAAATACGGACAGCTGTAAATACCCAATAAGAAATTCAACCAAAAGGTCAAATGATTTTGCCTTTTTATGTCCCTGCCCTCTGTCGTTAGCTTTTCACATTTTAATCTTCTCCTCAGAAACCACTGAGCCAATTTAGACCAAACTTTGCTGAAATGGTCCTTGGATGGCCCCCTTTCAAAATTGTGTCCGATAGCCATGCCATCCATCCAAGATGGCTGCCATTACTAAAAATAGAAATTTCTTCAAATGGCCAAATCTGTTCTATTTTAAGCCAGAAGGTGCCCAAATTTAAACTGTATAAGCATAATGATGAGCTTTTTAACATATATTACTCGATTTTTTATGAACTTTGAACTTTTGCCGATTTTGACTGATTATGCAAATTAGGCATAAATAAGCAAAAAATCATTTAAAAATCTTCTTGTCAATTGGCCAATTTCAACCAAACTTTGTCTGAACGATCCTTAGGTGGTCCCCTTTCAGAATTGTGTCCGTCAGCGCCGTTCTATATCCAAGATGGCTGCCATTACTAAAAATAGAAATTACATCAAATGGTCAAAACTGCTGTATTTGAAGCCATGATGGACTCAAATTTGAACTGTATAAGTATAATTATGAGCTTTTTAACATATTATATTCCAGGTTTTCATATGAACTTTTAACTTTTGCTGATTTTGACCGATTATGCAAATTAAGAATAAATAAGCAAAAAAAATAATTTACAAATCTTCTCGTCATAAACCACTTGGTCAATTTCAACCAAACTTGGTCTGAATGGTCCTTAGGTGGTCCCCTTTCAAAATTTTGTCTGGCAGCTCCATCCTATATCCAAGATGGCTGCCATTACTAAAAATACAAATTATGTCAAATGGCCAAGACTGCTGTATTTGAAGCCATGATGGGCTCAAATTTGTACTGTATGAGCCTAATTATGTGCTTTTTAGCTCACCTGACCATATGAGCTTTTACCATCAGGTTTCGTTCGTTATCCGTTGTCCGTCCGTTGTCGTCTGTCGTTAGCTTTTCACATTTTAATCTTTTCCTCAGAAAACACTGAACCAATTTAGACCAAACTTGGATGACCCTCTTTCAAAATTGTGTCTGGCAGCTCTGCCGTCTATCCAAGATGGCCACCATTACTAAATACATTTAATCGGACACCAACATATAGAATAACAAGATAATAACGTTAATAATTGATAACCTTCGCGTTGTGTTCCCACGTAATATTTACAACATTATTGTCCTCTTTCAAAAATTTATACGACAGTTTAAGCCTCTCGGGGAAAGGCCACCAGGGTAAAATTTATTAAATATTTAAAAATCTTCTTCAGAACAATCATTCAAGCAATATTTGGTGTACCGTTTTTTGGTACGTATAGAACACGGTCTTATGCTTTAAAATGATAATTTGTAGGTGGGGTGCATTTTATGCATAAGAGCAAGTATCAGACACTTTTTTTCAGGTTACACAGAGTTGCCGGTAGCATAGCTTCGAGTTCACGGACGGCAATATTCCCAATGATCGATGAATTAATGTTCAAATAACATTAATTGTGTTCATTATATATGTGTTATTTAAAATAAAATTGTATAAAAATTATATTTATTGCTTGTTCATTGCCTTTTTGACAGGTATGTAAATATTCTCGATGTTTGTCAATAATCGTACGGTGCATTGGTGTTGTTGTTCGGAACTAATTGTCCATATGAATGCAGGAATAACGTGTCAAATGTTTGCTATCAGACGTGTGATATTTTACTTTTTTATACCCCCATTTGCAGAGTGGTGGGTATACTGGAATACCCTTGTCCGTCCATCCGTCCGTTCGTCCGTCCCTAAACCTTGTGTACGTAACTCGTCATTTGTCTTTTGTTGTATTTTATTCATATTTGGTATCTTGGTTGGCCATGATCTGAGCATGCACATATTATACCGATTTCACGGATGGTTGATTTTTGCGAGAGTTATAGCCCTTTTCATGTTTGTTTGACCATACGTCCATCCACACATCTTGTGTACGCAACTAGTCATTTGTCTTTTGTTGGATTTTATTCATATTTGGTATCTTGGTTGGTCATGATCTGAGCATGCGCATATTATACCGATTTCACAGATGATTGATTTTTGCAAGAGTTATAGCCCTTTTCATGTCTGTTTGACCATGCGTCCGTCCACACATCTTGTGTACGCAACTAGTCATTTGTCTTTTGTCGCATTTTATTCATATTTGGTATCTTGATTGGCCATGATCTGAGCATGCACATATTATACCGATTTCACGGATGGTTGATTTTTGCGAGAGTTATAGTCCTTTTCATGTTTGTTTGACCATACGTCCGTCTGCTCATCTTGTGTATGCAAGTAGTCTTTTGTCGCATTTTATTCATGTTTGATATCTTGGTTGGCCATGATCTGAGCATGCGCATATTGTACCGATTTCACAGATGGTTGATTTTTGCGAGAGTTATAGCCCTTTTCATGTTCTCTTACGAGCTGCTGCTATAAATTATTTCCTTAATTAGCTATGTATAATATTTATATCTAATAATCTATAATACATCATTTTTCATCATTCCAAACATTTACTAGCCAACTGCCCTGGGAGGATACACATCTCTTGATTCCAACACTCTTTACATTCCTTTATGCCTCTCCACCACGTTAAATCCCACTATGATCTAATACTTTACTACACATCAACTTATGTAGAGCGAGTGGTGGTATCACAGCACGACAACACGTGCAGTTTCATTTCAATCTATTTTTTCCTGGGTTGAAATTACCTGTCTTTGGGTATTGAACCTTTGTTTGAATTATCAATTTTTACAGCAGTTGACAAGGTCAAGGATCGTATATTGTATAACAAGGTGTGAAAAGATAATTGAACATACTGGGACACCTGTCAATATTATATATTGTACAATAATGCTCACAGCAACGCTATTGTAAATGCGGCCTCTGATATCACATACAGGCCGGTAATAGAGGCCGCTGTACTGAATATATGAACTTTAACCTTTTACTGTTTTAGGCTTAAAAACATGTTAAACATATTTTGGGACTTTCGGGTATCGAACCACTGTTGGGCTTTTCAAGTCTACTTTGACTTTCAAAATTTCCATCTAATCACTCGGCTACGGTGACCACACTACTATACGCTATAATTAGTATATATGACTCTTGATAGTAAGCTTTGTAAAAAAAAATATCAACAATTTGTTTAAAAAAGCAAGTATTTCAGATCTGGCATAATTTATGTTCAAAACTGACAAGTATGTGAACTTTTAAAATTTATTCTCACAATACAAAAACAACTAACGAACCAACCGCAAGTAATAACAAATCAGACAGACCACAGGTGAAGATTTGGGACTCTTGAAAGACCTTGAAATATCTAAATATAAACGATTCTTTTCACTTGAAAGACCTTGAAATATCTAAATATAAACGATTCTTTTCACTTGAAAGATCTTGAAATATCTAAATATAAACGAGAATCAAAAGGACGTTGACCAATAAAAATTTGTCGCTTTATTTTTGTTAATTGTTGTCTTATTTGGCTTTCTAAACATTAAAAGTGTAAAAATATATGCCATACCATATATTTTTTCAACAACACTATTATTGTACAAGCTAGAGACATTATTATTGAAACAAAAGAATTTGCCCGTATTGGATATAACGGGTTTCTTTTTCTGCATTCGTACTCAGGTGACGGCCTTGGTGCTACGCACCTCGGCCTTCACCTGAGTACTCATGCGGAAAAAGAAAGCTGTTATATCCAATACGGTCGCTTCTTTTGTTTCAATAGTACTGTATCCTATACATATATTGTAGCATTGGTACAATATGAGTACACTTCAAAAGAAATTATAATCTCTTTGATCAGGTCTTCATTAATGTTATTACTTTTATATTGTTTTCTCTTTATTTGAATCGATCGTAATTACTTCCTATTTTAAACTTGACCAAAGATTGCCTATCTTTGATCACATGAACGGTTCAATCATTATTTGATGAATTAATACTGATTAAAGATTAAACATATCTACATATTTATTATTTAAAACAACCATAATTCACGTAAAGAACGACAAAAAAAAAACTGCTCCTGGCACCCGTATCATTTTCATTGCCGTTTTGAACTTGTTTTCAAATTAAACATTACCGATAAACTTCCTGCATTCACAAAACAGCTAATTTTCACTTGCAAAATGTAGAATAATCGGTTTAAACTCTTTTAACAAAACTAATTTAACATTACCCTGTCTAAAATTTATCAAAAATACATGGATTAACAAATACGTGATCTGTTGTAAGCAGTATTTTGCCGTTTGAACAAGGATTTCTGCCGTGAATGTTTTACTGAATCTCCCTGCGTTCTATAGATAGGAATTAAAATTTCCCCCAGATTTTTGGGGGAGGAAAGGAGGTGCGTTCTATGCACCAGTGCGTTTAATAGACACAAAAAGACGGGAGAACACTGATAAATCATGAGGATTCAAAATTGTATCAATGAAGGTCGTAGGATCAATGGGGTCCGAGACCTATGGGTCCAAAGTCTTGCATAGGATTCAATGGAAAAACAACTGTTTTGTCAGAAACTATTAGGCCAATTTGAATGAAACTTTGCTATAATGGTCCCCATTCAAAATTATATCCAACAGTTTCAGCTTGCTAGGGGAAAGGCCAACAAGGGGCTCAATAGGGTAAAATTGATTAAATATTTAAAAATTTTCAGAACCAATAATGTCAGTGCAATGATATTTGGTGTAGAACACTGATAGATCATGAGGATTCAAAATTGTATCAATGAAGTCCTGGGGTCAATGGGGTCCAAAGCGTACATAGGATTCCATGGAAAAACACCTGTGTAAACTAACTCACATCACCTGTTGCCATCGCTTAGCATCTGTCATCTGTCCATCATCCACCCATGCATTGGTAAATAATACTATTCTCTAAAACTACACGGCCAATTTGAGCCAGGTGAGCGATTACAGGCTCCAGGGAGCCTCTAGTTTTCGCTATGCTTGGAGATATTGACTTGATGTTTGGTATATGAGTGTATAATGAGGAGTTACAGATCAAGTTTACATTTCGTTCCGGTCCAATGATTTTTGGCCGAGTTATGGGCCTTGGACTTTGAAATTTGGCCAAATATTTAGTTTTCACCACTTTATTTCACTATGATTTGAGATATTGACTTAATTTTTGGTATGAGAGTGTATAATCATAAGTTACAGATCAACTTTGAAATTCATTTGTTATTCTTAGCCTATTACTGAGAGAATTAAAAAAGGGTGAAACATTTGCGAGCCTCCGTAATATTCACGGCGGGGACATTCGTGTCGTTCCGACACATCTAGTTTATGTGTAAATCTATCAATGTTTTGCATACATGATATTTTGCAGTATAAACACAATATACATACATTGTCGGGATGTAAAAATCGAGTCTCTCTGTATATTATTATGGTATACAGTGTTACAATAGTAAAATTAGTGAACAAATTTAGAACAATATTTTGATGTGTTCCAGATTTCAGTACATAATTGAATAGTAATCTTTGTATATATATTTTAGCACATTATATTTTGATGTGTTCCAGATTTTAGTTGATAATTGGTTAATTACATAGTAATCTTTGTATTTCAGGTGGCTGCCATTGCCTTTACCGTGTGGCAGATAGCGGAAGAAGTTTTAGAATACAAGAGATCAAGACGGAAACACTTTGTAAGTTATCTGACATTGTTTTAGTAAGGAAACACTTTGTAAGTTATCTGACATTGTTTTAGTAAGGAAACACTTTGTAAGTTATCTGACATTGTTTTAGTAAGGAAACACTTTGTAAGTTATCTGACATTGTTTTAGTAAGGAAACACTTTGTAAGTTATCTGACATTGTTTTAGTAAGGAAACACTTTGTAAGTTATCTGACATTGTTTTAGTAAGAAAACACTTTGTAAGTTATCTGACATTGTTTTAGTAAGGAAACACTTTGTAAGTTATCTGACATTGTTTTAGTAAGGAAACACTTTGTAAGTTATCTGACATTGTTTTAGTAAGGAAACACTTTGTAAGTTATCTGACATTGTTTTAGTAAGGAAACACTTTGTAAGTTATCTGACATTGTTTTAGTAAGGAAACACTTTGTAAGTTTTCTGACATTGTTTTAGTAAGGAAACACTTTGTAAGTTATCTGACATTGTTTTAGTAAGGAAACACTTTGTAAGTTATCTGACATTGTTTTAGTAAGGAAACACTTTGTAAGTTATCTGACATTGTTTTAGTAAGGAAACACTTTGTAAGTTTTCTGACATTGTTTTAGTAAGGAAACACTTTGTAAATTTTCTGACATTGTTTTAGTAAGGAAACACTTTGTAAGTTATCTGACATTGTTTTAGTAAGAAAACACTTTGTAAGTTATCTGACATTGTTTTAGTAAGGAAACACTTTGTAAGTTATCTGACATTGTTTTAGTAAGGAAACACTTTGTAAGTTATCTGATATTGTTTTATATTTTAAATATACTTGAAGGAAGAAAGATTTTGTGGTGTGCTGCAGTTTGTTTTGTACCTTTTGATAACTTTGTTTCATAATGTCTTCAGTGTTTTTAAATATGTTGTGACAACCATCAATAAAACTGACAGCCATGAAAATATTATACAAAAGATCTAATATATCACAAATGAAAACTACCCCAAGAAATAATGTTCTTTAACTAAAATATTATTATAAGATAAAAAAAAGATTTTTAACTTCTTACTATACTAATTCTGATCATTCAATTCTTGATATGATTTTAATGAGGATTGAAATTCATCATATAAAAGATGTTGTAGTGTATATTATGTTCATCTAACAACGGTCACTTTCTTCTGACATCTAATTGTAAAATGTTATAAAACTTTCTTTTCCTTCATAGTTACAAGAAACGAAAAGAATAAAAGAAATAGAGGATGATTTAAAATATTGCCATGAAAGATGGCCAGAAGAGGCTGCATTCCTTAAATCTGAAATAGAGGAAGTCAAGGAAGGAGGACCATCTTATTTTACAGATTTTTGGTAAGTCTGGTGAAATTTACTGGGAAAATATAATAAACTTTCTTAAAGGATTATTAGTCAGTTATCTCCCTTTCTTCATTTTAGGATTTCAACAGTATACATCTTGATTTCGTTTGGTATCAAAGCAAAAAGAAAAAAGATGACAAATTAGTTTTATATCCAATGCTAATAAAGACATACATAAGTACATAAGTATTAAGTGATTCGTTCATTATGTTTTGAGGAAATCTAAATATTTTTAAACAGAAGATATTGCTTTAGTGAGTTGTACACAAATGACAGCTGGATGTAAATAATAGTATTTGCAAAGAATTTTGGCAATGGAAATATTTTAATTAATTTGTCAATCTTTCTACAATGTACATAATTATTGGTAATTAAGGATATTCTACCTTGATCTCCACCAATTGATGAAAGTTTGTGATACAAACAATATCAAACTAGTGACAAATTCTTGGTATCACCTACTTTATATGATGAATAATTTAACAGTAACCTGATATACGAAAATAAAAATAAAAATAATTTTGGTATCAATTATTATAGTTTGTAGTTTTATCATAAACTTTTCAATATACTGACGAAAAGAATATATTGCAGGAGAACTATTTGTATTCATTGCTTGTTAGCAATCCTCAGTAAATGAATAAAAAATAATGAAATTTTGATATTAACTTTATCAGTTAGATAAGATGCGTTAAATGTTTTTTTTATACCCAAAATGATAAATTTGGTATCAAAAATAAATGTGCCATCAATATATATATATATAATATATATGTATCCATGATGACAGACTTTTATTTTGACAGGAACATATTTGATTGGATATGTTATATATTTTTGCTGGTTTGTATTTCAACACATCTAGCAGATATAATAAACCATACAACAACAATAGCACGAGCGCACATAAGATTAATGGCCGTTACTATCATCTTGTTGTGGCTAAGACTAATGAAGGTCGTCAGATGTTTCACTTTATTGGGTAAGTTAGTATTTCTTTTACCATTCTTTAGGATAATACAATGTCACATTTTTGTGCATTCTCAAACTGGGACCTGGATTTCCAACATATGTCACAGTACTCACGATGAGTCATCAGTCCTACAGCCCAAGACCAATACAACTTTGTTTGGACCAGTAAATTTTTCAGTTTTTATTTAGAACTATGTAAAAAATAAATTTTCATTTCGAGGATTGATGTCATAGTCTTTTTTTGTGTGTTCAGTGAGTTAATGTGAGAGGTGATTGTTCATTTTGTTGATATTTTTGGAATTGTTGACCATCACTGCTTAAACTTTCTTTTCATAATTAGGAAGAATGCATATATTCTGTTTGGTCTCTATCAGTGTTAAAAGGTTAGGTTTTAGGGTTATGGTGTTTAACGCCTCTTTCAACAATATTTCAGTTATATCGTGGACGTCAGGTTTACTGGTTGAGAAAACCAGAGTACCCGCAGAAAATCACTAATCTGCTGCAAGTCACTGACAAACTTTATCACATAATGTTGTATCGAGTACACCCTGCATGAACGTCAGTGTGAAAGAAATGTAAGTTATCTCACTATGGTATATACATTTTTTTAAACAACACAATTGTAATTTGTAATATTTATTTCCTGTGATTGTTTCATAAAATGATCCTGTACAATGTATGATTTAAAATGCTGAGTTAGATTGCTGTCAACTCAATATTTACTATTGCCACATGATTAATGCGCAAGTATAATGACAACCTTTAGTTTGGTTTGGGCTTATGGTGTTTAACGCCACTTTCAACAATATTTCAGTTATATCGCGGTGGTCAGTTTTATTGATGGAGGAAACCGGAGAAAACCACCGACCTGTTGCAAGTCACTGACAAACTTTATCACATAGCATTGTATCGAGTACACCTCGCCATGAACTCACAAAATTTGGGGTGATAGGCCATGACAGCCCCAACCTTAAGTTTGACCTTACGTGACAAGGTATCACCTTGGTTAATTAGGCTATATTTGAATTAGTGAATTTGGCTGATGGGGCTAAATCCTCCGTCATCATGCCAATTGGTGCTGCAGTGTTCCAACTATCCTTCAATCTATTCCAGACTTATATAATTTTGAGTGTTTTAGTTATTTCAGGGCCATTTATTGTAATTTTGAGTGTTTTAATTATTTCAGGGCCATTTATTGTAATTTTGAGTGTTTTAATTATTTCAGGGCCATTTATTGTATTGTTGGGTGTTTTAATTATTTCAGGGTCATTTATTGTAATGTTGAGTGTTTTAATTATTTCAGGGCCATTTATTGTAATTTTGAGTGTTTTAATTATTTCAGGGCCATTTATTGTAATTTTGAGTGTTTTAATTATTTCAGGGCCATTTATTGTAATTTTGAGTGTTTTAATTATTTCAGGGCCATTTATTGTATTGTTGAGTGTTTTTATTACTTCAGGGCCATTTATTGTATTGTTGAGTGTTTTAATTATTTCAGGGCCATTTATTGTAATGTTGAGTTTTAATTATTTCAGGGCCATTTATTGTAATGTTGAATGTTTTTATTATTTCAGGGCCATTTATTGTAATTTTGAGTGTTTTAATTATACCCCCCGCAACGAAGTTGTAGGGGGGTATACTGGTTTCACCATGTCCGTCCGTCTGTAGACAAATCCTATGCCGTACGATAACTTGAGTTGTGTTTCTTAGAATCTTTTAAAATTTTATCAGCAGCTTACCGGTGAAGAGAGGAGGATCCCTTTCATTTTTGACGATTTTCACTTTTCATGTTCCAGAGTTATTGGACTTGATATGACGGAAAATAGGATTTTTACCCTATGTCGTATGATAACTTTAGTAGTGTTTCTCAGAATGTTTTGAAATTTTATCAGCAGCTTACCGGTAAAGAGAGGAGGATCCCTTTTATTTTTGACGATTTTCACTTTTCATGTTCCAGAGTTATTGGACTTGATATGACGGAAAATAGGATTTTTACCCTATGTCGTATGTTAACTTGAGTAGTGTTTCTCAGAATGTTTTGAAATTTTATCAGCAGCTTACCGGTGAAGAAAGGAGGGTCCCTTTCATTTTTGGTCAGAACAATCAGTAATGTTTTGGTTATGGAAATAGGTTGAACAGATGTGGGGAGCGGGGGTTATATCTTAGTGAGCTGTGCGCACAGTAATACTAGTTATTTCAGGGCCATTTATTGTAATGTTGAGTGTTTTAATTATTTCAGGGCCGTTTATTGTAATGTTGACACACATGATAAAAGACTTAATCAGATTTACTTTTCTCTACTTGGAATTTTATATTCCTTTTGGTAAGTTAAAATAGTTTATCTATCGTTATAATAGAACTACAGAGTTTTAAAAACAAAACATGGACTATTTATCTATAAAGAAATAAACTGTAAGAGCAGTCATAATTCTGATACTAATATCAAATTGATCCGTTAGAGACTCCTGACTCGATGTAGACCAAAACTATATTTAAGGATTGATCGCAATTTTTGTTCGGTTCATGAAGATGTAACCTCAATCAGGTTGTACACACCGTGTAACCTGCATAGCGGGTTACGCAAGGGTGTGTACAACCTGATCGAGGTTATTTTGAATGAACCGAACAAATAATTTCGATCAATCCTTATAAATTAATTCAAACTTTTTTTGTTATGATATTGAAAAATGTATTTATTTTTTCAAAATAAGGCAAATAATTGGAAATGAATTAAAATAACCCCAAAGGTGCCTCATTTAAAAAAAATCGCCTGATGACAATGGCACGCGACACCTTGGGAACGACGTCTATTTTCAGATTCAGTACATACGAATATAACCTCAACTTATTAAACCAATCAAAACAAGTATTTAATGACATGTGACTCTAAAATTAATTTATATTTATATATACATGTACTAGAATAAAACAACAGATTTTTAAAAAGATGAACGTCTTAACTCAATGTAGACCAAAACTATTGATATACTAGAACTGAAATTGTGATGTTTTCTTTTTAAAAGGCATACAGTATACTGTATCAAATTCTTCATGTTTACATTCATGGTACATCACTGTATTGGTGTACTTAGAATATCATGATTTTTAAATTTAAATTATTTATTAACTTTGAACATTACAATCTGTCAGTTCATACAAATTTCCCAAAAATATACAAGTTCTCTATAGCATATTAGGTAGAATATAAATATAGATGTATATGAGGTCAGAAATCTACAAATATACATGTTTTGTACAGTGAAATCTGTCTAAGCCAAACCCTGAATAAATGAGAATCTTGTATAAACTGTAGATAAAGCCCCAATGTAGATAATATTTTGTTAAATTAACCTTCATGAACCGAACACGTATCTATTATGAAAGTAAAAGTAGGTCCCAAGGAGGTTCGGTTTAGACAGGTTTCACTGTCTAATAAAGATATTTTCACGATAAATTGCTTCTAATTTTAAATGGAAATTGTTTTATTCAAATTTTCTATAAAATTGTTCAATGTCTTTTTCAGTTTTTGCATTTTATATGATATTTGGAGGAGATAAGATTGGTTATGATGCTGGTGGTGGTTCTGCAGAGAATGTTACAGTCCAGGGATATGAAAACTTTAGTAATGTTCTCTTCAGTATGTTTCGGTTGACTATGGTAGATGATTATGATTTTGATGTGAGTATCTTTAACTACTGTGAAGTAGATTAAAACTGTGGATGGCAATTGTTGTGTTTTTAATAAAATTAATTGATCTAAAGGTTGTAAAATGTGTAGATCTTAATAGGTTTTGTTGTAGTTTTATAAGAAAATGAATGCCTTGTTGGTTTTTATACATCTTGTAGAAAATAATTAAATGATAAAAAATTGAAATACAGTACATCTAAATAATCTCCCTTTATTGTGTTTATATAATAAAGTTGAAAACTTTAGGGGTATATAGTAATGATGGGGCCTTGCAGCAGGTCATAAACTAGTGCTACTAACAAAGTTTTGTTTATTAAGACCTGCTACTAGTTTTCTGTCACATGTAAGGAGTATTACATTCTCCAAACACTAATTACTTACACATTGGGTGAGTTGTATACTTGATTCATATCACATACCCTCATGGGAGGCCTTTTGAAAGGGATGTACCGTAGTGTTAGGAATCTTGGCCTATTCTGTCCCCTTTGATACTTATGACAATCAAAAAGCCTTTCATAGGGTTCATTCCAGTCCCACCTGTTTATTAAAATATTTGTTCCATTGTTCTCATCATGAATATAACTACAATTCTGTTCATTTGATATCAGGCAACAGTCAGTCAATCAATCAATCAATAAATCCTCATCATGAAGCAAAATTAATAATGCCCATACCAGTAAATAATTAAGTAGAGAATACCGAAGGGGAAATCAAAAATGGATAATCTAGAGAAACTGACAACATAGGACACACAAGACGAAGAAAAACACAACACAAAATGTGTTGGTCCCTATTATATACAAGCAAACACAAATAACGTAAATAATGAGCCATTCTACAAACAACTGGAGGTAAAGACAAACTGAACATCGTTTTTATTTGGAAATCGTAACAGACAGCACAACACGTAACGAAGAACGTAAAGACACAAAATAGGACAACACAGATAACAAAAAATATGAGCAACACAGACCCCACCAAAAACCTGCCTCTACTCTTCCTTTGACACTGCTGAGCTAGTTTAAAGCTAGGTTCATCATATCAGGCTCCATGTAGTCTCTAGTCCTTTTGAAATTTGTAATGTATATTATATCAATTATAATTTTATTTTTTATGATGGCTCTTTCCAGTGACAGATTCAAATTTTCATCCATCAAGTCAAATTTTACAATTCTATATGATTTACTTTTTCTTTTGATCTTGCTTAAAGTCCCTCACAAGAGAAACATGATATTAACTTCAATAAATTTTATTTTCAGGGCATGTCAAATGTAGATCCTTTAATGGCCAAATTATTGGTTGGATTCTGGCTGGCATTATCAGCTGTATTGTGTCTCAATCTATTTATAGCCTTGCTGTCAGATACATTCCAGAGGTAATATTGGTATTCTTCTAAACAATATAAATATCAATTGTTTCTCAAGATGGATTTCTACATGTATTTTGTTTCTGTTGATCACTGTTGACTGATGCTGGGTTCACATGGAACCGTTTTTTATTTGTTTCATTTGAAACATTTTAGTTAGAAACATTTCAGAAACTAACCAACTGAAACATTTTGGGAGGATTTTTTTTGCAGAAAGGTATTGTGTTGACATGACACTGTTATGCATTTCAAATATTTACAGAAGTTTTAATCATTTTGAAAATGTACATGTAAAGATATTTGAGGAGGAAACGCTAAAACAAACTACCGGACAATTTCTTTTTCCAACATTCAATTTCTTAATCAAAAGTCAGGAATTGGAAATATTAGTGGCAGGGGTTTCAAAGTTTTTTTATAATAGGAGGTACTTCTTAAATTTTAGAAGGTACCTAAAAAATTAGGCTGAGGGTCGTAAAGGGTCCAGGGGGCGGAAGCTCCTGAAATCTAGCATTTTGTAGACCAAAAAATGTACCTCAGAGACTGCAAAACATTAAGTGTTTTGAAAGAAAAATCCAATTAACTTTCTCTTTAGAGTTCAGATTTCACCAAGACCATGCATAATGGATTTTCCCCCAATTTCTTTATTGAATATATCAGTTTACAGACTTTAAGGACCATAAAGAGGTACGGTTCCGCAGCTAGGCTTGACCTAGCCATTGTTATCAAAACTTAAACTTCTCAAAATTCTTTTGTTGTCTTTGTCCTTTTCTTTTTCACAATACCTTGGCTTGTGTGTTTTTTTTTACTTTATTACCAGTAATTAAACTCATTAAAGACCATTTGCACGGATCAAGACATATAAGTGTCATAATTAATGAAACATATAAATTTAATTTGCAATCATCATTAATAAAATTTATAATTTTAATAAATAGATCAATACAAATATAATTAAACAAAAACAATATATATATTGTTACTTTCATGACTTATGTGCAAAAAAAAATGTTCGAACAAAAACGATTCGCGGGAAGACATTTATTAACATTTGAATCACAAAAGTTTAATTATTTTGGAAAAAAAGTGGGGCCGGCGTTTTGACATTACAATGTAATTCGTATATGAGCCATGTCCAGTCCTTTTTCAAGATTTCTAGTAATTTTCTTTCCCTTATCTCCTCGTACCCCCCTTTAAAAATGTTTTTCAGCACACTTTCATTTCTGTGAACAACCGCGGAAGGGCCCCGTCAAAATATGTAAATAAATTAACCATAGTTTTTTAGTTTTTTATACCGGAAGTTAAACAATATGGACAGAGTTCAGGAACAAGACAGTACGCCCCAAAATGATTCGACTCTGGGTTTTAAATGGATAAAAAAAATCGCACAAAATATTGTGTAGTCATATATTCATAATACATAATGATCATATTTATATTACTGAAGATTACACTAGTTTGTGTTTGAACATAATTTGTAATCAGTCATTTTTTTTTATTTTGAAATGATGTCAGCTTTGTTCCGGTCCGAGTTTTACACAAGGATGAAAAAATATTGGGGCGAAAACATATCTATTTACCGCATGCGCAAACTGCTATTTACGATTCTACGGTAAAGTTATTTTTAAAACAGGGAATATCCCGTCACCTTGGTCGTGGCTGAACGCAGTTGTTCGATTTGAATGCGAGAATTCAGCAATTGATGATTAATTTTTTATGAAAAATATTCCACAAGCCTATCGTACTTGTGGTTTTGACCACCGCTAATTTTGGGGGGTTCAGTAATTTCTGCCGGTACTATACACGATCTCAGATGGGTAAAAGTACCGGGTACCGGCCCACTTTGAAACCCCAGTAGTGGCTTGTCTTGCTTTGCCAAATAATTTTTAACATTTACTATACAGAACTTTGTAAAGGGCCATAAACCACTATTGGCAGATAAAGGGATATAATACGCTATTGACAGCAAAAAGGAGATAATCTACTATTGACAAATAAAGGGGGATAAGCCATTGTATCCTTTATACATGAAATGGTTAGATCATGGTCAAAGTAAAGGCTTTCAACAGGAATTTTCAACTAGTCAATTTCACTTTGTATTGTTTATTTCAGAGTTTATGACAATGCTCAAGCTAATGCTATGATGCAGAAAGCTCAGACAATTATGAGTTTCTGGGAAGGCATGTCTCATAGCAGTCGTGAACGTTTCCTCAGATATATCGGTGAAAATTGTTCACCATTAAAACAATACTATGATGATGACATGACAGAAGCTGACGAAGAAGACCTGAAAAAAGTCACCATTCAAATTAAGGTTTGTGGCAATCTAATTAAAAATAGATGTTTGATGTATCTTCTTTAAAAAAAAAATCATGGTGATACACTAACATCTAACGACACCCTGTGTAAGTTCATGTTGGGGTTCATATTCTCAACAGGCCAATAAGGGACAGGTCTACTAAGGCTTAAGGTATCAAAATCGAGTACACATGAAGAGCTGTTGTCCGAATGGTTGATATATTTAACTGTCTTGCATATGATTTTGATGGTCAAAGATAAACTAAAGGTTGCATGACATGACTCCAAACAGGATGTTGTTAAATGCTAGTGCATCACCAAAGATACAACAAACAGTTTAATTAGATTGGGTTGTGGCTTTATATGTAAAGGTCCTCGATTTATTTTCTGTTATATTATCTTCAAGAAAGCAATATGTACAAGAACGATTTGTGTTTTTTCAATTAATTTTTTTATCTACTAACTTTTGAGTCTTATTGTCAATTGCACATTTTGTGACCCTCCCTGCCCCTGGAATGAGCTGCCTAATGAATTACAGAACCAATCAAGACTTAATCAGTTTAATAAAAGTTTGATAAATAGCTGTAATGGCTATATACAGGTTTTATACTTTTCTTCTAATACAGTTCTATACTTTTAGTGCATTGGGTGTATTGTGAACATTATATTTACTTAATATACTACTGTATAGTTATAATTGATTGACACTTTGCTTTATTTATATCTGCTTGTGATGTGTTATGCTGAATTAATAAAAAAAAATCATGAACAATCTGCTTTTTGTGCCCCGACGCTTCGTCGAAGGGGATTATAGAAATGGGCATTGTCCGTGAGTCTGTCCGAATTAGTTTCCAGATAATAACTTACGAACGAAAAGTCGGATGTGTGGTATGCCTTTTCGACACTTCTTACAGAATTATTTCAATATTTGAAATTACAAAGTAACCTTGGCGTCGGATAACCTGTAGCCACAACCTTTTATTCTTTATGTATTGTGTGTGTATGTTACATATTCGCCTATCATGAACATTGTATGTATTATCTATATATCATTATTAAGTCTCCCAAACAAAGTTTGGGAGACTTATTGTTTTTGCTCCGTTTCTTATTATTATTATTTTTATTATTATTCTTCTTCTTCTCCTTTCTTTCCGCGGACCATGAACTTGTCCACGGCAGATCTCAGGAACTACTGGACAGAATTTCATGAAACGTGGTGGAGTTATAGATATATGTTTCTAGTTGGTCCTAAAGTTTTCAGCTTTGTGGTAAAGGGGGTCAAAGTCATATTTTGAGGGATTCAAAGGGGGTGGGGGTTACTATAGAATCCTATGGGAAAGTTGAAATTTCGTACATTAATGTTGATAACTTCTAAATTTATAATGATAGAGACACAAAATTTGACATAGTGATAGGTCACCATTAGAGGAGCAATTCTGCATTTTAAAAATTTTGAGATGTCTGCCATTTTCAAAATGGCTGCCAAAATACGGTATAAAAAATGGGCGGTAAAAATTCAACATTGTCCGATATCATCAAAATTTGATATGTGGGTAGATAATGATGTCCTGAATTGATTCCCGACATTGAAAAATTTCTACCGGTCGCCATTTTCAAAATGGCCACCACAATACCGCACAAATTCAACATTGTTCGATTTCAACGTCCTGAATTGATTCCTGACATTGAAAAATTTCTACCAGTCTCCATTTTCAAATTGGCTGACACAATACCACAAAAATTCAAGATAGCTTTTAATTTATTTTTTAAACCGGTTGTCAGTGGCCGGTTTGGGAGACTTCATAATCGTTAGATTATAATCATATCTTGTTATTTATATGTGTATGTGTCTATGTTATGTCGGTATAAAGCTCTACAGAGCTTTTGTTTATGTTTTTATGTATGCACCAACTCTACATACAACTTTTATGCTTTATACTTTGTGTGACATACTGTAAAAGTATATAAAGGTTGATATACAGTATGACAATATCATCTACAAAACCTTTTTCTGTGCTCAAACTGTTGTTTTTGGAATCCTAGAGTTATCTAAACATTGATGATTATGATACATGTAACAAATTACAGTGTAAGTATGAATTTTAACATTTTGCCCCTACCTGCTTTATGAGCTTAAGTAGAAAATCTTAATCGCTTTCATTATATGAATATTTACCTAGGCTACTACCCACACTTGGTAAAAACAGGGTGATATGACTTCTCTTGCAGTTGACTTTAGGATTAAGTGAGGGAAAAGCTTGACTTCTGAAGAGCTTGCAGATATTTTAATGTTTCTTGCTACTGCATTGCTCCCTATCTTTCACAAAACAAATATGCTGACCTACGATCTTCAAAAAAGGTGCAATCAAAAGTTTGGAATAAAATATTGAATATCGAACCCTGTATAGGTAAAATTTCAGGAACATGGATGCTCCTTATTCATGAATAGGGAAGAAAAAGTATGATTATGGATCAAATTTAAAAATAGAATTTATGAATGTTGTATGTTCATAAGTGCAGTGGACATTACATATATTTTATGTGTTTTTCTTTCAGGAGCAATTAGATGATCTGGAAGAGAAATGGGACAATAAATCAGCTACAAAGGTACTTAAATTAGAGCTCTTTCTAACTTAACTGGTTATACGTGGTTCTACCTTCTAATTAACATTGTTTGTTTACTTATATCTATAGTTGAAATACTCCTCACTTGTTAAGCAACAATCTACCCATCTAGTTAACTTTGATTTTGTATCTTGTTAGATTATAGTTTCATTAATATTTGGAATGGGAAGCCACTGTCTGAATTTGTAACTGCAGCATATGAATTTTCACTATGATAAGAAAGTTTAAACACTGATGGTCAACTATTCCACCAAAATCAATCAAATGAACAAACACCTGAATCAATTGAATACAAAAAATATCACGACATATGGTGTTGGAAATACAGATCCTTGCTTTGGACAGGCACAAAAATGTGGCGGAATTAAATCGGTTAATGAAATAAATATCTAATTCATGAAAAATATGAGAAACCTGAATATTGAACTCTACTGGCATTGTTTTGGTGGCTTGTTTTTATGTAGGAATGAAACCGATTACAGAATTTCTAATAAACCATCCCTTCTTAACAGTTCTGTTGTCCTATGAGGAGTATTTTGCTAAGGCCATACAAAATAAATGTTCAGTTTCTCAAGCCATTTAAGAATGGTGTGGCAGCCATTAAGTAATTTTATTATTGTAAATCACTAAATACAGACATTGTATTTGAATATAGACAGATGGGGAAATGGTTCTGTCATGATAAAAAAAATGTACAAGTCTTGAAAATTGAAACAAAGATGACATATACATCAGTGTTTTGGCCAGGCAAATGGGGGATGAGAAACAAATCATTTATTTTTTGTAGCCTCATACTTAGTATTAACATTTACTGACATTTATTTTTTAAACTACATTGTCATAGAAAGCTGTATCACATTAATTGAAAATGTAATAGTTAACTTTTCCTACATATTTTATTTATATTGTTTTTTATTTATTTTACTGAAATTTAAATTTAATTTAATGATTTTTAAAAGACAAAAAAGAGGAAAAAATAGACATCATTTTATACTTCTGATGTTAAAATTTAATGAGGCAAAGTTAACTGTTTTAATGGCACATTAACAGTTAAACAAAATCACATTAACAGTTATACAATATATCATTATAACTATATAAAGAAGACCAAGCAATATAAGGTAATGCATGAATCATTTTATGTCACCTGAACAAAGGCCAAGTAAACTTAAGTATTTTTATGTATTTGGCATGAAAAGTACAGCATTGTGATATGAAAATTTCAATTTTGTACCAGTGAATGTTCTGGGGTCTATTGGTTTCAAAATCTGGAGGATCAAATTCTAACCTTTGCTACGATAGGCAAGAAAGTAAATTTTCTTTTATCAGGTGAGCGATGCATGCTTACATGAACCTCTAGTTATCTATCCTATGTGGCTAGTAAAACAGCTTTATGATAAAGGTATATTACAGTAATAGCCATAAATATTTCCCAAAAAAATTCACCACTTCTTTATGCCTGTTTCATATGCTGTATTTAAACATGCATACACTACATATTTCTTGTTCAATTCAAATCTTTCTCTAGCATGATGTGTATGACATCACTGGCAAAGACGTTTCTGTAAATATCTTTGGTTAAAACTAGGAAAAAACATATTTGTGTTTCCCCTAACATTCTTTAAAAAAGAAATACGGTAGGTAGGAAGTAAAAGTTTTTAATATCTTTTTAATGTTTACCTAAATTTGGTTGGTATGGTTAGCAGAAACACAGATATATTTTTTTAATAGAGAATTTCCATGGTGTGATTAGCATTGTATATAATTGATGGAGCTCACACATGTCTTTATATTAGTCTATCATTTAAGCCTATCTTGTGATATCTAGGGGTGTCACATGGAATCATGCTATAGAAAAACTTGTCATTCATTTCCACAAGGATCACATTGAGGTTTTAGCATCACTTGAATTAGGATGTATGAAAAGCATGATGCATGATCACTCAAATATTCAAGCCTGATAAAAATAGATCACTCCAGTTTTACACAGTAAATGACATAAATATGAATAAAAAAAATTAGTGAGTATTTTCAAGAGTTTATGTTAATGTTTTTCATAATATGAAAACAGGAAAGTTAAATGATAGGCAAATAGTAAAAAAATGGTCGGTAATTGAGACCCTTTTTAATGAACAAAGCAAAATATATTCCCATATTAAAGATTTTTACTGAAATGTCAAATAGTCATCTGAAATTGACTGTAACAACATGTACTGTTAATTTAGTCATCTGAAATTGACTGTAACAACATGTACTGTTAATTTAGTCATCTGAAATTGACTGTAACAACATGTACTGTTAATTTCAATTCTAAAAGGCACTAATATCCTAGTAACGTAGATTTTATTTGATTGCAAAAGATCATTAAAATGGACGTTTTTTTAAATACAATTAACTTGTTAAATCTGATGGGTCTGTTTTCAAGAAATGTAATGCTACAATTATTAAGTGAATGATGCATTGAAAACCTTCAAGTCAATCTGACTTGACGGTATCAGGAGTCAAGTAGATGTATAATTGATGTCAATTTGAATAAAGATATTTTGATATAATACGCAATATTTGGTTGAAGTATCATTTTGAGATATGCTTTTGTCTCTAGATGAGTGCATGTGTTTTTCTGTTCAAAAGAAAACATTAGGCCATAGTCCATTAAAACTTGGCATGAAGAATCACTGCTGTCCACTTTCAAATTTTGTATGCAAAAGTCTCTTTGTAAGCTAGTGCTGACATCAGTTAATATAAACGGTATATTTATATGTGGGTAAATTGTAGCATTGTCAGTTTACAATAAGACTGTCTAAAGAAAATTGTAAGATCGCTACACCAGATCATTGAGCAATTTAATATTTGATGGGTTTTATTCTATGGGTTAAATTATAATAGTATAAAACTTATATATAATATATTATATATAAGTTCGTTTCAGATAAACACGTGAAATATTGATTATTGATGAATACAAGTATTATTGATTTAGTTTTGTATTTTAAACTAGATAGTAAATTTTTATATTCCATGTGTAGTTTCTACTGATAATATATTGAATATTTAACTTAAAAAAATAGCTTTATATATACCCCCATTGGAACAGCTTCCAAACAAGATCACAGTAAATCCTATAGGAAGAGGTGTGATACTAGTTATAATGGTTGTCGTGACCTTTAGAAATGATGTTATTGTTTTTATCTGTAACATTGTAATGAGTTTGAAGTCACACTAACTAATAATTTTCAGTAGCAGAGTCAGTCTACTGTAAATATCTCTTATAAAGAGCAAAAGGAAAAATGCATGAATTACTGATAAAATATATTACTTGTTTACTGTGCTTGTATCCAGGCTGAAAAATTAATTATTCACTTGCTCAAGTTTAACCTTTGAAAAATATACAGCCCTTCTTTTCTTATTTTAGGATGAAGATGCAGAATCTAACAGTCAAACTGTTACTGTTGAGAAGTTTGAGAATGAAACAGAAATTTTACGTGAGGGAATCAAAGAATTACAAGTCAGACAGGATGATATGATGGAATCTGTACAATCTATACGTAGACTGCTACTGAGAATGACAGGACAAGGTTTGTTTCTGTTTTAGTGTTACAATGTCATAAGGTTTTAATATTGAAATAAGTAGTTCTCAAGCTGTATCTCACAATAAGAAATCTAAACTGTGCATTGTGTGTACTAAATTTGATATCTATGTTTTTATTATAAGATAAAGTGGCTTAGAAGTTTGTACACTGAAAAATCTGATTTGCTGATAACAAGATGGTGGACAACATTAATGTAAACAAATATTGCCAATCTAAATTTTGACGAAAATTGAAAACAAACCAACTACATATTGCAAATCTTATAAGTTATCAGGAAGGGAGAAAAGAAAGACGAACTTTGTTTACATAAACAGGCAGAGATTATTCATATGTTGGATGACGTATAACAGAAGTGAAATTGTGATGAAGGAATGATGTAGCCTCTGTTTCTGAGATTGCCCCAAATTATCATTCAAACCAAAATTCAATCAAAATAATACAACTTTCAGATGCAAACAAATATTTAGTAATGCTAGACAAAAATTGATTGAATTGTAATGCTTATAGAAATAAAAACTAGTTATTTCAAATATTTGTAGATGAAACTGAAGATGATGAAGATGATGATGATGATGAGGGGGGAGATGATGACATGCCTCCAAAACGGTAAGTACAATGAAATGGTCTTAAAGACTTAAGGGGGTACCATACACTACAGGGAGATAACTCTTTAAAATCAGTTGAACGTTTTGATCATATGATGTTTGTATGCAGATTTCAAGCATCTCTGTGATCAAAACCACAGAGAGAAAAGCTGCTATGTGGCTAGTGAATTTATAGCTCTGAGTCTGTTGGTTGGAATTTGTTAAAATTTGGATATTTATTACAGTGGATATATTCAAACACACTGCCAAAAAAAATAAGAAAATTAAATGAGCAGATCAAATTTTACCTGAAGTGTATGGTACCACCTTAAGATATTCATTAAACTGTCAAATGAGGAAACAACCCTTGAACTCATTTCCCATCTGAGCTGTTTTATGATATGGCTGTATCAATAAACATTGACTGGTGAGAAAGATAATCATAAAATGTTTGTGTCACCTGCATAGCAGATCCAACATACAGGAATCTGTCATCTTATTGTGTCATCATCATACCATAATTAATCCACAACTCCTCTTACAGTAGTTCTTGATGAAATTGAACCAAACTTTATGAGGCTCCTTCTGATATGTGCATTATATTTTAGATATATCCATATGCCTATCCAAGCTTAGGCTCTCTTTTTAGCTCTTTTTTTTTACGCATGTCAGATTTAATCTTCCTCTATAGTCTTCTACATTAATATTTATATGAGTATATATTATTGGTTGAAATATTGTGTCTGTTTTAGTAACCAACAACCATAATTATTTCCACACATGACTCGGTGAAGTTGAAATAAGTACAGATTATTTGTGTAAGCTAGTTTGTTTTATCCCTATCCTGCTTCCTTAGAATTTAATAAAAAGTGAAAGTGTTTGTTATAAATGTAATGTTTATCAGTTATATGAGACCAGATTTTTTGTTTTCCAGATCAAAAACAAGGTCCAAGCCAAAAAAGAAGACTGGACAAAGAAGGAGTAGGACACCATCTTCTCTCCTAGATAGTAGTGTAAGGGAGATAACTACACAGCAATCAGGTATTTGTGTGGCGATTATCTCCCATTACAACATAATGTATTTTATACTTGAAAAGTAACAATAAACTACAATTTGATATATTTGAGTGGAGCAAGGTGTCTATCTGTTGACTGTTAATTTAGTGATTCAGTACTATAAAAATTTAACTAAGCATTTTGGTCTAGTACAAATTGTACTTCACATGATCTCATAGAAATGCAACTTATTTTTTACATGGTATAGCTAGGAAAAAAATTGCTCGTGTGGTGTTATACCACAATCACTCACACTTAATTATAGTGATATATTCTACAGCTTTTCCTCTTACAATTATAGCAACTACAATATATTTACAAATGTATCTCTATACCTTTATAGATAACTTAATATCACCTTTAAATCTAAATTATTTTATTTTATATTTCTTTATTTCAGGTGTATCTACTCCACAGGCTTGGAGTACTGGGCCAGTAGTGGATGTATCTACTCCTAGATTTTCCTCCGGTAGACAGGTATGTTAAATATTAATTCAGCCATCATATAAATATTTGTAAACAATTGATAGATTATTCCTCATTTAATCTTGATACTACAATACATGGCTGCCATGGACAATTCTTATTAAAATCTCTAAAACTACAGGTCTATATGATTTTTTACATGATACAACTGATGCATATAAAGTCCTCAGCAAAGATTACTTATTAAAAAAAATTCTTGTGAAAAACAATGGAGATGATGGGCAATTCTTGTCTCAGAAACTACAAACTTTCATGAATGCAAACAGTGCTTTAATAACCAGGTGAAGATTTTGGCTCACAGGTGAGCCTCTAGCTTTATGTTTTGCTTGCTCAGCTTTATATAATAATCAACTAAGATTTTTATTCCATTTTAATGTTGAAGATTATAATAGTTATAAAAAAATACATTAATTCAAATTATTTATTTTCTTTTCAGATTCCAGGAACAGATTGCTAAATACTGACATGCACTCTACATGTGACTTTCCATCAGAAAATATTTTGTTTATGTCAAAATCAGAAAGATGTTAAATTATATGAAGTCAATCTTTCAATTAAAAGTACACTGTAAGAAGTCATTTTTCATTACGAATTAATGGAGGTGAAATGAAAGAAAATTTTCAGAACTTTATTTTTAATTTTTAGCTCGTCTTGAGTATACATAAGCTTCTTGTAAGCTGAAATTTCAGACAGGTTTAAAGCAGCAAATTAAAGAATGCTTTCAAATTTAAAGACACATTAAAAGAACATGTGCACCTGAAGGAATGGTCATGTAATATTATATTTTTTTGTCAGTACTAGAATCCTAGTTTTGCCATCTTATTAGTATCAATGTTTTTCTTACATTGCATCTGTATACAATTTGAAACCATTAGAGTCTTACAGACTCATTGGAGCCTATAGTTTTAATAATGGTAATATTTTACTAATATCTTCTTAATTTCAATGATATTTATGATATTCAAAATAGTTTTATATTTATTTTTACCATGAATAACTATGATTAGATTAGATTTTAATTTTTTATACATCAGATATTTTGCTTATTGTCATTCCGTCCTTATTTATTGACAAAGATTTGATATTACAAATTTTATAATTAAATTTAAAGACTTTATTTCGAATCATACAGAGTGTGTGGGTATCAACTATTTTACAGATAAAAATGTTAGATTTATATAGCATGCATTTTCTGATATTCATCAGCATACAGTATATCTATCATTTATTTTGCAATGTTTCAGTAAAAAAAATGTTTTGTTTCCCAATGTCATTGTCAACATTGTAAAATGACATTGATATAAAGTCAAGATTATTTATGTCTTTTTAGTGATTTGTAGTTTGAAGTGGGTTTTTTTTTAAAGAACCACTGATTGTTGGATAAAACAAGTTTGAAGTTGTTTTTTTTTTTAAAGAACCACTGATTGTTGAATAAAACACTTTTGAAGAGAAATTACTTGTGTGGATAAAGATGTTCTGACTTAATTAATTAATTTATTTTCATTTAAAGAATTCTGATCTTTAGAATTTATATTTTTATTGTAAATGTCACTATTTTCTCTAATCCGGTACATTTCATTTGGGTGCAAATATATACTTTATTTGGGTGCATAAAATTTTTAATATGATATTTCATTTGGGCGCTTCGTTTTTAAATACCTCTTCCGTTAGCCAGACAATATTTGTCCGTTGCCCCCTGTTCACCACGGGGAGGTGGAAGTACGATTTTGAACAGGATAATTTTATGAAGTTAAACGTTTTATTTTTACAAAGTTAAAACAAGTTAAAATTCCAGCACTGGAGTTCAAGCACTATAAATGGGTAACGTCAGTATCTTACAGATCTGTTCTAGCAGAATATTTGTATCCCATTCTCTTCAAGTGCTGCAGTCTTGTGATTTCACCATTGTTGTACATCTGATTTTGATCTATTGAGTACTCCAGTTTTTCTCTCATTTCACGTCTGATACCAGCAGGAATGTCCATCCCTCTAATCTTAATGTAATTGACACTCTGTTGTTTTAGTAGCACATCGACGAAAATATACAAAGGTGGGTTGAACTGTGTGTTGAAATGCGCGTGGAACGACTCTGGTCCATTGTTTGTACGCTTGCCAAACATTGAAGGCACACAATCCCACAATTGCAGAGGGACTCTTGCAGTTTCTTCGATATAGTTGTTAAGAACATAATCTGCGAATTCCATGCATTTCTCATTGTCAGGGGTATCAGCCATAATGTCTTCCACAAAATCATCAGCGACTTCTGGAAGCAAAAAAGGCAAACCAAAGAATTTTGACAGCCATTTGCCTATTTCTCCACTTTTGTCCTTGTACTCGGAACTAAGACCTATCCTCTGAATGTTGCACCACCAAGCTTGGCCTAAATGAAGACTGCAACAATCTATTCTTGTATCTGGAAAGAGAGCTACTATAAAGTTGTGCATTGCTGGCTCAAAGTCAACATGAACGGACGAGGGGTTAAGGTGAAGATCTCTTTCAGTGCACACGTGTTATATCTTTGTCCATAAATCTCAGTAGCATAACTCTGTATTTTCCGGCAAAAGAGCAAATACCAGCGGAACATAATGTCCATTTTTGCATCCATGGATGGTGTAAAGTTGGTGAAAGAACTTCGTGCAATACTTAAATGTTCCATCAACAAATATGTCTGATATATCATTGCACAAACAGGTTAAATTTGAGTTGCATGTGAATACAATAATTCCATTCTCCTGGTCATTTACCATCATGAAAGACTCTTTAATGCTTCATGCGCCTCAATTCTAGACTTAGGTAGGACAGGTAGCTCTCTGCGACGCTCACGGTATACAGCCATTGCAACGTTCTTCAAGTCCTTGGTTTGCAAGTTACTCTCGTCTAGTTTCTGTAATTCCTGCCTTATAATTTTATATGGTCTGGCTGATATATCATCTGAAGCCTTCCGTTTAGCCATTACACGGAGCTGTTTTGATTCTATTTTCCTTTCATTCATGTCATGGCTGTGCTCACTGGTTGCACTCATTACAACTTTTGATTCCCCATCAGTTCTAACTCTTACTTTACATTTACTTTTATTATTAGTACATCTCCACGAAATATCATTATTCTTGAGAATTCTGTCAACCCTAAGCATAAATCCATCATATATGACACATTTCTTCTTTTTATTTGTTTCAGATACAATTACGTCCATCTTGGTCAAAACTTTGTGTCACTTTAATTTAAAACTCTTAATCCTTTGAACACAATTAATTGTGTTCAGTGCAGGGTCAGAGATCAATAAATATATGTACATTATACTTACCTTTATTACGTATACCTGTATGCAAATGTGCCCAATTGAAATATATGAAGTTGAAAATCGTGCGCCCAGATGAAATACAAAAAATGCGTCCAAATGAAAGAATACAATTTTTCAAAATGCGCCCAAATGAAATGCGCCCCTCGAAGTGTATTTTTTCTAAAGGTAGTTGGTGCTATATGTATATGGTGTCATTATATTTCTATATAATGCTTCTATATTTTAAAGAGAAAAATAAATTAGTTGTGATATTTTGTACATTTTGTATATGAATGATAGATTTGTGTGTTTAGATAAAGAATGAAAGGCAGCTTTAATAAATAAATAAAAATTACTAATCATTGCCATTACTTATTTGTATTTTTAGAATATTTATAAGTTCACACCTTGATATAGCAGAAATATTGCTTAAGTTGGTGATCAACACCAATCAATCAATATAAGTTCACCTTGATTTTAAAACAAAATAAACATTGATAGTAAAGAAAAAAACTAGATTACAGGTAAAACTAGATTACAGGTAAAACTAGTTTATATGAGTTCTAGTTGTGTTGAAGTCTGAAATAATCTTCTACTTGTTGAAGGTGGTCAGTATTTGGAAGAAGTCCATTGGACCTTCTTTGACAGTTTTACTTGGAATAAAACAGTATTTATGTCATCTTAGATCAAATAGGCATTCTATATTAATGTCTGAAAGCAAACTACATTTATATATTTTTATAGCCACAACATTTTTATAGTTGTGACATGTACCCAAAATGCCACAGTATGTATTTAAAGTGGACATATTTTTTTTTTGTAATCGTCATATGGGCGCAATTTCGCATTGGGAAAGTTGCCGTCAAAATATATAATTAATAGTAATCGTCATTCATTGCACGATTCGTCTCAATGTCTGCCATAACAAACTATTTTTGCCAAATTTATGAAAATATTGATATCATGTTTATTGAAATCTATCGTATCCATTAAGTATTTTGAAAGTGATTTTCTCGAAAAGTCATAACTTTGATTAAAGAAACCAAGGACATGTATACACGTCCTTTGAAGAAACTAAAAAAAAAAAAAAATGGCGCGATCAACAGGAGTTCGCAATCCACTGAAGCTACTTTTAACCAAGCGAACTTTTGATGTATTTATTCTCATTTCTGTGAAATGAAATCTTAGTTCTCATATTTTATATTTCATTTATATGCAAAGGTTGGCCATTCAATTTGTTGAAATGCACTGCATGAGGACGCATATAATTTTTTTTTTATATATATTGATCAGCATCCGGGTAACAATTGCGTTCTATTTATAGAACTATTTACAAACAGACACGTGTCTGCAATTAAAAAAAATAACTACAGTATTTTTATTCCAATTGTTGCAATTTGATTATGAGGTCTGAGAAATAATTTTTTATTTTACAACTTGCTTCAGTTTTTGAAGTTTGTTCTATACTGATTTCCTACAAAGAATCTAGATAGAAGTTGGACCATTGGGCAAACTGGCCGAATTTTTTTTTCTGCTGAAGACTACACAAATATGAGTTATTACAATTGTTGTGGTATTAGACCAAAGCACAGTAACATTTCAAAAAGGGTGGGGGAGGGGGTATTTACAATTTGTGTGGTATTAGACCAAAGCACAGTAATATTTCAAAAGGGGGGGGGGGGGGTATTACAATTTGTGTGGTAATGAGATCAAAATAGTGGCAATGTTATGTTTTATCAGTTGGTTGTTAATTTGCAGAGTGTTCCCGTCCTAGGGGGTTTTCAATCTCCATTACTAACCAATAAGGCAACGTAACTGATTATAAGATTAAGCTCAATATATTCTTGTTTATTCATAATTTGTTTTTAAATCTGTTCCGCAAAAGTTACTAATGGTCTCAAAATCCTGGCTAAATCCCTGATTATGTATTTTTTGTGTGGAATACAGACATTTTTAAGGTTGTCATCAAATAACTTTTGTAGTTGTTGAATGAATGTATTATTGAAAAAAATCTTCAACACAGCCAGAGAAATTGAAAAATAAAACATATTTGTCTAAAGGATAAAAAAAGTATATATTTTCAAATAATATAGATCTATATTTTGAGAATACATGTGAGATTACATTTTTTTTTCAGGAAGAAGCTTGTTTTTTTACACATTTTTTTTTGTGTATCTCTAATTCTGTCCAATCATATGTATACATATGAATTTTGATTTATTAAGATTTCAGATTTTCTAAATATTTATATATTTGATAGTAGTTCTAAAATTGTTCAGTCCTATATGTATCCAATATATGATTTATGATTCAAATTTTCTTGAAATGACCAACTACAAAAAAAGATTTAATTTGCATATTACTGTTTCCTTGCATTTCATTGGATGAAACACTAAATTTTAAAAGATTATACATTGATAATTCCAATCTGCTAAATGAGAAAGTATATCCGTTTCAAAAGCACTTATATTTCATTAAAAAATACAAGAAAAAGCAATATCAGTGTTAATGCACGGTTGACAAAGCTAAATATTGATGTCGCACACAAGTTTTGAAAAGAAAATCATTTCTATTTAGAATTTTAATCTTGAATGTATCTTACTTCCTTAAAACAATCCATATATAGATTCTCATTATAAATATGACTGAGATACTGCTCACTTGACATTTAAAAACAATCAATCTACTTTATAGAGTAAATCTTTGATAGTCAATGTGGTATATTTTTGTTTTATTTTAAGTTTCTATTCTTTATGCTGATTATTTTGTGGTGTATTGTTAGCTCACCTGGCCAAAGGCCATGTGAGCTTTTGCCATCACTTGACGTGCGTCGTCGTACGTCATAAACTTTCACATTTAAATCTTCTCCTCTGAAACCTCTGAACCAAATTAAACCAAACCTGGCAGGGATGGTCCTTGGGTGGGTCCCTTTCAAATTGTGTCTGACAGCCCTGCCCTCCATTCAAGATGGCTGCTGTTACTAAAAATAGAAATTTCTTCAATTGTCCATTGCTGCTTAATTATAAATCTAAATGAGCTCAAATTTTTACTGCAACTACATGGAAATGAGTAGTTTAACATATATTCCGGGTTTTTCTGTGAGATTTTTTCAGCCAGTTTATTCCGTTTAGGAATATTATGAGATAAAAATCACATCAAAATCTTTTGCTCAGAAATTTGAGTTGAAATGATCTTTGGGTGGCCCACTTTCAAAATTATGTGTAACACCCCCATTTTCTATCAACTTTAGATGTCAAATTGAAAACCAGGTGAGTGATTACAGTTGTTTTAAGTGACAATGCTTTTTACTGTTTATTTTGTTATATTCTTTGTCTTGTGTTATTTTTAATGTTGTACTATTTAAAGTATCACTACATACAACTGTATACCTAATTCAATGTATATCCTGTAATTTATTTATTTATTTTCAATCATTTGTTGTCTCTTTTTACTCATTTTTAAATTGTCAATTTTATTTGCTATCCAATTTTAGAAAAAAAACAATTAATTTTAATCTGTTGCAGTAGAAAATTATTTCTGATTGATTAAGCACATGCAAAACCACTGTTGAAATATTTTTTTTTAACAGCAATATGGTATTTTTATTCAAAATGTTTGTTACATTATTTCTTCAAATTCCAAAGCTACTTATGAAGTATTTCATGTTAATATTTTCTTACATAATTAAGTAAATAACATTGATAAGAATCACTGTTGAAATAATTCAATGAACAGGTTTTCTAGGTGAAAATTTTGCCCAGTAGAAAGATTTATTTCTTTACTATATACCTAATATTTGCACTTCAAACTCCAAAAAACCTTACTAGAGAAGTTGAACAAAAATTTACAATTTAATTAACTTATTTATAGTGTATTTTCTGTCTCATATTAATGTAACTTATTAATAGTTTAGTATAGAGAGAAGCTTATGTATTTATTTATCTTTTGACCAATTAATTCAGAGATATATCGAAGCTTACACACAGTTTGACATGATTTTTTATGAAGTTTTATTTTTAAACTTTTAAAATGTTGATATTTAATATATTCATGTAGACTTGTTTAATGCATTTTTAGCTCACCTGACCCAAAGGGTTATGTGAGATATTGTCATCACTTAGCGTCTGTCATCTATAATGTTTTACATTTAATCTTCTTCTCTGAAACCACTGGGTCAATTAGAACCAAACTTGGTAGGAATGTTAATGGGATGGTCTTCTAAAATGTTTATGTTTTTTTTTGTATTTTAAATTTTTAACTATTAACATAGGACCCTATGTAGCATGAATACAATATTTTTTCTCAAAATCTAAGCTTGATTGAACATAATGTATGAAAGACCAGGTGAGCGATTTAGACTCTGGTATGTGATACAGGCTCCAGTAAGCCTCTAGTTTAGTGTTTCTTATTATCATTTAAACATTAATTTAGATAATTAATTATATATCTGAGGTTGATAATTGAATCTCTTCTGTTACAGGTGATAAGTACTATTGTCTGTTCTTAATTTGTTATAAAAACGTAGATATCAAATATAGTGCGCGTCGCGTGGCATAACATTCTATTAGTGATAACAGCATTGTTATTCTAGTACATTGTGATAGTAAAATAAAAGCCAACTTTTATATTTATATGTGTGTGTGTTATTTTTTTCATGCGACAGAAAACATTTTGCTGTCATTATGTTATGGGTCGTCGTCATCTGTATGTAGATGCAACTGGTTTCTGTGGGATAACTTTTATAACAGTGGCTTGCTTTATTTGGAAATGGATATGACACATTCTATCCAGTATTCTACAATTCATCTATATGTTGAATATCAATTCTAGCCCTCTGTAGGTGGTAAAATTCTTGGTGATTAGCAATCTGTTTTAAAAAATGCAAATTTAAACATAAGTTCATTCTGCACTATTGCTGGTAATGCACATTGTCAGACACAAATGTCTTGTTCTTGGGGACAAATTACATGTTAGTGCAGACTGCAAATTGTAGATGAGTTCATTCTTTATTATTAAATACATTGTAAATATCATCAGAATCAAGTTTGTACAAGTTAATGCCCATGGTTTCTGGTATCTAAAGCCTGGAGTTCCAAAGTTCAACATCAGCTGCACTGGGAAAAATACATGTAAGAATCAGTAATGGAAATGGCATTGTATAATGTTCATATATGGATGCAAGCATCTACTATTGAATGCACTTGGCCCAGCATGTCCAACCTCTGAGGGTCAAAGGTTTATATTGTAATGGTTACATATTAAAATATTTTTGGATGATCCAGTAAGGAAAATACAATTTTATTTGTCATAAAGTCCCAAAACAGTATATATATACAGGCAACAGGAACTAGGTGAACATTAGACCATGTAAAGGAAACATCACCATCCAAAAGGGGACTCCATGATCCAAAGGGAATATCAGCATCCAAATGGGAACTTTGCCATCCAAAGGGAACATCAACATACAGAGGGGACATCACTATCTAAAAGGGATATTTACTATAGTGACTATATGTCTGTCATAAACAGGGGTTGTTAAATTTACATTGATAAGAGAAATGTTTCAATGTGAAAACTGACAAAATTAGCAATTTAGATAGTCCTAACAATTGGAAGTTGTGCTAGAATTACTTGTCAGCTGGGATATGTATACCCAAAATGTTGGGATGGACAGGAATATTACAACTCGGAAATGTGAAAACTAAAATCACATTAATTAATAGTTATGGCCCCACATCTTTGATATAGGAAGCTCTACAGTCTTCACTATGGCTACTATTGGGCTTCCTTTCTCAGTTTGTTTATCCACTATTTTTTGTGAATGGCAATTCACCTGTAGTTTATTTTTATTAAAATGAATCTTTTACATGTTTGCTTCTTAGCATGCATTATTTCTTGAAGATCAGGGGGGAAAATGTGAAGAGTTATCTCCCTTTATAACAATAAATGGTATGCGAGTGCCAGTTTTATAGTTTATTTTGGATTGGAATGAAACTTTACACAGTTGATTATCATCATGTGTAGATGTGCATATCTAAAATTATAAATTATATATGGATTATGACTGAAAACCTTGTACAATATTGGGAAATGACAGCCTTTTTCTTCTTGACATGATTTTTCCTGTATATAATCAACAAAAAGGTTAAGGACCACTTTGGAAAAATAAATTTAATGTATTGCAATAAATGGATAAATATTTCAAAAAGGTTGATCATTGTGGCAGATCAAATTATCATCTCAGTCAATTTTAACATTCCACGTGAGTTTTGACAAATAATGGCATCCAATAACTTCGAGAAGAGTTATGCCCCTAAAGAGTGGTCAAACCCTTTGTCAAAACTTGAGGTATCGTGTTCCAATCATTATGTCTCCCCTTCGAACGAAGGGAGACATATTGTTTTAGTCTGATTTTTTCTTCTGCTTCTGCTTCTTCTCAGCAAAGCTTATCCGGACCATAACTTTTTTGTCTTTCCAGATAGGTCAATTATATTTGATATGTGGGTGCATAACCATAAGGCGGTGTGTCGCGTACCCTAATGACCTTCGTGGGACCTTGACCTTTGACCTCAAGGTCAAATAATTGTTTTTTAAATAGTATTTTCTTGTCCGGACCTTAACTTTTTTGTCTTTCCAGATAGGTCAATTATATTTGGTATGTGGGTGCATGACCACAAGGCAGTGTGTTGCGTACCGTAATGACCTTCTTGGGACCTTGACCTTTGACCTCAAGGTCAAATAATTGTTTTTTAAATAGTATTCAACTCATAATGTGTAACTTATTGTTGTACAGATGGCCACATTAAGGGGAGACATAAGTTTTAGGTATCTAAAACAGTTCTTCATAGTTTATTCTGATTTTTTTTCTAGATCTGGAGCATTTCAGAGTTATTGATTACAAGTATAAGGTTAAAATCTGGAATTTGACCTTAAATTTGACTTTTGGTCCCTTTTCAAGGATAAATGCAAGCGCATCTGAAGGGCTAGACATAACAAGGTTGCAATATCATGTCTCAAACATTTCCCTTTAATTGTTCTGATAACGGTTTTTGGAGTTCTTGGACGTAACCTTGAATTTTACCCTTAAATTTGTCAACAATTTAAGACTATTTGTGATATGCTGAGAATATTCTTGTAATTTGTTGTGATGCTTAGTGAAAACACGAGGTCTCTACGACTTGTTGTCTTCCAGTTTTTATGAAAATCTTAAGGAAATCTCAATCGTAACTACTCAGCCATTCTCGCTACTTAGGTAGCGAGAATGGCCGAGTAATTACGATTGAAGGGAATCTGTCAAATTTTTGGGGAGTATGATAAAACTACGTTCCCACAAATACACAACTCGGTTTGATTGTGGGACAAAGATGGCATCACCTGATCTCATTAAAAATGCGGCGCGCTGATTGGTCGGTTATTTTAGTCTGATTGACGTCTCGGAAGCATGAATTGTTTCAAACAAATATAGTAAAGTTTCCGTGCAACATTTTCCACTATAACGGTTTACTATGCCTTTAACGTGTCTTGTGACTGAGCGTTGCTTAATCAACTTGAAAACTTGTAATTACAACTAATCACCTTTGACCGCGTAGATGTTGCTGATGTTCGACAAACCTAGAGCTATGACTCTGCTAAGTCAGCTGTTATCAGATTTATTTACAAATGTCATACTCACTCATAGGCGAAACAAATTTAGAGATTTTTAAAAGAAATTAACGTGCTTACTGAAATATAAAAAATAACATTCTTTCTGAATATTTTTTATATGCTGCCTTTATTTGTAAATTTATATGCATATAATCCAATTGTTTGATTCTCAAATTCGCTATGGAAATTAATTCATATAATTTGTTCACGCTATGACGTTTCCAAAATACAACCGAACCTGTATAAAGGCCACTCAAGGGAACCTGAAGATGTGCCCATTATGTGCAGTTGCCCTTGATATGCAGGTTATTCATTAATGGGGAAAATGAGACTGTCCTATATAGACTGCGATTTGGCAGGATTAACTGTACTGCTATAATTGGGGTTTATAAACCCCATTAAATCAATCAATCAATCAATCAATCATCGAAATGTTAATAAAGAAACAGAAATAGTCACTACTCTACTCGATACAGTTTCTTCTGAACTTAATGTCATTAACTTATTAACTTCAAAATGACAATGCTCATATTGATTTTGTTTAACAAAACAGTCACTTGAAATCCTAAACAAAATAAATAAAATGAAATGGAGAAGAAAAAAATCCCTACCTCATGCAAAATAAATATAATGATTTGGTCAATTTTATTATTTGGATTTAACCTGATGACATTGATATGCCGAATCATTCAGAATTAACTCCCTTTATTAAATTTCTATTTAGAGTAAATACAGCCTTGACACACATTAAAAATACTGAAGCGAGTTAAGCTAAAATATAAAACTATTATATTAGAAAATTGGACTCATTAAGTATGTGTAAGGCATAAATACAACACGTTTTACCATCTTTTCGTTGGAAATGTAAACAATATTTACCTTTGGTGTCCATCTTGACATATATATGCTACCCACACGATACCACCTATTTATTAGACGACGGATGCTTAGTGATGCGCATATTTTGGCTTATAAGCCTGTATCGCTCACCGAGGAAACTAATCTTTAGACTGGCAATGGTCGGAAAATATAATTAAAAATTATGTAATACCAATTCTGAGACTGGTCAAATGTATATGAAGACGATACACACCTGGTGGAGTTAAGAACAATAAGTATGTATCCCATTTAAGGGTGTTAATTATTAATATTCAAAGTTTTTTTTTTTTTTTTTTTTTTTTTTTTTGATTTTGCACAATATTTATTTCAACAATAAATTACAATTTAATATTTATCATGTCGTAAATAAAGGGATTCACTTACTAAGCATGAGTGCCAGAACAGTATATCACCAATATAAACACATTATGAACCTAAGCATTACAAAGTAAAAATAGACATAATATGCTAACTGGTAACTGATTTTCCACTTTTAAGAAGCCCAAACCATTAAAATATTGCCTGGGCACCTGATAATTTTCAGACAGTAACTCAGCTGACTACTGAAATGTTGAATATTGTTGAAAAAAAAGTCAGTTGGTGGATCCCAACAATTTTTTTGCTGGCATACTTGTATTGTAATTTTAGGGAGTCCAGTTGGTAACTGCAGCAAAAATACTAAGTTTTTTCCTGTAAACCACAAAAAAAGTTTGAACATTTACTCATACAAAGTGGTTCACAAGCTTTTTTTTATGATTAAAGCTAAGATTAAACAAGTAAACTGACATTTTCAGGATATTATAAATTAAATTTTCAAATATGCTGAATCTTCCAATTCAAAGAACAATAAGGGATAAAATTAATACCAAAGTTACCATTCATAATAAAATATAAATGAACAGAACTTGCTAAATGTATATTAACTGTTCTCTAAGCTAAGTTAATGTACCAGTACAATATGTCCATATATACATGGTACTGATCAAAAGTCAATATGCCTGCTACCCTTTGACTAGAGCTCAACTAAGCAACAGGACAGAGACAGCATGACAGGCTTTAACTATGACCAGTTAATCTTTTTTTCCCCCCTATAGTCAGGATTTTATAAATTCCCTTACATCACCACCTGACTAGGGTGTGACAGGAGTTTTCAAAAATAAGTTGTGTGACTACATTGGTTTTACATTTTGATAAACAAAATAAAGAAATAATAATATTATTCATTCATCTTTCACACACACTCTCTTACCATTTTGTTTTTCTAAAATATTTGATTGCTCCTGACATTTTGTACTTAAATCAAAAAAGCTGAAAAAAGAATCTCATCACTATATGAATCAAACAAACAAAAAATATTATGATTAGTTGAAAATATATTGTAAGGGGGTCCACATTTTTTCAAATGCTAAAATGGTATTGTTTTTCTTTGATATATATTGTTCAAGTGAACGGTACCACATAATTTTATGTTTAAATTCTACAATATTTAGCCTTTGTTCATTGAGTTTGCACTTGAAGATGTAATTTTTTGCAATAATTGAAATCAAATTAACAAGAAGATCCCCTGACTCAAAACCAAAGAAATATTCTTTTTTGTCAAAAATCAAATTCTTGTAATATTGTTTTAATTGTTTTGACAAAGATTTGAGAAAAATTTGTGTCACAGGACAGTCAAAGAATAGATGTTCAATAGTTTCATCATGAATTTTGCAAAATGTACATAAATTAGTATTCTTGAGCTTTATTTTATGTAAAAAGGAATTGGTAGGAATGATCCTGTGTAACAATTTAAATTGAAAATTTTGAAGATATGAGTTTCTACAAGATTTTTTTAAAACAATAAAATATTTTGACCAATTTGTTATTTCACAATTAAGAAGTTTTTCCCATTTGGAAAATTTTTCTGTTGGTAAAGAAAAGATTGCATTCACAAGACCTTTATAAACAAACCTAACATTTTTACTATGTACTATTCTCTTTAAATAGGCATCCTTTTTACTAAGTATGTCGAAATTTACATTTACACAGTTTTCCTTCAGATGATTTTTTTTTTTTTTTTTTTTTTTTTTTTTTTTTCTCCATCATAATATAGTTTATTCAAAATCTCCTGTTTACAATAACCTTAATGGCCCAGGAGTGAACATTAAGGGTCCCTGTTTTACATAAATCTCACTTGTCCAGGGGTAGCAAGTGAAAATAAAAATAAAAAGTCTACTTAAACATATTTCATATTCATTTGTTTTTACATTTCATTATAATATACACAATTGGACGATACAATTATTACCATGCATTAGCTTTATGTTCATAAATAATAAATACTCATATGTTATTCCGAAAAAGTTCTAATTTGTTTTTATCATTTTCATTAATATGCGAAGTTTGTAATGTGCATTGTAAATGTTTTTTAAAATTATTTTTCCAAGTGTTGAAAATTGTTTGATCTCCAATTCGGGATTGGTTATATTTCACCTTATTACGTATTTTCCATATTTCCCACTTTGAGATAAATATTACGGTATTAAAAATGACGTCTAAATCCTCACCCCCATATAGCCCTAACATTATATTTAATTCCTTGATTTCTATATTAGCTGTTAATCCAGATCTGTTAAATATTGCTTCTATTTCTTTTATAATTTTGTTCACAGAAGGACATTTAAAAAATAGATGCTGCATCGTTTCATCATTGTCTCTTATTTGGCAGAGATGGCATCTTCCGTTTGACAAATTCATTTTTTTCAATCTATGTTCTGTATAATTTATATTATGGAGACATTTCCACTGGAATTCTTTGACCTTATTAGTAACTTTGATTTTCTTTAATTTTGTCCAAATTTGTGTCCAATCTATATTACCCCCGTACTGTTCTTCCCACTTAATCTGACATTTTGGTTTTATATTTTGTTTAAAGATTCCCTGAATTACTTTTATTTTCAATTTATCAGGTGATATAATTGTATTTGACTCATTTAAAAATTGTAGCTTATCGTTGATATTTAAGGTAACTCTACGTTCTGGTACTATTGTAGTTTCACCTTTTAAGACTTTTATGAACTTTTCGGGGATTGCTTTTTTTATCTTAGAAAACTCTGAAATACAGTTCCTCCTATCTATTAATAAATTGTATATATCATGACAACTTTTAAAATTTGTATTATTTGAATCCCAAATATCGTTTATAGTTCGTAAGTTACTTTGCAGAAACGAGGTAAACCCTAATGGTTTGTTTTTAAAAGTTATTGAAGAGTTACAAAATATTCTGGTTTTTAGAATGGAATCAATGTCATTATTACACAATTGAATAAGTTCCTGTAATTTTGACCATGATTGGATACATATTTTGTAAAAAAAATGGTAACATATTTAAATTTAGAGTTGATACATTAGAGCACTTACATACAAAATATTGTTCATTAAACTTGATGTCTAACTTACGGAGCCAATACTTACCAATTGCATTCCAACTTTCTAATGGTTCATGTAAAATTCGGTATAGAAGCTTAATTCTTTTGCTGTCAATAAACTCTTGTATGTTAATCATACCCATGCCTCCATTTTCTACTCCCAAGCAGCAAACTTTCCTATCTATTTGATTAATACCCCCTCCCCAGATAAAACCCCATACCAAAGTTGTTATTTCTTTTACGTATTTTTCTGGTATTCCCCGCATTTCAATTTCGTAACCACAAAGAGAGATCAAGAGATTTTTCACTATTAAAGTTTTTCCTGTATATGTCAAGTTTCTACTTTTCCAAACGTGCACACAATTTTTCATTTTTATCTATTATTGATTTCCATATCTCATCATTTTGTATATTATAACCATGATGAATGCCAAGAGTTTTAACATTATCCTTTGTCCAAACTATTTTTGTAAACTTGGGTCTGTTATTTTTAGCCGATCCAATATACATACCTTTTGTCTTTTCATAATTGACTTTTGAACCAGAGGCTTTTTCATATATAGTTAAAATATCAAAAGATTTTTTGACAGATTCATCATTTTTATTAAATAGCTGAGTGTCATCTGCAAACATGCAGAGCTTAGTCTCGATATATTCCCCATCTTTCCCCCCAGGTAATTTGATTCCTTGTATTTCACTATCCCCCCTTATAGCACAAGCTACAGGTTCGGCCTGTAGTATGTAAACAAGAGGCGCTATTGGACACCCTTGTCTACAGGACCTTGAAATATTGAAATATTTAGACACAAAACCATTGGTTAATTAGCTATAGAAGTTGTAAAAAAATAATCGTTTAACCGAACGGTATCAATCATGCAATACACTTATTCGACGAACTCCACAAATGAGATTTTGGTACCAGAAAAGCCCAACCTTAGTTGGAATCCGAATTCCGCACGTTTACAAACATATGAATTATGTAACTCTGTGGTCACAAAAAGACCACAAGAGCTACGGTTCCGCAGCTAACATTGACACAAGCTGGTTATTGAATTATTTTACGATTTTGTGAGCATTTTTCTTGTTTAAGTTGCTAAAATCAAAATGCCATCAAATTGGAAAACATCACTAACTGGCTAGTTATCTATATAAGAAAAACTATTGTAAGCAATTTTGTTATGACATGAATTTCCATTACTGACCTCCACTGCAAAAAATAAGCAAGATTTCCCCCTTTAGAATCAGAATTGGCTCGCAATGTTCAAGTGTGGCGACATGTCTATCCGCGGACTGTTGTAACGTTTGAACAGTGAGCTAGCACTATAAAAAATAAACTAAGCATGTTGGTCTAGTACAAAGCGGACCTCATCATCATTTCATTGAAAATTAACTTGTTTTCGCCATTGATATTGCTGAGTTGACGTTAAACAACAATCACTCACTCACTCGCTCTACTCATCATGCATCCTAGATTTCTATTGTAGCCACAATATTATAACTGAATTATCTCTCTTTGTTTAGTATTTCATTCTCTCCTTAAAATTTTTGTTTCAAATCAGTCTAAAACATCTTGTTTGGTATATGATGGCATTATATTTGTTAATGTGTGCGAGATTCTTATTTTGTTTCTTAAACATGTTATTGTATGCATATGGCCGATTGTGGGCCCTGTGATTAAGGTCAATAAATTATTCTTGTATGTATTATTGTATTGCTCAGTCACACACCAGTGTAAAACATCTTATACAATAAACACAGTCAACACCAGTGTAAAACATCTGTTACAATAAACACAGTCACACACCAGTGTAATACATCTGTTACAATAAACACAGTCACACACCAGTGTAAAACCTCTGTTACAATAAACACTGTCACACACCAGTGTAAAACATCTGTTACAATAAACACAGTCACACACCAGTGTAATACATCTGTTACAATAAACACAGTCACACACCAGTGTAAAACATCTGTTACAATAAACACAGTCAACACCAGTGTAAAACACCTGTTACAATAAACACAGTCACACACCAGTGTAAAACATCTGTTACAATAAACACAGTCACACACCAGTGTAAAACCTCTGTTACAATAAACACAGTCACACACCAGTGTAAAACCTCTGTTACAATAAACACAGTCACACACCAGTGTAATACATCTGTTACAATAAACACGGTCACACACCAGTGTAAAACCTCTGTTACAATAAACACAGTCAACACCAGTGTAAAACATCTGTTACAATAAACACAGTCACACACCAGTGTAAAACATCTGTTACAATAAACACAGTCACACACCAGTGTAAAACATCTGTTACAATAAACACAGTCACACACCAGTGTAAAACATCTGTTACAATAAACACAGTCACACACCAGTGTAAAACATCTGTTACAATAAAGACAGTCACACACCAGTGTAAAACATCTGTTACAATAAACACAGTCAACACCAGTGTAAAACATCTGTTACAATAAACACAGTCACACACCAGTGTAAAACATCTGTTACAATAAACACAGTCAACACACCAGTGTAAAACATCTGTTACAATAAACACAGTCAACACCAGTGTAAAACCTCTGTTACAATAAAGACAGTCACACACCAGTGTAAAACATCTGTTACAATAAAGACAGTCACACACCAGTGTAAAACATCTGTTACAATAAAGACAGTCAACACCAGTGTAAAACCTCTGTTACAATAAAGACAGTCACACACCAGTGTAAAACCTCTGTTACAATAAAGACAGTCACACACCAGTGTAAAACATCTGTTTCAATAAACACAGTCACACACCAGTGTAAAACCTCTGTTACAATAAATACAGTCACACACCAGTGTAAAACCTCTGTTACAATAAACACAGTCACACACCAGTGTAAAACATCTGTTACAATAAACACAGTCACACACCAGTGTAAAACATCTGTTACAATAAATACAGTCACACACCAGTGTAAAACCTCTGTTACAATAAACACAGTCACACACCAGTGTAAAACATCTGTTACAATAAACACAGTCACACACCAGTGTAAAACATCTGTTACAATAAACACAGTCACACACCAGTGTAAAACATCTGTTACAATAAACACAGTCACACACCAGTGTAAAACATCTGTTACAATAAACACAGTCACACACCAGTGTAAAACATCTGTTACAATAAACACAGTCAACACCAGTGTAAAACATCTGTTACAATAAACACAGTCACACACCAGTGTAATACATCTGTTACAATAAACACAGTCAACACCAGTGTAAAACATCTGTTACAATAAACACAGTCACACACCAGTGTAAAACATCTGTTACAATAAACACAGTCACACACCAGTGTAAAACATCTGTTACAATAAATACAGTCACACACCAGTGTAAAACATCTGTTACAATAAACACAGTCAACACACCAGTGTAAAACATCTGTTACAATAAACACAGTCACACACCAGTGTAAAACATCTGTTACAATAAATACAGTCACACATCAGTGTAAAACATCTGTTACAATAAACACAGTCAACACACCAGTGTAAAACCTCTGTTACAATAAACACAGTCAACACCAGTGTAAAACATCTGTTACAATAAACACAGTCACACACCAGTGTAAAACATCTGTTACAATAAACACAGTCAACACACCAGTGTAAAACATCTGCTACAATAAACACAGTCAACACCAGTGTAAAACATCTGTTACAATAAAGACAGTCACACACCAGTGTAAAACATCTGTTACAATAAACACAGTCACACACCAGTGTAAAACATCTGTTACAATAAACACAGTCAACACCAGTGTAAAACATCTATTACAATAAACACAGTCACACACCAATGTAAACATCTGTTACAATAAACACAGTCAACACCAGTGTAAAACATCTGTTACAATAAACACAGTCACACACCAGTGTAAAACATCTGTTACAATAAAGACAGTCACACACCAGTGTAAAACATCTGTTACAATAAATACAGTCACACACCAGTGTAAAACATCTGTTACAATAAACACAGTCAACACCAGTGTAAAACATCTGTTACAATAAACACAGTCACACACCAGTGTAAAACATCTGTTACAATAAACACAGTCAACACACCAGTGTAAAACATCTGTTACAATAAACACAGTCAACACCAGTGTAAAACCTCTGTTACAATAAAGACAGTCACACACCAGTGTAAAACATCTGTTACAATAAACACAGTCACACACCAGTGTAAAACATCTGTTACAATAAAGACAGTCAACACCAGTGTAAAACCTCTGTTACAATAAAGACAGTCACACACCAGTGTAAAACCTCTGTTACAATAAAGACAGTCACACACCAGTGTAAAACATCTGTTTCAATAAACACAGTCACACACCAGTGTAAAACCTCTGTTACAATAAATACAGTCACACACCAGTGTAAAACCTCTGTTACAATAAACACAGTCACACACCAGTGTAAAACATCTGTTACAATAAACACAGTCACACACCAGTGTAAAACATCTGTTACAATAAATACAGTCACACACCAGTGTAAAACCTCTGTTACAATAAACACAGTCACACACCAGTGTAAAACATCTGTTACAATAAACACAGTCACACACCAGTGTAAAACATCTGTTACAATAAACACAGTCACACACCAGTGTAAAACATCTGTTACAATAAACACAGTCACACACCAGTGTAAAACATCTGTTACAATAAACACAGTCACACACCAGTGTAAAACATCTGTTACAATAAACACAGTCAACACCAGTGTAAAACATCTGTTACAATAAACACAGTCACACACCAGTGTAAAACATCTGTTACAATAAACACAGTCACACACCAGTGTAAAACATCTGCTACAATAAACACAGTCAACACCAGTGTAAAACATCTATTACAATAAACACAGTCACACACCAATGTAAACATCTGTTACAATAAACACAGTCAACACCAGTGTAAAACATCTGTTACAATAAACACAGTCACACACCAGTGTAAACATCTGTTACAATAAACACAGTCAACACACCAGTGTAAAACATCTGTTACAATAAACACAGTCAACACCAGTGTAAAACATCTATTACAATAAACACAGTCACACACCAGTGTAAACATCTGTTACAATAAACACAGTCAACACCAGTGTAAAACATCTGTTACAATAAACACAGTCAACACCAGTGTAAAACATCTGTTACAATAAACACAGTCACACACCAGTGTAAAACATCTGTTACAATAAACACAGTCACACACCAGTGTAAAACATCTGTTACAATAAACACAGTCAACACCAGTGTAAAACATCTGTTACAATAAACACAGTCAACACACCAGTGTAAAACATCTGTTACAATAAACACAGTCAACACCAGTGTAAAACCTCTGTTACAATAAACACAGTCAACACCAGTGTAAAACATCTGTTACAATAAACACAGTCACACACCAGTGTAACACATCTGTTACAATAAACACAGTCACACACCAGTGTAAATCATCTGTTACAATAAACACAGTCACACACCAGTGTAAAACATCTGTTACAATAAACACAGTCACACACCAGTGTAAAACATCTGTTACAATAAACACAGTCACACACCAGTGTAAAACATCTGTTACAATAAACACAGTCAACACCAGTGTAAAACATCTGTTACAATAAACACAGTCAACACCAGTGTAAAACATCTGTTACAATAAACACAGTCAACACCAGTGTAAAACCTCTGTTACAATAAACACAGTCAACACCAGTGTAAAACATCTGTTACAATAAACACAGTCAACACACCAGTGTAAAACATATGTTACAATAAACACAGTCACACACCAGTGTAAAACATCTGTTACAATAAACACAGTCAACACACCAGTGTAAAACATCTGTTACAATAAACACAGTCAACACACCAGTGTAAAACATCTGTTACAATAAACACAGTCAACACCAGTGTAAAACATCTGTTACAATAAACACAGTCACACACCAGTGTAAAACATCTGTTACAATAAACACAGTCACACACCAGTGTAAAACCTCTGTTACAATAAATACAGTCACACACCAGTGTAAAACATCTGTTACAATAAAGACAGTCACACACCAGTGTAAAACATCTGTTACAATAAACACAGTCACATACCAGTGTAAAACATCTGTTACAATAAACACAGTCACACACCAATGTAAAACATCTGTTACAATAAAGACAGTCACACACCAGTGTAAAACATCTGTTACAATAAAGACAGTCACACATCAGTGTAAAACATCTGTTACAATAAACACAGTCAACACACCAGTGTAAAACATCTGTTACAATAAACACAGTCAACACCAGTGTAAAACATCTGTTACAATAAACACAGTCACACACCAGTGTAAAACATCTGTTACAATAAACACAGTCAACACACCAGTGTAAAACATCTGTTACAATAAACACAGTCAACACCAGTGTAAAACATCTGTTACAATAAAGACAGTCACACACCAGTGTAAAACATCTGTTACAATAAAGACAGTCACACACCAGTGTAAACATCTGTTACAATAAACACAGTCAACACATCAGTGTAAAACATCTGTTACAATAAACACAGTCAACACCAGTGTAAAACATCTATTACAATAAACACAGTCACACACCAGTGTAAACATCTGTTACAATAAACACAGTCAACACCAGTGTAAAACATCTGTTACAATAAACACAGTCAACACCAGTGTAAAACATCTGTTACAATAAACACAGTCACACACCAGTGTAAAACATCTGTTACAATAAACACAGTCACACACCAGTGTAAAACATCTGTTACAATAAACACAGTCAACACCAGTGTAAAACATCTGTTACAATAAACACAGTCAACACACCAGTGTAAAACATCTGTTACAATAAACACAGTCAACACCAGTGTAAAACCTCTGTTACAATAAACACAGTCAACACCAGTGTAAAACATCTGTTACAATAAACACAGTCACACACCAGTGTAACACATCTGTTACAATAAACACAGTCACACACCAGTGTAAATCATCTGTTACAATAAACACAGTCACACACCAGTGTAAAACATCTGTTACAATAAACACAGTCACACACCAGTGTAAAACATCTGTTACAATAAACACAGTCACACACCAGTGTAAAACATCTGTTACAATAAACACAGTCAACACCAGTGTAAAACATCTGTTACAATAAACACAGTCAACACCAGTGTAAAACATCTGTTACAATAAACACAGTCAACACCAGTGTAAAACATCTGTTACAATAAACACAGTCACACACCAGTGTAAAACATCTGATACAATAAACACAGTCACACACCAGTGTAAAACATCTGTTACAATAAACACAGTCACACACCAGTGTAAAACATCTGTTACAATAAACACAGTCAACACCAGTGTAAAACATCTGTTACAATAAAGACAGTCACACATCAGTGTAAAACATCTGTTACAATAAACACAGTCACACACCAGTGTAAAACATCTGTTACAATAAACACAGTCACACACCAGTGTAAAACATCTGTTACAATAAACACAGTCACACACCAGTGTAATACATCTGTTACAATAAACACAGTCACACACCAGTGTAAAACATCTGTTACAATAAACACAGTCAACACCAGTGTAATACATCTGTTACACTAAACACAGTCACACACCAGTGTAAAACATCTGTTACAATAAACACAGTCACACACCAGTGTAAAACATCTGTTACAATAAACACAGTCACACACCAGTGTAAAACATCTGTTACAATAAACACAGTCACACACCAGTGTAAAACCTCTGTTACAATAAAGACAGTCACACACCAGTGTAAAACATCTGTTACAATAAACACAGTCACACACCAGTGTAAAACATCTGTTACAATAAACACAGTCACACACCAGTGTAAAACATCTGTTACAATAAAGACAGTCACACATCAGTGTAAAACATCTGTTACAATAAACACAGTCAACACACCAGTGTAAAACCTCTGTTACAATAAACACAGTCAACACCAGTGTAAAACATCTGTTACAATAAACACAGTCACACACCAGTGTAAAACATCTGTTACAATAAACACAGTCAACACACCAGTGTAAAACATCTGTTACAATAAACACAGTCAACACCAGTGTAAAACATCTGTTACAATAAAGACAGTCACACACCAGTGTAAAACATCTGTTACAATAAACACTGTCACACACCAGTGTAAAACATCTGTTACAATAAACACAGTCAACACCAGTGTAAAACATCTATTACAATAAACACAGTCACACACCAATGTAAACATCTGTTACAATAAACACAGTCAACACCAGTGTAAAACATCTGTTACAATAAACACAGTCACACACCAGTGTAAACATCTGTTACAATAAACACAGTCAACACACCAGTGTAAAACATCTATTACAATAAACACAGTCACACACCAGTGTAAACATCTGTTACAATAAACACAGTCAACACACCAGTGTAAAACATCTGTTACAATAAACACAGTCAACACCAGTGTAAAACCTCTGTTACAATAAACACAGTCAACACCAGTGTAAAACATCTGTTACAATAAACACAGTCACACACCAGTGTAACACATCTGTTACAATAAACACAGTCACACACCAGTGTAAATCATCTGTTACAATAAACACAGTCACACACCAGTGTAAAACATCTGTTACAATAAACACAGTCACACACCAGTGTAAAACATCTGTTACAATAAACACAGTCACACACCAGTGTAAAACATCTGTTACAATAAACACAGTCAACACCAGTGTAAAACATCTGTTACAATAAACACAGTCAACACCAGTGTAAAACATCTGTTACAATAAACACAGTCAACACCAGTGTAAAACATCTGTTACAATAAACACAGTCACACACCAGTGTAAAACATCTGATACAATAAACACAGTCACACACCAGTGTAAAACATCTGTTACAATAAACACAGTCACACACCAGTGTAAAACATCTGTTACAATAAACACAGTCAACACCAGTGTAAAACATCTGTTACAATAAAGACAGTCACACATCAGTGTAAAACATCTGTTACAATAAACACAGTCACACACCAGTGTAAAACATCTGTTACAATAAACACAGTCACACACCAGTGTAAAACATCTGTTACAATAAACACAGTCACACACCAGTGTAATACATCTGTTACAATAAACACAGTCACACACCAGTGTAAAACATCTGTTACAATAAACACAGTCAACACCAGTGTAATACATCTGTTACACTAAACACAGTCACACACCAGTGTAAAACATCTGTTACAATAAACACAGTCACACACCAGTGTAAAACATCTGTTACAATAAACACAGTCACACACCAGTGTAAAACATCTGTTACAATAAACACAGTCACACACCAGTGTAAAACCTCTGTTACAATAAAGACAGTCACACACCAGTGTAAAACATCTGTTACAATAAACACAGTCACACACCAGTGTAAAACATCTGTTACAATAAACACAGTCACACACCAGTGTAAAACATCTGTTACAATAAAGACAGTCACACATCAGTGTAAAACATCTGTTACAATAAACACAGTCAACACACCAGTGTAAAACCTCTGTTACAATAAACACAGTCAACACCAGTGTAAAACATCTGTTACAATAAACACAGTCACACACCAGTGTAAAACATCTGTTACAATAAACACAGTCAACACACCAGTGTAAAACATCTGTTACAATAAACACAGTCAACACCAGTGTAAAACATCTGTTACAATAAAGACAGTCACACACCAGTGTAAAACATCTGTTACAATAAACACTGTCACACACCAGTGTAAAACATCTGTTACAATAAACACAGTCAACACCAGTGTAAAACATCTATTACAATAAACACAGTCACACACCAATGTAAACATCTGTTACAATAAACACAGTCAACACCAGTGTAAAACATCTGTTACAATAAACACAGTCACACACCAGTGTAAACATCTGTTACAATAAACACAGTCAACACACCAGTGTAAAACATCTATTACAATAAACACAGTCACACACCAGTGTAAACATCTGTTACAATAAACACAGTCAACACCAGTGTAAAACATCTGTTACAATAAACACAGTCAACACCAGTGTAAAACCTCTGTTACAATAAACACAGTCAACACCAGTGTAAAACATCTGTTACAATAAACACAGTCAACACACCAGTGTAAAACATCTGTTACAATAAACACAGTCACACACCAGTGTAAAACATCTGTTACAATAAAGACAGTCACACACCAGTGTAAAACATCTGTTACAATAAACACAGTCAACACCAGTGTAAAACATCTGTTACAATAAACACAGTCACACACCAGTGTAAAACATCTGTTACAATAAACACAGTCAACACACCAGTGTAAAACATCTGTTACAATAAACACAGTCAACACCAGTGTAAAACCTCTGTTACAATAAAGACAGTCACACACCAGTGTAAAACATCTGTTACAATAAAGACAGTCACACACCAGTGTAAAACCTCTGTTACAATAAAGACAGTCACACACCAGTGTAAAACATCTGTTTCAATAAACACAGTCACACACCAGTGTAAAACCTCTGTTACAATAAATACAGTCACACACCAGTGTAAAACCTCTGTTACAATAAACACAGTCACACACCAGTGTAAAACATCTGTTACAATAAACACAGTCACACACCAGTGTAAAACATCTGTTACAATAAATACAGTCACACACCAGTGTAAAACCTCTGTTACAATAAACACAGTCACACACCAGTGTAAAACATCTGTTACAATAAACACAGTCACACACCAGTGTAAAACATCTGTTACAATAAACACAGTCACACACCAGTGTAAAACATCTGTTACAATAAACACAGTCACACACCAGTGTAAAACATCTGTTACAATAAACACAGTCACACACCAGTGTAAAACATCTGTTACAATAAACACAGTCAACACCAGTGTAAAACATCTGTTACAATAAACACAGTCACACACCAGTGTAATACATCTGTTACAATAAACACAGTCAACACCAGTGTAAAACATCTGTTACAATAAACACAGTCACACACCAGTGTAAAACATCTGTTACAATAAACACAGTCACACACCAGTGTAAAACATCTGTTACAATAAATACAGTCACACACCAGTGTAAAACATCTGTTACAATAAACACAGTCAACACACCAGTGTAAAACATCTGTTACAATAAACACAGTCACACACCAGTGTAAAACATCTGTTACAATAAATACAGTCACACATCAGTGTAAAACATCTGTTACAATAAACACAGTCAACACACCAGTGTAAAACCTCTGTTACAATAAACACAGTCAACACCAGTGTAAAACATCTGTTACAATAAACACAGTCACACACCAGTGTAAAACATCTGTTACAATAAACACAGTCAACACACCAGTGTAAAACATCTGCTACAATAAACACAGTCAACACCAGTGTAAAACATCTGTTACAATAAAGACAGTCACACACCAGTGTAAAACATCTGTTACAATAAACACAGTCACACACCAGTGTAAAACATCTGTTACAATAAACACAGTCAACACCAGTGTAAAACATCTATTACAATAAACACAGTCACACACCAATGTAAACATCTGTTACAATAAACACAGTCACACACCAGTGTAAAACATCTGTTACAATAAACACAGTCACACACCAGTGTAAAACATCTGTTACAATAAATACAGTCACACACCAGTGTAAAACATCTGTTACAATAAACACAGTCAACACCAGTGTAAAACATCTGTTACAATAAACACAGTCACACACCAGTGTAAAACATCTGTTACAATAAACACAGTCAACACACCAGTGTAAAACATCTGTTACAATAAACACAGTCAACACCAGTGTAAAACCTCTGTTACAATAAAGACAGTCACACACCAGTGTAAAACATCTGTTACAATAAACACAGTCACACACCAGTGTAAAACATCTGTTACAATAAAGACAGTCAACACCAGTGTAAAACCTCTGTTACAATAAAGACAGTCACACACCAGTGTAAAACCTCTGTTACAATAAAGACAGTCACACACCAGTGTAAAACATCTGTTTCAATAAACACAGTCACACACCAGTGTAAAACCTCTGTTACAATAAATACAGTCACACACCAGTGTAAAACCTCTGTTACAATAAACACAGTCACACACCAGTGTAAAACATCTGTTACAATAAACACAGTCACACACCAGTGTAAAACATCTGTTACAATAAATACAGTCACACACCAGTGTAAAACCTCTGTTACAATAAACACAGTCACACACCAGTGTAAAACATCTGTTACAATAAACACAGTCACACACCAGTGTAAAACATCTGTTACAATAAACACAGTCACACACCAGTGTAAAACATCTGTTACAATAAACACAGTCACACACCAGTGTAAAACATCTGTTACAATAAACACAGTCACACACCAGTGTAAAACATCTGTTACAATAAACACAGTCAACACCAGTGTAAAACATCTGTTACAATAAACACAGTCACACACCAGTGTAAAACATCTGTTACAATAAACACAGTCACACACCAGTGTAAAACATCTGTTACAATAAACACAGTCAACACCAGTGTAAAACCTCTGTTACAATAAACACAGTCAACACCAGTGTAAAACCTCTGTTACAATAAACACAGTCAACACCAGTGTAAAACATCTGTTACAATAAACACAGTCAACACACCAGTGTAAAACATCTGTTACAATAAACACAGTCACACACCAGTGTAAAACATCTGTTACAATAAACACAGTCAACACACCAGTGTAAAACATCTGTTACAATAAACACTGTCAACACACCAGTGTAAAACATCTGTTACAATAAACACAGTCAACACCAGTGTAAACCATCTGTTACAATAAACACAGTCACACACCAGTGTAAAACATCTGTTACAATAAACACAGTCACACACCAGTGTAAAACATCTGTTACAATAAACACAGTCAACACCAGTGTAAAACATCTGTTACAATAAACACAGTCACACACCAGTGTAATACATCTGTTACAATAAACACAGTCAACACCAGTGTAAAACATCTGTTACAATAAACACAGTCACACACCAGTGTAAAACATCTGTTACAATAAACACAGTCACACACCAGTGTAAAACATCTGTTACAATAAAGACAGTCACACACCAGTGTAAAACATCTGTTACAATAAAGACAGTCACACACCAGTGTAAAACATATGTTACAATAAACACAGTCACACACCAATGTAAAACATCTGTTACAATAAAGACAGTCACACACCAGTGTAAAACATCTGTTACAATAAAGACAGTCACACATCAGTGTAAAACATCTGTTACAATAAACACAGTCAACACACCAGTGTAAAACCTCTGTTACAATAAACACAGTCAACACCAGTGTAAAACATCTGTTACAATAAACACAGTCACACACCAGTGTAAAACATCTGTTACAATAAACACAGTCAACACACCAGTGTAAAACATCTGTTACAATAAACACAGTCAACACCAGTGTAAAACATCTGTTACAATAAACACAGTCACACACCAGTGTAAAACATCTGTTAAAATAAACACAGTCACACACCAGTGTAAAACATCTGCTACAATAAACACAGTCAACACCAGTGTAAAACATCTATTACAATAAACACAGTCACACACCAATGTAAACATCTGTTACAATAAACACAGTCAACACCAGTGTAAAACATCTGTTACAATAAACACAGTCACACACCAGTGTAAACATCTGTTACAATAAACACAGTCAACACACCAGTGTAAAACATCTGTTACAATAAACACAGTCAACACCAGTGTAAAACATCTATTACAATAAACACAGTCACACACCAGTGTAAACATCTGTTACAATAAACACAGTCAACACCAGTGTAAAACATCTGTTACAATAAACACAGTCAACACCAGTGTAAAACATCTGTTACAATAAACACAGTCACACACCAGTGTAAAACATCTGTTACAATAAACACAGTCACACACCAGTGTAAAACATCTGTTACAATAAACACAGTCAACACCAGTGTAAAACATCTGTTACAATAAACACAGTCAACACACCAGTGTAAAACATCTGTTACAATAAACACAGTCAACACCAGTGTAAAACCTCTGTTACAATAAACACAGTCAACACCAGTGTAAAACCTCTGTTACAATAAACACAGTCACACACCAGTGTAACACATCTGTTACAATAAACACAGTCACACACCAGTGTAAATCATCTGTTACAATAAACACAGTCACACACCAGTGTAAAACATCTGTTACAATAAACACAGTCACACACCAGTGTAAAACATCTGTTACAATAAACACAGTCACACACCAGTGTAAAACATCTGTTACAATAAACACAGTCAACACCAGTGTAAAACATCTGTTACAATAAACACAGTCAACACCAGTGTAAAACATCTGTTACAATAAACACAGTCAACACCAGTGTAAAACCTCTGTTACAATAAACACAGTCAACACCAGTGTAAAACATCTGTTACAATAAACACAGTCAACACACCAGTGTAAAACATATGTTACAATAAACACAGTCACACACCAGTGTAAAACATCTGTTACAATAAACACAGTCAACACACCAGTGTAAAACATCTGTTACAATAAACACAGTCAACACACCAGTGTAAAACATCTGTTACAATAAACACAGTCAACACCAGTGTAAAACATCTGTTACAATAAACACAGTCACACACCAGTGTAAAACATCTGTTACAATAAACACAGTCACACACCAGTGTAAAACCTCTGTTACAATAAATACAGTCACACACCAGTGTAAAACATCTGTTACAATAAAGACAGTCACACACCAGTGTAAAACATCTGTTACAATAAACACAGTCACATACCAGTGTAAAACATCTGTTACAATAAACACAGTCACACACCAATGTAAAACATCTGTTACAATAAAGACAGTCACACACCAGTGTAAAACATCTGTTACAATAAAGACAGTCACACATCAGTGTAAAACATCTGTTACAATAAACACAGTCAACACACCAGTGTAAAACATCTGTTACAATAAACACAGTCAACACCAGTGTAAAACATCTGTTACAATAAACACAGTCACACACCAGTGTAAAACATCTGTTACAATAAACACAGTCAACACACCAGTGTAAAACATCTGTTACAATAAACACAGTCAACACCAGTGTAAAACATCTGTTACAATAAAGACAGTCACACACCAGTGTAAAACATCTGTTACAATAAAGACAGTCACACACCAGTGTAAACATCTGTTACAATAAACACAGTCAACACACCAGTGTAAAACATCTGTTACAATAAACACAGTCAACACCAGTGTAAAACATCTATTACAATAAACACAGTCACACACCAGTGTAAACATCTGTTACAATAAACACAGTCAACACCAGTGTAAAACATCTGTTACAATAAACACAGTCAACACCAGTGTAAAACATCTGTTACAATAAACACAGTCACACACCAGTGTAAAACATCTGTTACAATAAACACAGTCACACACCAGTGTAAAACATCTGTTACAATAAACACAGTCAACACCAGTGTAAAACATCTGTTACAATAAACACAGTCAACACACCAGTGTAAAACATCTGTTACAATAAACACAGTCAACACCAGTGTAAAACCTCTGTTACAATAAACACAGTCAACACCAGTGTAAAACATCTGTTACAATAAACACAGTCACACACCAGTGTAACACATCTGTTACAATAAACACAGTCACACACCAGTGTAAATCATCTGTTACAATAAACACAGTCACACACCAGTGTAAAACATCTGTTACAATAAACACAGTCACACACCAGTGTAAAACATCTGTTACAATAAACACAGTCACACACCAGTGTAAAACATCTGTTACAATAAACACAGTCAACACCAGTGTAAAACATCTGTTACAATAAACACAGTCAACACCAGTGTAAAACATCTGTTACAATAAACACAGTCAACACCAGTGTAAAACATCTGTTACAATAAACACAGTCACACACCAGTGTAAAACATCTGATACAATAAACACAGTCACACACCAGTGTAAAACATCTGTTACAATAAACACAGTCACACACCAGTGTAAAACATCTGTTACAATAAACACAGTCAACACCAGTGTAAAACATCTGTTACAATAAACACAGTCACACATCAGTGTAAAACATCTGTTACAATAAACACAGTCACACACCAGTGTAAAACATCTGTTACAATAAACACAGTCACACACCAGTGTAAAACATCTGTTACAATAAACACAGTCACACACCAGTGTAATACATCTGTTACAATAAACACAGTCACACACCAGTGTAAAACATCTGTTACAATAAACACAGTCAACACCAGTGTAATACATCTGTTACACTAAACACAGTCACACACCAGTGTAAAACATCTGTTACAATAAACACAGTCACACACCAGTGTAAAACATCTGTTACAATAAACACAGTCACACACCAGTGTAAAACATCTGTTACAATAAACACAGTCACACACCAGTGTAAAACCTCTGTTACAATAAAGACAGTCACACACCAGTGTAAAACATCTGTTACAATAAACACAGTCACACACCAGTGTAAAACATCTGTTACAATAAACACAGTCACACACCAGTGTAAAACATCTGTTACAATAAAGACAGTCACACATCAGTGTAAAACATCTGTTACAATAAACACAGTCAACACACCAGTGTAAAACCTCTGTTACAATAAACACAGTCAACACCAGTGTAAAACATCTGTTACAATAAACACAGTCACACACCAGTGTAAAACATCTGTTACAATAAACACAGTCAACACACCAGTGTAAAACATCTGTTACAATAAACACAGTCAACACCAGTGTAAAACATCTGTTACAATAAAGACAGTCACACACCAGTGTAAAACATCTGTTACAATAAACACTGTCACACACCAGTGTAAAACATCTGTTACAATAAACACAGTCAACACCAGTGTAAAACATCTATTACAATAAACACAGTCACACACCAATGTAAACATCTGTTACAATAAACACAGTCAACACCAGTGTAAAACATCTGTTACAATAAACACAGTCACACACCAGTGTAAACATCTGTTACAATAAACACAGTCAACACACCAGTGTAAAACATCTATTACAATAAACACAGTCACACACCAGTGTAAACATCTGTTACAATAAACACAGTCAACACCAGTGTAAAACATCTGTTACAATAAACACAGTCAACACCAGTGTAAAACCTCTGTTACAATAAACACAGTCAACACCAGTGTAAAACATCTGTTACAATAAACACAGTCAACACACCAGTGTAAAACATCTGTTACAATAAACACAGTCACACACCAGTGTAAAACATCTGTTACAATAAACACAGTCAACACACCAGTGTAAAACATCTGTTACAATAAACACAGTCAACACACCAGTGTAAAACATCTGTTACAATAAACACAGTCAACACCAGTGTAAAACATCTGTTACAATAAACACAGTCACACACCAGTGTAAACATCTGTTACAATAAACACAGTCAACACCAGTGTAAAACATCTGTTACAATAAACACAGTCAACACCAGTGTAAAACATCTGTTACAATAAAGACAGTCAATAAAAAACTAATAGAAAAAATAGCGCAATGTTATCTAAGGAATAAGAACCATGTGCAATGGTATAAGAAGGGCCAATTATTTGGTCACTACACCACACCAAGTCTACTCTTCAGTAAATTCTTCATCAGAATCACAGTCTGAATCAGTGTCAGACGGCACGTCAAGAGCATCAAGCTATTGGTGATTTATAATATTAGATGGAATTGTGTTGTTTTGATGTCTATCGTAACCCAAGAACCATAGCGCACTAGCTATATGAGCACAACACCGACCACACTGATTCCTGTTTTACGCCAGTGTGCAGTACCAGCCTGTGACTGGACCTTTCACATATTGAATGGTGAACCATATTGAATCCATAGAATGTGTTACGTTTCTTGAATGTCGTGATTGGATTTTTACTTTTATGATGCCTAGGGCTAGGCTATTACTCGGCTACTTATCATGGCTATGGTCTTCACAAATCTTTTTTTCCAGACTTTGCAAAAAAAAAAAACAAAAAAAAACCGTGCACGTCAAATAAGAATTACACATCACGAAGCACGAAAAGTAAAATCAGCGGAGCACGTTGCACGATCTATATGTCGTGCACGCACGGTTGAACGTAAAATAAAAAGATAAAAACACGTTGAACGAAAAATAAAAAACGACGAACACGTTGCGCGAAAATAACCCTTTACCACCACCAATAATGGGTATTTCTTTTTAGAAATGTTGTCCGATTGCATCTGTCATGTCCCTTTTCCTATGATTAAAAAAATAATAAAAACTGACTGTATTTAGGTGGTTTTTCGTCATAGGATAATTGCTTTAAATAATACAACAAGAAAACTAAAAAAGTATAATACAGATTCGTCTAAATATTTTGGAATTATCTCCCTTGATCATGTATAAAATTAAATATTTAAAAGTTAGCCAATAAAGAAAGAGGTTTACCTTAAATTCTGTTATAATTATTTAGTTCAAGATCTAAAAAATATAATTTTATATAAAGTTTTTGTAAACTCAATAAATTGTCATTTGATTTGCTAGTATGTTATATCATCTTGACCTATAATAATGAAGTTAGTTGATCATTCATATATGTTATCATGTTGTAGATGAAGATGACGACGGATGCAAAGTGATGCGCATATTTTAGACTAAGAGTCTTGTATCGCTCACCTTTTTATTAATCAATATTTGGACTGGCTAAGGCCAGGCTATAAAATAAAATGATAAAGATACAGTAACAGAACAGAACAGAATATTATTGGTGTAAAATTAATACACAAAGAATTGTGAACAGATATATCATGTTTGGGAGGGGTATTTGCGAAAAATACCAGTCGAGAGACGAAAAATTTCCCGAGCCGATAGGCGAGGGAAATTTAGTCTCAAGACTGGTATTTTTAGTCAAAAATATTCGTACAGTATGCAAGGGGGAAAATCTAGTTAAACCGGGACCGTGGGTATAAATAGCTGTGAGCGGAGCAAACCTTCAGATTCTTCATTATTTTGGCCACGGTTATTTCGAGGAGGAAAAATCACACTCGTCGCAACTTCGGCTGATTACGTACCTTCATCATATTGAAGGAGAGAAGCGGACTCACCCGAGGTTTGCCGATTGGAAAAAATCAATGATACACAGTTTCACAGTTACTTTTGAAGTAGAAAGTGGGCTGTCGTCTCGGTCTGACCGCATGTACAGTTAGGGTTATCACCTAGATTACGTAAGAAAAGGTGCGCGTTTAACGAGCTGCTATCCATGCGCAATTTTGCATGAAGGACTTGAGCCAGCCTACTTCCGATGTAATAATAAGATGGGCGTTTCTTATTAATGACTTTTAATCGGTTTTTGAAAATGTCGGGCGACATTATGTTACGAAATTCCAGGGGAAGTTCGTTCCATAGCTTGATACTAGATGGCAAATAGTATCCAGCATAGAGACACGTTCTTGTTCGAATTGCAGATGTGTTTTGAGATCGGCGCGTGAAATGGTGATGTAAGTTAGACAGAGTATCTGGTAACAAGTTACTCAGATTAGATTAAACGTATTTTATTGTTAACTATATAACATTTGGATCGGACACAAGTTATTCCAACTTACAAAGGTCCTCTCCACATATTTACATACAATTATATATTCCATGCACCAGCAAGTAATAATGTATAAATATAACAATTACATTTTATAACAACATTGAGAAAAAAAAGAATAAAAAGATTTTTGAAATTATATAATATATTGATTTATAACAGTACAGAACTGTCATATCAACAATGGAGAAAATGTTCACAAAAGAAAATAGTTAAATTCAATATATGAAGTGTGATCACTGTGGGGTAAAACGTTTCGTTTGTTTGATGTACAACTGCACTGATTTGAATATTTGTGCATTTTGTTCCTCAGATAAGCTATCATCGCCAAATAGTAAAGTTTCAATAAGTAAACTCTCAAGAAATTGCAGATTATTTGTCAACTGTTCACGAGCTTCAACATATAAACAACACTCTAGAAAAAAGTGAATCGCATCCTCTATTACCCATCCACAGACACAACCTGGGTCATTAATTAAATTTACCCTAAAAAGGTCGGCATTCAAGTTACTAGATCTATGTCTTAGTCTAGTGTGTAGGACATTTAACACTCTACAACCATATGAATAGTATCTAGATGGTTTCAATAAATTAACATCATTTATTAGTGACTTTTTAAAACTACTAACTGTCGGGGCACTTCTTATCTCTGGTGTCAAATTGTTCCAAAGTTTGATCGAAGAAGGAAAAAATGAGTTGCGATACAATTGTAACCTAGTAAATGGGTTACTATAATCTGTTTGATTACGCAAATTGTAAGCATTTTCGTTTCGCTCAAAGGGTAATAAACAGATTACTCAGATACGCAGGTACTTCCCTATTCACCATTTTATGAAATAAGACTAATTTATGATTTGTTCTTCGATCAGCCAGCTTCTCCCAGTGTGGTTCGTTTGGTTGACAATTGATTTACAAATGATATTAAGTTGAGCTATGTTACCTGAATAAGTCAGTTATTCGTTGTTTTATTTTTAATTTTTGTTATTGTTGTTGTCATTTTACGTTTATTACTATTGGTTATTATTATTATACGCCCGTGCCCGTCCAATACAGAACGCAAATGTCGAGGTGTACTCGATATAACAGTATGTGATAAAGTAACTTGCGACAGGTCAGTGGTTTTCTCCAGGTACTCCGGTTTCCTCCATCAATAAAACTGACCGCCACGATATAACTGAAATATTGTTGAAAGTGGCGTTAAACACCATAAACCAAACAATAACAGAACATAAATTAAATGATATACCGTTTGAAGATTTTCACTTTTGGCATTGCAGAGCTATGGCATTTCTTCACAGGTCTGACAATAACTCAAGTTTGCTTTTTCCAAATTTCACAAAATTTTATACAGCTTAAAGATTTATGAAATTACGGTACCTTTCAATTTTGGTGAATTTCACTTTTATCGTTTCAGATTTTTGCATCAAAATATTTGAATTGTTTTTACATGTAAGATTGATTGATTGATTGATTGATTGATTGATTGGTGTTTAACGTCCAGCGAACAATTTTTCATCTATATTCAGGACGAGAACATTTAAAAATTTAAACGCCACGGGACTCGAAACAAGAAAAGGTGATGGGTAGGGACGGATAATTTAGCCAGTGCAACAGGTCTCCTATGTGCATAATGCTCATAATGAGCTGTTACTCTGGCAATCTCTCAAAACGGGACCTCGGTTTTATTTACGTCTCATCCGAAGGACGGGTTGGTTGTGAATTTATACATCCCGCACAACCGACGGACGCCCCTTCAAGCCGAAGAAGCTCTCGGTCCCATTTCTATACCCCGGGGTTCCCGCGGGGTTGACCCCTTTCAGAGGACTAGTGCCTCTAAGGTTTTTACATGTCAGTTGACAACTCAAGTTTGAGTAATGTAACTAATGACCTAGCTTAGTTGATTAAGGCTATCTTGTTTAGGCTCTGTTGTTTTCTTGCTCCCAAAGACTTAAATTATTACTAAAAATATATCCAAAAAATTAATAATCCTGTTTAAATTATGTACAAATAAAAACCACTCATATAAACATAATGAGCAAATAAACAACCAAGATACATGTATAGACAATTCTGAATGTTTTGGTGTAAAATTTGTTAACATCTATCCAGAAATGACTTCACAATCATTTTTTGAAAAAATATGGTTTTGGGTGATTATATAGGGATTTTTTTACATGTTGCAATACTTTTGGCCACATACTGTACGTTTGTATTTGTTGATCATAAAATACATAATTTTTCCATATTTGATACGAAAGCAAATTTGCTTTGACCAAATCATATGAAATATTTATACAATCATAAAGATAGATCACAATAAGATCTCTGTCAATGTAGACGATTTCCACGTCTGTCGTTTTAGAATTATGAAACTTTGTATTTTTTAAATGGACGCTTTTTTCAGATATTACAACTGTTGGCTATCTAGATCATGCGTGTATTGCACAATTGTTAATTTCTTATAAATTTAGAAGTGTCAAAGTGTCAATTTACGGTAATGAGTATAACTTTTACACTTATAACAGATGTATTAGTAACATATTACAAACCTCAAGCGTTAATAAGATTACTTGTCTGATTTTCAATGCACTTTACAAATAGACAAATGGCTTTGAAGTTTAGATTTTTCAAATGCGAAATGAAAACACCTATCTACATTGAAAATACATAAGGGTAACTACCGAGAAATAAAAGTGTTCTTATATTTAAGCAAATTAGATGTAAAAATATTTTTGTTAGACATTGAAAAGGTTTTGTGTAAAAATGTTAAAAGTGTTTATATGAATACAATAGACATATTCTCTTATGAAATTCCAAGCGAGGTTTTCACAAATCTTTATATCATATATTGACGTCATATAAAATGAAGGGTATGTTATATATATTTTTGAAATTTATTTTCATATTTTCATTAACACTATAATTTAATTACCGAACAAAATTACATGTATTAATTTTCATACAGTTATGGTTAAGTCGCACTATTTTAAGTTACTTTTAAAACAGTATGTTCTGGTAAATTAGAGTCTTAAATTTTGGGGGCCGTCGTGAATGAATTTACAACAACCTGTGAAATCAGTGCCCATCACCACTAAAGTTGTGAATTCGAACCCCGTTCATGGCGAGTTGTACTCGATACAACATTATGTGATAAAGTTTGTCAGTGACTTACGACAGGTCGGTGGTTTTCTCCGGGTACTCCGGTTTCCTCCACCAATAAAACTGAACGTCCACTGAAATATTGTTGAAAGTGACGTTAAACTCCATAATTCAAACCAAACCTAAATTTTGGAATTTTTAAATAATTGCCACAGTACTGAAATCCTAAAATTCATTGTAATGCTTGATAAAATGATGAGTAGAATTTAGAGACAATTTCTAGTTCATATGACGAAATCATATCTGAGATCGAAACTCATTTTTCATTAAGATAAATATTTGCAAAATCAAATATGATCAACGATGACGCGCGGACGAAGAAAGAACAAAAATGTCCTAGATTTGTTTAACCGTTATTCTAGTATTTAAATGTTTGGAAAATGATGTTGGTCTAGAACATGAAATTATTGTAGGGTTAGGGTTATGGTGTTTAACGCCACTTTCAACAATATTTCAGTTATATTGTGGTGGTCAGTTTTAATGGTGGAGGAAAGCGGAATACCCGGAGAGAACCACAGATCCGCCACAAGTCACTGACAAACTTTATCAGATAATGTTGTACTCCTCTCCCTGAGCGGGAATCGAACCCACAACATCAGTGGTGATAGGCACCGATAGCATAGGTAGTTGTAAATCAAACTACCATACGATCACCACCACGACGGCTCCTAGAGATAAGGACTGTTCCTATATATCAGACCTTATGTCATGAAAATGTCTCCCGGGTACGATAGAAGAACAGATGTATTATCTATATCAAGTCGTGTTCATTTACAAAGGTATTATATATATAAGATATTTCACTCAGGTGGGAATTGAAAAATTAAAGATTTGTCGTAAAATCGATCATCTATAAAATCTCTTCAAATCAATCTCTTTATATTGCGTTCTATCATAGATAATTTATCCATTATTAATTTCTTCTGAAATCCCGCTATTTGATCTGATAGTTTTAGTAGGAAAACACTTGTACAATCAATTGACAATATACAATAAAACATACATGGTTTCAGACCTTATGAGTATTATCTGGACCGTACGCATATTGGGGCATCTATAACACGTACTAGAGAGCTTAATTGATTAAAATTTTAACCCAATGCATTCCGAATGTTATTCGAACTCTCTCCAATATTTAGTTTTTATGATCGAATGATTTTGGAATACGAGTACAAAACTCAAAGTTTTGTAAGACCAAGCTTATCTGTTTGAATTCACGACGAAGAAGAAACTGGAGAACTATTCCAGATAAAATGTCCTCCCAATATTTTTCTTTCAGTATTTTTTCCATTAATTTCTATTCTGAGGGTTCAGCATGGCATTATTCCCCCATAAATAGTTTGTTCTGAAATGATCGGTTGTAAAACGTGCACATGATCCAAAAACTTTCTCGAATACTTCGGTATACTTGGTTCCGTCATAGCTGAATCGGAGACAAAACCGGAAAACATTACTAAACAGAATTGACTGCCAAATGTAGGGTCTCCAACTACGTCTAGGGCGTGTCCTATTCAGTCGAGTTGTTATGTGACTATCAATTAGCATTGGTTTCTTCAGAAGAGGCTGAGGTCGTAGTCCGACTTCATGCAATCGACATCTTCACTTCAAAAACGACTGTACCAATTGGAGGTAAACTTGGTCGCGACAATCATCATTAAGGGAACTACTTTCAATGTTGTTTCCAATGTTCCCGTCGACCAATCATCAGTCGTTGTTATAACATAAAGACAGGGGGTAAAACACTAATTTTATCATGTTTTCTGCAGTTATACAACTTATGAGCCACGTATAAAGACCACCAACTAAACGTTAGATCATGCAATACCGAAGGGGTAATCAAAAATGGACAATACAGAGAACCTGGCAACATAGGGTACAAAAAACGAAGAAAAACAAAATAAAAACACAACACAATTTGTGATGGATTTCACTATGCGGAAGCAAACACAAACAGCGTAAATAAGACATGAGCCCTCCTACAAACAACTGGAGGTAAAGACGACCCGAAAAAATTAGATTTTTTAAAATTTACCAAAACGGTGTCCGACTTTCTCTTTTTTAGCCTACCCCTACTACATACATATCCAGAAATTGATGGTACTTTCCTCATAAATATTCGTCATATTTAGATTAGATTTTGAACACGTGACTGCAGTTTCAAGCTTGATGGATCGCTTATTAGATTTGTCAAAAAATAGCCTACAATACGGAAATTCAATGTGTCCGTCAATGATTCGAAAATTAAAAGTTATTGTTTATTTCCGCAAAGTTTTTCTTCTGTCAAAATTCAAATATTTTTGTTTTGTAACGATTTTAGACATGTCTTTGATATCGCGATCATGCAAAAATGATCATATTACATTAATGAGGGAACCCCGAGTTTAGAAGCTAGAAATAGAAGGTTAGTCAATATAATTACATATATTATTGAGGAATCTAAATTAATTTCAGAAAATATGTCGCCAAATGTCATTCATTGTTAAATTTTGTGTCACACGCCACCAGTTTCATGTATTTCAGACATTTTTACATAGACTCTTAAGGCCAAAAAAGGGTTCGTCGCCTCGAATATTTAATTGTTTTCATTAATTTTTATTTCATTTAATTCAGCTTGATTCAATGTATCATTTTCAAGTTCAGAAAATGACACACATGCACTTATGAATGATATCGTCTATATAGATCATAGGAAAATTGCAGACGTCCCAGCGTCGCCATCTTAGATATGCAAATGAGCAAAGTACCCATCACTTCTGGCTATGATGTAGTACAAACCCCAAACCAAAGTGACTTATAAAGAAAAGGGACTACTTTATATATATAAACAGGTAGGGACGGATGCCATGACAGGGAATTTGTTCACGATCGATTGCGACTCATATATGCGCAGATACTCCGGATGTGACGACATTTAGTTACTTCACAGAAGACTCGATGATGATAACTCAATGGCTTTATGGATGCATGATTAGCAAATTGTGAACAAGTTAGCTAGGTTAATGTAATTTTATGAATTGAGACATGTTTTAGTTTGCCTATAAAATCGCCATTCTGGACGTTCGATGACGTCATAAATGTGCAAACTCATTTCAGAAAGAAAGATGACGTTGGACGTACCTCGTATTCATGATATTTCGTCACGGTATGTGTTTTCGTATGTCATGTGTTTTCGTATCATCCATTTTATTTTGATTTCCACAGCGCACGCATTATTTTTGACGTGTCTTCCGGTTTCTATTTATGGAACGTAAACAGGACTACAACGTGACATCTGTAAAAAATGTTAAAGTTTGCTTTTAAAGACGTAAGTACAAAAAACAGTGAACCTACCTACTGAACGATACTTTTTGTAATGCTAAAAATTTACTTCATTTATAAAGTAGCTGGAAAAAAATCCCGAAAGGCTATATAAAATTGAACTATGTCGTCTGCCTCTCAGACACCGGCTCTTCCTGTCATGTAACTGTCATGGGGTCACTGATCGTACTTGTAAACAAAAGAGCTGACTGAAATGTGCCTGTTTCTAAAATAAGATGCATGTCACTTTGCAGTGCATTGTGGTTTCAGCACTAAAAAAAAACATCAAAAGTAAACACAATTTTGAAAGTGGTCATTTTCAAACATTCTGTTATTTTATTTAGATGTAGTATGATTTGGTAGATGGCCAGAACCGTGAAAATTTAAAGCCAGCCATTTCCGGATTTTATATTCGTTTCCATCCTGTATATCGGCCCTGTTTTTACTTTATACGAAAACAGATGACGCCATTTTACTGACAGCAAAAGTTGCCAGATAATCGAGAGTATATTAAAATACAAGAATGGCTTTAAAAACAATCTTATGTACAAAGAAATATTTAACTAGCAATTCTTTGAAAATTCCAATCGTCATATGAATGAAGGGTTAACACTGTTAATCGCTATATCGGAACATCGATAATAGTACGAAAACCCATAACACGATGCTTATATCCAGGGGAGTAGAGGTCGGGGAGGGACAGGGGGACACTTGCTCTTCCCACACAACTATGTTTTTCCCTCCAAAGTTTTTGGCAAAAAGTTTGAAAAAACGAACTTTTGTAGATGTTGTTTTATTATAAATATATCAGTCAAATAAGAGTAAGACTAAGAGGTATGCGGTTAGCTTTGAAGCCAACTCACGTTTTTTCTGCTTGCCATTTTTTCGAAGGTTGCCCACTTTCAGATCAACGTATGAAGTTTGCACCCCTCACTTCTGAGGTTGCCTCTCGCTTTCCGTTCCACCACTAAAGATTGCCTCCTCCCACTTTCCGATTTTCTCCTACGCCTCTGATATCCAGTCTCGTTTCCAAATCGTAAGATATGTATTTTTATACTTGAGTTATAGTCTGTTTTTAGGATGATTAAATGAGCTTAAGCTTAATTATATATCGGTATTTTATGTGATGATTTTTCATATTCAATCACAGGAAATACTTGAAATATGTTCAGCAAGTGAAACCATACAATATATTCCCACCACACTGTATTAATTTTTATTTAGCTTACAAACGTTAGCTTTTGAGTACTAATAAAGGAGTCAAACAAACCATAGACGCGAAACTAGATTTTAGTATAAATAAAATAAAAAAAATACTGGAACATCATCAACAATTTTTTTCAGAAAAAAAAAGAAAAATTTGTTTAATTTTCACAAATGGTATATCATTCCACTAATTCCTTTACACTGATTGAAAGCTCTACATTTCCTCTTCAAAATGAGCCGTAAGCATAAAGTCAAGAAATAAAAAAAAAGTTTCGAGGTACAGTAGACATTTAACTAGGACACGGTCTCTTCATCTGTATGGAAGCACAACGGATGTAAAAATACTGAAATTCAAGCCACTTCTCGCTTTCTACCTAATATGAGGCAGGTGCAACCTGAAACGCTCCCGAAGAACAGTAATCTTCCTGTTTACAAAATATCAAGCTTAAAAATAACACCACCTAAAACTCAAAACTCCGGACAGTTTTCGTATCCGCTACCGAACATTGTTTCATTTTTATTTGAAAAAAAATCGACTAGAGTTCCGGTTTAGGTCACGTGATTTTTCTTTTATTTCCGGTTTGGCAGCCATATTGTTGAAGATTTTGAAGTGCCATAGTACCTATGCATACTTCTACCATTAACGCTCCCTTGGGGAGCGTATAAATTACTTATTAGACTCCATATTGGAATATAATTTTTAAGCCTATATTATATATAATATGTTTTATACTCACTTGCACTTTCCCCCGCAAGAAGCTATATGAACTCACAAAATAAATGAAAAATGAATAAGATGGCTTCGACCAATCAGATTGCTCGTTTCATTTCATTTATATATTTCGATACTTTGCATTTTCGCAATTTAATATGAAAATATTTTTCGCATGAACAAATTACTTTTTCGCAATTTTCGTTTTTTCTTCATTTCCACCAAATTTAATGATGTATCCATTATATAGATACACTCTATTTAAACCATGAAATAGAAAACACTAAATGTTCAGATTCATGTGAAATATATGAACATGTGAAACAGTAGATCTAAGACCAAACATGATTTGTTTCAGAAAATACCCACTGATGTTTACCTAGCTGCAATAATGTAGTTCCTGTGACAAACTTGTGTCTCGGCAGAGTAAGCGAGCATTTAGGGTTTTATTATTAGAACTAATGTTTACCATAAATTAAATTTTAAAATGAGGGAAGAAAAAGTGGACATGGAATTATATTGAGTGAGTTCTTAGTCACTTTTCAGGTAAATTGCGGTAAAAGTAAGAAATATATTTTGCCCTTTGTTTTGGAAATGAAGAAAAAAATTGCGGAAATGAAATCCGAATCACAAATAAATACTAATAGTGCTTTTTATCATTTGAAGATAGGAATAAACCTTAACACAATTTCTTCAAATGAGCCTGCAAAGGTGTATGTTTCTTTCTAAAGTAGAAAAAATGTAAAATTTCCAGGTAAGAAAAAAGGGAAAAAAAGATCCTGGTATGAATTCTATGAAATCTTTTTGGTCTGAACTTATTGTAATATTCCAACAAAGCCAATTTAATTAAAATTCGATCTTTAATTGCTCCCGGTTTCGTTATGTCGCGACCTAACAAAACCGGCAGCAATTAAAGATCGTAATTTGATTAGATTGCCAACAGAGCACTATTTTAATTTTTGATGGATTCTGGTAGAACGTCCTGTTAAAGATTAGTAGTACAATCCTATTGATTATGTCAGTCATGTTTTATTTTACATTGGCATTTCTAGAATGTAATGGTATGTGACCACCTTAAATGGAATATCACAAGCCTTGGAAATACCAACAACCAAAATGAACAAAAATTATGATTGACTCTTTATAACAATGAAAAGTAAATGGATAAGTTCAACTACAGTTTTCTGGTCCAACTTATAGTGAAATGAGTTTGTCATATTAGGATCAAAATAATTCATGTAAACCGCGAGGGACCTTCGTGGTTGTGACAGTGACGGGGTTTATACCTACCTATGCAATCAGTGTCCATCACGGTCATCGCCACTGAAGTTATGAATTCGAATCACGCACATGACGAGATGTACACTCCAAAATAACAATACATGTATATGAGTTTGTCAGCGACTTGCGGAAGTTCGGTAGTTTTTTCTTGGAACTCTATATCTGGTTTTCTTCTACACTGATTAAAACTTGCCGACACGACAACTTAAATATAGTTGAAAGTGGCGTTAAACAGTAAAATCCGATGTACATGTAGGCCATGATTTGTATTTATTTTATCATTGATATCATAATTTTAAAAAAATCTACCGATCGAAGATAACGTTTTGGGATAAATTTACAAAAATAACGATACTAGTGGTAGAAGATCTTCCTGATTTTTTTTTACTTAATTTTCCTCCAATTTCCTGATCATGAACTTGTTGGTCTGATAACTTATCATAAAATGGTTGACATCCGTGTAAAATAATCTTCAGTAGTTAAATAGATTTTGTAAGATGTGCTTTACAAATAAACAATATAATTTCTTTGGAAGTTATCAAATTCTACATAAGACTAAGAAATAAATCTTATTGTTAATTCAGTCGGTTACTTTCTTATTAAATATAACAAAAACGTCATTATTATGAAAACAGTGTGAAATTTGGCATTTTAATCCATAAATCAATAAATTAATATTTATGGATTTTTTATTAAAAGATCATTTTAAAACAGTCAATGTTAAATAAGCATTTCAACAATATCCCTAATGATATCCTTGACTTATACACAAAGATATAATTAATTGATTTTTATACTTATAATATTCATTTTTAAATCCTAAAGAAATAATAAGATTCATACATGCAATGTTGAGATAAGTGACTCTCGATAGATAGCAACGAGTTTCGACCTGCTTTTGTAAATATTGAACTGTAGGTAGGCGAGATCATACCGCGGGGATAAATAAACCTCGTCCGTGTTCAAAACTATATGACAAACGAAAAAATACATTCAATGGAAGTGGAAACATTATTAATTTTTCAGAATTATTTCTTAAAATAGGCAAGTATGAAGTTAATTTTTTTTAAAGTAACCTTTGTGTATAGATTTAAATTTATTTAAATAACTGTCGTGGATAAATTTCAATTTGAATGCTATATTAAGTGTTTTTATTTATATATTTTTTGCAGGCTCAGCGACAAGTGTAAAGAATTATGGAAGTTATATTGATATTTTCAAGGAATGAAATATATGGATTAAAATATTTTTAAATTAAAAAAAAAATACCACAGAACAATCGAAAATGAAGTATAGAGGAAGGGGAAAATCAGCGCCTATACTTCGCTTGACTGATATAATTTCAAGAGGATATTTACAACAAGTTCGATTTTTCGTTGATTTAGGAATAAGTATTGATGTGCCAGATGATAATAAAAGAAGTCCTCTTATGTTATGTGCGTTGATGGAACCAGCGAAATGGGGGACAGGAATATCTAGACTATTAATAGAAAAAGGAGCAATAATTGACACGAAAGACAAGTACGGTATGAATGCTTTACATATGGCTTGTATATATGATAGAGTAGAATTAGTCAAAGTTTTATTACAAGCAATAGACTTTGACCTGGTTCAAACAGATAAATGGGGAAACACTGCGCTCCATTATGCTGTACGAACCGGAAATAGTGTTCTGGTAAGACTTATTAAAGATAAACTACTACATTACAAAATTCCTCTGGATACAGTGAACAAGGAAGGACTGACAGCACTAGACGAGGGATACAGATACTCACAATCCGCATGTGTAGCAGTGCTTCAAAACACAACTACTGAAAGTGATGACGAATCTCTGAGTCAACAATACGTTCCGCAATTACACACATCCAAAGACATATTGTCCTCACGAAGTGTTTCGGACATTAGTTACCTACGAACCACAAACAGACCGAAGACGGCACATTACCCTAGAGAATGTTCCACACTATCTAGTTCGGGGAGTACATTATTATTCCCGTTTCCGGAACCACGAAAATTTATACGACAAGCACGACACGAATTACAGCCAAATGAGAAAGATATTTCAAAAATGATATTTTGTGCCGATTCATCTGACTTCAGAAACAATCCTGAATATCTTTACCAGCTCGTAGAACCAGGTGTTCTACCCATCGCCATCTCTTTTAACCGGCAACGTTCAAAATCAGCAATGCCAAATAGAGCATCGCCTGTTTCTGAAAATGGAGGTACATACTTTAACTGGAGAATGGAATTTAAGAAATTGTATGTTCACTATGAGTACCAGTGTACCCAATCGTACCGAGACGCAGTGCACTGTATACCTTCTCTACAACTTACACAAGACAAATCGAGTTCGCCTTATCCTACTGACAATGAAAGTGAAGATTTCGACAAAGTCAGTCGAAAAGGTAGAAGAACGCATAGTTCCATGTCAAAACTTGGATCTAATGATAACCTAAGTGCAAAACAACGTAGACAGCAAGTAGTTTCACAACAAGGAAAGCGGAAGTTATCTGTTACTCAGATGTCTTCTATGGGAAATAAGCACAATCCTTCTTCATTGGATGGATCTTTGGCGTCCAGTAGTGAATCACTTAGTAGTGGAACATCGTCAAAGAGAATACAGTCGGCACAGAAAGACCGTCTGAAAGTGCCAAGCGACCAACAGATAATTCCAAATGGTCGCACAAGCCGTGCATCTAACCGAGACCATTCAGCAAGTAAATCTCGAGCATCGTAAAATTGTCATACTGAGAAATTATGCTATTGATTTATAATTTGGGAAAATAATTTCAGAGTGGATGTTTAAAAAAATAAACCGGGATTACTTAAATTATTTATTTCTCATAGGAAATGTAGTTTATATATGGACACTGATTTTTTTTCGTGTGTGACACGGTAAACAAAGAAATCTAGACAATATATTATATCGTCTTGTAAAAACTGTTCGCACAATCCTACGCAATATATTATTTATGTCAACTCATTGAAAGGCATAAAACTGCAGTTACTTTGGTTTTTAAATAGTTTTACCTACTTGAACATTCAATATGAAGTGTGAATATACAGGTAGGACACAGTATACCTTTAAATAAAGATAAGTTTTACAAACATTTTACTCCCTAATCATCTTAACATGGTTCGCTTATCTCTCATAATAAAATAGGTAAGAAATTGTGAACAACTTTCTTAATTTAAATAAAAGTCTGCACAAATTTCTTACCAATGCCTTATTTGTTTAAATAGCTTAGATATTTTGACAACAAGTATACTACAGTACACAGTAAACATTAATGAATAGTATATTTATCAAATTCAAAATAGGCAAATATTTTTAGATTCTTACAACGATTCCCCTTTTAATCAATGAATACCATAAAGGGAGATAATAAGCCCTTTTCACCAATAAAATGTTAATGGTAATACAATTTGACAGATATAAGTATTGAATTATAATAATTTCTTATTACAACTATACTTGTATGATTCTTTGCATATATTTATAAAGCTATCTTTTTTATTATGCATTAGCTGCGGGACCGTAGCTCTTATGGTCCTTGTACTGTTTTACTGATAGGTGCGGACATAACAAAAAACAAAAAACAAGGACATAAAGAGCTATGGTTCCGCAGCTAAATATGCATAGCACTGAAGTGAACGAACATTAAAGGATAAATATGTTCATATTACATACCCAAATTCAATGACCACGTTTTCCCTTTTGTGGCACTCTGATGAGCTCCAATAAAAACTCACAACTGACGGCAATTGGAGGAAGAATCTAAACCTCCAACTAAGACAGACCCCCCCCCCCCCCCCCCCCCAAGAAAAATAATAAAAAATTACAGAGAACAATGTTTTGGGAACTATTTTGCTGTTAGTTTAATTAAAATAAATTTTTTTATATGGACATGTTTCTTTTCTATAGAATATTAAGTCTATTATTGTGTACAAATTAACATAATCTTTTTAAGTCTGATTTAAACATTTTGTTTTCCCCTAATAAATGGCAATATAAGAATTTTGTAACTAAATATTGGCGCTTTACAAAAAAAAAAAAATCATATATCAAACAATCATTGACAAGTCTATTTGCTTTCTCTTAAATTATAAAATTGAAACTAGTAATTGAAAATAAAAACCAATTATCCTTGTTACGTTATTATACACCTATTGTTATAATAAAGTTATTATCCAATTTGTACAACAATAAAACAATCATACGAAACAAACTATGTAAATGACAATGCAAAAAAAATATTCTATGTTTAAAACAGGAAGTTCCTACTAGGAAAGTATTGATTGCTCTTGCACATTAAACCTATACAAACGGAAAGGTTCGATCATTCTGATTGCTGGTACATGTAGTAGGGAACATTAGTCGAACTGATGAGAGTTGGGAACTAATGTACGGTTGTACTCCGACGTAACATAAATAGAATAAAATAGATAGACCAATTTTATACTGCAAATGTCAAAGAGTGATGTTTTAATTTGATCTTGGTTTTCTGTGTCTTTGATCTTGATAAAAACGTGTCTCAGTTCTATCTAAAATTAGAGAAAAAAAGAAAAAAAAAGACAACGCAATGATATTTCTATAATTTTTGAGCCGAGAAAAATGCTTCAAACATGTGCCTTAATCTGTTTATGTAATACAAATGACATTGAGGGAGACCATGATGTGTGTATGTGTGTGTGTTATGATGTTTAACTCCACTTTCAACAACATTTCAGCTATATTTAACCAGTTTTATTGGTGGAGGAAACCGGAGTGCCCGAAGAAAACCACCGACCTTCCGTAAGACACTGACAAACTTTATCACATAATGTTATATCGAGTACACCTCGGCTTAGCGGGATCCGAACTCACAGCATTTGTGGTGATAGGCACTGATTGCATAGGTAGTTGAAAAACCAACTACAATATGGTCACGACCACGACAGTCACTGACATTATGATGACAAAAGACATAAAACATAATAAGTCTCAATGTTATAATTACTAGTAGTCTCTTGATATACGGCTTTGAAAATGAGGGACAACATGTCAATGATGCCATGGTGGTCATGTTCTATGTTTTCAAGAATGCACAGGAATATTTCTGAGTTTGTTTAGCATTTTATTATATAAATAAAAAATGGAAAGACCTAGTAATAACCATTAGTGCCTAACATATGAAGATGCTGTATTTTGATTGGATAATCAGTGTGTACTATTTTTGAACAGTACACTTGACAACGGGGGACTATACCTAGCGACGGGAACTATATAGCAAATAGTTCATGACAATGAGGGTCATATGGCAGTATATGGACCGGTCCGTCACCCAAAAATTTTTATATGGACCGAACCTTGTCATATGGCAGTATATGGACAGGTCCGTCACCAAAAAAATATTATATGGACCGAAGCTTTTGAGGTCCATATAATATTTTTTTGGTGACAGACCGGTCCATATACTGCCATATGACCCTCAGTGCCATGAACTATTTGCTATTTCAAACGATTTCCCGCGGGCACTATACCTGTGGCATAGATTTTCCGGCGTAATTTTTATATATTTTTGTCAAGATGTATCTCCCTTAAAATAGACTCGCGCTGTAGTCTGCTGTCAACATGGCGAGGTTTGGCAATGCAACTATAATGTTACATTTTAAATTTTATTATTATTATTATTATTATTATTATGTTGAATTTGAGTGTGTTTTTCTTTTATGTTTGGAATGGGATGTTATGTACTAAATATATTATTGCCTTCTCCCTCGAGAATAGTTTTCCTATAGTGTTGTCTGGTGAGGTATAGTGCCCTCGCCGTTGGCTCAGGCACTATACCTCACCAGGCAACACTATAGGAGAACAGTTCCCTCAGGAGTATACAACAATAGAATAATAGTTTCTGCTTTAAAATGACAGACTTTTTCAATATCAAACTTCGATCTTTAAAGTTAATCTTGTATACATGTATATAACAATGTTTCCTGTGGCCATGTTATTACAGGAGTTCTGAACATTGTCAGGGACCAAGAGGTTAAGAATTATTTCAATGTAAGGACGAATGCATATAAATTATATACCATTCTTTTTGTATGGTGTTTACAAGCGGAGAAGTACTGATAAATATCTTCAACATCGAAATGATCTTTTTCAGTCTAAACAGATGTATCAAAATATGACCTTTCAAAAATAAATGCATTAATGTATTATGCAGGACCTATAGAACCTCTTATGTAAAAACATCATACTGCAATAAGGGAGTTGGAGACCCTTAATGTTTTTAAGAGGCATTGATGCAGACGAGAGATTCATTAACAGAGAGGTTCATCCCAGTTTGAACAGTTTCAAGTTTTAATAACAGTGGATTTTAAGTACTATTTTTCTGTACTTTTTGAGTTCATGAAGATTTACTCAATGGTGGGAATCTTTAGTTAGTAAATCTATTTTTACCATGGTTAGTCCGAATATAATAAACTAGAATGTTACTTAGTAAAACTAGGTATCTAAGATGTTCGCTCAAACTTGAAATGTATTTACATGCACATGCATTTTACAGAAGGTAATTAATCAATGTGACATTTGTAATGAAATGAATAATGTTTGAGTAACCTATGCATATGATTTATTGAGAATATAGTATGTTGACATACGAAGACAAGACATGTGGATTAAAATCATGTGTTGACGCCTAATTTAAGAGTATGAATCACTATACTTTTGTTTGAATTATTTAACACCTTTCAGGTTTCATTTTTATCAAAGATTATTTCATATATCTAAATAAAATATCAATACTAAACAAACTAAAAATATTAAAGCATTCAAGTACAATTAAATAAAGAACAATTTGACAGTTTAGTTTTGTTTACTTTTCTGTGTATTGGACCATTGAAATGTACATTAATCTTTCTCAAGAAAATGTGTAAACAAAGATCAAAAACTAACATACAATAGAAAAATCTTTAATTAACGTTTACATAGCCTATCGATCTGGAATATAAAATACACATAATACTCGTTAAGAGTAAACATTTGAAAGTTACGTCTATATATATATTTGGCTGTTTTAAAATTCAGTAAACTCGGACGAGATGATTTTGTTTACCTTAGAAACGGCAGTATGTCAGCATTAGGGGTTATATAGTGTTTAACACCATTGTTGAAAGTGGCGTTAAACACTGTATAACCCATAACCCTGATATACTGCCGTTTCTAAGGTAAACAAAATCATCTCATGACCAACATATTATACCAGGATGTTATATAAAATTATACAGGAAGTTGAGCCTTAAGATGTTTCATAAAATTAATTTAAAACACGGGTGTTTTAATTGACTATAAAATTGATACCGGAACGCATAATGTACGACACATGACGCAAAAGTGATAACAGACAAACAAAATACAAAAAGGAAAAATTGAAGATTAAAATAATGCAATGTTATGCAAGCAAATACATTTAGTACTAGTATATGGTCCGTATTCACAATCAATCTTGATTAAAATCGCATCTCTCACGTGTTCCCCTTTACTGATACGATATGTGGCTGCCCACGCAGCAAGGGGACAAGTGAGAGATCTGATTCTAAGCAGAGTATATTCATAAGAGGAGTTTGAAGATGCCAAGAGGTTAATCAGAATCCGTAAATCGAAGGACAGACATGACAATGGTCAAAAGAAAAAGGACAAAGGGACAAACAACGATCTACAAAACACTACATACAAAAGCTAAATATCAAACAACACGAACCCCACTAAAACCGGGGGTGAACTCGGATGCTCTGGAAGGGTAAACAATTCTTGCTGCACTAGTGGCACCCGTCGTGTTACTCTAGTTACAAACTCGATGATAAGTCATGAGTGAGGAAAGGACCGGGAAGTGCTTGCGACAAGTGGAACATATCCGTGGTCATTTGTGACACATATATTCCGTAACGGTTAATTCACTTTAGTCCAGGTTTCATTTCGTAAAGTAGACCTTCTCGGTGTTGTAAAGGTTAGCGTGCTCGCCTCGAATGCAGTAGATTATTAGCTTGATCACCGGTCGGGTCAAACCAGACTATAAAATTTGCATATAATTTGTTGCTATTTTGTCCAACCCTCATACCACATTATATGTCTGAAATACGACGAAACCAACTGACTCCTAAACATATCACAAACTGATATCTGACAATGAAACATACAGAAAAAACAGAAATATACTATAGCTTCAATTTGAGAGAGGGCCCGGTTGGCTCAATGAGTTAGGTAGTTGGATTACCTAACAACTCGTACAAGCCTATCACCAATACGACGTGGGTTCGTGCCCGGCTTTGTATATTACAAAAAAGGGTGCACTCGACTCGCAGCCGCAAGTGATAAAGTTTAACAGTTGCTTGCCCATGGTCGGTGGTTCTCTCCAGCTTCTTCCACCACTAAAACTGGTCGCCATGATATAGCTGAAATATTGCTGAAAGTGGCGTTAAATACAATAAATCAAATCAATTTTATAATTTTCGCTAAATTGTTGTGCTTCTTGATATAATGCTGAAAGATGTTAACAAAAGGCTCACCTGGGTCTGTATCGCTAGCTCACCTAGATATTATGTGTCACACGAACCAATTTTTAAAAATATGGTACTTATTTTTGTAAGCCTATTCCTTACTCTTTTGCATTGAAAAACCAATACTATAGTAATACCCCATCACAAGGTAAACGGTCCATGTTTTATATTCTCTCTTGACATTTTTCCATAAAGTTGTTCACCTCGCAGCATTAATTTTACCTATATATTTTTAATCACAACTTTCTGTTTACGTTTAGGCATATGTATTTGAGGTTTGTTTGCGAGTTGAATAAGACAAAGTTGTCCTACGTCATCTGGCTATGTTTCGTCCTGACTTTGACTACTGATTGACACTATGAAGAATACCGAGGACATCCACCTGAATGTTGCTTTTCCTGAAAATCCAGTTCCTGGCTTGGGACAGGAACACAAATATGGCGATGTTAAACCCCATTTTTCTAATACAATGTATCTACTCTACATTGTATTAGGAAAATGGGGCATAGTTCATGTAGGAACTCTTTGGGATCCTGACGTCGCCGACGTTATATCTGCCATAATGCAAATTTTGATAGTTTCACTTAACTTTCTCAAAGAGAGATGTTGGCTTCTAATTAAAAACAAAAGAATAAAAACTAGATCATGTTAAAGTTTAGAATCATGAGATAATTTAAACATCATGTTTCATGAATAAAAATAAAAAAAATAAACAAACAATGGGGTAAAAATACGCGGTAGTCGGTGGCGACGTACGGAAAACGGCACAGTATTTAAGCAAATCATAGTTGTATTTCGGACTTTTTCGCTATTTTCCTAGGAGCAGACAGATGTAAATAATGGCCTAGCCATGTAAAATGGACTCATCTCTAGAAGTTTAGGTAGGTATAAAGTTTTAGAAATTGCTTTCAAAGGTAGAAAAACAGATTTATTTCGGAAAATAGCAAAATGCCTCTTCGAAGAAAATGTTTCATGACTTTATACCCACATCATTGCATTCTACAGAAAATTTCACGCAATAGTCAATCTTTGATTTTTGATCAAGTTCAATAAACAAATAGCGCCTTTCTTTTAAATATAGACACAGAACGCTAAATTTGTCGTGTTTCAATTTGTTTACGTCGGAAATTTTTAACGTAACGTCAACAACAGTTTGTAAAAACGAAAGCAGATATTGCGTTGATATTTTGCGACGAATACGCTCCAAAACGTGAATATTTTACAGTTTTGGGATTCATATTTTAATAAATTGATAACCTGAGATCAATTTGGTTAAATTTAGAAAATATAATCCCTTTATTAACTATTGAAGTGACATAGATAAACAAAGACACTGGAAAAACAAACATTCAGAGAATATATAAACAGCGCGAATCCTCGTGTTTGCTAGGGATATATTTTGATTCCAGATCCATATCACTAATGGCTTCAATTTCATGCACCGGAAATGATACACCGGAAACCAATGCATGGTCTGCAGAAAATCGGATGCGCAGTAATCTGGAACTACTTCCGTTTATTAATGTTAAAAGTCGTCCCCGATATATCTCGGCCCTAAAATAAAGTCGTCCCCGATATATCTCGGCCCAAAAAATCTCGACACTATTTTGATGCACTGAATGAGCGTGAAAATTGGCAGATAATTTTCAGATTCGCGAGCATTCATGTCCGTGCCTGTTTCAATAGATGGAAAGAGCATCCTTACATTGTACTACAGTACACTCCAAAAAGTACACAGAAGTAAGTAAAATTTCTATGATTTCAATCATTCCAAGGATTTACATGATTTAAATATTAGATCACAGTCGTATGAATTTTAGTCATAAATAGAGAAAAATAGTGAAAATTTAGATGTTGGGGTAATATAATATATATATAAGAGACTCTTATATATATATTATATTACCCCAACATAGTGAAAATTTAGATGTTGGGGTAATATAATATATATATAAGAGTCTCTTATATATATATTATATATATATATTATATTACCCCAACACGGGGTAATATAATTTTCACTATTTTTCCGAGCTCTATTTATGACTAAAATGACGAGAGCTTAAGTGTAAATATATTTTATTAATTTTTTTCGTTTCAGACCTGGTGCAAAGACTGGAAGAGTAAAGTCCTGTTGATGAACTTATATACAATAACTATTTGACTATGGTTCTCTTGTTCTGTGTAACAAGTGTGTAGAGTTTTTAACATGACTTTTGTTCATTAAAGACGTAACTTTTTAAGAATCAAAATTTAGAAATCTAATTTTATGTGTTTGATGTTGTGTTTATATATTCACGCAGGAGTTCTCATCCATGTCATTGTGCTTATGTTTACCATTATCACCTGTTGTTTAACAGTAACTCCCAGCCCACTTTACTATAAATAATGACATTTCAATGCGCAAGTCTCCCGATCAGGCTGATCGGATGTTACGTCTTTAAGTAATATGTTTTCTATAAAATATCTGCTTTCCAAAATATTTTAAATCAGGAAAGCAAAGATTTATGGTTTAAAATGTTGAATATACATTGTTGGTCTTTTGCATATATTTAGTAGAGACCAGTCAGACCAAACACCCTCCAGAAGAGCGACAGTAAAAAAAAGGTCACCTCATGGTCATCAATAATGACAATTTAGTTTATTGATTTTTTTTTATTATTTTCTGTGTTTTAATGCCACTTTCAGCAATATTTCAGCTATATCATGGCAACCAGTTTTAGTGGTGGAAGAAGCTGAATTTCGAAGTACCTGACTATTGAAAGAAAAAAAAAATATATATATCGACAAACATCACTCCATATTAATTAATGAAATTTAAGTACGGCGATGCACAAGCTACTGGTCATATTTCTCCTGAATTATGACAGTCTTCTTTAAGTGCATATTTAAATATAATTTAAAACTATTGAACAGTTAATTTTAAGAGGTTTTTGGACCATTCCCCTGCTCATAAAGCACATTTTTATGCTTGATACATTAGTGCAAGGAAATTAGTCTGAAAACTTAAAATCTGGTAGAATTGAAATTTGACTCCGAGTATTGAACTATTGCTCAATTTTCCAATGAAGTGATTTAAAAAGAGTTTTTGTATGATTTCCTTAACAAACACACCAGAATAAAGTAATTTAGCCCAAACAAATTATCTGTGACACAATTTTTGAAATCCCACAGAGTACCTACATAAAGGCGTTTATTTCACAAACAGGTTCATATACGTTGTAGATGCACATTTTATTGATAAAATTGAAGAAAACAAATATCCTGGACTCAAGTGCATGTGATCATTGTCATAGCAAGTTGTATATTCGACACATTAATATCCCATAGGAATTGTGATATTAAGCAAGCAAATAGTCTATGAGATTATTTTTTCTGTCGAGCTTTTGCTCGTAGGATTCGTTGAAATCTTCTGTTTAAAATTAACGTTGAATCATAATTATTGGGCGATCACCAGAAACGTTCAAAGGGAGCTCATCCAATCCCCGCGGTGATTTTGCGCATTCTAGAGGGTTTGAAGACGGATCCAAATGTACACACTGAACCTGTCCAAAATAAATGAAGGAATATATATACCGGGTATTAGGTTCCATTTCAACAAAAAGGTCGTAACGCTTATCGTTCATTAACCATTCGAATCTAGATCCTTCAATTTTGACATCGAAACATCCCCAAAAAATTACTTTTCCCAATTCTGAACAGACAGCAAACGTTCCACATAAGCTTAGAAATATGAATAACATCTTGTTGTAGCTGGTAGGTATACAGGAAAGCAGACCAACTTGAGAGTCTTCAGTTTGAATTTAGATCGCGGAAATGCGTGTATCCGTTCACTTCTAGATAATAAAAAAAAACGACAGATCGCTTACTTTACACTAAAAACAAATGTAACACAACCTTCCATTCGTTTACTACATGCACCCTTGATTCAATTCATTGCAACATTTCATGTCATATTACTGGTATTCTGTGTCTATATTATCAAACATTGTTTCCGAGTGCTACCTTAACCAATGAATGTTCAGGGTATTGTACATTGTCAACGTTACATATTTTCAAGAAATGTAAATAGTAGGGTACAATTCCGAATGAATACACATTTGATTTGATTTTTAACTGTATAACCACGCACGGAAATCCTTTTTAGTACATTCTTTTCTGATTCCCCCAACTTAAACATATTCCACACGTTTCTGGAGGAATGGCTTAAATCTGGTTGCATATACCATCTGTTGAAATCACAAAATCAATTTATATTGTCGATTCGTACTTCTATCCTAAAACCCACAGGCGCTTGTAACGTGGAATTACCCCCTCTTTCTAACTCTCTGTTTACATATTTATTCTCAATAACCCCCGGCTTATACGCTCGTAGGTTTACAAGATGAAGCTGTATCATAGTCTGATTATTCGGTACCTTGTTGGAATTTTGAGTTGACTCTGAAATAAAATTTCCATTACACATCTGTTTAACAAAAGTAGGTTTTACCCTAGGTTTGGCCTTGGCAATTCCGAAAATCTGTCGACTAGCTTCGACTGCATCATTATCAATAAATCGATTTGCTCTTGGAATTTAAATTGTCATTAAGCTATGATCGCACATAGTAAGTAATGCATCAATTTAAGAAATATCTCTTGTTATTATTTTTTCCAAATTAGACGTTGAATCTTTTGTATTAGCATTTTCTTCTTTCATTCTATTTACCAGTCATAACCGCATACTTTTTACATAGTATTATTAGTATACTTCCTTCCAAAACTTTGTCCTGCAAATCTTTCTCTCAATCATTGTGTAAAAGTCGCGTCTAAATGTCCATGTAATTGCACTTGCTCTCTCTATGTAATATACGGCAGACATTCCTATTAGTCCATCAGCTAGACCAGGAAAACACATTTGGCGCTGGATACCCCTGTAGACCTTTTTTTTTGGGCACAAATCGAAGGATAAATATATCTAGATTATTTATTCAAGTCTTGTACTCAGTTAAAATATGCGGAAAATAGTACAACAGGCTCCCCTTTAAGGGTACCGCAAAGTAACAGATAAAAACCAAGTCAAACATTCCCATCAGTTAGGCTATACTATTTCGATTATTTTTCCTCGGAAGTTATTTAAATATGCTTATTTTATGTCATTAATGTTAGAAAGATGATAATCATACATGTAAAGACCACTTGTCATTGTGAATTCAGTGGGAAAGGGGAGCGGGGGTGATCATTTTACTTTATTATTTCAAAATCTTCACCTGTTGAAATAATTAGTGTCTACAAGTTCTCTGCTTAACTATGTATTGCTCGATTCTTCATATTTGCAGTAATTACTGTAGTTCCAACATCTCTAAGATTAATTTCATGGGAATAATTCTATATATTTGACAAAAAGGGGGAGTCTTTTGCATTAATTTTGTGTTTAAGAATCTGGAATCCAACACTGAATCAGTACTTTTTTCCTCGAACTATGATTTCACGTTTTAATCTTCTTCCTCATCATCACTTTCACTATCTTTTTCTGATAGAGACTCTCGTGGATTCGTATTTTTGGCAAAGATCAGAGCATCTGCAGTCATATGCGCATAAACCTTGTGACATACTATAGGACAACGTTGTGTGGTGCAGTTTGCTTTACACCCACAACTAATGAGCAGCATCAATGCCTCAGATGCAGGCTGCTGGTTTATTCAGTTAACGGACAACATATATTCCCCCATCCATGTTTTTCTGCTGATGGTAGACCGAATATAGACTGACAGGCGCGTTTCCAAACAGCTGCCTGGAAATGTACTCTCAGTATGTGTTTCTGCAAAGAGTCTTTTGTAGGTGATAGCTGATGACACCGGATGTTTTTATTATTTATTAAACAAAAGGAATCGCACCTCATTGATTTACCAATTGACGGAAAAGCGTAGACAGCACATAGGAAATTTTCTACATCAAAGAGGAGGCCGTTTGGAATGTCCAAACTAACACCTACCCCTACACAGTGTTTGGTGAATCTTTACTAGTTCGACTGAACCAGTGAGGCTTTTTAACTGTACAGCCAGACCTACACGTTTTAGTATTTTCACCTTACCACGAGAGACATCGTATATGATGTCCTGTGCAAATGATACAACACGCCTATCGGTTGCCTCTGACATTTCAACCTTTAAGTTTGAAATGGGTCGATCTGATTGGTCCTCAGTCAGAACCCATGTAATCAAGTTGTACAACAAATTCGGTATGGTCACAGATTGCTCATCTATAAAGCTACCAGTCGGGGCCATGGAACTAACGACTTGACTTCTGACATAGTCAATCTCCGGATAGCTTTTGCTGTATAAATACACATGTCGGGCTATCACATCAACTTTTACGTCTTCTGTTTGGTGATCTGACACTTCCAGGTCGTTAAATTTGCACTGCTTCATGAATTCCAAAGCTGCTTCAAAGGTTTGTCCTTTAGGAATGTCATCACAAAAACAAAACTACATTTGTATTTATGAACTGTTATCATTTGACAGCCAAAATGAAAGTTTTTCTAGACTTTTTGCAAATACAAGGACTTGTAATTTGAGGCCTCAATGCCTTCTTCACTAAGAAGCTGACGAAAACGAGACTTAAGCTGTGACATAGTTACCACTTTCAATGCTTTTAAAACATTTGTTTCAATTTCGGAAGCCAAAGTATCAAAAGATCTGTCCAATATTGTTGATTCCTCATTATCTGATATATTTTCCATGTTCTCATTAACTTTGTAAAGACGACTCGTCAGCTTTTTGTAGCATGCTTTAGGATATAAAATACATAGCCAGATTCTTTTCACACGAGAAAACAGTAATTTAAGCACCTTTCTTCAACGAGGAATGCCGTCTTTGGTCAAACATTGGCGTAACTGTTTCCGGAATCAATCAGCAAGTTACTTTTCTTCTAAGCAAATGACACATTTTTAACGGTCATATGCTCTAGGTAATTTGTCTGGTTTATTTGTGACTGGTACTTTGACATTGTCGTCCATTTTGCGTTTCAGTGGATACTTCAGATTACATTTGCTGGTGCAAGTTTGATATCATCGCCTGTGGTACCCACTCCTTGGACCGGCACACCAGTAGTATTTTAGAAGATTGTGAACAAGGTCATTTCTTATTTCGGCTTCTTTACTAAATGTCTCCCAAGTCTACTCCAAAAAATGTAACAGATAGCCAGTTTGACCAGTACTGTGACCAAGACTATTTATCTGTTTCACACTTGTCTTTCCTTTGATTTTGTCTTAAGTTGTAGTTCACTGTTGCTCATTTAGAACAAAGTATTGCGCTATAGAGACAAAGATAACAAAGTATGTAATAGATATTAATCAAAAATATACAAAATGTACCAACAAGAAAAAGCCTACGAAAAACCTCAAATACAAAAAAAAAAAAAAACAACCCTCCAAAATGACAAAATACCCTCAAAAAGTAATTGTGAAAATATATCACCAAAAACACATTCTTAAATGAACAAATACAGTTAACAAATGAAAAAAAAACAATAAAATTTACCTAAAGAAGTCTAATATATATAACAAATCACGTGAACAACAATGGAAACAAGTGTAAAGATATTAAAAATAACAAGAAAACCTATAAAATTAGTCTACTGACATCAATGATCAATAAAAAAAATGAAAATGAGAAAATACAAATCAAACGCACCCCAACTAAAGCAAAGTCAAACAGACCCAAAACAATCAATCCACTAATTGATTATATTCTGTCGATAATGATCTAAATTTTTGCTTAGATTGACAAAATGAAATATATTTGTTGTACAAAACCCAAAAATGTGACCCAAAAAGCCCAGAAAGCGAACGAATATCATATAAAACCGAATCGGTTATAACTCGAAAATCCGGAAATATTTATCTTGAAAGGGTGGTGGGGGGGGGTTATGGTTTTTTTCTAAAACAATATTCTGATTCCCAATGTTGCTGAAAAAAATATTCTGATTTTGGTGGAGGAAAAAAAAAAATTTTGTCATAAAATCTAATGTTAAATTCTGCAAAAAAATTTCGCGCTTTGCGCGACAAAAAAAATAAATATTCTAACTCTCGTGTTGCCCGAAAAGACAATTCTGAATGAAACAAAAAACCATAACCCCCTCCCCACCCCCTTTCAAGTTAAATGGTCGGTCCCTTAATGATTAAATTCTGTAAAAAGCGCGTTTTGGAATAATAAATAATTGTAAAAATATTTAAATGTAGCGATTAAAACGAGCATGAAGTTTTGGTGATTATTTGACATGTTTTACGATTAATCCCGTGCAGTCATGATTGTAATAGTTAAAAGCATGCTATCTTTAAGCACAAATATACTACATTTCCGAGTATGTATATTAGTAGGGTGCCCAGTGTTAAAAAAGACGCTTAGTTATCGAGTTTGGGTTAACGTAATTACACACGGCTAATTTTGGTTTTATACGCTAGAAAAAATGATTACATTTTGTATTTTTAATTGTCGTCGTAAGTTTCTGTGGTCACGATTTTTTTAATTTCACGTTTTTCAAAGGTACCCTCGGCTGACACATTGTACGTGGTATTTTCAGGATGAAAAATAAAAATATTCTCCGCTATCTAAATAGCTAAAAAGGTTTTTACATAAGAGATAATGTATCAAAGATATAATTAAAATAAAAACGGGATGTAAATAATTGATTTTTGAAAGAGTATATCAGCCTTACTTCAAGCCTCAAATTTGACCCCAAATTAACCGTATTTTCAACAAAAGCAAAGTAATTACACTACATTATAAATGTACTTTGATGTTGAAGAAAACATATTGATGAAATGTACATGTGTGCCAAAAATCCTAATCTAAATGTCAGCGGTTGTTGAGAAATTGGCAAAATATAAACTCAAATAACAGTGTAAATTTCCTCTTTGTCATACACGGATTGTCATGTACCGGTTTTTGTTATTGATGTGTCGCTCGCCGGTCATTAGCTAGCACGATCTCTGTCTCAATGCAATTAGTATTTTCTCTTTATGGCAAATATATTGGTTTTAATTGTTCAGTAGAATTGTTTGTGGTTTTTATGTTTTAAAAACAGTCATTTTTAATTCGGCCGTTGATTGGTTTTAAAATTTGTTTACTTCATGTGTTTCTATTACACGGCCCAATCCTGCAGGATACGTTATAAGTCCGGTAATGGCTCAGTTTCATAGAAGGCCGACCGATTCCTGATTGGAAAATGTTTCTTGCTGTCGCTGCCAACAAACAAGCATTGATAAAATTTCTTGGCGAATCGATTGTGCAACACTATCGTTTATCATCTCTTGAGATGTCATCCGGAGAAGTTCTGTATCTTTCTGGTGCTTCTAATCATTGCCAAGAAAATCTGAATCTCCGATTGCCAAGAGTTATACTGTACACATGAAGAGGCGGACACTCGTATGATTTTACATGCTATCCATGCAGACAAAACGTTCGGTGAAAGTGGAATCAAAGGAATCATTGTTAAATCGCCTGATACAGATGTCTTGATTCTATGCATCCATTACTTTCCTTCAATGCAACATACACAGGAATTATGGTTTCATACGGGTTCTATCACAAACACCAAGGATAGGTGTTTTCATTCCTGTACCTTCGATCTGTAGCATCCTCAATCCTGTTCTATGTAACATTTTACCAGCTGCACATGCCATCACAGGATGTGATTCCACGTCATCCTTGTTCGGGATCGACAAACGAACCGTTTTTAAAGTACTTAAAGACAGTCCAGAAAACTTTAGAGATTTGTCCATCCTTGCAGACTGTGACACTGATAAATCTATAGATGCCGCCAGGAAACTTGTTTGTCGACTGTACGACCAAAAAGGAAAACTGAAGGAAGATCACGTCGATCTTAACAAATTAAGGGTAAGGTTAGCGACACTGAGGGATGCATGTTTCAAACAAACAAACAAAATTATAAAAAAAATCAAACCTGCCAGTGGACTCTGACCTTGACGTGGTTAGTGGGCTTTCAAACTAACAAGAGACCACTTTTTTATTTGCCAAACACCTGAGATATTTGGAGTGTTCAGAGTGGTTTGTAGCCACACATCGTCCAAACGCATAATATGTCCATAGACCTTACGTTTTTAAACAATTGGCGTTTGACCTTTCCATAAATTGCCATGTTTTTGCACAGAATATTCGTTAAGTATTGATTGACCCTACAAATGATATGTTGCAAACACATAAGCCATTAAATTTGAATTTTGGTACCTTTTACGAAGTTTGAGGTTAATAGATATTTTACCAGTAATTAGTCAAAGTGTACCATAACTGAAACATGATTTTTTTGGGGAATCCGTCCACCAGTTGTCAAATGTTAAGGGTTAAACAATAATTTGAAGGTTTCCTTTGAATGAATATCAAATAAAAATGAGAAATGTTCAAACTATGACAGGTCAAGGTCACTTTTATTTCTCATATATACGAAAATTGTAAAATGGCATTTTTTTTTTAGAAAATGGCCTTTTGCTATATATTCAAACAATGTAAAATAAAAAATAAGCATAAAATAATAAAATATTAAGCTTAACAAATAAAATTGGCATTCCAGTTTAAAGTTCTTCACAGTCTTGTCGAAGAAGGAAGCCTTTTAAAACTTGTGGTGTGTTAGTTCCAATTTTTAGATCTTGACCTTTGACCCCAATTTAAAAAAGATGTGACCACAATACATAACGACGACATCTTTATTTCGAAGCGGCTTGTTCTCCTCATTCCAACGATGTATCATACAGGTGTGTGTAATTCCGTTAAGGCAAATTCGCAAAAATCTTTCGTCGGGCACCCTACTATATCGTGTGTATATCTCTTATGAAAATGCGTTATTTTCGAAGAATATGGCGAATTACGCTATTTTTATACTTGTGCTAAATATATATATTCCAATTTTGAACATCAAAGCGGTCACGTGTATAAAACGTTATGCAAACTATTGAACCCCACTACACAAGCACACGGGTAGGTAGAACAAAGCTGAATTTATATTATTTTCCGCGTTTTTAATTTTAGTACAACACATGGAAAATCGACAATATAAATATCAAACTTTAATTTCATGCAATAAAAATGCTGTCTACAGGGGTATCACACCAACTTTGTTAAGAGGCCTTTTCAGACTTGGCTGATGAACTATATCACAAGAAAACATTGACGCACCATTTGATTCGCTATTATCACTATTTATGTTTTATTATATATCCGGCTTATCGCCAGTCTAAAGATTGTTTTAATTACTAGGTGAGCGATACAAGACTCTAAGTCTAAATATGCGCATCACTTTGCATCCATCGTCAATTTCGTAGTGTCACATCATGTTTAAGTAGCTATATGTCAATATGGACGCCAATGGTAAACAGTGATTACATTTTCAGCAAAAAAGAGGTAAAATCTCCATTATTTAAATCTTATTCAAATGCATTCATTTAATTTTATAATATAATTTGCTTAATATTTGAAATTTATCCACTTCTTTATTTCTAACGGATGCCAACACTGTAATTCTGAAACGATATTATACTGAAGGGAGGTAATTATGAATGATATTTGTTTACAGTATTAACTACACCGTTGGTGGTAATCTCACTGTAAACTCTGATAGGCTGACCCAGAAATGCTCGGGAGTTTTATATACGAAGAGCTGGGACTGAACTATAATATTATACTCGGAAATGTCAATAGATTTGGAAAGGAAATGCGACAAAACCATTAGTTGCACACTTCATCTATTGGAGAAGAAAAAATGATAGATCTACCGTTCCGTAAAAAGAGCTCTGTCCTGTAATGAAGAGAGCAAAAAGAGAAGAAAAGCACTAACATGTGGTGGATAAAATGTTTATTGACGGTGAACTTTATGTAAATGAGTACAATAAGCACCCACATGTGTACTCGAGGATAGGATACCTCACTTTTTTTTTTTTTTTAAACTACGAAAAACTTGTATGAATTATTCAGTTATTATTTTCAATTTAATTATACGTTAATATGATATACCATCACAAAATGACCCTTTTTATACCTAACAGTCGTTTTCGAAGATGGATTTTTTTTAAATGACTGTTTAGTATGCAAAGTACGTGTCATTTTGTGAAGATATATCATATTAACCTGTTTAAGTGCAAGCGAATGATAACCATTGTTTTAAAGTACATTTTTAACAGCCAATCTGCAAATTATCACAATCAAGTTTTTGTTGAATGTTACATACATGCAATATATCAATACATTATATTCTGGGAAAACATTTGACAAAATCGTCCTCAAATTAATTAAATTTAATCTTCATGACAGAAAAAAACATGGTCTCTACAGCATCAGTAAAATAAAAAGGGGTCATACCAAACTTACCACCACGATATAGTTGAACACACCGTTGGTAATGATGCAAACATTCAAATTTACAAGACAGGCGATAATCGGTATATATTGTAACAAACAAGTTATATGATGATGTTCTGGGTCTTTAATAACGGACAAGATAGGCGGTATTCTAGATATCGTATCGGTCAAGATGGACGATGTTCTAGCTATCGTAACGGAGAAGATAGGAGATGTTCAAAAGAAACGACGATCTGACTACATTAATGTACAAGAAAAGTTTGAAGATACTAAAGGGGTAATCAGAAGACGTTAATCTAAAAAGGACATACAATATATTGTAATCAGAAGCCGTTAATCTAAGAAGGACATACAATATATTGTAATCAGAAACCGTTAATCTAAGAAGGACATACAATATATTGTAATCAGAAGCCGTTAATCCAAGAAGGACATACAATATATTGTAATCAGAAGCCGTTAATCCAAGAAGGACATACAATATATTGTAATCAGAAGCCGTTAATCCAAGAAGGACATACAATATATTGTAATCAGAAGCCGTTAATCCAAGAAGGACATACAATATATTGTAATCAGAAGCCGTTAATCCAAGAAGGACATACAATATATTGTAATCAGAAGCCGTTAATCCAAGAAGGACATACAATATATTGTAATCAGAAGCCGTTAATCCAAGAAGGACATACAATATATTGTAATCAGAAGCCGTTAATCCAAGAAGGACATACAATATATTGTAATCAGAAGCCGTTAATCCAAGAAGGACATACAATATATTGTAATCAGAAGCCGTTAATCCAAGAAGGACATACAATATATTGTAATCAGAAGCCGTTAATCCAAGAAGGACATACAATATATTGTAATCAGAAGCCGTTAATCCAAGAAGGACATACAATATATTGTAATCAGAAGCCGTTAATCCGAGAAGGACATACAATATATTGTAATCAGAAGCCGTTAATCCGAGAAGGACATACAATATATTGTAATCAGAAGCCGTTAATCCGAGAAGGACATACAATATATTGTAATCAGAAGCCGTTAATCCGAGAAGGACATACAATATATTGTAATCAGAAGCCGTTAATCCGAGAAGGACATACAATATATTGTAATCAGAAGCCGTTAATCCGAGAAGGACATACAATATATTGTAATCAGAAGCCGTTAATCCGAGAAGGACATACAATATATTGTAATCAGAAGCCGTTAATCCAAGAAGGACATACAATATATTGTAATCAGAAGCCGTTAATCCGAGAAGGACATACAATATATTGTAATCAGAAGCCGTTAATCCGAGAAGGACACACTATATATTGTAATCAGAAGCCGTTAATCCGAGAAGGACATACAATATATTGTAATCAGAAGCCGTTAATCCGAGAAGGACATACAATATATTGTAATCAGAAGCCGTTAATCCAAGAAGGACATACAATATATTGTAATCAGAAGCCGTTAATCCAAGAAGGACATACAATATATTGTAATCAGAAGCCGTTAATCCAAGAAGGACATACAATATATTGTAATCAGAAGCCGTTAATCCAAGAAGGACATACAATATATTGTAATCAGAAGCCGTTAATCCAAGAAGGACATACAATATATTGTAATCAGAAGCCGTTAATCCAAGAAGGACATACAATATATTGTAATCAGAAGCCGTTAATCCAAGAAGGACATACAATATATTGTAATCAGAAGCCGTTAATCCAAGAAGGACATACAATATATTGTAATCAGAAGCCGTTAATCCAAGAAGGACATACAATATATTGTAATCAGAAGCCGTTAATCCAAGAAGGACATACAATATATTGTAATCAGAAGCCGTTAATCCAAGAAGGACATACAATATATTGTAATCAGAAGCCGTTAATCCAAGAAGGACATACAATATATTGTAATCAGAAGCCGTTAATCCAAGAAGGACATACAATATATTGTAATCAGAAGCCGTTAATCCAAGAAGGACATACACTATATTGTAATCAGAAGCCGTTAATCCAAGAAGGACATACAATATATTGTAATCAGAAGCCGTTAATCCAAGAAGGACATACACTATATTGTAATCAGAAGCCGTTAATCCAAGAAGGACATACAATATATTGTAATCAGAAGCCGTTAATCCAAGAAGGACATACAATATATTGTAATCAGAAGCCGTTAATCCAAGAAGGACATACAATATATTGGCCAATAGAAAAAGAACAAAAGGACAAACAATGATATACAAAACATTACACAGAAAACTAAAGATCGAGCAACACGAACACACTAAAAAACGGGGATGAAACCAGGTGCACCTAAATGGTAAACAGTTCCTGCTCCACATGCAGCACCCGTCGTGTTACTCTTGTTATAAACCCGGTGATAAGTCATCAATGAGGATTAGACACAATATATACAGGAGATGGTTATAGTGTTTAACGCCACTTTCAACAATATTTCAGTTGTATCGTGCTGGTCTGTTTTATTGGTGGAGGAAACAGGAACACCCAGAGAAAACCATTGACCTACCACAAGTCACTGACAAACTTTATCACATAATGTTGTATCGAGTACATCTTGCCATGAACAGGGTTGGAACTCACATCATTAGTGGTGATAGGCACTGATTGCATAGGTAGTTGTAAATCAAGCTATTGTAACAAAAAGACAGACGATGTACTATCTATAGTAATGGGTAAGATAGGTGATGTTAAATATAATATATTTAACGGACAAGACAGAGGATGTTCTGACTATAATAACGAGCAAGATAGGCGATTTTCGATGTATATTGTAAATTGCATAACAGCATCATAAGATGTAGATCAACAGCAAAGTCCTGATTGAAAATGCCATGTTACTCTGATTATTTAACGGTTCGGACCAAGTAATATACCGTTATCTTGTCATTAAAAATAAAAATTGAAATGCAAGATGATAAACAAATGGCTTGGTTTATGGTCTTTGACGCCACTTTCAACAACATTTCTGTTATATCGTTGCGGTCAGTTTTATTGGTGGAGGAAACCGGAGTACCCGGGAAAAATCACCGACCTGTCGCAAATCACTGACAAACTCTCACATGATGTTGTATCGAGTACACCTCCCTATAAACGGGGTTCGAACTCATAACGTTAGTGGTGATAGGCACTGATTGCATAGAGAGTTGATAATCCAACTACCATACGATCATGACCAGGACGGCCTCCATAAACAAATGTGTTGAGTTCCAAACAGAATTGGCAATTAACACTGTCTGTTTAATAATGAATTTAAATATTTTGTTCGTAGTCTTAGATTTAGATGTGGAGATGACGTTCAAGTTTTTGGGAATGCCCCAAGAGTTGTCGCTCCCCTGTGTGTGTGTGTTTTATCTTCGGAGCTGACGATTCTAAGATAACATACAGCTTGTTCTATATTTAGTACTCATTATGCGGGTGATTTCTAGACATCCGGTTAAATCACCATCTTCTTCTGTGTCAATATGTACAACACATTGTGTCATGTCAGTCTTTCTGGATTTTCCCTTCTTTCCTTGTTTAAAATCTGGTGATATGTCATCTAGTTCTATTGCTTCTTGTGCAGATTCACGACATTTCGGCCTAGAGTTATCTTTGTGCATTATCTTCTCTTTGTCTATATTTCTGTCTCCATGGAAATGAGAATGTTCTGGCAATGGTGTATTAATATTCGGCATAGATGTTGTTTTTAACCAAGTTTCATCACTATTCGTACGTCGTCTTCTTTGGTGTCTTCTTAGAACTTCCGGTGTAAACAGAAATGACAGTCTTCTAACATCGAGTGTTTCATATAACATCGGCATTTCGGACAGTTTCCGTTTTAACTCATTACACCGAGACTGTTTCTTTTTGAAAACTTCGATCATATTATCGTACAAATCACATTTTTTGGAATGTATGCATTGATTTAGCATGATACTTTGAAGATGTTTTTCTCTTATTTCACAATACAAGACAACGGCTACAATAGCAACAACCAAACCAGTTCCCATTAAAATTGAACCTATAAACGTCATCAGTGGTTTGTATTTTGTAAGTATCGGTGTAACTGTTTCTAGGATGTCATCATTTGATATCGTTGTGTTGACTAAATTATATGAAGGATTATTCCGGAACATTTCCGGATTATATCCAACATAGCATAAAAGAGCACCACTACACAATATTACGAACCCAACGATAAATCCCACGACATTCGGAACTAAACATGGCATTATTGCAAACTCATACCATTTTAATTTCTTGATAGGAAGTCTTCGTCTTTTTCTTTTCCCCGCAAAGCAACGAGGCTGCAGGGAAGCGATTTTTATTGTCACCTGACCATGTTTGTATTCGTTCTTGGTATACATTACAACAAAAGTTATAAATTATCCTTCACGTGCTCTATAGCAAACGGAAAGCTTCATAAACTTTGAGGGATACCTAAAACAAACCAAATAAATGTATTTAAGAAATATTCAACACTATTTGATATCAAGATTTTTGTGTACCATTTTAATACTATTTCTTGGTTTATTAAGTTGGTAGGTACATTTTATATTATTATAACTTAATTGTGTCATTGTTGGGATATATTGTATGCTTCATCTAAACATGAGTAATTTTTCTGAGTACCAGCCAATATATTATCATGCTTAGCTTCTTCTAATGTCATTTATATGTAATGGGATGACGCTCTTTTTTGATTTGATGTTCCCTTCAAAATATAACAGGTCGTATTTTTAGTTGTATAAAACATTTTATTTAGCATTGCTACAACGAAGTCCGAACATTATTTAAAGTTTCATTTATATGGAATGTCGTGGTCGTGATCGTATGGTATAGTTGGATTTATAACTACCTATGCAATCAGTGCCTATCACCGCTAACGTTATAAATTCGAATCACGCCCAGGCGATGTGTACTCAATACAACATTATGTGATCAAGTTTGTCAGTGACTTTCGGGAGGTCGGTAGTTTTTTTTCCGAGTACTCCGGTTTCCTCCACCAATAAAACTGACTGCAACGATATAACTGGAATATTGTTGAAAGTGGCGTTAAACACCATAACCGCTTGACCCTTGAATTCAAGACATGTAGGTAATGTTTAAGTTTAGCTTAATTTTATGGGTCGCTCTGTTGTTGTTCGTTCCCCAGTGAATTCCCTTGATTACGCTGATTCATTTTAAGAATTTGTCTCGAGGTCTATGCAGTGTATTTTCAATTAATGGACATTTTTTAAACTAGATGAAGGTGAATAATGTCTTTATACATTCGCGAGCGGTCTTAAATATGTAAAATTTCATTTTAAGTCACATTCAAAAACATAATATATTATTGAAATTAGGACATCGAATTTAAAAGATGACTAAACATAGCAAAAGAACTTAGAATTTGTACTTTTTGTGGACAGTCAATTGGAGATGAATTTCATGTTTTGATTATTTGCGTAAATTATACTATTGTTGAACTTAGACAAAAATATATGCCAAAATACTATTGGAATCCAGCAACATTATATAAAATGGAAGGTCTATTTTCGATATGCAATACTCGACTTTTGATAAAAATGTCTATTTTATTTTATTATGTCCATCATATGTAAATTTACAAGAAAAATGTCAAGCCATAACTGGAAAAAAACCGTTTGTTAATCAAATATTACAACTATTATGTATTACCAATACCAAAGAATTATTCAATATTGGTAAACATTATTTTAAAGCTACACAAAATAAGAAATGTCTGGCTTTCAACATTACTAACGCGTACAACTGTATATTAATTTTATTTTCAAATTTAGTGTCCAAATCATAAGATACGTTTATTTTTTGTGTTTTAACTATTTCTTGTATTTGTATTGTATCATGATCTGATGTATTATTTATTGTATGTATTTACAACTACCTATGCAATCAGTGCCTATCACCACTGAAGCTGTGAGTTTGAATCCCGATGTGTACTCGATACAACTTCATGTGATAAAGTTTGTCAGTGACTTGCGATAGGCTGGTGGTTTTCTCCGGGTACTTCGGTTTTCTCCACCAATAAAACTGAATGCCACGATATAACTGAAATGTTGTTGAAAGTGGTTTAAATACCATATATGTTATAGGACACTGGAAAATAAAGATAATATGATATGAAAAAAATCCACAGTTGTTGTAATTATTATTATTGGCATACTTGTTATTGTGTATATGTATAAAAGTTTCGCCTATTTGTAATTGTTTCATTGTTTTATGTCGTGTACCTCATGTTTCATTGTATATGTGTCTGAGCGGTGTCAATAATATTCTTGAAAAATCTTGCAAACTAAATAAATATTCAGTAGTATAAACATATTGATAACAGCAAGACGTTACTTTTGAAATTTAGCTTGTTAGTTCGCTTAAAAAAAAATCATTAACTGTCCACGATACATGTTTTTTTTTTTGATATTATAATGATTTATATAAAATACATTTTTAAGTTATGTAATATCCACTTACAGTACCTTTAGAAAAAGCTTACAAATCCAATCAGTTGGAGATATCATTGTTTGTTAAATTAGACAACACTGACCAAATTAGATTCCAGTTTATTAACAAAGTTCAGTATCAAACTTTTATTTCTTTTCACATACCCGTCAGAATTAGAAGTATGCACTTTATTACCGTTGATACTGTTAAATTGTCAATCAGACACATCTTTATCAAATTTTAAATGTCCAAATAAATCTTTGTTAAAAAATTGTGTTGCTGTTATAAATTCGGACTGACGTTCTAGTGTTAATTTCTTTGCTTTTATCATTACAAATTTGTCGTTTTGTTACTAGAATTTATGATAGTTTAATGTGAAATTAAAATTAAGGATAGTCAGAATTAATCGGATTGAAATCACATCCCTTGACAAACTGTCGTATACAATTTATTACAAGACAAGACAAGACAAGATTTTATTTATACAACCTCAGACACGCAGGTGTACAAGAGGACATAACAAATTCACATTCTATATAAATACAAATAGACATATCATACATGTATATGCAATACAACATCACAAAATAATAAATAAATAACATACAATAAGGGTAATAACAAAATTACCGAACTCCGAACAATCTTACAAAGGGAAAGTCAAAACTCATAATTATATAAACAGACAAAAGCAGTCAACAACCGGAAAACTGTGAAAACCGTAATGACCCTGACTTCGTACAGGCATTTGTAAAGAAATGGTGGGTTGAATCAGATTTTAAAGCACCAAACCCCCCGCTCTCATTACGGTTCAAAGGTTCCGGCTGTCACTATAACAGTATTTAAATACAGGAACAAATTAGGTAAAATAGTTGTCAAAGCAGTACCATATTCGGTGACATAAATGTCAAAAATATTTTTACAGAAAGAAATCGGACTGTCTATAAAAAACGCACCATAATTTTAAGAAAAGATGCTAGATTCCTGTACAGTTCTACATGACAATACATAAGCATTCGTGAAAGTTTCAGTTCAGTTGGATATTTCGTGTAATATATAGGAATGAACTTTTCCCTAATGGTTTTAATTTCCTGTTTTTCACAGATGTACACATAATGGAATTCATCTCCAATTCCGTTTCCACAGAGATTACAAATTATTTCATGTTTAGGCACCCCGTTCCATCTTCCTGTTTCGGAACGAAAAGGATTTTTTTGTGGTTTAGAGCTCGGTTTAATGGGATACAAAAGTCACTTTATTCTATATATTAAGAAAAAGCTGGAAATTTTATTATAACAAAGAATGACAAGAAATTTATTTTAACTTTTTAAAGATAAATTTTAAAATCTAAGATATTTTATGGTCATTTTAGCTCTACATTCTTAAAGATAAATATTTTCTATAAATATGGGATACTTGAAAATATTTTTTTTTAATAACTATTCTTTTAACATTTGTTTAGACAAAGCACATCTCTTTTACTTTTTTGTTTAGTATCGAGGTATAACAACTGCATTTTAACAATAATCATCGGATTGGGAAACTAGCATTTTGATTGTCAAAGAATTATATAATATTTATTTCTGTTATACTTTAATATGTTTACCCTGTATAATATATTATAATCAATACTTAACATTTTCACTTTTCTATTTTTTGAAGACAGCCACCACCAATGAACTGTTGATCGTCAACAGTAGTTATCTGTTGACTGTATCCGCACTGTTTAAACAGTCTAGTCGAAGTTCATTGGTTATGACGTCTGATCATTTGTCGTCGGCAAATGGCAAATCAAAGTTCTAGTTGATAAGTTAATTTTCATTGAAATGTTAAATTCCAACATAATTGTAATATGTTACATAGATTTATTTCTCTTTTATATTAATAGAAACAAATACAGGATCTAAGACAAGTGTGTTCGCATACTGAGTTTTACAATATAGAGTATATAGTCGCAAGCAAAATTATATTGTAAAATTGTATGTAGAAACCGCCCTGTATTATTTGTGTGCTAGTAATACAACCACATCATAAGGTATAGTAAAACAGTTATAGATTGGGTTCTCGGACAACAGCTGTTTGTTCGATCTCCAGTCTGAACTGTTGACCGATGCCTTCCGGCAACACGTCAGTCTTCGGGTCACACAAAATAGCTGTTGCCCTCGAAGCTATTCAATGACACTATCAGAATAATAGTTAGTAAAACCCATAGCAATTGCCAGTTTAAATAAAAGTAGACTTTTCCCTATTTATCACCTATTACAGAAGCCAATAAATAGCAGACGATTACACAATGAATGGCGTGCTCTATATTTGGGTTAACCGTATATCGAAGCAAAAAATCAGTATCTTTCATCCTTAACACGATCTTATTTTTGCTTCCCTTTTTAACTAGGATATATGTATTTATATTAGAGTTCATATGAAAATGTAATCAGACTAGACAGTTCAGATATGGCGCTCTTAACGGACAGCTGGACCTGTCAAACGGTTCTAATGGCGCCTCATCGTTAAACAGGTTCAGTTGGCCATCAAAGGACCATATCCGACCTCTCTCGACATATAACGTATAATGTGATCGTTTTCGTAGACATTGACTTTGGTAAATGAACTTAAATTTGCTTTGTTTCAATTGTGTAATATTTCAATTAGTGGATTATATACATCTATCGTTACATTCTTAATGTTTTGCCCCTTAAACTTTACTTTTTATATTGCACGTAATCTTACACACCCACGTACACACGATCGTACTAAATAGTTGTCGTTTTTTTTAACAAATGAATCATAGTTTAAAAGTCAACAATGGTATCATTCCTATGAGAGCTGTTTATGATAACATAATGTATGAAAGTAAATTGGTCAACGATACAACAATATTAATAAAACGAGAAACTACAACATACCTGAAGACCTGAAATCATTGAAAATTCCACCAATATCAGCAAAAGGAGAATTAACTACCTGTCACCTCCAATCATTGATAGATGGTTTATTACAGATGTTCATCAAAGGTACATTAAGGAAAAGATCACATAACATTTAAAATCATGATAATAGCAACAAACAAAGGTCATAGACTTTTAAATCTTTTGATTTTGAGCGTCACCTGATGAAGGTTATTCCAGAAACGCCCCGTGCGCACTAAATTTGATATCTACGTGTTTATTTTTATTTATAACAGTTAATATGAAAATAACACTAATAACAAGTATAATACAAAAAGGAAAAATCTTATGGGACAGTTAGTCGAAATGTGCACTAGTACAAAACCACTGCAGATTAAAAAAAATAAATAAATATCCAATTTCTCTTGTAATTTTATATGTTTTTCTTCCTTAAATGCATATATTTCTGAAAAAAGAAAGACAGATGTCTTACAAGTCAAATATGAACCTGCAATCACTGTTAGTTGTTCATATTAGATTGCGATTATACTCTTCCCCCTGGTTTAAAGATTCTAGAGCCTCGCGAGACTAAAAAATTGGACACAAGAAATAGTTGACTGTTAACCACACAACATAAAAAAGGCAACTAAAAACATAATGAGTTACCTTTCTTCGTCCAACAAACTTTCAAGTTTCCACAACATTAAATTAACCAGGCAGTGATTTCTCAGCTTTCAAATAGCTTACTATACCATCTTCGTCATATGGAGATCTTCTCTGACACAATCAAATATAACTACAAGCGTTCCTAAATGAATTCTGGACGGAAAAAAATATTACAAATATTATTAAGTGTTACCAATACCAAAGAATAATGCAATCTTGTTACAAAACGATGAAACGTCTTATTAATTTTATTTTCAAACTTCTGTCTAAATGAACAAAATATGTGTATGTGTAATATATTTTGTGCTATAACCATTTCTATCATGATCTGATAAGATATTTGTTGTATATGCCTATATGTTGTATGACATTGGTAAATAAAGATAATAATAGACGAAAATTGTATTGAAAATTGTATTTTCTGAGATGTTGGATTACCTACTCTAACTAGTATCTTGTCTTTTATTAACTAGTACATCTCTTACTTACCTACCATTCTTAAATGATACCGGATCTAACACTTTGACTACATAATCTTTGGGGTTGTTGACCTTCCCTATAACTGTTGTTTCAGTCATTGGCTCTATGACTATCTCAGCTGTAACTGTCACTGTTATATTGTAGTGCGCATCCTTGCGATATCGTCCCAGTTTTTTTACTAATCTTTTAGTAAAACGATTATGCTGTCGGACCATTATGATTGCATTAATTTTTTTGCAACACATTGCAATTAAAATTAAATCTCTAAATGGCACAATGTAAACCAAATCTATTTATGTATTAAAGCTATTAAAATAAACGGATTATGTTATTGGTAAGTGTAATAATTCGTATAGCAATATTATAAGACTGTTTGTATGCGTGAAACAAAAACTAAGAATAGAATGAATTGGTAGTTGGTATGCGTAATACTTCTTATGACTAAATGGTTAGACTTGTTGGTATGCATAATAATGTTAAATAATATAATCATTAGACTGTTAGATGGTACAATACCGCTTATAAATAAATCACTAATTCTGTTGGAATGCGTTATAAGTATCATGAGTAAATGATTCGGTTAATGTCATGCGTTATAATACTAAAGAACAAAATTATTAGGTTGTTGGTAAGAGTAATTACGCTGATGAGTAAAGTGGATAGACTGTTGGCATGCGTAATAATGTCCACATATTATAGTAATATCTGTTGGTATGAGTAAATATGACAGTCCAATAGCAAGGATAACATCATTTATTGGTTCATTCAAGGTGACGTTTCATTATCATTCAGAAGTTCTCTGCTGTTTAAAATTTCATCGTACGATACCAAAGTATTTTTTAAGCATTTCGAAGATTGGACGTTTGAGACCTCAAACCTAACCCGAAACGGGATATTGTTTATAGATTTACTATCAAGCAGAAACCAAACGATGCAATTCCGGGATATTAGTTGAACTGTTGACCAGCACTGCTTAAATTTTCTTTTTATAATCAAATATACAATTACCACTGCGGGGATACAACAAAGAAAGGGACACCCACTGGTTGTGGAAGACAAATGCACTATTAGCCCTTGTGACCAAGTACACATTTAAAAATGAAAAATACCAGGATATTCCCATGAACATAAGACTGACGTTTTTTGTTCTCTGAATCTTGAGAAACATAGTTGAAAAATCCTGCCAATATGTGCTGTCACAATACAATACAAGCCATCAATGCCTACGTTCTATTATAAAGTAGATAATAATGGCGACATATATATCTGTTCAGTGTAAAATATACAATACCACCAGACTCTCTATCACAAGAGGGAGATAATTAGGTAAAGGATATTGCTTTGATTTATTGTTGAGAAAACAAACGAACCTTTGATTGCCTTCTCACAGAGGACGCTTACACGGCGTTCAAGGAAATAAATATTGCCAAGTGACTACGAACATTGTCTGGAAGAAAGCAATACGTATTGAAATGTATGCAACAATGTCCTATTAAATCAGATCGCACAACGATCCATCACCGGCTTTCACAAACTGACCGCTCGCCCTGTGCAAATATATGAAATATCACACAAGAACAAAATAATCTGAGCAGGACACGTTGTATTACCTAATCAGTTAGAAAACTCAATCAACAGAGAAGATTTTACAGTAGATTAGATTGTATCATTCCTAAGGGCTTACTAATTAAATAAAGCCACAGATGGAGTGGGAAGCAACTATCATTTCTCAGGAAACTGAACACTAGTAGAATTTACAATTACAAAAAGTAATCTTTGATGGTAATATTTGTCTATTAATACTATATATATTTATTAATCTCTTCAAAGTGGAGTAATATACATACATACTATCTTCATGTTAACATCGAATGTTTGCAAGCTACGTCAGAAATTTTAAAATAACTTAAAATAATTGTACACGTGACTTTATTAGATGGAGATACATGACTTTTAGATTTCATATGATTAATTGCTATGACCTTATTTGGCTTTAGATCAAGTACATTTTTAATCAAAATTTATTAGTGCATTTTGTAATTGCCAACACTATTTCAGTTATCTCGTGGCCGTTATTTGTTATTGGTTTGAGGAAACTGGAATACCTGCAGAAATCCACCGATCTCACTAGCCTCTTAAAGCATTATTGAGTCCACACTGCCAAGGACGGGAATCCTACTCACAACCTCAGAAGCTTTGCGACAAAAGATATTTCAATTTCCCCATTGTGAACTTTCCATTTATATGGAGCAACATTCAAGCAGCACCTGTATGTGGATTATATATGTCTCTCAGTTGATACGATATTCAAGAGGTTGTGGGTCATATCATGATTTCTTTCATAGAGGGTTGCTGCTAACAAGCAAGCTACTGATCCAATGATTCCTAGTGGTCATCACCTCGAAAGATTTTCGATCATCGTTACGGAATATTATCCGTCACAAATGACCATGGATATGGTTCCCTTGTTGTAATCACAATTCTGTCAATTCCCTATACATTACTTATCACCGACGTTACACGACAGGTGCCACTAGTGGAGCACTATTGGAGCAGGAATTGCCTACCCTTCTGGAGGACCCGAGCTTATCCCCGCTTGTTTGTGGAATTCGTGGTGCTCAATCTTTAGTTTTCTTTGTAGTCCTTTGCTGGCCATTTTTGTCTCATTGCCCTTTGACTTTTGGCATTGTAAAATAAAACAAAACAAAACTAATCGGATAGATCTCGGACAAGCCTAGTGGGAGTGGAACGACATTCTACAGGCCGCATAATATCGAGCTTCGATTACACATAGTCGGACAATCTGTTATCAATGCCAATGGGCATCAATTGTCCTTGAACAATTTGATTTTGTTATTCTTGATTTTGCAGCATTGACCTTTCTTGTGGAATTACGTCACTTCCTGATTTGATTGGAATATCAAAGTCAGCAATTTACTAAGGACAAAGTTTATAATCTTTTAGTTGTTATAAATACTATTTTTGATATAACATAACATTTATTTTGATTAACCAAAGTGTATATCCTGTATTTTGTCCTCTTAGTGCAGTATTCATTCTCATTATATGATACAGATGGATACACTGGATATCTTTTTCAACACCATGATGACCGCATATTGTCCCTGTCTGGTCAGACCATAAGTCTATAATAAAACAGTAGATATCAAATGTACTGCACACGACGAGTTTCTGGACCAACCGTCCGACATTGTTATATTCTGCATTCTAATAAACAAACAGCATTAAGGAGTAAGAATAAAGATTCGTTGACTCGGAATGAAGATAATGTATCTGAATGGAGCGACATGCCTATCCCGGATTGTAGGTTCAGTGAACTAACACTTTAAAATCCAACTAAGCGTGTCGGTCTAGTATAAAGACCAACTAAGCGTGTCGGTCTAGTATAAAGACAAATTAAGCGTGTCGGTCTAGTATAGAGACCAACTAAGCGTGTCGGTCTAGTATAAAGACCAACTAAGCGTGTCGGTCTAGTATAAAGACCAACTAAGCGTGTCGGTCTAGTATAAAGACCAACTAAGTGTGTCGGTCTAGTATAAAGACCAACTAAGCGTGTCGATCTAGTATAAAAACCAACTAAGCGTGTCGGTTTAGTATAAAGACCAACTAAGCGTGTCGGTCTAGTATAAAGACCAACTAAGCGTGTCGGTCTAGTATAAAGACCAACTAAGCGTGTCAGTCTAGTATAAAGACCAACTAAGCGTGTCGGTCTAGTATAAAGACCAACTAAGCGTGTCGGTCTATAAAGAGGACATCATCACATCGAATGTATCTTGTTCTTCCCATGATATTACTTGAAAATTTTCATCAAGCACTCCTATATAATACCAATGTTTAAATGATTTCATAGTCCAATGTAGACGTACCTCACACCAAATAAATGTTAGATTTAATATGATGTATTATACCATGTGTAGCTGAGTAAAAGTATATCAATGTTTTCAAAGTTCATAACAAAATGACCCACTTCGGTAGCAGTATACTAAAATTGCACACCAAACTGAATATGAACAATGTTACCGAATGTCCATATTATGTCTCGTAAGTTGGCATGAGAAATCACCTTTATACATACATATGACGGTTTAAAGGATTATACTGTTACTTGTATATCAAGTGGATCAGCTTGTGATATCATTTATAAGTTAATATGACAATATTTTTCAGAATGCCACCTTATTGACTTCATATTCAATATTTTTTCTGCTATTTATTGCAAGCCATAGTTAATATGGAATCCATTTAATATATTTAAGGAGTTTGGATCGTATTGTTCCTGCGCATCTTTTTCGCGCATGGCTGTCGCGAGTATTTCATCACAAAACTGTGTTTTTAAGTGCAAAATGTAATGGAAAAGTAAGAGTAACAACTCGAAAACAAATTATTCAAAAACCCTGTGAACACTAATAAAAATCAGTAAATTATTGTAAGAGTTATCCCCCTTTAATACTTGCTATGTCACTTGACTCTCTTCAAATCAAAATATTGACAAAACAACCTCCGTGATCCTATTTTTTAAAAGCTTGTTTCGTTCTAGAAACAACTGAGCACATTATATGGGTAACTTGGTATTTCTTGCAACATAGTTATGAGCGAAAGAGTGTTGTATGGAGGAAAATAATTCTAGGGCCAGGGTGAAAATCTGCTATATTTTTTATTTTTTTTATTTTTTATTTTAGAGTTAACCGATCTCAGCTATTGCAAAATTACTTCAGCGTATTCCTATTAGCATTGTCTTTTGAGATTATGCAAAATATTTGTGGAAAACCTGTGAATGCATCATTTGCGGAGATCCAAAGTTGATATCTCATATAACCACCCCCACACAAAGATGGGCGACTAGCAAAAAAGTTAGTTCGGTGACCAATGCTAATTGTGTGTTTTTTCAGCCCAGAACATATGTACCTATCATCATGCAAAAAAAATGAGAACTTGGTATTTCTTTTTGAAATTCGATCCAACCTCCTTAACAATACTTTTTTCAACATAGAGTTAGTGTGTATATATTTCAAAGTGTCTCATGAATTTTATGATCCTATTGCAATTTGAAAATGTTACCCAATATACAAAAAGCCACAATTGGTACTTGACATGATATTATTATGATGAAATGTACGGTGTGCTAAAATACATTGTGTACGATTAATTTCGTACAGATGAAACCTTAGATAGCAAACAGAAACCGCTTGTATATATAGTAGACACTTAAGATCCACGGATAATGTTTTTATCAAAAGGGTACACATGGCATGCAATTCTTTATTAAAAAATTACATTTGATTGATTTTGACCTTATATTCACATTTCAAATCAACATGTGATTAACCTAGCTTGAAATAAAGGATACCACAGATACAAATAGGTCTGCTTCATACTTTGGTCTACACCTCGAAATCGACAGTGAGGGTCGGTTAAGAACGAAACTTTACGACAAAAGAGATGATTTCAATTTTCCCATTGTGAACTTTCCATTTATATGTAGCAACATTCCAGCAGCACCTGCATATGGAGTTTATATCTCTCAGGTGATACGATATTCTAGAGCTTGTGATTCCTATCAGGATTTCCTTGATAGAGGGTTGCTGCTAACAAGGAAGCTACTGAACCAAGGGTTCCTTTTGGTAAAGTTGAAGTCATCACTTCGAAAATTTTACGGTCGCCACCATGACTTGGTTGACCGTTATGGAATATCTGTGTCACAAATGACCACGGATATGTTCCACTTGTCGTAAACACTTCCCGGTCCTTTCCTAATTCACGACTTACTACCAGGTTTGTAACTAGATTAACACTACGGGTGCCACTAGTGGAGTAGGAACTGCTAAGCCTTCTGGAGCACCTGAGTTCACCCCCGGTTTTTAATGGGGTTCGTGTTATTCGATCTTTAGTTCTATATGTATGTTTTGTAAATTGTTGTTTGTCCTTTTGTAATTTTTTTTTGCCATTGTGTTGTCTGTTCTTCTTCGATATACGGATTCTGATTGCCCCTTTGGTATCTTCAAACTCTTCTAGACATATTTTAATAAATCATAGCTATTTAAATTGAGTTGTTTTTTCGTTTAACTTTGTGCATTTGTATTCCATAGTGCCCCGGAAGCTTAAGTTCTAATCTGGTTCAAAAATGAAGGAAATCCGGTCAGTTGTTCTAATAATCTGCTATTATAATTCACAAAATTGAACAGGTTGAAATATTTTGTCAGAAAGAACAAGAAAAAATCTGATGGATTTAATATGAAAAGAATTTACAGAATTTGTGATTGCTTAAAACAGAAACTTTAAGTAATGATGCTTGTATATTAAGGTAAACTATATAGGAATGTCAGCTTCCTCAAGATGGATTTTCAAAATTCTTCATAATTTCATCATTTAAAGTCAATGAATCTAAGGATGAATTGTCACCGTCCCCGTGATCTGGCTTATTAACTATATTTCTTATTCTATGTAAACATGATTCACTTCTAAAAACACCAATACATGTTTTGTACGGACCCTTCAAACCAATATCTAGGTGATCAAAGCTTTTATGGCGACCTTTGTTGGTTTTTGACATTCCAAAAGTTTTACTCGCACCATCTCTGCAATAAATGTCGGGAATCATATCAAATTGGCTTGAAATGTCCGGATTTAAAGTCTTATCGTGTTTTACCTCTCTTTCATTTGAAAGACCATTGCCTATATCACTATGCCTCCTCTCCGTAAACCCTCGTGCATCGTCTGCTATTTCATCGGAGTCTATATGAACAACGACGTGTGTCACGTTCGACTTGTTCAGTATTTCTGGTTGTTCTATTTGCAAATTCGTTGTTATATCATCCAATTCTATTGGCTCTGGGGGAGAACCGCGGAATGCTGGATTAGAAAAACACGTGTCAGAGTTATCACGATTTGATTCGATGTCGTCAATGACTTCTTCGTTGTTTTTATTCAATCCCATTTTTGAAATGTCTAATTTAACTGGATTGAATTTAGAATGCTTTGAAAATCTTCGTTGTAATCTTTTAAACGATTTTGGACGGATATTTGGCATAGAGGATGTTTTCAACCATGTTTCATTATCACCCATACGTCGCCTTCTCTTATTTTTAGGCGTCAATGCGATATCTCTTTTCCACCTTCTTTGAACCTCAGGTGTTATCAGAAGGGCGGGTGTACTGAGACTCAGAGCTTTATACAATGTTGGTATTTCTGACGCTATTTTATTTGAAAGTTTTCTCTTTGGTTTTAATGGTACCTCAATACCACGAAAGTAATTTTTCCTGAATTCGTTGATGACCATATCGTACAAGACTCGTTTTCGAAGGTCAGCTACGTTCTGTTTTGGAATAATATTTTGAATGAATTTGTCTCTAATTTCACAATACAACACAACAGCAACAATGAAAACAAAGAAACCAACCCCCATTAAAACAGGACCTATATATGTTAGTGGTGTGTATTTAGTTATGGTTATCATCGGTGTAATCGTTGCATGTGTTGTATCATTCGGTGTTGTTGTGTTCCTATTCACAATACCTGAAGAATTGTTGAAGAATTTGTCCGGGTTATATCCAATATAGCACAGCAGAGCACCACTACAAATTACTATGAAACCAACAATACACCCAACGACATTCGGAATTAAACATGGCATTCGCACAAACTCGTACCATTTTAACTTCTGCCTGGAAATTCTTTGTCTTTTCGATTTTCCACCAAACCAGCCAGGCCGTGAGGAACCAAGTTTTATTCGCGCCTGAGGCACAAACATGTTCTATATCACTCATGTTTTACTTTACCATTATGTACTGTGTTAGATCATTTATATCACTGATATCTGTCATGTGTTACATCGAAGCCGAATGTCATCCATTCAGAACTGCAGCACGTACGTGTAATGTTTGATGGGTACCTGAAACATACGCAATAAATATAAATTAATAAATTAATTTGTATTCCAATCATCTAGTAAAATTAGTTGTTTTAATTGAGATGCTTAATGGAAGGTTATTGCAATTAGTATAGTCTTTATGGCAATGTGTATAGTCCGGTTCAATGGTACCGCGGGTTCTATGGTCCCGTGTATTTACCTGCTATTTCAATAAATTGTTGATACAATATTTTTATTGAACTGCCACGGTACCATAGAACCCCGATATATTAGGAAAAATCTGAATATAACCATGGTTTTTACAATATAATTAATAATCATTTACTGTTAGTCTAGTCTTTCAGACAGTATGAAATATGAATATTGAAAAATATGAAACAAGACTCAATATCTTTCCAATCGTGAAATAAAATTGGCAGATCTTTGCCAGATTAAATTGAAAAGATAGTTACATGGTCTGTTAACTATGACGGTTCTCCAGCGTAAAGTTAAATGATTTATTCTGATTGTCAGTCGTCTATGTTATTCATCATCTGATTCACACATAGCCAAGTAGGTTGATAAAAGATAACACATAATGTTATCGTATTAGTATGCTACTACAGTTCAAGTTGACCCAGTTCCGTTTATTTTCAGAGTATATTGATTATACCCACCATGCCCATGAATAAAGAAATCATCTTTGCGTTTCGCTTAGCAAACACAGACATAAACCTTTCTATGTTGATTTATCCTTCGCGAGCACATGGGTTCATCCCTATTTTTTGGTCGGATCCGTTTTGCCCATTTTATTTAGTGGTGTGTGCATTTTTTGTTTGTTTATTTGTTTTCTTTGTCTTTCTCCAGTGTCGTGTGTTCCAAATGTTGCCAAGTTCTCTGGATTGTCCATTCTTGATCGCCCCTTCTGTTTTCTCTAACGTTTATTTTGCACGATTCAGTCAGTCATACTTAATATTCGATCAATTGATTTTATTCTGAAATTGTTATACAATGTTAATGTTTGGTGGTCGTCGTTTTTAGTTTTTCAATAGGTAAAACATTGTTGGTAAAGAACAATTCGGGAATATTTAATTTACAACTTTGCATTCAGAACTTGACTGGACACAATTTTGACACATATTTTCTATGATCGTTGATTTCAATATGATGATAATTATTATTTTCCAATCTGTACGAAAAGCACAAACATGAAGAATCACCAATTTCTCTGGTTTCGAAGAAAGGAAAATTAATATGTTTTCATAGGCAGTTGAAAGGCATGCTTAGTTGCCAATGACGATGACACAGCTTGTGTTGAATCAGTTTAATGGTTCCGAGAAAAATATGGTTTTCATATTTGCCAAAGCCCCATGTGCTAAATAATTTCGCCCGGTAGCTATACACGCGAGACGCCATATTAAATGTGTAACGTAGTGATCGTTAATAAATTGGTAAAATTGATATCCAAATGTATATCATGTCACATTGTCATCTGGATTGCATGTCAGCACGTAAAAGACAAACCATTGATCATTGATAAATAGCCTTCAGTTTAACAAATTCAGTTGCTGCAACACATGCCCCAGCTGCTCGCCAAAAAAAAGCAGTTTAGTCAGTTGAGTTGGTTGCAATAAAATATGCTTTGCTGCATAAATCATTTGCTATTTAAAATCTTTTAACCTTAAACGTACGTGTTTTCTAACAATATAACCAAGCCGAAATGCAAGTACAAAGAGTGGAGGGATTAAATTTGTTAATGGCATCTCAAATATCTCCTCTTGATAAATAAATACATAAATAAAACAAAAGTTTGTAATGATGAACAGACCCTCATACCTTAAACTCAGAAATAAAACAAAAGTTTGTGATGATGAACAGACCCTCATACCTTAAACTCAGAAATAAAACAAGTTTGTAATGATGAACAGACCCTCATACCTTAAACTCAGAAATAAAACAAAAGTTTGTAATGATGAACAGACCCTCATACCTTAAACTCAGAAATAAAACAAAAGTTTGTAATGATGAACAGACCCTCATACCTTAAACTCAGAAATAAAACAAGTTTGTAATGATGAACAGACCCTCGTACCTTAAACTCAGAAATAAAAATGGTTACTACTCTCATATAAGCACTGCTTCACTACAACTATATAATTGTATGATAAATTGTATGATAATTGTTCAGAGATTTTATTTAAATTAATACTTGATTCTAAACTAATCGTCGTCATTGTTATTTGAGACAAAATTAACGGAATTAAAAAAACCAACCAATACTGTGATTTGAAACAGGGGGGGGAGGGGGGGGGATAACTTGCATAAATTATAACTATACCATTTTACAAAACAAAACCACAATATTTGATATTATTAACCTACATCGGCTGGTGTGTCACAATTATATTTTTTTCTAGAAAAGGCATATTATTGTAATTCAACATTAAAACCAGGACTGTTTTCGCTGCCACACAAAAAAGCTTCATAATCAATTCATATGCTATGCTAAGCTGTATTTAACTGTAAGATAATTTAAAATGAGAAATAATTGAACTATCATGATTTCACAGACATCACAGAAATTCATATGTGGAAAAAACATCGATGGTCACCAATCACACAAACACATCCGGGTCAACTCAAGCCTACAACACCTCCGGGTCAACTCAGATATACAACACCACGTGACCAACGACAAAATCTGGTAGAATTTAATATCTTGTTCTAGGAACAGACAAAAAAATATAAAGTTTACAATATCATTCATATAAACATGACAATATCGGAACATATTTGTGTTTCAGACGCTTAAAATTTGTCATAGTATATCTCCTTAGCTATAATCGAGAACAAGATTTATCATAAGTATATTTCAAATAATGTAAGATATATGAAAGCAGGTGTTTATGTAAAAAAAAAGTATATAAGCAATAGTCCTGGCGGCGAAAGACTTGAAAAGCGTGCAATTTCTCATAACTTTACTTTAATAGCCTATACGATATATTGCATTGATAAACAAATGGTAAGGGCCAGGTGTCGGCTTCTGTATCGATTAAATTTCCAGTTTTCTCTTTATGATATGCGAAAACCAATTAACAGAGATTATTTAAGGCTCATCATTCTTTTCTAGCAGGAGGAATTGTTTAGAATTGTTTAGAAGTTTGTCAGCATATCGAAAGAGATAAATGAGGAGGAATGTAGCGAAAAACAGAGAACATGCTTTGAACTCAATAGGTCATGGACAAAGCGAGGTAAAATTAAGAATAATGGGTCAAATAAATGTGTTCGTCCTTTAGTTCGTTTGTTTTGATGCCATCATGGCAAATCACTTTGGTTACTTATTGTAATAAAAACGTAGATATCCAATTTAATGCGCATGAGGCATTTCTGGAACAACATTCATCAGGTGACGCTCAAAATCTAAAGATTGGAAAGCCAAATAATTTCTTGTAAATATTGTATGCGATTTAAGTCAGACGACCAGTAATTGAACTAATTGTATTAACTAGTAAATATTAATGTTTTCATTCTATTGTTGCTTCCGGAAACATACAAAACCTTACGGATAGCTAAATCCCTGATTTTGACAACGACAAAAAATATATACATTGTATTTAACAAACAAAAATTAGAATATACTAGCATAATTTTTCTTAATGTGAAACAACAATTTCAGTAGACACGATGACAATTATATGCTCATATAGTTTAACCCCAACATTTTATTGAAGCGACCGGACCAGGGAAGTAAACAGTCATGTACATATGTGTGTTCGGATATCGATTTTGACCTTTCTATAAATTTTCAATTGGATTTTGGAACTGTTCCGACGGCTGTGGTATTTTTTGCTCTTCATTTTATTATCCGTAAAGCTTACAATAAAACAATTCCCCCCAAACTCCATTTATTTAAAGATACATATTGAAGTTTGCGGCTGTAACCGAGTGGTCTATGACACTGGACATAAGGCTAATTGGTGGTACATTGTAACAATGGTTTGAGTTCAAATACCGTCTAAGTAGAACAAAGGAATTGTTAGTTAAAAAATCTAATTCTAACACTGTTGGGTTATGTTTTCAGAATATTTAACCCAACATATATATATATAACTAAAGTGAAACCATACCTAGCAGTCGCATGTGTTTTAAGGGAATCTTTCCCAAAAGAAATTATTTTATATTTTCCATGGTTAAAAAAAAAGGTACAAAGCTAATATAAAGGAAAATAATTCACTATGACAATATTAACTAAATTTATGTAACAAATCATCATGAAAAAATAAATAATAGAAGAAACAACTATAAAAATGTATAATAATTGGAAGAAAAAAACTTTACCTTCATTTCATATAAATCCATTCACTGTAATTGTTATTTTGTTTCTGATAATTGTTTTCTGTTTGGTCGGTATTTGTTTAATTGGGTAAACAAAAAACTAACGGTACCCTTGTATATGATATAACTTATCGTTGTTTCAGGTGTGAATTACAAAACCACATTGCCAACTGTCAGCAAGATTCTCTAACCTAAAAAGTATAGGGTAGCCTTATCTAGATTTTGCTATCTTGTCAATATATTATTTCTAATCTATGCAATTCTAATTGAAATGTTGGTTGTTTGTATATTTGATATTCTGAGTCAACTGTATATCAGAAGTACAATAATGATAATAGGTGGAATGAGTGAAGAAACCGACATTTATGATGAATGATAGACGTGAAATGTACATCATCTGACACAGAACACTCAATCAACGATTACATCATGTCTCTTGATTCTCGACATGAAATGACAAGGTTAGATCTTTGTCTTTCTTTTAAACTAGTTTAAAATTGTTTTTTTCTGGAGAGGAGCTGTGATTATGAAAGAGCAATTCTTACAACAGATGAAGACAAATGATTTAGTGAGCTGAAATTGATTCATAAAAAATACATTTTATTGTAGCGTTTAAAGAGGAATAAAGTATGTCTATAGTTCACGTTTTTAGACACCATTTGTGGATCATCATACATTGAACAATACAACATCTATGTCTTTCCATTTTCCAAGACATTCAATCTCCCCAATTTAATCACTATGGCTAAAAAACGACTGACAGCTTAAAATTTGATTGTAGCCATTTTAGAAAGAATGGAAGAACTTTTAAGACGTATTTCTATAGCCAATCAAAACCATGCTTATCATGCGATGAGGTGAGGGGGGAGGGGTCTTCATTGTGTGATGTACAATAAAAATATAAACACATTGACAACAATGATGGTCCACAATAACAACTCATCTCCCACAAACGAACCACTCCCCACCCCCCCAGATAAAACTGAAACCCCAAAAGATAAGATGACAACAAAAGAACCGTGACTGTATTTTTGAAACAAACCGCCCGTATTACTGAAATGATTCAATAACTATATACTTTTTTACCCCTACTATTTTGAATGATCAGATATCTACATTTCAGTTTCCAGTATCTCTATCGATTCATGATGTTAATTTTAGAATATATTAATTTCAGTGATATTGAATATGCCATAATTTCATGAAGCAGAATACAACAATTGATAAAGGAAACAAAAAAAAATGAATCAATTCCGCAATGTCATTTACATGATACAATTTGGGTGGGGGAAGCATGTTCAGAACAAAGCCATTGACGTCTTTAAAGGTCAGGATGAAATTGAGTGGAGATCAAAGGCAATGTATCTCTTGCCCTTCTTGTATTTACCAGAAATAACTCCTATAAAATTTCGCCACTTTTGTCTAATAGCTTCGTGTCGTGGAAAAACATGAGTGCATCCATTTAGTTTTAGGTTTGTGGAGGAAAACCTTAAAAAGAAAAACAGTTTTCCCCAAAATGTAGGTGGTGAAGATAATGATTGTCATACATGAAGCCGGAGATGACGTTCCTATACAAACATCTGACCTGACTTCCGCTTATTCAAGGAATTCATGTTGGTCAAACTTGTGTTATATTATATTTTATTGGTGATCTAGTATTACATCTACATGGTATGGTGTCAGTATTGTCCGTCTACAATAAGATCGAATCTCCGAATACATTTATTTTCCGGTTTCCTAAAGTAATAAGACCACTACGACATACAACTGAAATACGATCGAAAGAAACCACAAGTCTGTAAAATGTAATCCGTTTCATGAATGTACAGAACCAATGATGTACTTATTATTCCTTGTGAAGAACTTTGTCCTTACTACACTATACACTCCTTCAATGAGTGCGTATGTTTTGATTAGGTGGAATCTAGAACAATATGGACAATTCATAAAAAAGTACATCACTTATATTTAGGTCATAGCGAGTTACTTTAAATTATATAAATACTACAACGTCTTAAATATTTCAATAACACTATGGTTTTCTCCGGGTTTCCTCCACCAATAAAACTGTCCGCCATGATATGACTGGATATTGTTGAAAATGGCATAAAACACCATAACCCTAACCCCTAATAAAAGTAATGTTTCTACTGCAGTGTAGAAGCCATTCATCTGTATTTAAAAGTAAGATTTCATCGCGTTGTGTAATAACAAGGCATTGCGTAGTTAATTTAGTGGTTTCCATCGAATTTCATTAGTTTGCTAAATTAATGACACTACGCGACACTAGATCAAGGTAACTACATTAAATTGGTTCTTTGTTTATTATGAAGTTTTAATACAAATTAGAGGTATTCCTTCGTGTATTACCGTAAAAAAGAAATGAAGTTACAAAATGGGTAATCAGAAACTGTAAGTCGGCGGACAGACACCAAAATATATGTAATTCAATTTTTTGTTTTATAATCGAAGATACTCTTGATATTGTCCAACAATATTCCAAGGAAGACGACACTAAAGCATATCCTAATATTAACGAATTCAAATTTGATTAAAAAAGATGGGAATCTTTAATAGTCTGTATATAAATTGATATGCTCTTTCCAGTGCACCGATTGGTACTTGTTTACAACGTATATCTTGTTTACATCAACATCAAGTGCACAGCACGATGTACGACACATATGCACCCTATCCTTGTAGAAGATGTTTATCTAGACGATAAAACGAAAATCAAACTAAAGCGTCTACATGCACATTTTCTAACAGTACTAGATGACATACAATATATCTTATTTTGTGTACATCTATGCAAATAATCCAAGACTTTGTTATTGAGCTACCTAATAACAAATTATAATTCATCGTTACGATCTGTTTATAATTTGCTTCTTTAAAAATTGTTTTCTGTATATAATGGAACTTTCGTCAGAACCATACCCTTCTTAATTCATAGATAACCTATTAAGTAATTTATTGATCCGAACCTCCGACCTTCATTATATGTTCATCTAAGTTTACTTCACATACGTCTGACGAAGATTTTGATATCATAGATTAGATACTGAGGCTTCTGTATTTCTAATTTTCTACAAAAACTACAAGATAATTGAACACTTTAATAATGTTTCGTAATAGAAGATTGAAGCGAAGTACGTCATGTTATGCTTATATCACTGTCAATGTACGTCTTTGAAAATTATACGTTGTTTGTGTATCATATTAAAAGATAAATTAAAGATAATTGACGTAATTTTGATTGATTTCACGAATGACTTGCGCAATTGATGCCCTACACTTATTGATTAGCTAACAACATTCAGAGTGTGGAGTAAACGAGGGGGGTTAAACGATTTTTTGTCATGTAAGACGGTTGCATTAAAAGTGCTATTAGGAACTCCTCAAGATCTCACATTAGAATTAATGCAGATTCATATTCATAGAGATTTTGCAAAAACAAATTTATAACGAAGAAAACCGATGTTTGTTTGGATGTGCATGTTACAATAAAATATAGATACAAATGATTTTATATTGATTTTCCAAATGGCTGTTAACATCCAACCATCGTCAATAGTGTGTCCCACACGTCTGGCATTTGAGGTCCAACCGGTTATATGACAAACCATTATTCGAACAACATAATACTAGTATTCCGACAACCTCTGCAAGTGATAAAATTTACCAGTTGCTTGCCCATGGTCGGTGGTTCTCTCCCGGTACTCCGGCTTCTTCCACCACTAAAACTGGTCGCCATGATATAGCTGAAATATTGCTGAAAGTGGCGTCAAAACACACAAAAATCAAAAACATAATAATCAACCGACAACCAATTATTAGTTTGATCTATTAATCCAACGATCTGCTAAAAATAACAGTTAAACAGTTCTTACCATAACGTCTTTTCAAATGAACTACGAGCAGTGTAGCGGCTAAAATAACAGTTAAGCAGTTCTTACCATAACGTCTTTTCAAATAAACTATGAGCAGTGTAGCGGACTACTGCAGAAGTTTGTTTTTGATATGACAACATTTTTCTCGCTTCAACAGGGGAGTTGTGTAGTGGCTTTTAAATGACTCTAACATCAATAGTCATTTCCCCATTTCCTACTTCAAGTTCAATGAGATAGATGCGATCAACATAATGACGAAATTTGTAATTATACAGTGAAAGGACATCATATAGTGGAACATGAAATCATAGGACAGGGCAATATTTTCGTCTGTCATGACAAGCTCATGCATGTAGTCTATTTCATACGAATAAATGAACAAGTTGATCTGAAAATGAGTACAGTTGGTGCCCATAGCTATGCCGATTGTCTGTGGAAAAACCAGTCCTCCAGTCATAACAAATATGTTGTAAATAAAAAAAAACAACTTGAGCATCTCAAATCAGTACTAAAATTTATGATAAACGTCCCGTATCATAACTTCAATTTTGAAATTATAAATTTTCCAAATATGTGCAGCAATAGACCAGCTTCTCCTGCATATGGTGTTTACATCTCGCAATTGATTCGCTATGCGGGGGCCAGTAGCAATTATTCTGATTTCCTGAAACGTCATCTTCATCTGAGAAACAGGCTACTGGACCAGGGTTATAAAAAGATTCGTCTTATTCGATCTCTTAAAAAGTTTATATTCCGATACCAAGATCTTGTCGAAATATATTCCGTCTCTGCAGAAAAGATTATAAACGATGGATTTTCATATAGTGAAAATGTATAAAGATAAGGTGTCAACAAAAATGTCAAAATTATTTCTTTATCAATGTGTGACGTAAAAGTGTTTTTGACATTTACTTCACTGAGTTTGGTGCTGTTATGACAACTATTTTACCTGTTTTGTTCAAGTATTGTTATAAATACTGTTATAGTGACAGTCGGAAACTTTGAGCCGTAATGAAAGGGGGAGGTTTGGCGCTTTAAAATCTGATTCAACCCACCATTTCTTTAGAAATGCCTGTACGAAATCAGGGTCATTACGGTTTTCACAGTTTTCCGGTTGTTGACTGATTTTGTCTGTTTATATACTTATGAGTTTTGACTTTCCCTTTGTATGATTGCTCGGAGTTCGGTAATTTTGTTATTACCCTTATCTCAAATTGCAATAGCTCAAATCCCTCCATTTCTGCCCATATCTGTAACTCTACAATGTGGACATGAAATATCTTTAATGGTAGTCTTCATCCAGTTAATACATACATACATATATAAGTCAAGTCCTAAATAAGTCATGTTATTTGAAACAAGAAATCGTTACCGCAATCAACGGTACCTTGTTATAGTCCCGACAATCACAGTTATTTTCTTAATATGATGACTTCTATTTAATGGGAAATTCAATTAATATGTCAACCATAACGACATAAATATGATGACAATTTATATAGTCAAATCTGTATTAAGAGGTCATCCTTGGGACAAAGCAAAGGTGACCTTATAAGACAGGTGACCTCTTAAAAGAAGTTCAATTCATATGAAAATGTATGTTACAGGACAAGAAAAAGGTTTCTTCCGTTTTGATGCGTTTTCTATGTAAGACAAGCCATAAAGACATCTGCGCGTGACCTTGTCTTACATGGCATTGTCAACCAATCAAATCGGCCGAGTATAATCAATGGAGTCCGCTTCTACGACTGCTGTAGTAATATAAATTGTCGTCTTAGTAGATCTAAAAAAGCTTCAAATATCAATTTTAACTGAATTTTAACTGATTTCCCCTAATAGATTTAATGCGGTTTTAAATAAGTGTGTATTTACTGCATTGCACGTGGCGTTGTAATATTTTGTGTAGTAAACATGACATTGACATGCGAATGAATGAATGAAATCGGCATGCTTTGTTTTTAAGTTGAAACGGAAGAAACAGGTACTTGCACTCGTCCTTATTGAAGATCTGGGATTTCTTCCACTTGTGAGAGAATTTCAGCGTCTTTCCACTCGTTCCGCTACGCTCCACTCGTGAAAAGACGGAATTTCTCACACTCGTGGAAGAAATCCCAGATCTTCAATAGGGACTCGTGTAAGAACCTATTAGACCTTTTAATACAGGTGACTGCTTAATAGAGGTGACCGCATGGGCAGTTTTGACTGTATTTATAATTTGCTTTCGAGAGTATAGATTTCAGACAACTTTAAGGACATTTTAATTTGGTTTTTTTAATTCGACTGCATATTCTAGATTAAGTAGGGTTAAGGTGTTTAACGCCACTTTCAACAATATTTCAGTTATTTCTTGGCGGTCACTTGTATCGGTGGAGGAAACCAGAGAAACCCACCGAAAGTCTCTGACAAACTTTATTACATAATATTGTATCGAGTACACCTCGCCATGAGATGGAATCGAACTCACAACGTTAGTGGCGATAGTCACTGATTGCACAGGTTGTTGTAATTCTAACTACCATGCGATCCGTCGTGTAGATTGAACCTGAGCTGAAATACACCTAAACATTTTAGATATTTCATTAACCAATGAAAATTTGTAATCGATGAAGCGGTTTATTTAATGCGGGTTTAGAACATTAGAAAATCTTTAAAAAAAAACATTGCTCTCAATGACAAATAGTGTTATTTATTACAATGATATACTGTTTCTAACCTGTCTGATTTCACAATGCAGCATTTCAATTGTCAGCACTTAATGCTACGAGTATTTGCTCTGTTCTGATTGTGTTTTGATTGATGCTGTGAGAGGATGGTTCGTTGTATGAATTAAGTCATGCAATGTTTGCATTGTAGAGTTTGTTTAATACAAGCAGTTAATAAAGCTATGTATCTATTATCTACGGTTTTATTCAATTAACTGAAATTGGTTCTAAACATTCTCCCTTACCAATGATGAAAATTGTCAATTTAAATTTATAGGGTAATATATGGTCAGTGTATTGTGCTACACAATAAAAACATAGATATCAATTTAAATAAGCACGATGCGTTTCTGGAAAACTTATCAGTTACGCTCATAGTCAAAAGATTGGAAACCAAATAGATATTGGGAGTAATATAACCTAAAGTCTTGTCGGTGAGAGAGAGGAAAGGGAAAAAATATACTTCAGATGGAAAGATCCATTGCCATTTGTGAAATGGATATTTCTTATAGGTGAACTAGTTCGTGAGGACGACAGTGTACTTTTTTGTAGCGTCAAGGTTATTTCATAAAGTAAATTGAACATCAGACGTGTTCTATTGATTGATTGATTTTTTTTGTGCTTAACGCCACTTTCAACAATATTTCAGACGTGTTCTAACAATCTCAGACATTCCTAATGGTGTATATATATATATATATATATATATACAACGTCTGAAAAACCAGTCAACGATCAATCTTACGGGGTGTTGGATCGTTACGGTATAACGATACTATACAAGTAAAACAATTATAAACGTCTAAAATGGTTTGTAAAACAACACCAAGTACACAAAACAAAGTGATAAAGAATTAAACACTTCGTAGAATGACAAAATTTTCGTCCCACCGAGGGACTTTATCAATGTCTACGTAGAATGACAAAATTTTCGTCCCACCGAGGGACTTTATCAATGTCTAATTAAATAAAAATTTTCGTCCCACCGCGGTGGGACGAAAATTTTGTCATTTTTATTTAATTAGACATTGATAAAGTCCCTCGGTGGGACGAAAATTTTGTCATTTTTATTTAATTAGACATTGATAAAGTCCCTCGGTGGGACGAAAATTTTGTCATTTTTATTTAATTAGACATTGATAAAGTCCCTCGGTGGGACGAAAATTTTGTCATTCTACGAAGTGTTTAATTCTTTATCACTTTGTTTTGTGTACTTGGTGTTGTTTTACAAACCATTTTAGACGTTTATATATATATATATATATATATATACGTCTGAAAATTAAACCAAACAGTGTTAGAATTAGATTTTAGAGCTGTTAAATTTTTGTTCTTCCCTCGACGGGATTTGAACCCACACCATTGATACACTGCAGTACCATTCGCTTAGCCTTACGTCCAGCGCCCTAGACCACTCGACCACATCCACTCCCTAAAAAAGTAGCTTCAATAATCGTAGTGTTACCTTTTTTTGTCGTAAGGCAAATCTAGGGATAGCCGTAAGACATGTGTATAAGCGTGTGTAGATGGTACATATATACTTAATATTATAATTTTACAGCAATCTAACTCAGCAATTTTTAATATATTGTATAGGATAATGAAGAATTCATTATACAGTCACAGGAAATAAATTATATTATACAAACGTCTAGAAGCAAGTGACAACCATACAATATATCTGTCCCACTGGATCTCAAAGTTACTTTAAAGGATACTAGGTTAATACTAAATATTATATACGTCTGAAAATTAAACCAAACAGTGTTAGAATTAGATTTTAGAGCTGTCAATGTTTTGTTCTTCCCTCGACGGGATTTGAATCCACACCATTGATACACTGCAGCACCATTCGCTTAGATATATATTAGATATATTTATGATTGCATAATATTTTTGAGCAAACTAATTTATCAAGTAATATATTTTATAGTTTGAAACATTGCTTCTGTACCAAGCAATATTAAATATTGGACAAATCAGTGAATGTAATATATATATATATATATATATATATAACCACTGAATTGTTACAACGAACGGAAAAATTACAGATTGAATACAATACGTTTTTTTCAACACTGAAACCATTGTTCTTCCTAATGAATGACAACTGTTACTGTTATCTATCTACAAAAAATAACTCTGGCATATTTATCTTTATTGATTACAATTTTTCATTACAAATGCGATCAATACTTGTTGATCTTCCTCTAACCATAATTATTTTTGCTTGCAATAAAACTGGGTCAAGAATCTCTCTTCGATGTAGGTGAATATTTGATTAATGATATTTGAAGCTTAAAAAATTGAACCTTATTGATGGTCGATCTTATAACCCATTACTGTACAATCACGAACCACTCCGCTAGCAAACCTCAATATCAAAAATACAAGAAAATAGGGATAGAAATCTATGAAAATACAGGTCTTGACTTAGACATACTAAAAATTGAGACGGACTGTATTCAATTAATGAATCCATATTCTCACCCAAGAAAACAATCGATGCAAACTTATGTTTTAAAAAATTGTCAATGACTTGCGGTAGATCGGTGGTTTTCTCGGGTTATGCCAGTTTCCTCCACCAATAAAAATGATCTCCACAATATAACTGAAATGTTGTTGAAAGTAGCGTAAGCATTCATAATCTAATCATGAAATGTACTGAACTATATAAAAGATATAAAAGGAACATATTCATAATTTAAGCATTCTAAAACACCCCAACAATAGACCCTCACGCATATTAAGACTTTGGCCAATTCTGTGTATCTAATTGGGAATATTTTAGAAAGGTTGTCTTTCCAAAACACTTTGCTATTGACGAAAACAAATGAACGTCTAACAAAATTTAATATTCCCGACATACACATATTGACATCGTATCAACGTCCTCGGTTGTCGTGGTGTAATTGATTACACAGTTGACTTACGAATATGCCTGGCGCTTATTCAATCAAAGTTTCCTTGACATATAAAACTTTCCAGTTGCAAAACATTTCAAGGATGAATTCTTGTATTGAAAGCTTACAACACGCAATTGGTTGAAATTGATATAGAAATTAAGGATAATAAACAGGAAACAATCAGAGAATAAATAAGGCCCTAATTATTTCAACGCTGACAGGAAAATTGTGTAATCTAGAAAGTACAGACTTTTTATGAACAACAATTTTACAAAATCAACAAAAAGGGACCATATATATATCACTTCAAACCATTGAAAACACAACCACACAAAAAAAGACTACGAAATATGCAGACAGAAATTCAGGTCCTGGCGTGCAACAGGCATACAGAAGTGGCGATGTTACACCGATTAATGAGATCCCAACCCTCCCAGGTGAAAGCAATATTGAAGCCAACAAGATAATGGATAATGTCTTGCTTTTACCAAATTATGCGTTAACAACGATGGGATTAGTGGTCGAATGATTAAGGTCGCTGACTTCAAACGGCAAGCCTAACACCACTAACATGGTTTCGAGGGTTTGAGTTCCGTTACCCATCTTAAGTGTTAAAAATTTCTGACAACTTTCCGAGGCCAAGGGTTTCATCAATGTGTTCGTTTTATCTTCACAGTGTTCCTCTGCAAATAAATAACTACATGTATATAGTTGACAATTACTCACAGTGACGTTAAAGACAAATAAAGCAACCAAACTCTGTTGACTGTCTTGGGCTTTCTGAATAGATGATATATATTTTTGTTAAATCAATTAACAAATAGTTGAAAGCAAAGGTACAAAAAAAAACTATAATTTTTAATTGCCAGACATACGCCTGTGTGTGAGAATAGGACTAGCAATTGCATAGAAAATATAAACGATTTCGGAGTACTTGGTTAGGCTTTCCAATATTAATAAGAGCTTCATAATTTATTTTTGTTAATTATGTCCCTAATCGTCCCTTTACTGGAAAATGCTTTATCTTCTCTGCGCTCACCATATAGTACATTATATAGAGCTAGAGTACTTATAGTATTATTGTTCTCCCCGTTGGTAATACAAAATTCTCACAAACATTTAGTAAGATTTGTTCCATGAATAAGTTGGTAAGATTTGTTCCCATATGTAAGCTTAAAAGATATGTTCCCATAATAATCATATATAATACAACTTAGAAGCAGTTTGGGGGTCGTCGTGGTCGTGATCGTATGGTAGTTGGATTTACAACTACATATACAATCAGTGCCTATCACCACTGATTTTGTGAGTTCGAATCTCGACCAGGGCGAGGTGTACAGCATTATGTGATAACGTTTGGTGGTTTTCTTCCGGTCCTCCGGTTTCCTCCACGAATAAAACTGACCGCCACGATATATCTTAAATAGTGTTGAAAGTGGCGCTAAACACCATCAAACAAACAAAGAAACAAACACATTATTAAAATGATAAACATTAAGCTAAAATTTGTCATCGTGATGCGGCTTTGATGTCTATGGTGTTTAACGCCACTTTCAACAATATCGTTGAGGTCAGTTTTATTGGTGGAGGAAACCGGAGTACTCGGAGAAAACCACCAACCTGCCGCAAGTCACTGAAAAACTGTATCAAATAATGTTGTATCGAGTAGGTTTGTTCCATAAATAAGTTGGTTAGATTTGTCTCATAAATAAGATTAAAAAATATGTTCTCATAATAATCATGTATAATCTCACATAGAAGCATTATTCAAATGACCCATGAAAAGCTAACCACGATGTATACACAAACACAAAACACGTATAAGACGTGAGCCCTCCTACAAACAACTGGAGGTAAAGCCATTATTTACTAAAAACATAGATATCAAATTTAGTACGCACGACGCATTTCTGGAATCACCGATACCTTCATCAGGTACGCTCGAAACCGAAATATTGGAAAATCAAATATATGTAATATTAAAAAAAACTTGGGGGGGGGGGGGCAAAAAACCAAAGGACTTAAACGGGGAAGGCAAATTTGGCCTAAATCACTCATGTCTGACGGAGGAGATTACTACATTTGTAAAATTGCATAGAAACTAAACATCACTAACGACAACGAAATAGGAATTAAAAACCAGATTCCGAAAACTGAAAGTATTTGAGCTAACTCTATATGGCAAGGTATGCAGTTACAATAACGTTGGCGGAATGATTACTTTGTGGCGAAAATAGAGGGGTGTATCCTTGTAGATTCCGTGGCAACGGTCATTTTAAATAGTAGCATAAAACAATTCATTAGACCACACAATAACATTCATTTATGTTAATCTGGTTTGAGATAAAGTGTAGTATTAAGTCGGATTTTAATCTCATATTCTAATTAGTGAGAGAAATGATGACTTGACTGTTTCCCCTTCGCACAAGAATCCATATAGAGAAAGGTATTTTGCCGGTTCTTATACTTGTTCAATAAAAGAATCGTCTATAACTATGACTAGATTATTGTCTGCGGTTAGAGAGGGACTACAATAATACTGTGACAAAGTCTATTCTCGCAGTAGCCTTAAGCAAATGTGGATACTGAAAAACTCTGAAGACATTCTGGACGATTTTAATTCTCATTCTTTTTCGAAAATTTCACATATCCAAACATTTGACTTTTCTATTTTCAGATTTCTTTACAAAAACACTACTCACCCAATGATATTTGAGGGTTAACATTTTGCTCGCGTGTTGAAAACATTTGCATGACCGGGTCATTTCATTAAGAGAAGAGACTTAAACCCATAAGCCTGGTTTAACCCGCCACTTGTTTTATTGAAGCGTCTGTACCAAGCCAAGAAAGTGAACGATCATGTATATCGATTTAACCTCTGTTTGTACGATATTTCGATTGGATTCTGGAACTGTTCCGACAGTGTGGCATTTTCTGTTTTTCTAGATTTGGAACTGTTCCGACAGTGTGGCATTTTCTGTTTTTCATATAATTTTTATCCATCCTGGTGGATTTCGAATGTGAATGAAAAACACTCTTATGACACAAAGAGGAACTGTTTTAATGTAATTATGTCACTGGTTTCTCTGAGAATATATTGAAAACCGTCCGTATCTGTAGAATGAAATCTATTAATGGTGTTATGGTACAATGACCACCTTAGATACACTTGGTAGTGGATTATGCAAGGAAACATATGATCATATTCAAATTAGGGAGAAAATGACATTTCTTAACAGTTATATCTAATCAGGAATCATTTCCTTTCACATTTCCTGCTGAATTTCATTTGGAAGGAGAAATCCCAATACACACGAAAAACGGGCATTAAAGAATTAATAGATGACTAAGTAATGGCTTGACCACGAAAAGGGAGGTAGATTCCATAGCAACCAAATAAAACACCTGATAGAAAGTTTGTGTCCCAAGGTTTATTTTTATTGAATGAAACTTTAGCATGATGAATTCTTGATATATGCCGTATGACGATCATTCCTAAGATGTTGTACTAAATATATGGCAGACCAAGGTCTCTTGTGAGGAAACGTGAAAATCCAGTGAACAACCTGTATTTTCCGCCCAGAAAGAAAACCCCTTCTTATATATATCGTATATCAACAATAAAGTTAGAATGTTTAAACAAATAAGTGAATTATCATCTCATTGTGAGGAGAAATCTGATAGTTTTCTACTTTCATAGTTATATTTAAGAGGCTATATAATCTGTAATACAATATATCAAAAGAAATTACAGGTACTAAAAAAGACATTAAAGTACTAATGTTATCTTACCTTCATTAGTTTCCAATATTTTATGACGGTCTGTTAAAGGTATAGAGTACATTTCTAGACATCTGGCATTTTCACATTTCTATGCTGGACTATGTACATAAAAGAAACAAAAAAATAATAATCTATAAGTAGTGACCTTTTAACTTATACTAAAAAACAATAATAAGTTAAATAATAAGCTAAATCTATATTAAGTCTATAATTAAAAAGATATTGATAGAACTAACAAATAATTACATGTATATAGCAAGTAATAAGACCACTCCAGCTCTAATTTATCTTAAGGAAGTTTACCAGCATATTTATATTAATAAGATATTTCCAAACATAACATATTCTTTCGTCATTTGTTTATGAAAAAGCTAAATATAAGATTACTTGATATAAATTTTCGCCCACGGTTTGTGTGTTGTTTTTGTTGATTAACTTTAGATTTCCATGTAGAGTTTGCATTTTTCTCCTTTTTCCTTTGGTCACTGTATTTTCTCTGTCCATCTTCGACTAAGGGACCGACCATTTAACTTGAAGGGGGTGGGGTTATGGTATTTTGCTTCGTTCAGATATTTTTTTTCGGACAACACGAGAGTTAGAATATTTATTTTTTTTGTCGCGAAATTTTTTCAGAATTTAACATTAGATTATATGACAAAAACTCTGAATCAGATTATTTTTTTTTTCCTCCACCAAAATCAGAATATTTTTTTCAGCAACATTGGGAATCAGAATATTTTTTTAGAAAAAAACCATAACCCCCCCCCCCCCTTTTCAAGTTAAATGGTCGTTCCCTTACGGCTTCTGATTATCACTACCAAACTTTTCTTATGCCATTTTTGAAGCATATAGTAAGCGTTCAATTAGAGAGGGATGCATCACTTAATACCGATAACTTGTTTACATTAACATCTTGATTGTTTTTCAATTCGTGTGTATATTGGTGTAATTCATGAAGCGGGATAATTTGCTTTGTCAGAAATATTGTTTTGGTAGGTTTTGTATTGTTGTAGGTTTGCTGTTTTTGGCATTCCGAATATCTCTTCTGACTAAACTGATTCACCATTGTTATAATGTTATTACTTGTATATATGTATTTTTACTGAAATCAGTGTATTTACTGAGTACATAAAGACGTACATATAAACTTGTGTTTTATACGTCTACAAGATTTTAAAAGTCTCATGGCACCCCATGTCTCATTTATAGAGATGTGTGATAGACACTTGTCGAACACGGGACGCGTTGTAGACAACCAATAAGAAAAATTCCAAATGTTTAATGTGCTTTACTATTATGTGTAAATGCTACAAATTGCTGGCATGCATTTTGCATACAAACACAACATGTGTACATTGTGATGATGTATATCAAGCTAATTAAAATTAGACGTTTGTTGTATCTTTTTTATTCTTGGGCGATACCCTAACATGGGTCATCTCAGGTAACCTCTGATTCATCTTTGATCGTCCAATCATATGCAAGACAGTTAAATATATTGACCAATAGGACAAAAGTTCTTGATGTGTACTCGGTCTTGATACCTAAATATTCAGTAGGATCATCGCTTTTTGGTTGAAACTGTGAACCTTGACGCGACCCCATACAAATAATATTTACAAACTCTCCTAGTAGTGTCAACAAATTTGAAACTATGCCACCTATTGGAAATGCAGACCATGACATTTTCTATGCCGAATGTTCATTAACACTTAAAAGAAAGAAGAAACCAACTAGAAAAGTCTATAAATATAATAAAGCAAACTGGGTCAACATGAAAAATGATATTATTAAAATCACAGAAAACATAACATCACAATATGAAACAGCTACATCTGACAATCTCTGGAAAATATTCAAAGAACAGCTTCTTAATTCCACGGAAACTAACATACCACACAAACTAACAACAGGAAAGAAAAAGCTCCCATGGGTTGATGATCAACTAAGCCTACACAGGAAAAGAAAGAACAGTGAAGCTCAGATGAAAAAATATAAACATATTAAGAAAAGCATATTGGGAATACATAGAAAAAATGATCTTTAACATCCCCGATCAAGAACCAGATGAATGCAGAAAGAAACAACCAAAACACCTCTTCAGCTACATCAAGAGTATGAAAACTGATAACACAGGTATTGCCGCTCTTAGAAAAGATGGCATCCTAACTGATAACACCAAAGATAAAGCAGATAAACGAAATGAACAATTCAAAAAGGCATTTTTGATAGAAACCTCTAGTGAACAAATACCAGACAAAGGCAAATCTTCTTATCCTCTAATGAATAACATCGCAATCAGTGAATCCGGGGTAACCAAACTACTTCAAAATATAAACCCACATAAAGCAACAGGTCCAGACGAAATATGTGGCAGAGTGATGAAAGAACTAAGCACTACCATTTCTAGACCACTAACACTCATTTTCCAAAAAAACACTCGAAACAGGAAAAATACCCTACGACTGGAAACATGCAAACGTCTGTCCAGAGACAAACACAATGCAATCAACTACAGACCAATCTCATTATAAACCGGTATCATGGAGCACATCATAGCTAGTAATCTCATGTAACATCTTGAAAGCAACAACATCCTTTACGATCTGCAACATGGTTTCCGCTCCTCAAGATCGTGCGAAACACAACTGATATCATTTATACAAGAACTAGCTAAAACAACTACGATAAAATACAAACTGATGTCATTGTGATGGACTTTGCCAAGACCTTTGACAAAGTCCCTCACAAAAGAATACTTTACAAACTGAAATACTATGGCGCAGACACCAATACCCTGAACTGGATAGAAGGCTTCCTTACACTCAGAACACAAACAATCATATTGGATGGTGAAAAATCTGAAAAAATACATGTAACTTCTGGCGTTCCACAAGGCACTGTTCTTGTTCGATTCTTTTTTAAGTATACATAAATGATTTCCATGAATATATCAAACACAGCACCTTAAGACTATTTGCGGCTGACAGCATAATCTACAAGACAATTACAGATGAAAGTGACACACACAAAGTACAAGAAGATGCAAAATGGGAAAATGACTGGCTTATGCAATTCCATCCTGACAAATGCTCAGTCATGCACATAACAACTAAGAAGAACCCTATACATTACAAATACGTACTCCATCAACATACTCTCCAAACTGAATCTTCAACAAAATATCTAGGCGTCACAATCCAATCAGATCTCAAATGGAATAAACACATAGACAACATCAGTTCAACAGCAAGCAAACATCTTAACTTTATTAAACGTAATCTAAAAGTAAATTCAAAGTCAGTGAAAGAGAAAGCATATGCATCTTTGATGCGACCAAAATTAGAATACAGTAGCTGTGTCTGGGACCCTCATACCAAATCTAACATCAGTAAACTCGAAATGGTCCAACGCAGAGCGGCCAGATACACCTGCAATAGATTCCATAACACCAGCTCTGTCACGAACATGCTTACAGAACTCAAATGGCCACAATTACAACTGAGAAGAACAAGAACACGCCTCATATTCTTCTACAACATTATACATCATCTAGTTGCTATATATCCAACCAACCTACTAGTACCATCTGACAGTAGAACACGACAATACACACACAGCTACTCATATAGACATATCCATACAAGCTTAGACTCATAAATACTCCTTCTATCTGAAAACCATTGTACAGTGGAACCTGCTCCCAGCTGCTGCTGTACAATGTCCCACACTTGACAGCTTCAAAGAACAGATGCCCACTATCTGTTCTCCAACAACACATCTAATTATCAGTCAACAGTACATAGTTTTAACCACACTGCACCACTGTATATAGTGGGGTCCGACCTATAATCCGACAGTCCGATAGTCCGACAGTCCGACGGTCCGACAGTGCGATAGTCCGACGGTCCGATAGTCCGACAGTCCGATAGTCCGACAAATGCTATATCTCTTTGAAAGTTAACACTATAACATGTGTAATATGGGGCCAGAAACCGAACCGTTTACTCACCAAAGAAAGGTCCAGAACATCGGAAACACGATATCATAGATGGACAAACAATTGGCAGGGCCACACAAGAGCTAAAAAAAACCACATATATGAACAACGCGGACTCCATAAAGACCTGGATCCAATCGTGATGAACCGGTAGTGTAAGTATCCCGTATATTTTTTAGTAGCGACTACTTCAGGCTTTATTTAAGTAGCGTGTAGCCGAGTCCAGCCAAGAAAAGTCACTATTAAAAAGAAAGATGAAATAAATGAATACACAAAAAAAGAAATACAAAAAAAAAGGAAAAGCCAAAAGGAGAGCGTACCAGTGTCCCCCGCCCTTTATCATGGAATATTTATGTTAAAAAGCAATGTCGACACACCAATAGAGCTGGATACAATAATGTGTGCGAATTGATTGATTGATTGATTGCTTAAGGTCCAGCAAGCAATATTTCAGTCATTTTCAGGATGAGAAAAGTTTGTAAACAAAAAATCAAAAAGAGGGGACTCTGGGATGGGTCAACATGGGCAACGGCTTAACACGGGAACTTGTTTTTCTGTCTCTTCCGACGACAAGTTGGTTCTATTTTTATTCCCCGGGATTCCGACGGGTGACCCTGCTATAGTCGCCTTCTACGACAAACGCATATATAAAAAGTTACGATTGAAGGAATTGTCCCTAAGTGACCCTTTATATCACGGAAAGAAACAGCATCGGAATATGACAAAATAAACAACTGTGCCATGATACGCCCCCCCCCCCCCTCTTTTATGACAATTGAAGGTCGGTTGCTCAGCGTGAGAACAGTAATTATTAATATTCTGCACTTTTTTAAACCAATTAATTGTATATACATGTACCATATGAAAACTGGCGTTTTCCAAACTGACTAAAATCACACCTCTCACTTGCTCCCCCTTTTATCAATACAATGTATGTCACGACGTGACCTATCAGTAACAGGGGGAACAGGTGAGAGATGTTATCGTACGAGGCGTGGACGGACGGACGAACAGCGGTATGCCATAATAAGCCCATATTTTGACGAGCGTATAAAAATGAATGGCCCATATCCTGAAATTACGAATATATCATTTTTGGCCAAATTATTTTTCAAAACTTTCATCAGTTTAAAGCATTTGTCGGACTATCGGACTGTCGGACTATCGGACCGTCGGACTATCGGACTGTCGGACTATCGGACTGTCGGATTATAGCTACGGCCCCGTATATAGTTATCACCTTTATTTGAACGTTATCATAATTTTTTTTACCCCACGCATGCACGGCACATAATCGTCAATAAGATGACGGTGTGCGGAAATTGAAAGAAGGAGAGGATGTCGTAATAGATGTTGCATGTTGACAAAGAAAAAGAAATATAATAAGACAAGCATCTAATTTTAATTAGATTGTGACATTTTGAATTGATTTGTATTCGCCTTGAAACAGGAAAGTAAATCCCATCAAAGGATCGCTTTTCTTCCGGCTTCTAAAGTTCGTACAAATAAATGATGTATTTGCCGACAATGTACGTATATTGTCTATATGTAATAAAAGAAAGGAAAAGGTTCACCAAACGAGTGTTTATTCGTTTTACATGGATACATTCACCTTGTACTTGTACTAAGATATCTGCTTACTTGTACTAAGATATCTGCTTACTTGTACTAAGATATCTGCTTACTTGTACTAACATATCTGCTTACTGTGTACATGTTATTCATTATTTTCAGCACTAAAACATTGTTTACATTAAACATAAAATTGTCAATGGCTGACGTACCTCTTAAAAGATGATTGGTTGTTTTTGTTTTTAAGGTGATCAAATATAAAAGAATTAAAGGGGAAAAGATGTTGAAATTTGTGTGGGAATATGGCGAGGTGTTGCAATTTGACCTTGATAATACATTTCCAAGATGGTTTATTTAAAAAAAAAACACAGGTAGAAATACTACAAATGTTACAAATGGAGGGTGTTTTTGGTGGGATCCGTGTTGCTTATCTGATATTAGGTATCTGGGATATGTTTTCTGTTTTGTTTGTCTTCGTTCTGTGTCTTGTACCCAATGTTGCCTGTTTCTGTCAATTGTTCATTCTTGATTGTCACTTCGGTTTTCTCTAACGTTTATTTATTTAAAGAGAAGTATTACAGTTTGAAATCACGTGACTTGTTATGTTCCATTATTTGAATTGAATATGTAAAAGTAAATTCCTTTCTAACGCTTGTCTGAGAAAAGCGATGAAATAGCAATAAGTAATGTAAAAGAATCAATATCGATCAATGTGCTTTCATCGGAAGATTGTCTTCACTAACCCCCATTTATCACAATGTCACGCAAAGTTAAATTTAATTGTAGAAACGCATTATGACTGTAATTACCGCAATTGTCTGTGAATAATAACTAATTAATACAAAGTTAAAATTTGAAAGTAAATCTCCTTAATTAATTATGAAATAAACATGAAAAAAATATATAAAAAATGGCTATGATAAAATTTCATTAGAACAGTCCGACTTTCGCACCTAATAGTCGATTCCGAATTAATTACCTTTATCAAGTAAATTGGTTGTTTTTGGTACTTAAACCAACAAACAGAGGATTAGATTATTATGATTTTAGTTTGGGATCATTATGTTATGTTTAATCTGTGATTCACATATATTTGTGGGGACCGTCGTGATCGTATGGTAGATGGATTTCCAAAATACATGTGCAATCAGTGCCTATCACCACTAATGTTGTGATAAAGTTTGTCAATGACTTGCGACAGGTCGAAGGTTTTTTCCGTGTACTCCGGTTTCCTCCACCAATTAAACTGACAGCCACGATATAACAGAAGTGGCGTTAAGCACCATAAACCATAAACCAACTGTATATTAGTGACCAACACGAATTTCATGTAGGATGATGTTCCTGTCGTTCAATATTGATATGGGGGTACCACTTATGGAGCAGGCACTGCGTAACCTTCCAGAGCACTTGTGTTCATCCCCCCGGTTATTTTACGGGGTTCGTGTTGCTCAATCATTAGTTTTCTGTATAGTGTGTCGTAGATCATTGTGTTTTTGTCCCTTTTTCTGTTTGAACATTGTAGTATCTGTCCCTTTTTCTGTTTGAACATTGTAGTATCTGTCCTTTTTTCTGTTTGAACATTGTAGTATCTGTCCTTTTTTCTGTTTGAACATTGTAGTATCTGTCCCTTTTTCTGTTTGAACATTGTAGTATCTGTCCTTTTGGTTACCCCACTTGTACCTTCAATTCTTTCTTGGAAATTTTCTTGGATATTTGCCAAAAAACAATTAGCACGATTCTAATATGATTGAACTCATACAACCTGACCAGGTAGTATCTGGGAATTCGTATGTAGTATGTAGAATCTAAAATCAAGCTGTACAAGCCGATAAGGATAATATAATACAACATAGGTGCAAGTAAGAATAGTTTTGTCATGGAATTTATTACCTATGAACAAAACGTAATTTAATACTTCCTATACATACATAATATGTAAAGTTTTTTTTCGATATTTACAGACAGAAATGTGTTTGACTTGACTAATTGTTTACTCTTACAAGTTTCAATTAATGTTTAATTTATAAATATAAGTCATATTATTCACACCTATTTTCTACAGGGTTAATAAGTATTTATTTTGCTTATTCTTCAAGCATATTGTTTATTTTACAAACTAGTTTAAGTAAACAAGGAATTTCTCAGACGCAGTTAGTTCATTCTATCAGCTTAACAAGTGTTATATCATAAATATCTAGTATATCTCCATGTCAAAACCAGTTAACATCGTAGAATTTATGCCAGACATGGAGTGAGTGAGTGAGCACTTGTAGCGCCAAATTAGCACTTATTCAAGAATTTCGATAATATAATGATGATTATGTCCACTGTGTACATGACCAACACGCTTAATTGAATGTTTATAGTCCTAGCTTACTGAAACAACAAATAGAGGGTAGACATGGCGCTCCACTCGGACACATTATCCAAATTCCGAGCCAATAATTTCTTTTATCTTACTCATAATGTTGGATGCTTAGCTGAGAAGCTAGCAAATTCCAATTTTATAGTCTTTGGATTGATTCTAATGGGGCTCGAACCCACGATCTACCACACCACTCTAGACTCACATGCTAACCATTACACCACCTATGCGGCTTGCCAGGTGTGCTAGAAGTGACATTGATTATTGTAAATTTATAATGTAGATTCAAAATACAATACTCTCATTTCTTACTATCAATATTTAAATGAAATTTCCTTTCATTGGATTACAAGTAAATAGAATTAATTGATTAATTTATTTAAATTTTGACATTTATATGCTCACTTTGTATAGCTTTCTTCGCCAAAAAAATCTCAATTTCCAAATATTAGCAAGTAGACTCCAAATGATGAAATTGAAGTGGAACAATAATGTTATACAAGCTACTTTAACTCAATATAAATCTATTGGAAATTAAACATTTAGGTGATCTCGATCAAATGCTTAAACGAAGCAATCTTGTATGCATTTGGTCGGCTGTCTTTAGAATTCTTCTTAATGGCAACCGTTTGGTTTGCTTTTGTTTTTTGCTTGATGGTGTTTAATGCCACTTTCAACAGTATTTCAGTTATATCGTGGAGGTCAGTTTTATTGGTGGAGGAAACCGGAGGACCTGGAGAAATCTACAGACCTGTCGCAAGTCACTGTCAAACTTTATCACATAAAGTTGTACACCTTGCCCTGATCGAGATTCGAACTCACAACATCAGCGGTGGTAGGCACTGATTGCATAGGTAGTTGTAAATCCAACTACCATACGACCACGACGGCCGTTTGGTGAAGAAATACGACATATTGACGGACGATGTCAGACAACATTTTTCACTACCCCTGTTTATGCCCTTTAGTTTTCTTGGTCCCAAAGACTTTTAAGTTATTTGCCTTTTCATATATTTTAATTGGGCGTACCGGATGACGGTTATTCCAGAAATACGTCGTGAGCACCAAATTAGATATCTCGGTTTTTATTACGACCGAATAGCCCACCATACTCCCACTTTTCTACCTATAGGATTTATTGTTTGCAACACGGAGTCTGTTTCTCAGTAAATCAAAGGTCAACCAAACTAGGTATAATCAACTATATATAGCTACTGAAATAATCTGATGTCTTACATGATGTCCACACAAGTCTGCAATTGTCTTACAAATTGCTATCTTTGATATACAGTAAAAGCTAAGTGACAAACAAATCTGTTGTAAGCGTTCTAGCATTTAATGTGATGTATGTAATTTATACTTCATTGACTTGCGCAAGGTCGGTTTGTTATCCTGTTACATTTTGGATTCCTCCGCCTTTAAAATGTACTCCTACGATATAAATATTAGGTATGAACACTGGACAGAAGAGATAAATGAAGACGGTGCACTCTATTCCTCATTATAAGTGTACCATTAATATGTCAACCGACACTGGTAAATTATATATCATTGGCACAAATGAATTGATATATGTCACTAGCCTTTGGTATGCAACATTACTTGACGCCCTTTGCTAAAATTTATTGAATATTGAGCAATAACTTGATTTATACAAACCCAAAACGTTGTTCCTGTACGCCTAAGTAGAAGAACGCCAAAGGACGTAATCATGATAAAAGACGCCATTCAATTTAACATTTTTACTTCGAATGCCTAATCAAGGAATTAGGCATAAATAGCAACACCGCTAGTAATACCACATACAAACCAACTTCGTTCGACAAAGATGAAATCCTAGCTAACCACAGATCCTTCAAGACCTCTTTAAACATTCCCTCTGGTAAAGAGTCTGAGGATTTACCCTATTTATATTGGATACCTAAACTCTATAAAAGACACCATACAAAGAAAGGTACATAGCGGGATCATCAACTTGTTCGACGAAAGAATTGTCTATTCACCTGACAAAGATTCTGTCTGCAGTAAAAGAGGGACAACAGAAATATTGTGAAACTGTTTACTCGCGTAGTGGCATAAATCACATGTGGATTTTGAAAAACTGTAAAGATCTTTTGGATAACCTTATATCAAGATCTTTCTCTCAGGTATCCTCCATCAAAACTTTTGATTTTTCAACTCTATATACCACCCTACCGCATGACAAATTAAAAACCCGCTTAAAAGAAACAATTCACAAAGCTTTCAGTCATAGAAACTATGGCTCAAAATTTGTTGTGTTAGGCTACAATTCCACATATTTTTCAAACAAAATTCAAAAAGGTAAAACATGTTACTCCGAGGAACAAGTGATCAGTATGCTGGAGTTCCTCATCGATAACATATTTGTCTCCTTTGGAGGGACACTGTTTCAGCAGGTCGTCGGTATACCAATGGGTACACATTATGCCCCTCTTCTAGTCGATTTATTTTTATACTCATATGAGTCGGAGTTTCTTCAAAAGCTTGTAAAAGATAAGAAGATTCATGAGGCTAGAGCCTTTAATTTCACAAACAGGTATATTGATGACGTTTCATTTATCAATAATTCTAGATTTGCAGAATTTCTTCCATTGATATATCCTCCAGAGCTGGAAGTTAAAGAGACCACAGATACAGCTTCGTCCGCATCATTTTTGAACTTATACCTCGAATTTGACGACAGTGGTCAACTCAGTACTAAAATTTATGATAAACGGGACGACTTCAATTTTAAAATCAGAAATTTTCCAAATATGTGTAGCAATATACCAGCTTCTCCTGCATATGGTGTTTACATCTCGCAATTGATTCGCTATGCAAGGGCCAGTAGCAATTATTCTGATTTCCTGAAACGTCATCTTTATCTGAGAAACAGGCTACTGGACCAGGGCTATAACAAGATTCGCCTTATTCGATCTCTTAAAAAGTTTATATTCCGATACCAAGATCTTGTCGAAATATATTCCGTCTCTGCAGAGACGATAATAAAAGATGGATTTTCATATAGTGAAAATGTATAAAGATAAGGAAGTCAACAAAAATGTCAAAAATATTTTTCTATCAATGTGTGACGTAAGAGTGTTTTTGACATTTACCTCACTGAATTTGGTACTGCTTTGACAACTATTTTACCTATTTTGTTCCAATATTGTTATAAATACTGTTATAGTGACAGCCGGAACCTTTGAGCCGTAATGAAAGCGGAAGGTTTGGCGCTTTAAAATCTGATTCAACCCACCATTTCTTTAGAAATGCCTGTACCAAGTCAGGGTCGTTACAGTTTTCACAGTTTTCCGGTTGTTGACTGATTTTGTCTGTTTATATACTTATGAGTTTTTACTTTCCTTTGGAAGATTACTCGCAGTTCGGTAATTTTGTTATTACCCTTATTGTATTGGCAAGTATACCAATGTATATGTATTATTGAATTCGCAATGAAAAAATTTAATATTTGGTGAATTTATCAAATACACAAGATAAAGCCTATTTCATAAATCAATCATTTAAATCGAATGCAGTGTTCTAAATGACACGATCTAGATTCATATACAGTACAGACATACAAATACAATAAGAACACAATCGTGGTCCATATAGAGAATAAAAGCTGTTACTCTGGATGAGTTAGATTCTCATTTCTATTTAATGACACTGATAATAATACAGTTAATAAAACAGAGATTCACAAACTTATATTAGAAATAATTTGCATGCAATGAGACATGACAATTCCGTGTCTGATCCTTTTGTCATTGTTTAGACAATAACATATGCTTAAAATAGACAATTCCGTTTAGACCAACCATTTTATGATGAAGTGATGACTAAGTCATAGCTTACCGAAACCATGGTTGAGTAATGTGTGAAATAAAAACACTACCGGTACATACTATTCCATAAGAACACGCTCTTAAATTAAGTATTAATCGAGATGATGCTACACAAGAAGAGAAAATTACCATTGACCACACATTGACTGTTCTCGATAGACGAATCCTAGGTATAGCCCATCTCTTATCTGACAACACTGAACCAGTGTGAAGAGGAGTAGGGTTGGTTGGTTTATCGTGCTTAACGGCTGCTACGGTTACTTGGGAATATCTGAGTATAGGAACAAATTCGGATACAACAAAAATCCCAAAACAACATGAGTAAAATGTAAAATGAAATAAATCAAAAGTAAAAATTAGATAAAGACGAACTCGAATAAAAGCAGTGAGTGAGGCCAGATGCATCGCAAGGCTTATACAATTATTTCCTGTTTCATTCATAGAACCCATCTTGAAGTGCTAGATCCACAAAAGATCATGTTAGAAACATAGTTTACATCAGTTGTGGAAATTCATATAGTTTATGCCAATATAGAAGGACTCGATAATGAACTTTTCTTTGATGCAATCAGGAAATGATATTCTATCAACAGTGGTACTAAAGCACGAATATACCAAATTCAAAAAATATATATGCATTTTGCTGTCAGGTAGAAGCGATTTCGTCTTAATCTAGTCATATACCCCATGTCGGTTCGAATACAAAATGTAAAATAATAATTGCTCCCTCCAAAACATTTTTTTCTTGGAAAATTTTAGAGAAAAGGTGAATCGTATATAACCCACTTTTAAAACAATCCATGTTTATAACCAGAAACAAATTCGAACATGATTTTCCGCATGCTTACATGACATTGCTCGGAAATGGCAAATGTCTGATATCTCGGAATCATACACGACACGTATTTTATTTACCTAAAGCTAGATTTAAACTTTCAAGTCAATCTAATATAAAGAACAATGGTTAATGCCTGCAAATAATAACATTCAATTTTTCACATAATTACACCTTATATTTTTACTTCATGTAGGTGTATTTGCATAAGATTTAACTTTTTTTCATGGTATTTGCAAAATCGTATTTGCCGTTTTTACCCCTCACCGAGACGCTTGTAACAAAATTTGTAAAACGTTATCAGTTGTGCGTTTTATGTAACAATCGTATTTGCCGTTTTTATCTTTCACCGAGACGCTTGTAACAAAATTTGTAAAACGTTATCAGTTGTCTGTGTGTGTTTTATGTAACATCATTCGGTAGAATTAAACAGATACATCATGCAAGGGTTTATATAGTAGGAAGGATATGAATCTCGGGAGATTTAACATAGATTGCATGTAAGTATGTTGCGTGGCGAGATTATCCATAGTGCAATTCATTGACGATGCGCGTGCCTTGATTAATTGTGGAAATTTTTATCGCTTCAACATTTTAAATCAGTATTTATAAGTATATAAAACCATAATTACAGGTATAAAGTGATAATATCTGTCCTAAATAACAATCATTAATAAAGTATCGACTTTTTGTAGATGTATCACCCATATTACATCAATAATTGACATTAATCGATTTGCCCTTTTAACCTTCATAATTCCGCCTATTATGGGCGGTCAAGACTCGAATTTAAATTTCAAACTCCTCACTTCTCTCATCATACCGAATATTGAAGCGGAGCCGTCATTTTTGTGATAATATAAATATTTTTCAATGTATAGAAGGAGTTTATTGAAAAGAGTGCTCCCGATTGGTTTCTTTGTTTTATTATTTTTAATATGTTTTTAGATATATGAAACTCTACTGTACTTTTTTTTTAATTTTACGTGTATGAGGAGTGATACAGAAAAAAATCAAAAAAACTTTTCCATTGAACCTATATCGGCAAATCCAAGGATTGTTTTGTGTAGTGTAGTATATAGACGATGTATAACACGAACTTTGGTGTAATTGGTTGATTTTCCTACGAATTCTCAAGGCATTTCAAAATAAATGAATTAATTTTTGCACTGTTGTAGCATAAAACCTCGCCACGCGAGATAAAGCGAGAAAATACGATATTCGAATCCTTCCTACTGTATAAATCCTTGCATCATGTTAGGTCCTGAAAACGACAAACAAAAGGTACTATTTATTTAGCCAGTGTTCTAAATCATATTCGGTGTAATTAAACAGATATATCATGTTTGGGAGGGGTATTTGCGAAAAACACCAGTCTTGAGACTAAATTTCCATCGCCATTCGGTTCGGGAAATGTTTAGTCTCTCGACTGGTATTTTTCGCAAGTACCCCTCCCAAACATGATATATCTGTATATAATTACAACCTAAGAAATCCGAGAAAATTGAAATAACACAATTAATAATTAATTTACAGAATATTTCAAACAGAATATAAAAGGAAGAAAAAGAAATTATTCATTTCGTTATCTTTCAAAATGTTATTATTGGATTTGACATGTCAGAATAGTTACTTCCTTCTTCCTGTTACATACATGATTACCAAGAACAATAGTGAAATTGATTGAAAAAAAAAATACAGGTATGCTAGAATTCATTTTTTTTTCTTTCCTGTTACATACGTGATTACCAAGAATAATAGTGAAATTAAAAAAAAATACAGGTATGCTAAAATTTCGTTTTATGTATGTTAAAGCATAAGCTTCTTAATTAGCAAGAATCAAAGATTATTTGGTCTCTCTAGTAATGTCAATATTCAATATCGTTAATACTAAACATTTAATTAAAAAAATAAGATCCAGGTATGCTAAAGTTTCTTGTTGTGTCTGTTAAAACATAAACTCCCTAATTAAAATAAAGCAAAGATTATTTGGTCTCTTTTGTACTGTAATGTCAATATTTAATGTGTTTGACTTTAAAACATAATCCATATCATCTCGTTAAAACTAAAGATTTATTCAAAATAAAATGTAATGTTGCAATAGTATATATATCATACTTACCTAAAATCACAATATATTTGGAAAATCTTCACTATGTTGGCATAATCCATATCATATCTTTAAAATTAAACATTTAATCAAAATAAAATAAATGAAATGTTACAACAGTATATCGTACTTACCAAAAATTGAGAGTTAATGGAATAGCTCCACTATGTTGACATTACAATTTCTTTCAATGCTGTAAACTCATGAGTGCATCTGTGTATCCTAAATTGTTTACAAAAAACAAATAATTTCAATAATAACAATATAATATGTAATAGCAGGTACTCATCCTTCTAATATCATTGTGATCAATAATCTCCTCAAAGACTTATCTTAGATAAGTATTAACATCTTAGCCATTGATTAATATTCCTTAAAAGGCGAAAACGAGGAAAAGTAAGAATTGCATCGATGATTTGATTTCAAGGGTTTCTATTTCAATCAATATATAAATGTATGTTTCTACCGAAAATATTGGTGTTAAATTTATATATTTATTCTAATGGCGGCAGTACACAAGAACTCACATTAAAATGATATGGCAATTAACAAGAAAAAATTGGTATTAATTTCTACAGCAATCACCAGTAGATTTTTTAATTACAGGAATCGTGTGATGTAAACTATAAATCAAATCTATAACGGCTGGATTTCATCTTAGCTGAGATTTTACATATATAACCAAGTGCCATTTCTACGATAATTTGAACCCAATCATTCACTTATCGAGATTGACAGAGTGTAAATCTCTGTAGGGGTAAAGAGGTTAACATTGTTATGGAATAACCAGAATGAAATTATTGTATTGTGAAGTATATTATTCTTTTTATTTTCTTAAGATCAATTCATTCTAACACTTTTTACTCTTTTTTTTTTTTTTTAGACATTTCGTGTAACCAACTAACGAAGTCACATGCAATTAGTATATTGATAATTGGGATAAGTTTGTTTTCGTCGACGGAATTTCCTGGAGTTCTTTAAATCTAATGAGTTTCGTTGGACCAGCTTAAAATGAAAGATCAGCTAAAGTAAAATGTGAAGGCCTGATCTTTTAATAAATCAGAGACTTGACAATTTTTTACATTCCCTGTCCAGTGTAGACCTAAAACCTGCCACCATTGTCCGGTGCTCTCCTAAAACTTGTACCCACTCCTACGTCGCTGTCAGTAAAACAAAAAAAAAACCTAATAAACTAATAAACTATCATTTCAATATTCATCTAAAGGGACGAACAGAAAGATGTTACCATATTTCGACAATAAATATTACATATTTTTAATAACGCGTAAGCTGGATTATCTATTTTCAATTGGCATCAAAGCTGCTTCGATTGTTTAAAATTGTACATATAAATCATTGTATAGTGTTCATGGCAGTCGTATGTCTGCAGGCAATGTGCTCCCAGGATTTCAAATTATAATCTTATCATGCTTATGCCAAAATATATGTTTTTTTAAACATTTTATAAATAAAGGATTCGATAAGAGGTCGATTGTTTTGACTGATTTGACCTTGTAGAATATTTAAGTGGAGTTCGTGTTTCTCAATCTTTAGCTTAATGTGTAGTATATTGTGAAGCATTATATCCTTGTATCCTTGTTCTTTTAACCATTACATGTATATTGCTTGTACTTCTTCTATTGACGGTTTCTAATTTCAGCTTTGGTATTTTTTAACTTTTATGACGAAATATTATTTATTTTGAGATATATTGATAAAAGATATTTATGCAACGTCATGCTATTTAATCTATTTGGATACAAAATGCGCACTAAATTAGATATCTACTTTTTTTAACTTGTTAATTAATACCAAGTCCAGGAAGTAATACACCATTAGTGTCGCATATGAAACGTGATATGTTCATGAGGATGTAACGCTTGCCAGTGAAAAAAGGTTTCTTGAAGATGCAGTTTTAAAGTTGTAAATAACGACACGTGTATATAAATACCGAAAGTCAATTGATATATTTAAGTATAAAGAATCAATCTAAATGCAAACCATCGACTATAGAAAAATATCACAACATTACAGAAACACAGACAGAACAATATATCACAGACAAAACAATAGTCCACAGGCAACACAATAGTCCACAGACAAAACAATAGTCCACAGGCAACACAATAGTCCACAGACAAAACAATAGTCCACAAGCAACACAATAGTCCACAGGCAACACAATAGTCCACAGACAAAACAATAGTCCACAGGCAACACAATAGTCCACAGGCAAAACAATAGTCCACAGACAAAACAATAGTCCACAAGCAACACAATAGTCCACAGGCAACACAATAGTCCACAGGCAACACAATAGTCCACAGGCAACACAATAGTCCACAGGCAAAACAATAGTCCACAGACAAAACAATAGTCCACAAGCAACACAATAGTCCACAGGCAACACAATAGTCCACAGGCAACACAATAGTCCACAGGCAACACAATAGTCCACAGACAAAACAATAGTCCACAGACAAAACAATAGTCCACAAGCAACACAATAGTCCACAGGCAACACAATAGTCCACAGGCAACACAATAGTCCACAGGCAACACAATAGTCCACAGGCAAAACAATAGTCCACAGGCAACACAATAGTCCACAGGCAACACAATAGTCCACAGGCAACACAATAGTCCACAGGCAAAACAATAGTCCACAGGCAACACAATAGAACACACGTAAAACAATACAACACAGACAACACAATAGTCCACAGGCAACACAATAGTCCACAGACAACACAATAGTCCACAGACAACACAATAGTCCACAGGCAACACAATAGTCCACAGGCAACACAATAGTCCACAGGCAACACAATAGTCCACAGACAAAACAATAGTCCACAGACAAAACAATAGTCCACAAGCAACACAATAGTCCACAGGCAACACAATAGTCCACAGGCAACACAATAGTCCACAGGCAACACAATAGTCCACAGGCAAAACAATAGTCCACAGGCAACACAATAGTCCACAGACAAAACAATAGTCCACAAGCAACACAATAGTCCACAGGCAACACAATAGTCCACAGGCAACACAATAGTCCACAGGCAAAACAATAGTCCACAGGCAACACAATAGAACACACGTAAAACAATACAACACAGACAACACAATAGTCCACAGGCAACACAATAGTCCACAGACAACACAATAGTCCACAGACAACACAATAGTCCACAGGCAACACAATAGTCCACAGGCAACACAATAGTCCACAGGCAACACAATAGTCCACAGACAAAACAATAGTCCACAGACAAAACAATAGTCCACAAGCAACACAATAGTCCACAGGCAACACAATAGTCCACAGGCAACACAATAGTCCACAGGCAACACAATAGTCCACAGGCAAAACAATAGTCCACAGGCAACACAATAGTCCACAGGCAACACAATAGTCCACAGGCAACACAATAGTCCACAGGCAACACAATAGTCCACAGACAAAACAATAGTCCACAGACAAAACAATAGTCCACAAGCAACACAATAGTCCACAGGCAACACAATAGTCCACAGGCAACACAATAGTCCACAGGCAACACAATAGTCCACAGGCAAAACAATAGTCCACAGGCAACACAATAGTCCACAGGCAACACAATAGTCCACAGGCAACACAATAGTCCACAGGCAAAACAATAGTCCACAGGCAACACAATAGTCCACAGGCAAAACAATAGTCCACAGGCAACACAATAGTCCACAGGCAACACAATAGTCCACAGGCAACACAATAGTCCACAGGCAACACAATAGTCCACAGGCAACACAATAGTCCACAGGCAACACAATAGTCCACAGGCAACACAATAGTCCACAGGCAACACAATAGTCCACAGGCAAAACAATAGTCCACAGGCAACACAATAGTCCACAGGCAACACAATAGTCCACAGGCAAAACAATAGTCCACAGGCAACACAATAGTCCACAGGCAACACAATAGTCCACAGGCAACACAATAGTCCACAGGCAACACAATAGTCCACAGGCAACACAATAGTCCACAGGCAACACAATAGAACACACGTAAAACAATACAACACAGACAACACAATAGAACACACGTAAAACAATACAACACAGACAACACAATAGAACACACGTAAAACAATACAACACAGACAACACAATAGAACACACGTAAAACAATACAACACAGACAACACAATAGAACACACGTAAAACAATACAACACAGACAACACAATAGAACACACGTAAAACAATACAACACAGACAACACAATAGAACACACGTAAAACAATACAACACAGACAACACAATAGAACACACGTAAAACAATACAACACAGACAACACAATAGAACACACGTAAAACAATACAACACAGACAACACAATAGAACACACGTAAAACAATACAACACAGACAACACAATAGAACACACGTAAAACAATACAACACAGACAACACAATAGAACACACGTAAAACAATACAACACAGACAACACAATAGAACACACGTAAAACAATACAACACAGACAACACAATAGAACACACGTAAAACAATACAACACAGACAACACAATAGAACACACGTAAAACAATACAACACAGACAACACAATAGAACACACGTAAAACAATACAACACAGACAACACAATAGAACACATGTAAAACAATACAACACAGACAACACAATAGAACACACGTAAAACAATACAACACAGACAACACAATAGAACACACGTAAAACAATACAACACAGACAAACCAATTCAAGAACACAGGTAACAGAAACATCAATACATAAGTTATGACAACATGGACACCTAGCACTATTACGAGACTAGGTTAAATATCACCCCTTCCTCATTAATGGAACCCTTCATACGGTATTTTTCCCGAAAGCAAAGACGGCAGATACAGATTCACATGTTTATACGGGAAACATATGGGTATATGCATATGCATGGGCATATATAAATCAGGCACCATACGATCAGAACCATAATTGATTGGTGCTTAACGCTAATTTCACCAGTATTTGAGCTATGTCGTGGCGTGAACAAATTTAATATATTATACACATACTAGACCCTAAGAAATAAATCTATAACGTAAGCGGCAATCGGCTAAAATTCTAAAAGTATCTCATGATATTTCAACTGTGGACTGATACCTTGAAAATTTCAACATTGTCCTATTACAGGGATATCAAACAACTACAGTAGAATGTAGAATGTCCGCCGAACTTCGGCAACATCTACGTAGTCAATTAAAACATGTTTAAGTGTATAATTAGAATTACACGGAATACATTCCGGTGGTTCCTCATTATATAATAGATAACTATGCGTCAATCTACTATGTCAGATACGACATCGGGTCAAGATTACCTGTTCCTTCCGAGTAAGACCGTAAGAACAAGGAGTCTTGAAAACTAGGGAATGTATTTCGTGTAATTTGTTATGAATTTGCAAGTCCCAACTGTCTTGCCAGTTTTTTAAAATATATTTCATAATAAAAGGTTTAAAATCAGTATAAGGAATAGAACAATTTGATAAATGATCATCCAATGTGTCCTTGTGTTTTGTCTATAATTCGCTCCTACAGTGGATAGTAGGAGTTTTTCGTGATTTTCCAGATGCGTCATTGATTTTATTATCACATAATAGCGTTAATGTGTCTTGTTTACACATGCAATGTTATTATTGTCAGTTACAGAGAAAATATATTTATCGTCAAATGTAGTGATTGTAAGAAAAATTAGAAGAAATCATCTACGTATTCCACGAATAGTTCACAAATGCTTTGCCATTAAATGAAATGTAATGTATTGAATTAACAAGCCCCTGAGAATAGTAACCCAAGTGTGTGCAATTAAATAAAGATATAATGTCACAATGTATCATTCTTACATATTCTGTTTCAATGTACGTTTGGAGGGGATTTTACGATTTGTCGTTTTACAAACAATTCACATGGGGGTCAATTTATCAAAAACGTTATCATTTCCAATCTTTTGCGTATTCGTTATCTTTGCACATTTTGTAATTCGCAAATTATGCCAAAAATGTCCATAACGCAAACATTTCACTTATCTGTAGTATAGCTCAGTATAGGTGTCATGTCACTTATCTGTAGTATAGCTCAGTATAGGTGTCATGTCACTTATCTGTAGTATAGCTCAGTATAGGTGTCATGTCACTTATCTGTAGTATAGCTCAGCATAGGTGTCATGTCACTTATCTGTAGTATAGCTCAGTATAGGTGTCATGTCACTTATCTGTAGTATAGCTCAGTATAGGTGTCATTTCACTTATCTGTAGTATAGCTCAGTATAGGTGTCATGTCACTTATCTGTAGTATAGCTCAATATAGGTGTCATGTCACTTATCTGTAGTATTGCTCAGTATAGGTGTCATGTCACTTATCTGTAGTATAGCTCAGTATAGGTGTCATTTCACTTATCTGTAGTATAGCTCAGTATAGGTGTCATTTCACTTATCTGTAGTATAGCTCAGTATAGGTGTCATTTCACTTATCTGTAGTATAGCTCAGTATAGGTGTCATTTCACTTATCTGTAGTATAGCTCAGCATAGGTGTCATTTCACTTATCTGTAGTATAGCTCAGTATAGGTGTCATGTCACTTATCTGTAGTATAGCTCAGTATAGGTGTCATTTCACTTATCTGTAGTATAGCTCAGTATAGGTGTCATGTCACTTATCTGTAGTATAGCTCAGTATAGGTGTCATTTCACTTATCTGTAGTATAGCTCAATATAGGTGTCATGTCACTTATCTGTAGTATAGCTCAGTATAGGTGTCATTTCACTTATCTGTAGTATAGCTCAGTAGGTGTCATGTCACTTATCTGTAGTATAGCTCAGAATAGGTGTCATGTCACTTATCTGTAGTATAGCTCATTATAGGTGTCATGTCACTTATCTGTAGTATAGCTCAGTATAGGTGTCATGTCACTTATCTGTAGTATAGCTCATTATAGGTGTCATTTCACTTATCTGTAGTATAGCTCAGTATAGGTGTCATGTCACTTATCTGTAGTATAGCTCAGAATAGGTGTCATGTCACTTATCTGTAGTATAGCTCAGTATAGGTGTCATGTCACTTATCTGTAGTATAGCTCAGTATAGGTGTCATTTCACTTATCTGTAGTATAGCTCAGTATAGGTGTCATTTCACTTATCTGTAGTATAGCTCAGTATAGGTGTCATGTCACTTATCTGTAGTATAGCTCAGTATAGGTGTCATGTCACTTATCTGTAGAATAGCTCAGTATAGGTGTCATGTCACTTATCTGTAGTATAGCTCAGTATAGGTGTCATGTCACTTATCTGTAGTATAGCTCAGTATAGGTGTCATGTCACTTATCTGTAGTATAGCTCAGTATAGGTGTCATGTCACTTATCTGTAGTATAGCTCAGTATAGGTGTCATGTCACTTACCTGTAGTATAGCTCAGTATAGGTGTCATTTCACTTATCTGTAGTATAGCTCAGTATAGGTGTCATTTCACTTATCTGTAGTATAGCTCAGTATAGGTGTCATGTCACTTATATGTAGTATAGCTCAGTATAGGTGTCATGTCACTTATCTGTAGTATAGCTCAGTATGGGTGTCATTTCATTTATCTGTAGTATAGCTCTGTATAGGTGTCATTTCACTTATCTGTAGTATAGCTCAGTATAGGTGTCATGTCACTTATCTGTAGTATAGCTCAGTATAGGTGTCATGTCACTTATCTGTAGTATAGCTCAATATAGGTGTCATGTCACTTATCTGTAGTATTGCTCAGTATAGGTGTCATGTCACTTATCTGTAGTATAGCTCAGAATAGGTGTCATGTCACTTATCTGTAGTATAGCTCAGTATAGGTGTCATTTCACTTATCTGTAGTATAGCTCAGTATAGGTGTCATTTCACTTATCTGTAGTATAGCTCAGTATAGGTGTCATTTCACTTATCTGTAGTATAGCTCAATATAGGTGTCATGTCACTTATCTGTAGTATAGCTCAGTATAGGTGTCATTTCACTTATCTGTAGTATAGCTCAGTAGGTGTCATGTCACTTATCTGTAGTATAGCTCAGAATAGGTGTCATGTCACTTATCTGTAGTATAGCTCAGAATAGGTGTCATGTCACTTATCTGTAGTATAGCTCAGTATAGGTGTCATGTCACTTATCTGTAGTATAGCTCAGTATAGGTGTCATGTCACTTATCTGTAGTATAGCTCAGTAGGTGTCATGTCACTTATCTGTAGTATAGCTCAGTAGGTGTCATGTCACTTATCTGTAGTATAGCTCAGTATAGGTGTCATTTCACTTATCTGTAGTATAGCTCAGTATAGGTGTCATGTCACTTATCTGTAGTATAGCTCAGAATAGGTGTCATGTCACTTATCTGTAGTATAGCTCAGTATAGGTGTCATGTCACTTATCTGTAGAATAGCTCAGTATAGGTGTCATTTCACTTATCTGTAGTATAGCTCAGCATAGGTGTCATTTCACTTATCTGTAGTATAGCTCAGTATAGGTGTCATGTCACTTATCTGTAGTATAGCTCAGTATAGGTGTCATGTCACTTATCTGTAGAATAGCTCAGTATAGGTGTCATGTCACTTATCTGTAGTATAGCTCAGTATAGGTGTCATGTCACTTATCTGTAGTATAGCTCAGTATAGGTGTCATTTCATTTATCTGTAGTATAGCTCAGTAGGTGTCATGTCACTTATCTGTAGTATAACTCAGTATAGGTGTCATTTCACTTATCTGTAGTATAGCTCAGTGTCATGTCACTTATCTGTAGTATAGCTCAGTATAGGTGTCATGTCACTTATCTGTAGTATAGCTCAGTATAGGTGTCATTTCCCTTATCTTTAGTATAGCTCAGTAGGTGTCATGTCACTTATCTGTAGTATAGCTCAGTATAGGTGTCATGTCACTTATCTGTAGTATAGCTCAATATAGGTGTCATTTCACTTATCTGTAGTATAGCTCAGTATAGGTGTCATTTCACTGATCTGTAGTATAGCTCAGTATAGGTGTCATGTCACTTATCTGTAGTATAGCTCAGTATAGGTGTCATGTCACTTATCTGTAGAATAGCTCAGTATAGGTGTCATGCCACTTATCTGTAGTATAGCTCAGTATAGGTGTCATGTCACTTATCTGTAGTATAGCTCAGTATAGGTGTCATGTCACTTATCTGTAGTATAGCTCAGTATAGGTGTCATGTCACTTATCTGTAGTATAGCTCAGTATAGGTGTCATGTCACTTACCTGTAGTATAGCTCAGTATAGGTGTCATTTCACTTATCTGTAGTATAGCTCAGTATAGGTGTCATTTCACTTATCTGTAGTATAGCTCAGTATAGATGTCATGTCACTTATCTGTAGTATAGCTCAGTATTGATGTCATTTCACTTATCTGTAGTATAACTCAGTATAGGTGTCATGTCACTTATCTGTAGTATAGCTCAGTATAGGTGTCATGTCACTTATCTGTAGTATAGCTCAGTATAGGTGTCATGTCACTTATATGTAGTATAGCTCAGTATAGGTGTCATGTCACTTATCTGTAGTATAGCTCAGTATGGGTGTCATTTCATTTATCTGTAGTATAGCTCTGTATAGGTGTCATTTCACTTATCTGTAGTATAGCTCAGTATAGGTGTCATGTCACTTATCTGTAGTATAGCTCAGTATAGGTGTCATGTCACTTATCTGTAGTATAGCTCAATATAGGTGTCATGTCACTTATCTGTAGTATTGCTCAGTATAGGTGTCATGTCACTTATCTGTAGTATAGCTCAGAATAGGTGTCATGTCACTTATCTGTAGTATAGCTCAGTATAGGTGTCATTTCACTTATCTGTAGTATAGCTCAGTATAGGTGTCATTTCACTTATCTGTAGTATAGCTCAGTATAGGTGTCATTTCACTTATCTGTAGTATAGCTCAATATAGGTGTCATGTCACTTATCTGTAGTATAGCTCAGTATAGGTGTCATTTCATTTATCTGTAGTATAGCTCAGTAGGTGTCATGTCACTTATCTGTAGTATAGCTCAGTATAGGTGTCATTTCACTTATCTGTAGTATAGCTCAGTGTCATGTCACTTATCTGTAGTATAGCTCAGTATAGGTGTCATGTCACTTATCTGTAGTATAGCTCAGTATGGGTGTCATTTCATTTATCTGTAGTATAGCTCAATATAGGTGTCATTTCACTTATCTGTAGTATAGCTCAGTATAGGTGTCATGTCACTTATCTGTAGTATAGCTCAGTATAGGTGTCATGTCACTTATCTGTAGTATAGCTCAATATAGGTGTCATGTCACTTATCTGTAGTATTGCTCAGTATAGGTGTCATGTCACTTATCTGTAGTATAGCTCAGAATAGGTGTCATGTCACTTATCTGTAGTATAGCTCAGTATAGGTGTCATTTCACTTATCTGTAGTATAGCTCAGTATAGGTGTCATTTCACTTATCTGTAGTATAGCTCAGTATAGGTGTCATTTCACTTATCTGTAGTATAGCTCAGTATAGGTGTCATTTCACTTATCTGTAGTATAGCTCAATATAGGTGTCATGTCACTTATCTGTAGTATAGCTCAGTATAGGTGTCATGTCACTTATCTGTAGTATAGCTCAGTATAGGTGTCATGTCACTTATCTGTAGTATAGCTCAGTATAGGTGTCATTTCACTTATCTGTAGTATAGCTCAGTATAGGTGTCATTTCACTTATCTGTAGTATAGCTCAGTATAGGTGTCATGTCACTTATCTGTAGTATAGCTCAGTATAGGTGTCATGTCACTTATCTGTAGAATAGCTCAGTATAGGTGTCATGTCACTTATCTGTAGTATAGCTCAGTATAGGTGTCATGTCACTTATCTGTAGTATTGCTCAGTATAGGTGTCATGTCACTTATCTGTAGTATAGCTCAGTATAGGTGTCATTTCATTTATCTGTAGTATAGCTCAGTAGGTGTCATGTCACTTATCTGTAGTATAGCTCAGTATAGGTGTCATTTCACTTATCTGTAGTATAGCTCAGTGTCATGTCACTTATCTGTAGTATAGCTCAGTATAGGTGTCATGTCACTTATCTGTAGTATAGCTCAGTATAGGTGTCATTTCCCTTATCTGTAGTATAGCTCAGTAGGTGTCATGTCACTTATCTGTAGTATAGCTCAGTATAGGTGTCATGTCACTTATCTGTAGTATAGCTCAGTATAGGTGTCATTTCACTTATCTGTAGTATAGCTCAGTATAGGTGTCATTTCACTGATCTGTAGTATAGCTCAGTATAGGTGTCATGTCACTTATCTGTAGTATAGCTCAGTATAGGTGTCATGTCACTTATCTGTAGAATAGCTCAGTATAAGTGTCATGTCACTTATCTGTAGTATAGCTCAGTATAGGTGTCATGTCACTTATCTGTAGTATAGCTCAGTATAGGTGTCATGTCACTTATCTGTAGTATAGCTCAGTATAGGTGTCATGTCACTTATCTGTAGTATAGCTCAGTATAGGTGTCATGTCACTTACCTGTAGTATAGCTCAGTATAGGTGTCATTTCACTTATCTGTAGTATAGCTCAGTATAGGTGTCATTTCACTTATCTGTAGTATAGCTCAGTATAGGTGTCATGTCACTTATCTGTAGTATAGCTCAGTATTGATGTCATTTCACTTATCTGTAGTATAACTCAGTATAGGTGTCATGTCACTTATCTGTAGTATAGCTCAGTATAGGTGTCATGTCACTTATCTGTAGTATAGCTCAGTATAGGTGTCATTTCATTTATCTGTAGTATAGCTCAGTAGGTGTCATGTCACTTATCTGTAGTATAGCTCAGTATAGGTGTCATTTCACTTATCTGTAGTATAGCTCACTGTCATGTCACTTATCTGTAGTATAGCTCAGTATAGGTGTCATGTCACTTATCTGTAGTATAGCTCAGTATAGGTGTCATTTCCCTTATCTTTAGTATAGCTCAGTAGGTGTCATGTCACTTATCTGTAGTATAGCTCAGTATAGGTGTCATGTCACTTATCTGTAGTATAGCTCAATATAGGTGTCATTTCACTTATCTGTAGTATAGCTCAGTATAGGTGTCATTTCACTGATCTGTAGTATAGCTCAGTATAGGTGTCATGTCACTTATCTGTAGTATAGCTCAGTATAGGTGTCATGTCACTTATCTGTAGAATAGCTCAGTATAGGTGTCATGCCACTTATCTGTAGTATAGCTCAGTATAGGTGTCATGTCACTTATCTGTAGTATAGCTCAGTATAGGTGTCATGTCACTTATCTGTAGTATAGCTCAGTATAGGTGTCATGTCACTTATCTGTAGTATAGCTCAGTATAGGTGTCATGTCACTTACCTGTAGTATAGCTCAGTATAGGTGTCATTTCACTTATCTGTAGTATAGCTCAGTATAGGTGTCATTTCACTTATCTGTAGTATAGCTCAGTATAGATGTCATGTCACTTATCTGTAGTATAGCTCAGTATTGATGTCATTTCACTTATCTGTAGTATAACTCAGTATAGGTGTCATGTCACTTATCTGTAGTATAGCTCAGTATAGGTGTCATGTCACTTATCTGTAGTATAGCTCAGTATAGGTGTCATGTCACTTATATGTAGTATAGCTCAGTATAGGTGTCATGTCACTTATCTGTAGTATAGCTCAGTATGGGTGTCATTTCATTTATCTGTAGTATAGCTCTGTATAGGTGTCATTTCACTTATCTGTAGTATAGCTCAGTATAGGTGTCATGTCACTTATCTGTAGTATAGCTCAGTATAGGTGTCATTTCACTTATCTGTAGTATAGCTCAATATAGGTGTCATGTCACTTATCTGTAGTATTGCTCAGTATAGGTGTCATGTCACTTATCTGTAGTATAGCTCAGAATAGGTGTCATGTCACTTATCTGTAGTATAGCTCAGTATAGGTGTCATTTCACTTATCTGTAGTATAGCTCAGTATAGGTGTCATTTCACTTATCTGTAGTATAGCTCAGTATAGGTGTCATTTCACTTATCTGTAGTATAGCTCAATATAGGTGTCATGTCACTTATCTGTAGTATAGCTCAGTATAGGTGTCATTTCATTTATCTGTAGTATAGCTCAGTAGGTGTCATGTCACTTATCTGTAGTATAGCTCAGTATAGGTGTCATTTCACTTATCTGTAGTATAGCTCAGTGTCATGTCACTTATCTGTAGTATAGCTCAGTATAGGTGTCATGTCACTTATCTGTAGTATAGCTCAGTATGGGTGTCATTTCATTTATCTGTAGTATAGCTCAATATAGGTGTCATTTCACTTATCTGTAGTATAGCTCAGTATAGGTGTCATGTCACTTATCTGTAGTATAGCTCAGTATAGGTGTCATGTCACTTATCTGTAGTATAGCTCAATATAGGTGTCATGTCACTTATCTGTAGTATTGCTCAGTATAGGTGTCATGTCACTTATCTGTAGTATAGCTCAGAATAGGTGTCATGTCACTTATCTGTAGTATAGCTCAGTATAGGTGTCATTTCACTTATCTGTAGTATAGCTCAGTATAGGTGTCATTTCACTTATCTGTAGTATAGCTCAGTATAGGTGTCATTTCACTTATCTGTAGTATAGCTCAGTATAGGTGTCATTTCACTTATCTGTAGTATAGCTCAATATAGGTGTCATGTCACTTATCTGTAGTATAGCTCAGTATAGGTGTCATGTCACTTATCTGTAGTATAGCTCAGTATAGGTGTCATGTCACTTATCTGTAGTATAGCTCAGTATAGGTGTCATTTCACTTATCTGTAGTATAGCTCAGTATAGGTGTCATTTCACTTATCTGTAGTATAGCTCAGTATAGGTGTCATGTCACTTATCTGTAGTATAGCTCAGTATAGGTGTCATGTCACTTATCTGTAGAATAGCTCAGTATAGGTGTCATGTCACTTATCTGTAGTATAGCTCAGTATAGGTGTCATGTCACTTATCTGTAGTATAGCTCAGTATAGGTGTCATGTCACTTATCTGTAGTATAGCTCAGTATAGGTGTCATTTCATTTATCTGTAGTATAGCTCAGTAGGTGTCATGTCACTTATCTGTAGTATAGCTCAGTATAGGTGTCATTTCACTTATCTGTAGTATAGCTCAGTGTCATGTCACTTATCTGTAGTATAGCTCAGTATAGGTGTCATGTCACTTATCTGTAGTATAGCTCAGTATAGGTGTCATTTCCCTTATCTTTAGTATAGCTCAGTAGGTGTCATGTCACTTATCTGTAGTATAGCTCAGTATAGGTGTCATGTCACTTATCTGTAGTATAGCTCAGTATAGGTGTCATTTCACTTATCTGTAGTATAGCTCAGTATAGGTGTCATTTCACTGATCTGTAGTATAGCTCAGTATAGGTGTCATGTCACTTATCTGTAGTATAGCTCAGTATAGGTGTCATGTCACTTATCTGTAGAATAGCTCAGTATAGGTGTCATGTCACTTATCTGTAGTATAGCTCAGTATAGGTGTCATGTCACTTATCTGTAGTATAGCTCAGTATAGGTGTCATGTCACTTATCTGTAGTATAGCTCAGTATAGGTGTCATGTCACTTATCTGTAGTATAGCTCAGTATAGGTGTCATGTCACTTACCTGTAGTATAGCTCAGTATAGGTGTCATTTCACTTATCTGTAGTATAGCTCAGTATAGGTGTCATTTCACTTATCTGTAGTATAGCTCAGTATAGGTGTCATGTCACTTATCTGTAGTATAGCTCAGTATTGATGTCATTTCACTTATCTGTAGTATAACTCAGTATAGGTGTCATGTCACTTATCTGTAGTATAGCTCAGTATAGGTGTCATGTCACTTATCTGTAGTATAGCTCAGTATAGGTGTCATGTCACTTATCTGTAGTATAGCTCAGTATAGGTGTCATGTCACTTATCTGTAGTATAGCTCAGTATAGGTGTCATGTCACTTATCTGTAGTATAGCTCAGTATAGGTGTCATGTCACTTATCTGTAGTATAGCTCAGTATAGGTGTCATTTCACTTATCTGTAGTATAGCTCAGTATAGGTGTCATTTCACTTATCTGTAGTATAGCTCAGTATGGGTGTCATTTCACTTATCTGTAGTATAGCTCAATATAGGTGTCATTTCACTTATCTGTAGTATAGCTCAGTATAGGTGTCATGTCACTTATCTGTAGTATAGCTCAGTATAGGTGTCATTTCACTTATCTGTAGTATAGCTCAGTATATGTGTCATTTCACTTATCTGTAGTATAGCTCAGTATAGGTGTCATTTCACTTATCTGTAGTATAGCTCAGTATAGGTGTCATGTCACTTATCTGTAGTATAGCTCAGAATAGGTGTCATTTCACTTATCTGTAGTATAGCTCAGTATAGGTGTCATTTCACTTATCTGTAGTATAGCTCAGTATAGGTGTCATGCCACTTATCTGTAGTATAGCTCAGTATAGGTGTCATGCCACTTATCTGTAGTATAGCTCAGTATGGGTGTCATTTCACTTATCTGTAGTATAGCTCAGTATAGGTGTCATTTCACTTATCTGTAGTATAGCTCAGTATTGGTGTCATGTCACTTATCTGTAGTATAGCTCAGTATAGGTGTCATGTCACTTATCTGTAGTATAGCTCAGTATAGGTGTCATGTCACTTATCTGTAGTATAGCTCAGTATAGGTGTCATTTCACTTATCTGTAGTATAGCTCAGTATAGGTGTCATTTCACTTATCTGTAGTATAGCTCAGTATAGGTGTCATGTCACTTATCTGTAGTATAGCTCAGTATAGGTGTCATGTCACTTATCTGTAGTATAGCTCAGTATAGGTGTCATGTCACTTATCTGTAGTATAGCTCAGTATAGGTGTCATGTCACTTATCTGTAGTATAGCTCAGTATAGGTGTCATGTCACTTATCTGTAGTATAGCTCAGTATAGGTGTCATGTCACTTATCTGTAGTATAGCTCAGTATAGGTGTCATGTCACTTATCTGTAGTATAGCTCAGTATAGGTGTTATTTCACTTATCTGTAGTATAGCTCAGTATAGGTGTCATGTCACTTATCTGTAGTATAGCTCAGCATAGGTGTCATGTCATTTATCTGTAGTATAGCTCAGTATAGGTGTCATGTCACTTATCTGTAGTATAGCTCAGTATAGGTGTCATGTCACTTATCTGTAGTATAGCTCAGTATAGGTGTCATGTCACTTATTTGTAGTATAGCTCAGTATATGTGTCATTGGTTGCTCATGTGTAGTTTATTGATTCTATTCCCTTTTCTATATTGTTTATCAATACAATATAAAAAAAAATAACTTTGTTTTTGTATTTACTATCACATTCATAAAACAATATTGCAGTAAATAGTTTCTTCTATCCTTTTCTAGGAATGTATATGGGTCGATCAGCACTTACAAAGTTCAATACACACAAAATCACCAACCTAGATTACGAATAATGATATCTCTGGATGCTTATTTGCAGAATAGTCATTTAAATCAACGACAACAATTTGCTATGATCGTGTTTAGGTAAAAATTGGTTGTGCAAGGTACAAGAATAACCAATCTTCACTCAGTTTCAGTTAAAAGAAAAAGAATATTGAATTCAATACGAGAAGTATTATAGATATGGGAATGAGAATGATTATGTATATATGTATATGTTTATTAAAAGAAGAATGTAGTGTTTTTAAACTGTCGACAAACTCTTTCAGATTTTAACTCATTTACAGTGTTCTTTTACCATTGATTCGAACTAGTATATGGATTGAGTATTGCTTAACGTCCAGCGTCAGATGGTTGCATTTTTGTTCCAAGCATTCATCTGGTCTTTGAATGCTAAATGTCTTGAAAGAAGAGTTTGAAGATACCAAAGGGGTAATCAGAATCCGTAAATCGCAGAAGAACACAATGGCCAAAAGAAAAATGACAACAGGACAAAACATAGACATAAAACTAAAGATCTAAAGATCGAGTAACACTAACTCCACTAAAGATCGGGGGTGAACTCAGGTGCTCCGGAAGGGTAGGCAATTGCTGTTCCATTAGTTGCACCCGTCGTGTTAACCTAGTTTAAAACCCGGTGAATATTCATTTATCTTTTTCTGACTTGTGCAAGAAATTCACATTCCACGTTTCACCACACATTGCCATTTATCCATGCATACATATATTAAAGACATACTTTCCCTCAAGTAACAGGAATGGCTTACCATTCCCGAACACCCGAGTTCTCCTCACTTTTAAAGGGGTCCATGTGTGCTTTGTCGAATTACATGTCTCCACGTATTTGGAACGATTGCTGTGTATAAACAATGTTTGGTTCGTCTTACTTCCATTTGTTTTGTAGGGGATTCATGTTTTATTTATGTTATTTGTATTTATTTGCGAATGATGGTTTCCACCACGATTCTATATCAGACGATAGTCGTGTCGTTTGATAGTAACACGACTGATACCATTATTGGAACAGGAACTACTTACCCCTACGGAACAGCTGATATGTGTTCGTGTAGCTCAATCTTTAGTTTTCTGTGTAGTATTTTGTGGGAAGTTGTTTGTCTTTTCGTCTATTTCCCTCTTCGATTGAACGCTTCAGATTACCGCTTTGGTATCTTCAGGTTTTTATTATACTTCCTATTATTGTGCACTACAAAATCTGAAGGCGGTAGCAAGGGTTAATGAGAGTCTATTATTTTGAAGGCATTTGCCAATAATATTATTTTACACGGTTTTACCTGACGATTTTTCTAAATCATTACAGTGTAGGTTATTTTGATTAAATGAAGTCTTGTAAAATTTCAGTTGAAAAGGAAGTTTGCTCACAAAATTTCCCGTATAATCAAAATGAAAACAACATTAGAGACGACTAAATGTCTATGTTTCGACGATAGCATGGAGGCTTTATCAATTAAATATCGGAAATTTAGTACAACAGAAAGCATAATTATGCATGACGGTGAAGAAAATTCAGCATTTTTATGTTTATTTTATTGGATGATACAAATCACTTTGTTAAAGGAGAATCTCACCTTCTTGACGAAACGTTTTTCAATAAGACAAATCCTTGTATTTCAAGGATTCTATATGTCTGATAAAGCATGCGAATAATATTAGACTATTGTCATATCAATTACTATTTTGGAATGACATCTTCATTAGAATCAATAGAAGTTGCAATTTCTATCAACTTTCATTTCTCGGATTTTCCTTATGTCTGAATTTATTAGCGCTCCATTATCTTCCCCTTACACTGTTGTCGGTAAATTTAAGCATAGTGATAACGGTTGTAACCACGACTTTGTTTTCTAACTGATTGACACTTAAAGGGATATTAAAGCTCGTTTTAACATATATTTTTTCAACTCGTGACGAAGGTTGTTTCTTTTCAATTTGATTGTAAAATAATCCAAAAATAATTTGCACGCCCATATAATCCCTAATATCGTTAAAATATCACTTAAAAGGGTCGAAATGAATTTTTGTCCAGGAAGCAAAAATTCAATTAATGGAAAAATCGCAATATATGACAGAATTATCAACGAATTATGTCACATTTACAAAGTTTCATTGATAAAAACCGGGTTGATGTTTCATAAATAGCATTTATTGAACCAATTGCAAGTTTTTATGAGATACAAAAAATTACCAAAATGAGCTTTAATATTCCTCGTAAAAATAATTTTATCCTTCTGCAACACAGGTTCTATAAAATACAAGTTACATAATACAAATATGGTCTGGCAACAAATCACACACTTTAATAATAATATTAGTTTATTCATAATTCTCTAAAATCATTGGTTTTATTGGCCGTTGATGACATATAATGAACAAACCTTACTTTTGTAAGATCGCTCAAACTTGATTAATATTTCGTGATCAAATTGCTTTTGTTAAATATAAGGAACGTATTTATGCCCCGTGCTTGGCACGAGTGTTGTGTTTTATCCAATGCTCCAATACAAGCATTGAACGCCCTTTATACAATTAATTTCCATCTTAATATTTTATGCATTTAATATTTAATTAAGAAATAAATCATGGAAGCCAGAATGTCTTTTGAGTTTTAACATGTATTGGCGGATACAATTTACTAATATCCGCCAACCCATGTTAAAAAATCAAAACACATTCTGGCTTCCATGATTTATTTCGATTCTGATATGTCTAAGAGTACAAATACAGTAGTATACTTCGATTGGAAGACGGTAATTTATATTTACGTTTGCGGAAAATGTCGCACACAATTTATGCTACCAATGGAAAAGTCAGTCACATGCACCTGCGCATGTGCGAATGAGATTATACCATCGATAAATGGCTCGTTTGTCTGCAAAGCGAAAGAAGGAGGTATGTTAGAATTGATAATCTAATATGACGTCTTTCATAGGCTATATAAATTATGCCGATATATTCCAATTCGCACCTGCAAATTGTCGAACAAATTATTAGCCTCATTCCTATGTGATTTCATGTATTCATACAGGACTGTGGTACATAAATGTATATACAAACATAAAAATGCTTGTTTTGTTTCTTTATATATTATTTTTTCCGGAAAAAATACTAAAGACAACCATTTATCGACGTTGATTTTTGTAATTTGTCGTCTTTCGGTGATGTAGTTTAAAAGGAACGCGGTTGTTGTGAGCATTTTTCTTGTTTAAGTTGCTAAAATCAAAATCCCATTAAATTGGAAAATATCAGTAACTTATTGGCAACACCATCTAGTTATCTTTAAAAGAAAAACAACTGTAAGCATGAAGGTTGGTGGATTTTTGTTATGGCAGACTTTCACTTAAAAGAATTAGCTATATTTTCCATACATGAATCGAAATAATTCATGGAAGCCATAGTTTGCATAATGGTTTAACAGGGGCTACTTTAGTTTTATGTGTAATTTTGTAGATCGTTGTTTGTCCTTTTGTCATTTTGTACTTTTTCTTTTGGCCATTGTTTTATCTGTCCTTCTTCGATTTACGGATTATGATTACCCCTTTGGTATCTTCAAACTCTTCTCATATTCTTTTCAATTTAAGAAAATAACGTTACCTTTATTGATACTAAATACAATATATGGGTTCAAGGAATTATTTTTTTAATTAATATCATTGTTATTCCTATATCCCATGGGTTCCTTGAGATGACGTTCTACTTATTGATTTCCTATTGTTTATGTATTTAGGATGAAGGTCGTCGTGTCCGTGATCGTAAAGTTATTGGATTTCCGGCTACCTATGCAATCAGCACTTGTTTGTGTTTTTAGGATGAAGGTCGTCGTGTCCGTGATCGTAAAGTTATTGGATTTCCGGCTACCTATGCAATCAGCACCTATCACTACTAATGTTGTGAGTTCGATTCCCAACCGTGATGACGTGTACCCAATACAACGGGAAATGATAAATTTTATCATTGGTTTGCCTGTAAGTGGGTGATTTTCGTCGGGTACTGTGGTTTCTTCAGCCAATACAAGTAACTATCACCATATAACATAATTATTGTTTAAAGTATAAAACTTTTCGTTGTATTGTTTAGATATAATGTGTGTTCTAGAAATGAACATTGTGAATCTTTAGAAATGCCTGTACCAAGTCAGGGTCATTACGGTTTTCACAGTTTTCCGGTTGTTGACTAATTTTGTCTGTTTATATAATTATGAGTTTTGACTTTCCCTTTGTAAGATTGTTCGGAGTTCGGTAATTTTGTTATTACCCTTATGGCAAATTAATAAATTCAGAAAAACGTGTTCATCCTGATAACATCATCAATTACACAATGAACTTAACAATGCATAAAAACAAACAAACAAAAACAAATATCAAAGCAGAAAAATGTTTATGAAGATGGTGGTTTTATTTCTTTGAAGCCTTGGGTTTGAGGACAGTGTCTCTCACATCTTTGTAGATAAACTAACCCTAAGATCCTTTCAATGTTCTTTAATAAAAACCAGTTTAAACAGTTTGCCTAAACTCACAATATACATAATCATTAAATATTAGATCAGTAGAAGTTAATCAATCATAACTTGATATGGTAATAATATAAACAGAATTAGCTGAATTAACTGAATTAGCTGAATATATTTTTATTTGGATTAAACTTTCTTAGTTTGTAACTGATGGATTTACGTTTTGAATTTGACACTTGTCTATTCCTTAGCGATAGGAAGCAACGTACCGCTCAGAATTGAATAAACTGTCAATGTTAGGCGCTCACAATAAATTAAAAAGATAATTTATATGAATGAAAAGGTACATACAAGAACTCAAATATAACAACATGAAACGATATTAAGTGTTTATCAAATAACATGAAGCACAAACAATCAAGTCTTAATGATGCCAGTCAATACAATCATTCATTCACAAGGATATTGAATTTGACTCACTTCAGTAAGTAATTATGTACAATGTGAACAGCATTGAGCTTGCAAAATTATTTTGATTGAATAAACGTTATAGAATACCGAAGGGGCAAACAAAACCAGAGAAACGGGCAACAAGACGAAGAAAAACAAAATAAAAACACGACAGAATATGTGTTGAACACCACTATGCGCAAACAAATACAAATAACGTAAATAACATACGAACCTATTTTTTTGTATTTATGATAATCGTTATTAAAGATAAATTTAAAAAATCAAATTCCTTCCTAAATTTCGCCAGCTTAGTTCGGAACGTGTGGTGTATAGATGTATTTTCAGACCAATTATTTGCTAAGTGTAGATCGTGTGACTTATTGCAATACTTGTGCATTCAAATATTCCTGCAGGATTGTGGATTTTGTTTTCGTGTGTCCTTCGTCGATGAAACATTAATTATGGAGTGTATCTTTCTGAAGAACTTTTGCAGTGAATATTAACTACACTTGATAGATAATTGATCTGAGGGTGGTCTCTGCCGTCGTATTAAGCAAAGCTTTCAAGAATCAATCATGGAAGCAGCGATGGTATTGATTGTGTGCAATTATGACAAGTTTTTTTTTGAATTATCTCATTTAACAACCCTCTTATCCAGACAAAATGAAAATGTTCTCACCACTTACATCCTAATTATTAATTTGGAATATGTGTACTTATTATTTACAAAAGTCCAACTGTGTTTCATAAAAATAATGGCCAACGTAGATGCAGATGCCTTGTCTTAGGAAGGGATAAATCTTATTTTGTATATATACTAAGTTAACAAAAGAAACGATATAAAGATTTTTTTTAAATATATTTTTATGTTAAAACTAAAACAATTGTTTATTATCATTTACGTCAACGTTTGCGTGAAACGCGTTTATCCTCACAAAACAAACAATAACATCCTTACGGAAAAAATTCCGGAGAGTCAATTTTCCGTCCCATGATCGAGTTTGCGATGATCGAATTAGGCACTTAAATCACCTGTGGTCATTAATTGTGATGTCAACAAAAGTAAACAATTTGCCATTCTGAAAATTTGAATGTTTACAAGAACGTCGATGCCACGGCTCCGTTAAAATGACCGTGAGCGAGCGGTGGGTATGGTTCAGGCTGGAATGACTCATCGGGTCGTTGTAGACTAATGTGTCTAGAATAAACATTTCAAGGCTAATGATTCGTCTTCGACAAACATGTAGGACGAATTACAGACCCCCTAATGGTAGGCCGCGTGTGACGCACTTGTGCACGAGTGGAACAACATCCCACAAGACTTTATCCATCGATTGATTGGTTCTATGCGAAGCTGTCGTTGCTGCAAGAGGTGGTCACACACGTTACTGAAATCCGCAATCCTCTATACTGCATAAATTTCTGTCTGTCCATGATTTGTTCTGTTTAGAAATTTTGTTGATATTGCCTTATTTGCTATGCCCATATGAATCTAAATTATATGATTTTTATCCATTTTTTTTTCTCTATGTAAAAAATATTGAGCATCCCCTTGTATCGTTTCTTTTGTTGACTAGTATATAAAAAAATCTGATCTGCTATCATGAAAATACTTGAGTTTGTGAGTGACAACATATTTGTTATACTTGGTGAATATATTTTTCAACAGACGACAGCATTCCTATGTGTCCCAACTGTGCTCCTCTTCATTAGGTGAGATCAGAATCAAAAGATTGAAAAGCCAAATAATTTAGAAGTTTTTTGGAGCAAGCAAACCAATAGGCCTAAACAAGATACCCAATAACAAACCAATAGTCCTAAACAAGATACCCAATAACAAAACTGTGTAGTGTCATTAGTAGGGTTATATTTTATCGCACACATGATATATTTGTTCAAATGTTATGACAGCAGAGTAATAAAAACACATTAACGCGGAAGTTCAATGATTAGATTTATGTGTACTCGTTGTGACCATGTTCAGTGATATTACCCCATAGCTATGTATAATGGAATAAAATAGCATTTGAGCTACGAATCAGCCGATGCATGGTTATATGAATCCCGATGAAAATGACATTTATGTCCATCCCATATAACCATGTATCCAAGCCATAATTGTATGATTGTCGCTGACAAATATTATTAATCACAATTCTTTAAATTACATAATAAAAACTGATCGACTAAAAGATGGGAGCAAACCAGACTTCAGGAGATATCAATTAGTGATTGTTTTCTTATCCAAACATCATATACAGAAGCAATAAAACAAGTAGTTATAGTCATGTGTAAAATGTCCTTTACAATTATTCCGTCAAAAGATTCTTGATGGAAAATGAAGAATAATAGGCTGATGGATAAGAGTGACATTCTGACATGTGACTCAGTCGTATTACCTCCTACAATTTAAACAAAGTTTTCATTTATGTTGCTATGGAAATTCTATTGCCTTGGTCTTGATCGTAGTTGGATATCCATCTATCTGTACAATCACTTTCTTTAAACATTACTGTTTATGTGATCGATTCTCGCACGTGCCTTATCTGGTTGTTTGTTAGTGGATTAAATACTTAATGCTGAAATGTAGATTTGAATTCAAAATAAAGCTCTAAACAGGAGAATAAAGACATCATACGCTAATAATTATTTAATTATTAATATAAAATCTATAGCATTACGAAAGAATGATTATATATGTACAAATACTTCTACAATATCTGTGTTTTCCGATTAGAACATGTACATAAATATTTTCCATTGATGCATTTGCATCTGTAGTGAAGGATATTTGGTCTTATATCTCCATAAAACACATAACACAATATCAGAGACCAATTAAATATGTAGTCTTTAGGTATTTCTTTTTGTAAATTCAGCGTCAAAGCAGAAATTTCGACCTCGTGGACATCGTTTTACTAAATTACTTTTTCCCCAATTTTGTTTTAATTTCGCAGAGGATGGTTGGAACACGAGAAGATAAAAACTATGCCGTATGTATTTAAGAATAACAATATCTCTCAGGATCAGTAATTAAAAAACATTACAAGTGACAGAGATAGACTTATTGGGTTGTAATATTGAAGAAGTGATTGACAACAAACAGAATTAAGGACAATCCAGTACCAATTATACTGGCATTGGTTTGTGTGGCAGTGATTTAATTAAGCAAAAAACAAGCTACCAAACAAACAAACAGATACATCGGATGCCAAGTTTTGATATAGATTGTACCACACAAGTGTGGTATATTAGGATCTGTTGTCTAAAGCTATAAAATTAACCTCCTACAGTAAAAATTCCATGTCTGAAAATGAAAAAGTAATATCTTCTGACTTTGGTACTCAACTCTGTATGTTAATATACTTTCGTCATACCACTAGATTACACTGTTAATCGTACCATCAAGATTAGAGTAATGTCTTCTTCCATCTTTTTGTACCAATTGGATTAAATTAATGTATCTATTGTATACTTTTATTTTTTTCTCGCACTTTCTCTCATTCTTTCTTTTGCCATTTTCGGTATATTAATATACACCATAGAAGAAGCAAAGTATTGCCCTGTTTACTTTGGGTAACGACCCCTCTCCACTCTAGATTGTTACTTTAATCTTAAGCTCTCTGTAAACTGCGTTCTTTAAATTTTGACATTTGACTAACAAAATCGCAATCCATTTAAGCTCGAAATAAATATCTAACGTTTTTGTCACGTCTAAATAAAAAAAAAGGTTGTTTACCTGAATTAGTATATGTATTCTTATCTTTTACCAATCCTCAAAGAAAACAAATAATAAACATGTTTATAAGAACAATTCTACAGTAATGTCGGTTATCTTCCGTATATTAAATATCCACATACAAAGAAAAATAACTCAATTACACTTAACAAGTCCCACTAGTGTCTAACTAACTATCATTAGATTGTCTAACCTTCTACAAGTTGTAGTAATCAATGATATTTCAGTAATAATACTGTAGATTTTCTAGCTCTCACAAACTTTTATATTTCAGTAATAAGACTGTAGGTTTTCTAGCTCTCACAGACTTTTATATTTCAGCAATAATACTGTAGGTTTTCTAGCTCTCACAGACTTTTATATTTCAGCAATATTACTGTAGGTTTTCTAGCTCTCACAGACTTTTATATTTTAGCAATAATACTGTAGGTTTTCTAGCTCTCACCGACTTTTATATTTCAGTAATAAGACTGTAGGTTTTCTAGCTCTCACCGACTTTTATATTTCAGTAATAATACTGTAGGTTTTCTAGCTCTCACAGACTTTTATATTTCAGTAATAAGACTGTAGGTTTTCTAGCTCTCACAGACTTTTATATTTCAGTAATAAGACTGTAGGTTTTCTAGCTCTCACAGACTTTTATATTTCAGTAATAAGACTGTAGGTTTTCTAGCTCTCACCGACTTTTATATTTCAGCAATAATACTGTAGGTTTTCTAGCTCTCACAGACTTTTATATTTCAGTAATAAGACTGTAGGTTTTCTAGCTCTCACAGACTTTTATATTTCAGTAATAAGACTGTAGGTTTTCTAGCTCTCACCGACTTTTATATTTCAGCAATAATACTGTAGGTTTTCTAGCTCTCACAGACTTTTATATTTCAGTAATAAGACTGTAGGTTTTCTAGCTCTCACAGACTTTTATATTTCAGTAATAAGACTGTAGGTTTTCTAGCTCTCACAGACTTTTATATTTCAGTAATAAGACTGTAGGTTTTCTAGCTCTCACCGACTTTTATATTTCAGCAATAATACTGTAGGTTTTCTAGCTCTCACAGACTTTTATATTTCAGTAATAAGACTGTAGGTTTTCTAGCTCTCACAGACTTTTATATTTCAGTAATAAGACTGTAGGTTTTCTAGCTCTCACCGACTTTTATATTTCAGCAATAATACTGTAGGTTTTCTAGCTCTCACAGACTTTTATATTTCAGCAATAATACTGTAGGTTTTCTAGCTCTCACAGACTTTTATATTTCAGTAATAAGACTGTAGGTTTTCTAGCTCTCACAGACTTTTATATTTCAGTAATAAGACTGTAGGTTTTCTAGCTCTCACAAACTTTTATATTTCAGTAATAAGACTGTAGGTTTTCTAGCTCTCACAGACTTTTATATTTCAGCAATAATACTGTAGGTTTTCTAGCTCTCACAGACTTTTATATTTCAGCAATATTACTGTAGGTTTTCTAGCTCTCACAGACTTTTATATTTTAGCAATAATACTGTAGGTTTTCTAGCTCTCACCGACTTTTATATTTCAGTAATAAGACTGTAGGTTTTCTAGCTCTCACCGACTTTTATATTTCAGTAATAATACTGTAGGTTTTCTAGCTCTCACAGACTTTTATATTTCAGTAATAAGACTGTAGGTTTTCTAGCTCTCACAGACTTTTATATTTCAGTAATAAGACTGTAGGTTTTCTAGCTCTCACAGACTTTTATATTTCAGTAATAAGACTGTAGGTTTTCTAGCTCTCACCGACTTTTATATTTCAGCAATAATACTGTAGGTTTTCTAGCTCTCACAGACTTTTATATTTCAGTAATAAGACTGTAGGTTTTCTAGCTCTCACAGACTTTTATATTTCAGTAATAAGACTGTAGGTTTTCTAGCTCTCACCGACTTTTATATTTCAGCAATAATACTGTAGGTTTTCTAGCTCTCACAGACTTTTATATTTCAGTAATAAGACTGTAGGTTTTCTAGCTCTCACAGACTTTTATATTTCAGTAATAAGACTGTAGGTTTTCTAGCTCTCACAGACTTTTATATTTCAGTAATAAGACTGTAGGTTTTCTAGCTCTCACCGACTTTTATATTTCAGCAATAATACTGTAGGTTTTCTAGCTCTCACAGACTTTTATATTTCAGTAATAAGACTGTAGGTTTTCTAGCTCTCACAGACTTTTATATTTCAGTAATAAGACTGTAGGTTTTCTAGCTCTCACCGACTTTTATATTTCAGCAATAATACTGTAGGTTTTCTAGCTCTCACAGACTTTTATATTTCAGCAATAATACTGTAGGTTTTCTAGCTCTCACAGACTTTTATATTTCAGTAATAAGACTGTAGGTTTTCTAGCTCTCACAGACTTTTATATTTCAGTAATAAGACTGTAGGTTTTCTAGCTCTCACAAACTTTTATATTTCAGTAATAAGACTGTAGGTTTTCTAGCTCTCACAGACTTTTATATTTCAGTAATAATACTGTAGGTTTTCTAGCTCTCACAGACTTTTATATTTCAGTAATAAGACTGTAGGTTTTCTAGCTCTCACAGATTTTTATATTTCAGCAATAATACTGTAGGTTTTCTAGCTCTCACAGACTTTTATATTTCAGTAATAATACTGTAGGTTTTCTAGCTCTCACAGACTTTTATATTTCAGTAATAAGACTGTAGGTTTTCTAGCTCTCACCGACTTTTATATTTCAGCAATAATACTGTAGGTTTTCTAGCTCTCACAGACTTTTATATTTCAGCAATAACACTGTAGGTTTTCTAGCTCTCACAGACTTTTATATTTCAGTAATAATACTGTAGGTTTTCTAGCTCTCACAGACTTTTATATTTCAGTAATAAGACTGTAGGTTTTCTAGCTCTCACCGACTTTTATATTTCAGCAATAATACTGTAGGTTTTCTAACTCTCACAGACTTTTATATTTCAGCAATAATACTGTAGGTTTTCTAGCTCTCACAGACTTTTATATTTCAGTAATAAGACTGTAGGTTTTCTAGCTCTCACAGACTTTTATATTTCAGTAATAAGACTGTAGGTTTTCTAGCTCTCACCGACTTTTATATTTCAGCAATAATACTGTAGGTTTTCTAGCTCTCACAGACTTTTATATTTCAGCAATAATACTGTAGGTTTTCTAGCTCTCACAGACTTTTATATTTCAGTAATAAGACTGTAGGTTTTCTAGCTCTCACAAACTTTTATATTTCAGTAATAAGACTGTAGGTTTTCTAGCTCTCACAGACTTTTATATTTCAGCAATAATACTGTAGGTTTTCTAGCTCTCGCAGACTTTTATATTTCAGTAATAAGACTGTAGGTTTTCTAGCTCTCACAGACTTTTATATTTCAGTAATAAGACTGTAGGTTTTCTAGCTCTCACAGACTTTTATATTTCAGTAATAATACTGTAGGTTTTCTAGCTCTCACAGACTTTTATATTTCAGTAATAAGACTGTAGGTTTTCTAGCTCTCATAGACTTTTATATTTCAGTAATAAGACTGTAGGTTTTCTAGCTCTCACAGACTTTTATATTTCAGTAATAAGACTGTAGGTTTTCTAGCTCTCACAGACTTTTATATTTCAGTAATAAGACTGTAGGTTTTCTAGCTCTCATAGACTTTTATATTTCAGTAATAAGACTGTAGGTTTTCTAGCTCTCACAAACTTTTATATTTCAGTAATAAGACTGTAGGTTTTCTAGCTCTCACAGACTTTTATATTTCAGTAATAAGACTGTAGGTTTTCTAGCTCTCACAGACTTTTATATTTCAGTAATAAGACTGTAGGTTTTCTAGCTCTCACAGACTTTTATATTTCAGTAATAAGACTGTAGGTTTTCTAGCTCTCACAAACTTTTATATTTCAGTAATAAGACTGTAGGTTTTCTAGCTCTCACAGACTTTTATATTTCAGCAATAATACTGTAGGTTTTCTAGCTCTCGCAGACTTTTATATTTCAGTAATAAGACTGTAGGTTTTCTAGCTCTCACAGACTTTTATATTTCAGTAATAAGACTGTAGGTTTTCTAGCTCTCACAGACTTTTATATTTCAGTAATAAGACTGTAGGTTTTCTAGCTCTCATAGACTTTTATATTTCAGTAATAAGACTGTAGGTTTTCTAGCTCTCACAAACTTTTATATTTCAGTAATAAGACTGTAGGTTTTCTAGCTCTCACAGACTTTTATATTTCAGTAATAAGACTGTAGGTATTCTAGCTCTCACAGACTTTTATATTTCAGCAATAAGACTGTAGGTTTTCTAGCTCTCACAGACTTTTATATTTCAGTAATAAGACTGTAGGTTTTCTTGCTCTCACAGACTTTTATATTTCAGTAATAAGACTGTAGGTTTTCTAGCTCTCACAGACTTTTATATTTCAGTAATAAGACTGCTGGTTTTCTAGCTCTCACAGACTTTTATATTTCAGCAATAACACTGCTGGTTTTCTAGCTCTCACAGACTTTTATATTTCAGCAATAAGACTGTAGGTTTTCTAGCTCTCACAGACTTTTATATTTCAGTAATATGACTGTAGGTTTTCTAGCTCTCACAGACTTTTATATTTCAGTAATAAGACTGCTGGTTTTCTAGCTCTCACAGACTTTTATATTTCAGCAATAAGACTGTAGGTTTTCTAGCTCTCACAGACTTTTATATTTCAGTAATAAGACTGTAGGTTTTCTAGCTCTCACAGACTTTTATATTTCAGTAATAAGACTGTAGGTTTTCTAGCTCTCACAGACTTTTATATTTCAGTAATAAGACTGTAGGTTTTCTAGCTCTCATAGACTTTTATATTTCAGTAATAAGACTGCTGGCTTTCTAGCTCTCACAGACTTTTATATTTCAGTAATATGACTGTAGGTTTTCTAGCTCTCACAGACTTTTATATTTCAGTAATAAGACTGTAGGTTTTCTTGCTCTCACAGACTTTTATATTTCAGTAATAAGACTGTAGGTTTTCTCTCTCTCACAGACTTTTATATTTCAGTAATAAGACTGTAGGTTTTCTAGCTCTCACAGACTTTTATATTTCAGTAATAAGACTGTAGGTTTTCTTGCTCTCACAGACTTTTATATTTCAGTAATAAGACTGTAGGTTTTCTAGCTCTCACAGACTTTTATATTTCAGTAATAAGACTGTAGATTTTCTAGCTCTCACAGACTTTTATATTTCAGTAATAAGACTGTAGGTTTTCTAGCTCTCACAGACTTTTATATTTCAGTAATAAGACTGTAGGTTTTCTAGCTCCCGCAGACTTTTATATTTCAGTAATAAGACTGTAGGTTTTCTAGCTCTCACAGACTTTTATATTTCAGTAATAAGACTGTAGGTTTTCTAGCTCCCGCAGACTTTTATATTTCAGTAATAAGACTGTAGGTTTTCTAGCTCTCATAGACTTTTATATTTCAGTAATAAGACTGTAGGTTTTCTAGCTCTCACAGACTTTTATATTTCAGTAATAAGACTGCTGGCTTTCTAGCTCTCACAGACTTTTATATTTCAGTAATAAGACTGTAGGTTTTCTAGCTCTCACAGACTTTTATATTTCAGTAATAAGACTGTAGGTTTTCTAGCTCCCGCAGACTTTTATATTTCAGTAATAAGACTGTAGGTTTTCTCTCTCTCACAGACTTTTATATTTCAGTAATAATACTGTAGGTTTTCTAGCTCTCACAAACTTTTATATTTCAGTAATAAGACTGTAGGTTTTCTAGCTCTCACAGACTTTTATATTTCAGCAATAATACTGTAGGTTTTCTAGCTCTCACAGACTTTTATATTTCAGCAATAATACTGTAGATTTTCTAGCTCTCACAAACTTTTATATTTCAGTAATAAGACTGTAGGTTTTCTAGCTCTCACAGACTTTTATATTTCAGTAATAAGACTGTAGGTTTTCTAGCTCTCACAGACTTTTATATTTCAGCAATAATACTGTAGGTTTTCTAGCTCTCACAGACTTTTATATTTCAGTAATAAGACTGTAGGTTTTCTAGCTCTCACAGATTTTTATATTTCAGCAATAATACTGTAGGTTTTCTAGCTCTCACAGACTTTTATATTTCAGTAATAAGACTGTAGGTTTTCTAGCTCTCACAGACTTTTATATTTCAGTAATAAGACTGTAGGTTTTCTAGCTCTCACCGACTTTTATATTTCAGCAATAATACTGTAGGTTTTCTAGCTCTCACAGACTTTTATATTTCAGCAATAACACTGTAGGTTTTCTAGCTCTCACAGACTTTTATATTTCAGTAATAATACTGTAGGTTTTCTAGCTCTCACAGACTTTTATATTTCAGTAATAAGACTGTAGGTTTTCTAGCTCTCACAGACTTTTATATTTCAGCAATAATACTGTAGGTTTTCTAACTCTCACAGACTTTTATATTTCAGCAATAATACTGTAGGTTTTCTAGCTCTCACAGACTTTTATATTTCAGTAATAAGACTGTAGGTTTTCTAGCTCTCACAGACTTTTATATTTCAGTAATAAGACTGTAGGTTTTCTAGCTCTCACTGACTTTTATATTTCAGCAATAATACTGTAGGTTTTCTAGCTCTCACAGACTTTTATATTTCAGCAATAATACTGTAGGTTTTCTAGCTCTCACAGACTTTTATATTTCAGTAATAAGACTGTAGGTTTTCTAGCTCTCACAAACTTTTATATTTCAGTAATAAGACTGTAGGTTTTCTAGCTCTCACAGACTTTTATATTTCAGCAATAATACTGTAGGTTTTCTAGCTCTCGCAGACTTTTATATTTCAGTAATAAGACTGTAGGTTTTCTAGCTCTCACAGACTTTTATATTTCAGTAATAAGACTGTAGGTTTTCTAGCTCTCACAGACTTTTATATTTCAGTAATAATACTGTAGGTTTTCTAGCTCTCACAGACTTTTATATTTCAGTAATAAGACTGTAGGTTTTCTAGCTCTCATAGACTTTTATATTTCAGTAATAAGACTGTAGGTTTTCTAGCTCTCACAGACTTTTATATTTCAGTAATAAGACTGTAGGTTTTCTAGCTCTCACAGACTTTTATATTTCAGTAATAAGACAGTAGGTTTTCTAGCTCTCATAGACTTTTATATTTCAGTAATAAGACTGTAGGTTTTCTAGCTCTCACAAACTTTTATATTTCAGTAATAAGACTGTAGGTTTTCTAGCTCTCACAGACTTTTATATTTCAGTAATAAGACTGTAGGTTTTCTAGCTCTCACAGACTTTTATATTTCAGTAATAAGACTGTAGGTTTTCTAGCTCTCACAGACTTTTATATTTCAGTAATAAGACTGTAGGTTTTCTAGCTCTCACAAACTTTTATATTTCAGTAATAAGACTGTAGGTTTTCTAGCTCTCACCGACTTTTATATTTCAGCAATAATACTGTAGGTTTTCTAGCTCTCGCAGACTTTTATATTTCAGTAATAAGACTGTAGGTTTTCTAGCTCTCACAGACTTTTATATTTCAGTAATAAGACTGTAGGTTTTCTAGCTCTCACAGACTTTTATATTTCAGTAATAAGACTGTAGGTTTTCTAGCTCTCATAGACTTTTATATTTCAGTAATAAGACTGTAGGTTTTCTAGCTCTCACAAACTTTTATATTTCAGTAATAAGACTGTAGGTTTTCTAGCTCTCACAGACTTTTATATTTCAGTAATAAGACTGTAGGTATTCTAGCTCTCACAGACTTTTATATTTCAGCAATAAGACTGTAGGTTTTCTAGCTCTCACAGACTTTTATATTTCAGTAATAAGACTGTAGGTTTTCTTGCTCTCACAGACTTTTATATTTCAGTAATAAGACTGTAGGTTTTCTCTCTCTCACAGACTTTTATATTTCAGTAATAAGACTGTAGGTTTTCTAGCTCTCACAGACTTTTATATTTCAGTAATAAGACTGTAGGTTTTCTAGCTCTCACCGACTTTTATATTTCAGCAATAATAATGTAGGTTTTCTAACTCTCACAGACTTTTATATTTCAGCAATAATACTGTAGGTTTTCTAGCTCTCACAGACTTTTATATTTCAGTAATAAGACTGTAGGTTTTCTAGCTCTCACAGACTTTTATATTTCAGTAATAAGACTGTAGGTTTTCTAGCTCTCACCGACTTTTATATTTCAGCAATAATACTGTAGGTTTTCTAGCTCTCACAGACTTTTATATTTCAGCAATAATACTGTAGGTTTTCTAGCTCTCACAGACTTTTATATTTCAGTAATAAGACTGTAGGTTTTCTAGCTCTCACAAACTTTTATATTTCAGTAATAAGACTGTAGGTTTTCTAGCTCTCACAGACTTTTATATTTCAGCAATAATACTGTAGGTTTTCTAGCTCTCGCAGACTTTTATATTTCAGTAATAAGACTGTAGGTTTTCTAGCTCTCACAGACTTTTATATTTCAGTAATAAGACTGTAGGTTTTCTAGCTCTCACAGACTTTTATATTTCAGTAATAATACTGTAGGTTTTCTAGCTCTCACAGACTTTTATATTTCAGTAATAAGACTGTAGGTTTTCTAGCTCTCATAGACTTTTATATTTCAGTAATAAGACTGTAGGTTTTCTAGCTCTCACAGACTTTTATATTTCAGTAATAAGACTGTAGGTTTTCTAGCTCTCACAGACTTTTATATTTCAGTAATAAGACTGTAGGTTTTCTAGCTCTCATAGACTTTTATATTTCAGTAATAAGACTGTAGGTTTTCTAGCTCTCACAAACTTTTATATTTCAGTAATAAGACTGTAGGTTTTCTAGCTCTCACAGACTTTTATATTTCAGTAATAAGACTGTAGGTTTTCTAGCTCTCACAGACTTTTATATTTCAGTAATAAGACTGTAGGTTTTCTAGCTCTCACAGACTTTTATATTTCAGTAATAAGACTGTAGGTTTTCTAGCTCTCACAAACTTTTATATTTCAGTAATAAGACTGTAGGTTTTCTAGCTCTCACAGACTTTTATATTTCAGCAATAATACTGTAGGTTTTCTAGCTCTCGCAGACTTTTATATTTCAGTAATAAGACTGTAGGTTTTCTAGCTCTCACAGACTTTTATATTTCAGTAATAAGACTGTAGGTTTTCTAGCTCTCACAGACTTTTATATTTCAGTAATAAGACTGTAGGTTTTCTAGCTCTCATAGACTTTTATATTTCAGTAATAAGACTGTAGGTTTTCTAGCTCTCACAAACTTTTATATTTCAGTAATAAGACTGTAGGTTTTCTAGCTCTCACAGACTTTTATATTTCAGTAATAAGACTGTAGGTATTCTAGCTCTCACAGACTTTTATATTTCAGCAATAAGACTGTAGGTTTTCTAGCTCTCACAGACTTTTATATTTCAGTAATAAGACTGTAGGTTTTCTTGCTCTCACAGACTTTTATATTTCAGTAATAAGACTGTAGGTTTTCTAGCTCTCACAGACTTTTATATTTCAGTAATAAGACTGCTGGTTTTCTAGCTCTCACAGACTTTTATATTTCAGCAATAACACTGCTGGTTTTCTAGCTCTCACAGACTTTTATATTTCAGCAATAAGACTGTAGGTTTTCTAGCTCTCACAGACTTTTATATTTCAGTAATATGACTGTAGGTTTTCTAGCTCTCACAGACTTTTATATTTCACTAATAAGACTGCTGGTTTTCTAGCTCTCACAGACTTTTATATTTCAGCAATAAGACTGTAGGTTTTCTAGCTCTCACAGACTTTTATATTTCAGTAATAAGACTGTAGGTTTTCTAGCTCTCACAGACTTTTATATTTCAGTAATAAGACTGTAGGTTTTCTAGCTCTCACAGACTTTTATATTTCAGTAATAAGACTGTAGGTTTTCTAGCTCTCATAGACTTTTATATTTCAGTAATAAGACTGCTGGCTTTCTAGCTCTCACAGACTTTTATATTTCAGTAATATGACTGTAGGTTTTCTAGCTCTCACAGACTTTTATATTTCAGTAATAAGACTGTAGGTTTTCTTGCTCTCACAGACTTTTATATTTCAGTAATAAGACTGTAGGTTTTCTCTCTCTCACAGACTTTTATATTTCAGTAATAAGACTGTAGGTTTTCTAGCTCTCACAGACTTTTATATTTCAGTAATAAGACTGTAGGTTTTCTTGCTCTCACAGACTTTTATATTTCAGTAATAAGACTGTAGGTTTTCTAGCTCTCACAGACTTTTATATTTCAGTAATAAGACTGTAGATTTTCTAGCTCTCACAGACTTTTATATTTCAGTAATAAGACTGTAGGTTTTCTAGCTCTCACAGACTTTTATATTTCAGTAATAAGACTGTAGGTTTTCTAGCTCCCGCAGACTTTTATATTTCAGTAATAAGACTGTAGGTTTTCTAGCTCTCACAGACTTTTATATTTCAGTAATAAGACTGTAGGTTTTCTAGCTCCCGCAGACTTTTATATTTCAGTAATAAGACTGTAGGTTTTCTAGCTCTCATAGACTTTTATATTTCAGTAATAAGACTGTAGATTTTCTAGCTCTCACAGACTTTTATATTTCAGTAATAAGACTGCTGGCTTTCTAGCTCTCACAGACTTTTATATTTCAGTAATAAGACTGTAGGTTTTCTAGCTCTCACAGACTTTTATATTTCAGTAATAAGACTGTAGGTTTTCTAGCTCCCGCAGACTTTTATATTTCAGTAATAAGACTGTAGGTTTTCTCTCTCTCACAGACTTTTATATTTCAGTAATAATACTGTAGGTTTTCTAGCTCTCACAAACTTTTATATTTCAGTAATAAGACTGTAGGTTTTCTAGCTCTCACAGACTTTTATATTTCAGCAATAATACTGTAGGTTTTCTAGCTCTCACAGACTTTTATATTTCAGCAATAATACTGTAGATTTTCTAGCTCTCACAAACTTTTATATTTCAGTAATAAGACTGTAGGTTTTCTAGCTCTCACAGACTTTTATATTTCAGTAATAAGACTGTAGGTTTTCTAGCTCTCACAGACTTTTATATTTCAGCAATAATACTGTAGGTTTTCTAGCTCTCACAGACTTTTATATTTCAGTAATAAGACTGTAGGTTTTCTAGCTCTCACAGATTTTTATATTTCAGCAATAATACTGTAGGTTTTCTAGCTCTCACAGACTTTTATATTTCAGTAATAAGACTGTAGGTTTTCTAGCTCTCACAGACTTTTATATTTCAGTAATAAGACTGTAGGTTTTCTAGCTCTCACCGACTTTTATATTTCAGCAATAATACTGTAGGTTTTCTAGCTCTCACAGACTTTTATATTTCAGCAATAACACTGTAGGTTTTCTAGCTCTCACAGACTTTTATATTTCAGTAATAATACTGTAGGTTTTCTAGCTCTCACAGACTTTTATATTTCAGTAATAAGACTGTAGGTTTTCTAGCTCTCACAGACTTTTATATTTCAGCAATAATACTGTAGGTTTTCTAACTCTCACAGACTTTTATATTTCAGCAATAATACTGTAGGTTTTCTAGCTCTCACAGACTTTTATATTTCAGTAATAAGACTGTAGGTTTTCTAGCTCTCACAGACTTTTATATTTCAGTAATAAGACTGTAGGTTTTCTAGCTCTCACTGACTTTTATATTTCAGCAATAATACTGTAGGTTTTCTAGCTCTCACAGACTTTTATATTTCAGCAATAATACTGTAGGTTTTCTAGCTCTCACAGACTTTTATATTTCAGTAATAAGACTGTAGGTTTTCTAGCTCTCACAAACTTTTATATTTCAGTAATAAGACTGTAGGTTTTCTAGCTCTCACAGACTTTTATATTTCAGCAATAATACTGTAGGTTTTCTAGCTCTCGCAGACTTTTATATTTCAGTAATAAGACTGTAGGTTTTCTAGCTCTCACAGACTTTTATATTTCAGTAATAAGACTGTAGGTTTTCTAGCTCTCACAGACTTTTATATTTCAGTAATAATACTGTAGGTTTTCTAGCTCTCACAGACTTTTATATTTCAGTAATAAGACTGTAGGTTGTCTAGCTCTCATAGACTTTTATATTTCAGTAATAAGACTGTAGGTTTTCTAGCTCTCACAGACTTTTATATTTCAGTAATAAGACTGTAGGTTTTCTAGCTCTCACAGACTTTTATATTTCAGTAATAAGACAGTAGGTTTTCTAGCTCTCATAGACTTTTATATTTCAGTAATAAGACTGTAGGTTTTCTAGCTCTCACAAACTTTTATATTTCAGTAATAAGACTGTAGGTTTTCTAGCTCTCACAGACTTTTATATTTCAGTAATAAGACTGTAGGTTTTCTAGCTCTCACAGACTTTTATATTTCAGTAATAAGACTGTAGGTTTTCTAGCTCTCACAGACTTTTATATTTCAGTAATAAGACTGTAGGTTTTCTAGCTCTCACAAACTTTTATATTTCAGTAATAAGACTGTAGGTTTTCTAGCTCTCACCGACTTTTATATTTCAGCAATAATACTGTAGGTTTTCTAGCTCTCGCAGACTTTTATATTTCAGTAATAAGACTGTAGGTTTTCTAGCTCTCACAGACTTTTATATTTCAGTAATAAGACTGTAGGTTTTCTAGCTCTCACAGACTTTTATATTTCAGTAATAAGACTGTAGGTTTTCTAGCTCTCATAGACTTTTATATTTCAGTAATAAGACTGTAGGTTTTCTAGCTCTCACAAACTTTTATATTTCAGTAATAAGACTGTAGGTTTTCTAGCTCTCACAGACTTTTATATTTCAGTAATAAGACTGTAGGTATTCTAGCTCTCACAGACTTTTATATTTCAGCAATAAGACTGTAGGTTTTCTAGCTCTCACAGACTTTTATATTTCAGTAATAAGACTGTAGGTTTTCTTGCTCTCACAGACTTTTATATTTCAGTAATAAGACTGTAGGTTTTCTCTCTCTCACAGACTTTTATATTTCAGTAATAAGACTGTAGGTTTTCTAGCTCTCACAGACTTTTATATTTCAGTAATAAGACTGTAGGTTTTCTAGCTCTCACAGACTTTTATATTTCAGTAATAAGACTGTAGGTTTTCTAGCTCTCACAGACTTTTATATTTCAGCAATAAGACTGCTGGTTTTCTAGCTCTCACAGACTTTTATATTTCAGCAATAAGACTGTAGGTTTTCTAGCTCTCACAGACTTTTATATTTCAGTAATATGACTGTAGGTTTTCTAGCTCTCACAGACTTTTATATTTCAGTAATAAGACTGCTGGTTTTCTAGCTCTCACAGACTTTTATATTTCAGTAATAAGACTGTAGGTTTTCTAGCTCTCACAGACTTTTATATTTCAGTAATAAGACTGTAGGTTTTCTAGCTCTCACAGACTTTTATATTTCAGTAATAAGACTGTAGGTTTTCTAGCTCTCATAGACTTTTATATTTCAGTAATAAGACTGCTGGCTTTCTAGCTCTCACAGACCTTTATATTTCAGTAATATGACTGTAGGTTTTCTAGCTCTCACAGACTTTTATATTTCAGTAATAAGACTGTAGGTTTTCTCTCTCTCACAGACTTTTATATTTCAGTAATAAGACTGTAGGTTTTCTAGCTCTCACAGACTTTTTATATTTCAGTAATAAGACTGTAGGTTTTCTTGCTCTCACAGACTTTTATATTTCAGTAATAAGACTGTAGGTTTTCTAGCTCTCACAGACTTTTATATTTCAGTAATAAGACTGTAGATTTTCTAGCTCTCACAGACTTTTATATTTCAGTAATAAGACTGTAGGTTTTCTAACTCTCACAGACTTTTATATTTCAGTAATAAGACTGTAGGTTTTCTAGCTCCCGCAGACTTTTATATTTCAGTAATAAGACTGTAGGTTTTCTAGCTCTCACAGACTTTTATATTTCAGTAATAAGACTGTAGGTTTTCTAGCTCCCGCAGACTTTTATATTTCAGTAATAAGACTGTAGGTTTTCTAGCTCTCACAGACTTTTATATTTCAGTAATAAGACTGTAGATTTTCTAGCTCTCACAGACTTTTATATTTCAGTAATAAGACTGCTGGCTTTCTAGCTCTCACAGACTTTTATATTTCAGTAATAAGACTGTAGGTTTTCTAGCTCTCACAGACTTTTATATTTCAGTAATAAGACTGTAGGTTTTCTAGCTCCCGCAGACTTTTATATTTCAGTAATAAGACTGTAGGTTTTCTCTCTCTCACAGACTTTTATATTTCAGTAATAAGACTGTAGGTTTTCCAGCTCTCACAGACTTTTATATTTCAGTAATAAGACTGTAGGTTTTCTAGCTCTCACAGACTTTTATATTTCAGTAATAAGACTGTAGGTTTTCTAGCTCTCACAGACGTTTATATTTCAGTAATAAGACTGTAGGTTTTCTCTCTCTCACAGACTTTTATATTTCAGTAATAAGACTGCTGGCTTTCTAGCTCTCACAGACTTTTATATTTCAGTAATAAGACTGCTGGCTTTCTAGCTCTCACAGACTTTTATATTTCAGTAATAAGACTGCTGGCTTTCTAGCTCTCATAGACTTTTATATTTCAGTAATAAGACTGCTGGCTTTCTAGCTCTCACAGACTTTTATATTTCAGTAATAAGACTGCTGGTTTTCTAGCTCTCACCGACTTTTATATTTCAGCAATAAGACTCTAGGTTTTCTAGCTCTCACAGACTTTTATATTTCAGCAATAAGACTGCTGGTTTTCTAGCTCTCACAGACTTTTATATTTCAGCAATAAGACTGCTGGTTTTCTAGCTCTCACAGACTTTTATATTTCAGTAATAAGACTGCTGGTTTTCTAGCTCTCACAGACTTTTATATTTCAGTAATAAGACTGCTGGTTTTCTAGCTCTCACAGACTTTTATATTTCAGCAATAAGACTGCTGGTTTTCTAGCTCTCACAGACTTTTATATTTCAGCAATAAAACTGTAGGTTTTCTAGCTCTCACAGATTTTTATATTTCAGTAATATGACTGTAGGTTTTCTAGCTCTCACAGACTTTTATATTTCAGTAATAAGACTGCTGGTTTTCTAGCTCTCACAGACTTTTATATTTCAGCAATAAGACTGTAGGTTTTCTAGCTCTCACAGACTTTTATATTTCAGTAATAAGACTGTAGGTTTTCTAGCTCTCACAGACTTTTATATTTCAGTAATAAGACTGTAGGTTTTCTAGCTCTCACAGACTTTTATATTTCAGTAATAAGACTGTAGGTTTTCTAGCTCTCATAGACTTTTATATTTCAGTAATAAGACTGCTGGCTTTCTAGCTCTCACAGACTTTTATATTTCAGTAATATGACTGTAGGTTTTCTAGCTCTCACAGACTTTTATATTTCAGTAATAAGACTGTAGGTTTTCTTGCTCTCACAGACTTTTATATTTCAGTAATAAGACTGTAGGTTTTCTCTCTCTCACAGACTTTTATATTTCAGTAATAAGACTGTAGGTTTTCTAGCTCTCACAGACTTTTATATTTCAGTAATAAGACTGTAGGTTTTCTTGCTCTCACAGACTTTTATATTTCAGTAATAAGACTGTAGGTTTTCTCTCTCTCATAGACTTTTATATTTCAGTAATAAGACTGTAGGTTTTCTAGCTCTCACAGACTTTTATATTTCAGTAATAAGACTGTAGGTTTCCTTGCTCTCACAGACTTTTATATTTCAGTAATAAGACTGTAGGTTTTCTAGCTCTCACAGACTTTTATATTGCAGTAATAAGACTGTAGGTTTTCTAGCTCTCACCGACTTTTATATTTCAGTAATAAGACTGTAGGTTTTCTAGATCTCACAGACTTTTATATTTCAGTAATAAGACTGTAGGTTTTCTAGCTCTCACAGACTTTTATATTTCAGTAATAAGACTGTAGGTTTTCCAGCTCTCACAGACTTTTATATTTCAGTAATAAGACTGTAGGTTTTCTAGCTCTCATAGACTTTTATATTTCAGTAATAAGACTGCTGGCTTTCTAGCTCTCACAGACTTTTATATTTCAGCAATAAGACTGCTGGTTTTCTAGCTCTCACAGACTTTTATATTTCAGCAATAAGACTGTAGGTTTTCTAGCTCTCACAGACTTTTATATTTCAGTAATAAGACTGCTGGTTTTCTAGCTCTCACAGACTTTTATATTTCAGTAATAAGACTGTAGGTTTTCTAGCTCTCACAGACTTTTATATTTCAGTAATAAGACTGTAGGTTTTCTCTCTCTCACAGACTTTTATATTTCAGTAATAAGACAGTAGGTTTTCTAGCTCTCACAGACGTTTATATTTCAGTAATAAGACTGTAGGTTTTCTCTCTCTTACAGACTTTTATATTTCAGTAATAAGACTGTAGGTTTTCTAGCTCTCACAGACTTTTATATTTCAGTAATAAGACTGCTGGTTTTCTAGCTCTCACAGACTTTTATATTTCAGTAATAAGACTGTAGGTTTTCTAGCTCTCACAGACTTTTATATTGCAGTAATAAGACTGTAGGTTTTCTAGCTCTCACAGACTTTTATATTTCAGTAATAAGACTGTAGATTTTCTAGCTCTCACAGACTTTTATATTTCAGTAATAAGACTGTAGGTTTTCTAGCTCTCACAGACTTTTATATTTCAGTAATAAGACTGTAGGTTTTCTAGCTCTCACAGACTTTTATATTTCAGTAATAAGACGGTAGGTTTTCTAGCTCTCACAGACTTTTATATTTCAGTAATAAGACTAGGTTTTCTAGCTCCCGCAGACTTTTATATTTCAGTAATAAGACTGTAGGTTTTCTAGCTCTCACAGACTTTTATATTTCAGTAATAAGACTGTAGGTTTTCTAGCTCTCACAGACTTTTATATTTCAGTAATAAGACTGTAGGTTTTCTAGCTCTCACAGACTTTTATATTTCAGTAATAAGACTGTAGATTTTCTAGCTCTCACAGACTTTTATATTTCAGTAATAAGACTGTAGGTTTTCTAGCTCTCACAGACTTTTATATTTCAGTAATAAGACTGTAGGTTTCTAGCTCTCACAGACTTTTATATTTCAGTAATAAGACTAGGTTTTCTAGCTCCCACAGACTTTTATATTTCAGTAATAAGACTGTAGGTTTTCTATCTCTCACAGACTTTTATATTTCAATAATAAGACTGTAGGTTTTATAGCTCTCACAGACTTTTATATTTCAGTAATAAGACTGTAGGTTTTCTAGCTCTCACAGACTTTTATATTTCAGTAATAAGACTGTAGGTTTTCTAGCTCCCGCAGACTTTTATATTTCAGTAATAAGACTGTAGATTTTCTAGCTCTGACAGACGTTTATATTTCAGTAATAAGACTGTAGGTTTTCTAGCTCTCACAGACTTTTAAGTTATTTAGCTTTCCACTCTTTTGATTTAGAGCGCATCTGATGAAGGTTATTCCAGAAGCGCGTCTGTGCACATTAAATTAGATATCTACGATTTATTTTTTTATTTAAAAACAAATAACAGCAAAATTCTAATTGAGATCTACATTTAATTGGTATACAAGTTCTCCACAAATCATGTCCGCTTTTTGCCTTTCTTTGCTTGCCTCCAAAGACTTCTGAATTGTTTGACCTGCTGCTCTTTTGACTATGAGCGTACCTAATGATGGTTATTCCAGAAACTCGTCGTGTGTGTTGAATTAGATATCTCCGTTATTTTTTATTTAATTGGCATATGCGTTTTCATATAATTATATCCAACCTGCAGCTACTTCTATTTTCATAGTTAATATGACTGCAGAGAAGGTACTGGAAAAGTATTAATAAGTATAATAAACACGTAGATATCAAATTTAGTGTGCACGATGCGTTTCTGAAATAACCTTCATCAGGTACGCTCAAGGTCAAAAGATGTTAACTGAAAATATGTTACACTGGTGCAGCATAGAAACTTCGTCCTATAGTTACTGACATATGATCTATGTAACCACCCTGATGAATATGGTCAGGAAATGTTCATTTTAAACGGGACTGATGCCAGTTGTCTTTTACTTACACGGAGTGTGGCAATGTGCCTTTACTAGAAACCAATTTGCATACATAAAGGCGAATTTTGTGTATGATTTTGTATGTGGAGACGGGTACTTTATTATTCTAATTTGTTCACTTGGAGGTAGTATTTCCCGAAATTCAGGAACTTTAAAATGTTGGAATGAAGTTCATCAGTATTGCAGTGTGAGTAACCAAACATCATGTACAATGTACACCTTTCAAATAAACATGTATAGGCTACACCAAGGTACATGTACATGTCGATATGGCTTGTAAACGTCCGTTGTATTTCTTAATATGGTCATAATAAAACTCTGTTCTTGCGACTTAAAAACTATACTTTTATTTTACATATACTCGTCAACTAAATATATACTTCTAACAGGTAATATCACCCGCGCTGTACTAGTCCTTAAGCTTCAATGTTTGCACCATCCAAGTTTTATAATTCAGTGCCGTCATTAGGTTAACGTTAAGATACAAGCGTCTTTGTGATTCAAACGCACATGTAACCACTTATGGAACAGTAGCGTCACCAAACGGGAGAAGCGGTGAATGATTCCTATTAGCGAACGTCCTTTTAGGAAAGGTTATATCCCGGGCAGTATACCAAAAAACTTAGGTTGAGTACCCGGTGATCCCTGCAGATATTTAAATATGTAATACTGTTGGCTCTTAATACATTGACATTTATTTTATATTGTCAATGTACTTTACATATACAAATCAAACGTGTGCACATGAGTGTAACCAGTTAAAATAAACTTTCATATCAATTCTAATAAGATAAGTTTGGAGAATTTATCATTGCTAAAGGTATGTGATATTCTATATATAAAAGGTATGAAAATTATACTATTTCAGGTAAGATGTTTTGCATAAATTTCCGTCATGACTTCTATATGAAAATTCATGATTTCAACTTTTATCTGAAAAAATAATATAAATCATGTTATTTGCTACGATTTATTTAACCGTGGATTGTGTGAATATGAGAAAAGAACATGAACAACCTGTCATATCCATTCATAATGTGCTTCGTGACACCCTAAGGGCTTCTGTTAATACAAAACTACCAATAATAAATTATATATTGATATGAAAAAATATAACTAAGCAAAATACGAAAATTGTCAGTTATTGTTAATTTTAAATTGATTTTTATTTCTGTAAATCAGTACATTTAGACAAAAGCATAACCAGTATATCACAAAATTAAAATATGAAGATAACACAATGTAATGGGAACAATAAACGAATAATTTTCTGCTATAAATAGATCAAGTCGACTGAAAAATACATATTGTGTGAAATACTTCTCCTATGTATAAGTTGACGAGTTTTTTCTTCCTCTGTGGTCAATGTATATATCCTCTCTTCCTCCCGTCAATCATGACTTATGTAGTTGTACGATCACATTGTAGTTCACTGAAAATGACATTACTATGACTAACCAATTCAGATCTCGTTTTATAAAATTTGTTGTTTATTTTAAGTAAATATGATCATATATTATAATAAAAACGTAGATATCAAATCTTCATCGGGTACGCTCAAAAACGAAAAATTGGAAAGCCAAATAACTTAAAAGTGTTTTGGAGCAATACAACCAAAGGGTATAAACGTGATAGTCAAAAACGGCTAAAGTCACACATGCCTGGGGAAGGAAAATCTTAGTTTTGATAATAAATACATCATTTTGGAAGTGTAAATTTCAAGAATAACAATATCTCCGTTTAACTATAATGTATATTCTGATTCGTTCGTCCTCATTATTCTATTCGTGAATGCTGCAATATACAATCATACACATCTCACATATCTAAGAAGAGAACAAGCAACAAATCAAATAAAAGTACAATTGATTTTTATTTTTTGTTTCTCTAGATTAGATATCGATATTGATATCCAACGAAATATTTTTAATCCAATGTTGCTGGACTCAAAAAAAAATAAAATATTTCATCTGATTTTCAGTGAAATTTTTCTGTGTGACTTGAGTGACTTGTATACATTGTTGAAGGAAAGATGTAGTGTTAAAAGATCCTCTCCACAGTGAACCAGAACATAGACAACATAATGTTAAAATGAGAACATAAAAATAAGGGTAAGTTCATGTAAATGGTAGAAGCTAACTGTCTATTAACAAAGTTTGTAACCAGTCAAATATTGTATGTTTTTAACAGATCAAAATATAAAAAATTATGATGTTACAAGAGTAACACGACGGGTGTCACATGTGGAGCGGGAAGCGCTTATCCCTCCAGATCACCTCAGTTCACCCCTGATTTTTAGTGGGGTTCGTGTTGCCCTATCTTTGGTTTTCTGTGTAATGTTTTATAGATCGTCGTTTGTTCATTTGTTCTTTTGGCCCTTGTTTTGTCTGTCCTTTTTCGATTTTCGGTTTCTTTTGGTATTTCAAACTTTTTTTTATGCCAGTATGAAAGTATATATAGAAAAAGACAAAACCGATGCCCTTAGCACACAAATAAATGACGCTCACTTTCTTGTCTTGGTACAGGCTCTTCAATACAAGGGGTGAGGTTAAGTTAGTTTTATGGGCTCAAGTCTCCCCTCTTTGTGGAGGGTAAAGGAGTACAGATTATTTCAGGAATAGCGCACTCCAAATTAGGATGTCACCCCCACTGCTCCTTGTCTATCCTCCCTAATCAGTCTTAGCCGGAAGATGTAAGTACTCTCTGTACTAGAAGTTTCAGCCAAAAGTAAGGAGGTGTACTTACATCAAAGGAGTTAGCTTCGTGTTTCTAAAATTTACCCTGTTCAAACTGGTGGTCATATTGATATATCTTGATTCGGTGTCTGCCTTTTCTATTTTTACCATTTGCTGTAGAGTAAGTGCCTGCAAGGAATTCCTTGTGAAAACTGATATAGCAAATGTCATATTCCAGTTTTTAAAATTCGTGCTGTTTGAATGTAGGTCCCCGGATGTGGAAAGAATTGACAAAAGCTCAATCGATTGCTTTGCTGCTTTAAATATTTTTCCAATTTGCAATCCAATAGATGTACGCTATGAAAATCTGAATTCAGATATATGCAAGATACACTAGTCGACCAACTTACCAAAAAAGATACAGAGATTGGCGACTGACCACCTATGCCGACTCAACAACGCCAACCGTCATAAAAAAAGCGGGAAGAAAGCAGACGGAGCACCAGTCTCCAAGAATGTTCATTAATCCGCAATACCCACAGATGGTGTTGGGACGTTAAAACTCAATAAGCATGATACATCATTGCACATACGGTACTACTATATTATTTTGTCTCCACCCATGCCACCATTATAGTCTTCTTACATGTAAGCCTTTTCATAGGGACACACCAATGTTGACTCGACGTGTTTGTCTTTCCTCATTTGCTGTACATTAAGTGTACATAAAGAAAACCCGATCCCAGTCAATATTAATATAAACAAATGGACACGTGTTCAATTAAACAATGGTGTCCCTGTCTGTTCCCACCCATGTCATCTTCACACCACACTACTGGAAAGTTGAGAATGTATCGGGGTACATGTGGAACTTTAAATAATTATTGTTATAACTTGTGCCCAATCCCAATTGCTAAAATGTTGAGGAAATAAAATATTAGTATGTTTAAAAATACAGACGATTTCTAGAACATCCACAAGTGTGGATGTGACCCCACTGTAGCTTACATACCGCCCCTTACCCAATCAGCTAATCATTCCTCTTTCAATGTCTGGTTTAATTCAGACTAGAGAATTAGATAGATTATTTTTATCTAGTTAAAAAATATATAAAAACTTTATAAAATCATAAAAGAACATATGTATACGAAAGAAGAATTTTATCTTCAGGCAATATGCTGGACAGTCATCAATCATCTCATTGTCTATTCTTAATAATAAGAAAAACAAAAATAATGAATTTGTTTTTTATGATTAGGACAAAGCTTGCCCCTTGAATACGTATTTACATTATAATTAAAACTCCAACTGTTGTAAACGAATATCACGAATGTATTTGTTTAATTATACCGACTAAGCGCGTGTTATATCTTTTTTGAGATACTGAAGCAAAAATTGATTCATTCATCAGCATATGATGATGAAAATGATGTACTACTGTTTATGTACGTTCCTAACTAATATGCTAAGGTTCTCCTCCCTCGGACATAGGTAGCATTCGCCGATATTGGCCAATCTTTGGATTTCTTTCTCCAAAATTTTTGTAATTGTTTGGTTTCCAATATTTTGATAATCTGATTCATTTATTCCAGAAACGTGTCGTATGCCACCTTTTTAAAAATGGAAATAAAGGGGGAAATATGATAGACTAATACCATTACCATCAACAGTTGGCAAATTATTTGTGACACTTGTTTTCAATGAGGTGTTAAATCATTTGGCTTATGATGTTTGTTATATTTTATTCCAGGCCACATGTTAACAATTAATATAAATATATTGTAGGATATATCTGTAGATAATCATGTTTTTACATGTCCACGTTTGTATAATAATATTTCTAAAGTTTTTAATTGTATATGGCACCAAAGATTTCTCTTGAAATTAAAATAATAATGGTATATATGGTAAGATTTGCTCAGTGTTTGTATGTATTACAATACTGAAACATAGTGTATTCATTTGTCATATTATATTACTCTTAGAAACTGCAAGTTCTTCTGTTCTTTGATTTTGGTTCTATATGAATAACGTCACAAATTACATGTTGAGTCTTGCTAAATTGTTCGTTACATATTTTTCCGTTCATAATCCCGGGTGGCTCAATGAATTAGTTAGTTGGATTACCTAACAACTCATACAAGCCTATTACCAATACGGCGTGGGTTCGTGCCCAGCTTTGTAAACTTTACAAAAAAGGGTGCACTCGACTCGCAGCCGCAAGTGATAAAGTTTACCAGTTGCTTGCCCATGATCGGTGGTTCTCTCTGGGTACTCCGGCTTCTTCCACCACTAAAACTGGTCGCCATGATATAGCTGGAATATTGCTGAAAGTGGCGTTAAACACAATAAATCATATCAAATCATAATCCCTCAAATTCATAATCACACTGCGGGAAATGTTCTGAACAAGGTTCAAGAAACTTCATCCGTATGGTCAAAACAGCGTCTCGTCAATATAAGATAATAAAAAAGCCAATAAAGAAATGATCAAGAAACTTCATCCGTTTGGTCAAAAGAACATCTAGTCAGCTTAGGATAAAAAAAAAAGCATCAACAAAGAAATGATCAAGAAACTTCATCTGTTATGAAATAAAGAAATGCTATATTTACGAAAGTGTGCACCTGTTGATATTGCTATTAAATCTAAAGGTTGAGTCGATTGCTAGTATTTCATCTCATTAACGTTTGAGTACAACATTTGATAGCAACAGTAAATTACATTTATTTTCAGATAAACCTGTAGGAGGTAAGATGTACTTAATTTTGTGATGAATAGAAATTGTCTCACAAGTATTTATGAATCATTTACTGTTCATAAATCAAGTAATTATTTTTAACACTAATGGTTTTCTCCCTCAGGTATAGATGATCTGAGACAATGTTGTCTAACCTATTTAAACCCTTTGGTTTTTTTGCTCACAAAGATATTTTGTTTAATTATATGGCTATCACATATTTTGACTTTGAGCGTCCCTGATGAAGATTATTCCAGAAACACGTCATGCGCACTAAATTTGATATTTACGTTTTTATTACTAGACTGTTGTTGTTCTCTTTGTTTGTTTTTATTTCTTATAATTATTAATTTTTTTTCAAACGCATGTAGGTTATGCATAGGTTACTGTCAGGAATATTCTATATAATGTAAGGAATGCCCGCTGGTCGTGATTGACTTTGAAACTGATTGGCAATGCCAATGGTGGTTCGGTATGATGAGAACAAGAATATTCAATATGTTTTATCTTGCTCATGATGAAATGTCTTATGATTGTATTTGCAGTATCTCTTAGTTTGACAAGTATTTGCATACAATTAAATAATATGTGAAATTATACTACATCATCATGCGACTGTCTATTCAACATTATGAAATTACCATCAACACCGAATGGACTGTTCTTATTCGGTGGAAGACTGCATACCCTATTATATGGAATGTCTATTTAAAATCATAATGGATCACAATAAATTCGAGAATTGCATAAATAAAATATTACAGTAATGTACTGATAGATTGGGTGAAAATCTAACTCCTAGCCAAAATATAAGTATGTTACTAAATGTTCCTTAACATATACAGTGAGTTAGGGTGTGATAATTCACGTCAAATGAGCACCTTTTTAAGCTGTATCATGGCGAGAACATGTTGCATTCAATGAAATGATGATGATATCCGCTTTGTGCTAGACCAACACACTTAATTGGATTGTTATTATGCTAGCTCAATGAAACAATAGTCTGCGCATAGACATGTAAATCCACTAGGACATATTATCCTGATTCTGAGCCAACCAGTATTTGCTCTTAATCCTTAAAGCTGTGTACTTAGTGGAGAAGCAGTAAATACCATTGTATAGTCTTTAGTTTTACTCGATGCAAGAATGCTAACCATTACACTACCGATGTGTTATCTAGATAAAGAAAACTCTCAGTATTATTTTCAGCCTCTAGTTTCCTATTTGTTGACTATGAACGTACCTTATGAAGGTTATTCCAGAAAAGCTTCGTGCCCACTAAATTATATATTTACATTTTTTACTATCCTTGTATTATTTCATTTTGCCAGCCATTTCATATATTTTCTTGTCATGCTAATAATGAAAATGTGTTGTTCATATTTAATAATCTGTCGTCGTATTATCATTTTTCAGAGGCAAGGGTCACGTGTCCACAAATTGCCAGTATATCATATTGACACTTTGTGGACACGTGATCGTTGCACTGCGAAGATGTAATATTATGTCTTATTATATTTCTTGAAACGGAAGAAGGCCTCTATAATGTTGTTATAACTTATATCATCTAATTACATTTGTTTTATTTGTTATCAGAATACATTGTATTGTTTATATTGAAGGTAAATTAAATGCCTTACAATGAAGGTAAACAATGTTAATTTTCAAAGATGCCTATAAAGACATAAGACTGTGTTGGCGGTAATTGGCCACGGAATTTATTAACATTATATATACATATAGGTACAAAAAATGAAAACTTTAAAGATTAAATCATTTACATTTAGACTATAATTGTTCTCGAAAACTTGAATTCTAACTGTCCATATAATCAATTGAATATTTGAATAAAATAATGAACTTTCACTTTATGAAACCAGTAAAATAATATTTATGATATAAATAGATATTTTTCGATTACTGCCTTCTGCATAGATATATAGCTATTATTCATACACCAAGATATCTAGATAAAATGGACAATCTTTCATTGACCATACAAATAACTATATGGGTAGATGCATATCAAATATATAGATGAAAATAGATCCTGGGTAACAGAGGTCCGCTTGAAGCTGAAATATAAGATAGATAAATAACATAGCACGAAGTAGGCCATGTTGATCTGGGAAGGACAAGACGATGGAAAATTGGAATTACCCGATCAAACTGCCACAAAGTGCGGAATGAGTTGCCGTGACCAATTACCAGGGACCCTGCTCAAACAAATCACCCTTCTATCCCCTATTATGAACTGACTGACAACACAAAGGACTCTAAAGCACCTTGAAGGGTATTCAAAAATATTTCATTACCTAAATCGGTCAAATGAACCCCATCCCTCTTAAGGAACTGCACGTCTAAGGCTATATCTGGATATTGGATATAGTTTCCCCTCAATTGTAAGACAAAAGCCGCTATTGAGCAATTGATTCTTTTTCTAGCACGGTTCATAGCATCATGATTTTGAGAATACCTTCACTGATTTCTAAGAAGAATCTCTGACCAAATTATTCTGGTATTAGGGAGCAGGGCTCTACTTTTACGTATGATATTTTTTATTCTATTACGTAGAAAACCCACCTTAACATGTTCCAAATCATTTCCTCCTACATGGAGGATTATATAACCATGTGGTCATCCCACCATAACCCTGCCATAATAATTGCAGTCCTACTCGTGAGAGTCCAAGGTTAATTCCCACACTACTTTTTCTAGCATGAACGAATGCATTTCGTACAATGGACGATCCAATTATCCAAACCAAGTTGGGATCTAAAATTTTAAGAAAATAAAGCCAATTCATTATTATATTTAAAAACATGGTATTCTTATGTAGGTTTTGTATGCACTAGATTTCCAACGATCAATGTGCTGAATATCCTCATTTGAGTATCCCTGCATAGCGGAATATGTTGCACATCCAATTCTAATTAAGGGTAATAACAAAATTACCGAACTCCGAACAATCTTACAATGGGAAAGTCAAAACTCATAAGTATAAAAACAGACAAAATCAGTCAACAACCGAAATGGCCATGTTTGGATAAATTAGCGGCATCTAAGGCCTTTTTTAGTACAACAGAAAACTGATATCTGGTAAATGGCTTCCCCCCATAATGACAGAATAATGGACCCCCAAATGGAGGTCTACATGCAAGATACTTTTTCAAATGATTTAAAGGACATACAGCAGTGTCTGTTTGTTTCAGAACAATAATATTTACACCATTTCTAAACTGATCAGTTTTAGAGGTTTCCAACACAATACTTATACTATCTTCATTTGCAATAACATTTTTAAACACAATAGCATGGCCAAATGTCATATTTGTTTGTGAACTTGTTATTTCATCTACTCGAAGAAAGGCAAAAAAGGCTAATACAAACGCTGCAGTAAATAAGGCGGATTTCATAATCTGAACTGCAAATAACCGGCAAAACGGAAGTAATTTCTTTCAAAATGTTGTAAGTAATGAGCAATCTAGAATCTTTTGATTTTGATTTTGAACGCCTCATGCCCGTAAGCATTTTTTGCACTACAAATGCTTCTGTTATGTCCCCATACTTACGTAATTTATGGAAAAAATTTAAACCAGATATATAGCTTTTTACAGTCGATGGGGAGAAGCCATTTAAAGACAAATATGCAATGAAGTGAGTAATGTGGTCGAGCGGGATGGGTCACATGTCACAGATAGCCATGCTTTCACGAATGTTTACAAATGTATCTAAGGACATCTGATACATTCTTCTCGTGTTAATAGAAATAGAATTGTCAATCAGTCTGTCAATTTCATGTTTGATATCAACTTGATAAACTGGCTTGGTATTGCCTCGGGTTCTACCTCCACGTCCGTAACAAGAGTTCTGAAACGTTCGTCCTGAAAACGGGAAAGAGAATCAGCTATTTGATTTGTTGTATCTTCTATATGTTTGGTCTTAAACTGTATACCATATCGCATTGTATACAGAACTATGGGTCGAATAAGTGACATTACCCTTTTAGATTTTGAAGTCCTCTTATTAACAATATTAACTAGAGCCAAATTGTCAATTCTAAAAAGAATTTTAGTATTTGAAAGTGCTGAACCCCATACAAATAGAACTAAAACTATTGGGACCAACTCAAGAAATGTTATATCTCTCATAATGGGTTGATTTTCCCAGTGTTTCGGCCACTGATATTGAACCCATTTACCTGCCAAGAATGCAGCAAAACCAAGATCTGCATTGCCTGCACTGTCTGAAAATAACTGAAAACATTCATTGCTTATCCAATCATTCTCTGTGATGTAGCAAACACCAGTAATTTTTTGGAGAAAATCGAGCCATACTTTAATATCTTCTCTGATTTCACAAGTAATTTAATTGAAAATATTGGATTTCTGCTTTTCACAGATGCAAGGACATCATAAAACCTTCTTAAAAATGCCCGTGATGAAGCTAATGCATTAGAACAAAAGACCATCAAGCCTACAATTTACTCGAATTCCTTTATTTTTAATCGCCTTTTCCACAACAGGGGTTCTAGTAAAGATTTCAAGCGAATAAGCTTTTCATGTGGAATTTGTATAACCATTTCTATTGTATCTATTTCGAGACCAAGAAAGACCAAATTTGTAACAGGACCATTTGACTTTTCGTCGGCAATGGGCATCCCCAATTCAAAGCATACTGATGAAAATGTATCCATTAACAAAGTGCAACCATTTGTACATTTCTTCCCTGCGAACAAGAAATCATCCAAATAATGCGCAAGAGATTATATACCTGTACGTTTACTAACAACCCATTGAATAAAAGATGAACATTTTTCGAACAAAGTGCATGAAATGGAACAACCCATTGGTAGACATTTATCTACATAATATTGTTCCTCAAAGAAAATACCTAGCAAATCAAAATCTGCTCTATGAACCGACAATAACCGAAAAGCTGACTTGATATCCAGAATACCTAAAAGGGCTCCTTTTCCAAGATCACTCACAATAGAAACGATTTCATCAAATGAAGAGTATTGAACCGAACAATCCTCTTGATCAATAAAACTATTGACTCCTTGACCAGGAGGGTATGAAAGGTGCGTTATCAACCTCCATCCGCCATCATGTTTTGATACAATACATATAGGAGATGTACGTAACGTGGAAATGGGCTTAGTAGGAAAGGGGTCTGCCATTTGCTCTAATTTAACCTCTTTTTGTAATTTTTCCTTTGTAATAAACTTATTTTCAACAGCAGATTTCAAATGTTTTGTCGTGATTGAAATTCGAGGACCCTTATATTCTAGACGGAAACCGTTTTTGAAGCCTTGAAAAAGTTTTATTTTGTCCTCAGTGATTGGATAATTTTCAAGTAGTGCATTCAAAGTACTGATTCTAACGGGTGTTTTGCCTAAGTCCCATAGGCCTGAAGTTACCGTTTCCTCTCGTTTGAAATCTGGGACGAAACCCTCTAGCCCCTATATTACCATTGTGCTGAGAACGAAATGAACTCCCTGAACTTGGTGTACTGAATCGATTAGAGTAACGCACAGCACTTGAATTAAATCTGGGTGTCAACGTTTCTGACTGTTTAAAGCATCGAATTAAAGGGTGCATGTCATTGCAACGGTGCTGATAGAAACATGGGAATTTCGAGCATACCCCATTATAATTAAAGCTGTAACATTTCAAAGTGGAAGCACGATTTATATTTTGCATAGTACCAGAAGCTAATGATGCCGATTGCATGTAAATTAACCATAGCTCATAGTCAATGGTGCTCCAAGAACTACTTGGGTCTTTAGCTTTCTTAAGCCTATATTGTTGGTCATATAATAACCAACCATCACCTGAACAACGCTTAGCCCCAAGACGAATGGAATTCATGTATTTCAGTAATTCCTGAAATTTAGTGGCATGAATTGAACAATAAAGAGACATATAAACAATGAAGGCATCTGTTCATATTTCTATGCTGTTGATTTTAGTTGCTTTAACTTTTGGCTCTAACATTAACTGACCGTGTTCAAATACTAAATTATGCTTGTCACCATTCACTGATGGATTTTGCAATAATTGTGCTAAGTCTATATAATCTCCTGAAATAATTTTTTCTTTCAAATTGTATGATACATTTAATGAAATATCATCATTAGCACTTGGAATTGATTGAAGCATTTGGAGGGCAGTTGACAAATTACATGTAGATGCTTGGCATTACCTATTAAATTTTGATTCTGATAAGACTGTATTTGGTTCTGGTTGCATCACATTGCCAGTGCAAGTTATCAAGGGGGTAGACATCATCAAAGGGGACCTCCCTGAACTGTTTGACGAACAGGCTGTTACTGTCAAATTCTCACTAGTTCTCGGGTGATTGACACTGCCAAGCTGTTCCGCAACTGCCGCCCTGGCAGCTGCTGCTGAAGGCTTCGGTACACTAGGGCCGGCGGACCTCTTTCTCTTACTTCTCAACATGGTACTTGAAACTAAAACGTTGTTATTAGGATTCTTCAATGTAAATTAATTATTAAATTTCCAAAACCTCACTTTTATTACGGTGTAACCTAATTATTGTTAATACCCCCCCCCCCCCCCCCCCCCCCCCCCCTTACACACACACCTTTTTTTTTATCGTTATCCCCCCTTTCAACTTTTAGAGCATTATTTAATGAAAAAGGATGAAATCAATTTTAAAATGAAGAAAATTATGCCTGTATCTACCAATTATTACAATGTCACATTTCAAACAATCTGTAGACAATAAATCATGTAAACATACTTTAAACACACAAACGGAAGATATATTCAGACTTCCCACATTGAACAGCCTGAAATAAATTATCAAATATGTATCAATTCAATATTTTCAATCAAAAAGATGTAAAAACTATTCAAAACACATGCTCTCCAAGCACATGTCGTTCCGTGGCCGCAAGGAACATATAATTAATCTTGTAAAAAACTAAAATATTGTCAAAAATTTCGTTCGATTTTTCATAAACCATTGTTATTAATCGTATCTTATCGCTTTCAATTAATCAAACGACCTTTTACAACTTAGCCTTTTTGATTTCTTTGTAATTTTTTGCAGAGATTCAAAATGTATGCCGTCTTCTTCGAAGTTCTGCGTTAAAGGGACGTTATCAGTGTGTTGCGTCACACAAGAGAACACTAACTACCAAACAGCATTTATAATAAAAAACAGAGCACGGAAACGTACCGGAAAAAGTTCTGCACTTTAATAAAGGAATTTATGCATAATGCAAAAATTATGTAATAGAACATTACTATAATGATGCAAAAAAATAATACCCTGTTATAGATTAAATGTCAATTAATCCTATAAGTTCAGAACAATTATTGTTGTTTTTGATAGTTGTATATACTAACTATTTTAAATGAATTATTGATAATATTATCAATCCTTTGAAACTCTTCTTCAAACAAATCGGTTAAGAAATTAAGAAATATACACTCAATCGTGTAGGAAAATGTCGTGTTCTTTGCCATTCCCAAAATTACGAAACCAATTGTTTGCCAAAGCAAAATGTTGTCTACCGTATCGTTGATATCATAATACTATCTGAGGCGAGGGGAGAAGGGTATGATTATAGTTGAAACCAAAAATACCTTGTACTTAGCTTTGTCTGTTATATTTTCTTACAGATACGAGTCCCAGCGATTGCTCATATCATTTGTTTCAGTCTTCTGTTATACTGCACGTGAATGTCAACATAAAATCTTTTGGAAAGTTACAGGCGGACTTAATTTGATATCTGCGGTGTAATATGGAAATTGTCTGACACAAATATGTGTATTTTCAGTTCAGATAAAGATAGATAAAGGTAATTTTCTAAATTTCTATTTCTATCAGAATCATGCTGTATTATGTTTGATAACGTGAAACATTTTCAGGAGTGGTATTAAGCGTCAAATTTTCAAAGGAAGCAACTAATTTTAATAGTCTCAGAAACCACAATGAATAAGACTTTATAAAATACCACAATTTACTTTAAAATTGGAATGTAAAATGTACTTTTCAAGGAGCAATAATTTGGCTGCTGGGTATAATCCACGAGCAAATGTATATATATATTGTTATTCTATAATACATGTATGTAGAAACTCTAGATCATAATCAATATGATTTTCCCATGTACTTTTGTTAGTTCCTCAGCATGGAATAACCATGTGGGTGCACGGTCTTAGATGAACTGGCCACGTAAATACAAAAGTACATGGATAGATCATGTTAATTAGTACGACCTTGAATTAATACATACACAATATATACGTTTACATTTTCTAATAGATTATACCCAGCAAGCAAATTATTGCTCTTTGAAAATAACATCTATATTCCAGTGTTCAAAGTAGATTCCGGTATTTAATAAAGGTTTATTAATACTTGTGAACCTGTTAATTTGTAATGGTGTTGTATATGACATTCTATATGTCTTTGTTGATTAGAAACAAAAATATGCATCACTGTAATCCATACTTTAATATCAGTATCTATGGTAAATACGTTCGATATCTGCGAAATAAACGTTAGAGAAAACCGGAGGAATTGTCAAGAATAGAAAATCAAGAGACACAGGCAACTCTGGGCACAAGACACAGACCGAATGCAACAAAACAAAAATCCACAACATAGAAAACAAAAAATATGAGAAACATGGACCCTACCAAAAAATGGGGGTGAACCCAGGTGCTCGCGAAGAGTAACCAGTTCCTGTTTTTAAGACACCCGCCGTGTTTCTCAGAATCAAGTCCTGTAAAAGTTTTGTCAGTGATGGAATAACGAAAAACTTTATCTTTAAAAGAAAAGATCCAGTGCCATTTGAGAAATGGATAATTAGAAACGGTTAACCAGTTCGTGTTGATCACCAGTTATTTTTGTAGCGATGACTCCAATCTAGGAGCAACGTAGCCTTATTTAAGTAACTGATGCGTAAGCAACCAAGTTCTGCGAAGAACAACACTGTACTTGGCACAGGACCTAGAATAACGTATGAATTGTGAATGTGAACTCCGTACGATGGTGCTACCGCAATATTGCTAATAATGAATGGGAAATTGACTATTGGAAAAGTGAAGTCATCCTGTTTGTCGTAGAGTCTTGTCTTAATTTTCGTCTTTTTCGAATTCAGGGTGAAGGTAAAGGTAAAAGGTTAAATATATTTAGACTACAAATATAGCAACAATCCACAAAAGAGATTAAAATTTCTAAGTTCATCTAAAAATAAAACTTAACATTTTTTTTATTTATTGAAATTGTCATGCAACTTAATTGAATGTTGATAATTGCCAACCAAGGATAACCCATGAACACCTTTCAGCTTATTTCCACTACCAATAACAAGTGGGTATTTAAAGGTGAAATGCAAATGTTTTAAGTATTTGACTCTATTGCTTTACTCGATAAAGATACATAAAAATTACGAAAAAACTAATTTTCGACGACAAGTGTGTTACCGTTTATCTGTAAACACAGGTAAATTTAGGGTTTATTGTAGAATTTTAACATGATTATCTCCTCTTGGTAAGCCAATACTGTGACGTCATTCGGTTCTTATCAGTCTGCTGCGCCTACGAGAATAACATAGCTTCTCGATATTCTGATGATGAAAGTGACCAAAGTAACATCATAAAGATCGATTCAACATAGAAAAAAATATATTAAAAACATATAAATTAAAAAAACAAAAACAATTTTAGCATTTATAGTTTGAAATAAAAAATATTTAAAAAAAAGATACATGTCGAACTTTTGTACTGTAGCTGCTTACTTACATTTAGACAATATTCGCCAGGGAATTTATAAATAGGCTTCTCTCAAAAAATATTGAATATGGAAAAATATATAAATGATAAATACTAGTAACTCTGGTTATTTGTACATGAACCTTCACATTTTCCTTCCTTTAATGCATTTTTACATCAAATGTATTACTTATGACTTGTCAGTAATCGTTGAATTGAGAACAGAGAGATGTGGAATCCATGTCCGTGACACACTAAGTCATTTTAGCCTTCATTTACGTTAGTCGTAATTTACAAAGTTTACTTTAAGGGGCTCGCCCCATAAAGTGTCATTTTACACCTTTCCGAGAGAACAAAATTCAATAAAAGTTAAATCCTTTTCATAATATATATCTACGAATTTAGGAGACCCACTACCATTAACCATAAAAAATAATAATGTGAGTCCCCAAAAGTAAATGATCCGGCCTATGATGCCTTAGTGTACTTTAGGGGACCCACTACCATATATACCTGGTTCATATCATAAGACAACACCATTCGTTATAGAAAATAATGTGAGTCCCATAAAGTACCTAATAAATATCGTGAGACAACAAAACCAAGTCTCATAGAACAAAAATGATACATTATATGGTGAGTGCCCGGCTTTCTTTTTTTGAGGATATGTAGAGCCCCCTAAACTACATGAAGGCCTGACACCATGATTCACCAAAACAGAAAATTTTACACAATCTACAACAGAGATCGTTGTACCGTATTCAACAATTGACGACTGACAACACTGTACGACAATGTACATGTATCTCAGAGGCAGATCCAGACATTTCAAAAACAATATTTTTTAGAAATATCAAAAGATACCGAGACGTAATTCAAAGCGAAAATTACAAGACATGGTAAAAAGAAAAATGACAAGGACGAAACTGGAAATATTCTGTTAAAATACGTTTCTACTAGTCTATAATCTAGCACAAAAAGGGGGACCTGTCCTCTTCTGGATCCGCCTATGTATCTCTTAGGGGATGGCCATTTGATTCTGCGAGGGATCTGGAAGGTTTTTTTTAGAAATAAATATTCTGGCCAGGTCACGAGCAAAAATAAAATAGATATCCTGTCACGCAACGAAACAAAACGAAATACAGCATATATAGACGACTTGATAATAAATGAAAAAAATATAAAAAATGCCGCTCGTAAATATCAGAGCCAAGGAGGTTTTATTCAGAATTTCTGCGTAAATAAATTCGGTGTTATGCCATTGTGTTATCCTTGCTAGCTAAGACAATGGCCAAATTTTTACACGAATATACCTATAAATTTGGTGATCTATTTAGCATAAAAATACAAACGAGCAACGTGTTAGACAGCAAGATATTTTTGCAGCTAGGGGCGATGTAACCAAATTTCGACATCGAGAAGTGCGTTGGGAGGGGCTAATAATGTTTTCAAAGTAAAGAAATACTGTTTTCTGACAGAAAAAGGGGATGCGATCGTGCCACCTCTCCTTTGTGTGAACCAAGAGTACCTCTCCGCTTTGAAATCTGAACGGCTACATCTTTTTTTGGTATACATTGATAATATTTACGGTTTATATTTGGAAGGAAAGACACAAATTTTAGGTCAGAATTGAAAATAATTTGAAAATTTTTCACACGGTCTTATACTAAAGCCCGTCATGGCACGGCAACTGTTTGATATTTCACCTTTGCTAAGAAGACAGGCCCATATGCACGATGAAACCACGGGAGGATATCCTAGAACCACTGTATTTATTCTTTCATTTTCGTATATTCTTACAAGCGAAATGTTTTAATTAGTATACTTAACCTTTTAACGTTAGCTTTATTAACAGTAAATTTACCAATGTCTACCCGCCCAACCGTTTTGCACACAAAGAAGGGATATGGTATGATTACCTTTGTCCCCATAAAAAAGAAGACATGACACGAACGACGTCACGACAGGAGATTTTTAAAGGGGAATAAGCATGGTTGATATTTCCCGCGGTTTTAAACAAGTAAGTTTACCCGACGATTTCGCACAAACGGCTTGAGAAAATTGAAAATTATTACGATTTTCTATCAAGGTACTAAAATCGCTATCTAAAAATGTGTAAGTCTGAAAAAAAGTTATGACCTTTGCATTTCACCTTTAATGTCAGCAATCAACGTGTGGAAATGTGGGATTACTTAAATATCAAGAATTGACAATTAATCATTTAAAATAATTGCTGTTTATACGAAATGACACTTCTTTCCAATTTCTCATTGGAACGTTTCAAGTGTCATTTAACTTTTTTTGATAGTAATGGATTTGGTCGAATCAGGCAGTAAGTTCTAATCCTGAATTGCATTATAATAAAGTAGTGTTGATTCGATGTTTTTAATTCTAGGAGTTACATAGTTAAAACGACTGAATCTTGTACTGTGTTTCTGGCGTCAAGGTAAGAAGCAGACATTTGAAAACTATTCGGCAAATAATACACAAACAGTATATAGGATGGTCCTTTGCATGTTGTCTTATTAATACCAGACGGAATGAGGCCTACAAGGTTATAACATCTATGAATTTTTTTTATCACATTCTATCAATAATTATTGAACTGATAGAATGAAATTTCAAACTTACACGAATATTCAATGATTGTTTTGTCAACTCCATAGTGCATAGAAAAGCCGATCAACTTGTAGGGAAAGGGGTTCAGTGTTTTTCGTGGCCGTCCGTACGCGTAATGTCTGCGTAATTGTTACTCCATTTCTAATTCGTAATAAGGTAATATACAATTAATGACTTTGAATGAGGTTAATACCACGATTTATCAACCCCAGAGATCTGATTATCACCTCGGCCAGACAGAGATCTGATTAAGACCTCGGCCAGAGGTGAAAATCGGATCTCTGGGGTTGATAAATCGTGGTTTTAACTGAAATCCAAAGTCATCAATTGCTTTATTATATGAGTAAATCCGAAGTTAGTGATATATTTTTTTTTTCACTGTAATAGTCGTCACAATATATATATATATATATATATATATATATACACGTCTGAAAATTAAACCAAACAGTGTTAGAATTAGATTTTAGAGCTGTCAAATTGTTGTTCTTCCCTCGACGGGATTTGAACCCACATCATTATAATGGTGTGGGTTCAAATCCCGTCGAGGGAATAATACAAATTTGACAGCTCTAAAATCTAATTCTAACACTGTTTGGTTTAATTTTCAGACGAATATATATATGCGGTTCCCGAAGGTAATACTTGAGCGAGCCTCTTATCGACCTGTGACTTTCACCGGAAGATGAATAAAATTCAAAACAAACAAAATGTCGCGAAGAGGAAAACAACGTGGGGTAGACATAAAACAAGCTGTTGTTAGGAAAACGCTGATTGGATAGCAAAACCGCTTCTTTAAATATCTACCAATCAGAGAATACATTTTCAAAATAAGTAACCTGGACTTTCCCTGTTACTATATTTGGGTACACGCTACAGTGTTCAAAAGTAATGTTAACCTCGCGTGCACTTTTGAGCGGTGATAATCACATTTTGAAATGGAGAGTGAAGTAATGTATTGTCCAATCAGAATCTAGGATATTTATAGTCATATAATAATTCCTATTAACGCATATGACCGGCGGAATATAGCCAAATTTTAACGAATTTCTTCTCACTGCGTACTGATGTCTAGCAACAGGCACTTGTTTCATTCAAAAAATATATGCCCCCTCCTTTTCCTTACTTCAAGGTAAACATCTGCCCTTTCCCCCTTCCACACTTCGCCTCAATATTTTTCGCTTATTTGTGATCCTTTCGCTGACCCAATTATATCGTTACACTCCCGAGATATTTCTCTTTACGACTGCCACATTTAAGCATACCTACCGGGCCCCCCTCAGACGAATTGGACAAGAATATCAGCGAAAGTAGCTTGTTTTATTTTTAAGACATTGAAACGGATACAGCCACTTCCGGTTTGCGCTGAATTTTTCCTATGCATTCGGAATTCTCTAGACCGGCCATGTGTAACGATGCCATCATCATCTCCTCTCAAATGTAAAGTAAGCCTTTAAAATACAGATAATTGTTCCAATGCAGATTATAAAAATATGTTCAACTCCAAATTACTGACATTTGATTCTTAAAGCACCCTTTTTTAAATTTTCTAAATCAATTTAAACCGGACCGGAAGTGGCTGTATCCGTTTCAATGTCTTAAAAATAAAACAAGCTACGTTCGCTGATATTCTAGCTCCTTATATATATATTAACTGATAATTTTGAAGTGACCACCCGAGTTAAAGGTCGTTTTCCTCTTTGTTGTCAAAATACCAAATATTTTCTTTTTTGTTTCTCTGATATTTTATTAAATCCAAGATGGTAGCCGCCACATAGCATATCCTATTGTAGACTTTTCTTCACAATATCAATAACCATTGCAATTAATTAATCCAAGTTATCTATATACGATTCCTCATAATTCATGAAATCATTTAATTTATTTTTTCACTAGTTATAAAAAATAAAGTAAAAATCAAAGGATGGCATTCTTTATACAAATAAATCTGTATTGCATATAAAACAAAATACGTGATGGATTATGCATTATTAAATTGTCTGCTATGATGATTTTTTAACTGTTATAATCCATACTAAACATACATTTGTCCTCAGGGTATACACTGCTGTACACGAAATGCCTTGTGGTAGTATTAATTTATTTAGATTGCATATATCTTCATTTTCTACCTGTTTGTTTTAACTACCTGGTATTTTATCAGGTGTATAAATGCAATTATTCAAATATGGAATAAATCTGGACTGCCATTAATAATAATATGAGGAAGCCATAGCATGGAAACGTAAAATGAAATCAATTTATTTTTGAGAGAAGCTGAATACAAGACAATAATTACGGATTTGACCAAGTTACAGCCATCATTTGAGGATAGGTAGAGAAACAATTGACCGTTCAAGGACACATAAATCAGTAGTAGTCAAGGATTAACAGAAAAAACACCACGACATTGAAATATGACGAGAGAAGATTTGTTACCTAAAAAAGAATCAAGTAAGTGGTTAGATTTTTACAAATTCAAATTATTCTTATTATAGTCTCAAAAACAAGCAAACAAACAAGGATCGTCAAACCATTTTGTAAAAAAAGCGAATGTTTATATTTAATTCAAGATATGGTAGTTTATACAGTTCGTTTTAAATTATGGTCCCAATCATACCGGTACAGTACATACTTAGTAAATCTTGACAGTGTGTAATGTGCACACGTACATTGTACATACTCTAATGTTTATACACTTGCGTCAGTGTGTGACAGACTATTTATTGCATAGTTGTGATCCTTCGACCTCAACCCCTTAAAAATTGTGTTTTAAATTATTTCAGTATTGAAATCATTTTAATTAATGACCATTTCATTTTTTTTTTCAAATTGTAAATTAAATTTACAAGTATTTTAATGGGATACCTACAAAATAGTTTCTTCATTTTATTTATTAATTTATTGTGATGTAGCTTTACTGATGATCATGTATCTAAGATACGCATGGATTTGTCAGTATGTTTGTAAGATAATAAACAGAGTTAAAATACCGCTTAGAAGTTTAATATGTCACTCAACATCAACATGACTGCAAAATGCGAAACGAAGACCCCCAAAAACAATACAGTTATCGTTCCTTAACTTTTGCTTTTTAATCGTAGCTTGTGTGGTTTTTCATTCCTCCAGCATACATCTACATTCTGTCATGGTACCTTTAACACCCAGTCAATGTAGCCATTCATATCAGATAGGAAATGGTCCATTTTTTCTGTGGACATTTGCTTCACATTTTAAAACACAACCCTGTCATCAGTAACCCTCTGCCCACATGCCCCCAAGGAGGGGAGTCAGAGGTTTTTGGTGCAAACATGATTAGATAGCTATTGATATTCCAATCATTTTCTTATATTATATTAGTCTGTATATGCAATGGTTTCTGGGTTATAGTGATAACAATGTAAAGGACATATTTGAACTTGAGATCATTTTGAAGGTCACATGTATTGACAATCATTGTCGAAGGCTTCACGTGTCTACTTCTAGTCTTTTAGCAATTAATTCATACAGCACTAAATCGCGTCAGTGTAAATAGCAAAAATTAATTAATTAATTTAAAAATCATTTTGTGCAAACTCGCTTCGTAAATTTCATTTTTTTCAGCCAAAAATAAAAGATTATCCATACCTTTCTAATATTTTTGTTTAATCTAAGTAATAGTGGATACTCTCTTCCGTTCTACGGCATACTTTTTTGTTAATAAATATGCATCTTAGCCCTAAGATATTCTCAGTGGATACGGAATAATAATTGCTACAGACATAGAAATAGTTTTGCACATACAGAAACATTTATCTCAGAGAGAACGAACGGATTTCTCTTCTCTTACTATCAAATTCATTTCCTAGTACCGTCCTTGTTGTTATTTTTTTTTTCAATACGTAAAATTAAGTAAATGTACAGTCTTTCAATGAATTAACGACTTTGTTAGACTTGATGAAGTTGTATGCATGTCTCTATTCATTTTTTAGGGTTCCTCGTACCCGTTTTTTGACTACTGTATTTTGATCCTGTGCTATGGCTAACATGTTGATTTGTACTGTAGTATTTCATGTTTACGCCCACAGAAAAAAACATATATGATTTAATTTCCTACACATACAATTGCCTGTATTTTAATAGTTTTCAGCTCTGAATTCATCAGATGTTTCTGGTTCGATCAATATAAATCTCCAAATTAATAAAAGGAAAAAGATTGTCACGAACAGAATATGGCATGACGGGAAGTAGTATCTCATTAGTAACATTGATTGAGCCTCAGAATTAATTACATGTGTGTAATTACATTTCTTCTTTAGATGTTATTAACATTTTCCCAACCCTTCGTAGATATTTCTCTGATTCGTACTGTCAATGTTGACACGTTGTATCACAGCTGTTAACCAATCGAATTACAGGTTGCTTCATGAAACATATTGAGGACATTTTCCATTTGTCTTACTTTTCATGAGTGGAATGCCGTCTCGCGTCTAGTGAAAAATATATAAAATAACATAACTTTTTGTAATTGCACCATAACAATTCACATATACGTACCCGATGAAGGTTATTCCAGAAATGTGTCGTGCGCACAAAATTCAATACCTACGTTTGCATTGAATGGTATATATGCATGTTTATATGCAAAAACGTACTACATTAAGACAAGTTAGGTACCAATGAAACCTTTTAAATAAATATATGATAACTATCTTTGCTTACCCTTCCGGAACACCTGAGCTTACCCCCTTTTAGTGGGGTTCATGTTTCTCGATCTTTAGTTTTATGTGTATGTTTTGTGTATCGTTGTTTGTCCTTTTGCCCCTTTTCTTTTGGGTATTGTGTCGTCTGTCCTTCTTTGACTTACGGATTCTGATTACCCCTTTGATATCTTCAAACTCTTCTTTGAATATTAAGAAAGGAATTAAATCTAAATATGAACCAAGTAGACCTCCCTTACTACGAGCATGATCCAATTAAGAACTCCATTTCTATCAATGTGAACCGATAACCCTCCCCTTGATAAGATTCTGAACTAATTAAACCTCACTCTTATGAGTATATTCGAGAACACATGCAGTATCATCAGAATTTAAGATCGAGAGTGACGGAGGTTGAATATGCCTAGCATAGTCACACTATGTAGGCATGTTCGGCCCCGACGCTCCCGATCCTCGGTTTTGATTATACAAACAAGCGTAGCAGGTAATATGCATATTCGTCCCGGCACCCCCTGGGGTTTTGGTCATGAAACAAGTTTTAAGATAATAACAAAATATAAGAATAAAATGCACAATGATTTCATAGTAAACCTAAGTAATATTAGGTAGCCATCGACTTACTATACGTTTTGTATGAGAAAATATAAAACTGCTTTATACACTTATGGTTTTTTTTCATAGAAAGTTCGAGAAAATGTTGTTGGTGGTTCTGTAAAATCACATTGGAGGCTTTCCTTGAAGAGGAAGACTTACTTCACTACATAGGAAGAATACAATCCTCTATAAGTAGATCAGGTAAATAATACATTGGTCACATGACCTCAGGGGAATCCAATGAAGATGAATGTCATTTTGCAATAGCAAAACAATGTAATATTAAGCAATTGTTTTGAAGCATTTACACTATATTAACATGTTTTGTAGCATTTACACTATATTAACATGTTTTGTAGCATTTACACTATATTAACATGTTTTGTAGCATTTACACTATATTAACATGTTTTGTAGCATTTACACTATATTAACATGTTTTGTAGCATTTACACTATATTAACATGTTTTGTAGCATTTACACTATATTAACATGTTTTGTAGCATTTACACTATATTAACATGTTTTGTAGCATTTACACTATATTAACATGTTTTGTAGCATTTACACTATATTAACATGTTTTGTAGCATTTACACTATATTAACATGTTTTGTAGCATTTACACTATATTAACATGTTTTGTAGCATTTACACTATATTAACATGTTTTGTAGCATTTACACTATATTAACATGTTTTGTAGCATTTACACTATATTAACATGTTTTGTAGCATTTACACTATATTAACATGTTTTGTAGCATTTACACTATATTAACATGTTTTGTAGCATTTTCACTATATTAACATGTTTTGTAGCATTTACACTATATTAACATGTTTTGTAGCATTTACACTATATTAACATGTTTTGTAGCATTTACACTATATTAACATGTGTTGTAGCATTTACACTATATTAACATGTTTTGTAGCATTTTCACTATATTAACATGTTTTGTAGCATTTACACTATATTAACATGTGTTGTAGCATTTACACTATATTAACATGTTTTGTAGCATTTACACTATATTAACATGTGTTGTAGCATTTACACTATATTAACATGTTTTGTAGCATTTTCACTATATTAACATGTTTTGTAGCATTTACACTATATTAACATGTTTTGTAGCATTTACACTATATTAACATGTGTTGTAGCATTTTCACTATATTAACATGTTTTGTAGCATTTTCACTATATTAACATGTTTTGTAGCATTTTCACTATATTAACATGTTTTGTAGCATTTTCACTATATTAACATGTTTTGTAGCATTTTCACTATATTAACATGTTTTGTAGCATTTTCACTATATTAACATGTTTTGTAGCATTTTCACTATATTAACATGTGTTGTAGCATTTTCACTATATTAACATGTTTTGTAGCATTTTCACTATATTAACATGTTTTGTAGCATTTACACTATATTAACATGTTTTGTAGCATTTACACTATATTAACATGTGTTGTAGCATTTTCACTATATTAACATGTTTTGTAGCATTTTCACTATATTAACATGTTTTGTAGCATTTTCACTATATTAACATGTTTTGTAGCATTTTCACTATATTAACATGTTTTGTAGCATTTTCACTATATTAACATGTTTTTAAGAAAACACTTGTAATAATTGTAAATGGGAATAGTCGATTAATGATATCTCGATAACTCACGTTTCATTATGCTCCTTCCCACTCCGAAAAAGAGCATTATCGATCGTAAGTTACCGACAACGATTATGCCATTGCAGAGCATCCAAAGGAGGGGATTATAAGCGCCTATTAAAATGATATAGTTAGATAATGTTATAGTGCTTAGGTAACATAAAACGAAAAATGCGTCTTTTTCGAACATAAAACTTCAAACCCATGCATCTTCACGTGGGTTAGTAAATGTTAATTAATCCAGACCTTCTAAGTGGGAACAAACGTAGTAATGTTGACCCTGGGGGTTTAATTCATACGGAACACTTTTAAAATAATTGATGTTGCTTAAAGATAAGCTACATACTTTTAGACTCTGAATCAGAATCATGATTACAAGTTTAGTGACAGACTTCGTTGGGGTAGTTTAAGTTCAGTTTTACATGTTATTCTTGTTATGATATAACAGAGGTACTGTTCTGTTCAATAGCGTTAGACATCCGGTACGCAGTGTCTGTCTCACACATGGTTTACAGTCCCCATCTTACAGTGAGTAATACGTAATAAGGTTTGTGACACATGCGTATCGTGAACTGCTTTCCCTTCTGTATTTACAGAGAATTCTAACATGACCTCACTCTTTCCCTTTGTTAAAAAAAAAAACAGAATTATTTCTTCGTATTATCTCATTAGCACATGCGCCGATGAATGTGACTGATGTTTCCATTGGCAGCATAAATTGTGACCCGAATAATGCCGATAGAGGGAGCAGTATTATTCGAGTTACATAAATTGTGTGCGACATTTTCCGCAAGCGTATGTATACATTACCGTCTTCCAATCAAAGTATACTACCGTATTTGTACTCTTAGACATATCAGAATCGAAATAAATCATGGAAGCCAGAATGCGCTTCTGGCTCGGGATAAAATACTAATATCCGCCAATCCATGTTAAAACTCCCAACACATTCTGGCTTCCATGATTTATTTCTTAAATACATCGTTTATATAAACCATGGCTACAAAGGGCAAACTACGACCATCTAAGTAATGTACAGTAAACTAAAGATTGAGCATCACGAACCATACTAAAACTGGGGATGAACTCAATAATTAATAAAAATCTTATTGTATTTGAACTGTTTACTGGAAACAGTAATAAAGCATTGATACATCTAAAGTATTAACAATAAAACATCGCCAATACTTGTATATTAACTTTTTGTTTACATGACATTGTCATAAAACTTCCATGCATTGATTCCACTGATATTTTAATAAAAACGTATATTTCAAACTTTTTTTTACAGACATTTGTAGCAAATCACTAAAACTGTAACTTGGGTTTACGGGAAATTGCAATTCGTATTTTTTGCTGAAAATATAAAAATATTCAAAATATATTTATATTATATAGAAAACAATTGATCATGGCTACAACTGAAATTTAGTTTGCTATAATTTATTTGAAATTGACTTGCAATGAAACCTAAAGTACCTTTTTTCTGTTTCAGTTATTGGTGCCCTGATCTTATTACTAAGTTATACTTTGTCGATTTTATCCTTAACCTTTGGTAAGTTTTGATTTTAAGTACTTTATAATGCTTTATCGATTTAATTACTCGACTATACTTTTTTGATTTACTCCTCAACCTTTGTTAAGTTTTGATTTTAACTATTCGACTATACTTTATCGATTTTATTCGTAATCTATGGTAAGTTTTGATTTTAACTACTCGATTATGCTTTATCGATTTATCTTTAACCTTTGGTAAGTTTTCATTTAATTACTCTGCTTTGCTTTATTTATTTTATTCGTAACATTTGGTGAGTTTTGAAAAAAATACTCATCCATTAATACTTTGTCGGTTTCATCCTTAACATTTTGTAAAGTCTGTGTTAGTTAAAAAAAAACCGCTTACAGGTTTAAACTATTAACATATATTTCTCAATTACTTATAGACATATTGTTATTTCAGGTATATTGAGCCTTGGATCATGTCCTTGCCAACCGGTTTTGCCGACATTTCTGATCGTTCATGGTTCGGCTATGGCTATCCGATGTCTATTTGATACCGGTAAATTATTTAGACGCAGCAAGAGAGAAACAACTGATGATGATTGTTCTCCGTGCCATATTTTCAGCAAAATATGTGGCATTCTTATTACGTTTTGGACCATCACAGGTAATATAATGTTTTATAGAATGACCCGAATTAAGCAATTCTCCTGATTACCCCGTACTTTCCTATTTCGTAGCATGTCATCGGATTTGTGACAAGAGTATCACGGCCGGTGCGAAGAATGGAACAGGGTCTACCTGCCCTTCCAGGGTACATGTGTTTACCCCGGTTATTTGTTCAATCGTAGAATTTGTGTGGATCTTTTCCTTTTGTTTGCCATTGTGTTATCTGCCTTGCGATATTCTGCTTCTGATTACCCATTTGGTATCTTCAAACTTTTCCTGTGGCAAGCTACGTTTTATTAAATCTTACAACTTAATACCTATATCTGGAGTGCAATTTGGGATTATTGATCCATGTGGTGCACATTTAAATGAATCGAGTGAACTGTGTCAAGAAAGGCTTGAAGACCACCAAAGGGGTATTCAGACGCCGTAAATCGAATAAGGACAAACCATACAATGACCATGCAAAAGAAGAATGGCAAAACTACAAACAACTCCCACGATACATAGGAAGTGGCAATTTTCTCCTTTCACACATTTACATGACCTCTAACTTTTATAGATACTAGTACACACATTTACATGACCTCTAATTTTCATAGATACTACATACACACATTTACATGACCTCTAACTTTCATAGATACTACGTACATACATTTACATGACCTCTAACTTTCATAGATACTACGTACACACATTTACATGACCTCTAACTTTCATAGATACTACATACACACATTTACACGACCTCTAACTTTCATAGATACTACATACACACATTTACATGACCTCTAACTTTCATAGATACTACGTACATACATTTACATGACCTCTAACTTTCATAGATACTACGTACACACATTTACATGACCTCTTAACTTTCATAGATACTACGTACACACATTTACATGACCTCTTAATTTTCGTGGATTTATGCATTTCACCTTGTATAATGAAAACATAGATATCAAATTTAGTGCACACGACACGTTTCTAGGGTAAACTTCACTAGGTACGCTCAAAGTCCAACGAGTGGAAAGCCAGATAATTGCAATCACATGAAATATATACACATACATTTGTAAAATTAAATCTGAACAACTTGTGTTATATGTGGAGCAAGAATTGCTTACTATTCCGGAGCACCTAGGATCATTCCCGGTTTTAGTGGGGTTTGTTTTGCTCAGTTCTTAATTTTCTGTATAAGATTTTGTAGATCGTTGTTTGTTTTTCTTTTCTTTTTGCCATTGTATTGTCTTTCCTTCCATTTACATCTTCTGATTACCCCTTTGATATCTTTTGGCCATTGTATTGTCTCTCCTTCCATTTACATCTTCTGATTACCCCTTTGATATCTTTTGGCCATTGTATTGTCTCTCCTTCCATTTACAGCTTCTGATTACCCCTTTGATATCTTTTGGCCATTGTATTGTCTCTCCTTCCATTTACAGCTTCTGATTACCCCTTTGATATCTTTTGGCCATTGTTTTGTCTCTCCTTCCATTTACGTCTTCTGATTACCCCGTTGTCATCTTTTGGCCATTGTATTGTCTCTCCTTCCATTTACATCTTCTGATTACCCCTTTGATATCTTTTGGCCATTGTATTGTCTCTCCTTCCATTTACAGCTTCTGATTACCCCTTTGTTATCTTTTGGCCATTGTATTGTCTCTCCTTCCATTTACAGCTTCTGGTTACCCCTTTGATATCTTTTGGCCATTGTATTGTCTCTCCTTCCATTTACAGCTTCTGATTACCCCTTTGTTATCTTTTGGCCATTGTATTGTCTCTCCTTCCATTTACAGCTTCTGATTACCCCTTTGATATCTTTTGGCCATTGTATTGTCTCTCCTTCCATTTACAGCTTCTGATTACCCCTTTGATATCTTTTGGCCATTGTATTGTCTCTCCTTCCATTTACGTCTTCTGATTACCCCGTTGTCATCTTTTGGCCATTGTATTGTCTCTCCTTCCATTTACATCTTCTGATTACCCCTTTGATATCTTTTGGCCATTGTATTGTCTCTCTTTCCATTTACAGCTTCTGATTACCCCGTTGTCATCTTTTGGTCATTGTATTGTCTCTCCTTCCATTTACAGCTTCTGATTACCCCTTTGATATCTTTTGGCCATTGTATTGTCTCTCCTTCCATTTACAGCTTCTGATTACCCCTTTGTTATCTTTTGGCCATTGTATTGTCTCTCCTTCCATTTACAGCTTCTGGTTACCCCTTTGATATCTTTTGGCCATTGTATTGTCTCTCCTTCCATTTACAGCTTCTGATTACCCTTTTGTTATCTTTTGGTCATTGTATTGTCTCTCCTTCCATTTACAGCTTCTGATTACCCCTTTGATATCTTTTGGTCATTGTATTGTCTCTCCTTCCATTTACAGCTTCTGATTACCCCTTTGTTATCTTTTGGTCATTGTATTGTCTCTCCTTCCATTTACAGCTTCTTATTACCCCTTTGATATCATTTGGTCATTGTATTGTCTCTCCTTCCATTTACGTCTTCTGATTACCCCTTTGTTATCTTTTGGTCATTATATTGTCTCTCCTTCCATTTACAGCTTCTGATTACACCTTTGATATCTATTGGCCATTGTATTGTCTCTCCTTCCATTTACAGCTTCTGATTACCCCTTTGATATCTTTTGGCCATTGTATTGTCTCTCCTTCCATTTACAGCTTCTGATTACCCCGTTGTCATCTTTTGGTCATTGTATTGTCTCTCCTTCCATTTACAGCTTCTGATTACCCCTTTGATATCTTTTGGCCATTGTATTGTCTCTCCTTCCATTTACAGCTTCTGATTACCCCTTTGTTATCTGTTGGCCATTGTATTGTCTCTCCTTCCATTTACAGCTTCTGATTACCCCTTTGTTATCTTTTGGCCATTGTATTGTCTTTCCTTCCATTTACAGCTTCTGATTACCCCTTTGTTATCTTTTGGCCATTGTATTGTCTCTCCTTACATTTACAGCTTCTGATTACCCCTTTGTTATCTGTTGGCCATTGTATTGTCTTTCCTTCCATTTACAGCTTCTGATTACCCCTTTGTTATCTTTTGGCCATTGTATTGTCTCTCCTTCCATTTACAGCTTCTGATTACACCTTTGATATCTTTTGGTCATTGTATTGTCTCTCCTTCCATTTATAGCTTCTGATTACCCCTTTGTTATCTTTTGGTCATTGTATTGTCTCTCCTTCCATTTACAGCTTCTGATTACCCCTTTGTTATCTTTTGGCCATTGTATTGTCTCTCCTTCCATTTACAGCTTCTGATTACACCTTTGATATCTTTTGGCCATTGTATTGTCTCTCCTTCCATTTACAGCTTCTGATTACCCCTTTGTTATCTTTTGGTCATTGTATTGTCTCTCCTTCCATTTACAGCTTTTGATTACCCCTTTGTTATCTTTTGGCCATTGTATTGTCTCTCCTTCCATTTACAGCTTCTGATTACACCTTTGGTATCTTCTGGCCATTGTATTGTCTCTCCTTCCATTTACAGCTTCTGATTACCCCTTTGATATCTTTTGGCCATTGTATTGTCTCTCCTTCCATTTACAGCTTCTGATTACACCTTTGATATCTTTTGGCCATTGTATTGTCTCTCCTTCCATTTACAGCTTCTGATTACCCCTTTGATATCTTTTGGCCATTGTATTGTCTCTCCTTCCATTTACAGCTTCTCATTACCCCTTTGTTATCTTTTGGTCATTGTATTGTCTCTCCTTACATTTACAGCTTCTGATTAACCTTTTCCTTTCTTTTTGCCATTGTATTGTCTCTCCTTCCATTTACAGCTTCTGATTAACCCTTTGTTATCTTTTGGTCATTGTATTGTCTCTCCTTCCATTTACAGCTTCTGATTACCCCTTTGTTATCTTTTGTTCATTGTATTGTCTCTCCTTCCATTTACAGCTTCTGATTACCCCTTTGTTATCTTTTGGCCATTGTATTGTCTCTCCTTCCATTTACAGCTTCTGATTACACCTTTGATATCTTTTGGCCATTGTATTGTCTCTCCTTCCATTTACAGCTTCTGATTACCCCTTTGATATCTTTTGGCCATTGTATTGTCTCTCCTTCCATTTACAGCTTCTGATTACACCTTTGATATCTTTTGGTCATTGTATTGTCTCTCCTTCCATTTACAGCTTCTGATTACCCCTTTGTTATCTTTTGGCCATTGTATTGTCTCTCCTTCCATTTACAGCTTCTGATTACCCCTTTGTTATCTTTTGGCCATTGCATTGTCTCTCCTTCCATTTACAGCTTCTGATTACCCCTTTGTTATCTTTTGGCCATTGTATTGTCTCTCCTTCCATTTACGTCTTTTGATTACCACATTGTTATCTTTTGGCCATTGTATTGTCTCTCCTTCCATTTACAGCTTCTGATTACACCTTTGATATCTTTTGGCCATTGTATTGTCTCTCCTTCCATTTACAGCTTCTGATTACCCCTTTGTTATCTTTTGGTCATTGTATTGTCTCTCCTTCCATTTATAGCTTCTCATTACCCCTTTGTTATCTTTTGGCCATTGTATTGTCTCTCCTTCCATTTACAGCTTCTGATTACCCCTTTGATATCTTTAAACTTTTCTTATACCATGCCTTTCAACATACGCATTAATTATGGTTGGATTAAACAGATTTATGGCATTTTAATGCCCTCTTTGTATGTAGCTTTTCAGTGATCAAACAATTTAAATAAGTAATGCAAATCCTGTGTAAATTTTCAGTAAATTACAAAAACTCTGTATATCAGATAAATTCCAGATTAGTTCTTTATATACATGTACTATTGAAACTGACAAAGCACATAAAACTAACACTATATGTTACTTTACAGGGTCTGTGTGGGTTTACAGTGTAGTAGCCAAGGTAGAAACGGCCAGTAATATAAGTAGGAACTTCTGTGATCCAATGTTATACTGGTATTCGGTGATACTTGTTTCCCTGGTTCTCTTTGGTTTAATAATTAAATGTATATTTTTGTTGGTTATCAGCATGGTGTATTGTAAATATGAGAATAGGACATGTTACTCTCATATTATAAACGAAAGTTTGGGAGAATTCGTATAGTGCTTTGTAAGTGTGTAATTATGACAATATGTAACAGCATAGTTGAAAGTTTGGGAGAATTTGTATGGTGTCTTGTAAGTATAATAATGACAACATGTTGCCCGTACAGTATGATAGAAAATTTGGAAGAATTAGTATAGTATCTTGTAAATATGATCATATAAAACATGAGACCCGTTGATCGACAACTTGTAACTATGGAACACGTACAGTATGATCGACAGTTTAGGAGAATTTGCCTAGTGGACTTTGTTAAAGCGATCATGACAACATGTAACTCGCACAGTATGGTTGAAAGTTTGGGAGAATTTGCATAGTGTCTCGTAAACATGATCATATAACACATGGTACTCGTACAGTATGATCGAATGTTTGGGAGAATTTGATCTATCTATTGTAAGTATAAATTTACACATAAAGAACGAAAGCGTGGGTGAATTATATTGGTGTGTTGTATATTTGAGGAATGTCATATATTATGTCTTTTTGACAAAACAAAGTTAGCATTAATCCATGTAATGCATTTAAGGAACTGTGATGTGTATTGCAATACGGAATTAATACTAAAACATTGGCAATATGCTATGTACATAATATGTTTATATATAAAAATGAACTGAAGGTGCTATGTTAAAAATCCTGTTGGTAGAATACGTTTATATTGATTTGTTGTATGATATTAAATATTGTTATTTATTATATCTATTAAATTTAAATCTGAAGATAAAATCAGAACATTATGTCTTTAAGCTGTGTTGAATAAAACTGAACATATTGATACTGTTGTGTTTCATCTCTTTGTAATCTATCATAACTGCCTGTAATATGTAGATTACGGTGCAATCTTAAATGAAACTTTTGTTGAATGAAACGACCATTAAATTATATATAGATTACGGTGAAACTTAGGTGAAATTTTTGTTGCATGAAACGACCATTTAATTATAAAGACGGAAATCCTGTTGACTCACATACAAATGAATGGAAAAATAACAAAGGTATATATTGTTTACTATTGTTTATAATATCCATCCAATAAAGTAAAATAGTATTGTTCATGTTTATTTGATCTTATATGATTAAAGTTCAACATCCAATTAATTCTTGTAAATAACGGGGTATTGATTAAAAACAGTCAATGCTCTCTATCTAAGTGTATTAAAAACAGTCAATGTTCTCAATCTAAGAGTACGCTTGAGCATTTCAGAAAAAAAATCGGGACACTCCCAGCTTGAATAAGTAATTTATCTTGAAAATGAAGATACTTCCTAGTTTGCACTTTCTGTTTTGTATTATGAAGAGTTTGAAGACACCAAAGGGGTAATCAGAATCCGTAAATGGAAGGACAGACAACACAATGCTGTTTTGTATTATATTAAGCTCTAAATATTATCTGTTTTTGAAGAGCTTTCATTCCCCGTTTCCTGATTCAAAATGCCAGTTGTTGATCTCTGTTCATACAAATAAAATAAAAGTGCAAATCATGCTATCACCGGGTCTGTAACTAGATTAACACGACGGGTGCTACTAGTGGAACAGGAACTGCTTACCTTTCCGGAGCACCTGAGTTTACCCCCGGTTTTTAGTGGGGTTCGTGTTACTCGATCTTTAGTTTTATATGTATGTTTTGTAGATCGTTCTTTGTCCTTTTGCACTTTTTCTTTTGGCCATTGTGTTGTCTGTTCTTCTTCGATATACGGATTCTGATTACCCCTTTGGTATTTTCAAGCTCTTCTTTATACAGATAACTGGGATGACTGTAGTAAATATTGTGTTGTACACACGCATAAATATGGGTTTATTTACTTTAAGTCAAACAAAAAATATAATATGCAAGCACTTATCTATTACCTTCTCTTGTAGGTTCCTAACTACACAATTATTTAATGTTGCCATATTTGTGTTTTTCTTAACTGTTATGATTTATTGTTTCATGGAGAATGAAATATGCATTTTTTTTTTTTAAAGATTTAACATGGAGTCTACTTGTAATGTATTAACCATCTCGGGATAATGAACTTCACAATAACAATTTGGAGATAACAAAGGGGAAACCAGAAGCCGCAAATCGAATGACAAACAAAAATGGAATCAAGAAAAAAGACAAAAACTTGGTCGACAAAACACTGTAAAGAAAATTATAGATTTAGCAACATGAACCCCACTAAAAATTGGGAGGGGAAATAGTTCTTGCTCCAATAGTGGCATCCGTCGTGTCGTTGTTCAAATAAATGTTAGAGAAAACCGACGGGGCAATCAAAAATAGACAATCAAAAGCCACCGGCAACATTTGCACACAAAGACACAGGACGAAGACAAACAAAACACAATTTCGCAACACAACACACAAAACCGGTGACAAATCATGAAAGAGGAAGCCGCGCGATTTTGACTACGCCAAACGGAACATATCCATGGTTATTTGTGACACAGATATTCCTTAAAGGTTAACCAAATCATGATGGCGACCGTACAACGGTCGAAGAAATGATTTCAATTTAACTGCTAGGATTCAGGTTAAAATGAAGTGAACAATGTATATTCTATACCTTCGATCAATCAAACAATAAATTGTCTCCGATAGAATTTAGTGGTACAAAAATGTGACAAAGCTTCTGTGACAATGTGACAATGTACAACTCGTCCAGATGATGCATTTGTCTTAGATATTAGATATTAACGCAGGTATCATTTGTCTGATTATAAAGTTAGGTAACACATTAAAGTAGTTGTAAATATTGACACCATTACAAGAAATGGCATAACTGGATAAATTAATTACAAATGCTGAACCAGATTAATTAATTATTGTAATTCACAGATTCCAAGCAAAAACTGGCGTTCATAGATAAATAATTAACGAATAATATTAGTGATATTATCATATTTGATGTGTAGTCGATATGAAATGCCATTAATCCATTTCCTCAACACTGCTGCTCTAAATTATTTTCATTGGATGAAACTGAGCTTGATCGTACGGGGTTAATTTTCAGGTCGTCATTTGATCTTAATTCATTCTTTTGAGAATGACCCCCTAAGGATGAAGCAGACCCGCATCGTGATGAAGATATCTTAAGAGCACCAGATTTACTAGATTCGATTGAGTTGGTGTGCTCTTCATCCTCATTATATTCAATATTTTGTTTATTAATTCCACGTTCATGGTCATCCATGTTTATGTACTCTTTATTGTCCTTATTTGTATCTGCGTGGAACATGATATCTGAGGGGTTATCAGGTTTCTCTGTGTCATGCTCCTTATTATCACTGCTTACATCATCTGTATTGCTTTGTTCATTTGAACAACCTTCTGGATAGTCGTTTGACTTTTTATCATTACCCAATGTATCATCTTCAATAACACATTGCTTTGATTCCCTTTCTAAATTTGGTTTAGGTTCACAATCGATATGTTTGTCACCAATATTCTTTTCACTTATATTTTCCTGACCATTTTCTTCTTCTAAGTTAACCATAGCAATGACATCCATGTTTGTCTTCTTGTGATTGTCGTCGTGTTCAGTAGGAGACGGTGATCTACAGCTAGCACCATCAATAGCCATATTCCTATCTGACTTTTTTTCAAGGTCGTTTAGGTCTTCATTACTACTTTGAATTTCCTCATCTTTCGACTTTTCGTTGTTTTTGTCATCCGTATTTAATGGTTTTATTCTACATCTTTCATGCAGCTCGGTAAATACTTGACATGACAGCATTCCACTGATAATCTATAAGGAGAATTAAAATAAATCGAATTGGTTGTTTGCTTATCAATATGAATAACTTTGCAACCAAGATAGGAACAAGGGTCTGTGATTATGCTTTTTCTATATTTCATGCCGTGTCTATAAATTTCTTTCTATATGAGATTTTTATTACTTATTTGAACTATTCCATCTCAATTTCGGAGCCGTCGTGGCCGTGATCGTATGGTAGTTGGATTTACAACTACCTATGCAATCCATGCCTATGACCACTGATGCTGTAAGTTCGAATCTCGATCAGGGCGAGGTGTACTCGATACAACATTATGTGCTAAAGTTTGTCAGCGACTTGCGACAGGTCGGTGGTTTTTTCTCCGGGTCCTCCGGTTTCCTCCACCAATAAAACTGACCGCCACGATATAACTGATATATTGTTGAAAGTGGCGTAAATCAATCAAACAAACAAACAAACCAAACCATTTCAATTTCAATATATAGTCAAACCTTCCCATGTGATCACATCTATAAAGCAGTCACCTGTATTAAAAGGTCACTATTTTCTTGTCCTGTCATAGAAAATTTCACATGAATTGAACCTCTTTTAAGAGGTATACGTACCTGTCTTAGAAGACCATATCTTCTTTGTCGCAAATATGACATCTTAATACAGGTTTGACTGCCGTACGCTTTATGATATGCGCTGATCTCTGATATGCGATAGCATAATTGACAAAATAGTGTTACTCAAATAGCATGATACGATCACATCACATATTTAGTGGTCGTATGGATTTATCACCATGTCCAATGTAAATTTAAATATTGACCCCCTTTCCCCATTACAGATAAGTTGAACTGTGTGATAACAGTGCCATGATATATTACAAAACATATTACTAATCAATTTCGCGATATCGACATACTTTTGGATCAGCTGTTAATATACACATGGTGAAATCTTCTTTTTGTTATTACTTTCTATTACACTAAATCTACAATCTAACAGAAGTATCATTATACATAACAATATTAGTAATAGTATACCACTTATTTACAGGTTTATTGTTCCCATTGACACCAACTATTGTTAGTGCGCATGATGCGTTTCTGTAATAACGTTTATCAGGTATGTCCACAGTCAAAAGCTTGGAGAGCCAAATATTTAAATAATTTAATAAAATAATAATAAGTTTTTGGCAGCAAGGCCCTAACAAGGATGGCAAAAATCGATTATAACATAATTTAGGAACTAGAAATTACAAACATAAATCAGGTGAGTGTCGAAGCACTGATTACTGGACGAGTGATACTCTCGGGGACTAATAGCCCCCCAGCAGAGGTATCTACATTGTGATTGTGAGTAGAACGTAGATATCTAACGTAATCGTCAGTGATTCGGTACTGACATGATTTATAAGAAATATGTAAATTTATAATCGAAATTTTGCAGTTCCTAATTATAATACATCTCCCTCAAACACAGGCGACCATAGCCGATGTTGGCTATGTATATATCTAGAATGTCGGAATGACATGATATCTCGAAAGTCAATATACAATTCTACAACCAATGCTGAACTTTGTTTATTTATAAGATAGTATGGCCATTGGAGGTTTTAATTACCTGTATTAGAGTGATACCAACGAGGACAGCTATCCATATTGCCATGTTGTCTGATAACCATGTTTGCATTGCAGATAAACATGAGGTCTAAAATAAATCCAATTACTGACTATAATATATAAACTAAATTCAAATATAATGGAAAAAATAATAAAGGGGAATGTTTTGCGAATGATTAAGAAATATTAAAATAACATCCTTTCATGTGATTTTTATGAGGGATTGTTTCTACATATTTTCATAATACTTTTAAAAAGGATTGTCATCAACCCTTTTTGGGATATTGTAATTTCTTGTTTTATTTCCAGTTCTGTAATATTTATTAAAAGAAACTATAAATAAACTAATAATAGATACATTTTGTATTTTCATTAACAATATACACAGATGTGATGTCGTAGTCTATTTCGTATTATTGATATTGGTGCACTGAAATAAATGTTCTTTTCATAATCATATTTATAATTACATGTTTATGTGATGTAGCAAACCTCTTGGGTTTCGTGGTGGTTAATTAATTTCACCAAATTTCAGCATGAATGTAATATCAATACCTATAAAGCGGCTTACGAAATTACGAAACATCGAACAGGTCAAAACACCGAACATTGATACATATGAACAATAATTCTTTCACATCATATATGTATACGATGCGCCACGAAACTTTTTTCCAAATTATTAACATGTATTCTACCGGCGGTCAACACCAGGCTTCATAGTTACTGTGACGCTAGCTACTCGGGGGTGGTGTGAATCAGATGTGGATTCTAAAGAACTCCAAAGATCTGTTAGAATACATTAAAACATTTGACTTCTCTACCTTTTACACAACTATTCCTCACTCTAAGCTGAAGGATATATTAAGGGAGTTGCTACAACTGTGCTTCATACAAAAGAACGTAGATACAAATACCTTTTGCTAGGAAGAGACAGATCTTATTTTGTAAAGAAACCACTCTGATTCTACCAAAAAGTTCTCTGAAACTGATATCATCAACATGTTTGAGTTTTTGATTGACAGCATATTTGTTATGTTTGGTGGACGTGTTTTTTAACAGACAGTCGGCATACCTATGGGTACAAACTGTGCCCCTCTTCTCGCCGATTTATTCCTTTATTCGTATGAGGAAGACTCCATACATGGGCTTCTCAAGAAAAACGAAAAGAAGCTAACCCGATGCTTTAATTTCACGTTCCATTATATAGATGATATCCGTTCACTAAATAATTCTAGGTTTGGTGATTTCGTTGATCGCATATATTGAGCTTGAAATAAAGGATACCACAGATACAGATAGGTCTGCTTCATACCTTGACCTACACCTCGAAATTGACAGTGAGGGCGATTAGAACGAAGCTTTACGACAAAAGAGATGATTTCAATTTTCCCATTGTGAACTTTCCATTTACATAGCAACATTCCAGCAGCACCTGCATATGGAATATATATCTCTCGGTTGATATGATATTCCAGAGTTTGTGGTTCCTATCAGGGTTTCCTTGATAGAGGGTTGCTGCTAACAAGGAAGCTACTGAACCAATGGTTCTTCTTGGCTAAGTTGAAGTCATCATTTCGAAAAGTTTACGGTCGCCGCCATGACTTGGTTGACCGGTATGGAATATCTGTATCACAAATGACCACGGATATGTTCCACTTGCCGGAAACACTTCCCGGTCCTTTCCTCATTCACGACTTATCACCGGGTTTGTAACTAGATTAACACGACGGGTGCCACTAGTGGAGCAGGAACTTCCTATTCTTCCGGAGCATCTGAGTTCACCCCCGGTTTTCAGTGCGGTTCGTGTTACTCGATCTTTAGTTTTATGTGTATGTATTGTAGATCGTTGTTTGTCCTTTTGCACTTTTTCTTTTGGCCATTGTGTTGTTTGTTCTTCTTCAATTTACGGTTTCTGATTACCCCTTTGGTATCGTCAAACTCTTCTTTCACAGCACATATGTGTGCGATGCCATATTTACAACTGAACAAAAGTACTATATTACTAAGGAAAAAAACTATAACTTACGGTGTACACAGTAGATTCTTGTTTGTCTAAAATAGTATTGAACATTTCTGATTCTTTAAAGCAACTGTCTGGAAACGAAGCATAATCTGTGCCATATTCTGTATATGATTCTATTCCACAACACTTTAGCTAAAAATAAATTTCAGTAATACATGACAAATGATGCATGCCTTAAACAGAACAATAGTTTTTTTTTATATATTTTTTGTGGAGTTCGTGTTTCTCAATCTTTAGTTTTCTGTGTAGTGCTTTGTGGATCATTGTTTGTCCTTTTGTTCTTTCTCTTTTGGTGGCCATTGTGTTGTCTATCCTTCTTCTATTTATCACTTCTGATTACCCTTTTGGTATCTTCTGATTACCCTTTTGGTATTTTCTGATTACCCTTTTGGTATCTTCTGATTACCCTTTTGGTATCTTCTGATTACCCTTTTGGTATCTTCTGATTACCCTTTTGGTATTTTCTGATTACCCTTTTGGTTTCTTCTGATTACCCTTTTGGTATTTTCTGATTACCCTTTTGGTATCTTCTTATTACCCTTTTGGTATCTTCTGATTACCCTTTTGGTATCTTCTTATTACCCTTTTGGTATCTTCTGATTACCCTTTTGGTATCTTCTGATTACCCTTTTGGTATCTTCTGATTACCCTTTTGGTATCTTCAAACTTGTCTTGTATATATAATAGACAATTGATTTAGTACTTTTTTTTTGTTTGTCAAATTTTTTCAACTGGATTTTTGAAATCATTTTAATATGTAATTGTTGTAATTGGAGATATATAGAATATGAAAACCAAACCAAGCATAGTCATTACTACTTACATATTTCTGTATTAGATGTCTGGTCTCGTCATTGACTTGGTGCCACGTCGAGTTCAATATTGATGGGATCTAAAGAACAATGATAACGTAAATGCGTGATATGTAATGTTCCAAATGATAGTTTCAATCATTAAACACTAAAATGAAAGGGATATCACTTAACAATATCACACTACGAAGTCTAACTATAGAAGAGTACCATCATCATAGATATGAGGGAACCGTCCTGGTCACCATCGTATGGCAGTTGGATTCATCACTACCTATGTAATCAGTGCCTATTACCACTGAAGTTATGAGTTCGAATCCCGCTCATGGCGAGTTGTATTCGATATATTATGTTATAAAGTTTGTAAGTGACTTGCAGAATGTCGGTGTGTTTCTCTGTGTAACTGAAATATTGTTGAAAGTGTCGCTAAACAAACTAACCGTAACCCAAACCCATACATATTATCTATTCTTTTCAAACAACAATCCGGATACTAAACAACAAAAGTACAGAACAATGATAAACACATGTAATGATAATATGAAGCCTCTCACAAATCATCACCCAGAATGGGTGATTCCGAAAGGCTTGCATTTCCTGTCTCATTGATGGCATCCACCTTAAATTTATAATTCTCAAACAGTAAGCGAAGCAGAAATTCTTGAGTTTACATCAACAAAGATATTTATATTCGGTATGAGCTAATTAATGAATGATGACTATCATATGATTTCTGAAGTAACGAATACTGTTATGGCTCATAAAAACGTGGATATCAAAGGTAATGCGCACGATGCATTTCTAGAATAACCTTCATCAGGTACACTTATAGCTAAAATATTTGAAAGCCAAACAACCTAAAAAAAATCTCTGGGAGCAAAAAAAACCCACAAAGGGCTGAAACAGGATAGCCAAAATCTACTAAGGTCACCAATGCCTCAGTGAGGAGAACTTTAGCTTTAATACAAATTTAGAACTGTAAATTGGAGCCACTGTTCAATATTTCCTCAAATGACTATCAGGCTCTTGAATAGAGTATCGGTTAAATTTGTAACGCAAGAATGTTGGTTGTGGTTTTGATAATTATTTAAATAAGTAGAGTTCACAATTATATCGTAAATGTGATTTGTCCATTGTTTTGGTATTACAGGCGTTTTTTGTAATGTGAACGTGCCTATATTTTGCAGAACAATTATGACTACACTGCTCAACAAATTGGTTGTGATTGCATTAAGTGATACAGAAGGCTTACCTGATCATTTTGAACATAGACTGTTAAAATTAGAACAATCTCAACTACGCCAAAGAGCACCGAAAATCCAATATACTGTAAATGATATTAAAAAATCAATTAATGCAATTCATGCATAAAATAACTGAAGTACGTGTTAATATATATATAATGCTAGGAGGGAGTCATTGCCGAGTTCACAACTCGACTGGAGATAACTTTATATAAGTTGTAAAACTTCTGTTCAATCCTATTGCATATATTTGACAATAAGAAGAGTTTGAAGATACCAAAGGGGTAACCAGAATCCGTAAAAGTAAAATATATTTAAATCAACTATTAACTATATCGAATTTATGGAGTAAGATACTTATAGTCTAACAATAATGTTTCTGTTTTTGAAAACCAACTATCGTGTCTTTGGATAACTATATTACACCAATATCAACAAAACGAACAATCACCTCTCATCTCTCATCTTAACTGAGCTCACTTAACACAAAAAGACCACGACATGTGACATTGGATATCCAAGTCCTGACTTGCGACAGGCACAAAAATGTGGCGGGTTTAACCGGTTAATGGGATCACAGTCCTCCCCCTCTTTATAACCGGATCTCTAACGGCAATACATATATAAACAAACATTGAAAAACTTGCACAGATTTGTTCCCTTCAAAACGACTACATAGTTATAAATAATTAAGCTATATCATATTAAAAAGTGAACATACCAGCTTTAACAGGATCATACTTCCAAACATTCCACCCAAACATCCTAATAAACCTAAATAAATCATTTGCTTTATTTAACAAATAAAATCAAAATTAAAGACATGTATGCAAAAGACTTTATCATAATGCTTTGGAATTACTCATTTCCGTAGTTTATCTCCAATAGTGAACTAAGGTCATTGGTTCATTTACATCCATATTTTCTTTAACAGATCCTGGTGACAACGGATGACATTCTCACATTTATTGTACCAAACAACAATGTCAAATAAAAAATTATGTATATAGCAACAATCACAACATTATATCAAATCAATACTTTGTTCTTATTGGACAAATTTGGAGTACGAGTACGTAAATCAAGGTTTTATGACCGTAAATTCTAGACTGCATATTCTTTAAAATATCTCTCTCGATATTCATTCCTTTATTTCTATGACGATGTTTAGGACCCTTCGTAAATAAAATAACGAATTCTACAATCTTGGTAGAATTTTCTGCAATATTATACACCCCATGGAACAACCGGTGTATATTGCTAGTGACGTTAAAAAGCAACCGCAATTTATTATAGCGCCAACAGTTAAATTGACGTTTATTTCTATTTTAGTCTTAAAAGCTTACCATCTAGACCAATAAGAAGTCCAATAACGATACCAGCATACAGAATTAACTACAAATTGCAAACAAGAAATATGTTTTAGATGAAAGTAATATTAATTTGAGTTAAGCAAATGTCAGCAGAACAATATGTGAGAATTAACATTATCAGTTATTTTATGATAGCTTAAATGTAAATGATACACATACAAAACATACATATTGAAGACAAAACTGTATATCTCTCAGCTGATACGATATTATATAGCTTGTATTTCTGATCTGGATAGAGGGTTGCTTTTAAAACAAGAAATATGTTAGTGATAAAGTTATAATAATCGCCAAAGACGCGGTTAACCGTTACGGAATATCTGTATCACAAATGACCACGGATATGTTCTGCTTGTGGAAGTCACATTGCCATCTTTCTTTCTTAGTTCACTGGATATGATGCAAAACTTAACAGATACCAAAGGTGGAACAGGAACTGCATAGCCTTGCTGAGGGCCTGCGTTCATCCCGATATTTAATAGTGTTCGTAAGGTTCAAGTTTTAGTTTTCTGTATAATGTGCTTTGTATTTTTCTTGATAATAATAATATTGATATATACTTGAAATTTAATATGTAATTATATGCCGAGTTGGTTCGAAAATAAATTTTCACAGCATATTATATAATTTACATGAATTATTTGTGTTTCTGGTACAGAACTGTTTTGTAAATAATATATAGTCAATACGACAAGTTTGTCCACCATATACTCTATTCTATTCCACTTGTTATATGTGAAAGGAGAACTTTAATTATCTATATACATATATACAGATATATTTCATTAGTAATATGCTTAAAAACCAATGAGTGTCTTCTCTTTTGGTTGAGTGCTACAAAAATCTTACCTATCACATATGACTAAAAATACAAATATATATACATGTACGTATTTCTATAATATTTTGTAAGAGCTTTCGAAGGGCAAATATACGTTGATATGTATCCCAAGCTTATAAAAGCAGCAGTATAATAATATGTTGTTAGTCCACAGAATAAGACGTATCGCCATACGATTGATCAGAAAAAAGTATAGGGAGTAAAAAGCATAAACTGATTTGCCTTTGAACTAAATTTAACATGACAAAATATTTAGATCTGAAGACTTAAGATCTTAATAAATAATATAAATGCTTTCTAGAAGTTGAGTTTACATTGAAAAGCCAAGTTTGATATCAAACTGTATCTGTGAAGCTCAAGTCACGTCTCAAACAATTGTGAAGATGTGTTTGTTACCAAACATATATTATAGGATCCTTCCTTGGTACCAAATAATTTAAGGCTATTTAAGTATATGTTTCGATACTCACAAAACTCCCCGACATAAATCCGGACGTGTTCGGTAATGTACTCAGTGTCCATCCTACAAACCCAAGCAATCCTGCACCTATCAACTAAAATTAAAATGAAATACGTAACTAACAGTGTCTATTGATTGCTTTTTTGTAGCTATGTTTTATCACCCGGTCTGTGACTAGAAAAACACGGCGGGTGTCACTAGTAGAGTAGGGACTGCTTACCCCAGTTTATAGTGGGATTTGTGTTTCTAGGTCTTTAATTTTCTGAGTTGTGTTTTGTAGATCCTTTTTCTTTTGACCATTATGTTGTCTGTCCTTCTTCTGTTGACCATTGTGTTGTCTGTCCTTTTTCTTTTGACCATTGTGTTGTCTGTCCTTTTTCTTTTGATCATTGTGTTGTCTGTCTTTTTTCTTTTGACCATTGTGTTGTCTGTCCCTTTTCTTTTGACCATTATGTTGTCTGTCCTTCTTCTGTTGACCATTGTGTTGTCTGTCCTTTTTCTTTTGACCATTGTGTTGTCTGTCCTTTTTCTTTTGACCATTATGTTGTCTGTCCTTTTTCTTTTGACCATTGTGTTGTCTGTCCTTTTTCTTTTGATCATTGTGTTGTCTGTCCTTTTTCTTTTGACCATTGTGTTGTCTGTCCTTTTTCTGTTGACCATTATGTTGTCTGTCCTTCTTCTGTTGACCATTGTGTTGTCTGTCCTTTTTCTTTTGACCATTGTGTTGTCTGTCCTTTTTCTTCTGACCATTGTGTTGTCTGTCCTTTTTCTTCTGACCATTGTGTTGTCTGTCCTTCGATTTATGGATTCTGATTAACAATTTGGTAGTTTTAAGCTCTTTTTATGCCAATTGCAGGCATGCTTTTAATATATAATATCAATAATTATTAGTATTTGAAGCTGGCAGAGTCAACGTAAAATACCATCAGGTGTAGGCAGGTACAACATAACCTTTTCTCACGTAATATTAAGTCGAACACACCTAATTTAAGAAAGGATATACAGCATAAATGTACAAGTAAAATATGTTGACCAAGCAATTATTGAAAAAACAAATATGTTGTTCTTTTTAGTGAATACAAATACTTATCTGTTTATCTTGTAAGACGTTTTATTGACTTACCCAATAGAATAGATTCGCTGCTAAAAACAGCAACCTTAAAGTCCCTATATCCGCCATTATAATAATAGCAATCTTAAAGTGACTACATCTGTCATTACAAATGTTTCATTGCTTGTGACTTTGGAAACATGGTACAATATACATGTACATTCAACATACTTCGTGAAAAGTCAATATTGAATATTCTACTTTATTTATTTACTAATATACTTTGTTTTAGCTATATTGTATTCAAATAATAAATATACATAGAAATTAAACATTCCATTGTTTTAGTTATTAGTTCTATTTTAACCGGCTAATACACATACTCTAACATTTTTCTTTCGGTTTTTGTTGTTTTAATCTTTTCATAGAATTATATCATTGTCTTAAAAGTCCACTGGATGAAGAACAATAGTATACATAAACGACGGTTTTCACAGTTTTCCGGTTGTTGACTGATTTTGTCTGTTTATATACATATGAGTTTTGACTTTCCCTTTGTAAGATTGTTCGGAGTTCGGTAATTTTTTTATTACCCTTATTTACTTATATACATAAACGACGTTGCATTATCCTATTTTGTTTTCTAATTGCTTAAGATATTCACCCACCAATACTGGCAGTAGTCAGTACCTCGATATAGCTCACTGAAACAACACTCCGTGGGGTAGACATGTCACTCCATTACACATTATTCTGCTTCCTAGCCAACCAGTTGTTTCCTAGCCAACCAGTTGTTTCCTAACCCACCAGTGTTTCCTAGCCAACCAGTGTTTCCTAGCCAACCAGTCTTAGCTCTTACTATTTAATGTTGCGTGCTTATCTCCATAAAGAAAGTAGTTGTTGTAACACTACTGTTATTTCTATCGGGTATTAATATGGTTAACTTTGGGTAAGACGTGTGTAAATTAAGTTGATTGCGCATCTGGTGCATTCGAACAATAATGACATCTTTTTACGTGTATTATAGTGGACTAAAATATTGCATATATGTGAACTAGGATTTATACGTAAAATGTATTGACTATGCGAACTGTCCTCTTCATTATTTCGAAAACGAAACATTGAAATGTCAAATTAAATGAGTATGTAATTGCCTTTTTCTATATTGAATTATTTATTCCACATGCTGTGATTTGATCAATTTCGATCTTACAATCCATTGTGTTCGCATTATAAGCATACGAAGACGATGCAAACACGGATGCAAATAACGACGATGGACTTCAAGTGATAATATGTGTTTGTTCAGGAGAGTTAGAATACCATATATAGAACATTCATACAGCACAATACATTGTATATTCAATGGACCAATTGATATTAGCTAAGAAGCCAAACAAATGACATTTTCGACTGTGAGTATTTGATATGCATATTATAACAATAATTTGTTTCAGTTGTTTGACGAGAAGATTGAAATTTATTCCTAATACCATAGTGTTTAGGTTTACGTAAATAACGTGAGGAAACGGCCCAGTTGACCCTAAACATAACGAGTTCGAAGAATCCATGCGCTATAAGATTCATGTCATCCCTCGTTTGGTTTTACTAGTATACAGATTGTCTCAGACAGCTACAAATTACAGTGGTTCTAAAATATACAAATAAAGTAAACGAGAAAACAGCCATCAAAAGAATGACAGAACACTGTTACCTCTTTACTATAATTCATTTTTCCTAACATTAAATGATGAAAAATATAATGGGAAATAACCCAAATTCATTGAAACAAATCGATCAGCATGAGTTGTCCTTCTTTGTTTAAGAATTGCAGTTTTTCAAATAAATTACAGAATACAACAAATTAAGAAGACAAAAATAGCCTGATCATTTATTTGACTTTTAAATATATACATTAAGGTTTTATCACTAAACACCTATATGCCTTCAAACAACAAAACATGTGATGCTTTATCACTATATACAACACTACATACAGCAACCACAGCGTATTTACATCTGGGGTCGTCAGATGTTGCAGATACATGATGAATACTTTTTAATTATGCATACACATGCCTATTTTATTTCATGAATGAGACATCTAAGCTTTAAACCGCATATGTATATTTTAGTTTTTCTCTTGTAAATAACCAAGTATTTGAATATTCAATTTACACGCGAGTCTTTTTCCGGCTCGGTTTTCGTGAATTTATATGAAAATTATTTAATCGAATAACAAATTCCTTTCACTTGTTTACCAAATATCAACTCTAATCTCATTCTAACATTTTATGATTAATTTGCTGCCCATCACAATGTTTCGATGTCTCGAGTAATTGCAGGCATGTTTGGTCGGAAAAAGTTAATTTTATTAAATTTTTCATGTTTTTCAACATAAATGTAAATAGACCACCAGAGTGCATCCAGTCCGTTGCAAACCTTTCGAAACACTAATTAGCATATATACGATCTTTTGTTGTTGACGTCTGCTCAGATATTAGCATTTCTCTGAAAGGTTTGTTTGTTGAAGGACATTTGATAAGAAAGTAGGTATATTACCTCTATCTGTTTGTAGACCCTCCCGATTAGAAATTAGCATTTTCCTCTGTCTCTGTGTTGGAAGACCCATGATTTGATATTAGCATTTTCCTCTGTTTGCTATTTGCAAAGCTCCATTATGAAATATTAGCATTTCCCCCACATTTTTGTTTATAAACTCTACCCCCCACCCCCGATAAGATATTATCATTTTCTCTATTTGTTTGCTTACAGACCCTAGAAAAGACTTTAGCATTTCCTCTGTCTGCTTGATGGCATACTCTTGATTAGATATTATCAGTTTTCTCTATCTGGCAGTTGAAAGATCCTGATCATGTATAATCATTTTCATCTATCCTTTGTTTGAAAGACTCTGATCATAAATTAGCATTTTCCTCTATTTATTAGCTGTAAGAACCCTGAACCAGCGTTTTCTTTTATGTGCTTGTTGTCATACCTTTCGTTGGTTTTATTCCATTTTCAACTATCTTTGTGTTGAAAAATCCCTGATCAAATATTAGCATTTTCTTCTATTTTTGCAAGACCCCTGAATAGATATAGCTTTTACCACTATTTGCTTGTTGACAAACCTTTGGTCAGATCTTATTTTTATTCTATATCTGTTTGGTGAAAGACCCCTAATAAGACCTTAGCATTTCCTCTATCTGCTTGTTGACAGACCATTGATCACATGTTCGCATTTTAAATTATCTATAAGTTGAAAGAGTCTGATCTATCATTTTGCTACAAAACTCCTGGTAATATATTAGGAACGTCCTTTATTGCTTGTTGCAAGATCCATGATAAAAAATTAATGTGTTCCTCTATCTTTTTGTCTCAAGACCCTTGATTCGATATAAGCATTTACCTCTATTTGTGTCTTGTAAGAGGGTAATACGAGGTCAGATCTTAGCATTTTCGTTGTGATTCTTTCCCTTAATGTTGCCTGTGTCACTGAATTGTCCATTCGTGATTGTCTCTTCGGTTCTCTCTATCGTTTATGTAGCATTTTCTCTATTTTTCCACTGTTAGATATATGCACATTTACTCTATCTTAAAAGCAACTTCTTAGGTTTCAGAAAATGAAAGGATAGTTTTCACATGCCCTTGTTACAAACCTTTTTTCACTCTCAAAGTAACTTGAATCGATATTAGAGAATGGACAATCGAGAGAAACTGGCATCATAGGGTACACAAGACGCAGAAAAACAAAACTTGAAACACAACACAATATGTGTTGGAAACCACTATGCGCAAGCAAACACATAAAAAAATAAATGATCACGTCTTGGTATCTTCTGCTTTTCATAGTGAAGAGGCTATACATGATTCTACATTACAAATAATTCAGTATATATTTAATCTTCTTGTTCCAGCGTCTTCATCACCAATGTCTTTTCTTCAACTTTAACCTAAATCTTTCAATATTGAAAAAAAAACACTTTTATATTAAAAAAATATCGCGGAAGTATTTGAAAAGAATATTTAATGATAATCATATTTCGTGCCAAAATTATGCAACGAAACTGAAGCGCGAGTGCTTGAAATATGATACATCTTGATGATTGAGTCTCTACGCTATCTTAGTTTTACTATTGGGAGGATAATTTTCAACGTAAGGTGAGTTTTGATTGAAATCATAAAATCGCATTTTATTAACTTGGACATAATTAGAATATAAATTCAGTTTTTTTTTTATAATTTCAAAGAGTAATACAGACACAACATAAAAAAAATGCATGAATTTATAAATAACTATACTTATTTATATACTTTAGTTAGGAAATATATATAATGCTAATTACCAAAGATGCTTGATAAATAAATTGTCTTTGCTCTTTGTATAGAATTATCATGAATATTCCACATAAAATAGTATTCTTAAATGTAGCTATTCTTACATAAATATAAGTGAATATGTTTAATATTGGATAAAGGTTCTTTTGATGATATACTCCCTGTAATAAGGCCTCATAGTTTGTATCATGTTAAAATTTGATTCACTATCTGAATTTTTTTCAAACGATGGATTAAGAAGAGATAAGGTTCTGTATATCTTTATCAATAAATATCATGAACTTCACCTGCTGTAGTATTTCTCTGAGGGCAATTATTTACAACCATCAGATAACCTCTTCCTTAATGTAGACCTGTGAGGTGTGCCATTAAGGATATCCATCAGTTACAGAACTGTAAGAAAAGTTTGAAGATACCAAAGGGGTAATCAGAAGCCGTAAATCTAAGATACCAAAGGGGTAATCAGAAGCCGTAAATCTAAGATACCAAAGGGGTAATCAGAAGCCGTAAATCTAGAATACCAAATGGGTAATCAGAAGCTGTCAATCTAAGATACCAAAGGGGTAATCAGAAGCTGTAAATCTAAGATACCAAAGGGGTAATCAGAAGCCGTAAATCTAAGATACCAAAGGGGTAATCAGAAGCCGTAAATCTAAGATACCAGAGGGGTAATCAGAAGCTGTAAATCTAAGATACCAAAGGGGTAATCAGAAGCCGTAAATCTAAGATACCAAAGGGGTAATCAGAAGCCGTAAATCTAGAATACCAAATGGGTAATCAGAAGCTGTCAATCTAAGATACCAAAGGGGTAATCAGAAGCTGTAAATCTAAGATACCAAAGGGGTAATCAGAAGCCGTAAATCTAAGATACCAAAGGGGTAATCAGAAGCCGTAAATCTAAGATACCAAAGGGGTAATCAGAAGCCGTAAATCTAAGATACCAAAGGGGTAATCAGAAGCTGTAAATCTAAGATACCAAAGGGGTAATCAGAAGCTGTCAATCTAAGATACCAAAGGGGTAATCAGAAGCCGTAAATCTAAGATACCAAAGGGGTAATCAGAAGCCGTAAATCTAAGATACCAAAGGGGTAATCAGAAGCCGTAAATCTAAGATACCAAAGGGGTAATCAGAAGCCGTAAATCTAAGATACCAAAGGGGTAATCAGAAGCCGTAAATCTAAGATACCAAAGGGGTAATCAGAAGCCGTAAATCTAAGATACCAAAGGGGTAATCAGAAGCTGTAAATCTAAGATACCAAAGGGGTAATCAGAAGCTGTCAATCTAAGATACCAAAGGGGTAATCAGAAGCTGTCAATCTAAGATACCAAAGCGGTAATCAGAAGTCGTAAATCTAGGATACCAAAGGGGTAATCAGAAGCTGTAAATCTAGGATACCAAATGGGTAATCAGAAGCTGTAAATCCAAGATACCAAAGGGGTAATCAGAAGCTGTAAATCTAAGATACCAAAGGGGTAATCAGAAGCCGTAAATCTAAGATACCAAAGGGGTAATCAGAAGCTGTAAATCGAAGACAGAGACACAATGCAATTACCAAAATAACAAGACAGAACGACAAATAATGATCTTCAAAACACTACAGAGAAAACTACAATTTGAGCAACATGAGCCCAATAAAACCGGGAACAAACTTAGTTGCTCCGGAAGGGTAAGCAGTTCCTTTGCTCCGGAAAGATAAGCAGTTCCTGCTTCACCCCGTCGTATTATTCTTGTTACAAACCTGGTGATAAGCCATGAATGAGGGCAGGATCAGATTGTTATTACGACAAGCGGAGCATATCCGTTATCATTTGTGACACAGATATTCCGTAACGGTTAACCAAGTCATGGTGGCGACCGTAACACTTTCGAAGTGATTACCTCAACTTAGTCTCAATGAATCCTTGGTTCAGTAGCTTCCTTGTTAGCAGCAACCCTCTATCAAGGAAATCATAATAGGAACCTACAATATCGTATCACCGCAGAGAGATATAAATTACATACAAGGAATATCAATACAGTGGCCGTCTCCCTCTATGTTCATATATGTCCAACGGCAATTGGTAAAACCTCATAGTGACTGTATGATGAAGAACTGTTAAACATATTGTTCCTTAACATATGATTTTTGTCTGACCGATTTTTTTTCCACTTTTTTACATCCAAAATTTGACTTCATGAATATTGGTTGTAAGGCATTAACCAATTGAAAATGCTTGTACAAGTTAATTTCAAGATCATTCGTATCTATCATTCAACTATATCATCAACCGTGTGGCTTCTGGTCAGAACATTTTCATAAAAATTAAGTCAATCAGAACACAAAATTTGGCAGTGGCGAATATTAATTAATATCCGATCGGCCCAAGTTAGCATAGAATGGTGAAGAACTATTAATTTCAATTGGTCCAGTTCTTTTAAATAATTAGGAGGAAATAAAAAAAAAGTTTAGATTAAAGGCACATTAGCACTGACAGAGACATTTTTACCAACCGAATACTTGGCAGTAAGCTTAAAGTATCGGAGCGCAAAGACAACCTCTTTCATTAATAGAATATGTACTACATGGTTACATTTTATTGCCTGAAACATGTCAGTACAGCTTGATTAACCACTTTCTACATATTGTTGGAGAAGAACGAGGATCACTGTTTTTGTATAATAGAAATGTCTTTCAAGGAGTAGAGCAATCTGGTTTTTCCACGGATAAGCATTGATTTCTTTGAGTTTAGTCTTAAACTACCTATGTGCATGGTTGTTGTAACAACCTTCTATAACCGAATTCCGATTTGCTCTTTTCATACATGTATAATATCGAAGGAATCTTATACTTATGTCTGTTACGATTTCCGCACAGAACGATGTATTTACCTCCAGTTGTTTGCAATAGGGCACATGTCGTATTTACGTTATTTGTGTTTCTTTGCGTACAGCGGTGTCCAATGCATTTTGTTTTGCTTGTCTTCGTCTTGTGTACCCTATGTTGCCAGTTTCTCTAGGTTTGTCCATGTTTGATTGCCTGTTCGGTATTCTCTAACGTTTATCTATATTCATGTACAATGCAATGGACATTTTCTTTCACACTTAAACTAAGATAAAGATAGAATCGTATGACATGTTTCGTGAAATGGGCTAGATATATCGTGATTAATTGAATGAATGCTTCCTATATGCCACATTTATCAATATGGCAGTGATGTCATTGCTGTGAGCTTTAATGATGGACGACAAGAGATCTTCAACAAGTCAGGTAGTATGCTTGAGGTATATCCCTTATCTTAAGCTGATCACAACCGTTCAAACTTAATGTACACACCTCGTTATTAGATGATCAGTCACATGTCAAGCTTGATATACATATCTCATTATTTGCTGGTCAGAAACCTTTCACATTTGATGTACACACCTCGTTATCAACTGGTCATAAACATTTTACACTTCGGTACACCCTTGGTCCTGGTCTGACCACAAACCATTCACAATTAAAAGTCCACGCTTTGTCTCGAGTCGGTCGCAAGCCTTACTTCTTGGTTTTATGATAGTAATCTTAAATGTGTGGTGGGAAGATCGGTTACCTTGGACCACAACAACATTCTAAATATTAAAAGTTTTCCTCTTTTTACAATAATTAAAGGGATATGTTTGTAATGAGACAAAGGTTAGCGTTCTAAAGCGAAACGTTGAGACATTGTTATCATGCAATAAACAAACTTGGACCAGGACATCCATGAAATACGTTAGAAGACAGTGTAGCGAATCGACGATTGTTGTTATATACCAAACTGACAATTTTTCAGCTATGCTACGGCGAGAGTAAATTACTTTTTGATGAAATGATGATGAAGTATGTTGGTACTAAACCAGCATGATTAATTTAATTTTAATGAACTAGCTCACTACAACACTCACTGTTCACCTCCCGAGAGGTCGCTCTACTCGGACACAATATCCTGAGTCTAAGTCAACAAGTAGTTGCTCTTACCTAGTGTTGAGTGCTTAGAAAAAGTAGCAAATACAATTTTATTATCTTAAGTTTGATCCGACCGGGAATTGAACCCATGGTCTACCACACGCAACGCAAGCATGTCTAATAGCTCTGACACCATGGAGTCGGTCTTGTTAGAAGACAAGACGATGATACTAATTACAAGGCAGTGCTTTGATAATATCTAAAAATTGTCCATCTTTTTTATCATTTGTCTGCAGTAAATGGAGAGCTATTAAGTTATTAGATTTCAATTGATATTTGTTGGCCACTAATTATGTTTTGTATGATAATCCAACCATAAATGTATAATAATACAATGATCAAAACAATAAACACACAATGTGTAGATCAATGATCATTGCTTATAGCATCAATTTCTAAACATGTATGTATACCAACGAAAGTAAGTTTGTGCCTTTTAGCATATTGCTATGGTTACGGTATTTTGTTGACCATTCTTTTGTTTATTAACTAGGACTATGCGCCTTATTTCTCATTCTTGCTTTTAATTAGATTTCTTTATATAACATATTTTGTTATGGATATTTAGCTATTTTGAACTCGGTAACATGTGGTCTTGGTTCTGAGAAAATCCAAATATATAAATAAAAGGTTTTTTTTATGCCCTTGAAGAAATAAAATGCTACACAACAGAGGAAACAGTATATAAGACAAATACAAGCATTGATATACATGTAGATGGATACAACAACACTAGTTTAGTATTAAAAAGTCAAAATAAAAGGACTTTCAACATGAATCCCCAAAACAAGCAGGCGAAAATATATTTAGGAACGATACGTCTTCCGCACAGTTTCATACACAGTATCTTTCACAAATGTTCTACTTTGTATAATCGCGTCAGATCTTACTCTTCAGCTGACATCATCAATACCGCTAAAAATGTTTTGAGATAACTTAATTTAGTTTTCCGAACAGGCAAATTATTTGACAGCTGTAATAAATGTTGAGGGTTGTTTTTTTTTTTATCAAATGATGGAGATATATCGATGCGCCGTGGGGATCTGTAATGATATTTCATAACCCCATTAAAATGCTGATTCGAGAATAAATATAGAATAGTCAAAAAACAGCAACAACAATAAAGAGATACAAAAACAGGGGTATATATAGTTGTTTATCCTGATTGTAAAACATAATTTGTTTATGTAATATTTTGGTGTAGCGATAGTTACTGAAAATCGGGCAGCTTTGTTGATTTTTGTGTTTGTTTTGGAAACAAAGTGTTTTGTAAACTGTTGATTAGATTTGCAGCTGGTAACATATGTTATCTGTTGTACAACGTGAATGAGATAAATTACTTATAAAATTATGTCGGTTAAGCATGATATGGGTTGCGCTGAATTTTCTGGAGCGACTTCGTTCACTAATATCTTTTGGTTATATTCCATCGTTAAATATATTGTCATCACAGCACGTAGAATTATTTGATGGCTACATATGGTTTTGCAAATCGAACGCAAATAAAAAATACTTTTAGGCTCCTTGCAAAGGCTGTCTGGGAATAGATTGCCTCTGGTTTCTTTGGGGAAACTCACATATCACACTCCTGCCATATTCCAACCCTTACTTAGATCTAAAAATGTCCAACTCATTTGAAATCTATTGTTTGTGTAAATCAGAAATGCACAAATTCTTTTCATCTTTCATCCATGGTAGTAAAAGTGATCTTCCATATCATGTTGAAACCCTTTATATTTTGTGTCTAAAAATGTTGTCAAATGTTTTCTCATTAAATGGGTGAAAACATATACAAGAGATTAAACAACTTCTGGTAGATAGAATGCCATGTAAATAAAGTTTTAGCCATTGTCCTGGAATTTTGAGAGAAACCTTTCTCCGTTTAACTGGAAACAAATTAATTGGTGTTTTATATTTCCAAAAAGGAGTTCTTTACTTATATGTTGTTTTCTGGAATATATTCTGTTTCCTTTGTTTATCCTACGTAGATATCTAAATTAGTGCACACGAATACGTTTCTTGAAACGTATGGAAATAAAAGCCAAATACATAATTTAAGCCTTTGGGGTCAAGTAAAGCAAAGGAACTAAGCAGTATACTAGCCAAAGTCGGCTATGGTTACTTGTACCAGAGGGATATTCCTTACTAGCCAAAGTCGGCTATGGTTACCTGTACCAGAGGGAGATTCCTTACTAGCCAAAGTCGGCTATAGTTACCTGTACCAGAGGGAGATTCCTTACTAGCCAAAGTCGGCTATGGTTACCTGTACCAGAGGCAGATTCCTTACTAGCCAAAGTCGGCTATGGTTACCTGTACCAGAGGGAGATTCCTTACTAGCCAAAGTCGGCTATGGTTATCTGTACCAGAGGGAGATTCCTTACTAGCCAAAGTCGGCTATGGTTACCTGTACCAGAGGCAGATTCCTTACTAGCCAAAGTCGGCTATGGTTACCTGTACCAGAGGGAGATTCCTTACTAGCCAAAGTCGGCTATGGTTACCTGTACCAGAGGGAGATTCCTTACTAGCCAAAGTCGTCAATGGTTACCTGTACCAGAGGGAGATTCCTTACTAGCCAAAGGCGGCTATGGTTACCTGTAACAGAGGGAGATTCCTTACTAGCCAAAGTCGGCTATGGTTGCCTGTAAGAGAGGGAGATTCCTTACTAGCCAAAGTCAGCTATGGTTAGCTGTACCAGAGGGAGATTCCTTACTAGTCAAAGTCGGCTATGGTTACCTGTAACAGAGGGAGATTCCTTACTAACCAAAGTCGGCTATGGTTACCTGTAACAGAGGGAGATTCCTTACTAGCCAAGGTCGGCTATGGTTACCTGTACCAGAGGGAGATTCCTTACTAGCCAAAGTCGGCTATGGTCACCTGTACCAGAGGGAGATTCCTTACTAGCCAAAGTCGGCTATGGTTACCGGTACCAGAGGCAGATTCCTTACTAGCCAAAGTCGGCTATGGTTACCTGTACCAGAGGCAGATTCCTTACTAGCCAAAGTCGGCTATGGTTACCTGTACCAGAGGAAGACTCCTTACTTGCCAAAGTCGACTATGGTTACCTGTACCAGAGTCAGATTCCTTACTAGCCAAAGTCGGCTATGGTTACCTGTACCAGAGGCAGATTCCTTACTAGCCAAAGTCGGATATGGTTACCTGTACCAGAGGGAGATTCCTTACTAGTCAAAGTCGGCTATGGTTACCTGTACCAGAGGGAGATTCCTTACTAGCCAAAGTCGGCTATGGTTACCTGTACCAGAGGGAGATTCCTTACTAGCCAAAGTCGGCTATGGTTACCTGTACCAGAGGGAGATTCCTTACTAGCCAAAGTCGGTTATGGTTACCTGTACCAGAGGGAGATTCCTTACTAGCCAAAGGCGGCTATGGTTACCTGTAACAGAGGGAGATTCCTTACTAGCCAAAGTCGGAGATGGTTACCTGTACCAGAGGGAAATTCCTTACTAGCCAAATTGGGCTATGGTTACCTGTACCAGAGGGAGATTCCTTACTAGCCAAAGTCGGCTATGGTTACCTGTACCAGAGGCAGATTCCTTACTAGCCAAAGTCGGCTATGGTCACCTGTACCAGAGGCAGATTCCTTACTAGCCAAAGTCGGCTATGGTAACCTGTACCAGAGGCAGATTCCTTACTAGCCAAAGTCGGCTATGGTTACCTGTACAAGAGGCAGATTCCTTACTAGCCAAAGTCGACTATGGTTACCTGTACCAGAGGCAGATTCCTTACTAGCCAAAGTCGGCTATGGTTACCTGTACCAGAGGCAGATTCCTTACTAGCCAAAGTCGGCTATGGTTACCTGTACCAGAGGGAGATTCCTTACTAGCCAAAGTCGGCTATGGTTACCTGTAACAGAGGGAGATTCCTTACTAGCCAAAGTCGGATATGGTTACATGTACCAGAGGGAGATTCCTTACTAGCCAAATTCGGCTATGGTTACCTGTAACAGAGGGAGATTCCTTACTAGCCAAAGTCGTCAATGGTTACCTGTACCAGAGGGAGATTCCTTACTAGCCAACGTCGGCTATGGTTACCTGTACCAGAGGCAGATTCCTTACTAGCCAAAGTCGGCTATGGTTACCTGTAACAGAGGGAGATTCCTTACTAGCCAAAGTCGGCTATGGTTGCCTGTAAGAGAGGGAGTTTTCTTACTAGCCAAAGTCAGCTATGGTTAGCTGTACCAGAGGGAGATTCCTTACTAGCCAAAGGCGGCTATGGTTACCTGTAACAGAGGGAGATTCCTTACTAGCCAAAGTCGGAGATGGTTACCTGTACCAGAGGGAAATTCCTTACTAGCCAAATTGGGCTATGGTTACCTGTACCAGAGGGAGATTCCTTACTAGCCAAAGTCGGCTATGGTTACCTGTAACAGAGGGAGATTCCTTACTAGCCAAAGTCGGATATGGTTACATGTACCAGAGGGAGATTCCTTACTAGCCAAAGTCGGCTATGGTTACCTGTACAAGAGGGAGATTCCTTACTAGCCAAAGTCGACTATGGTTACCTGTACCAGAGGCAGATTCCTTACTAGCCAAAGTCGGCTATGGTTACCTGTACCAGAGGCAGATTCCTTACTAGCCAAAGTCGGCTATGGTTACCTGTACCAGAGGGAGATTCCTTACTAGCCAAAGTCGGCTATGGTTACCTGTACCAGAGGCAGATTCCTTACTAGCCAAAGTCGGCTATGGTTACCTGTACCAGAGGCAGATTCCTTACTAGCCAATGTCGGCTATGGTTACCTGTACCAGAGGCAGATTCCTGACTAGCCAATGTCGGCTATGGTTACCTGTACAAGAGGGAGATTCCTTACTAGCCAAAGTCGGCTATGGTTACCTGTACCAGAGGCAGATTCCTTACTAGCCAGAATCGGCTATGGTTACCTGTACCAGAGGGAGATTCCTTACTAGCCAAAGTCGGCTATGGTTACCTGTAACAGAGGGAGATTCCTTACTAGCCAAAGGCGGCTATGGCTACCTGTAACAGAGGGAGATTCCTTACTAGCCAAAGTCGGATATGGTTACCTGTACCAGAGGGAGATTCCTTACTAGCCAAATTCGGCTATGGTTACCTGTACCAGAGGGAGATTCCTTACTAGCCAAAGTCGGCTATGGTTACCTGTACCAGAGGCAGATTCCTTACTAGCCAAAGTCGGTTATGGTTACCTGTACCAGAGGCAGATTCCTTACTAGCCAAAGTCGGCTATGGTTACCTGTACCAGAGGCAGATTCCTTACTAGCCAAAGTCGGCTATGGTTACCTGTACCAGAGGCAGATTCCTTACTAGTCAAAGTCGGTTATGGTTACCTGTACCAGAGGGACATTCCTTACTAGCCAATGTCGGCTATGGTTACCTGTACCAGAGGCAGATTCCTTACTAGCCAATGTCGGCTATGGTTACCTGTACAAGAGGGAGATTCCTTACTAGCCAAAGTAGGCTATGGTTACCTGTACAAGAGGGAGATTCCTTTTACTTTTGATAAGTTACCTTATTTCGGAATTGTAAATTTCTAACATAATGGTATCTAATAATGCATGTTAGTGTCTTTAAATATGAGATATATATATATATAGGTTTAGGACCCAAAATAAGAATTTTCATTAGAATATCTAAGGTGTTTGCATAGAAGCTGGGGACCTATTTTCAAGATTTACAGATTTCAGCAGTATAACATTTTCACAATAAACCAGGAAAAGACGAAGGAAAAAACATTTTCATATGTTGTGGAAAGTATATATGACGATTCATTACATAATTTGAAGTGAATCTAAGTAGGCATTCGAGAGGAAATGAGGACTCTTAAATCAAAGTATCAAATTTAGTCTTCCTACTTGTTAATTTAACGCTTTTAACGGTGTCCGTCTATTTATGTACTAAATGACTAATCAAGCCAAAAGTAATCCGGTATTTCTGTTCACTTAAGTATGGCTTCATCTAAGAATCATGCAAAATAAAGAAAAAGTGATTTACCTTATGTCATCAATTCACTCAATATTTTGCTATATGACATATTTAGAGTAAAAATAAATGTATATTCAAAGACAAGTGTTTATTTTTGCTATTATACGCATATTAAAATCAATATGGTCACATTTTCTTTACTAGTAAAGTATAGTAAAAAGGTTGGATGTTAGAACACATATCTGCTGTGAACAGGCTATTTGTAATAAACTATATAGCACAATGAAAAATATTGGATCTCCTCTACATTATATTTTTTTTTTTCATTTGTAGCCTAGTGTCAATTTTTTGTTATTTTAGTTTTAAATTAACCGCTCCCCGTCACAATTCCAAGAACGACAACTCTTGTTGAACTTCAAAATGAATAACATTTTACTTATTTCAGGTTGTAAGCTAAACCTTTTGGAGTAAAAATCTTTAATTATCTATTTTTATTTTTTTAAATGACTATTCCACAAAACGTTGTATGGAGTTAGAAGGAACTATTAAATTGTATGAGTTGTGGGTGTTCCAAAGAGGCCCTTCATCCTTTATCATGCAAATTTGTGACAATAGGAGACTGTTTGGGCGTTAGGATTATGGTGTTTAACGCCACTTTCAACAATATTTTCGTTTTATGGTGGCGGTCAGTTTTATTAGTGAACACCGGAGTACCCGGAGGAAACCACCGACCTGCAGTTGGTCATTAGTATTACAATTCAACTAGATCAGTAAAAATGTAATGTCAAGGGTTCGAGATTTATATACATTTGTATAAAAAAAAGATAAGTAATCACCAACAGTTTCTTTGTTTTGTATTTAATGTGTTGTTTTGGTAACAATCCACTGTATATGGATTTCAGACCAATAAAAATTATGTTCTGTTCTGTTCCAACCGTGATTGGTCAAAGGCTGTTGGCAAGAAAACACACCAGAAACACCGACTGTTTTATTGATGTTGTATATGTATTAGGGATAACGTACCTTGTATATGTGTGATTAGTTTCCCATCTGCCAAAAGAACACCATCATTACATAACTAATTATATCTATGTGTGTAAAGTACGTAATAGTGATTGAATACTAGTAACACATTGTCAATTAGAATGAATCACAAGAGGAGTAGGGCATGCAATATTAACCGCGTACTACCGATGATGTGTTGTGCTATATTTACACACAAATATTGCATTCATACTTCCTTTTCCTCATTTTGATACATACAATGATCATCGGCTTATTAAAATGATAAGCCTTCGATTGTCATTATAAACCAAATGTGCTTTGTCCTTGCTGTTATAGAAATAAGACAATGTGTTTTTGTAGGCACTTGAGGCGAGACGTAGAGTAATCCTTCGTGTATTTGGCAATAGCTTCTAATGAATGGTCGCTGGTAGCCTCAGCGCTGCATGAGAAAATTATCCGACCCTATCCATTACATAGCCTTGTTTTTCTTGGCAAATCTACGCCCATAGACCCATCCCACGGGCACCCTATTTCCTTCAATATATACTTGTTTTCGTCACGAATACTGCTCATTAGACATTTAGCAACAATCAATCTTTTTGGATGAACCAGATGGTTCAATATTAAACTTTTAGATTAGAAAACAATGGTAGAAATAGAAATACACAGCTTTGGTAATGAACTAGTATTGGTACAGTTGATGTTTAGTGTTAGGGTAATGGTGTTTAACGCCACTTTCAACAATTTTTCAGTTATATCGTGGCGGTTAGTTTTATTAGTGGAGGAAACCGGAGTACCCAGAGAAAACCATTGACCTGTCGCAAGTCACTGTCAAACCTTATCACATAATATTGTGTCGAGTACATCTCGCCATGAGCAGAATTCGAACTCACAACTTTATTGGTGTTAGGCACTGATTGCACAGGTAGTTGTAAATCCAACTACCATACCATCACGACCACGAAGGCCCCCATTTGATGTTTAATATATCAAACTTTGTCTCACAAGTTATTACTCACTTGATGATTAAGGAACAAAGAATTCATTTCTATTTTATTTTTAGACTTTCGGGAATATAATATTCCCAAATAATATTCTAAATATATGGAAAAAAAACCTACTAGTTTAGATTTCATCAATATTTTGTAAAATGCAAAACACAATGGTAAAGTAAACACAATCTATATGACGTTATCGATATTGTTCACATTTAATAATGATTTATATGAATCAAATATCATGTCTATTTCAGTTACCATTGTCCCTTTGTTAGCTGCAGAAAATTACAAAATTGATCTGTTAAATAGAAATTTGTCATGCTATTTGCAACAATTAGCTCAACTCATGCCATTTACCGGGTATTGGTTTTGTTAGCATTTTGTTCAAGATGCTTCACAGACAATAATATTGTTAATGCATAATGTATAAAAAAAAATGTACAATGAAAAGGGGTGCTCTTATTGTTATTATTTCTATACTAAGTATCAGGTTAAGTCGGCATTTGTCTTCTTTTTAATAACAGAAAATATCACAGATTATTTGGAGTGTGACATTCCCTCCATTGATCACATAACACAGATGATACTGAACAGTGTGGCTTTGTTTACAAGAATACATTAATGAACCGATACAGGAAAGGTTACATCTTACTAAATCCGGGAATCTTAATCGAGTAATTCAATATTTGCACAGGAAATGTAACAAGGAAATACCCGCATTTTCTATACAAAAGTATTCATTTCAGAAAAATGTAGAAGTTTTAGTATAGTATAAACGGATTTTCTAATTTTAGGAATTAATCAGAAAGCGCCATGACCGAGGAAAAGGAAAAAATCGAAGAGTTGATTCCTCAGGAGACAGAAATAGAAGACGATAATAATGTAAAGCATGAGAAAGACTTGAGAAATGATGGAATTGTAATGAATTCTTCAGAAAGTGAACCTCCTCTTTCTCCTTCCCAATCCGTGGACTCCGACAGCAATCTTAAAACTGAGACCTCCGAATCAAATTCTGTGGAATTTTCGCCGGATTTACAAACTCAAGAAGCAGACGCAACAATAAAAGATGATGCTAACAATGAATCTGGGACAAATGTGGAATCTTCGGAAAGGGATACATCAAAACCCGAAGAAACACCCCAAAATCAAGAGGAAACCAGCAATTTGTCCGAGGAAATTCCCCAAATAACGCCGGAGGATAATGTCGCAGGAGACTTAAAAACAGCTGATACAGATAACAAAGCACCCGACGAATCATCTGTCACCAGACAAAATGTTAGCCACAGTAATGAAACTAAAATACAAGAGAGGAAGTCCGATGACAAACCAGTCAATGGACCACAGGTACGTTTTATAGACAGGTCACTGTATTTATTTCTTTATTTTGCTTTAACCTCTTTTTGAGATAATTTTAGTTCTTCCATATTTGGTCTATTTAAACCTGCGGGGTTGCAAAATATTTTCACAAGAGCATAAATGTGGTATTACTATTTTTTGGTCTTTAATGTTAGATAATCCTATATTTGATGACCAAAACGTGACCTCACAAAATTCAAATGATAGACCGGGGTCCTATGGCATTGTTATAGTTACATTTAAACAATTGTGGTGAAAACTGGTTGAAATAGCACGTAAATACACGGCAACATACAAATAAGGGTAATAACAAAATTACCGAACTCCGAACAATCTTACAAAGGGAAAGTCAAAACTCATAATTATATAAACAGACAAAATCAGTCAACAACCGGAAAACTGTGAAAACCGTAATGACCCTGACTTGGTACAGGCATTTCTAAAGAAATGGTGGGTTGAATCAGATTTTAAGGCGCCAAACCTCCCGCTCTCATTACGGTTCAAAGGTTCCGGCTGTCACTGTAACAGTATTTAAATACAGGAACAAAATAGGTAAAATAGTTGTCAAAGCAGTACCATATTCGGTGACGTAAATGTCAAAAATATTTTTACGTCACACATTGACAAAAAAAAAAATCGGACTATACATGACATGTAGTGGATTTGCTAGATCATGTACTAGACCTGATTAACGCCGAAAATGATAAGCAAACAAAACATAGAAACCCTAAAAAGTGAGGCAGTCACACTTTACCGTCATGTTACAACTTAGTCAGTGTTGTAACTAAAGTTTGAAGATAAAGATATTAGTAGACATTGGTTAAAGGTTATATACACCTACATGCCCACGCCAAATGTTTTCTTTATTATAAATGACAGCAAAAATATATAGGATATGCTTTATCTAGACAGGAAGCTTAAAAGCTATAATAATATAAGACAGCCATAAAAACATTTTTCATTAAACAAATGTCGAACCGTTCATTAGGCTGGCAGTAGATAATCAGTTGAACTTGTAAAGATGATGAGATATGATAACTGCTTGTAAATCCACAAATAATCTATTTGAAGTCAGATAGGTTACACAGACTGAACACTGTAGTTCAACGCTTTCCTCGCGAGATATTACCTCAGGACAGCATCCTAGATTTTGTCTCTAAACTTTGTTAAAAAATAGTCATCGGAATACTAATCGATTTCGAAGTTTGGGCGTTTTTTTCTTTGTTACAGTTTTGCTATTGAAGTCTTGTGCGTTAATTACAAGAAAAATATCAAACATAATTACCAAAATCAAACATTTCTCATTCACAACAAATAGCACATAATGACTTGACAACAATGAAATCATATTGCAGTGCAATGTTTTTGAATATGTGGATTTAAAATCTCAGCAGGACTCGCCACGAATGTGCTTTTTGTAGCATCGAAGTTTTTAGTATCCTGTTTTAGACCCTTTATCTTTCTTGCGCCCGAAAATAATTAAGTTAGTTGGCTTTCAAATATCCTGGCTTTAAACGTAACTGATGAAGATTATTTCAGAAACGTGTCGTGCAGACTAAATTAGATATCTACGTTTTATTATTAGCATTGATTGCATTCAGTCTTAAAAAGAGTTTTGTAGATATATTTTAAGAGTTCGTCTACATTGTAGTTTGACATCCTTAATTCTGCCCACGGTTCAAGTCATTCTAGAACCATATTGTGTTGCTTCTAAGGGCAAACATATATAGTTAACTGGATACACATTAATTGATGCAGCTGCTGAACAGACGAACTAATGCTGAAAGAGCTATCTGTATCGTGCATATCTATATTTCTTATTCGTGTGTGTTGCTGTAATCTATCCATTTCATCTCTGGACTCGACCCAGTCTGGTCATCCGGTGGTCAAATAGGCAGACAGAAATTAACAATAAATTGCTTCCATGGCACACACACATGGCGTTTTTATGGGATGACTGGACAAAGTATATCTTAAATTCTTTATCAGCATCGATTGAAGCTCGTTTAATACAGTACACAATTCGATCATATACGGCTTTATAATAAACGTAGACAGGCATCACCATAAGTAATTCGCGTTGTCGACATATTTTATTCTTTAAGCGCTTTTAGCTCAGAATCAGAACTTGATCCAAAATACTTTGCTATATACATATTTTGCCAAGGAAATGAACAAAGATAGCAAAGTACAAATAATGGTCGGTTCTCTCTGTATAAAATTGATCGATTGATATTGTTGCTTACCGGTTCATAAACGGATGTGTTGAAAATGGGAGTACATTGTACTTGATTAGGTAGTAAAATCGTGCCTTGCAACGGGCCCAAAACGATCACTCATAACAGGCTATTGCCAGTTTTCTATAACGTATGTCGTATGGTATTAATTTACGTTCCTTCTTTGTGAAGTTGTGCATTTGATTCTTCCTGCAAATGCGATGAACGCCAATAAGTAGGGATTGTACCCTGCATCGGAGATTCTAGGCTTTATATCAATATAACCGTGTTACTTCTATATCAGCATTCAAGGAAACGTTCTCATAAAAACTAAGAAATGGCAAAAGATATATTGGGGCCATAGATGTAAAACAAAAGTACGTTTAAATATGTTTTAAGATAATCATGGCAACATTTTTAATAAATGCATATTTCTGTAATCACCTTTGTTGTTCAACCATACTAAACAGTTGAAAAGCCAAACACTGAATACCAGGGGGGATCCTGAAAATCAAATACAATCTATGCATGTGCAAGATAAACCTCAGATTTAATACATTGATGTCCGTCCTGGGGTCCTGACTACTAAGTATAAACGGCCATCTTTAAGATACGATCTACATAATGTGATTTTTGAAGGTAGATTTCCAAATAAGATGCCGCTCATGGCGAGGTGTATTCGATACAACATTATGTGATAAAAGTTTGTCAGGGACTTGCGACAGATCGATGGTTTTCTCTGGGTACTCCGGTTTCCCTCACCAGTAAAACTGACCGCCATGATAAAACTGAAATATTGTTGAAAGTGGCGTTAGACACCATAGCCCTAACCAAAATTTAAAAAAGATGCCATTTTCTTTTATGTGTATTGCCTCGACATTCTCCAAACACGTGGCAACCATTTACGCCACTCCGTCGTAAAAGTTGAGTATTTGTTATACACAACCACCAACTGTCCCTTTTAGATGGATTTATCCTGCAGCCGATAAGCTATAGATCACATTTCTACAAACCCCTGGATTTCTTCTGTGGCTGGTAAGAATTGGTTGACGGAACCTTAAAAGTTGTACAAATGTAGGCCAATAGGCCAAATTGAATGAAGTATAAAAATAATCTCTGAAACAAAAGCGATTTTTATTTTTTTAAATAATTTTTGAAGAAAAAATAAAACTGAATTGGTCCTTGAGAACTCTAACCTTGGAATTATTGTAGTGGATCATATAATGAGATTATAAACATGTTTTAGGGTCCTGATATGTATTGTGTCTAATCGTATTATAAAATAGAATGTTTTGTGAGAAATAGAATGAATCGATTTACCTGCATAGTCATACTACTCTATTTAAAGTATCTTATGGAAAAGATAATTGTCGTCTGGTTGGTTAAAAACTGTGATTAATGTTAGTTAGTGATAGATTGAATAAGCCACAAAAAAAAACTCTCTTTATTACACTTGTGGGAAAATACTCAACTCATAAAGAAAGGTAATTATTTTTTATTCATCCTCTAAAGGCGCTACTTTCATTGTATTTTTATAAAAACCTTTCACACATCCAAGTTTTTCATTGTACCGAACACATTTGATATTGGTATAAGATTTCTTAGAACTATTATAGGAAAGTTTTTTCTTAAACAAAACCAGGAGCCAAATGCATCAGTTCTATTAGACATTTCTAGATTGGTCATAAATACACCAACAAAAATAATATGTTACACAAACACTATTCATAAAGAAAATGGAAAGAAAGAATTTTAGGTATAGGAGACCTTAGCCAATTTTGGCAACCATGATTTAGCTTTATTGCTCCCAAAATTTTTAATTATTTGTCTTTGCAATGTTTCGGTGTTGAGCGTTACCTTGATGATGGTTATTTCAGAAACTAAATCTACGTTCTTATTCATCTGGTCAAATCTGTAATTTGTTTGGTTAAAATATACAATGAAATCCTTTGGAGAAGGTGTCTGTCTATATCTAAAGTACTTATGTATACTTTAAACTACAATTCCATCAATAGTATATTGTAAACAAATTATGTCCACATGTTAAAGGTATTATACTTATTTACAATAGCTAACATTCCAGGGATATCTGGTTTTTCAATACATAAGTATTCAATATCTTGGTCCGTTAACCACCATCTGGTGATTTTCTTAACAATCACTTTATCCTTTCACGGTCACCTTTAGTCTGATTACTTCAACATACTTAAAAAAAGAAGTATGATCTACGCTTTCACTCTCTGTGATTTTATCAATACAATTCGGTTACTGTTCCAAAGTCCATGCGTTACTGGTCGCGTGATGCTTATTACCGGAATACTTCAATTTCATATACAATACGTGTGCACTGTCGAAGCATATGGGTAATATGTGTATGAGGCTTAGAAACGCGGGAAAAGGCGAGGCTTTGCCGAGCTTTTTCCCGCGTTTCGCGCCGAATACACATATTTACCTATATGCTTCGACAGTGCACATGTATTGTATTTATCCTGCAATTTTAAATCGTAAATAAACGTTTACTGGACGATGATAAAAGTATTTGAAATAATTTTATGTATGTATTTGAAAACAATATCCCCCGATGTGCCCCGTTTTACATTTGTATGTTCTATTTATAACTGACCAATATCAAAAAATGTTCTATTTATAACTGACCAATATCAAAAAATATATTAGGCAGGCTATATTGGTCGGTAAATGCTGTCATTGCAGGATAAAATATTTTATTAGGGTCTCACCTTATGTATACATACATAAAATAGCAAATAATCAAATTAAAAATGTTATATATAGATATACACACAAGCCAACCAATACAGAATTATGAGAGACATAAGACACTGCTAATGTTGGTCTTAACGTCAATCAATCAATCATGATGCTTATTAACAACAATCACTCAATCAATATCAATCAAGCAATTATACTTCTTAAAAACAAACAATTGGTTAATAAAATCGTATGTATACCATATATCATGAAGCCTTGGAACAAAGGATTGTAAATATTTGATCTTTATACCGAAGGCTATGAACACTACAATGTATATATGCTAGGGTGTTTTTTTTATTACACTGCTCTCTACATTATAAGTACATATAAATGATTAATTATGAATTTTGACAGGAAATTTCTCAAAAAAGAAACTACATATTTTGTAAAGCTGGACCATATATAGCATTTCTTTGTGCAAATTCCATTGGTTTTAAGTATGTAACACTTCACACGTTCAAATGCTAATATAGAGGGAAAGCATGAAATTGTGCCTTAATTACCACAAATAAAATACCCACTATTTTACATCTCCAGACAAATATAACCCTGCTAGCCTTCTCGGGTTAAGTGACCCGTGAAGTGGAAGTAACATTAGATATTACAATATTAATCTTCCCCTATTATAATGCAATGTTGCACTATTTGATCATTCAAATGATAGCAGGATGTAGAGGATTAACCTTCAAAGTCATTGTGAAAGGTCAAGGAATAATAATATATGGACATTAAACTAATTTTAGAGGGTTTAAACATTGAAGTACAGAAATTATAGACATGAAATAATAAAATTAAAATTAAAATTAAAATATCACTGTCCGAACAGTTCCAAAGCACAGATATACATGACGGCTCATTTTCATGGCTTAATATATCAATATAGAGTGGCAGGGTTAAAATCTGACATGAAAGTCAAATAAAACTGCATTGGTCAAATTCTTACAGGGCCGTTGAAGGACATTTCGTGGGAAGTGCTAGTAAGGGATTGGGTTGCAATGATCTAGAAGAATTTGACTTAACTGGATTATTATCAATAAAACTAATGTAAGGGAATATGACAGGATGATGATATCTATATAATTAAATGTAAATAGATATTGAGAATGATGGGTTGGAAAACGATTCAATAATTTTGATCAATAGAACGTATATCAGGCTAGTTAAGTATGTCAAGGGACAATAAGCTGGGAATAACACTACAACTATGAATAAAAGAAGGAACAGTTCAAATAAATAGTGCTACATGTATATAGATATTATATTAAAGATCAAGACACACTCATACAAAACTATATAGACAGACCACATTGGCAATTATATGATGACTATATATCCACGATTCTTTTGTAAGGAAAGAATCTAATGATCTTAGGGATGCTGCTATTGAGTAAAATTAGTGGAGGGTTATCGTATTTAATGCCACTTTCAACAATATTTCAGTTATATCGTGGAGGTCAGTTTTATTGGTGGAGGAAACTGGAATACCCAGAGAAAACCACCGACCTGCCGCAAGTCACTGACAAACTTTATCACATAATGTTAGTTTCCAGTACACTCTGCATGAATAAGAGGGTTGGAGACTCCACAAACAATAGTCATATATTATCAATATTATTATCTATAATAGTGTAAGTTGAAATAATAATAATTCTGTCTTCTGTGTGCAGAATTATTTTTATTGAATAGTGGAATGCATGAAAATTTTGTTCAAATGATTCTAAATGAAAGGTCCACTCTTTGACACATCAGTTGATCTGCACACCTAAATGGTTTTCCAGTGTACTGTTGTATTTTGTTTACTGAAAAAAGAAAAGAAAATATCTTTTTTTATATATAAATTAAACAAAAGGTTTGTTTTGTATAAATTAGACAACAGATTATTTTTATTTAAATTTGACAAAAGCTTTTCTTTATTTAAAATAGACAAAGATTTTGTATAATTTCTTGCCAATTTTAGAATGCTAATACATCACTGTTGATTTAACAAATTCAACCACCAAAATAACCCTAGACATCGAGGAATGTATTACAAAACAATTTTCATAAGTCATTAAAAAATAAAATATCATAAGAGATACAGAGAGTTGAATACCCGCGTGTGAGTTTTGACCAATAACAAATAATCTTACAATTGCTGAGTATTATTGTACATAGGACTGTATGTTAAATCCTTTGTTTAATCAGCAAAATGACAAATTATATCTCTGCTGACTTTAGCTGCGGAACCGTAGCTCTTATGGTCCCTGGCCAGTTTTCTGATATTTGCGGACCTATATATAAGCTATGCTGACTCATAAATGTCCAGGTAATGCACTATATAGTGTTGCTTTACCTGAAATGACCTTGACGAATGAGAGCTTTATTTACTATAAAGATTATGTAGCTACGCAGTGATCGTAATTCTAAAAACTTTTTTTAGTTTAGTAAGGACGGATGTCATTGTGTACACTGGCCTAAGTGCAGACATTTGTCAATGTCATACAAGATAAGCTAGGATTTCTTTTTGATGATTTGTTTTAAAATTACATTTATCCGACTAATCTTTTTTTTTTTTAAATCTATGTAAATTGGATTTATAAGAAATAGGATATGTACGATCAATGTCCTTGTCCTATAAAATCAACTTAAAACCCTAATAAAATCAATACAGCCAGACAACATTTTAAATCTAACATTATTTTAAATTATTCAAACAATGTAGTGTTTATATTTATTGCAATTATGACCCCTTTTTCCAATTAATTTAGAAAAGGAAACTACAAGAATAACCAGTTTCCCCTGAGCCTGTATGGCTGTTTATTGATGTATCCTATTAACAAAGCATATTTGCATATGATGCTATTTTTATTAAATTTATTCATATTAAATTAAGTGGTACTGTGAAAAGATATCCAGTTTCGGTGTGGGTTAAAGCTATTGTATGGTTGATTTAAATTGGAAATCCCACAATCTAGTGTTTGTACTTTATTTTGACTTTTTCATCTAAAAACCAGTGTTCTAGTGATGCATCTGGTATATAATCAAACATATACACTTTAAAGATCATGCGGACTGTTTAATTACTTCTGGTATATATAACTGGTTCCTCCATATGTCTTAACAAACCTGTACATACAAATTCTTAATTCTGTACTGTCAATTAATGGATTGTGTTTTGTAACCCCCAGTGAGCAGTATTGCAGCTATATTCATGACCAGCACAAGATTACAAACAATAAAACAAGTCAACTTGATGAGTGGGTATCGGTCACCTGGTTATTCATGCAGTTTTTGTTCAATCAAGTCTAGTTTTTGTCTCCATTTTCTCATGGCGCCCATCATGGAATTCTGATGGCCACAAAAACGGTCATTTTGTTGAAGGCCACCAAAGGAAGTTTGCTATCAAATCGTACAGTGGTTTCAGAGATGAATAATGTTTAATATTTGTTCCATGAGCTCCTATGTTTAAACTTGTTCTGAGGTGGCAATTATCTTGGATTTTTGATCAACAAAAACATAAATACTTTAGATGGTCATTTATTGAGCATTCCTAACATGCAACCATTCCATCACACATGCAGCTTCTGAGAAAATTTATTTGATATTTTAGCTTATCAAAAAGCATAACTGACCTAGCAACCTTTTGGAATGAAGCAAAAATCAAAAATAATGTCAAGAGCCACCTAATCATCATAGTAGCAAATCTGGTTCTGTTTGCTCCACTGATATCTGAGATGTAAAAATATAATGCACAACGACAATGGCTATGTGGTGACAATAGATGCATGTTTTAATTGTTACAATTACGACATTCTGAACATTCAAGGACATGATGAAAAAAAATAGATTACATTGTAGAAAGAGAAATACGTGGACAAAAACAGTTAAAAGATAGACAAGACAAACAATTACCAAGGCAACGAGAACAAACAAAAAATAGACAAGACAAACAATTACCAAGGCAACGAGAACAAACACTGAAAACTAAACAAGAGCAATACAGAACAATTAAAAAAACATGGGTGAACTCATGTACTCCAAAAGGGTAAGCAGTTCCTGTTCCACTTGTTGCACCAGGGTGTAACTCAGTGTAATGGTAAACGTACAGTAATTGTCGTGAGCGAGATAAAAGGGATTGGAAGAGATTACAAAAGTATAGAAACGTCAGCAGCAATATTTAACCAGGAAATCTAGATAGCATTCACAGGCCCTTAAATATCGTATTAGCCGAAATATATTAAACTCTGTATGCGCGTGCTGCTGAAATGTTGCTACAAATAAACGGAGAGTTTAACATTGGTAGATTAAAGTCGTCTTGTAGTAGTACAAATTAGTTCTCAGTCGGTCCTCATGGTCAATTTCCAGGTAATCATCAAGGTATGAAGCGGACGAGTGTCTTTTGTATCTGTTGTATCCTTCATTTCAATTTCATTTTGGGGTATGTAGGGTCAAGAAAATCATAAAAGCCGAGCATTATTTAACGATAAAACGTTACTGATATAGCGGGAGCTGACATTAAAGAACGGAGTTAATTTCTTCTCTTTAACATTTGCATGAAGTCCGACTCAAACGAAAATAGGAATAAGTCGGCTAGACCGGAAACAAAATTGGTATCATTGGAATGCCAAATGTCGTCTCAAAACATGGCCACTAAACATATATGTTGTCATTAAAAAGTCCAGCATTTAAACGAGTTTCAAGTTTTAGTGTGAGGGATAGTAGTATCGAGTAGAGAAGTCAAATGGGACTGCTGCAAATTGGGTTTAAACTTCAAAGTATGTGAAATCCATCATACAATTCCTTAACTTGGGTAATGATATCATTAGATTACAGTGCATACTTCTGTATGTTAAGCTATCATGTATTAGTTTGAAGTTTTATTTCCAATAATTATAATATTTAAAAACCAAAACCAGTTTCACAGATTTAGAGAAGGTATTATAAGCATATGCACCCCCTCCCTTCTGACAAAGAATTTGCAAGGTGCTTGTTATACATCATTAGTTTATCAGAATACTAGTAATTACTGTAATTCATCAAAACTTCATGGGGCCTTACCACCTACCAGGGCTCTGCCAGTCACCCTGTGTACTAAAGTGGCCCCCAGATCGTTTTCTAGATTCCTTTCTGACAGGTTCACTCTTTTATACTAAGAAACTTGATTAGTTGACCAATGATTGACTCAACATGCTTGGATAATGGTGAAAGAGACCTTTATCAAAAAATTATTATTACAAATAACCAAATCAATGCAGTGATGTAAAGTAAAGTGACAAGGTGCCAAAAAAGATTAGACTGTATACTCAACTCTCATGACCATAAAAAATTAATATCCTTAGTACGAAAAGTTCAACCCATGTGTATAATACTACTGAAGTCATTAGCAAATAAAAAATGAGTTGCAACTGTTTAGCATTTTCTGTACAATCTGCTCCACACATATAACCTCTAGGCATCTTTGTATTCATGAGCATAATCTTATTTACAATTTGCAGTTGGAATTTTCAATTAATTTCATTGCTATTTTTTAATGGACATATGCTACTTCATCCAGATGCTGGACATTTTTTCATTATCTCTTTCTATTCTGATGACAAATGTTAACAAAATATTATCATGTATAGTAACACAAGGCTAATAAAACTCCCTCAAGATAAAACACCTATTGATGCTTGATAATGAACAAACTTCTATCAAGGGAAATATACTACTTTTCATTTTAGTTTAGGCTGTGGCTTATAGACCTGTTACAATCAATAGAAATATCACTTCATAAAACTTAATTACTAAATTGGTAATATTATTGTCAATGACGGAAACAGTATTTTTAAAAGATTTGTTTTTTTAATGAAGGATTTCGTTGCCAATGTTTATAGATGATGGACACCTTATAAAAGGTTTACCTGGAATATATTTGAATTTGACTGCATATACATTTTGACACAACCCCCTACAGCATGAATGATTGACAGTATCAGTCTAGTCATTTATTGTGGAAAACTTGTTCCATAGAGAGCAATAATTCTCAAGGATTTAATATACATATACAAAGTACATATTTCCAGTAAAGGAAAAAAAGAAAAGAAAGGTAAGTTAATTTAATTAGAATAACAAAATGTCAGATCTTGTTTCCCATTAGAAAGTAATTGTTAAATTTGGTCTGTGATCCTAATTTTATTACCTGTATACAGATGTCTGGATTTTTGCCAATCTCAGGTGAGATATTACAAACAGCATTTTATTTATTTTTAATTCCATAACATTTTCTCTGAATTTTTTTATTTTTTTTATTTTTATCCATCAAATATGGTAAATCAATAAAAGTATATATATACTTACCGTTAAAAGAAACCAAAGTTACATATCCTCAGCTGAATAATAGACCTATAATTATATATAGTTTGATTTATATAGCCATTTTTTACTGTCTCAGAAACAAGAGAAGTAATGTATATGAATAGCCAGCCCACTGTCCATTAAATATCACAATTCATCTCCCATTTGTTTTGGTGTACTGATACAACATTATGTGATAAAGATTGTCAGTGACTTGCGGCAGGTCAGTGGTTTTCTCCGGGTACTCCGGTTTCCTCCACCAATAAAATTGACCACTATGATATAACTGAAATATTGTTAATAGTGGCGTTAAACACCATAACCCTCTCCCTACTTCATTTGAAATATATATTTCCCTATACTTTTCACATATAAAACATTTAAATTTGTGGGAAGGGGAGTTCCAAAACAGAAATATTATGTTTGATTTTGTTAATTCCATTTCTTGAAACAAAATGTACAATTGGACCTTGCTTGCCAAAACTCTTCTAAATTGAAGTGAAATAATGATGATTGTCTTCTCTTAGTAAAAATACACCATTATTTTTTAACATCAGATACCTTTAACATGATAATACAGTGTAATTTCAAGCTAAAATCATTCAATAACAGTACAAAGTGCAAATGGTTATCTCAAGAAAGTTTTCTTCTGATCTGTAAGAATATACATACTATATTAATATCTCTATTAACATCTAAGGATTTTTCTAGTGATGTCAAATTAGCTAGTAGTTATCTGTGTTTCACATCTCTAACAGATTAAAGTTGTCATATTAGTGGGTAGTTTGTCTTCAAGGTAAACACCAGTGTCCAGTGTTATCAAAGCCAATAAAGATAACATCAGCCTTCTAGGGGGATGACTATCATGGTCATTATGTGATCAAACATCATAAGGAGGTCAATAATTGGTATTAATTATGGTACTATTACACATGCCTATAATTTGACACTTTATTTCAGGTTGGAAATATTGCCTTTGTAGAGTTATCTTTTAATCAAAAATAATTTTAGATGTCCACATATTTCAAAACCTTGTATTTCCATACACAGACAAAGAATTGAAAAATGTCAATATACTAGTGTTCCCATTGAAGATCAAGTATACACAAACATGTATGTCAAAATTGTGCTATAGATGAAATGCAACAAGGCCTTAATAATCATGTTATGTGAGAGAAACTGTTTTTGTATGACATGTTAAAAGTTACTGAAATAATAAAAACAGTTTTTCTAAGGAATATACTGGGAAAACATTTTATCATTCTCATTCCTAATCCTGAATAAATGGAGGAACCGTAACATTATAATTTGGTTATTATCTACTTTCTGTATGATAGTTCAGAGAAAAACATAACATTATAATTTGGTTGTATCAACTTTCTGTTTTGCCAGTTCAGAGAAAAAAAATAACATTATTATTTGGTTATTATCAACTGTATGTTTTGCCAGCTCAGAGAAACCTGGAGAGGACCCTTGTAAATTGTTATAATTTGTCCAATCCAATTGTTATAATATTTAGCAATAAAATATGTTTAATCTAAGAGAAAGAAAAAAAAATTGTTATTATATAACTGAAATTGTTTACATATAATCCTTTGTATGTGAACTTCAAATTTATTTTCAAATAATAGGATCAGAAATTTTATAATTGAGCATAGAGTAGAAACGGAAATAATTACAGAATAGTAAGTTAACTTGAATAATAGCATGTCTTATTAGCATAATCAAAAGGTCACAACAGCTTAGCATTTAATTTGTCAGACAAGATATTAAATTACTGTGGAGGCCTGATCACACAGTTTGTAGGATATGATGGTCTAAGGTGTCACATTTTGTAATGACCATTAGGTTTTCTCACCCTATTATAGGCTGTTACATGGTTATCATAGACTTCTTCTCTAGTCATCATTTTAATGTGGTATTTCAGGAACTAGTGTTGACAATGGATTGTCTCCGTTCCTTTAAACCTCCATAATCTAATAAAATAATAAATATGTTTGAGCTTAAAGTAATATAAAGTTTTTGGATGATTGACAGGCTTTTTACAATGTTTTATGAGAATTCTACATATGTGACTTCACAAGTAACAAAGCATTTTCAATGGTGTATACATGTATTTGTACTTCCCAAAACATTTTTGTCATAAAAGAGCAATGAACCTGTAATAGGTTCTTATAGGTCAAGGTTATTGTGTGTCTCTCACATATTTCTAAAGCACAGTACATGTATCACAACAATATTCTTTTTCTTCACAATCATTTTAAAATGTTAATTTGTAAAACTTTCCCCAAATGTTCCCCAGATCAACTGTTGAAAAACAAGTTTCATCATAGGACTGGAAGAGATGTTATGTATCCATGTTATTACAATCTCAGTGTGGTATAATTTTATGTGTACACTTAATATTCAGAGATGAGATTTTAAATGAGTTGGTAATTTTAATGTCTGACATAGATATGAAAATGCTTGTCTGTCAGCTTTTAAAAGAATTTGTGGGGGAGGTTTAAAAATTGTTTTTTAAAGTTGCAAAACCAGATAAGACATTTGCAAAATTATAGATGTGATTAATTAGCTGGGAAAACCAAGTGAAGAATTCCCTTTCCATGATTTACAAGGTTCTGAAATTTTACATTTTATTAATCCAATTATGCTGAGAGTTCCCATAAGAGATGCGTACGCAGATCTAGAGGTCGCACGCATCTCTTATGTTAACTCTCAGCATAACATTGGTTTAATAAAATTTTAATCAAATAGCGTCTTACAAATTAAGACTCATTTAATTTGTCAATTTTTTTCTTTTGATTTTATATATTTTTTCTGTATACAACATGTTCACTTTCCCTTACCAAAACTCCCATGCACCACACCCTTTACTCAAAATATCTTACATTTAAATACATTCAATAAAAGTATGTGTTCAGATCAAAAGAAAGCACAACCTGCAAAGTTATGTATAATTTTTTATCTGTTATGTTTTAAAATAACCTGAAATGAAATATTTATAAAATTTAAATTTGATCTGTGTTACAACATTCCATGTCCATGCAACAACAATATATGTCTGCCATAAAAGTGGACATGATATTTTCCTCTATTGTTAGTAATTTTTTATTTTGTAAATGTCACTGTTGCTCAGTTTGTATGTTTGAAAAAGAGGAAACACATCCCCCCAAGTTTCTTGTTACAAGTATAAACTGGATACAATTAAGGTATGGGTAGCAGTAACCAAGGTAACTAAATACTTTCCCACAGTAAATTGAAGTTGAATGGACATTCGGTCCAGTAAAGGAGTATGAATTACTGGACCCAGCTACAAGTTTACAGGACATTCACATACTCCACAGAGGAGGTGCTCAGATTCCTACTGGTCATTTGTCCAGTAATGAATAACGTTTTACTGGACCAAACCAATTTTTACTGGACATTGCCACATGTCTGACAAACTTTGGGAATGACTGCATATTACAAAAGTAGAAAGGCTCAAATTTTGTACATCTAGAATACTATAGCTGTGGAGGCCTACATAAAGACTTTTAAGTCTTGACCCAATGTGGAAGTGGCTCACATTTTGGACATGCAGAACACCACAGTTGCGGATGCTTACATAAATTCTCGACCTAAAGTGGAAAACTGATTGATGGACCTGTCATAGGATAAAATAACTTGATTATCATCACCTACCAAAATCTATATATAATTTCCTGTAATTATTTAGCAGTGCTGGGTATCTAAATAGTCAATACAAATTGAAATGTATTATACAAATAACCTTCAACAAATGTCCAATTCTTATTCATTTAATTCATTTATTGGAGTTTTTCAATATGATTGATTAAACTGAACAATAAAACTGCATTAACTCATATTTTGTAAAAAAAAATAAAAATTAAAAAATAAAATTAAAAAAATAATTACTGCAGTACATATTTCATAACTCAAGCCAGACCCTATAAGAAGCTTAGCATGTTGAAGAATGGGGTGGGTATTGAAACAGGATGTATTTACAATCTGCAATAAGTGCTTTCAATAATTTTTAAGAACCCTGCCCAAATATTGAAATCGTTCATGTTTTCAAGAATTGTCTCCCTTTTATACCCTGGACCTGGTCTTTTAATTAAAATCAGACTAAAGCTGTTCTACACATATGGAAGTAATACTCTGTGACTAACCTACTGATGGGCAAATATTAATAAATGCCCTTTTTATACATCAACGCACTGGACAAGATTCAACAGCTGACCTCAGGATAATTTTGCTAAGCAGCTTATACCATAAAAGAAGGTCTAATTAAACACAATGTACCAAAATCATACCTTTAGTTTGAACACAGGTGCTGGAATTATTCAAGCACTCACTCTCATTCTTGGTTAACCCATAACAATATTAATGAAATCATTAAATTTATAATCAAAACATGTACCTGCATATGTTTTACATATAGAAAACACTACTTTAGATTTTCTAAATAGTTTTGTAATGAATTCATGCTCATGTATATATATCTTAACTGTCTAAAATTGTGAATGAAATAAATGAAAGATTTCTATCAAACTTTTTGAAACCAAATCAAGACAATGCTGAAATTCTAGTCTAATTAAGTCAGTTTTTGATTCAGACTTATCTAAAGGGGGGGGGGGGGGGGATAAACTAAATTTTGCTGTCAGATGAGGGGATCTGGACCAAAATTGTGGCCAATATAGCCATAAAAATCAAATGATTTGCTTAAAATGGGGACAGGTTGTCGGGATGTCAATATTTTGTGGTGGTTTAGTTTAAACATATTTTATTTGCCAATTAAATCGACAAAATGAATTAGACACAAGTTAAACAAACTAATGAAGACTTCTCCAAATTAAAATTTGTTGCATTAAATAACTAAGTACATAAAAGGCATGCAATTACTATATATAGCACTAATAACGAATCAATGATGAATATTCACGAACAGAAGGAAAAATAAAATTAAAATGGATTCATAATGATATAATCATATGTGCATGTTCACCCAATTCAATTCCAGTTATATGATAAGGAATCTTTTTAAACATTTAATAAAATCAAAAACATATTTAAATACAATACAATTTTGTTCACAAGTTAAATTTACATTGCCACATGTCTGTCATTGTCAGAAATTTGATATCTAGAGTACAGCATGTTGTAACAATGTTGATATTGTGGTGGTGATGGGGGGTGTATATATAAAATTTCATTCCTGTACTATGTGTGAAAATGATGAGTGAGTGAGTGATTGTTGTTTAACACCAACTCAGCAATTTGATATCTAGAGTATAGCAGGTTGTAACCATGTTGATATTGTGGTGGTGATGGGGGGTGTATATATAAAATTTCATCCCTGTACTATGTGTGAAAATGATGAGCAAGTGAGTGATTGATTGTTGTTTAATGCCAACTCAGCAATTTTTCAGCTATATCATGGCGAGAACAAGTTAATTTTCAATGAGATAATGATGAGGTCCGTTTTTTTCTAGACCAACATGCTGAGTTGGATTTTTATAGTGCTAGCTCACTGAAACAACAGTCCACGGATAGACATGTCACCCCACTCGGACACATTATTCTGATTCCGAGCCAACCGTCTTCGCTCTTACTCCTTTATGCTGCATGCTTAGTGGAGAAGCAACAAATACCAATTTTATAGTCTTTGGTTTGACCCGACCGGGGCTCGAACCCATGATCTACCACACTCGAGGCGAGCACGTTAATAGGCAAATTGCACTTGCAAATGTACAATATTCATATTTTTGGCCAATACAACTACACAGCAACTAAATTACAATATTTCATAACAATTATGTTCTTGTCAACAAAGGAGACTACTGTCAGAAATTTGTCCATTGGACATACATGTATGTAAAAAAAATAATGATGTCTTTAATTATAGTAAAATTCTACAAAATTAATATACTATCATAAAATTCTGTTTTTGAAATCAGTCATCCGACTTATCCTTCAGTATATATATTTTTTATATATCACCTTAAGCTTATCAATTTAATGGAGACAACTTCACAATTGTTTGCCCAATATGGCAATAAACCTTTAATGTCCGTCTTGCATGATTTCTCTCGACTCCAGTATCAAAGTAAGTTTTTTTTTTTAATTAATTTTCTTTCTGTTCTGCATTTTACCTAACAACATTTCTGCCTTAAAAGCATTTGTACATTAATATGACAAAAAAAAAAGATTGTGTTATACATGTACTACTAAATTCAATAATCACAGCAAGTTGCGAAGTAACATCTAAATTTAATTTTAAAAGAAGTTTTTTTTTAATTATTTTTCTTTAAATACATGTAAATTATTGAATAAAGTCAGCCACACCCAATATTTTAAATGATACATGTTTGCTGTTTCTTATCAGAAAGTGCACTTAAGTTAAATATTTATTTTGTGGATTATGATGTATTCTTATAGGGGTCTACAGGGGTGCTCCTTCAAGTATCATTTATATTAAAGTTTACAGTAAAGATGTTATTATAAATATGAAATACTCTTAAAATCCAATATTTTCTACATAATTAAAGATAAAATGACTTTTTACTTGTATATTCTTTTAATCATAAATTATTAAGTTATCTCTTGGAACATAAAAAGTATATTCCTAAACAGATTTCCTTAGAATAAAGTCTTTATGAACTTGCTATGTTCTGCAAAATTCACATCAAGCATTCCTGTAGAAAAAAAAATGGAAAGGTGTTTACCTAAAAAAATTGTAATTTTTGTTTGTCCTTCTTTCTCTACAAGGGACAGTCGTGATCATATAGTTGTTGGATTTACAACTACCTGAAGTTGTGAGTTCGAACCCCGTTCATGGCGAGGTGTACTCGATGCAACACTATGTGATAAAGTTTGTCAGTGACTTGTGACAGGTCGGTGGTTTTCTCTGGGTACTTGGTTTCATCCAGCATTAGAACTGACCGCCACGATATAACTGAAATATTGTTGAAAGTGGCGTTAAACACCATAAACCACCACAATCACTTACTCTACAGTTTAACAGTAGGTAAAACACAGTGGTATTTTTATTTAGAAACTTCCATGTTCTGCAAAATTCTCTGGTTAATTTACATAATTTTGGCTAGCTGTAATACAGCACATCAAACATTCAAAAACGATACCCCTCCACTCCCCCCTCAATAAATTTCAATTTCTTCTGTTTAAATAGTTAGCAGAACTTGTTACAAAACACAGTTGAATTTTTTGTTCTGACATTTTAGTCAGTATCACAAATTACGTAACCAAACAATTCTATATATATCCCCCACACTGTGATATCAAATTCAATTTAAATTAAAGCTAAAACTTCACTTTCAAATGTGTAGCACATAATAACCTTAGAATGATGTGATTGGAAATTTTTACCTGTAACTATAGGTAAATTTACACCTACATTTATCTGCATTTTATTATTTTTGTTACTTAATCAAAGAAAGAACATCATAAAACTTCAAGGTAAGTGAAATTAAATAGCAATGTTATAGCTGCTTAAGATCCCATAAAATTGACAGTAAAAATTGTCAAAACAAGTTTATTATGTGCATAAAACCCTATATTAATATTTGTATATTGGATATATATTTACCCTTTAGTTAGAATATGCAATGACCGGATAAAGACTGCCGAATAATCTGAAGTTTTATATGGCTACTAACCCAATCAGACATTGTGCACTTGCTGGACATCTAAATATACAGAATAATATTGTGATGTTAAGAATTGTTGGCTTCTTAACCTCTTGACCTCAAATAGTTCATTAATATTCAGGATGAGAACAAATTCAACAATATATAAAAATTACAAATAAATGAGAGAGGAATGGGGTAACTAGGGAAACAGCTTTTGACTGCCACTAATAAAGTATGGAGAGTTAGCCTAGGTAGAGACGACAAATTTTGCCTTTTGTAGTGGCTACAATGCACCTTCTCTTTTTCAAAATATATCCACCACCAATAAAACTGACCGACACGTTATTACTGAAATATTGTTGAAAGTGGTGTTAAACACCATAACCCTAAACCGAACCCTTTTTCAAAATCTATAAAAGTAGTCTTTAGCAAGCATGGAACATGACCCTTTCCAAACACGGAACCCATAATAGTCCATGATCAGGCAATTCCAAATCAGGAGGGTGTCTCAATCTGCCGCCCAGGGACATGCTAGGAAGCTCTGTGGGAGGAATCCTAGGAGCCGCAACTTGTACATTTTGTGTTTAACGCCACTTTCAGCAATATTTCAGCTATATCATGGCGACAAGTTTTGGTGGTGGAGGAAGCCGGAGTACCTGGAGAGAACCACCGACCCTGGGCAAGCAACTGGTAAACTTTATCACTTGTGGCTGCGAGTCGAGTGCATCCTTTTTTGTAATTTACGCCGTATTGGTGATAGGCTTGTATGAGTTGTTAGATCCAACGACCTAACTCATTGAGCCACCCGGGCCCCTCCTTATCTCTTGAAAAGGGTAAGAGCCATACAAAAATTGATAGCATACTACATCAAAAAGAATTTTATAAGAATCAAAAAGGGAAACAAAGTAAGCAAAACTGATTGAAAAATACACATTCTACATACCCTATTCAGAAAACCCCCCTTTTTGGCACCTCTGGCCTCTTGTTTCTGTGCTGGTCACTATATTGGATTTCTGATGTGAAAAAACACATAACCTTTGTGGAGGATCAATCATCCAATGAACATTCCTACAAAGTTGATTTCAACGGGCCTGGTAATTTCGGAGAAGATTGAATTGTAAAAGTTTAAGGAGGGACAATGATGGCAACTACAGAACGCACACAAGTGATGACACTAGATCCAATGACCTTGAGTTTATTCCATTATTTGACTGTATTTTAACGACCATTTTAAGAAACTTATCTTTATCAAAATGAGATAACAATATTCAAAGGAGACATAATAAATTTAAATCAATGAAAATATTGAAGCACAGGTAAAATTATACTGTCAAACACACCCACCCCTTTTATGAAGTCTACAGTTTAATTTCCCTCATGTCCTGTTTACATTTCAAAATGTTAATTTTTTTTTACCATAATCACCTACAATGGGTCATTGTGCAAAAATCACCTTCTGTGAGTTAGGAAATCTCCCTCTTACTTAAAGGTTGGGTGAAACTAGAATGTTATGTTATAAATTTGTAGCAAGTTTTCATTTATTGGAAAATACATAAATTTGCTCCAATATACACAAGCTCTTCCAACAGTGTAAAAATAACACTTCACTAAATCTATGGAATAAAGCAAGAAGGAAAGATAACAGCTTATTAGCCGCAGAAATTTAACCTTAAAAGGATTTTCGGGTATGGGTGTGCAGATTATATACTACGATAGGTTCTGGGAAACTTTCTTCAATATGTTGGATGTGATGGTACATATATTTCCAGAAGAAATTGACTTGGAAGTTCGAGTGCATATCCACATATAAAATAAAAGCTTTATTATACTAAACAAATTAAATTCCATACACAATAATTCTATCAAGACAGATCTTACAAAGATTATCTAGACTTACTGTTGGATTTAGAGGCAGACGATGCCATTCAAGTTCATCCTGATGATGAATGAGTTCTGTTGAAATGATGTATGCAGACATTTTCTTTTTCTAAAACAAAAGAAACAATTGTAATTCCATTTTCTATTTATATCTAATGAATTATCTTAATGCTAAAACTACAAGAAAATTCATTTCTTCATTTACGATGGGAAGGAAACTGGCATCAAATTAAAACTGATATAAATATTAAAATGGTAATAGGGAAAGACGTAATGTGAAATGAATTGCATTTTTATGAGTTATCTCCCCCTATTTCACCTCATTTCTTTTGCTTTCTTTGTAAAAAAATGTCTTAATGTAAAAAAAACCATATGTTATTTATCTTTACATCCTGCCCCAAACACCACTCAGGTATACAATGTATGTATGTTGTGAGGTGTGTTTGATACAACATTGTGTGATATTGTTTGACTATGAAGAAAGACGTATGCCATGTGCACTCATTTAGTTATCTATATTTTTGTTGTAAGGTTGGTTGTTTTTCTCCCAATACAATTTAACTCTTCGATATATGTATCAGTTTTAAAGTCAAATTTAGAATCAGATATTGTTTCATTTTCCTTTAATACATTTGTTAAATGATTTTCCCATTGATCTTTTTTGATTGGGTTTTGTTGTGGTGTTTTTCCACATTTTTTTATCTTATAAATTGTTTTCTAAAATCATTTAGGATTTGTTTCATTAATTTCATCTAGTTGTGAATATATATTTTGGAAGAACGCACTCTTTGTTCTTTTGTTTAGTTTTTTATATTATTTACAAGCCCTGAAATAATTCATTTTAAGGTCATGATTATAAGGATTGTTTTTTACTTTTTTTTACCTAAACGTCTTGCATCTTTCCTCATTAATTCACAATTATTACTAAACCATTCTTGTTTCCTCTTGTATTTATTCTTTAATTTCTTGTTTAACTTATATTTAACACAAAATGTAGCAGTATCAATAATAATATCTGTAAATTGTTTTGTCACTTGATTTATATCTGTAATAACAACAGATTGTACAATGTAAATTGAGCTTGTTACAATTTGCACATTTAATTTGATATAAAATAGAAATTATTCAACAAATTGTGTGCAAAATAACCTTGATAAAAAAGACAATCAACCCTTCATTAATGCAGCAATACTAGAGGGTCTGTAGGGAAGGGCTCTTGTAGGTTGATGTTGAAATAAAAGGTTTTTGGTGTTGGATGCAGTTACATGTATACTAGAAAAACAATCACACCAATTAACATAAATTAATTCTTTACAATAAAATGGATAACAAAATATACAACATCGTATGAAGAATTCGAAAATCTAATTGGAAAATTGAAGAAACAAGAGGCAATATTGATATCCGTAACACACAAATACAATTGACTGATTGATTGATTTAATGTTATATAGTGCCACTTTCAACAATTTGTTAGCTATAGTGGTGACCAAGTTTAGTAGCAGAATAATCTTAAGAGTTTTCAGTGAAATCACCAAGCAATGTAAAATGCAAGAAATAAAGATATACTTCATTTGTAAATGGATAGTTATTACCAGTATTACAACATAAATGATCTATCACCTTAACACTAGACCACTATGTCCTTATTCTTTACACACAAAAAAGTCATCCAAGAGTATTGTGTCACTACTACACACTATTCATCCATTAACCTTTTTTATGACACATACTTTTCAAAACAAACAAAAATATCTAAGCCATTTTGATTAACATGATTTCTTGTCATCTGTGGATATTTCTTTATCACTTAAAGAAAAAAGAGTTTGAACCCCATTCATTGTGAGGTATACTGGATACAACATCATGTGATACAGCTTGTCAATGACTTGTGAGGTATACTGGATACAACATCATGTGATACAGCTTGTCGATGACTTGTAACACTTCAGAACCCCATTCATTGTGAGGTATACTGGATACAACATCATGTGATACAGCTTGTCAATGACTTGTAACACTTCAGAATCCCGTTCATTGTGAGGTATACTGGATACAACATCATGTGATACAGCTTGTCAATGACTTGTAACACTTCAGAACCCTGTTCATTGTGAGGTATACTGGATACAACATCATGTGATACAGCTTGTCAATGACTTGTAACACTTCAGAACCCTGTTCATTGTGAGGTATACTGGATACAACATCATGTGATACAGCTTGTCAATGACTTGTAACACTTCAGAACCCCGTTCATTGTGAGGTATACTGGATACAACATCATGTGATACAGCTTGTCAATGACTTGTAACACTTCAGAACCCCGTTCATTGTGAGGTATACTGGATACAACATCATGTGATACAGCTTGTCAATGACTTGTGAGGTATACTGGATACAACATCATGTGATACAGCTTGTCAATGACTTGTGAGGTATACTGGATACAACATCATGTGATACAGCTTGTCAATGACTTGTGAGGTATACTGGATACAACATCATGTGATACAGCTTGTCAATGACTTGTAACACTTCAGAACCCCGTTCATTGTGAGGTATACTGGATACAACATCATGTGATACAGCTTGTCAATGACTTGTGAGGTATACTGGATACAACATCATGTGATACAGCTTGTCAATGACTTGTGAGGTATACTGGATACAACATCATGTGATACAGCTTGTCAATGACTTGCGACACTTCAGTGGTTTTCTCCAGGTACTTCAGTTTCCTCTACCAATAAAACTGACTGCTACTATATAACTGAAATATTGTTGAAAGTGGCATTAAACACCATAAACCAACAAACTTAAAGATAAATAACATGCATTTTGTACCAGAAAGATTGAACCCCTGTCTTGATTAATCTATCTTTACCACTCTCCAAATGTATACCTGTATATTCATGTGGACAGTAAAGATATGTGCCTCTGTACTTGAACCAGAAACCTACAAAGGAAAAGTTGTTAATTTCTATTACGTACTGTTGTATGTTTCAAACAAACAGGAGATTAACCATAAGGGGTTCAGAAAGGTTTTGAATTGAATTGCTATTTACTGTCAAATCAATATGCTCTTGCCATTAAAAGAATATCTGAGATTTAAAGGAGGCTTAAATAATTACAATCAGTTTGGGTAGAGTATTAAATGAGTGTTCCCGGATACATTTATGATAGAAAACAATTCTAAATGCAGTTATTGCAGTAATGCATGTAGTTCTGCCATTTTGGTTTTGTGAAATTAACATTATACAAACTGAGCATGATTAGAAATTAAGACAAAAAAAATACCTATGCTTCCCCCTTATCCTAGAGATCCTAATTTGTAATGTCTACACTAGAATTTGTATTGCTTTTTTTTTTGGACAAGCACTGGTACAAATCAGATCCTTGTCCTAAACTCCTAGTCATGTATAACTTTCATGTATGTATAAATTAAAAAAAAGTTTTGTCTATACTTAACTACCCTGTTTTTTTCAAGAATGTAGCAAAAACACAGGCAACTAAATGAACATCTTCCTTGGCCTTAGGTAGTGTTTTATACACAAAAATATAATCTTATACAAGTACACAATATATGTGAAAATGAGCACATTAAATCATTTTAGAGACCCTTAAAGTAGAATTAACCAGATTTGAAATTTATATGTTAGAGGCATGCAAAGGACAGCTGTATAATTCCCTTGTTCCAGATGTTTCTTGGTTTAATATTGAATACTATTGTGTTTTAATGGGGCATTTAATTAAAATTCAATATCTTTATCTCAGATTACTGTAAAAGCATCAATTTTTTTATTGCTCATGAAGAGCAAAAGTCAATAGTCATAGACAATAACAATATGAATGATAGCAGGCAATAATTTCTCCCTTTTTATTTGTTTTTATTTCTGCTAATATAATAGTACCAGTGCATGTATATACTGATGTATGTATGAGTTTCATGATCTATATCTATATAAACCTCTGAAATGGTTTGCAAAACAACACCAAGTACACTAAACAAAGGGATAAAGAATTAAACACTTTGTTGAATGACAAAATGTGCGTCTCGCGGAGAGACTTTAGGGTTCAGTTAAATAACTGAAGGGGGAAAAAATCACCCCTATAGATGTCTTATAAGTTATGATAATATTAAATTTGAACTTTCAATATTGATCATATCACTGCCACCTTAGAGATTAATTATAGTAATAAATTATGGGATATATAACCTGTCATCACAGTAATTACTGTCCTGTAAGTAGATAATTATAGCAACATATGGTTTACATGTAAAACTAACTGTATCTCAAGACTTATCTGCACACACTCATTAATTGCTTCTTAAAGGGCCATACTAAGTCAACTGGAAATCGGTAAACAAACATTCTATGGTCTGCAAAATATTGGAAATTGATGGGATATCTTTATTCTCAAGAGTATATTTAGAAGAAGAAGAAGAATATTTTATTTCCAATTCCAGCCGTTTCCGGCATGTTACATAAAAAAAAATCAAAAAGATACATAAAATTAACTAAAAACATTATGTCATAACAATTTACATGAACTACAAAACAATAACAAATATAACTAATTGCTGTATTAACCCCAAGGTACTACCTGGGTGACTTCAGTAAATTAGATCGTTTTTAGTGCAATCATGAATAAAATTAGATATTAATTCGATGATATCAAGGACGTATTCTAATATACGACCTTGATGATATTATTATCTTCATTTGACATGGTGTGTTCCCCCCCCCCACCTCAACTTTCTTAAAATCACATATGGTACATATTGTTGTTATAGCAATTATAATCTATTAAATTGAGGTTCAGTAAGGGAGCACAGATAGATAAGATAAGATAAGATTTTATTAAACCAATTTTGGGCCCACAAGGGCCATATACAGATAACACATACATGTGTATAAGAAGAAAAGACCAAAATAAAAGCAATTACATCACAAATTTTAACTATTCTACATGATATGTAATTACATCACAAATATTAACTATTCTACATGATATGTAATTACAACACAAATATTAACTATTCTACATGATATGCAGGGCTGATTAAGGGTATGTTACCTGAACATCAACTTGATATAAAATTAATTTCAATAATACATTAAAATCATTCCAAAAATAAGGTTTTATTTTAGAATATCAAAATTTAAATAAAAAAATTATTATTATATTTATTTAATTTTAATATAAATTTAGCATATTTATTTAATTTTAATATAAATTTTGCATATTTATTTAATTTTAATATAAATTTAGCATATTTATTTTATTTTATTTTGATATAAAATTAATTTTAATAAATACAATTATTTTGTATATTTCAATGTAATATTAGGGAAAAACAATAATTATCTTTGAGTTACTGATAATTAATGGTGAGAACAGCTAAGTAATTAATTCTTTGATGAAGATGATATGTTCAGCTTCCAAGCTAAGATTAAAGTGAACACATTTTACATTTGATTCATAAATTGTTAGGAATTGTCCAAGCCTACTGAGCAGTCCAAGCTATTTCAAGATATAAATAAGATAACAGAACACAAACTTTTCATTGAGAAAGTCACTGTCTAAACTCAAATCAATTCAAAACTTTTCATTCTAATTCATCAACCAACATGGCAAATGCACAACTCAATGTTAGCTTCATAACGAACAGAAAAGGTGGACAGAATATTGCATACAATGGTTACATCTATAGACAAATACACAAAAATGATGACAGAACATTTTGGAGATGCACAGTTTCTGGTTGTCCAGGTTCTCTTTCAACTCTAAACAGCATACCAGTTGGATTTGGCAGACAGGTACACACTTACCCAGCAGACCATACAGGAATCGTCACCAAACAAATATTGAATCATATCAACACTCGCTGCATAGATGAAGTGAAACCAATTCCATCTAGAGTATATACCCAGAAGAACTTAACAAGCTCCAAGACTACGATTGGGATGACATCTCAAAAACTGTAGTACTGCGCATTCCAACCTTTAACTCAGCTAAGTCATCACTGTACAGGAAATAGCCAGCTTGTATACACCAGATTTTTCACTCTACTTAAAGAACACATGTCCAGACTAAATTTGCCATTCACACCAACCAGAGCATTCGCCGACTTTGAAGTTGCTGTACACAACGCCATACGACAGGACATATCAGGCATCATAATTAAAGGCTGTTTCTTTCATTTTACTCAGTGTGTATGGAAAAAGGCACAGACAACAGGACTGCAAACATTATACCGAGACAACGAGGAGGTTAGAACTCTCATTCGACGTGCAGCTGTCCTACCACTGATACCCCTTGATCTTATAGAAGATGTTTAGTTCCAGGCGTTAGAAGATCTAGAAGATGTCGATATACCACATGACACCCAGACCTTTACAGATTACATAACAGAGCAGTGGGTAGAAGGAGACCGACTAGTTTGGAACAGAAGGACCCCGTACAACATCGAGGCATGGCATGGTAAGCTGAAGAGGAAGGTTCAGCACTCGCATCCAAATATATTCACCATCATTCAGACATTCAAGGAAATACAGAATTCCAATGACATCAACAGAATCCAGAGAGAAGCCGGAGGAACCGTTCGACTACGTGCCAAGAAGTATCTCAACATTGACAGTCGTCTTGCCATCCTGAAAGAAAGATTCCAGAACAGAATGACAGATTTGATGACCTTCGCAGATTCTGCATCTCAGCTACTTCACCTTGGATAAATAAACAATAAATAAAACTGTATTTAAGACCAACAAATTTTGCTTATTATGTCTTGTTTCTGAAAGCTGTGACACATTTTCTAACCTCTCGATTCTTTATAACTGACAAATATTTCTCTTTATAAATGTATGTTTTAAAAAGCGCGTAAGTGCGTAATTTTCCTGTCTGATTATTTGCAATATCTGATATTATACCAGCCCAGCATTTTTTTTTATATCTCTGTACTAATTTATTCTTTAACATTTGTATCAGGTCATCACTGTTAATCAATTTTATCTATACCAATTTGGTGTAACAAGAAGTAAATTGATGAAACCCAGCTATTCTTTTTATTTATGATTCAAATGATGATGATCTGGTAAATCTAGCATTGACCTTGACCTTTTGGAATTGGTCTGCATATTTATATGGTACATGAGTTTTGGAATATATGAATCGGTCGGCATATATGGTACATCAATTAAACTAGAAAATAAAATGTTTACTGAAGGTACTTGGAACATTTAATGGTATTATTTGACTACTTTTGATCAACAAAGCCAACTGTCTCAATATTATAGTTGTGAATCTCTACGTGCTTACAATTCAATGTAAAAGGAACTTCCATTTTTACCACAAAGATTCAAAAATTGATTTTTGAGGGGTATTATTACATTAGCTATAATTATTATATTTATGCAAAATCAGATGTAACTAACTATGCTGATGCTATGATATAACTCTTCCGGTCTTTAGAATAATTTACAAAATCAGTCATCTGTATTAAAAGGTCACCTTTTTATTGTCCTGTCATAGAAAATTTCATATGGATTGAACCTAAAGGAGGTTACCTGTCTTTAAAGGCCACTTTTTCTGTCCCAAATGTGACCTCTTAATACAGGTTTGACAGTATACAAAACTTGCGAGTTTTTAATGATATATAGTTGGCAATTTGAAGCTAGTCCTATAGATGTCTGTAGAAGAAAAAAATATTTTGAATAATGTTGATAAATATCTAACACCATACACTAAACCTTACAATAATATGATCATCCAGGTCCAGTCTGTCCCCTTTGAAACAAGACTTCAATGCTTTAAAAATTATTTTGCTGAATCTATGGTTCAAGTCTCTTTTGGAGTGACAAAATATTTTGAAAATGACGTTCTAGCTTTGACAAAATACACTTTTCTGAAATCACAGGTTTTTCCCTACATGTATCATGATTTGTTGTTTTATTGAGATCATACTCAAGTTAATTCATTTTTAATCTTTACTGCATCACATTCTTTTATTTCCAATTGTGTAAAAACAATACGATTTATGTAGCATTAAGATCAAATGTTAAATCACAAATGTTGTAAGCTTTCTGTGTGGTTGTATATAAATCAACTTTTTCTAGTTGTAAAAAAAATAAATAATAAAATTTGATATTTCTAATGACTCCTACACAGTAGTTAAAAGGGCATTTAACTACCTTTACATTTACAAAATTCAATGGTGTGTATTTAAATGTCATTAATCAAACTTGTCAATATCAATGACTTTTTTAACTATTATCAGTAAAATGCATCACTGACCTAATATAGTCCTTATAGTCCATTTGACCAGCCTAAAACAGGACTAAAATAAAAATCAACAGTTCAACTTATTGATTTTTTTTCTTCACACATTTACTCATATATCATCTACCTACTCTGACAAATAATTTCAGAATTTTGACACTATTTTCCAAAAAGTTGCTCATTAGGTCTCTATGTTAAATATTTGTACCAAATGTGGATATGTGCAGAGGGAGTTAGTATGCTTGTTGTTACCAACTTCCAGTGTAAACAATAACAACAACACATGTGATTTTATTTACATTTCACTGTCATGTGATTACCTAATTTGAATGTCACCAGAACCCAAGCATGCATGAGATGTTCATTTCACCCAAAGTTTAACTTTTTACATTTTATTGGAAATTATTTTAGAAATTTAAAAGTAAAAAGTATAAATGCAAGCCTTTGAATTTTAAATCTTTTTCTTTAAATTCTAAATAAAATCACTTTTGTTTTTGTGTTTTCTAAAGCCCAGTATTTGAACTCAAAGAACATGGTTATAAAGTAAGCCTATGTGTATTGACCAGATATATATACCATGTAAAAAGCCCATGCTTTGCATGCTTTGTGTATACTTTTAGAAAATGAAAACAAGTTTTATGTATGTTATTTAAGCATAATAAAAAAAACAAGTAATTAATATATATTTTTTTTAAATATAATAGAAAAAATATAAAATAAAGGTAGAAAAAAACAACATTTTTTTTGTCTTTTCATAAATTAATATTTACAAATTAAAAATTATCTGCCCTTATTTAGAACTCTACCAATACTTATATAGAAAGGATAGTCATGCCTTTCAAAACTTCAGATGAAAAACAGGATTTAATACTAAAAGTGTTTGATTATTTTGAAGCCGAATCAAAATTGTCACTTGGTGAAAGTGAAATGAACATCTCATGCATGCTTGGGTTCTGGCAACATATTCAAATTAGGTAATCACATGACAGTGAAATGTAAATAAAATCACATGTGTTGTTGTTATTGTTTACACTGGAAGTTGGTAACAACAAGCATACTAACTCCCTCTGCACATATCCACATTTGGTACAAATATTTAACATAGAGACCTAATGGGCAACTTTTGGAAAATAGTGTCAAAATTCTGAAATTATTTGTCAGAGTAGGTAGATGATATATGAGTAAATGTGTGAAGAAAAAAAATCAATAAGTTGAACTGTTGATTTTTAATTATTTTTTTAGTCCTGTTTTAGGCTGGTCAAATGGACTATACTAATCTATTTATATGGATGTCAAATAAATGGGAATGTCAAGGCATGTTTAATCTCCTCTATAAATAGCCAATTTTATCATAGAGTTTTTATCATATTTTTAGCATTATATAAAGGTCCACTCAGCCACTTCCGCTGTCTTGTATTACACAATGTATTATATATAGTACAAATTCTCAACAAAATTTGGAGAAATAGACAAAATTATCATAAGACCGACAAAGCTGGTTGTCCCAGTAATTTAATAGTATATACATTGTATGTCTTTAATTTAAATAATTTTATTAACAAAATATGGGTGACTGGCACACCTGCATCAAATTTTGAGTAATGGTTACCTACACAAACATGATAAAGATTGAAAGAAACATGCAAATATGCATTAATATTCAATCCACCCAGAGGCCTGGGTGGCTCAATGAGTTAAGTAGTTGGATTATCTAACAACTCATACAAGCCTATCACCAATACGGCGTGGGTTCTCACCAGGCTTTGTAAATTACAAAAAGGGTGCACTTGACTCGCAGTCGCAATTGATGAAGTTTACCAGTTGCTTGCCCAGGGTCGTTTGTTCTCTCCGGGTACTCCAGCTTCCTCCACGACTAAAACTGGTCACCATGATATAGTCAATGGACATATGTATTTGTCACCCTCGATTTTACGCTATATATTTCATATAAAACCACATTTTTCAAAAAAAATATTGTTAAGTCATTTCTAAACGGATTTTAATCATTTTTGCACCAGAAGAAGCAGAAATATTTCTTTAAAGATTATTTGTTTATTTTAGCATGATTTTCTGTTAGATTGCCTTTATTTTCTTATGATTTAAAGACAATTTTTGTTTTCTGACATGAAATTTGCTATATACATGTATTTTAACAACAATAAAATCGGAAAAATCAACATTTGTGTTTAAATCAACAGAAATCAAAAACCATGCAGACAAAAATTACTATCAGATAAACAAATAAAATTCAAAGAAATCAATCATCCCCCCCCCCCAAACAACTTTAAAATTAATTATATGGTGTTGTATTCCAGAAACACATGTCCAAGTCTTGACAGTGGTTGCTTCTGAAATTAAATACTACCGACTGTGTTACATAAAATATCAGACCATTTGCCTTAAAAATAATGAAACAAGACCTTCCCCTAGTGAAAACCTATTGTAAACATTTATTGGTCATCCTGACAATAATTAACACTGGGTGTAGTAGATGTAAACTATGATAGCTTCTCAACAAACCAAAAACAGGTCAGGCTAACCAGAAAAAGTTACAAAGGAAAATCACTTCACACCCACATCCTAAAAAACTTCTGACTCAAGTAACTAGTGTGTAAGTACAGTGTACTGTAATAACACATTGTCATAGGTAAAAAATCTTATGTCATTTCTATGATGTCATTGTATATGTAAACAAATGATAAAAATTATAATGGGGAAAGTCTCAAACAATTTTATGATTTGCATTTTAAAAATATCAAATATCAAATATTTTAATAGATTTTGATTATTTACAAATATAAAAAAAAAACAAAAAAACCTGAACTTGTCTTCCCAAAAAGTATTAAAAAAATACTTTTTTTTATGAAACTTTTGCAAAAAAATATTCATTTAATAATGCAGTTATATCAAAGGATTTATTCAAATTTGAACCTATTATACCAGAGGTCGTGTTCTCTTGAGATTATTTCAATAACCAAGACCCATACCATTTAATTGAAGCCAGGAATGAATTTCTCCATAGGAAACATAAGTCTGAACATGGAGGTAACAATAATACCTCCATGGTCTGTATTACGACTTAAGTCTGAGTTGTTACATAAATATTTAAGCTGGTTTGTGGGTGAAAAACTTCAATTTCAGAAAATGGAGAGATTTGGTGTCTTCATTGCAATCTTGTTAAGTTTAAAACTGCTCTTGCAAATTAATATCTGTTCTATAATAACAAAGTGTCATTTTGGTTTCCATTATAACATTGAACACTATAGGCAGTCAGTCATACAATGAGGTGGCACTACAGAGACATGTACAATAAACCAGAGGCTCTCAAGAGCCTGTATCGTTCACCTGGTTATAAAAAAAAACAATTGGTCCTATGTAAAAACTATGTCCTGCAGTGGTAGTCATCTTGGAATTACGATCAACATAAAAAACACAAAGTTTGTAAAGGACCTTCTAAAGATTGATGCACAGTTTAGGTTCAATCAGTGCAATAGCTTCAGAGAAGAAGATATTTCTGTATTTTCCCGATATGGTCCTGTGTTAATACTATGACCTGTGGTGGCAGCCATCTTGGATTTCCGATCGGCATAAAAAACAAATGATTTGTAGAGGACCTTCCAATGATCATTCCTGGGCAGTTTGGTTTCAACTGTCCTAGTGGTTTCAGAGAAGAAGCGTTTTGAAACATTTTTCCCATAGGGTCCAATGTTAAACTAAGTCCTGCCGTAGCCGCCATTTTGAATTTCATATTGGAACAAAAAACGTAAAGTTTGTAGAGGACCATCCAATGAACATTCATGTACAGTTTGGCTTTAATAATATTTGTAGTTTCTGAGAAGAAGGCATTTGAACATTTTCCCATAGGGTCCAATGTTAATCTATGTATTGCGGTGGCAGCCATCTTGGATTTCCGATCGGCATAAAAAATATAAAATTTGTAGAGGACCTTCCAATGATCATTCCTGGGCAGTTTGGTTTCAACTGTCCTAGTGGTTTCAGAGAAGAAGCGTTTTGAAACATTTCCCCCATAGGGTCCAATGTTAAACTAAGTCCTGCCGTAGCCGCCATTTTGAATTTCATATCGGAACAAAAAACGTAAAAACTTGTAGAGGACCATCCAATGAACATTCATGTACAGTTTGGCTTTAATAATATTTGTAGTTTCTGAGAAGAAGGCATTTGAACATTTTCCCATAGGGTCCAATGTTAATCTATGTATTGCGGTGGTGGCCATCTTGGATTTCCGATCGACATAAAAAAACATAAACTTTGTAGAGGACCTTCCAATGATCATTCCTGGGCAGTTTGGTTTCAATTGTCCAAGTGGTTTCAGAGAAGAAGCGTTTTGAAACATTTTTCCCATAGGGTCCAATGTTAAACTAAGTCCTGCCGTAGCCGCCATTTTGAATTTCATACCGTAACAAAAAACATAAAGTTTGTAGAGGACCATCTAATGAACATTCATGTACAGTTTGGCTTTAATCATATTTGTAGTTTCTGAGAAGAAGGCATTTGAATATTTTCCCATAGGGTCCAATGTTAATCTATGTCCTGTGGTGGCGGCCATCTTGAATTTTCGATCGGCATAAAAAAAACATAAACTTTGTAGAGGACCTTCCAATGACTATTCCTGGGCAGTTTGGTTTCAATTGTCCAAGAGGTTTCAGAGAAGAAGCGTTTTGAAACATTTTTCCCATAGGGTCCAATGTTAAACTAAGTCCTGCCGTAGCCGCCATCTTGAATTTCATATCGGAACAAAAAACGTAAAGTTTGTAGAGGACCATCCAATGAACATTCATGTACAGTTTGGCTTTAATAATATTTGTAGTTTCTGAGAAGAAGGCATTTGAACATTTTCCCATAGGGTCCAATGTTAATCTATGTATTGCGGTGGCGGCCATCTTGGATTTCCGATCAACATAAAAAACAGACATTTTGTAGAGGACCTTCCAATGATCATTCCTGGGCAGATTGGTTTCAATTGTCCAAGTGGTTTCAGAGAAGAAGCATTTTGAAACATTTTTCCCATAGGGTCCAATGTTAAACTAAGTCCTACCGTAGCCGCCATTTTGAATTTCATATCGGAACAAAAAACCTTGAGATTGTAGAGGACCGTCCAATGAACATTCATGTACAGTTTGGCTTTAATCATATTTGTAGTTTCTGAGAAGAAGGCATTTGAACATTTTCCCATAGGGTCCAATGTTAATCTATGTCCTGCGATGGCGGCCATCTTGGATTTCCGATTGGCATAAAAAACAGAAACGTGGTAATGGACATTCCAATGATCATTCATTTACAGTTTGGGTTCAGTCAGTTCATTAGTTTCAAAGAAGAAGATCTTTGAAATTTCAGCCAATCAGAGCATATTATTGGCCCTGGCAGCCATATTGAATATCCGACTGGAACGAAAAACAGTAACTTTGTAGAGGACCATCCAAGGAACATTCCTGCTAAGTTTGGTTCCAATCGGCTCAGTGGTTTCGGAGAAGAAGCTTGAAATGTGAAAAGTTTACAGACGACAGACAACAGACGACGTACGCCAAGTGATGGCAATAGTTCACCTGGACCTTTGGTCCAGGTGAACTAATAAAATAAATAAAGTTTCAAATGGTAAAATATTAATATTGGTTTTATCCAATGTTCTGGCAGCAATATGTACATTGTACAGTGATTCAGCCAGGCACTGGTCTCAGGACATTTGTCACCTATTTCTCAAACTGTCCTTAAGAACTTTATACAAATTTATTAGTTTAATTATTAAAGAATATCCTGAAGAAATTTTGATAAAACTGGCAGTTGTCCTGAAGATTTCAAAGTCTAGCTGAAACACTGGTTGTAGCATGGCAGAATTTCAAAAAGTTGAAAATATTAATATTTTAGGATTGAAAAAGTAGCTCTAGATTCATTGGAATGTCGAGTACTGTCCGAGAGACCAAGATTATCTTCAAAAATACTAATTTTGTTGTCAATTTATTTTAATTTTACAAAATATTAAATTTTCATGACAACTGAAATCCACTTTTGTTAAAAACTTGTTTTCGGATTAAATCTTGTTTGGGTTCAGGTGTTTTTGACAAGTGTATATTTTACCTGAAGGTTATCTGTATACTACATCTGTTAGATAATATCACAGTACAATCTGTTTATACAAATCTTGACTACAAAAAATATAAATAATCCACTCTAGAAATGAAGTTTTAAACAGCAATACAATTTATTTGAAGTGTTTTTATTAATCATGCAAGAAACTAGATGTAAATGAACATGAAAGAAAGGTCATCTGATATTTAGGTAAAAATCATTAAAACAGCTTGTATAGCTTGTATTCGCATTCCCCATGTCACAGTGAAGTACCAATCCTCAAAATGAACATTTGAATTTACTGGTCCAAATCAAATTCTTTAATTTATTTTTATATAGTTCTTTAAAAAAAACTGAATAAATTACTGGTCCGAACAAAGTTTTATTGGTCTTGGACCAGAGGACCAGTGCTCATTGTGAGGACTGAAGTACATATATAGTAAAAAGGTTTTCACTGATCTTCCATCAATACTCACACTCTAAAGCTGATCGTTAGCACTGAAGTACATACATGGGTATATAGTAAAAAGGTTTTCACTGATCTTCCATCAATACTCATACTCTAAAGTGAGTATTGTATTAATTTTTATCCCTTCACTCTAGTATTTTTTTATTCATGTTCAAGTCTGTTTATTTTTTCTTAATTGCAACCAGTCTCATCCATTATTAAATTTGTGTCACATTGAATGGTTGACGTTAAGCTAGCAGTATCCGATCAGCCTGATAAGGATGCATGAGTGTAATTAGTAAGAAAGGATATGGATGAGACTATCCAACATTAACTTAGGCACATATAAAAGTAAAGGAACAGGGCTTTTATTGCTGTTCTACATTTCATAGTCACAGTAGGGTCAACAATGAGAATTAACTCATACCCTAAATGAGTGTGCCCTCGCTTGCAGTTGAGGATACTCTTTATTTTCATCAATTAACACTACATCTGGGTATCTTTGTAGTTCAGTATTTTAACATTTGCTTAATGACTAATGTTAAAATTAATTGTCACTTAAAATTCTTTAACATTGCTAAATATAACCACACAGTCACATGGGGAATTTTGAAATTTAAAACAGTCTCAACTTTCTCTTCTTAAATAACAAGAGTTATGCTATGGGTGTTTAATATTACTCTTAACCATGTTAAATTATAGTGTGGTGTAGGTCAGGAAATAAAGAGTACCTGAAGAAAACCACATACATGTACAAACTTTAGTTGTAATAGTCACTGGATTAATAGGTTAATGAAAATTCAACTACCATATGATTATGACCATGACTGTCCCAAACAAAAAAACAAGAAAGAAATTAATAATTTATGTTATATGGATTTCAGCATATTGTAAATGAAGAAACCTAACATAAAATTTGTAGGAATTTATGTATTTAAGCCGTTTTTCCACCTGCTGACTTCCTAGTTTAATATTGATTGACATGCCTGTCATAGTTCTGGCCCCAGGCTGAAGTATGGCTAGGTTAGGAAGTGTTTACTTGTAAAGATTAGGTGAGAATGGTCATAATAGTACAATGTGTGGGCATATTGTTAGAATGTTACATACTAAAAATGTATTAATTAATGAATCGCTTGATATTAAATTAATCGACACATTTTTCATTGTGACAATTCAAACAACAATACTGTTTATAAGTCATACATACATGTATGCGAGTTGATCACAAATGTTGAAAACTGAATCTTAAGTTCAGGGTTTGCAGATTTGAATCTTTATGGTCGTCACTGAGAACATTTTTATACTTTTATTTTTATCCAATTATTGATCGACAAGGTCAAGGGTTCTCATTGTGACTTAAATTTAAATAGTTTAGATGTCAGTACTTAAGTCTTAGCATAGATCTACCACTTAAAAGAGAATAACAATTTATTTATATGCGAGATAATCAAGTTTTATCACTTGCATGTCTAGATAAAATAGGACGAGTGTGTAAAAAGAGAAGTGAGCAGGAATGAGTCAGTTGATAGCCAATATTAATAATTATGTTTGTACAAGTTTTAGCTTTCTAAAAAAATGCTATTCTTATACATTTACCATATATTGAAGTGATGAAAAAGTAAACAAGTTATGTATATATTCGATCCATGGCATAAATTAAAAGAAAATCATAGGTCCATTCTGTTTATTTAACTATGTTTAGATTTAGACGGGGAGGGTGCATGGCCCCTGTCTGTAGGAAGGCAGATTTATGGATTAACAAGAACCCGAACTACTGATAACTGTGTACATACTACTTCTAGACTCTAGTTTCAAGTTTTCTTTTCATCTTTCAAATATTGATATGCTTGTTACGTTATATTACTAAATGAATGTCCTGTGGCTAGTAAACACGTGTGTACATTACAATTAAGTTGTCATTAAGATTATCGAGGATTTGCCGCTGTTTTATTAGTACCCCATAATTCACTGTTTCTTGATTGTTTACTCTACCTTAAGCTTAGCGGATCTTAACATACTATTTATAGACACGGGAATTATGGGAAGGAAGTGCGTGTGATGTCATTTTTTGTGTACTGGAGGCTTCCATGATTTTTTCGAAGAAGAAACTTTTGTTACATTTTCGATTTGTATGACAACATTTAGGTAACTAATAACCACATATTTATACACTAATTGAGATAAATCAAACTGTGCGGAAATTATCACTTAAACACCTCTTAGCTGGCTATGCACTTGACCCAATTTCGTTAGAAAATTTGAAAGCTCAGAATGGCGGCAGTTAGGGATTTTTTTGTTATTGATAAATACCAACTACGGAACTATCTGTATTGCAGCTCATTAACCGAGTTCTCATAAAAGATGTACAGTTTACTACAACAATTGGGAGCCAGTCCCCATAAAATATAATGAAATATGCAAAATGTAATTTGCCCTGTTTTGCGGAAGTGGTTTTGACAAATTTTGTCAGTTTTAGTTCTCTTTGACTGGGGGTCATACATGCAAAAACAAATGTGTCAATGGTCTGAAAAATAATATCCCTTAGTAAATTCATTCCCGTTTTTGTTTTTTGATAATCATTTTTATCAAGAAAAGCAGGCAAGTGGATACTCTATCCCTTTCAAAAACCAGTAAAAATGGTCTGGAAGTGAAAATACAGTTAGCACTAGGGCTTGTTTAGTGTGATATCTCAAGCTTATGCAATCAAAAATCCGAACTTCAAAAGGGAATTAACAATTTTTTTCTAATTTTAAAGTTCAGAACGAAAATATTGTCACTTCAGTTTACTCGAATCCGGGTCGTTTCGCCCTCATTTATTAATAGTGCTTTAAAAAATGAAATATGGAAAATACCATTGCAAATATTCGTATTTTGGATGTTGTAAGGCTTGTTCATGGGTACTTTATTTTAATTAATTAGTAATCGACAGATCAAAGAATAAAAATAATTGACAATTTTCAATTTTTTTATCAATTTCTCTTATTATTTTTTTGCAGTTTAATTAGTAATAACAAGGATTTAGATAGTATATAAATCCTTGGTAGTAATTGACCAATAATAATTAAATATTATAATATAACATCATGATGATGTTAACTCCGTTGTTTATCATATATTTTTATTATTTTTATTTTGTTATTATTTTTTTTGTATACAACTAATAAATAAATAATTACCAAAAAATTGTCGAAAAAGACTTCATCTATTATTATATAATAGTGATTAAGTGGGGCGAATCGACTCACTTTCCAAGGGGAAACGACCTGGTACCGTTTACTCAGATTGTCAGGTATGAGGTAATCTTGATGTCTTTTTATCGCAGAGGGTTTAAATGTATGTTTGGTCATGATTACGAATAAATTCCAGATATTTACTACATCCCTCGCTCATTTCTATATCGTGAATGTTGCTGAAATACTGCTCACTAGACTTTAAACAGGTATCAGTTAATCATACATGACACATGTATATCAGGGTTCTCAAAAAAAATTGAAGTAGGAGTCTCAATTTATAAAGTAGGGAGAGAGTTGAGTGCCGGAGGCATGAACCGAGCGCCGCAGACACAGTGGGGAAGAGCCCGAGAGGGGGGCCCTCTCTGGTAGACGGTGGGTACAGGGGTCCTTTCCCGGAAAATTTTGAAATTATAGATTGTAGGAGATGCATTCTGAGCATATTTTGCCATTGAATTCTCCTAAAATTTTTGGTACTCTGAAAGGCATTTTTTTTTTTTAAATATACTACAATGTTGTATCAGTGGCAGCTGGTGAAAAACAACGTTATACAAAGCAATTTTCCAGGCAACTTTCATGACAAAATCAGCCTCAGAATATCTCTTCTGCAAGAAGAATTGAAAAATGTTGTAATAAATAACTAGAGGTCTCATATTTTAATCTGATTATTACTCTCTCACGTTGAATAATGAATGAAATTTCAAGGAATGGTGGCTTAAATCCAGTCCTAGTGAAACTTCACTTTTTTTAACAGAACAGAAGGTCCCGAGTAGATAAAAAATTCACTGGTCCTTCATTGCTTCCACAGGACCTCCTTTCTTTAAACATTTTGTTTTAAATTCACAGGACACAAGTTAACGTCCAGTAATCTTTTCGTAATCATCAATGACCTGAAAAAAATAGTTTTGACTTGCAACAAAATTTGTGCTTTACTACAAAAAATAGGATCACGAGTGATACTACCAAGCATAAATAGTAATGTTCTCGCTTTGAAAATTATCCGAAAACTTTAAATTACCGAAAAACCGTTAAATCTTCATCGATTTCCTTGCTTTTTTTTACGTTGCGTAAAGGGATATCCCAGCTTTTGGAATGTGACGACTGCGCATCCTTCATGAGCAAATACTCCACTCGGAACGCTTCGTGCATCTATATAGTAGAACCAAGTGAAATTGGAAATGTTGTGTAGTCGAAGTCCGCAGTTCCCAATGTGACGTCACTGGGAGTTAGATATATTTAGAAAATGGTGGATTTGTTAGTGTTCGGTTGATTACAATAGTAAAAGTAATCGATAAGAAGATGTAGATCAACAAAACGCGATAACGACAATTCACATAAACATAAAAATTGTTGGAAAACTCATGCTCGATAAATTGTTAACCAAAACATTTTCGCCGGCACATTTTGCGAACCCTGGTATATATATATTATTTTCTCTTGCCGTCTTGGTAATTTGAAGGATGATGTTTTGATCTATTTTTATCCACTATTCAATAACATTTTATTCTATTTACTTCAAACCACATTGGTGGTACAATGGTAGCGTACTTGCCTCGAGTGTGGTAGATCATGGGTTTGAGTCCTGATCAGGTTTCTCCGCTTAGAATGCAGCATAAAGGAGAAAGAGCAAAGGCTGGTTGGCTTGGAATCAGGATAATGTGTCTGAGTGGTCGACATTTTTATCTGCAGACTGTTCTTTCAGTGAGCTAGCACTATAAAAATCCAACTAAGTGTGTTGGTTTAGTACAAAGCGGACCTGATCATCATTTCATTGAAAATTAACTTGTTCTCGTCATGATATAGCTGAAAAATTGCTGAGTTGTCATTAAACAACAATCACTCACTCACTCTATTGACTTCAACTAAAGTTGTGAGTTCAAATCCTGTTCATGGAGAGGTGTTCTATATACAACATTATGTGCTAAAGTTTATCAGTGACTTGTGGCAGGTCGGTGGTTTCTATGTGTACTCTGGTTTCTCCCACCAGGCACCAATAAAACTGACTGCCACAATATAACTGAAATATTGTTGAAAGTGGTGTTAAGCATCAATGCCTTAACCCTGAACAATATGATGTTCATAGATATTATAAGAACACCAGATTGAATGCTCCCAGGTTACATTTCAGGTGAAAACAATGGTTGAAAAGTCAAGTGTTACAGCACGCACAGCGCGATTTAGCAAGAAATCACTCGGGTCCGACGTCGGTGAAATCAAGAAAATGTCGGAGAAATTAAAAAAAAAGTCGGTGTTGACACCGCGAAATGTCCGAGAAAAATGGAACACGGTGATTTACTATAAAACACCGACATTGACGATTAAACGCCGCGAAATAAAGAAATGGGATATTAACCTTTATTTGTACATTTGTATGTTCTTGAGACTGTCATTTTTGATAATATGAATGATTCATAGCAAATACTTATTTTCTTTTTCAGGTGTGCAAGCTATGTGATCATTTTTCGTTCTTTAATTCTGATATTTGCTTTTGTTTTAATCTATTATGTTAAGAAAACAATGCCGGTACAAACGTTTAGTATTATGTGATCATTACCATTTATAAGCTTGTGTTGTATTATTTTGTTAATTAAAATAAACTTGATCTTTTGAATGCAAGCTTGGTATCCCGAGTTAATTTGCTTTCGGGTGTTCAATTAATGTCGACTTGGCACGTGACTTAAGTTCACCTGTTACAAAAGTTTCTAGATCCCCAAAAGCACGCTTTGATCGATAGCATGTGGAAACCTTTCTAGATTCTCGTTCCCGTGAAAACTATGTGTACAAATCAGAAATGGAACTTTTATTAAAGGTAAAATAACACGTGGCTTGCAAGGGGATTAACGACATACAAATACGAAAAAGCACGTTTGCTTTAGATAAAAAATTACATCGATTTTTTTTTCCCGAGTTCAATGTGTGCACTACATAACAATAGACACATCGGTACATTGATAAAACACAGGTGATTAAAAAAAATAACACCGATATAAACCAATCGAAATGTTGGGATTAGACAAGGATTTATATAGTAGGACTACTATATATATCCCTGGATTAGATAATATACGCAAAACAAGATGCGTGCTCAGCCTCATAAATCCTATAAATAAAATGTATGCCATGCTGGCATCCCTGAAAAAAAACCTGGTATCAAATTGAAATATAAAGTACAAATAGACTAGTAAAAAAACAAAACTAAGCAACAAAAAACAAAAGAACACATGAAGTACAGTTACATGTACGTGTATACACGTATGATTTTCGCCGCGGTGTTGTCACCGGCAATTAAAATATTTCACCGACATTTAGGTCCTAATTTGTTAATTTTCGGGGTGAAAGTTTCACCGTGATTTCATCGACATTTTACGGTGATTTTATGACATATCACCGCGAAAAAACACCGACCAAGGTGATTTCTTGCTAAAACGCGCTGTGCGTGCTGTATATCTCTGTAGACACACTTTTAAAAACAACTGAAATTAAGGGCATGTAATTATTGAATTTCATTTGCACCAGATTCAATCTTTCAAAATTCAGAATATTTTTTATTTGACTTACAGCATAGTTTATCTGTATGATGCAGTGTGGGAAACCACCGCTTGCCAAATGCGAGTGTAAAATGATTTTGGCGAGTATTTCAGTCCAAGTACTAGCCATTCTGGCGAGTTGGCATGTCTGGGCGAAATACGATAATTTACTGCCCGTCAGTTGATGAAACAAAATCAGAATGGATTGATTGAGCGTGATTCACTTACATGTTCCGATAAAATAGTTTCATAAGTTTTTATTCAAATTGTCACTCGTTTTTAGTTGCGGTCGCCATCACTGTTTTTATGGAAACACTAAAAACTTGTGTGCGCTTGTCCCGATCTTGGTTGTTATTTTCTTATTGTTTCTGATTATAAATCATGAATGAGATACCTATGAAATACCGTTAAAAACAGATGCTTTGTTATTTTAAATATGTTACCATGTCGTAGTCAAAATTTAGCTGAAGTTGGTAATTATTCACTGAAATAATCGTACATCTTTGATTGAAAATGGTATGTTTATTTTGTTAATATATTTTTGTATCCTAAAAGTTCTAAATGTTGACCTTGGCGGCAAATTTGAATTAGGAATGAAACTAAATCCAACATGAAATTTTTTTTTTAAGTAATTTTAAGCCAAAAGGAAAACCTTCACCTGAAAAAGATGTTAACCCAAAGACAGTGAAAAAATTTATCCCTAAATGGAAAATAGGAGAAAGTAGTTGATGCATGATGAGAACAAGGGAATGTGGTGTTCCCTATGTGCTGAACATATGAGGAAAATTGGACACTTAGTGTCATGGAAAATATGTCATGACGTGAGGGATCTCTCACCATAGTTGGCTAGTGAAATTTAATTTTGGCGAGTAGATTTCAATAGTTACTAGCCAGATTGGTTTCCCACACTGTGCTGTTGCATATGAGAATCAATAATAGTTTAACAACCAAATATCGAATACAGTGTACTTTCATCTTATCTTATTTCTTCTTTGAAATGTTGATATTTTATAGAATGACAAGCTCAATATCTGATGTACAAATGTACATGTGAACTTGTCAGGTGTCAGAATTTGTTACGTTTTTTTTCTAATGGAATTTTATACATGTATGCATATTTTACAGGTAAAAGAAACAAAAGAAGGAGAGGCAAGCCTTAAAACCAAGAAACAGCCATCAAAGGCCAGGACAAGATCTGGCAAAATGGTGTTTTGTAAAGTTCATCTTCTAGATGGACAATTGTATGAAACAGATGTCACCGTAAGTTTTATGTTTATAAAAACATCACTTTCATAAAAAGAACAATCAAAATGTCAGGAAAGAAAGAAAATTTACAATCAGGGATTTGTATAACAAAATTAGATACAAACATGAGCTAATATAAGAATATTAAATGCTAAGCATGGGGTTAACGTAGAAAAATGAAATATATTGAATTGTGGTAAAATTAGTAAAAAAAAATTAGTGAGCCAAAGCCTAGTATTTAGAAGTCTGTTAGAATCCCAGAAGTGGATACCTAAGGTATGCAGGGTTGTTTATGTTGACACACAAATGAAAAAATAGTTAAGAAGCAATACTACGTAATATTGCTGGATTGTTATTCTTCAGATCTGCTAGTTTCTGTGTCTAAGACACTGTCATCTGGATCGGAAATATGGGTCGACAAAAAAATATAATACTTGTAAAACAGGTCTTGATGATATTAAAAGAATTAAACACCTTACAAAATGTTTTAATAAAGGACAGACAAAGCAAAAACAAAATAAAATGAACATCTTCTGATAATTTAAACTTGATCCTGGCAATCTTTTTCAGAATTTAGTGACAAGTGGAAATGTTATTGCTTTATATTTTATGTCTTCATATTCTTCTGTAGTAACTGACATAGGCTCTCTGTTATTTTTCTATTTAAAGGTTCAAGTCTGTTTATCAAAGTACAAAATATATATTAGGATGCTTTAAATTACTATGTTTATTTTACCTTTCAGAAAAATGCTACTGGTAAAGAATTGTTTGATAAAGTGTGTGGTTATTTAACACTACAGGAGATAGATTATTTTGGATTACAATATGTGAATAATAATGTAAAGGTATGTATACGAAATACAAGAAATGTGTTTTGTTTATTAGATGTTAACATGCTTAGGGTTATTTACAATAGATCAGAGATGCAGCTAATTGTCGGCCCTGTCGAACCTAGGGAGCAGAATTCTAGAGGGTCCGGCAAATGACGTCTTTGTGTCAGACCTAATGACCGGCAAACATTTTTACTGCTTGGGGCTGTCAAAAATTAAATTTCTGTCAGGCCTGGTTACTTCTTAGACCCCTAAGACGAAGGATTTTTGATTATCGTTAATAAAGTAAAAACCAAATCGGTAAATATTTCTGTTTATGCTAAATTTCAGGAACCAGTTCCCATGCCGGATTTTATTTCGTATCCTATCGGTAATAGTTGTAATTTGATCATTTCTGTTATGGCTGCATGGCAAATTAAGTTTACGGAGGGGTCTAAACCTGGAAAAAAGCACCCACTACCTATCGATTTATCTACAGAGAATAAAAAGGCCAAAAGGTCGGCATATGAGAAGGAGAGGCGACTGGGGCGATCCTTTAATCAAAAATGGAAGGACGGTCGTCATTGGTTGTCGTATAATGAGTCTGAAAATATTATGAAATGCAATGTGTACCGAGCATGCACGGCTGACAAATTCGCAAGTAAAATTAAAGCATAAACATCTTTTATAACTGGCTGCTCCAACTTTAAACTTAGTACAATAACTGACCATGAAAAGAGCAATGGACATTTGGATGCTTGTGATGTGCATAATGCCAGAAAAAAAAACTCACTGAAACACCTGCACATAAATCCCTTCTGACATTGAATGAAAAAAACTGAAAGCAATTGGATTTAAAATTTAGATGGCTCAACAGACGATTCTATAACTGAACAGGAATCACTGTTTGTTCGTACCAGCCACAAGGGAAAAATAATAACCTGCTTTATTCGTATTGGGGAGCCTGAGTCAACATGTTCATCTGATTTGTACCAATTCGTTATTGCCCAAATGAAAGATAATGGTATATATACGGACATGGGTAAACTAGTAGGCTTTGGCTCGGATGGCACCAGTAACATGGTAGGAGTGAAGCATGGTCTTGTAACACTGTTGCAGGGCTATCTAAATTGAATGTGATCTCAGTCACTATCAAACTAGAGGCCCAAATGTGCCAAAAATGACTTGCTGCAGTCATATCAACCCAACACCAGGTAGCTCTTTGTAGACAAAAGTATGGAAGATTTCAATGTTGATTAAATGTAAGGTCAAATAATTGAATTAAAATTAACGTCTGGAATTTTTAACTGAATGGTAATTTTGAACAGTATGTTTTTCTTCTTAATTGGTCACTGAGCAGCTGATACTGTTTTAATAGAGATGCTATGAATTTGTTTTTATTTTTATAAAATTGTAAAAGGATATAGGTCAGGTTCAATGAAAAGTAGTTGTTAAATATTGCATATTTTAATCATTGCAGTTTTGGATGAATAATGAGAAGAAGATACTGAAACAAGTAAAAGGTAGGTTTTACAATTACATTGAAAATGAATTACTAATCTATGTTGAAGTCATATTTGTTAGGCCTAATGTTTTTCCCAACAGAGGGGATACCAGTACCATGGTCGTGATTGAATGGTTATTTGATTTATAACTATCTGTGCAATCAGTGCCTATCACCACTAACGTTATGAGTTAAAATCCAGTTCATGGCGAGGTGTACTCTATACAACATTATGTGATAAGCACCATACTTGCTTTAAAATTTGTGAGTCTCGATTTCCACCCATTAAAATTCATTCGTTTTACCATCAAACTATGCAATCGCCATCAGCCACAACTTTTACAGAACAAAAGTAATGAAATCCTATTAAATTACATTGTTAAAATCGCAAAAGTTCAGCTGTATACAATATAATTTACCTCAATCTTCTGCCAAATTGTTTGATTGTTTTGGAAATAATTCATAATCGATTGTCATTCCACATTAAGTCTATGCACTCATTACGGTATATGGTTGATGTGTTTGTTTGATCTTCCACCTTTAACCTTGTCAACATGGCAACCTCGAAGAGAAAGGAGACATATCTCCAAAAACGGAACATTTTGAAATATGTTAAATATAATCAAAAGAGTAAAACAGCTGCAGATTATGATCATTTCAATAATTTATTGTCCATCCATCAATCTTTTAGCAAGCAATATTGCATGATATTAAACTTGAGCTTCCTTCTGTTAAAATTTTTATAACACTGCAAAAAATGACAAGGGAGTTTCGTTTCAATATTTGGTGGGTTTTTTTCCTTTTGTTGATTCAGAGTAATTCATCTTCCTGTGAAAAATTAAAAAGTTTTTCATTGCTCTTTGATGACTACATTTTCCTTTTAATGGCTCCTAAATACACATGGTGTTCTCTATTTATATGAAAGAGTAACTTTAATGTGAAGATTTTTTTCTAAATTTTGATCCCTTACAAGGTTAGTGAAAACATTGATAAACAAACTTCACGAAACTTCTTTAAGGTATATAAATAATGGAATCAATGGCACATACTGCATATAGAGAAAATCTCTGAGTCATTCTGTGATCTGTCAACATGACTGGATTTGTTAATTCCAAAGAAATTCCTAAAAACCTATGTCAACATCAGAGATTCATGTGATTGACATCATAATTCTTTTGACTTCCAACTTTTAAATCAACACATTGTCATTGTATTTCGTTCAGCGACATACAAAACATTTATTTCTTTTTTTATTGATATACAACAAGGTTTAGTGAGTGAGTGATTGTTGTTTAATGCCCAATGAGCAATTTGTCAGCTATTTAATAGTAAGAACAAGTTACATTGAATAAAATGATGATGATATCCACTTTATACTAGATCAACACAAATAATTGGATCTTTATAGTGCTATCTCACTGAAACAACAGTCTACGGGTAGACATGTCGCTCCACTCTGACACATCCTGATTTCAAGCCAACCCATCTTTGCTCTTACAGTTACACCTTAAATGTACATAACGCAGAAACAGCAAATACCAATTCTGATTACCCCCCTTTGGTATCTTAAAACTCCTCTTATAGTCTTTGGTTTGACCTGACTAGAACTCGACCCCACGATCTACTGCACTCATGCCAAGTACACTTAAGCATTACCCAACCGATTCGGTTCAAATAATTTTTAACAATAGGAAATGGCAAATTATATTTTAATATACTCAGAGAACACTTTCTTCTTTTGAATCTCCCATGTCTAAATTTTTTGGTGAAAAAAAAATGCCACTGGTCATACTCTGGTGTATTTCTGAATAAAAAAGTGTGTATTATACATGTACAAAACGGTATCTAAATTTTATCAGTGTGAATGACTGTTGGAATGTTGTAATCTTAATCTACAAATTAGATTTCAAAAACAAAGATGTAACAAATCTAGAAGTGTCAGACAATAATAGCTTTTTCATTCCTTCTTTCACCATAGAAACAAGGATGAGAAACACCATTTTTGATTAGTTCTCTTGACAGTTAAATTATATTTATACACAAGATCTTTTAAAAAAAAGTAATAAGCTAAATGATTTCTTTAATTTATGGAAAAAAATGGCTTCAATCAGAATGTAAATTATTTTCCTGTGGAGTCCATATAGGATGGTACTAAAGGGAAATTAATTGGTGAAAGTGGTTTTCATTGTACAAATCAATGTGTTCAATTTGACCTTCAGTGAGGCAAACGTCTAAATCTAACAAATTCAGTATTATTGTTAGCCTTATTTGAATTCAGTTTCAAAACAATTCTTTTTTTCACATATTCAAGAATATCAGGATTACTTACAGTTGATACATCACTAAAGGCATATCAAATTTAAAGTTTTTGAATTAACCACTAAAATCTTGTTTGCAATAATAAGTGAAAATCTAGCAACACCGTAATGGCTTAATATAAGACTACGCAGCTCATATAACAAATGTACAATCGCGTGTTGTTTATTTTTTACATTTCACATACAATTTAGTAAAATATCCGTGTACAAAATTAACCGCATCGTTGGTGTAATGGTCAGCGTGCTCACATTGAGTGCGGTAGATCGTGGGTTTGAGTCCCGTTCGGGTCAAACCCAAGACTATAAAATTGGTATTTGTTGCTTCTCCGTTAAGCACACAGCATTCAGGAGAAAGAACAAAAACTGGTTGGCTCGGAATTAGGAATAATGTGTCAGAGTGGGGTGACATGTCTATTCACGGACTGTTGTTTCAGTTTGCTAGCACTAAAAATCCAACTACCGTAAGCATGTTGGTCTAGTACATAGTGGACCTCATCATCTCATTTAAAACTAACTTATTCTTGCCATGATATAGCTGAAAAATTGCTGAGTTGGCATTAAGTAATGATCACTCACTCACTCATGACGTCATGTACAAAATCCAATTTAAATGACAAATTTTCCTACATTTATAAATCATATGGCTTACTAAAATAGTGTTTTCAAGGACCTGCGTCATCAGTGAACCAAGTCTTGTGTACATGTATTACAGGGGTATAAATGAAGTCATTTTATCATATTGATTAAATATGAACATATTTTTGATTGTCTTACATTTGTTTTATGTCATTAAACATGCTGAAGACATAAAAATGTAAATATGTGCCCAGGCATTTTTCTAGCTATCCTCAGGGTCTGGTAAAAGGACCCTTTCCCAATGAAAAATATTCTAAAATCATGCAAAATTCCCAAAATGTTCATCCTTGCTCCCTTATTTTGATTCCCAAATGGTACTGGTACTGACCAAATTATATACATTGTTTGTCTAATGAGTAAATTGATGGGAAAGTTTTGTTGGCCTGTTTTTTTTTAAATTTGCAACTGAATTTCTTGAGAATTGTAGAGTTAACATAGATGTTCAGTAGGTATTTATACTATTACATTTTGTTATTCAATAGACCATGGATATCAGCTGTCAACAAGGCATTAGTTATAGTCCTATATCTATTGTTGTTGTGTCAGTATGTGATAATAACTTGGCCACCCTTGGCTGGTCATACGATTTATATTCACACCTATAGATGTATACAAGTGTAAAGTTGATATCAATTTAAAAAATGTATTCAGTGGAAATGTCAACAGCCCTAGAAATAAGGACTTAAAAAATGAAAAAAAATTATATTTTTTTTTTATATAAAAATTTAAATATCTGTAAAATATCTTGCATTTTTTCATTTTTATCATCACACCATAAAAATGTAAAAAAAAAACAAAAAAAACCCCACATTTCTTGAAAATATGTATTTGGACAGTAATCAGGAAAACAAAATAATTTTTTGATGAGGCCAAAAAAAAATATATGTGTGTTTACTGTCACATGTCAAAAAAATCTAGGGTCGGTCGGTCGGGATTAATTTTTTTTTTTTTATTATTATTATTATCGACAAAACCGGAAATAGGAGATCCGATTCCGGTATTTAATTTTCGAAAATTCCGGTAAAATGACGAATTATGCAGTTTTTCTACCTTCTTTGCTCTCAATTTCGACAAAAAGCTAGCAGTTGAATAAATAAAACATTGCTGCTGGTTAAACAACAAAAATGGTTATCCGAATTCTGTGTAAAAATGTATAGGGTCGCTAGCAAAAATTAGGGTAGGTCGGGTGACCGTAAACACACATATTTTTTTTTTTGGCCGGGGCCTTATTATTATGATTCCTGTAAATGTTATAAGTGTATTAATATTATTTTAAGGGTAGAAGATTTTGTGATTATTATAAGTGAGATTCTGTTATAGATGAGTGCATGCACATGCTTCTACTGGACTGAATGTTACTGTAACAGATAACAAAATCATCATCTTAGATATCTAAAGTACATTTATCTAAATGAAATTCAGGGAGATGACAGTATGGTAACATTCTTGTGGTAATGTTATCACTGTCTTGATGTATTACAGGAGGGAGTGTTACTGTTAGGGGTTATGGTGTTTAGCGCCACTTTCAACACTATTTCAGTTATATCGTGGCGGTGAGTTTTATTGGTGTATTACAGGAGCAACTCATGACCTAGCCAGAACAGTATATTGTTATGGTTTTTAAGTGGTTGGCCTTTATATATCGGTGATTCAGCAAGGCCTTGGTCTCAGGACATTTACCTACTTATTTCTCACATTGTTTTGAAAAACTAAATTAGTTTAATTATTAAAGACTGTCCTGAAGAAATGTTAATAAAACTGGCAATTGTCCTGAAGATTTCAAAGTCTAGCTGAAACACTGTATATTTGTCTTTGGAAATCTAGGCATTGATTTGGGACAGGCACAAAAATGTGACAGAGTCAGAGTTAAGTCGGTGTATGGAATCATTTAGATAAAGGCCCTCACCTCTTGATAACTAGATACCCTATGAACAAAGATTTTTGAAGATCTTGTATTACAGGGCCATTTTACATGATAAACAATATTGACAGTTATACAGCTGTGATCATATGTTGATGTACACATGTAGTACATGATATAGTCATTATATCATACATGTTTTAGGTGTCCTCAATAAAGTAGACACATGTTATACAAGGTTATTGACATGCTGATGACATTGGATATCCATCCATAATACATTTTTTTACAATGGAGTGGAAATAATGTTATCAAAAAGAAAATACAATTTTCTACAATAGAGCTGGAGCAGAAAGAATGTTGTTAAAAAAGAGAAAAAAATACAATTTTCTACAAAAGAGTGGAAAGATTGATGTTAAGAAGAACAAAAATTCCTCAAGAAATTGTTTTCCTGAGCCTAAATAATTAGCTCACCTCTGAAGCCGCTTTGCAAATGAACCGAAACTTGGTAAGAAGCATTCTTGGAAGGTCCTCTATAAAGATTGCTCATTTAGTTCCGATTCGTTAACAAACATTGCCACCACAGGCAATTCTTGTTTCTGATTGGCCAATTTTAAAAAATCTTCTTCTCTGAAACCACTAGGCCAAATGAACCGAAACTTGGTAGGAAGCATCTATGGCAGGTCCTCCATAAAGAATGTTCATTTAGTTCCGATCCGTCAATAAACATGGCCGACACAGGCCATTCTTGTTGTTGATTGGTCGATTTCTAAATATCTTCTTCTCTGTAACTGTTAAGCCAAATGACCAAAACTTGGTGGAAAGTTCTGTATTAAGTTTCCTCAAAGCAGAATGAAAGGTGAGCGACACAGCACAGGCTCAGCCCACTGAGCCTCTATTTTTTTTTTATTTATAAGAATTTGATTATGAACATTCTACCTCCAACGATTTGCCAGTTAATAGTTATATATCCTGAAGGTCAATTTTATTGGTGAAGTACTTGTTACATATTACCCAGATAAAACCAACAACCTTCAGTAAATCAATGTTAATCACACCTCCTCTGATAAAACCAACAACCTTCAGTAAATCAATGTTAATCACACCTCCTCTGATAAAACCAACAACCTTCAGTAAATCAATGTTAATCACACCTCCTCTGATAAAACCAACAACCTTCAGTAAATCAATGTTAATCACACCTCCTCTGATAAAACCAACAACCTTCAGTAAATCAAAGTTAATCACACCTCCTCTGACTGCAGTTAATCGCCACAATATAACTGAAATATTGTTGAAAGTGGCGTTAAACATTATAACACCCCTCTCATTGCAGTTGAACTTACTAAAAAAAAATTATGGAAAAAATAGATTACAAATATTTTGTTTTATTTGTACACTTTACTGTGGTGACTCGTATCTTTAGCATTGCTTTAGTTTCATTAGATTTTAAGGTAAATATTGTTTTAAAGATAAAATTTATAATATATATTTTTCAGGTGGTACATGTGTCTTCGACTTTTCAGTAAAATTTTATCCACCAGAACCATTGTCACTATTAGAAGACATATCAAGGTATGAATACAATGTATGAAAACCTATTGAATACATGTGAAGTGTATCATAATATATATTAAATTCTTTGTGTAATATGCAAATGTAGAAATTAGAATGGGTATAGGGCAAGCTATCACAGCTCAATTAAAGGAATTGGTTTATGGTGTGTAACGCCACTTTCAACAATACATTGTATTTGAGTTATATGGTGGCAGTCAGTTTTATTGTTGGAGGAAACAGGAGTACCCAGAGAAAATCAAGGACCTGCCACAAGTCACTGACAAACTTTATCACATAATGCTGTATCGGTTGAATGGATTTGAAGTGTAAATGTTATGTAACATATTTTATGATTCATGGATGCAAAGTGTTGCTACACCTTGCAATGCTAATAAAATGAATATATCCTCAGTGCATTCACATTATGGATCTTTTTGTATCTGCATGTATACCAATTTGACATACATCCTTTTGGCAGAATGATTGATATATTTAAGAATATTTTAAATTGTTGAACAGGTTATACGATATAACCTGGTTTGGGTCAGTTTACACTTAATAAACCACAAAGCGGTTTATGAAAAAGCGTAAACTGACCTAAACCAGGTTGTGCAAGTATAACCTGTTCAACAATTTCAAATATTCCTTATAATTTAATTTTTACAACAAAATTTAATGATTCCTCGATTTTAATTACGATTATTTCATGTGGCTATTTGAATTTGTCATTGGCAGATGAACACGTTGGTGATGTCACAATACCAACCCAGGTTATCGAGTATAACCAAAACAACTTCAAAAGTTTTTAGCTTGTTTATCAAGTACATTTTAAAACTTTATTTCTGAAAATGTTTTTCTAACTTTTAGCTCACCTTGCTTTTGCCATCACTTGGCGTCCGTCGTCCGTTAACTTTTCACATTTTAATCTTCTCCTCTGAAACCTCTCAGCCAAATGAACTGAAACTTGGTAGGAAGCATCTATGGAAGGTCCTCTCTAAGGAATGCTCATTTTATCCCGATCTATTAACAAACATGGCCGGCACAGGCAATCCTTGTTTCTGATTGGCCGATTTTTAAAAATCTTCTCCTCCGAAACCGCTTGGCCAAATGAATCGAAACATGGTAGGAAGCATCTATGGAAGGTCCTCTATAAAGATTGCTCATTTCATCCCAATCTGTTAACAAACATGGCCGCCACAGGCAATTTCTGTTTCTGATTGGTTCATTTCTAAAAAAAATTCTCCATTGTAGTAAACTGTAGATAACTCTTGCCATTAAACTGTTAAAAGAAAGATAACTCTTGCCATTATCTCCCTTAGAAATTAACTAATGCTGATATAGTGTAACATGTTTATGCTATACATTACATGTAGGTATTCACATTTTAATAATCTTTTTAGCTCACCTTGCCAAAGGCAATGTGGGCTTTTTGCATCACTTGGCATCCGTCGTTTGTTGTGTCATCTGTTAACTTTTCACATTTTAATCTTCTCCACTGAAACCCATCAGCCAAATGAACTGAAACTTAGTAGGAAGCATTTATGGAAGGTCCTCTCTAAAGAGTGCACATTTTGTTATGATCAATTACCAAGTATGGCCACCACAGGCAATTCTTGTTTCTGATTGGCCAATTTTTAAAAATCTCCTCCTCTGAAACTGCCTGGCCAAATTAACCGAAACTTGATAGGAAGCATCTATGGAATGTCCTCTATGAAGATTGCTCATTTCGTCCTGATCGGTTAACAAACATGGGCACCACAGGCAATTCTTGTTTCTGATTGGTCGATATCTAAAAAATCTTCTCCTCTGAAACTGCCTAGCCCAATGAACCGAAACTTGGTAGGAAGCATCTACATGTATGGAAGGTTCTGTATTAAGTTTCCTCAAAGCAGAATGAAAGGTGAGCGACACAGGCTCAGACCACTGAGCCTCTAGTTTAGTATCTTTAAAATTTATATTACCAAAAACATAGACAGTGGATGGATTAGGAAATACAATCAATTTGTCGTAGGACATTCTTCAAATAAAAATGGGCTAGTGTCAAAATTGAATGTTAATGTATATAGAAATAGTAGAATTTAAAATTTATTATTGGTGATATTATATATTAAATAAAAGAGTCATTAGTTCCAATTATGATGGACGTCCTCAAGAATACAGTGCTTAGTGTATTACTATGTCCACACTTAATTTGTCATGTGGAACACAAAGTGCCATGATCATATACCAGAGTTCTTTATTTATAATTTGCAATACATTTAATAGTGTTACTGGTACAAAGGAGAACACGTTGCTATGATACATTCCCAAATCATTCAAGTAATTATGAAATTGACATTGTATATTTTCAGGTTCCAGCTTTGTTTACAAGTCAGATTTGACATCTTTAATGGGAAGTAAGTACTTTAAATGACTGAATCCTTTATTCATTCAATTAACATTACACAATGTAGTGTACAAATCTAGTACAATGACATGGAAGGATTTATTTATGTTAAGCTTCCTATTAGGAGATTACAATGTAATTATATAACAAATATGTAAAAATGTTGTATACATAGATAATATGTTAAATCCCATTATTTCAAGTAACTTAATATCTAGGTACTTAAACAATATGAGATGTAGCAATTTATTAGTGTTCTATTTCATGTAGAATGTTACCAACAGTAATCATGTACAGGGGTTTCAAAGTTTTTTTATAATAGTTACTTCTTAGATTTTAGGAGGTACCTAAACAAATTATGCTGAGGGCCGTAAGGGGTCCAGGGGGCGGAAGCTCCTGAAATCTAGCATTTTGTGGACCAAAAAATGTACTTCAGAGACTGCAAAACATTGAGTGTTTTTGAAAGAAAAATCCCATTAACTTTAGAGTTCAGATTTCACCAAGAGTGAAGACCATGCATAATGCCTGGATTTCCCCCCAATTTCTTCATTGAATATTTCAGTTTACAGACTTCAGCCAAGATTATTCATAGATAGTCCGCCATATCTTAGAAAAAACCAAAAGAACCAAAAAGAGCTACGGTTCCGCAGCTATGCTTGACCAAGCCATTGTTATCAAAGCTTAAACTTCTCAAAATTCTTTTGTTGGCTTTGCCCTTTTCTTTTTCACAATACCTTGGCTTGTGTGTGTTTTTTACTTTATTACCAGTAATTAAACTCATCAAAGACCATTGGCACGGATCAAGACATATAAGTGTCATGGGTAATCCGGGTCTAGGACAATAGCCCCCCGTACAATTGCCCCCCTAGGACAATAGCCCCCCGGTCAATTGCCCCCCATCCCCCAATTTTTTTATTTCATTTTATATTTATTTTTTAAATGAGAAATAAATATGCATAAACTCAGATTAAATTATTCAAATTACTTTTAAGTTGGATTTTCTTCTTTGTATATTAATCACACGGGCTTGAATCGGATTCATAGAGGTCACACGGCCTATATACCATATATATATATACTGTTAGTATATATGGTATATAGGCGGCGTGACCTCTATGAAAGCGATTCAAGTTATATATGGTATAGATATTTTATTTTTAGATAGAGTTTAATGATTTCCCAATTAAGTTTAATTACCTTACAAAATTGGTCTTCAAAGAAAAATTATAAAAAGGAATTTGATTAAACAATGATCAAAGCTAAGTACAAAGGTTAATAATTAAAAGAAATTTGAGAAAAAATGATTGCAAGCTATGTACAAGCTTAGAACTGGCTTAAATAGGAGTGTATTTTGAAGTGAAAGTATAGTAGTCCAATGGAGTACATAGAGTCAGAAAGGGGTAATCAGAAACTAAATATAAAACTGAAAAAAATTTGTGGGGGGCAATTATCCTAGGGGGGCTATTGTCCTGCTCCCAAGTGTCATAATTAATGAAACATACAAATTTAATTTGCAATCATCAATCTTTAATAAAATTTATAATTTTAATAGATCAAAACAAATATAATTAAACAAAAACAATATGTATTGTTACTTTCACGACTTATGTGCAAAAAAAATGTTCGAACAAAAACGATTCGCGGGAAGACATTTATTAACATTTGAATCACAAAAGTTAAATTATTTTGGAAAAAAAGTGTGGCCGGCGTTTTGACATTACAATGTAATTCGTATTTGAGCCATGTCCGGTCCTTTTTCCAGATTTCTAGTCATTTCCTATCCCTTATCTCCTCGTACCCCCTTTTAAAAATGTTTTTCAGCACACTTTCATTTCTGTGAACAACCGCGGTAGGGCCTCGTCAAAATATGTAAATAAATTAGCCATAGGTTTTTATTTTTTTATACCGGAAGTTAAACAATATTAACGGAGTTAAGCAACAAGACAGTACGCCCCAGAATGATTCGACCCTGGGTTTTAAATGAATAAAAAAAATCGCACAAAATATTGTGTAGTCATATATTCATAATACTGTACATAATGATCATACTTATATTACTGAAGATTACACTAAATTGTGTTTGAACATAATTTGTAATCGGTCATTTTTTATTTTGAAATGATGTAAGCTTTGTTCCGATCCGAGTTTTACACAAGGATGAAAAGATATTGGGGCGAAAACATATCTATTTACCGCATGCGTAAACTGCTATTTACGATTCTAAGGTAAAGTTATTTTTAAAACAGGGAATATCCCATCAACTTGGTCGTGACGCAGTTGTTCGATTTGAATGCGAGAATTCAGCAATTGACGTGATCATTAATTTTTTATGAAAAATATTCCACAAGCCTATCGTACTTGTGGTTTTGACCACCGCTAATTTTGGGGGGTTCAGTAATTTCTGCCGGTACTATACACGATCTCAGACGGGTAAAAGTACCGGGTACCGGCCCACTTTGAAACCCCTGCATGTAACATTTCATGATATTCTCACTAGTGCAATATCACTTCAGTTCATGACATACAGAACATATGAAAATGGAGCTCTCATCATTTTCAAAAGTTTTGCTCTGCAATCAAAGCATTATTGCATGATTATTAGTGAATATTTTCCCTCTTAGAATATTTATTGCACTTGCTAGCTTGTGCGATATTCTGTTTGGAACAATATGCAACAATGTATTTGCTAGATACCAAACCCCAAAGTATTATATGTTATTGGTCTGAATTTGTTTTTATATTTTATTAGGATCCATCGTGAAAATGTTTCAAAATGAATTTTAATCAAGAAAAAACCTTTACACAGTCCAACCTGCACCCCTTTTTTCTGGACAGACGGAAAATTTACTGTCATCAATCAATCAGTTCAGTAGCTAATTTTGCACACTGTACTGTAACTACTGAGGTGCTCCATTTCTATATATAGTCAAACATGTTCATATGGTCACCTGTCTTATCCTTTAAGAGGACACCTGTATTAAAAGACCACTTTTTCTTTGACCAAAAGATGACCACTTAATACAGGTTTGACTATATTATTTTTATCGTATTGTAGATTACCTTGTTCGTTTACAACCCTTGCTGTTCTGGGATCATATATGGTACAAGCAGAAGTTGGTGATTATGACCATGTCGATGAATACGAGTTTGGGCCTGGAGACAGTTATTTAGATAAAATAGAATATGCACCAGAGAAATCTCCAGAAATGAGGTCAAAAGTCTACGAACTACACAGAACACACCAGTAAGTAACATAATGTCAGTGGAAATATGCTATAAATTCTTTCAACAAATTGAAAATACAAGATTTATAATAAGGGTTCGTCAAAGAGGAAACTACAAAACAACAAAATAATTCTCTTGTCTATTACACAAATATATTAGAACAGACACTTTAATTGTTGTTCTTTTTTGTGCATATATAAGTGAAACTTCCAACAGTATGAGAAATCCATGGTTTACAGCAATTAGAGAACAGCCATGACCTGCTGATTAGTAATCAAATCAAAGAATATTATACTGAATTTTATTCATTTTCAGTGTTGCAGTATTTTCATCAGTAATAGCAATAATGTAATGCTTAACGCCACCTTCAACAATATATCAGTTATTGTAGCAGTCGGTTTTATTAAAGGAAACAAGAGAAAAGCACCAATCTTTCATAAACTATCATAAGGTTGGATCAAGTACACATCACCAGAAATAGTAGAACTCTCACAAATTAGTAGTGATAGGCACTGATTATATATGTAAATGTAAAATCAACCAATCTATGATCCCAGCTGTAAATGCCCCTTACGTTATTGATTGATTAGTGCTTAACACCAACATTACCAGTATTTCAGCTGTATCATGGTGTTATTTAGAAAAAGAAAAAGAAAACAATGTTGAAATCAAAAGGAGACTTTTTTCATAATTTTGATTTACAATAAATACCATAAACAGATATATGTACCTGAATTGAAGGTAAATAGAAAATTAGAGTATTAAAATGATGTATTCTTTATTTTGTAGAGGTTTAACACCTGAAGAAGCAGAGTTGCAATATTTAGAAAATGCCAAAAAGTTAGCAATGTATGGTGTTGATTTACATCAAACCAGAGTAAGTTTTAAAATAAAATATTAGCAACGTATGGTGTTGATTTACATCAACCAGAGTAAGTTTTAAAATAAAATATTAGCAACGTATGGTGTTGATTTACATCAAACCAGAGTAAGTTTTAAAATGAAAGTTAGCAATGTATGGTGTTGATTTACATCAAACCAGAGTAAATTTTAAAATAAAAGTTAGCAATGTATGGTGTTGATTTACATCAAACCAGAGTAAGTTTTAAAATAAAAGTTAGCAATGTATGGTGTTGATTTACATCAAACCAGAGTAAGTTTTAAAATAAAAGTTAGCAATGTATGGTGTTGATTTACATCAAACCAGAGTAAGTTTTGAATTAAAAGTTAGCAATGTATGGTGTTGATTTACATCAAACCAGAGTAAGTTTTAAATTAAAAGTTAGTAACGTATGGTGTTGATTTACATCAAACCAGAGTAACTTTTAAAATAAAAGTTAGCAACGTATGGTGTTGATTTACATCAAATCAGAGTAAGTTTTTAAATAAAAGTAGCAATGTATGGTGTTGATTTACATCAAACCAGAGTAAGTTTTAAAATAAAAGGTTAGCAATGTATGGTGTTGATTTACATCAAACCAGAGTAAGTTTTAACAAAAGTTAGCAATGTATGGTGTTGATTTACATCAAACCAGAGTAAGTTTTAAAAAAGTTAGTAACGTATAATGTTGATTTACATCAAACCAGAGTAAGTTTTAAAATAAAAGTTAGCAACGTATGGTGTTGATTTACATCAAATCAGAGTAAGTTTTTAAATAAAAGTTAGCAATGTATGGTGTTGATTTACATCAAACCAGAGTAACTTTTAAAATAAAAAATAACAATGTATGGTGTTGATTTACATCAAACCAGAGTAAATTTTAAAATAAAAGTTAGCAATGTATGGTGTTGATTTACATCAAACCAGAGTAAGTTTTAAAATAAAAGTTAGCAATGTATGGTGTTGATTTACATCAAACCAGAGTAAGTTTTAAAATAAAAGTTAGCAATGTATGGTGTTGATTTACATCAAACCAGAGTAAGTTTTGAATTAAAAGTTAGCAATGTATGGTGTTGATTTACATCAAACCAGAGTAAGTTTTAAATTAAAAGTTAGTAACGTATGGTGTTGATTTACATCAAACCAGAGTAACTTTTAAAATAAAAGTTAGCAATGTATGGTGTTGATTTACATCAAACCAGAGTAAGTTTTAAAATAAAAGTTAGCAATGTATGGTGTTGATTTACATCAAACCAGAGTAAGTTTTAAATTAAAAGTTAGCAATGTATGGTGTTGATTTACATCAAACCAGAGTAAGTTTTAAAATAAAAGTTAGCAATGTATGGTGTTGATTTACATCAAACCAGAGTAAGTTTTAAAATAAAAGGTTAGCAATGTATGGTGTTGATTTACATCAAACCAGAGTAAGTTTTAAAATAAAAGTTAGCAATGTATGGTGTTGATTTACATCAAATCGAGAGTAAGTTTTAACAAAAGTTAGCAATGTATGGTGTTGATTTATATCAAACCAGAGTAAATTTTAAATCAAAGGTTAGCAATGTATGGTGATGTCATGATAATTTGTCCGAATGGAATGACATGTCTACTCACAGACTTGTTTCACTGATGTAACACTATAGCAATTCAACTAAGCATGTTGGTACGGTACGGAAATCATCATCATCTCCTCGAATAGAACTCTTATTGGCATGATATAGTGGAAAAATTGCTCACTTGGCATTAAAGAACAATCACTCACTCAAGTAGATGACATCTGCTATCTGTTAAGTCAACCATTATCAGCAGGCAGGATAAAGTTTGTCAGTGACTTGCAGCAGGTCTGTGGTTTTCTCCGGGTACTCCGGTTTCTTCAACCAATAGAACTGACCCCCACGATATAACTGAAATACTATTGAAAGTGATGTTAAACACTGTAACTCTAACCCAGTATTTGGTGTTGCTTCCTTCTATTATCATAACTTTATTTTTGTCATTGATTTTACCTAACCTAAGTTTTGTTTGTTTTAGGATTCACAAGGAGTCAAGTTAATGCTGGGTGTTTGTTCCAGTGGTGTACAAGTTTATAAAGACAAATTAAGAATTAACAGATTTGTGTGGCCAGCCATTTTAAAACTATCATATAAAAGAAATAATTTTTATGTTAAGAAAAGACCTTTAGAGGTAAGACATTTCTTTGATAAAATTTCAAAGAAGACATATTTTTATACCCCCCGCAACGAAGTTGTAGGGTGGTATACTGGTTTCACCATGTACGTCCGTCTGTAGACAAATCCTATGTCGTACGATAACTTGAGTTGTGTTTCTTAGAATCTTTTAAAATTTTATCAGCTGTTTACTGGTGAAGAGAGGAGGATCCCTTTCATTTTTGACGATTTTCACTTTTGCCGTTCCAGAGTTATTGGACTTGATATGACGGAAAATAGGATTTTTACCCTATGTCGTATGATAACATGAGTAGTGTTTCTCAAAATGTTTTGAAATTTTATCAGCAGCTTACCGGTGAAGAGAGGAGGGTCCCTTTCATTTTTGGTCGGAACAATCGTAATGTTTTGGTTATGGAAATAGGTTGGACAGATGTTGGGAGCAGGGGGTATATCTTAAATATCTGTTGAAAATTCAGTTCTGTATTATATCTTACTAAATGAGGTTTTAGAACAAAGTATTCTAATAATGTTTACAGGTTTGTAGCAAAAAAAAAAGAAGATTAAATAAGTAGTACTACTAATAGAAAACTAGCACTATACAAGACTGAAAAAATCTCACAAAAATAGATCTCTTACATATTTTGTAGATTGAGTGTTGCCAATGTAATTGTTTGACGGGGACCGTTGTGCCCGTTATCGTATGGTAGTTGGATTTACAACTACCCATACAATCAGTGCCTATCACCACTGATGTGAGTTTGAATCTCAATCAAGGCAAGGTGTACAACATTATGTGATAAAGTTTCTCAGTTTCTCTGGGTCTCCCGGTTTCCTCCACCAATAAAACTCACCGCCACGATACAGCTGAAATATTGTTGAAAGTGGCATTAAACAACATAAATCTAAACCAGAAAGATTACTTACAGGACAAGGGAGAAAATATACTCGGAATGCAATCTTCTCTTATTATTATGTTTTTTTTTCAATTTATGAGAATTTATTCAACTTTATTTTGAATACTATTATATTTTTCAGGGAGATAAAGATGGTGAAACATTTGGTTTTAAATTAGATAATCATAAAATGGCAAAACGATTATGGAAAACTTGTGTAGAACATCATGCTTTTTTCAGGTGAGGACAGACATTTAGATTGAAAAATCTTGATACAATACACATTTCTGAAGTTCTAAATGTATATAACTTTTGTACATATCATTTATAAAGAAAATTGTATTGATAGCAAAAAATGTGGCAAATTTATGCCATACAAGGCACTCTTTTGCATCCTATCCAAAGGGGAATTGGGTTTTGATTTGTACCATACAACCAGCAGACATCCCTTTTTAGCCGAGTTGCAACGAAGTTGGTCGGCTTATGTTTTGGCAAAAGGCCGGCGGGTGTATGTTAGCCTATCTTCGTTAATGCGATAGCGCTCTTAGTTTTTGGCCGATCAACATAATTTTTGGTAGGAAGCATTATTACACTATTATTTAGAGCGAGTTCGAAATTCAGATTAATCTATTGTTTTTATCTTGTAAAATCATGGTTTTTTTTATAGAAAAAGTACATATTTTGAGAATTATCTTCGTTAACGCGATAGCGCTCTTAATTTTTGGCCGATCAACATAATTTTTGGTAGGAAGCATTATTACACTATATCCCACCCACTAACAAGTCATCTTTTTAATGGTTGAGATCTCCACCCCTAAACCATATATATTTATGATCAGGGTGACTAGGCAAATTAAATGCCTTATAGCTCAGGCCCTGGGGGGGGGGTCATACCCCACCCACTAACTGAAGTGAACTTTTTAATGGTTGAGATCCCCACCCCTAAACCATATATATTTATGATCAGGGTGAATAGACAAATTAAATGCCCCAAGAGTTGAGACCCGGGGTCATCCCCATACCCTACCGGAAGTTTTTTTGAGAATTACACATATATCTGAAACCATTTTGTCAATTTTAACCAAACTTTGCCCAAATGTTCCTTGGGTGATCCTCTTCCAAAGTTATTCTTTAGTTTCTTACTTATTTATAAAACAAGACCAAATGATTTTGACTTGCAACTCGGCTGTTGCATCTCTGATGCTTTCTCGATTTTTGAGAGGTTGTATACCAGAACAGTGGTGCAATGATTGGCATAATAAATTGGTATTTGATGTTCTCTGCAAAGCATGCACCGTTGAAAAAAAAAGCGAAGGCTGGTTAGCTTTGAATCAGGATAATGAGATAGTACTATACAAATCCAATAAAAACAAAGTATTAAATAATTTTGTTTCTGTTCATTGATTTAAAATAAATGTGGTTTTTTTTGTAGATTACATGAGTCAGATCCACCTAAAAGTTCAACGTTTCCCAGATTTAATTCCCGGTTTAGATATTCTGGAAGAACACAGAAACAAGTACGAGACGATGTAGAAAAAGTTGAAAACCACCCGAAATTTGACAGATCAAACTTTAAATATAGTTCAATGCCGCAAGCAAATAATGCAGATGGTGAGTTACTAAGAAATGTTATCATTAAATACTATGTTTAAAAGTCTTTAGCTCTCATGTTAATTTGGTGTTCCCCTTTGAGTTTGTGTTATAAACCAGCTAATTGGTCCAATTTTAGCGTGATATATCAGCTAGAATGATCCAAATTGTTTCTGTGAAATTCATAAGTTAATCAGGCGAGTGATTACAGACTCCTCTGTACCTCTGGTTTTAGCTTGATTTATGTATGATTTATCCTATTAAGCATAAATGAAAATGTATGTGATATTTTGATGTTTTTTTTTTAGGTTATACACATGGTTTCCCTGATGAGAAGGACAGGACAGACCAGAAACAACCTGTAACAACACCTTCAACAGATAGTGGTCCTCCTCCATATTTTAACCAAGATCCTGATGGTTACAATAAAATGCAATCACATCCAGACAAACCCAACTCCATGGGAGAAGACGGAAGAGATAGGGCACCAGGACAAGGGGTATGTAGTTATATTGGGGTATAAACTTAATGGTCTTTACAAATTTAAAGATCATTGGTTCATGCTTCCACTTCAAGTTTATCTACTAATCCCAATGTTTGGCCTTCCACTCATAGGACACCAGGACAAGGGGTATGCAGTGTATTGGGGTAAAGTTTAATGATATTCACTAATTTAAAGAACATTGGTTTATGTTCCATTAAATATCGGTTTAAATTAAGACCTACTGAGGCTTGCACTTCAGGTTGATCTACAAACCCCAATTTTTTGGGGCTCCTACTCAAAATTGTGTTATTCTAACTTTGTTGTTTTAATCTTAGAAACTAAAATAAACTTAACTGATCAGTGAACCCTGTTGTAATCATTCTGTCTATCCATCCCAAATTCCTATGTTGTACAATAACTTAAGTTTGTTATGGCTGAATCATTTGGAAAAAAAATTCTTTCAATTTTGATGATTTTCACATTTTTCCAACTTTCAGTAATAGCTATGTATGAATTTAAAATAAGTTAAGTATTTCCCATGTCTGTCTGTCTGTCCCACATTTGTTTTCCACTCAGTATCTAAGTTCCTCTTGAACAAGTCATTTGATATTGATGATACACAATGTTAGGGACCATAAAAGGAAGGTTAAGTTTGATTTTGGATTTGATCACCTTTTCTGTTCTGGAGTTATCACTCTTGATTTGCCAGAAAATGTATGTTTACTTTAGCTGAAAACTATGGTCACATTCATCCATATTTTTTTTTAGGAGAAATGTGATGTGGATATAGTATTCTATTATATGCAAGCTTTATAGTGGCATCTTCTACATTATTATATCTGACTTTATTAGTTTTTTGTCAACTTTCCTTGTCATTTTAATCTTTTATATTTTTGAGTTTTTCGCTGATATAAAGTCTGTTCAATAAAGTTTGATAATGATATCTTGTAGGAAGCCATTGAAATCTTACCACTTGGTGATGGTGATGCAGCTGGTGACTCAGCTACTTTAGAAATTCGTGGAACAGGTAAAAAGTCGAAGGAAGAGAAAGAACGAGAAAAGAGAGAGAAGGAAGAGGAAAAGAGAAGGAAAAAAGAAGAAGAAAAGGAAAAAAAACGATTAGAAAAAGAAAAGAAACATGGTAAAGGAGAGTCAGCTGAGGACAGAACAGATAAAATGGCAAGTTTTAGTATTAAAAGACTTTTAAGACTTTTTTTTATATTATTAAAACATTGAAGGCTATTTAAAACCTTCTGAGGCATTAAATGTCAGCCCATAAATATATAGAATTTAATTTCAGTACCATTCAAAAACTTTAGATTTTTTCCAGGGATACTTTGTAAAATTGATATAGGTCACGTATGATTTTGACATATTTCTATACTTATCTGAGATATATAGATGAATTTAAGATCAACAATTCATTTAAAAAGAGAAACTCCTTGTCTGAAACATTTAAATGTTTAACTTCAGTGTCTGATTTATCATTTGCATGTCTTATTTCCATGTTTCATATGTTGTAGGGAGATGACCTAGCTACAGCTGGTTACAATGGTGATCATGTACCTGGATCTACTGGCTTGGATTCTGTAAGTAATATAAAATACTATACAACTAGGTCTTTATCACAATCATATCATGGATATTCTTTAATTGAATTGGTCTTGAAATGTTTGCTATGATTTTGGGCCACCTAAAAGTGTTGAATACCAATGTATTGGACAACAAACACATTTTATGCAAATTACTTTTTGTAGTAATTAAGAGTAATTGGTTGAAAAAACAACCACATTTTATGCAAATTACTATTTGTCATAATTGAGAGTAATTGGTCAAGGCAACAAACACATTTATAGCAAATTACTGTTTGTAGTAATTGAGAGTAATTGGTTGAGGCAACAAACACACTTTATGCAAATTTATTCTTGATTTCTTTGCCTTGTTGTGTTATGAGGATTGTATATAGACATGTAATAACAGAAGAAGATATTTAATGCTGTACAAATACATGTCTCATAAATTATGTTGTCTCTCATAATTCTGAATAAAATATATGTCAGAAATTGAAGGAGAATTATTGGCTATTTTACCTTAAAAAATAGAGGATTGTGTGTTTATAATGTGTGATTTGTTTGTTATAACAAAAGCATGTATTGTTTCCTAATGCTTTAAAACCTGATATATTAATGTGTGGTTTTGAATTAACATTTTTTGCATAAATTTCATACCAGGAGAAGATAACTGCACCATCACCAACTGACGGAACTGATTCGAGAAAGGTTAAACTTCATTTTCACCCATATAGTCTAGAACTTTCATTCAAGTTAATTTCAGCTGAATTCTTTTTCAATTATATTTTATTTGAAAATATCAAGTTTCAAGTTACAGATTATTTTTATAATTTATTTAAATTTTTTCTTTGTTTTTCGTAGATATCATGTTAAAATTTCAATGTGAATACATTGCTAAAATTGTTTAAAAGTGTTTTAATTCAATATTGTGTAAAATATGATATAAAATCATTGTTCAAATATGCATTTTCAAAACAGGATTTAAAAAAACAGCCTGGGGCTGAAACTGCAATTGATGAATCATATAATAATTCAGCTATGGGACCAGGTGTTGGTCTCACCGTGGGCATGGCACCATTACAATCTGACAGTAGTGAAGATAGACAAAGAGAAGTCTCTCAGGAGACGGATATCGATGCTGATGTTAATAGATATAAGGGAGACAAATATAATGACGCTGATGGAAAAGCATCCAACATACACGATAATGAAAAAAAGAAGGGGGATGGTGACAAAAGGAAGTCAGATAAATATGATGACGATGATAAAAAGAAGGGAGACAAATCCAAGAGGAAAGAATCAGACAAGTCAAAAGATAAAAAGTCTGGCTTCTTTGGAAGACTTAGGTCTCCTAAAGATAAGGATTCCAAGAAGGGAAAGGGAAAGGAGACGGACATAGACTCTCCCCCTGGCAGTCCAACCAGTCCTGATTCAACTAACCAGGTTAACACCTCACATCTGCTTGCTTTTATACCATACCTGTAGATACAATGCATATTTGTATGCTTTTTAAAATCAACATATTTTCTTAATGTTTTAAATGCATAGTTAACATAATTCGGGTTATTTCATTTAAATCTACCTCGGCAGGGAGAAATACATTTGTTCATACTCCGTCAAAACCATTTTATTTACCATATATATTAATATAAACATTGTGAACTTTGGTCATTTCCTTCTGAGGTAAATTTTTATGAAAAATCACTTTTAAATAGCATTTTATGCACAAACTATTCTATCTTCTTTATTTATATATACAAAATGTAAGCCTTCAAAATTATACATGTAGCCTACTTGAATTTGTTATGCAAACAGTTAATTAGGAATGTCAAAAATTTCAATTAAAATAATTGTTTATAGTGTTAGTTTTTTTTTTAATTATGCTTTCTTGTTGATGTGTAAAGCTTTGGAAAGGGATGAACTGCAAATTTTAGTCTAGGTATTTATATTTGAATTGAAATATGTTTTAGCAAAATGAATTTTTCCTATATTTTTAGTGATTTGTATTTTCATGATAATGTTGATTGCTCAACATCGGTCAGTTAGCATGTTTATATTTGTGCCAAGTATGTTCATCTGAGTAAGTTTTTTGGTTAAAATTTTCTTTAAAATTGTAATTTAATCCTTGTTGAGCTCAGTAGCAAGTGTTGTGGGTTTTTTGTTTAATTCCTGATTGTCCAAACAAATGTTACTTTAATGTTGTTTTGTTGAAGAACATTTACTACTGAGCTTCTGTCTGCTAATTTAAATACATTTGTACATGTATATTATTTATTGATAAATATTAATAAAAATAATTAAGAAGAAAAAAAATTATCTGATAAAGATAACTGGCACATAATTATATTTAAAGAAAATATTTTACACTGCATGTATATATTTCCTTGTTGAAAAGGCTAAACAATATTGCCTCCATACATTTTTCTGTGATTTATGAAGAAAACACAATTTGTTTTGTTTGGCCTTAGCGAAAGTACTTCACTTATATTAATAGAAAACAATTGAACTTTATACTTCCTGGATGTAATTTAAGTACTTTGGCACACGGAAATACGATTTATAATTATGTTTGTATATTTTTGTCATAGATTGATTTAATTTGAAGATATTCACAACTAATTATAGAATATTAATGAGCATGAAAAGCTTGGAGCAGCAGTTTGACGAATCAAGATGAATAACACAAGGTAAAATATGCATGGATATTGAAACGGACACTACAACATGGCTGTCAACCAAGCAGCATGAAATTTACATATTTGAGCATGGACTGAAAAATCACTAAAATCCAGAGCATGATGATTGGAAATTTACAGTTACTGTCTTTTAATATTATCTGTCTTCACTAGGACATGTCTACAGCAATGTTATACTGCCAGTTCTGCAATGCATGGGAAATTATGATAAAGGCATGGATTTTATATATTGCAGACTTTGTAACTGACAGAAATGTGAATAATTTTAATCTTTTATCTTCTTAACAGAAGGAAGTTGGCATCAAATATACAACAGAAATTGAAGAAAACCACGATTTGAAAAAGACATGTGCAATAGAATCCGCTATTGATACTATTGCTGAAGTCAGTCAGAAAGTGGAAGCGGATGCTCGGGAAAGTGTTGAAACTTCTGAGAGTAAGGAAGTCAATGTTGATGTTACACCATGTATAGCAATTATAACTAAGGACAAACAGGAAGTAGAGACATCTGAAAAAGTCCCAGAGAATGTAGAAACTGAAGTTGTAAACAATGTCACAACTTGTGAAAATATTGAAAGAGAAGGTCAAATTGAAGTTGCACCAGCTGTAGTGACACCTGAAATCATAAAATCTGAGGTCATGGAAAATACAGAAACTGAAATTAAAGTTATTGAAAAAACAGTCGACGAGAAAGTGATAGAACAAAATTCTCCTCCTACGGTGATAGATTCAGAAATTAAAAAAGTAGAAATCACAGAAATTCAGAATGCTCCGGAGACGGAAAAATGTGAAACCAAAGATATAGTCGAAAGTACAACGAAAGAGGAGACTATCATTCCAGATGAGAACATTGAAGATGAAGTGTTTTCTTCTGGAAATGAGGAACACAAAAATGAGAAAGGAGAGCATAAAGTATTGTGTAATCATGTTGGGTCAGAGACAGGTAGTTATAGTAGTGATAGCAGTGATGATGAGAATGTATGTGGTTCATATCATGTCGAATCCCCACTGGATGAAAAAACTCATAAAATGAAAGTAGAAACTATTGTGGAGGAGCAAAGTGAAAGTAGAATGAATGGAGAAGTCAGCGAACAAGTATCAACTGAAAAAACCAAACTAGTGAATGTTTCTGAAACAAACGCTGAGAACATTTTTAATGATGTTTCAGGGGTGGAAAACACTATTGAAGAATTGACTGAAATTAAAAAGAGAGAAGAAAATAATACTCAGATTAAAAATGAAAAGGATGATGAAACAACAGAAGGTAAAGTGATTGCTGGTCAAAATGAAGATGAAAACAAGGAAAGGAAAGTTGATGAGAAAAGAGATTTTGATATTGTTGTCTCAGAACAGAAAACAGTTTCTCCTGATGGTAATCAAATAATATCAGTTCGCTCTGAGAGGAGAACAGAAACCATTCAGAAAGAAGTCTTCACTCACACAAGGAGAGAACTTAAACCAGAAGAATTTGCAATGTATGAAAAAGAAATAGAAGCTGCAGATAGAAGAAATAAAATACAAACTGAAGGAATAAAAGAAATTACAGATATAGATGTAGTAGAATCTGAGGGAAAAAAAACAAATACGGAACCCGAGCAAATAAAGGAAATAAAAACACAGACGGAATCTGGGGAAATACACGAAATAAAAACATGGACAGAATCTGTGGAGGTGAAAGAAATCGAAAAAACAGAAGTTGAAAATCCTGAAGACGATGTTGTAGAGGTAAAAATTGTCAAATCTGATAATACTTTAGAAGAAAATGTTAAAAAAATGAAATATATTGATGACAGTTCAGGCGACAGTGGAAGTGTAAAAATCAAACAAAATGAGGAGGCACCTGAGGTTGTTACTACTATTGTAAATGAGGAAGCAGGAAAAGATTTAGAAAACGAAGCTCCAAAGCTTAATAAGAAAGAGAGCATGCATCTTAAAAAAGAGAAGGAAAGGAAAAAGAAGGAGCTTGCAGAAGAGAAGGAAAGACTAAAAAGAGAAAAACAGGAAGAAAAGGAAAGATTAAAAAAAGAAAAAAAAGAGTTAAAGGAGCAAAAGAAAAGGGAGAAAGAGAGAAAAAAGAAGGAAAAAGAAGAGGCAAAAAGTAAAAAAAAGAAAGATGACAAAAATGATGTAAAACCTGGAATAGAAGATACACAAGAGGAAAATAAAGACGTTGAACAGAAAAAAGAAAATGTTGAACATGCGGAAGAGTCTAAACCCAAAGAAGAAGTGGAAGAACGTGTCCCTACAGCTATAGCCTTGGTTATGGCAAAACAAAAAGAAGAAGAAAAAAAAATGGAAGAAATTGATCTAAATGATGAACCAGCTGTAGAGGAAGTACCTAAAGAGGAACCACCAATAGAGAAAAACATAAAACGAAAAAAATCTAAAAATGAAAAAAAAGAGAAAGAACCTAAAACACCCAAAAATAAAAAGAAACATAAAACGACTGGATGTTTTGCCTTCTCTGCTGTTCCCAGTTCTGATGAAGAAGAAGAAGTTAAAGTACAGGAAGAAGTGAAGGAAGAAATAGTTCAAGAGGTTCATATGTTTATTTACTTCCAAGTTCAAGTAATCATTGGAAAATAATGAAATGGTTCAACAAACTAAATTTGTTTTTGTTACTTTGAAACTTAATTTTAAGTTAGCAACAAGATTACAATTTTGTATAGCTGTTTTACATGTTTTGTTTATTTTTTTTACAATAATTTCATGGAAAAAAATATATGTTATTGTAACATACTAGAAAACAGATTTTACTTCTATATTGCATATAATTTTGGCACATAATTGATTGTAAGGGATCTTGTCAAAAATTACATCTCATTTGAAACCAAAATGTTATATGTATAGATGTGGTTAGTGAGAGAGATTCCATATATTTTTTCTCCGAAGTGATAAAATTGTAACTAAACAAATTCACAAAAAAAATTCTAAAGTATTTAGTGGTTGGGAGTCTTGTATTTTTCAATACTCAATTTAACCTAGAATTTATATGCTAACTTTTGAGATGATCCCTAAATTAAATTGTTTAAGATGTTGTGATAGTGTATTATATTGACATGTACTATACATCCTTACTACAGGAAGTGAAACCGGTAGAAGAAGAGGTGAAGGTCATTCCTAAACAGGTGCTCTATCACAAGCATGTCAAGGTCATCTTATACTAATACTTGTAATATTTGTCAATAATTGATTGTATGTAAACTAATATGTATCAGTTAGTAAAGATTGTATTGATAAACTCCATGTTTTTGTTTCTAATTTCAATCTTGATATTAACAGCCATGTTAGCCTGTCAGTTCATCATCTCACCATTTTTCTCCAGTTTATGTTTCACCTCTTTTTTTTTCAGTTTCAGAACTTGCTTGATTTTGATTTCTTTCTTTCTTTCTAAGTGTATTTTTTTCTCTCTTATCTTTTTATCTCTTATTTTTACTGAATTCCTGCTTGATTTATGACTGAACTTTGAATAATTGTCCATTTATGTCTATCCCTCCTCACAAAACTCTCAAACCTTTTTTTCATTTCATATGTACACTATGTTCATTTCTTTATTTTATATTCCTTCATGGCATGATTTCTGAAATAGTTTTCTGTTTTAAAAGTCATTTTTATGTAATTGAACAGTTGTTTTATTTTCATTATTGTTATTATTATTATTATTATTATTACTATTATTATTATTATTGATGAAAATGTAGGTCAGATTTTCAATATGCATTTCATACACAGAATGGAATTATTTATAATGATTTTTAATTTGTCTTTTTGTATATAATACTTCATACTTCTTTCCACTTTAAACAAAAAAAATGTAAATAAGATTTTTATGGAAAAAGTTAATTTAATAACAAGATTTAAAGTGTTTTACAAAAATTAGTGTCTTACAAAAAAAAATAGGTTGTTGAGTCTGATATATTCTTTCAGAAAGGGAAAAGTCTTGGTTGGGCATTGCCAGGAATGGAAGAACTACAACAGAAAGGAACTAAGGTTTGGCCACATTCAGCATGCAGCTACCTTGTTTCAGTTGATTTTTAGCATTCTTGTTTGGGATTTTTAAATATTTTTGCCAAATTTTACTTTCAGTTTCATGACAAAATGTCTTTCCCAGCATGAGTTTCCTTGAAACCATATCCATTTATAGGGAGACTATTTGTACATTTTCACCCATGATTAAAAACTATGGAAATACCTTGTAACCAGAACCAAATTTTCTGAATTGCTTCATGTATAGAAAATTACATCAGTACAGATATATATTTTTTAAAATATGAAAAGTTGAATGCTTTACAAAAGAAGTCGGTTTCATTTTGAACATATAATATTTTCATTGCGTTATTGTCAGATATAATTTACATGGGTTCCAGTTTGGTTTGACAAACTGCTTTGCTGTGCATATTGTGACAGATTTAGTTGGTGTTTTTTTTTTAAATATATATTTATAGAATTAATTGCTAACATGGCATATTTGCAAATGTTGCTTCATCTGTGGAGGACGACTAAAATTATTATATATCGTTGATGGAGATTAAGGATTCAATTTTGTAAAAACACTGAGAGAAATGTATTCAGAAAATTAACTGCCTTGAGCATGGGTATATATATATAAAAAGTTTTAGGTAAATATTGAGATTTTATTTTGTTATTTGGTTCATCTAGTCAATTTAAAACATAATAAGTTTTTAGAAATTTTTATTTGATAACTTTAGTGAGTAGATTAATTCATCCTTCAGCATGAAGACAAAAATAATCCACCTAGTACTACATCATCATCATCTTTATCACCACACGACAACGAACCTAAAGCTCCTCTAGCAGAATTAACTGAAATTCATGATCAAAATCCTATTGATGAAAGACCTGATCCTGAAGGAACAGATACAACACAGGTACCAGATCTTGAATCGCAAGAACTGGTCGAAGTTCAGGACTCCATTTCCAAGGACGAGATACAAGTTCAGGAATCTACTGCTAAGTCTCTGGTTGAAGATTCAGATACCAGTTCTAAGGATTTAGTAGGAGTTCCAGACTCCAGATCTACAGACCCAACAGAAGCATCAGATTCTACTCAATCGGTCACGATAAATGAGAACGTTGAAACAAACGATAACACCAAGATGACATCTGAGGTTTGATTCATCGTGCATGGAGTAATTTGAATGCCTGCCTGTCTTCTTCAGAATTATTGTTGTAAACAGACTTTGAATGATCAGTCTTGATTTGTTTGTATTGTAAATTGCATGTACATTTGTTTGTTTACAATTATTAATTTTTCTAAAATCTTTTCAAGATAATTTCCTTACTATAGACTCAATGACATTATATAATACTTAAACAACCAATATATTTTGTAATTCTGGTTGTAAACATTGCACACACACACACAAATTAGTCAAAATTGATTTTTTTAAAATTGGTTCAGATTGTAAATCTGTAGAAAGAAATACCTTATGTTAATTACTCTAATTTAAGATCTTTGATTTCTTTAATCATTTGCATGTTTTCATAATTCCTGGAAAGTTTCGAATTTCTTGTCACTACTAAATAATAGTATTAGGGTTCAATTTTTAAAATATGTTATGATTTGACAAAACTTATTGTATAAACACTTGTACTAATGTCTCCTAACTATGTTTATACCAGTCTTTGGTAAAAACAAATATTATAAATACAAAACAATGTACTATGAACTTATTTAATCCTAACAGAGTTGAAACATTTACTACTGTTAATCAGTTCTTGAGTATGTATTCTAACAAATATATATTTCCTTTTCTCCATTACTTATGATATAAGACTTGTATTCACACATGTAGTACACTCTGATCAACATTGTATGGTACTTTGCTTGTATATATGTATATGTAATGTTAACACAGTTTGTATATTGTAAACAGAATTGTAAATCATAAATCTATTCCAGAATTGTACATGCAAATGTAAATATTGAGTGTATATTTTCTCGACAGTATTTATACAAATATACTGAGTTTGTATATGAAATTTTATAAGCTTAAAAATTGTTGGCAAGTTCATACTATGGTACATCAAAATTTGTGCTCGTAGTTCAACATGAAGTGTGCCAGACACAAACAAGCACTCGGTTGTTCTCTCTTAGAAAAACATTGTCCCACTTTTAAACCTGGGTACCATGATATTGATGAAAAATTGCTGAAAGTAGCATAAAGCAAACATTCAGTCAATTTAACTAAATTTTAGTTTAAGCTCAGAGATCCTTGCAACTCACCTTGATGAGTCGTCGACTCTGGAGTTTCCACTGGGACTCGCCAACATGCTCAGAAACGTCTTCTGGGCTCATCGAATTAAATTGCTACAAGTATCGCTGAAGTTATGGATACAGAACTTTGATGTAGTAATGCTAGTACATCAAATGTCTGTTCATTTAATATTTAAGAAAAATATATATTTCAATTTCTATAAATTGCTTTAAGGGAAAATACATTCAATTTTCTTTGTATGTTCTTAAGAATAATATGGTTTGATAAATTCTAAATTCTAAAAGCATGTAAGAATCTTCATTGTTTGTGCTTGTACAAGAAATAATACAGAATACAATGATTATTATCAAGTAGTGTTTTTGCCATGTACAGCTTGCTCCCACCCCCCATTTCATATCTGCTTTTCTTAATTTAGACAACCAACAAACCTTCAGCTTATTTACATATGCTCAGTCTGCAATTATATTTTATCTTTATGGTTAAAATATTTTATGTGTTTAATTTTAATTTTTGATTCATTTTTATTGTTTAGATTAAGACAAGAAAAACACAGTAGTAAAAATATTTCAGGATAAAATTGGAGTGTGTTTTTTCTTCAGAAGTAGCTTTATCTCTTAGTAAGAAAAGAATGTATTGTATTTTATAGGTTGGTTTTGGTACAGATGGAGAGATGATTGGCAGAATTTTACCTGAAGGAGAAGGCTCTATAGACAGAAGAATGCACTTTATGCCTGTTACACCTCCAATTCAGGTGAGATATTGTGATTACCCGTTCATTTCGGCGAAAGACATTTGAGTGAATTGACAGGATAAAATAGGGAAATAAAACAGACACAAGAGTGACAATTTGTAACCCATTTGAGCGAAAATTTAATAACCCATTTGAGCGAGAATACAAGACAAATAATAACTGAACCTAGTTACCTTTATGTCCATCTTGACTAAATGATAACAATTACCGTATTTTACGGACGATAGGTCGATATTTTTTTTCCTCAACACGCTGGCTTCGACCTATCGTCCACATCGACCTATACAAGGATGAAGTTAAAAAAATCTGGAATCCCTAAAAAAAAAATCTCGATAAAAATGACGATTTTGTTTACAGTATACCTTGAATTTGCTGTAGGTTTTTTTTCTGAATAAGAAGACTGAAATCATCGATGTTCTTGGGGAATAAAAGTATACTAACAAGGGGTGCAATTCCGGGGAAAAAATGTTCAACATCCGAAAAAAATCAATAATATTCAATGATTGAAGTGTTAGCGAAAATCAGTTCAATATTGAATTGTATAATAAAATATATACTATAAAAAATGTATGTTGTTGAAAAAAAATCACAGGGTGGATTGTTTTACAATATAAAATTATTGTCACAAAATATCTAAATATAGCTATATAGGTTTTCCATCTACCACGAGCATGCGCACAGGGTTTTAGTAAAAAATGGCGGTTGCATTACATCTCACAATAATTTGAATACACGTGGAGAACAAGCTTTTTATACTAAATATACTGGAAAATAATTATCGATTTCGTTAAACTAGAATGTTCTGCACTTGAATTGGTCAATTAGGAACAAATAAAATAATCACCATGAGATAATCAACACAGGTGAACATCAGTCGGCACTTAATTATCCTGATCAGCTGATTGAAAATTTACTGGACCGAGACGATCACATAATTTGTGTACTACTAATTAAACACAGTTTAAAGGTATGTCAATAAAACTGCACAAGGTGATACATTGTTTTGACAGCTTGATTATTTTATTGTATGAACATCCGTTTACCATCTATTGTGACACCCACAGATGGCCTGATTTGAATGTCATCGATGTCTGGCTTTACAAACCAGACTCCCCATAAAAAACAAGTTTAAAAACAAAATTTTATTTTATTTAATTTTCATAATTATTTCGTTTATGACACATTAGAGTAGTATTCTTGAGTTAATACTTAAATATACTTACCGAAGAACATCGTTATAGGACAAATGTTTACCGATGTAAAAAAAAACAAGAAGTTTGATGTGACGATACTTACCCAAGTTGTCATCGGCATCCTCGACCTATGGAATGCTTCGACCTATCTTAGTATTTCCCAAAAAAATTAGCCGAAAAGCAGCAATTCGACCTATCGACCTATAGTCCGTAAAATACGGTAGTCGACTAAAACAAACTCATGTAATACTTTACAGGTAAATGTTGTGAAATTCGCTCAATTGTCCACACAGATTTTAGGGTCAATTGAAATTGTGTCGCTCAAATGTCCATCACCCATTAATTTAAACATTTTAATGTCTTAATAACGACAAAAGGATTAGACACAAGCTTCTTCTCCATGTGATTACAATATATGATATGATATATATTATTATTATCATATAATTTCACTTAAAAATTGTCATGAAAACATGAAGCAATAAATGTAGCAATGAAGCAGAATGTAACAATAAACAATCATTAAGGTCAACTAATCAAACAGACCTGAGTAACACAAACTGGCACATAGATAGTAGCTTGTGTTTATGTGTAGTTATTGCATTAATAATACAACATTTCGCCAATGTAAGTTAACTTCTAGTTGACTTTATATGTATTAAGGATGAGTTATTCATTATCACACTTGACATGGAAAAGAAAAAGGGCAGAAGAAATTGTTCAAGGTCAGTCATGGACGGTAAACAATATCTCCATCAGAACATTCATAAAAGTTAGTTTTTCTAAACATTTTTAGGAGACAAAAGATTCACTGAAGCACAGTGGAGATTCACAGATGCCATTTTTCGATCCTGCCTCAGAAGATACCCTTGGCAGAAGAGTTCCTCCCCCTGTTCCTCCTAAAGGAATGAGGAACGGATTTTCGGAAGAAGACAGATTAATGCAAGATATGGTAATTTTATAGAAATAGCTTGGCCAGTGCTAATGCTTTGTCACAAACCTTTATTTCAGCAGATCACATAAGTTGACCCAATTATTTCTGCATGCACTAGGTGGTTTGGGTATATTGTCTTTCATTGTTCCTCTCCCATTTTCCCCAGTTAAAATGGGTGAGACAATCAGAGCAGCTAATCTTTATATGATCGGCAAAATAAATTTGGTATGGTGCTGACGTAGTTGGCGTCATCTGTCTGTGAATTCTGAAATTTTGACACTATGATCCTTTGTACAGAATATCGGTTTGTATCTATTTTGGGGATTGAAACCTTACCCATTTCCAAAACAAGAAGCCTTTTGGTGCAAAAAGGGTGATTTCTGTGCTTTGTAAGTGGAGCGTTTATCTTTTATCTGTTTTTGAAGAGTTTTGTTTTTTTAATTAAATTATTTAGACAAAGCCCTTTTTGAAAAATGCATAAAAAGTTGTAATGTTACTATTACAGTTTTTGGCATTAGGCCAAAAACAAAAATAGGTGTGTTTCCGGTCGATCGGCAAAATCCGGAAATTCGTCTCCGTTTCCGACTTCAACAATAGACTGGTTTCCTGTTTGAATTTTCTTCATTTCCTTGTACATTTGATCGATGTTTGGAACCAAAAACATTGTACTGCATGTCAAATAATTAATAAGCTGTAGTAAGAAAGAAACAAACAAGTTTGTGTGATATTAGAGGAAGGAGCATACTTGTAGGTTTTTTTTTTAAAAAAAATCCCGACCTACCGACCCTAATTTTGAAGACCATGCAATCGGAAACACATTATATTTTTTTTTTTTTGGCCTTATAGGGGACTAAAAGAGGTGTTTTCAAAATTTTAGCTTTTTAATTTTTCATCCAATTTTAATGGGGTTTTTTTTTTCACAATTTGTTCATTTTTATAAGTTATTGATGGGCCATTAAAAAACTTAGAAGTATTCTTGGAAGGTGTAAAGAAGTTTTATTTTTCTTCCAATTTTGATGGTGTTGTTTTCTTTAATTGGTTGTGTTCTATAAGTTTAGGTTTTTGATAAAAACTTGATTGCAGTAAATCTGGTCAAGGAGGAAGCTTTTATCGACTTGTTGCTGTCTTGTCATGCTGCACTCTACGTAGCCCTTTATTGATTTTTTTAAATAGGGATAATGTTGTAGGTGAAATAATGCATTTGTTAAAAAAAGAAATTGTTTATGAAAAATTGAAATTTTAGATATACACATGTATACATGTTGTTTGTGACAAATTAAATTATTTGATGTTTACTAACAAGCTGTAAACTTGGTCTCATTATTGATATGTCCTATTCTTTACACATCTTCTTTCTTTGTTCGTTAAGCTAAATGGTGATTGAATGTAAAGATATATATACGTGGTGTTAGGTTTTTTTTACTTTTTTTATATGTGTATTGTACAATATTAACAGTAATTCTAGGGTCAAATAGGTAATAATTATGGGGGAAAATGTCCTTAGATCTTAATCTCAATCTCACTACCCATAAGTCCTGCTTCATTAAGTAAAATTGGCTGCATTTAATTTAAGATTGAGGAAGGAAAAAAAGAAGGAACAATTTTAATCTGGCACCTTACAGTATTTTTCCATAACACTCCACATAAAAAATTCCATCGTTCTGTTTTTCAGCCACCAACAATTCCTACAGAAAGTTTTACATATGAAAATAATACTGATGACACTCCAATTTCAACGAAAAATGTTCCTTATGTAAAGACAAAAACACAAACTGTTACATACGAAAAAGATGGCTATCCGTATGAAACAGAAGATGGAATTCTCATAAGTTCACAGTCCCATAGTACACGAACACAAACCATTGAAACGACCACAGTAAGTTGTTTTTCCTCACACTGTAGGCTGACTGTGGTTTCTAATATTTACTAACATATGTTGTATATCTTGTGTAAAGTTAGAGCATGATGTTTATTTATTTTTGTTAGATATACCATTGTGATATTCATCAGTTAGAGTGCATCATTGTTCTGTATATACATATTGACAGCTACCATCTGGTTTCATTTGTTAGAAATGATCAAACTTTTATTCATGAAAAAAAAAAAAATAATAATTTTTATCTTCTCTTCAATTAAAAGATGCTTGCAAATTGAATCGAAAAGCAATGTATCAATTGTTAATTTCCTGTGCCTAAGTGTTTATAAAACGGTCTTGTTGGTTACCATGTGAAAATTACGATACAATTTGCGGATCAGTTTATTTAAGAAAATAAGCTCCATTTGTTAACTTGACCTGTCCACAATCACTGCCACTACCAAATAAAGTTTTTCTCTGTATTTTTCAGATTTTTAAAATCTTTTTTATTCATAGAAAATATAGCATGTAGAATTTTAAACCTGTTAATGTGCACACACCAACACAAGCTTATCATACCAAACATTTCTTTTTAATCGTCTCATTAGAAAAAAAAATGGCATTAATTTATAGAACCATTTATATTCATATATTTAATTATTATATCTGAGTATATATTGAACATATTAATTTATATTGCTATTGTTTTTAAATGTTAAAATAAAATGTTCCAAGACTACTAACTTGGTTAATTGCAAGTGAAATGTTCTATACTTAAATCAGTACCCAATTCCATTGTGGGGGAAAAAAAGAAATTAATGAATTTAATTTTGGAAAACTGTTTTTTATTGAATCTGAAACACAAGAACATAATGCTGGATATTTGTCAGCATAATATATAATTTTGTGTAAGTATTGAAAAGATTTTTATATGACCAACAATAAGTTGTCTTTTGTGCATCTGTATTGCAATAGACTCAAAAATAATCTTCTTTTGGAGTGGATTTTTTTAACTTAACTTGCTTGATACAAAGAAGAGTCTAACAGAAGCTTAGTGTTGCATGGGAATATTATGACTAGGTGATGTCATCAATTATATATAATTGTTTGTTGTACAGTAGTTCCCTTCTTATAAGACCTCTCTTGTCAGGCCAGATTTCTAATGCACTGAGATAGTAAAATACTTGTAATATGTCCCCCTCAAGAGACACCACCCTTTTTATAAGACCACCTTTTTATTGCAGAAGGGGTAGCCTTAGAAGAGGGCTTTTAAAATGTCTACCTCAAGAGAGGTCACCCCACTTATAAGACCACCTTTACATTATATAAAAGGATGGCTGTATAAGAGGTGTACTACTGTATACACAGGGGTTTCAAAGTTTTTTATAATAGGAGGTACTTCTTAAATTTTAGGAGGTACCTAAAAAATTAGACTGAGGGCCGTAAGGGGTCCAGGTGGCGGAAGCTCCCGAAATCTAGCATTTTGTGGACCAAAAAATGTACTTCAGAGACTGCAAAACATTAAGTGTTTATGAAAGGAAAATCCCATTAACTTAAGAATACAGATTTCACCAAGAGTGAAGACCATGCATAATGCCTGGATCCCCCCCCCCCCCCCCCCCCCCTCACAATTTCTTTATTGAATATTTCAGTTTACAGAATTTAGCCAAGATTATTCATAGATAGTCTGCCACATCTTAAAAAAAACCAAAAGGACCATAAAGAGCTACGGTTCCGCAGCTAGACTTGACCAAGCCATTGTTATCAAAGCTTAAACTTCTCAAAATTCTGTTGTTGGCTTTGTCCTTTTCTTTTTCTAAAATACCTTGGCTTGTGTGTTTTTTTTACTTTATTACCAGTAATTAAACTCATCAAAGACCATTGGCAGGATCAAGACATATAAGTGTCATAGTTAATGAAACCAAGGACGTATATAGAATACGTCCTTGATGAAACATATAAAGTTAATTTGCAATCATCAATCTTTAATAAAATTTATAATTTTTTAATAGATCAATACAAATATAATTAAACAAAAACAATATATATTGTTACTTTCACGACTTATGTGCAAAAAAAATGTTCGAACAAAAACGATTCGCGGGAAGATATTTATTAACATTTGAATCACAAAAGTTAAATTATTTTGGGAAAAAAGGGGGGCCGGCGTTTTGACATTACAATGGGGAAGGTCTAAAACGCGGAAGTGGGAAAACCTGGAAGTAAGCCCAAAATGAGTACTTGAAAGATCATATCTTGATAAGTACTCAACTTAGGATAAAAATCTATATATTCATAATAATCATACTTATATTACTGGAGATTACACTAAATTGTGTTTTAACATAATTTGTAATCGGTCATTTTTTTATTTTGAAATGATGTAAGCTTTGTTCCGGTCCGAGTTTTACACAAGGATGAAAAGATATTGGGGCGAAACCATATCTATTTACCGCATGCGCAAACTGCTATTTACGATTCTACGGTAAAGTTATTTTTAAAACAGGGAATATCCCATCAACTTGGTCGTGACGCAGTTGTTCGATTTGAATGCGAGAATTCAGCAATCGACGTGATCATTAATTTTTTATGAAAAATATTCCACAAGCCTATCGACCATCGTACTTGTGGTTTTGACCACCGCTAATTTTGGGGGGTTCAGTAATTTCTACCGGTACTATACACGATCTCAGGCGGGTAAAAGTACCGGGTACCGGCCCACTTTGAAACCCCTGTATACAAGAGTCAGAGGTTCTGAAAATTATACAAATTCTAATGAAATATTCTTTTTATATAGTTGTGCAGTCTGTTTAATATATATATGAACCAAATTTGTACTTAAAGTTTGTTATTATTACAGTATAAAACAGAAAAAGATGGCAAAGTAGAGACGAGGGTTGAGAAAAAGGTTGTGATAACAGACGAGGGAGACGATGATGATTTAGATCATGATGATGTAAGACTTTGTTTACTGAATTATATCATGGCTGAAATAATGTAGAAAAAAAACTAATTGCATATGATCAAGTTAAGCACTTGAGGTTATTTGTAGCATCTTCCTAATAAGATGTTTATTTAAAGTCCATCTTAATGCTAATTCTTGTACCTAGATATTGTGAGTCTATCAGCCTATAGTACTTTCTGTTAAATCATTGATCACTATATTATGTATGAAAAAAATAAGGAATTGATTCCTTGAACAGAATATGTAGGAAACTAGATGGTTTTTTTTTATCATTTGGAGATTTCCCACCAAAAATATATTTATGAAAATGGAGTTCTGAAATGAATACTAATTTTTTTGGGGTTACGTAATAGTGTTCCAATGTACTCTTCCTTAATTATTTACTCTTGATTTGTCAATTATTACATAACATGTTTTGAAAGAAGATTGTGGAGTTATTGGCAATTTAATCAATTAATACAACCCTTCTGAAAGAGGCTTCCACTGCTTATGTGGGATAAATCAAATATACAAATCACTTTAAGAATCTGAAGGAAATAATGGCATGTTTGGAAAAGAATGCCATGCCCAATAAATTTTTGATAACTGGGATAGATTTTAATGTGCAAATCTTGGGAGTGATTGTTGGTGCTCCATTGAAAAACGAACATTATCAAATACAACCATTACTAAAAGATCAGTCCATATGTCCATCCCAGTACCATCTTGTTAGCATTATACATGATTGTTTATAAACTTGTTCTGGTAATGACAATAGCCTCTGTGACATTATACATGATTGTTTATAAACTTGTTCTGGTAATGACAATAGCCTCTGTGACATTATACATGATTGTTTATAAACTTGTTCTGGTAATGACAATAGCCTCTGTGACATTATACATGATTGTTTATAAACTTGTTCTGGTAATGACAATAGCCTCTGTGACATTATACATGATTGTTTATAAACTTTTTCTGGTAATGACAATAGCCTCTGTGACTGTGTAATGTAGAACAGCAATACAAATGATGCCCCTTTACTTTAATTTATGTCTTAAGTGTAATGTTGGATAGTCTGCCATGTTCATTTACATCCATATCATGTCTTACGAAGAGATATTAATAGGACATACAGATCTATTAAATTAATTCATCAAATGTTGTTAATTTTACAGTTTATATCTTGTACAAACTAATTAAGCCTCACTTGTATTTATATGTGCATGCTTTGTCACTGATGTATTGTTGGAAAAATGTCAAGAAAGTATGATAAAAATAACAAGCTATACTTTGTCAAAAAAATGTACTAATAGAATCTTTATAATGTTACAGCTTTTAGCAGAAGCCATCCGTTCAGTAACAGAAATGAATCCTGACCTATCAGTAGAGAGAATAGAATGTATGAGACAGATTGAACAGGTCGAGAAATAGAACATCATTATTATAGGTAAGCAAAAATATATACTGTCAAGTTTATTTTGTGTATTTTTGTATTTTCACCATGAAACAAGCATGCCCAATTTGATATAATATTAGAAATGTATCTAATCATTTTAATACACCTGTACAAAATGTTTACATTATCATCTGGACTATTCTATTAACAGAGGATGGAAGGTATTTTATTGAATTTGTATGAGTAGTGAATGATGGAATAAAAGACTTGCCAACAAAGACCCCCTTACAAGTTTTATTTGAAACATTCTTTATCTGTGTCTATTCTAGACCTCATGTAATAATATTTTAGCCAGAAACAAGCAATTTGATGCTAACTTTAGAATTCTAAGGGAAATCAAATTTTATTTATGACTAATAAAAAAAAAAACAAGGAAAACATCTTTGTTTATTCGTTGTTTCAGTTACTTATTTATTTTTCTCAAAATATACCTTATTTGTGGGATATCCTCCATAAATGTCGGGGCCGTTGTGGTCATGATCGTGATCGTATGTTAGTTGGATTTACAACTACCTATGCAATCAGTGTCTATCACCACTAAAGCTGTGAATTCGAATCCCGCTTATGATGAGGTGAACTTGATACAACATTATGTGATAAAGTTTATCAGTGACTTGCGACATGTCGGTAGTTTTCTCCTGGTACTCCGATTTCCTCCACCAATAAAACTGACCACCACGATATAACTGAAATATTGTTGAAAGTGACATTAAACACCATAACCCTAACCCTCAAAATATACCTTATTTGTGGTATCTACTTACCTGTTTACTTCTTTTTCAGGTTGAAAGTTTTAATTGTTAATACAAGAGTGCTTCTGAAGGAATGGATGAACTTGTTTCTAGTGCCTAAAGACTGTTTTATCATTGTTCTTATTAAACAATATGTTACAATGTTCTACTACGGTGTAGTTATAAACTACAGTTAAATCATCAGACTGGTACAGAAAGATCATAATCTTATTTAACTGAAATCCTTTGTTTTTTAATACTCCTGCACATCCCTGTGTAGCTTTCAGTATATTTAGGGTTTCTGAAATGATATTTCTTGCCCTGCAGGAATGTGCAAAATATAGTTAAACTTTATACATATATTTTTTTATTTTTAAAACCCAAAAGTATATATCGTGTTGTTTTTTTTAAATTGGGGATAGTATGTTATTGATTCTCTATGGTAAGGATTGGTTTTTTTTTTTAATTTTCATTTCATTGGAGCCACTATCATTGATATTTTTCTCTACCAGTCTGGTTAAATGCAATAATTTATATGTCAAATTGTTTTAGTTAATTGTTAACCATCTCATCATTAATAAGTACATCATGACATGGTTTTTTTTTATTTATAGATCAATTGTATAAAATTTCTTAAATCCATATTTTTTTTATTATCAATCAATCATTTGTATCGTCATTTTATGTATGTTTTAGTCTATTTTATTTTTATTTTGTTGGTCAGCAAATTAGATAAATTTATGGTGGCCGTGTTAAAAATGAGGTTCTGAAACTGATTTTTTTTGGTTTAATCACAGTAAATATTATATCATTACAATTCAAAAAAATAATAGTATTTTTTTGTACTTTTCTATATATAAAAATAAAAAATGCAGTGCATTATTTAGTCATGTTAAAATTTCGAACAATAAAATGACCAAAAATAAATAGTTCAAAATCTTGAAAGTAGGATGCAAATTAACTGAGAAAAAATTGTAAGGCATACCCAAAAATTGTAACACATATATATTTATTGTTTATTAAAATATTTTATGAATTTTATCTAATTTTACTTTTTTTACATACACAAACATGCATTTTCTTTAATTTTATAGAAATCTATATGAAAATGCTTATTTTATTTATACCTATAGTGGAGGCAGCAGCTTTTAAACAGATGAATTTTGTTATAATATGTTTTGTTTATTTGTAGATTTAAGAAAATTGTTATAATTAAGTCTAAATGTAGATTAATTAAATGACAAATCATGTAAATTTCTGTCATTGATACACATTCATTTGGGGTTTTATCAACTCATTCTTAAATAGAAAATGAATAATATTGATTTGAAGATTGTTGAAAGTGGCATTAAACCATCATTATTGTGTAAATAAGTAAGTTGACATCTACTAGTGTAAAGCCCAGAAATTTACATAATTTATTAGATTTTCTTTTAATATGCATTTTGCTCAATGCTTGTTTTTCTCTTTTTTGTTGTTTGCTTAATGTTTTTAAATAGTCTTAGTAGTTGAAAGCTTGAACCACAAATACCATTTTATGTCTCTTATTTTCTTAAGGTGAAGAGTCCAATACAAAAAGATCTCCGAAAATAAAAATGCAAAACCATAAAACTATAAAATAAAAAAGGTTGGGGAAAGATATTAAGCAAATTTTGATCACCAACATTATATTTTCACTATAACATACAACATGTATAGTTCAGGTCTATTGTACAAGCTGGTCTACTACATGAAGTTTTAGTCTTGTACAAGCTGGTCTACTACATGAAGTTTTATAGTCTTGTTTTATCATTTACAGTATGGAGTATTACCTTAAATTCATATACATTATGGTTGTTTTTTAATGTTGCCTTCAAAAGGCATTATTTATTTGTCTGTTGCCCCCACACATACGGTATAGCAGCTGTTCAGAACATCATTTTATTCTTGAAAAAGCATATTAATAAATTTTTAATGACATTTCGTAGTTGCTTATTATACCCCCGCTCCCCGAATGGAGAGGGGGATATACTGTTTTACCTCTGTCCGTCTGTCCTTCCATCCGTCCAAGATATTTTTCGTCGCATTTTTCTCAGTAACTGTTGATGGCAGAAATCTGATATTTGGTCACAAGCGTCATATAGGTATACCATATTGTGGGTAGCGTTTTTGGACCCATCAGATTCCTACTTCCTGTTTGCCGACTTAGTTGGTTTTTATACACATTGAATAAGGGTAATAACAATCTTACAAAGGGAAAGTCAAAACTCATAAGTATATAAACAGACAATATCGGTCAACAACCGGAAAACTGTGAAAACCATAATGACCCTGACTTGGTACAGGCAATTCTAAAGAAATGGTGGGTTGAATCAGATTTTAAAGTGCCAAACCTCCCGCTTTCATTACGGCTCAAAGGTTCGGGCTGTCACTATAACAGTATTTATAACAATACTGGAACAAAATAGGTAAAATAGTTGTCAAAGCAGTACCAAATTCAATGAAGTAAATGTCAAAAACACTTTTACGTCACACATTGATAAAAAACAAAATATCTTTATACATTTTCACTATATGAAAATGCATCATTTATTATCGCCTGCAGAGATGGAATATATTTCGACAAGATCTTGGTATCGGAATATAAACTTTTTAAGAGAACGAATAAGGCAAATCTTTTTTATAGCCCTGGTCCAGTAGCCTGTTTCTCAGATGAAGATGATGTTTCAGGAAATCAGAATAATTGCTACTGGCCCTTGCATAACGAATCAATTGCGAGATGTAAACACCATATGCAGGAGAAGCTGGTATATTGCTGCACATATTTGGAAAATTTATGATTTTAAAATTGAAGTCGTCGCGTTTATCATAAATTTTAGTACTGAGTTGACCACTGTCGTCAAATTGAACATATATTCACATTTTTCTCAGCAACTATTTATGGCAGAAATCTGATATTTGGTCACAAGCTTCATATAGGTACCCCATATCGTGGGAAGCGTTTTTGGACCCATCAGATTCCTACTTCCTGTTTGCCGATTTTGTTGATTTTTATACACATTGAACATATATGCTCATTTTTCGTCGCATTTTTCTCAGCCACTATTGATGGCAGAAATCTGATATTTGGTCACAAGCTTCATATAGGTACCCGATATCGTGAGAAGCGTTTTTGGACGCATCAGATTCCTATTTCCTGTTTGCCGATTTTGTTGATTTTTATACACATTTAACATACATTTGTATATGCCCATTTTTAGTCACATTTTTCTCAGCAACTATTGATGGCAGAAATCTGATATTTGGTCACAAGCTTTATATAGGTACCCCATATCGTGGGAAGCGTTTTTTGACCTGTCAGATTCCTACTTCCTGTTTGCCGAAGAGCGGGGGTATCATAAGTGAGCATTAGCTCACAGTTCATCTTGTTTATGCTCCCCCACCCCACGTCCTACTCCACTCCTGTCATATAGCATACATTATTATTTTATACTTTCACAACTTACGAAGACGAATTCAGGAGGCGATAGCTTGATTGACTGGAAGTCATACTGTGGTGACAGTTCTAATGCAAGCTTTTAGTAAAGTGAAACAGCTATAAATATCCAATTAAATTTCTGTTCTAGTACAAGCAAATATATAAAGACATAAAAATATGCATTTCACAATGTAATTTTGTCCTTTCCTTGATACAGGTGTACAAATGATACTTTAATCTCATTTTCAACACTTTTGTTCAACGGCTTTTTATTCTATGTAATTCAATTAAAGTTGTGAGTTTGAATCCTGCTCATGGTGAGGTGTACTCGATACAACATTATGTGTTAAAGTTTGTCAGTGTCTTGCGGAAGGTCAGTGGTTTTCTTCGGGCACTGGTTTCCTCCATCAATAAAACTGACCGCCACGATATAAGCCGTACATTAAACACTAACTAAAATATTGTTGAAAAGTGGCGTTAACACCATAACCCTACCCACATTCATAAATTATGTGTTGTTCTGACATTTGTGGCTTATTTCTGGAAATCACAGTTTGGTATAAGAAGTGCTGGTACAGTGAAACCTGAATAAACCAAACTAAAAAAAGTTTCACATAGGAAATCTTTGTTAATTTAACCTGTATAAACTGAATACAATAGTTGGTCCCATGGAGGTTCGGTTTAGACAGATTTAATTGTATATTACAAGCACACATAATTCACACAACATAGGCTAAAAGTAGTTTTACTAGTGGTACTACTGGATTTATGAAAAGACATTTAAAACAATGATGGGTCAACAATTCAAACAATATCAACAAAACTAACAACTACCTTTCACCTCAAATCATTGAAAACAAAAGAAACCACAACATGTGTTGGAAATCCAAGTCTTGTCTACGGGCAGACTTAAAAATGTAGATTAAACAATTTAATGAGTACAACCCATCTTGATAACTGAATCTTCAACTGCAAAGCAAATATGAAAAACCAGTAGTTGTGACATAATATAACATTGTCAATGGAGCAATAATGGGGTGTGATAAAATTAGGACAATGACATACTTTACTCTATAATAGGATTTTATCATGGAGCATGTTAAGATAGTAGCAGGCCAACATGAATAAATGTTCAGGCTGCTCTGTGTTAAAATTAGGTTTGTTTAATTGTTGTTTAACATTTAGTAAGTATTATTCCTAACTATATTCATGAAGAGAACAAGTTTAGCACTAGGATATTTTCCTAATACTTCATATAAAACCACTTATTTTCAAAACATTCTGAAGTAATTTCTGGTTCTATTTTCTTGAAATTTTCATATTTAAAAGCAGAATTAATAAGTTTATTTTGATATTTTCATATAATGTTATGAACTTTTTCTTACAACCATTTATGATTAAAACAAATGTAAATTTTGGACATGACAATTTTCTATCATTGTGTACCAAACTATATTTATTTCTGCTTTCAATGCTGAAAATCGAGCAAGAAATAACCTGACAATTAAAAATATAGAGGAAAATATTTCAGTGCAGTAAGACTTGACCTATTACTGTTGGTGAAAGGGTGATGGGTTTGGACATATGTGTAGAGTTCCAGGTGGAAGGGTGCTATAACACATGACTGATATTTAGGTGCTGAAGCAGATAAAAATGCCTTGACAGTCACCTGATGGTAAGTTTAACCTAATTTTGCACAGAAAATAGGTTTATGGCACAACTCCTTAAAACCAAGGAGTATCGCATTTTAACAGGATAGCGGTCCTGATATATTCAAACATGATTGTGGTGTAGTAAGTAGAGTTGCTAAAAAGATTTTCATAGTCTTATCTAGTTTCAGACTTGTCAATGTCTATAATATTTCTTCCAACAGGTCTAGAAGGTCTAGTTCATATGAACTTCTTTTGTATATTTTAGTAAAAATAACTTGGCAATTAGATTCACTATATGAGTTCACAAGATAAAATGTATCTTTTTTAAACTTGACAATGTCTTCCTATAATATGTTTAAGTAAATTCCTTTATTTGAATTTCATGAAGCTTTAAGTCATAAAGTATAATTAGTAGGAAGTTCAATTTAAAATAGAACTCGAATATCACAAGCATTGTTTATGTTGACGTGCATACAACCTGAAAGGTGAATGATGGCCACTTCTGATATAGAAAAGATAAATTAAGAGTTCAAAGAATCGAGTGCATGTATAAGTAATACTTTTCAACAATACCATCTTATAATATTTTCATTTTCTTTCTATTTTATTACAGTAAACGAAATATGTAGATCTAGACAGATGATTATCAATCTATTAATGACTTTAAACTTGACTTATTCCACTTCATCCCATGGGGGACATAGGTCAACCACAGTTTCTTTCCACCTCGTCCTGTCTTGGTCTTTCCTCTTTGCCTCTCCCCATGTTGTATTTATGGCCTGCAGCTCTGAGATAACACCTCTGTGCCATGCGTTCTTTGGTCTACCTCTCTTTCTTTTTCCTTCGGGGTTCCATTCTAAGGCCTGTTTTGTAATGTTGTTATTTGTCTTTCTCAGTGTGTGCCCTATCCACTTCCATCGTCTTCATCTTATTGTTAAGTTGATTGGTTGCTGTTTGTCTTTCTCCATAGTTCTTTGCTGAAGATATCTGGGCACCTCACTCCCAAAATAGTTCTCAGGCAACGGTTCAGAAAGACTTGAAGTGCTTTGATAGAAGATGCTGTTTCTCTCCATGTTTCAGGGCCGTAGAGAAGGACAGATTTTACATTAGAATTGAAGAGCCTTAGTTTGGTGCTTTTTCTCAAGGTGGTACTTCTCCAAACTGGCTTAAGCATGGCAAAGGCTTGTTGAGTTTTTCTTTTCCGAGCTTTGATGTCTTCGTCGGTTCCCCCTGTAGTGCTGATGATGCTGCCTAGTTACGTGAATTGTTCAACATTTTCTACTTCAGTGTCTCTGATAGTAAGCTTATCTGTTTGAGTGGTGTTGATTCTCATCGTTTTTGTCTTTTGTGGATTAATGAGGAGACCTGTTTGTTTTGCTATTTCCTCAAGACTGATGGCCTGGTGTTGCATATCTGGGTAACAATGAGATAACATACATATATCGGCTACGAAGTCAAGATCTTCCAATCTGGTTTGTAGTATCCATTGTATGCCTTTAGGTTCTTTATATGCTGTTTTGCTGACCCAGTCTATCACCATCAGAAATAGAGGAGGGAGGATATAGCCTTGTCTTACACCGGTAGGAACAGTAAATGGCTCTGTCAAGTTTCCATCATGTATTACTTGGCAACTAAATCCATCATAAAGTTGTTGTATGATAGAAATGATCTTCTGAGGTATGCCATAGTGCTTCAGAATTTTCCACAGTACCTGATGGTCTATACTGTCGAATGCTTTTTCAAAATCTATAAAATTCATGCAGATAAGGGTAATAACAAAATTACCGAACTCCGAACAATCTTACAAAGGGAAAGTCAAAACTCATAATTATATAAACAGACAAAATCAGTCAACAACCGTAAAACTGTGAAAACCGTAATAACCCTGACTTGGTACAGGCATTTGTAAAGAAATGGTGGGTTGAATCAGATTTTAAAGCACCAAACCCCCCGCTCTCATTACGGTTCAAAGGTTCCGGCTGTCACTATAACAGTATTTAAATACAGGAACAAAATAGGTAAAATAGTTGTCAAAGTAGTACCATATTCGGTGACGTAAATGTCAAAAATATTTTTACGTCACACATTGATAACAAAAATATCCTTGACATTTTTCTTTACTTCTTTATCTTTATACATTTTCACTATATGAAAATGCATCGCTTATAATCGTTTCTGCAGAGACGGAATATATTTCGACAAGATCTTGGTATCGGAACATAAACTTTTTAAGAGATCGAATAAGGCGAATCTTTTTATAGCCCTGGTCCAGTAGCCTGTTTCTCAGATGAAGATGACGTTTCAGGAAATCAGAATAATTGCTACTGGCCCTTGCATAGCGAATCAATTGCGAGATGTAAACACCATATGCAGGAGAAGCTGGTATATTGCTGCACATGTTTGGAAAATTTATGATTTTAAAATTGAAGTCATCCCGTTTATCATAAATTTTAGTACTGAGTTGACCACTGTCGTCAAATTCGAGGTACAAGTCCAATAATGATGCGGACGAAGCTGTATCGGTGGTCTCTTTAACTTCCAGCTCTGGAGGATATATCAATGGAAGAAATTCTGCAAATCTAGAATTATTGATAGATAAAACGTCATCAATGTACCTGTATGTGAAATTAAAGGCTCTAGCCTCATGAATCTTCTTATCTTTTACAAGATTTTGAAGAAACTCCGACTCATATGAGTATAGAAATAAATCGGCTAGAAGAGGGGCACAATTCGTACCCATTGGTATGCCGACGACCTGCTGAAACAGTGTCCATCCAAAGGAGACAAATATGTTATCGATGAGGAACTCCAGCATACTGATCACTTGTTCCTAGGAGTAGCATGTTTTACCTTTTTGAATTTTGTTTGAAAAATATGTGGAATTGTAGCCTAACACAACAAATTTTGAGCCATAGTTTCTATGACTAAAAGCTTTATGAATTGTTTCTTTTAAGCGGGTTTTTAATTTGTCATGCGGTAGGATGGTGTATAGAGTTGAAAAATCAAAAGTTTTGATGGAGGATACCTGAGAGAAAGATCTTGATTTCAGGTTATCCAAAAGATCTTTAGAGTTTTTCAAAATCCACATGTGATTTATGCCACTACGCGAGTAAACAGTTTCACAATATGTCTGTTGTCCCTCTTTTACTGCAGACAGAATCTTTGTCAGGTGAATAGACAATTCTTTCGTCGAACAAGTTGATGATCCCGCTATATACCTTTCTTTGTATGGTGTCTTATGGAGTTTAGGTATCCAATATAAATAGGGTAAATCCTCAGACTCTTTACCAGAGGGAATGTTTAAATAGGTCATGAATGATCTGTGGTTAGCTAGGATTTCATCTTTGTCGAACGAAGTTGGTTTGTATGTGGTATTACTAGAGGTGTTGCTATTTATGCCTAATTCCTTGATTAGGCATTCGAAGTAATATGATTTACATACAAACACGATATTGTTGGAAGCCTTGTCCGCAGGAACGATAACATATTTGTCATGAAGAGAGGAAAGACACTTAATAGCTTCTTGGTCTTTAAATACAGACTTAGGTCGACTATTAACACAATTTTTGAGTTTGTGAATCCGACCTTGTACTAGAGACCTAATTGTTCTAACCCAGTCTGACAAGGACTCTAACTCAGGATCTTGGTCTACTTCTCTCTTTATCCACCTTCTGGCATAATCTTCAACAGCATCCATAATCATCTTGAAATTATGTTTCCAATTGATGTGTTGAGGTTCTCTGAATTTAGGACCATGAGAAATCACCTTTCGGAGACTCTCATGTTGAATGATATTCAGATCACCAGTGATTACATGTCCAGATGGGTTGTATTGAAAAGGAGAGTGGGAGCAGTCACAAGTCAGAGGGTTCTTAAGGTACTCTTCTATGTTAATATCTTGCAATGCTTCTTTGTAGTTGAAAATTTTACGGCCAATGCTGTAAGTGTAGCTATAGGAGACAATGGGAACAGATTGATTTTTGAAATATGGTGGAATTTCTTTTACGACCTCTTTTCTATTAAGAATGTTGCTGATGTTAATAGCATCGATTCCTTTGTTAGCAAACGGAATATGGAGGAATTTTCTGTTGTTATCATGAAGAGGTTCAGATCGAACTGGTTTAAAAAGACGAAAGGACGCCACGTCACATATAATACTAGACAATCTGTACTTAGGAGAAAAAGGATCTACGCCTCCTTTGTCCAGTCCAAAATCCCTAAGATCTTTGAGGTAGTTTACAGGTAGTAAAAATAAGATTGTACGAATGTGATGAATTCCAAGAGGTTTCTGTATATTATAAAGTAAATCATTAAAAGTATCTTGTAACGTTCTTGGTTTAGAGGACTTTTTAACATTAGGATGTTGAATTCTTTTATGACCATGGCTACGTTTAGTTCTTGGAATAGTATTAAAAAGGCTCATCACGTTGATTTCGTTGCAGAGAGAAGTTTGCCATTCGATTGTTTGCTCTACAATTATTCTGAGAGTGGCAATCTGGTCTACACGGGAACGCTCTTGTCTGAATCCTGCTTGCTCGTCTCTTAAGGTTTTGTCTACTTCCGTTTTTATTCTTTGTAATATGACACTACATAGGATTTTACTTGGTATTGACAAGAGTGTGATACCTCTCCAGTTGTTGCAAAGAGATAGGTCTCCTTTCTTTGGCAGTTTTACGAGAAGTCCTTTTCACCAGTCATCTGGTATTTGTTCTTCATTCCATATTCTGTTAATTAGGTGGTGAAGGGCATTGGTTGATATGTTATCCATTGCTTTAATAACTTCTGGTGGAATATTATCGACTCCTGATTTTTCATTTTTTTAGTTGTCTAATTGCTCTCTCCATTTCATCTCTAGAAATATTTTCTATATTGATGTCAAGTGTTAGTCGTTCTTCTATATCTGATGTAATTATGGGAGGTGGTCTAATTAGAACCTCTTGGAAATGTTCTTTCCATCTCTTTGGTTGTTCTTCGATTTTCGAAATTACATTACCATTACTGTCCTTTACCGGTGAATTGGTAATTGGTGGTCTGCCACTCAGCTGTCTGGTGATGTTGTAGAGAGATTTTATGTCTCCTTTGCCACAGGCAGTTTCTGCTTCTTTTGCTAGGTGTTCTGTGTAAGCTCGTTTGTCTTTCTTACAATTTTTCTTCACTTCTCTATCCATTCGTGTGTAAAAATCTTGTACCTGGCGTTTTTGAGATCTTGTTGCGGCATTCAAAACCTTCTGTTTAGCTTGTCGTCTTTCTTCTACTCTTGCCCAGGTTTCATCGGGCATCCATTTTTTCTGCTTGTGTTGTACATAGCCAATAGTCTCTTTGCATGTTTCAATAATGACTGTCTTTGTTTTTTCCCATATGCTGTTAATGTCTTGGTATGCATTGTCTAATATTGTTAAAGCAGAAAATCTGTTATGTAGGCTTATTTGAAATTCTTCCCTAGTGGTTTGCTCTTTAAGTTTTGCCACATGGAATTTTCTCCTCTTTGGTTCTGCCTTTTTATGTGACAGCAGTTTCAGTTTAATGGTAGCTGTTAACAAGTGATGGTCTGATACAGCGTCATCTCCTCTTTTATTTCTAACATCTTGTAAAGATGATCTCCATCTTTGAGATATGGCAATGTGGTCTATTTGATTTTCTGCATTTCCAGTTGGTGACACCCATGTAATCTTGTGGCAGTTTTTATGTGGAAAGAGTGTTCCTCCTATTACTAGTCTATTAACTGCACAAAAGTCTGAAAATAGTTCTCCATTTTCATTTATATTTCCTATACCATGCGGTCCAATCTCTCTCTCCCTTCCTATTCTTTCTGATCCAACTTTGGCATTTAGATCACCCATGCTGGTAAGGATGTCCCGTTTTTGGTATTTTGTTTACTACATATTGTAGTGCATTGTAGAAATCTTCTTTTTCTATCTCTTGTGCCTCGTTTGTTGGAGTATGTACTTGTAGTCTTCTGAAATTTTGTATCAAACCTTGCTGTGGCAATCCTTGGTGAAATAGGATTCCATTCTAGCAATGATTTCTTTTATGTTTTATTCAATAGGAAACCGACTCCCTTTTCATGTGGATCATCTTTATTAGGATTTCCTGAGTATATAATTGTATGACCTGTACTTATTGTTGTCATCCCTGATGTGTTCCATCCGACTTCACTAAGACCTAATATTTCTATGTTGTATCTATCCATCTCTTTAGCAATTTGGGCACTTTTTCCACTTTGGTACATTGTTCGTACATTCCAGCATGCAATTCTTGTTGGCTGTTTTGGTGAAAACAACTTCATCGTCTTTCGCGTCATTTGTTGTTTTCTTCTTCTAAAATTTTGATTTACCTCTATCTCAAGTCTATGACGAGTAAAAGGATTTGCTTCTATGGTTGTTTCTGTAACCGGATTTATCCACTGATGGATGGTTGGCCCTTCAGCTTCGCCATATCCCTTGCTTTGACAAATGTCACTCCACAAACTCCATATCGTTGATATAGGGTTGGACTTTGGAACCTGCAGAGTTAGGTTTTACATCAGAGTCTCTTTCTCCTAGACTGGTTACCTACCATGGCTAATGAGTCCTGTCTACCCATTTGATTGTTGAGAATAACTAACGGGTTTCAATACCGGGTTTGAAATCAGAGTTTTCCTTCTCCTAGATGGACTACCTTCCAGGGTTAACGAACTCCTTCTACCCAAAGCACTGGTTTTAAGGCGCCAGGATCCCGCCTTCGCCCCTTCTCCTGTTCGTCAAAACAGTTCCACCACGGGAAGGTCAGGAGTTGGACTTTGGTTGTCAGAGGCTATATCTTACGCATACCATAAGGAGCATTTACCTGATACAGGGCGCTTATCTCTTGTATCACCCCTAGGCATAACAACCTTAGGAATCTATTAATGCTACAGTAGTTAAAATCTATTTTATTTAAGTTAGCATTATGATAAAAGTCAATTTGAATAAAAATTAAGAGTGTAGGGTCTGTAGTGAATGTTTGAATAAAAGTTGGCAGTAAATATCGAGACATATATGTTTTAAGACATTTTGTATCTGTTGTAGCAGAACTCTCCAGGACGATCACGATTTTTAAAGATGGATAATCTACACCAATGGGTAGATTTTCGATTTTTAATTAACAAACAGACAATCTCACAAGTTGAACACAATACTCACAGAAACGTTGGGTTGATTCAGAACTTGTCAATGTTAACGAAGGATGCTATTCGAAAGGTTTTGGTTGAACAACATGGACAAATTGTGCACATGTATGTCATGATGTGCAGGAAAGGTATGGTAGAATTTCAGTGTTGCATAGCAATTTATACTATATGACTACATGTATATGGATTCATACAAAGATTTATACACCAATCTCCAGAGTGGGAGACACACCAATGAACAGGATACAGAAATAAATCAAATAAAACAATAATTGATGGTCGCATTTCAGATATATATTCGATATCCTCGTGAAAAAACCCCAATGCAGAGTAATAAATTCAACATTTTCACAATATCTTTTTTCAATATCTTGACATGAGTAAAGTAATTACCCCAGTAAAGTAATAGATTATGGCACATCCAAGTAATGCAATGGTTACTAGAGTTACATGACGGATGCCACTAGTAGAGCAGGAACTGTCTACCCTTCCGGAGCACTTGAGTTCATTCCCTATTTCACTGGGTTTCGTGTTGCTCGATCTTTAGTTTTCCTTGTAAGGTTTTGTGGATCATTGTTTGTCATTTTGTCCATTGTGTTGTCTGTCCTTCGATTTGCGGATTCTGATTACACCTTTGATATCTTCAAACTTTTCTTATTAAAGTAATTGTTTGTGGCATGCACTAATGATTTTGACTATATATATGAACTAACTAATGAAGGTTATTCCAGAAACATGTCGTAGGCACTAACTTAGATATCTACGTTCTTACTACCAATAAAACAAGGGTTTGTGGCATAAAGGAATCAAGAATGGAACGCGTTATAACAGCAATGGTTTATGACATACATAGATAATGTAATGAGTTATGGCATACGCTACTACAGCAATGGTTTATGACATACATGAATAATGTAATGAGTTATGGCATACGCTACTACAGCAATGGTATATGACATACATGAATAATGTAATGAGTTATGGCATGCGCTACTACAGCAATGGTATATGACATACATGAATAATGTAATGAGTTATGGCATACGCTACTACATCAATGGTATATGACATACATGAATAAGTTGTTTATGGCATAAAGATAGTAGGAACAGTTTTTAAGATAGCAAAAGATTAATCAGAAGCCGAAAATGGAAAGGCAGACAATACAATGGCCATACGATTAAGGACAACAAGACAAAACAATGAACTACAAATCACTTAGATGTATTTTATTGTTTATAATTAACAACAAATGGATAAGATACAAGTTTTTCAACTTAGAAATATCTTCTTCAAAACACTACACAGAAAACTGAAGATTGAGCAACACGAATTTCGCAAAAACAGGGGTGAACTCAGGTGCTCCGGAAGGGTGAGCAGTTCCAGCTCCACTAATGGTTCTGAAATCAATACAGTAATTGTGTATATATACATGACAAAATAACTTTTATTGTCAGAGATGAGGCGGATTGTAACCATTGGTTAGTGAAAATGGTTGATTGAATACACGAGATTAAGTGGTGATTGTTGTTTTACGCCACTTTCAACAATAAATCAATTATATCATGAAGGTAAGTTTTATCGGTGGAGGAAATTGGATTACCAAGAGAATGTTGTATCCAGGAACAAAAGTGATCTTGTGATGATTATTGGCACACATATATGCAGTCTATATTTAGTAATGGCTGCAGGTTGGCAATCTCATTTGCCTATGCCTATACTGTAAATGCCCCGCTCACTAAATAAAAACTAACTGACATTTAATGATAATCTTGCATGAATATTTATGAATATTAAATCAGACTCTTACACTTTGAGAATAGTATGTAAATAGTATGTAGTAATTTATGAAACAAAGTTTAAACAGTGATGGTCATAAATTCCACCAATATCAACGAAACGAACAATCCTCCCGGCCTCATCTCAACTGAATTCAGCAAACACAAAAAGACCACGACACATGACGTTGGAAATCCAAGGTTCTGGCTAGGGACAGACACAGAAATTGTAGCTTAATAGCAAATACATTTATTTATACTAGATGTTCTCTCGTTGTATCATAGGTTATTCACATCTATAGTCCAATAGTGGAAAGTTAACAAAGATTGTTAAGGGTGACAGATTTTGTTTAATCTTCCGATAGATCGCAATAGATAATGTGTCGAATTTGTAGACATTGTTAAAAAAAAAAAAGCAATTATACCGTGATATTTATTTAAAGTGCTGCTGGTAAAATTACATTTCTAAAGAAAGAGAAAAAATCAAGTTAGGGATGTAAAATTCAACCTTGATATTTTTTACGGTTAACTGATCACAAATATTTGTTTTGCATTTTTGACGCAGGATGGAAACAAATGCTTTGAATGTTCAGGTATGTTCAAAAACCATAAAATACATTTATTATTATTCAACCTAACAACACTGAAATCATCAATTGACAAAAATGTCTACAAAAATTAAGCATTGTGGAAATTTTGTTTACCTCCTGAAATTCTTGTCTTTATTTAGGTTAACGATTGTATTAACTTAGACCAGAAAGATGTCAATGTACACTGGATAAATATCCTGTATGAAAGTACACTTAATATACCATGAAACATGTCTAAACCCAATCTCCTTAGAACCAGCTTTTGTGTTCGGAATAGACAGATGTTCGGTTTTTACGAGCTAGATTAACGAATATTTTCTACATTGGCAACTTATTTATAAAGTTATGTATTTACTTGATTCCATTTTAGTCAGGGTTTAGTTATGTCGTAGCATTATAGAAAAACGCATTGATATTTAACATTCTTTGAAATGCGCGAGATCTGGGTTTTGAGATTTTTTGGTCAGTTAAAAACCACAGGCGCTCATGGCACGGACCACCCCCCTTTTTTTCTAACTTTCTGTTTACAAATTTATTTTCAATAGAATTTCTTTTTTTCTTTATTATTTCATCTCTTTTTCCTTATTTTAACTTGTTCGTGTCAATATTCATACAATCTTATGGATTATTAGTATCTATATAGGGTCGACACATGCAATTTGATGTTAACAAAGATTGTATGAATATTGACACGAACAAGTTAAAATAAGGAAAAAGAGATGAAATAATAAAGAAATAAAGAAATTTTATTGAAAATAAAGTTGTAAACAGAAAGTTAGAAAGAAAAGGGGGGGGGGGGGGGGGTGTCCGTGCCACGAGCGCCTGTGTTAAAACCAACACTTAAAAAATTAATAGGTGGTAGTTGTTTCATTGTTAAGTATGTGGCGTTTAAAAAAACAAATCATTATCGTACCCTTGATCGGGAGTATGAGCAATGTAAATAGCGGGGGTATATGTTATCTCCTAGTTACGTTAGTTAGATCTTTACACGGGTACATCCAGTTAAATTCAGTTCATCACGACAGCTTATGACAGTTTTGGTCATGAATTCTTGAATTATATCTAACAGTATGAAATTATCTGATAATCTTTTATATATCTTATACTCGTCATATTAAACATGTATTTGATGGTTTGGTTTGGTTTATGGTGTTTAACGCCACTTTCAAAAATATCTCAGTTATATCGTGGCGGCCAGTTTTATTGGTGGAGGAAACCAGAGTACCCGGAGAAAACCACCGACCTGTCGCAAGTAACTGACGAACTTTATTACATAATGTTGTATTGAGTACACCTCGCCATGAACTCACAACTTTAGTGGTGATAGGCACTGATTGCACAGGTAGTTGTAAATCCAATTACCATACGATCACTACGGTCGGTAACGTGTATTTGATACTGACATAGATATGTTGTATGCATTTCAGAATGTTGTAGGAGTGCCACAAAAGAAGAGAGCTTTGCCAAGAAGAGATAAAATGCACCGATGGAATGAATTTAGAACCTACATTAATCAGCGCCTTATCTCAGAAACAACACAGAGTTTACAGGGGGAAAATGTAGGACCTTCTGGTCTACCAATCGTTAAAAGAGACACTACTGAATACATTTTAACAGAGGATAAAGGAAGCAATCGAACATGCCGTGCACTGCAAATCATATACGGTGGATCATCGAAACTGGATAGCCATTTTTATTACGTCTTTGGTCTGCCTAGAGTAAAGAGAATTCTTGACGAACACGATGCTGTGTATGAACTTAGACTGAAATAGATAACCGGTGGTCAGTTTCAAGCCTACACTGACCTGCTAGCCAGTAAATAATTGTCAGTTTCAAGATTAACCAACACGTCGTGTTCAAACAACATTGTGTATATGTTTTTTTCCACCATTATTTAAATCGTATATATAATATTCATGAGTTGAAATGTTGGAGAATCAAATTCAAATGACTTGAATGTGCATGTACTTGAATCTGTTCAAATCCCATGGTTCAAAGACGTCAAGTATATTATAATACTTATGAATTAGTAATATAATCTGTGGTAATATAGAATAGAATAGAATATATTTTATTGCCTAATCATAGGGCCCACATGAGGCATCATTAACAATACAAACATTCATGATTGATAAATGAGACATACACAAAAAAGAAAAAGGGCATAGTTTAAGGTTTTTATATTTCTAAAAATATAAATATAATTATTATTATTTAGTGGATCATGTTCTGGTTTGTCCCCTATATCTCAGATCCAGTGTGAAACTTTACATATGTTGCATATTCCTTAACAAGTAGTAAACCTGCTAAAAACACCAAGGGACGGTGCTTCTGACACACCCTATCTGATAATTGCATTTTCTCACAATTATATAGTAAATAATTATATATAATATTAAATACTTATCACATACTATATATAAATAAAAAAAAAATAGATAATTATTATATCTATTATTATTATTGTTATCCATTCGGATGTGTCACCTCGTGTTTAGAGCAGGAGAACTAGTCGGAGGAAATATGTCATCATGTTATTGCTCGATTACAGGGTGCACCAAGCGACAGTGCAAAGGCATGTTAAAATTAATCAAGAAGAAATTCAGATCAAACCCAGTAATATGTGTTTTTCTTTAAATCTATTCTATTTATTTAGAAATATTATCAATTTATATTATATTTCTCCTTATATGGTTGCAACAACGTAACTCGAGTCCTAATTTGTTAACAACAATAGGTATTTACCAAAAATTGTAACCAAGTCCAAGAGAAGTGGAATTATTTCTGTACACATCAAAGGGAACATATTGTTCAAGAGTGATTTTCATTTTCATTTGAAAACTACTTTAAAAAATATTATCTTATGAAGATAACTTTTGTATGTTTAGTATAAGAACAGTGATTTCCTGCTAAGACCTGGAAATGGTCGGCTGTTCATACATTTGTAATATACAGTTTATTCTGCTGTTTAGATACTGGTTATGAATTCAATTATATATTTCAGTGTAAAAGATATTGTGTTTTTAATGAAGAATAACAAGCTACAAATAAAATATTTTACAGTATGCTATATTTGATTCAATAACCAGCTATTTTTCATGTAAATTCAAGATTAATATTAACACTATGGATAGCATCCATTTTCCCTATGATAATTGAGCATGCATACAGGGCCGGCCTTGAGACATTTGGACCAATTGCTCCCAATTGTGCCCTGCGCTGGAGTTGACTCTCGGCTGAGCAAGTACATACAACAACACATTGCAGGTTTTACAGAGAGCAGCATTGGATCCCACACCTCCTAAGTCTTGCCCTGGATGCAAGGAAACATTGGCAAACCATTGTTTTACAGAAAATATATATACATGTAGGTACTCAAAGAGAAGGAAAACTATAAACTGCTGTGGTGAAACTCATTTTGTTGACCTTACAAGCAGAAAACAATCATGATGCTGAAAGTTTTCTTTTGAAGACGAAGTACCATTTGACATTGACTTTTGGATATCCTAATAATCGACAACACCAGTATTCATCACTTTAATTTGGCAGCATTTCTGTAGGTTCAAGAGACTGATTCAAAAGTTCATATAAATCTGTAAAGAGTTGTTAGATCCATATGACATTAACACGTTAGCACATAGAGTAGGTTTTCATATATCAATTAAGAAATATATTAGTAAGAAATGATATGGATGTAAATGAATATGAGAGACTATCCAACTTTACACTTAGACAGAAATAAAAGTAAAGAAACTGTGCCTTTATTGCTGCTTCAGCCACAATTGAATCTCTAATAATGAGCATAACTCGTACCCTAAAATCAGTGTGAAAAGGTCACTAGCCTACAGTAACTGCCGATAAACGATCCCTAGCATACAGTAACTGCCGATAAACGGTCCCTAGCATACAGTAACTGCCGATAAACGGTCCCTACCTTACAGTAACTGCCGATAAACGGTCCCTAGCATACAGTAACTGCCGATAAACGGTCCCTAGCATACAGTAACTGCCGATAAACGGTCCCTAGCATACAGTAACTGCCGATAAACGGTCCCTAGCTTACAGTAACTGTCGATAAACGGTCCCTAGCATACAGTAACTGCCGATAAACGGTCCCTAGCTTACAGTAACTGCCGATAAACGGTCTCTAGCTTACAGTAACTGCCGATAAACGGTCCCTAGCATACAGTAACTGCCGATAAACGGTCCCTAGCATACAGTAACTGCCGATAAACGGTCCCTACCTTACAGTAACTGCCGATAAACGGTCCCTAGCATACAGTAACTGCCGATAAACGGTCACTAGCATACAGTAACTGCCGATAAACGGTCCCTAGCTTACAGTAACTGCCGATAAACGGTCCCTAGCATACAGTAACTGCCGATAAACGGTCCCTTGCTTACAGTAACTGCCGATAAACGGTCTCTAGCTTACAGTAACTGCCGATAAACGGTCCCTAGCATACAGTAACTGCCGATAAACGGTCCCTAGCATACAGTAACTGTCGGTAAACGGTCCCTAGCATACAGTAACTGTCGATAAACGGTACGTCTTTAGCTATCGTGTTTCGTGTAACTGGACTAAAGGATATTGGAGTTAGAGTCGGAAATTCATTAATTTTGGTTTCAACTACTTTCAATTTTGGTCACTAATATCAATATGTTCGTTGGTGCCACTTGGATAATGCATAGCAAAGACAAGTTTCGTGATTAAAGGTTTGTTGTGTTCGAGCGGCAAAAAATGAGCGTTTGGTGCAAATACATGTACTGTGCAACCTTTAACGTTTACCAATAATCCTGTATATCGGTAGGATTCTTAGGGTTCACGTAGGTTTTTTTCCTCACTACATTAGTGTACCCCCAAATAAATTTGATGCGTAACATTCGGTAATTCTGTGGATGCTGGAAAGGTTAACAGAAATCCAAAGCATAAAAATGTACACGTAAAATACACTTTCAGGTACACCCATTAAATATATCACAGTCATCTACAAAAAGCAATTATGGCTATCATTGTGAATTAATCAAGCATTAAGGATCAAATATCAGTGTCTCACTGACTACGTTTAACTAGCTTACCGTAATATTGTGTACAGGGTGGTCTCAGAACATAGCCTGTTAAAACATGTGAACCGACCGGGGATGGGGTGATGAACTGTTGGATCAGAAATCCAAGGTTGTCGCTAAAGACTAAAAAGGATAAAAAAGAAACCTTTCGGTCGATATGTGGTCAATATTTTTTTCTCTCTCTCGCAAATCCCAGCGGTACATAGATTTTTAAATACTTATTAGATGTAATAGTAAAAATCCGAATTTTGACAAATATCTGAAATCATGACATTCCTGGACAAACCAAGGACGTATTTAAAAATAAAAACCAATTTTGGATATGAAAATTATTTGTCAATCATTAAAAATTTTGAGCAGAGAAGAAGGTTATCCAAATTAAGAATATCAGCTCACAAATTACAAATAGAAATAGGAAGGTACCAGGGTACTCTCCGGGAAAACCGAATCTGCTGCAGGTGCACTTCGGGTCAGGTAGAAGATGAGATCCATTATTTACTTCATTGTACTTGCCATGCAAACCATAGGGAAATTTTTACTACATATTTGACATCTGAGTGTCCACAGTTTTTCGACTGACAGAATACACGTATAAGTTAATCATGATGTATGACGTCTACTGATATTGTCAAATGAAGAAAAAACGAATGATTATGAAAATTTTGAAAAAGGAATGATTTATATGCAAATTTTGAAAAACGAAATCCATGCCCCATGCGCCTGTGGTTATATGCCTAAATGTCTGATTGTGTGATTTTCTAGTTCTGCTGTCAGTTGGGATGAGTATGTTGTTTGGGATAGCAATTAAAGCGTGTGTTATTTTATAAAACATGATCAATCTGGTTTTAAGACGGCGCTCAGCTAAAGTTGGCCAACCTAGAGTGTCCGAATCATTGAAGTGACACTGCTAGTATTATGGTAATTGTTTTGAACATAGCGAGCAGCTCGTCTTTGAACCATTTCTAGTTTGTTTATGTTGTCATGTGTATAAGGGTCCCAGATACTACAGCTGTATTCAAGCTTTGGCCTCACTAGTCAGGGGCGTAGCTAGCCTTTTTTGCAGTGCAAGCAACCTAGATACGATAACGTAACCCTCAGTCCGCTTTTGCTCCCAGCGAGGGTTACGATTCGGTCCCATTCAACGTAATGGAGCAGCGCCCGGAGTGATTCACACCGGGCGGTTTTTTGTCCTAATTCCGTTGAAGTGGTTGGAAAAATTAACGGGGGTGAAAGATATATATATTTAGATAAAGCTTGAAGTGTTGAGTAAACGCTGCATCAATCCATGGTAGACTTATATCCATTTGAAAATTTGAATGCATGAGATCTTCTTTCTGTCCGACATTTTGTTTACAAGTTGCTATTTCACGTGCACTTGCCTCGTTTTGGAGATATCCTTATTTGGATCGATTGCCGTACATATCGTAGTAAAAGTTTTCCATATTTGGGACTCAGATCCATATAAGGATAGGCTCCGCCCATCACGAGAGTGTCACGCCGGACAAGAAACAATTTTCGAATACGAAATCGATCGTGAAGGTAGAAACGGGTATTGTAACACTTATTTCGTATCACCATTACTTAAAAATTGTAGGGAATAATAAGTTATGACCACATATGCAAAAAGAAAGTTGAAATATTCACGGAACGAAAATTTTAATTTGCTCCATTACGTTGAATGGGACAGATTCGTAACCCTCGCTGGGAGCAAAAGCGGACTGAGGGTTACGTTATCGTATCTACAAGCAACCAAACCCAGAATATTTTTTTTTACTAGATGCAAAATGGTGCGTTCTGAGGTGTTTTCATGGGTAAATTGAATGCATAAGCAACACATTGATTTCATGATTTTGTTAGACAGAATTTACTTAGAAATTGCCCAAAATCTGTTCTTCGTGTTTTAGCAGACACAAACTTCTATTTGCTATAACACGAGGAAGCAGATACTGTGCCGCGAGAAGCGATTTTCTGTTTTTATCAGACGCGACTCCAAATCCATTATCATGTGGTCTATAAACGCATAGTACAAATAAACTTTCCAATACTGTTTTGGCGTGTCTGCAGGGTGATTGGCTCTGGTAGTCTGTCATGTTGTCATTCAACGCAGGAAAGGTCTCGTACAATGTACATGTATATATACCAGACTGAACGATGACGGATGTAACTCATACTAATGATACGGCCGTAACGTCATTTGAATAAAATTTGAAATGCCGTAATTTGTATGACATTGAATTTTATACAAATATATCCTGTTGGTGAGGGTTATTTGCGAAAAATACCGGTTGAGAGGAGAGGCAAATATCCCGAGCCGCTTTTGTTTAAACATATTTTATTGTCTTATAAATGTACAATTAGATTGGAAACAAGTTATATCAACTTAGTATATCCGCTCTATACAATAATGTTATATACATAAATAAGAAAATGACAGCAAGTTACATAATATAATAAATGTATACATGAATATATTTGATAAACAGAAGTAATGGGGAAAAAAAGGGGGGATAAGGGGATTGAGTGCAAATAAATGATAACATCCTGAGTACAGGGTATAATTTCGTATCATTCAAATCTATTAGAATGGTGTATATATTTTTGGACATTTCTAAACACTATTAAATTGTTTTCGTCAGTTAAATTATCAGAGCCAAATAATAAGTTTTCAATTGAGATAACTGTATATGGTGTAATACTCATAATTAATTGCATTCTTGCATTCGTATAAAGGGGACATTCTAATAAATAATGAATAGCATCTTCTAAAGGACATCCGCAGGCGCAGCTGGGGTCACTAACTATATTTGCTCTAAATAAATCTGCTCCCAGTGAACTACACTGATGTCTTAATCTAGTATGTATTATATTACATTTCCTACTTCCTAACAAATAGTACTTAGAAACCTTAAGTAAATTCGCCCTTAAAGTTTGCTTAAACTTTGAAGTAGTTTGTATAGATTTAAAATTCGGATCCAATGAATTCCATGAACGTATAGTAGACGGAAAAAACGATTTGGAAAATGTTTCTAAACGACATCTTGGTACCCTATATTGTAAAGAATTTCTCAGATTATAATTGTTAATTACTAAATATTCATTTAGACAGTCCTGTAAATATTCAGGAGCTATATTATTATGTATTTTAGGAAATAAAATAAGTTTTCGACGCCTCCGTCTACAACTTAAAGTCTCCCAACCGGTTTCGAAGTATAAAGATTCCTTGCTTGCAAATTTTGGCAACCCAGTAATTATCCTAGCGGCTTCAAATTGAAGCTGTTCCAACTTATCTGCATCCCTTGAACAACACCCATCCCATAACTCACATGCATACTCTAGTAATGGCAAAATATAAGTTACATATATTTTATTTAAATTATTCCTGTTTAATATGAACTTTAATTTTCTAAGGACAAATATTTGTTTAGTCGCTTTTTGGCATATATTATTTATATGTTCTGCCCACTTGCCATTACTAGATATGGTGACTCCTAAATGTTTATGATTGTCTACCTGATTTAAGCTTTCAGAATTAAATTTTAGATTTATTGGATTTATGTTTTGCCGAAATGAAATAACCATATATTCAGTTTTTTGGGGATTAAAGTCTACTAGCCATTGCTTTGCCCAATTATCTAAAACTTGAAGATCCAAGTTTAACCTGTCTTCAACTTCTAATGGATTAGTAGATGAGAATATTAAAGAGCTGTCATCAGCAAATAATCTAACAAGACTTTGAATATCATCTGCAATATCATTTATAAAAAGCAAAAATAGTAATGGACCCAGAACTGACCCCTGCGGAACGCCTGCTTTCAATGTTCCAAGCGAGGAAATTGAATTGTTTAATAAAACTTGTTGTTTCCTTTCTGAAATATAATCTTTGAGCCATTTTAATAATTTTCCGTTTATGCCATATGATTTTAATTTTTCTATTAAACCTTTATGCCAAAGACGGTCGAATGCTTTGGAAATATCACGGCAAAAGACCGCAACCGTAATTTGACCATTTTCTAAAGCTATGCAAATTTTATGATACAATTCAATTAACTGATGGGATGTAGAATGACCAGACACAAATCCAGATTGAAACTTATATAATAATTTATGTTCAAGCATATAATTGTAAATATATTTAAACACAATTCGCTCAAATACTTTCCCTACACAGCTTAAAAGAGCTATTGGTCTATAATTTGATGCAATAGATTTGTCTCCCTTTTTGAAAAGTGATAAAACATTCGCAATTTTCCAACATGATGGATACTTTGAAATTCTAAGTGAATGATTAAAAATATATTTCAAGGGTAAGTACACAGTGTCTGCAGTATTTTTTAACATTTGATGACTGATGAAATCTCCGCCTGATGCTTTACCAATTTCAAGTGATTTTAGTATATCTTTCACATCGTCATCATTTATGTCATCAACATCTAAAGAAAACGGTGTTCGTCGAGGTAAGTTTGGTGGATCTATATTATTTGCTGTTGAAGATATAGAGCAAAAATAATTATTTAATACGTTCGCTTTATCTGATTCATTAACAACTATATCGTTGGTAACAGGGTTTATTAAAGGAGGTATTACAGTGGAACGACAATTACCCATTACTTTTTTTACAAGTGACCAAAACGCTTTTGGGTTATTAGAATTTTCATCTAACAAGCCATTGGCATTTAAATAAAACTGTTCTTTAGCATGAATTATCATATTATTTACTTTATTCCTTCGTATTTTGTATATATTTCGATTATGTACAGTGGGAGAAGATTTTAATTTTCTATGTAAACGATCGCGAATTCTAATATGATGCCTAATTTCAGAATTAAACCAGGGTTTATCTGTTCTACGAATATTGACTACTTTGGTTGGAATGCATTCTTTTGCCATTTCTAAGTATTTATTTATAAAGAAATCCGCCATTTCATCTATATCGTTAACTAATGTAAAAAGGGATTCTTCCCAATTAAACTGCCTAATTAATTTATTGAATTTTTCAAAGTCTGCATTCTTATACATCCATATTGTTCGCTGGTACATTTTTTGTAGGTAATTTGGGATTTGAAGAGAAATTTTCGTTGCATTGTGGTCACTTTTTTCTCTACATACATCAATTACTTCAGAAAAAGTTACATTGCAATCAGCTGATATCAAAACGGGATCTAACAAAGTTCCATTACCTGTATTTTGATTAATACGTGTAGGTTCATGTATTACATTTTGAAGATAAAAAATATTTATTATATTACTCAAGGAATTATTATTTTCTACCAATAAATCAATATTCAGATCTCCCGTAATAATGACGTTTGTTGTATAATTAAATGCTTCCTCGATAGAATATTCGAAATTTTGCCAAAACGATTGGGTAGCCCCAGGGGAACGATATACCACGCATGATAAAACTTTATAATTTGGAAATTCGATTTCTACCCAAATCATTTCACTATTTTCAAATTCTAAATCATCTCTTCTTTTTACTTTTATTGTTTCAGTGATATAAACTAAAACTCCTCCACCAAAACAATTTCTATCTTTTCTTAATATATGTTCATGGTAACCTTGGACTTGTATATCTCTACTTAGTACTGTGTCATCTAGGTGACTTTCGGTTATGCATACTATGGACGAGCCAAGTGCTAATGCTTCAACATAGTCTAATTTATGACGAATACTTCTAATATTTAAATGGAAAATTGAAATTTCATTATCAAAGGGGCCTGGGTTTTCAGAAATATCATTTCCCAATAATATTAACATCAACAATATTAGCGTAAATGTAATATTTTTACAAAATTCCTTGAAAACAAATTTATAACAAACAACAGAAGACACCTGAATTATGTTGAATAAATACTTTAAAAAGATATCAAATAATGAACATGATTTAACATAAAATAACATTTTCTTCATTGGCATTGAATGACAATTATGATAAAAAACTCCAATCGAGATCCTGTATTGCATTAATTTATTACCCATTGTCCATTATCGTCATACAGTTATATACAGAAATAGGATCTCGAGTTGAAGGCTTTTCATTTGCATACAGACAAATATATATAATTTTGATATTCAATAACCCAACTATCTCAATAACAATACATGTATCACAATCTGCACTCAAAATTTGTAGAAAGAAGTAAATCAAAATAAGCAAAACAAGAAAAACATATATACATACATTGTTCATATTCATAGAAAACAGGCTTGTATAATTTGGACTCCCCCCCCCCCCCCCCCCCCAAAAAAAACCTCCAAAAGTACTCCAAATTATGCATAAATTTACTTTCAGACAAGAAAGAAAATTAACAAGATTGATATAAATAAAAACATCTTGAATAGAAATGGGAATAAAATAATATCATGTAATGTAATATTTCATCCGAGTTGTGCAACCGGCAAATCGAGTACACCTTTTGTTAATCACATGGAATGTCCTCGTGCGTTTACAGAATGAACTGTGGATTATAAGAAATAGCTATATTTACACCTTACCGAGTTGTTTATACTAGTGTGAATAGGCTTTTGAATAGGTGTATTTCGGTTAACGATGTTCTTAGATACTGAACATTACACGAATGTTTACAGTAGAACCATAAAAATAAAACAATGAACAAATTGGATTATGATTATCGTTAAATTTACGCAATACACAGAATTGTTTCAACTAATGTGAATAGTGACTTCAAATTGGTAAATTTCTATTCATGATGATTTTTCATCACCGGACATTACGACTGTTTACAATAACAGTAGGACCTAATAATAACCAATGATTTGTAAACAAAACAACAGATACATGTGTCCCTACACGTGGCGTTATGGGTGAGTACATTAGCGGCGAGGGACATTTGACTGTCCTCGAAACCGGTATTTTTCTCAAATAACCCTCACTAACAGGATATATTTGTTTAATTCCGCCGAATATTTAACAGCAAGTAAAACAGTGGCATGCAAGCAGGTTCAGAACTTCAGACCACCTCGATCATTTGATTTTCGACTGAGACTTAAAATCAATCTACGAAAACAGGAAAAATCTTTTCAAAGAAGTGACTAGAGTATGAATTCTGGAACAAATTCAAAAATAAAATAAATCACGGTTTTGCTTTAACATACAACACGCAATTTTTTTTTAATGCAAATGAATTTGAAATATATACATTTCAACGATTTCAAACATAACGGCTGACACTGTCGTCATTTTCTTTACTTTAGCGTTGGTTGAAAGAAGAAACCCGAGTAATTCGAATAACATCCGTGACGTCATAAACTATTTAAAGAAGGTATTTCGTCTCGAGCGAGATATTTTCCTATAGTACCAGGATATTTTTAGGCAAATATCCCGGCAATGATAGAAAAGCTGAAAAAACGAAGAATTGGTAAAAAAATACCCCTTTCATCAACCAATCAGAAGACAGCATTCTGATATAAGGTGGAATTATCACAAAAAGCCACAACGAGACTTTGTTTTCCACTTTTTTTTAAAATTTTTATTATTCCTTATTTATTTTATTTTTTTTGCTCTTTATTTTTTTTTTCAGCACGCCGATGTGCACGCAACTGCGTGTTGGCGTATAGGGAGCTACGCGCCTGCTAGTGCTTGGTATGCCCGAGATTTTACTTCAGGGTTTGATATTAGTAAATTTCTTTTTAAGTATCCGAGAGATTTATTTGTCCTCATCAATATACATGAGCTGTCAACTAGTAGTCAACGCTCTTCAGCTGACAATATTATCATTTTGCTTGAAATTGCCATGTGAGAATTCATGACCAGATATCAAAATATCAAGTTCTTGTCTGTTATTTTGTACTTCAAATTTCGCGGATCTTTATACTTGTTTGATTGGTTAAATAAGACACACCTATTTTGCCGTCAGAGTTAACATTTAATATGTCACATTTGATCGTTTTTAGTATTTTATCGTGGAGCATTTTTATTTGAATGCATACTACAATAAACTGTCCCATGTATCCTATAGATATAATATGTACATGTAGTTTGTATTCAATAATAATGAATAAGTTAAGGATAGCCTCCCCTTCCGCTTTGTCGAAAACATTGTAATTATCTCCCCTTTGTATACATAATACAGACATGGCTAGTGTCCTCAAAGTCATTAGTTCAAACGTTAAACCTTCCAATTTAAGGATAGTGACAAGTCATTTACCTGTAGTTAGTGTATGTAAAACTGTGAATGCATGTACTATTTTGATAAAAGAAAGTTTATAATGAATGTCCCAATACGTTTAATGAAGCAATCAAAAAGGGAGACAATGCATCATGATGGCTGCATATGTGACTATTCAAGGTCTCTCCTACAATCTTACTTACATACTCGTCTCTAGTTGAGAAATGTCTGTTTGTACATTTCAATTAACACAAGTATAAAAAAACATACTTTTTTAAAAGATTGCAAATAGTTCTTTTTTCATAGAAGATTAGTGTGACACAGTAATCAAACTATTTTGTATGCAACAATGTAACTTGTAAGACATTAGTGGTTTGCCTCCTGCCCAACCGTCTGTCACAAAGGTTTTTGCATTGATCTCGTCTACATTTTGATTGGAGATGCATACTTACTTATTACCATATGAAGATAGAAGGAGTTGCAGTAGTCTCCCTCTTATAATGCAACTCCTGCAATGATATAATGGTAATATAAGGCGGACAATTTAGTAGTATTTTACTATCTCAGTACATTTAAAATCTGGCCAGATAAAAGGGGTGACCTTATGAAAAGGGACTACTGTATTACCCCTTTTCACTTAGAATATTTCATAAAAAGTGTGTATGTTCAACTCGTACATTTTAAATGGGATTTCATCAAAACTTTGCATGCTTGCATATTACCATATGCAGATATGCTTATTGTTACAGCTATTTGTTATGGGTTTTTTTTAGGAGTTACATTGTATTACCCTTTTTGGGTTGGAATATTTCATCAACAAGTTTGTGTGCACAATTCATCTTAAATTTCAATTTGGAATTACAAGATTTCATTCTGAAAAGATGACAGAAAGGGGTGGGGAAAACATTAGTTTTTTTTTATGTCAAACATAACCTTAAAGTGTTTACTGATCACGTTTGTGATGCTAATTTCATGTGCCCCTAACACATGTTTTAGTTGTTGAAGTGACCTTTTCAAAATGGACTACATTTTACATGTAAATACTAATAGTAATGCTACCTTACCCCTTTTGGAAGCAACTAATCAACACACTTTAATATTATGATTATCATTGCTGAATATTGTCTATAAATCAAATACGGGAGCCGTCGTGATCGTATGGTAGTTGGATTTACAACTACCTATGCAATCAGTGCCTATCATCACTAACGCTGTGAGTTTGAATCCCGCTCAGGCTGGGTGTACTCTATACAACATTATGTGATGCAGTTTGTCAGTGACTTGCGGCAGGTCTGTGGTTTTCTTCGGGTACTCCGGTTTCCTCCACCAATAAAACTGACCGCTACGATATAAGTGAAATATTGTTGAAAGTGTTGTTAAACACCATAACACTAACCCTAACCCCTATAAATCAAATATGATGATCTGTTGCTAGGATATTATTCCTGGTCTTTGTTAGTCCACCTTATTATCAAAGCAAAAACAGATTTGAAATTCCTTAATATAAATTACTTGATGATGCAAATCGATCATTTCAGACGAGTGACATATATATATTGTCATATTCTGTATCAGATCAAAAGTAAAAACATTGAAATTTTAATTTGAAATGATTCCAAATGGCTTCTATGATAGGCATTACGACAACTTTTAAAATATTAATTTAACATTAGACAATCTATCTTTAGCTAGCAATTGTTTTTCTGGATTTTTCTTGATATTAAATTAATAAAAGTGTATCTATTAATAGGAATGTTTCATAAATTACGAATTCTAAAACAAACAGATGTACAGTCAAACCTGTCTTATGTGACCTTGCAAGGGAACAGTGGAATATGGTCACATAAGACAGGTGGTCGCTTAATACAGGTGTAATTGATATGAAATGCACTGTGAAGGGAAATAAAAATTAAGGTCACACAATACAAGTTATTGCTTAATAGAGGTGGTCACTAAGGCAGATTTGACTGTATACATTTTTATTTTGGCCAACTGTCTTTCTTGTTTATGTATAAATTTTAATATTTCCACCACTTGTTAAAAGTATTTTAATGAGGAGAAATAAAATGTTAAATAATTTTTTTAGGTATCACATAACTTCAGTACATCCACTAGAAAATGTAAAGCCAAGTTTTATAGAACAGCAGATGAAGCAATACAAGATATCACAGATGGATCTAAGCTACTGGTGGGAGGTTAGATATTGTAACAACTTCTGTTTTATTTCATGCTTTTCATGCCTATTGCCATATTCATGTAAGGCTTTTTCCTCTGTATGTGGTTGTTTATTGGTGTTGCAGTCCTCATGATGAGCACCTGTCCTCCGGCCCAAGACCCGTAAAAATTTGTTCGGACCAGTATATATCTTTCAGTTTTTATTTAAAATATGTAAAAATGAATTCAAGAATTTGATTAGGACCAGTAAATTCAAATTTTCATTTCGAGGTCTGGTGTCGAATGCTATTATCCAGTGCATGCCAAATTCATTGGACCATTATATATTTCCGGTAAAAAAAAACATCGGCATCGATCTGATAAAAATCCATTGAAATACATTCCTGGTGCAAGGACGAAAATGTTCAACTCTCTTGATACCATATGTAAATGGTTGCAACATATCACGGATTGCAAAATTTTACAAGTTACAAGATATCCTTTAACGTGCCTCAATTAATGGTTGACAATGGTACATTAGTAGTGTTTTTCAACTTGTATGTTTACAAAAATTAAAATGATCAACATGTTTGTTACAGAAATTGACAAGGTTATTGTTTAATAGTAATTATGGACAGTAATGACTATATAAGATAAATTGAAAAAAGCACGAACAGCTGTGTAATGTGTCAATGTATAAAATAGCATACACTACAGGAACATATATGATAGCAAATTTAGTATTGGGCACACACACTCCTCAGCATGAGACTATTCCTGTTAAGCCAGTTATAGTAAAATCAGTAGTCTGAGTGTTGAATAAAAGAGGGAAAAAACAATACTGTATGAGGAGTGCAAATAATAATAAAAGCATAGATATCAAACTTAGTGTGGATGATGTGCCTCCAGAACAACCCCCATCAGGCATGCTCAAATCCAAATAATTGAAAAGTCTTTGAAATACCCCTTTTTAAGTGAATAAGATGAAATGGAGAAAATACAGTCAAATTCAGATTATTTTCTGATGTCTACTTTTTACCCTGAAACCACAGACACAGAGCTAAGAACTAGGTATGATCAGACTTGTGTTTGACTAATAATGAAATAGGACTAATATCAATTTTCAGGGATAAATACAGAGGTTTATCAAGGTGTTTTGGGAATGGTACTTTTGATACCATTTTGGGAAATATTTAATCAACAAATTGGCCATTTAGGAATCAAAATAAGGGGGTAAGAATGAACATTTTGGGAATTTTGCAAGATATTAGAATATTTTTCATTGGGAAAGGTTAGAAAATCCCTGAAATAAATCATTTAAGAAAAATGCAATTTAAAACGAACTCTCTTTCAAAGTTATATATGATGATTCCACTCTCCTTAACAATATTGCTTCAACAGGAATTGACTCAAATGTATTCTTCTGAATTCTATAATATTTATCAGGATATTGGATACTACGGGAAAATCTTCATAAATTTTCCTCTCAGAATCTATGTAACAGATTGAACTCAAACTGAATATTAATGATAATTAAATAATTAGCATATAATTTACAGCTAGAAAACCTCTAATTATTTTCTATAAAAATGTCAATTATATATATACACGCTGAAAGAAGAAAAATAGTAGAATATGGGGATCTTAGTAAATATTGCAGGGCTCACCACACTTGGTATAAACAGGGTGACATTACTACTCTTGTAGTTGACTTTGTGAGCCATGATAATATATGATGTTTTAGTAAATGATTGTGTAACTAAACTAACTATGATTATTTATTTACAATCATGCTGTTGTAGTTATATGTGAGGGTAAACATTGTACTTACATTTGGAAAACACTTACATGACTGTATCATTTCACTAAGAGGGGAGGTTTAGTCCCTTAAAACTACTTTAACTTTGCAATTTTTTATTGAATTGTCTGTGTCTGTACCAAACCAGGAGAATGAGGAATTGTCATGATCATGTAAATGTGTGTTAAAAGTATCAGTTTTGCCTCTGTTTCTTAGATTTTCCAGTGGGATATTGGAAGTGATAGATGGTATTGTATATTTTTCTTTTCTTTTTATTTTCTCTATGGTCGTAAGATTCTTGTGTATTTCTGAAATTATTTGATATCTAGTATTTTATTTATGAATGCCACAATATAACTGAAATATTGTTCAAAGTGGCATTAAACACCATAACCCCCATTTATTTATAATGCAGGAGTTTTAAAGACTAATAAAGATCTAATATTACAGGATTTGGATTATGTGGTATACCAGAAAACCTGATTTCAGCATTATTGAAGACCAAAGTCAAAGATCTTACAATAGTCAGTAATAATGCTGGGGTGGATAACTTTGGCCTTGGATTATTACTACAACAAAAACAGGTGTGAAAACTAACACAAATACAGTGAAACATGTCTTAACCAAACTTTGAATAAAATTCCAATCCTGTATAAACCGAACTTTAGATAAAGTTCCCATCCTGTATGCACCAAACTTTATGTAAAGTTCCCATCCTGTATGCACCAAGCTTTAGGTAAAGTTCCCATCCTGTATGCACCAAACTTTAGGTAAAGTTCCCATCCTGTATGCACCAAACTTTAGGTAAAGTTCCCATCCTGTATGCACCAAACTTTAGGTAAAGTTCCAATGTAGGAAATCTTTATTATAATAACCTGTATAAACTGAACACCTGTCTATTCGGAACACACAAGTTGGTCTCAAGGAGGTTCTGATTAGACATGTTTCACTGTATATAATGCAAACACAAAAAATGTGATTTTCAAAATAATAAATTCAAGATTTTTGTCAAATTAAGATTTAAAGAACTTGAAGATAAAGGAAATAAAATATCGTCAAGATTATTTACTTATAAATGTTACTGAAAATTATATATAGAGTATGAAAACAAAATGAGCCACTCCTAACTCACTAAAACTTCACAAAACAAAGAAAAGACAACAAAAGACTTTTTTTTTAGCTCACCTGGCCAAAGGCCATGTGAGCTTTTGCCATCACTTGGCGTCCATCGTCGTCATTGTCCGTCCGTCCGTCGTAAACTTTCACATTTAAATCTTCTCCTCTGAAACCCCTGAACCAAACCAAACCAGGGTTTTTCTGTGAAATTTTTCTTTCAGCCGATTTATACCGATTATGCAAATTAGGCATATTTTGATAAAAGATCACATTTAAATCTTTTCCTTTGAAACCGCTGAACCGAATTACACCAAACCTGGCAGGGATGGTCCTTGGGTGGGTCCCTTTCAATGTTGTGTCCAACAGCCCCGCCCTTCATTCAAAATGGCTGCTGTTACTAAAAATAGAAATTTCTTTAGTTGTCAATTTCTGCTTTATTACAAATCAAAATGAACTCAAATTTTAACTGCAGCTACATGGCAATGAGTAGTTTAACATATATTCTGGGTTTTTCTGTGAGATTATTTCAGCCAGTTTATTCCATTTAGGAATATTATGAGATAAAAAATCACATCAAAATCTTTTTCTCAGAAATATGAGTTGAAATGATCTTTGGGTGGCCCAATTTCAAAATTATGTGTAACACCCCCATTTTCTATCAACTTTAGATGTCAAATTGAAAACCAGGTGAGCGATTACAGGCTCCTGGGAGCCTCTAGATTACAGAAGTTTTAGCTTTAAGGGACAATACAGACAAGTATTAAATAAAATTATACTTGTTTTTCTTTAACAATATTTTGTCGCAATGTATTAAATATGTTTAAAAAAAAATTTAGTTTGATTTTATGTTCTAGATTAAAAGAATGATCTCATCCTATGTAGGAGAAAATGCAGAATTTGAACGGCAGTATCTGTCTGGTGAATTAGAAGTGGAGTTAACTCCTCAGGTATTTGATGTTATAAGTTACGGACAATAAATGTTTGGCACATCCTTCAACCTCACCATGTGTGGGAATAGAGTTGACCTTTAGTGATTTTGTAGGTAGATATGAATCCAACTATTATGTGATCACAGGCTGATTCACAGCCACTATTATGGGATACCCAAATAATTTGATTAATTTTATACCCATGTTAATTTTCTCAAGTATATAACAAGAAGAGAAACTTAAAAATGATTTCTTCTACAGTGTCAGTTTGTATAATAATGTGTACAATTATGTACTACTTTCTTCACTCATGAACAAGACTATTGAGGAAGAAAATTGATCACTGACTTTGATTGGTGAGTATTGTACTTTATCAGCCAATGCAATTGTTGTAAAATGACTATTTTATATAGTTTTCATTAGTATTACAATATATAATTTTGAGGACAAAAATGATAGATTTTTTTTAAATAAATATTTTTTTCCAATGCAGGGTACACTTGCAGAGAGAATTCGTGCTGGTGGTGCAGGTGTTCCTGCATTCTTCACACCAACTGGTTATGGAACTTTGATTCAGAAAGGTGGAGCTCCAATTAAATACAATCCAGACAAATCTATTGGTATTGCTAGTCAACCAAGGGAGGTAAGTCATGTCACTTCTGTTGGTACAAGGGAAATTTCATTACCTAAAGTGGTTTGTGTCCAAGGTATTTGTAATGACTAAGATATTTTCAAATGATATTTGTCAATAGCTGTACAGAAAGATCTGATTATACCCATTATACTGATAAGGTTTTGTTGATGCATATTATAGTTGGGCAGAAAAAAATACATAACTTTTTTAGCCAGAGATTTTATGGCCTGCATATGATAGTAAAGAGGTATATATAGTTTTCAGTTTGTTCATTGGTTTGTTTGTTCGTCTGTCCTGCTTCACTTTGTGAATGAAACTCCTCTGAGTACATTGGTCCGATAGCTTTCAAATATGATAAGATGATTGGTCATGGTGTGTAGTTGATCAAATTATCCCGTCATTTTCATTCAACGATTTTTGTAGGAGTTATGGGACTTTAACATTTTCATGCAATTTTAATATAGTTATACTTTGTGAACACAACTCCCCTGAGGTTGTTGGTCTGATAGCAATCATATATGATTCGATGATGCGTTATGATGTGCAGTCGACCATATTATTTAGTGGGGCATTTGATTTGATGATTTTTGGAGTTATTGGACTTTTTCTACATGTGAACACAACTCCTCTTAGATTTTTGGTCCAAAGCATTTTCAACGTAGACTTTGTGAATGCAACTCGTCTGAGATTGTTGGTCCGATAGCTTTCAGATTTGATCGAGTGATTGGTCATGATGTATAGTTGATCATATTATCCAGCCATTTTGAATCGAAAATTTTTGTAGTAGTCATGAGACTTTTAACCTTTTCATGCATTTTCAATATAGTTATACCTGTGAATGGAACCCCTTTGAGTCATTGGTTTGATAGCTTTCATATATGCTACAATGATTGATCATGATATGTAGTCAACCATATTATTTGGCATGGCAGTGTCCTTTGGACACAGTAAATTTTTGTCAAAAATTTAGTGCAATTACGATATAGTTTTGGGGCTGGATAATCGTTTCTTATAGACATTGTTATGGTGTGAATAAACTGTTTATTAGAAGACAGTTGTACTATTAAAACAGATCCATTTAGAATATGTGGGGGCAGGGCATTCTTTCATGATAAAATTGCCTTGTTTTGATTAGATTATGTCCTTGTCCTGCACAGTTCTGAAATCTGCAGGACCCACTGATTTTTTGCAGGACATTTTTTTTTCAGTGAACAAGCTCAAACAAATAGTTTTAACTATAAAGATTTATTAAAATTCTGTTTTAAATTACCACTATATGGTTTACAATGGGCAATGCATAGTGTGCAAGTCTTCTTGAACCTTTTTGTTTTGTCGTAACTTAGCCATGAAACATCCATGAAACATCCATGACACAATTTGCCATTAATTGACTGAACAGGCCTTTTCTCTTTTTCATTTTCTTTCCATTTCTCTGAATCATGATCTGGTACAGTTCATTGGGCCATTAAACTTCCAGATAAGTTCCCAGGCTTAAGCTTATAAAATAAGCAACAGTATACCAAAGTTAAATATCATTGGACTAATACTTATGTTTTTAAGAATGTGCTATGCGATTTTTTAAACATTGGTCACAAATGTCTTATGACCATCTAGTTGAAACTATATCAACGTAAAAGAATATTTTAAAACCAGAATTTCATTAGTTATATTAACAAGAATTGGTTAAAACCCAAACAGCAAAAAAATTGATAAAATAACTTGTCAGACAACAGGACCTTGAGGAACGATTCTTATGTCCGACATGATGAAATGATGTCCAGTCAGACCAGAAGGTTCGACAAATTTAAAAAACTCTGCTAAGCAAAACAAATGAGTCAATATATTATTAAGGAGATGTTTCATATACAGCTTTATTCTGATTAAGATTAAGGATTTCTTTATGGGCTGATAAAATTTCCTTGCTTTGGATTATTCCACCTCTAGTATAGATAAAGAACAGAATGTTAAGCTAAAATTTGGCACTCGACTGACACAATTTGATTAAAATAATAATGAAAAATGTACATTTTCTTGATAAAATGACTCTTTTGGCTTTTAGAAAATATTATAATGCTGTACAAACTTAGTAAAATAGCTATAAGTTATCAAACACTACATAACCAAGACTGTTTTATGTACATAGTATATACCGGTCTGATCTCACAAAGTATTTATCATTTAAAGGTGACTTTAATATTTTTTGAAGTAACTTTGAAGAGTTTTAAAAGTGTACAGTACTTATTTTCTTCATAAACTTGCTTTATCTTATTTACGACTGGCTAGATTCACCCTGATTGTAAGGGTTATTTTTCCTACACAAGAAACCTTGAACAATAAGTGATTTTGGATTTTTTTTTATCATACAATGGAGTGAAATTAATAGTTACCATATTTGGAAAACATTTTTTTTTTTCAGGGAAACAGTAATATTGTGTTGATCAATAAAAGTTGTTTACAATATTATTTACATTGACTATAATATTAATTATGATAGCATAATATTAGAAATGATCATTAATATCATGTATTATTAGTTATACATGTACATACAAATCACAGCTCATTCATCAAATATAACAGGTTGTGCAAAATACACAGAATAACAAATTACTGTATATATTGTTATCTAGTTTGCAAGTTGTATGCACCGGTAATGCAAATAGAATAAGACATGGTTCATAATCTGTATTTTGTTATGCCAATAAAATGTTGTTCTAGGAAATGTATGCATTGTTTTTATTTAAGAATGGTAAGAATAGAATGAATAACCAAACATATCATTATATAAGTAGACAGATTACTTATTAAAGTTGAAGTGCTTTCACTTGCATGGTCATAATGTTTTCTAAAATATGGTGATATAGCATTTAAATGAGGACTTCAAATGGATCAATTTCTTTTTTTTTCTCTGAACTTCGTTTTCATTTGGCATTACTAATTTTATAGCTCACATGTCACGAAGGGTCATGTGAGCTATTACAATTAAATGGCATCAGGCATGTGTCATTCATCATTAGCATTTCTTATAAAAATCTTCTCTGAAACCACTTAACTAAATTTAACCAAACCTGGCTGGGATATTCTTTGGGTTGTTCCCTGTCTAGTTTGTATCCAGCATCTGAGATGGCCACTGTTACTAAAAATAGATTTATTTTTTTTTTTCCATTACTACTTTGTTTTAAGTTATAATGTGCTCAAATTTGAACTGTAGCTGTATGAAGTCACATGAAAGTGTTCTTTTCAGAATTTCTTCATCCAAATTGGGCTGGGATGACTGTAACTACATGTACTAAAATAGAAATTTAATAGATTGTCCTTTATTGCTTAATTTTTTAAGTCAATTTAAAGTTGGAAACAGCTGAAATTTGAATTTTTACATATGTTTTTACTTTTTCTATTAAATTCAGAAGTGAAATTGAAAATAAGAAGAATGATTGCATGCTCCTGGTAGCCTCTGGTTTCTTATACATGCTGGAAAATAAAAAGTGAGAAATGTATTAGATTTTCAATGCCTGAATGTCAAATGTCTAGATTTTTGGCAGGTAAACAAATTTCATGTGAAAGTAAAATTCTAATATACGATTTGTCTTCAATATTATGATTAAATGAAGATTGCAGAAAAGATATTATTTGACACAAAGGAAAAAAGTGGCAAAATTTATATTTCTTTATAAAACAACAATAAATGCATGTCCACAAAATTGAGTGACAAACAAATTTGACTTTTATTTTCGTCCTATGATGTAAGAATTGTGATCAAAAGGAATTCTCAACCATAAAGAAAACTACATTTTCATTGCCAAGAGGTGCTTGAGGTAAGAGATTGTTTATTTGGTTCTACCTGACTTGAGAGTAGTACATACATGATTACAGTGAATCACCTGAGTTAACATAAACTATTTATCTTGACAATCTTTAATATGTATCTGATCTCGTTATGTCTACCTGTATAGGAATTATTTAAAAAAATCATCAATTAAAATTACTTGTAAAAAAAAAAAAAAACCTGTAGGACACTACATGTTTAAACTACATGTCATAAACAAAATAAGAATGTAATTATTAAAAATAGATGTCCAAACAACATTAACAAAAAGGAAGGAATTATTATTTACAACCCTTGTGTTGGCCCCAAGATATTTACATTAAGTATACTGTACTTGTAGTATTGTAATGTGATTAAGGGTGTTTCTGTGGGAAACTTATTGTATTGTTTTGTTGATATTTAATTCTTGTTGACAAATTGTATTTTGTATTGTATATAGTAATGTGAAATAATACATTTTAATTAACAGTTTTAACTTATAATCCATCTGGCTGGCATTTTAAATTCAAAATGATATTTTATGTACTTGAAGGAACTATTCAAAATACTAACATGTCATGAACTTTTAAAATAATCTCATATTTTAAGATTTTGAGGATTTACGTGTTAATGAAATTACCAATTGCACTAATTGTCTAAATATAAAATAAATTATATCCGTTAAAAAATTGTTTGTGCATAATTGATAATACTGTTAATCAATTAGAAATTTTTTGTCAAATTATCTTTTAATCTCTGACACGTCCCCTAGACGTGGCCCTATTATTAAGTATAAACTTGAGTCATTGGACTGTAACCACACTGTCAGTACAAGTTGTACATTGATCAACCTAGTCATTTCTATTTTCGTTTTTTTAATATAATTTTTGTGATATTGATCAGAAACAGGAAAAAACTTAAGAAAACTTTGATAAAGTTGAGGATATCAATAATAGCAACAGGTGTTAGTTATAACTGATGTGATTGGTTTTTTTACCTGAGCTGTCAGGTAATACAAACGATTTTTTTCCCTCCATGTGATTCACTGCAGGCTTACATTTACTCTACGGTTAGAGATACAGAGAATAAAGATACTGAGAATTTGTGCACCCGTTTTGCATGTTAGTTTGACATTAAGAGCGGGGGAAAAAATCTACATAAAGACGGATAATAAATTTGACTTGGAAGTGATTGTGAATAGTTTATTGTTATGTAAATGAGAATGTTGAAAAATTAATGTCAGTTTAAAAATCTTTTAGCGGTTCAGACATTTTATTACATTAGTGTCTTCAGGATATAGTTGATCAACAACATGGTGAAGGATAGATTGCAAGAATTTCGGGAAAAGAGGGAGGATTATGAAAAACAGAGTAATAAAAAAAAGAAGAAAGAGAAAGATGAAGACAATGGTGATATGAACGTTTTTATTGACAAAGTAAATCTGGTTGAAAATCAGTTGGCAGAATTAAAGAAGGATGTCGTTCAAATTAAAAAGACACAAAGCAATCTGTATTGCTCTCCCTTTGTTACAACTGCTAACTTACATGATATGGAGGGCAAAGCGGACCAAATTATTTCTAATTCTAGTAGAATTAGAAAAGACATTCAAATGATCGCAGCTGCAAACTTTCCTAAATCTCAAAAAGATTCATTACTTAATGCAAGTACTCAAGAGAGAGTTCACCATTCACAGGTTGAAAGACTAACGCACGAATTGAGAGAAACTATGGACGAATTTCGGACGAGTCAAGCCGATTATGTAGAGAAAACACGAGCAAGATTTCGTAGGCAGATGGAAATTGTAAAAGACAGTGGTGAAATAAATGGAAATGAACAAGGTGATAATTTTCAAAATCAAGCGTTATTTACTGGGAATATTATATTAGAAATGCAGCAAGCTAAGGGGGAATTACAACAAATAGAAGAACGAGAACAGGAATTACAACATTTAGAAAGTCAAATTCACGAGGTCAACAAATTATTTAAAGAAATGCATGTATTAGTGGGAGAACAAGGTGAAATGGTTGATAATATTGAAAAATATATAGAAGAAGCTGTTGACGATGTTGAAAAGGGTAATAAACAATTAACTGAAGCAGAAGTAAATCAAAAGAAAGCAAGAAAAAAGAGAATATGTTGTGGTGTTATCTTAGCAGTTTTTTTAATAATAATCATCGTCATAGTTGTAATGGTGATCATGCAAAATACTAAATAGTGTGAATGTTATACTTGTGGTAGATGTGTTAAATGGTGGTTGTTTGTGCAAATATTCTTGTTAATATGTGCAAAATACTTAGATAGTTATGCAAATGTTCTTATAAGATGTGCAAAATGATTAAATAGTTGTGCAAATGTTCTTATAAGATGTGCAAAATGATTAAATAATTCATGTGCAAATGTTCTTATAAGATGTGCAAAATGCTGATTGTTTGTGCAAGTGTTCTTTTAAGATGTGCAAAATGCATAAATAGTTGTGCAAATGTTCTTATAAGATGTGCAAAATGATTAAATAGTTCATGTACAAAATGTTCTTATAAGATGTGCAAAATACTGATTGTTTGTGCAAGTGTTCTTTTAAGATGTGCAAAATGCATAAATAGTTGTGCAAATGTTCTTATAAGATGTGCAAAATGATTAAATAGTTGGACAAATGTTCTTATAAGATGTGCAAAATGATTAAATAGTTGGACAAATGTTCTTATAAGATGTGCAAAATGCTGATTGTGTGTGAAAATGTTCTTTTAAGATGTGCAAAATGCATAAATAGTTGTGCAAATGTTCTTATGAAATGTGCAAAATGATTAGATAGTTGTGCAAGTGTTCTTATAAGATAAGCAAAATGCATAAATAGTTGTGCAAATGTTCTTATAAGATGTGCAAAATGATTAAATAGTTGGACAAATGTTCTTATAAGATGTGCAAAATGCTGATTGTGTGTGAAAATGTTCTTTTAAGATGTGCAAAATGCATAAATAGTTGTGCAAATGTTCTTATGAAATGTGCAAAATGATTAGATAGTTGTGCAAGTGTTCTTATAAGATGTGCAAAATGCTGATTGTTTGTGCAAATGTTCTTATAAGATGTGCAAAATGCTAAAATAGTTGTACAAATGTTCTTATCAAAATGTGCAAAATACTAAACTGTTGTGTAAAAATATTGAACAATATGCAAATGGGGAATATATGTGAGAAATATTCATTGCTTATTGTGTGTGTAAATATAGTGGACAGTTGTACAAGTATTGGAAAATGTGTGAAATACTGAACAGATGAATAAAATGTGTCACAAATGTGCATAATACTCAATAATAAGTGTTCAAACTTTTGTGAAAATTTTGAAAACCTCGCTGTATACAGTTGCATTAAAAATTTCAATCATTAATTTGTTTATAACTTACTTAATGACCAAGAAATAGTTTGTACAAATATATACGTCCCATATAAATATAAAGTTAGATTAGTTTATTGTTTATTGTACTATTGTTGAAAACGTTTGTCTTCTTCCTAACAACCTTTCATTAAAACTTCCTTTGTTTACAATTCACCTTTTAATGATGGAAAAGTAGACACAGGTCCGCTTCAAGATTTTTCCAATTAAAATTGTCACTGAATTCTAGAAATTAATTCAAACTTTGAATGTATTTGACCTTTTATTTGGTAGTATTTGTAAAGTTATTTACTTAAAGTAATTTCATTGTGTCAGTTAACCTTTAATAACTATCCCTTAAGGAAACTTTTTTCTATTTACCCGTTAAACATGGTTTAATTAGAAGAAAGTTTAAGAAATGATTCATGGGAGCCATAGTTTATAAGAAATTTTAACATGGGAACATTATTTTCGTAATATTTTTATCATGAGCGACAGATTATGGTTATCTCCGGGCACTCTGGTTAACTCCATTAATAAAACTGATTGGCACCATATAACTGAAATATTGTTGAAAATGGCGTTAAACACCATAACCCTAACACTTTATCCTTAGCAATAGTGTGAGATAAGATGGAACAAAAATAATGTTCCCTACATTAAAACGTTGTACAAACTATGGCTTCCATGAATTAGTTTGATTCTAATAGGAAACATTTTAAAGGAAAGGCAGTATGAGCAATTCTTCCCATAACAAAAAATTCACAAATCTTCATATTTTACAGTTATTTTTTCAATATAGACAGATACCCAGAGTTAAAATTAAGTTATTGACATTCTCCAATTTAATGACAATTAGATTTTAGCAAATTAAACAAGTAAATTGTTCACAAAATAAAACAATAAACAACATGTATCATGGTTTATATGGCCAACGAATGACGTCAACAACAATTCAACAACAATGATTGACAGTATAACCCACCACATCTTTTCAAACGAAAAATCATGAATGATGACAAAATTCTAGTTCCTGGCTTGGGACAGGCAGGCAAATGTGGCAGGATTAAACATGTTAATGGCATCACTACTGGAACCCTCCATTCATGATTTGTAAATGTTAATGGAATCACTACTGGAGTCCTCCATTCATGATTTGTAAATTTCAGCAGCCAAGCAAAATGAACAAAAGACTACACCTCATAGAAATATTAACAACTTAAACATGGAAACAAAATTAAAAATATACAGTGAAAACTGTCTAAACAGAACCTCCTTGGGGTCAACTTTGTTTTCAGAATAGACAGGTGTTTGGTTTATACAGATTCAATTTTCTACTTTGGGACTATTTATTTATTTAAAATTAAGTTTAGACAGGTTCCACTGTAAATGGTTTTTTAACACTTTTCCTATGCGTAATTTGTAATTATGATAGGAAGTCCACTTAACAGTTGTCAAGTTGTCAAAGCTTATAATCCTTCTTAAAAAAAAGGCATAACAAAGGATTTGTGTAGAAATACACTAATGTATTACTCTTTGACTAATATATACAATAAATTTCCCAATAAATGTAATTTATGCAAAACGTCATTGTCCATACTTTACAGAGACTTGTTGACACAAGAAAATTTTATAAGGATTTTTATTCAAAATTTTGGAGAATTAGTGTTCAGAATTTTGAACGAATTAGAGGGATTTGGTTTCCAGTTATTATGCAAAATGACTTTGGAGGAAAAGTGTTTTTTTTTAAGTTATTTTTTATATACATAGTGCTACTACTTATTGTGGTGCAAACCAAAGACTTTTAAAATTTGTATTTGTTGCTTCTCCACTAAGCATGCAGCATTAAGGAGAAAGAGCAAAGATGGGTTGACTCAGAATCAGGATAATGTGTCTTAGTGGGGCAACATGTCTATCCACAGACAGTTGGTTCAGTGAGGTAGCACTATATAAAAATTCAACTAAGTGTGTTGGTCTAGAACCCTCATCATCATCTCATTGAAAATTATCTTGCTCTCGCCATGATATAGCTGAATAATTGCTGAGTTGGAGTTAAACAGCAATCACTCACTCGTCACTTTGTGTTCATCATCGTCTGCATTTTTAGCTTGTCACAATTTAATGCTTTTCTCTGAATTCAAATGAACAAATGGAAACAAATCTGTCAGAAATTTTACTTCTGTGGTCTCAACATTTTATATGATTTTCATTGAATACAAAATCAACATGGCTGCTACGTCTATTATGCTCTCTACTAGACTGAAATTTCAAAAATAACCTTTTCAGAAACCACATTTGTAATAGAATTTATGCATAATAGGAATGCTCCTTACATGACCCTTTATAAAGTTTGTGTTTTTACTTTGTCAATCAGATATTTAAGGTGACTGCTCAGGACAAAGATATTTTAAAATTATTTGTCCCTGAAACCACTGAACCATTTGAAAGCAAACTTTTATGGAATGTGCCTTGAATGGTTATTTTGAAATTTCTGGTTTTTGAGGTTGAACAGAAATAAAAAATTACCGCCACCACTGAACAAAGTTTTATATAGGATCCTATGGGAAAATGAAAAAAAAGTTTACCAGAAACTAGAAATTTGATTGAACCCAAACCATGTACATGAATATTCATTAGATGGTACATAACAAAATTTTTAATATTTGTGTGGGTTGTGGATTGGAAATCAGAGATGACACTCTACCACAGTAAAATTTTATATTGGACCCAAACCATTAAACCATTTGGCTGGAAATGTGGCTGGCATATTGATAGGATGGTTCTTTACCATATCTTTTTTCTGTTGATAGGAATTTGATGGTGACCACCACTGCAGGACAAATTTAAAAATAGCATAGGACTCAATGTGAAAGGGATAAAACAATTTTTCCAGAAACTTAAGAAACCAAATTTGACATGAATAATGGCTAGTTCCTTATAAAATTTGCTCTTTTGTGTTATTAATCAGAAATCCAAGGTGACTGCCACTGCAGGACAAATTTGATATTGAACTCCCTGGAGAAAATGTTTAAAAAATGTTTTTTTTTTATCTTAAACCTTTAAACCGTTGGACAACAAAATTGACTATAATCTTAATTTGATGGTCCTTTTAATTTTTTAGTTCACCTGGACCAAAGGTCCAGGTGAACTATTGCCATCACTTGGCGTCCGTCGTCTGTCGTCTGTAAACTTTTCACATTTCAAGCTTCTTCTCCGAAACCACTTGGCCGATTGGAACCGAACTTAGCAGGAATGTTCCTTGGATGGTCCTCTACAAAGTTACTGTTTTTCGTTCCAGTCGGATATTCAATATGGCTGCCAGGGCCAATAATATGCTCTGATTGGCTGAAATTTCAAAGATCTTCTTCTCTGAAACTAATGAACTGACTGAACCCAAACTGTAAAGGAATGATCATTGGAATGTCCTTTACCAAGTTACTGTTTTTTATGCCGATCGGAAATCCAAGATGGCCGCCATCGCAGGACATAGATTAACATTGGACCCTATGGGAAAATGTTCAAATGCCTTCGTCTCAGAAACTACAAATATGATTAAAGCCAAACTGTACATGAATGTTCATTGGATGGTCCTCTACAATCTTAAGGTTTTTTGTTCCGATATGAAATTCAAAATGGCGGCTACGGCAGGACTTAGTTTAACATTGGACCCTATGGGAAAAATGTTTCAAAACGCTTCTTCTCTGAAACCACTTGGATAATTGAAACCAAACTGCCTAGGAATGATCATTGGAAGGTCCTCTACAAATTTTATGTTTTTTATGCCGATCGGAAATCCAAGATGGCCGCTACCGCAATACATAGATTAACATTGGACCCTATGGGAAAATGTTCAAATGCCTTCTTCTCAGAAACTACAAATATGATTAAAGCCAAACTGTACATGAATGTTCATTGGATGGTCCTCTACAATCTTAAGGTTTTTTGTTCCGATATGAAATTCAAAATGGCGGCTACGGCAGGACTTAGTTTAACATTGGACCCTATGGGAAAAATGTTTCAAAATGCTTTTTCTCTGAAACCACTTGGACAGTTGAAACCAAGCTGCCCAGGAATGATCATTGGAAGGTCCTCTACAAATTTTCTGTTTTTTATGCCGGTCGGAAATCCAAGATGGCCGCCACCGCAGGACATAGATTAACATTGGACCCTATGGGAAAATATTCAAATGCCTTCTACTCAGAAACTACAAATATGATTAAAGCCAAACTGTACATGAATGTTCATTAGATGGTCCTCTACAAACTTTACGTTTTTTGTTCTGGTATGAAATTCAAAATGGCGGCTACGGCAGGACTTAGTTTAACATTGGACCCTATGGGAAAAATGTTTCAAAACGCTTCTTCTCTGAAACCACTTGGATAATTGAAACCAAACTGCCCAGGAATGATCATTGGAAGGTCCTCTACAAAGTTTCTGTTTTTTTATGCCGATCGGAAATTCAAGATGGCCGCCACCGCAGGACATAGATTAACATTGGACCCTATGGGAAAAATGTTTCAAAACGCTTCTTCTCTGAAACCACTTGGATAATTGAAACCAAACTGCCTAGGAATGATCATTGGAAGGTCCTCTACAAATTTTATGTTTTTTATGCCGATCGGAAATCCAAGATGGCCGCCACCGCAATACATAGATTAACATTGGACCCTATGGGAAAATGTTCAAATGCCTTCTTCTCAGAAACTACAAATATTATTAAAGCCAAACTGTACATGAATGTTCATTGGATGGTCCTCTACTACAAACTTTACGTTTTTTGTTCCGATAAGAAATTCAAAATGGCGGCTACGGCAGGACTTAGTTTAACATTGGACCCTATGGGAAAAATGTTTCAAAACGCTTCTTCTCTGAAACCACTTGGATAATTGAAACCAAACTGCCCAGGAATGATCATTGGAAGGTCCTCTACAAAGTTTCTGTTTTTTTATGCCGATCGGAAATTCAAGATGGCCACCACCGCAGGACATAGATTAACATTGGACCCTATGGGAAAATGTTCAAATGCCTTCTTCTCAGAAACTACAAATATGATTAAAGCCAAACTGTACATGAATGTTCATTGGATGGTCCTCTACAAACAATACGTTTTTTGTTCCGATATGAAATTCAAAATGGCGGCTACGGCAGGACTTAGTTTAACATTGGACCCTATGGGAAAAATGTTTCAAAATGCTTCTTCTCTGAAACCACTTGGACAGTTGAAACCAAACTGCCCAGGAATGATCATTGGAAGGTCCTCTACAAAGTTTCTGTTTTTTATGCCGGTCGGAAATCCAAGATGGCCACCACCGCAGGACATAGATTAACATTGGACCCTATGGGAAAATGTTCAAATGCCTTCTTCTCAGAAACTACAAATATGATTAAAGCCAAACTGTACATGAATGTTCATTGGATGGTCCTCTACAAACTTTACGTTTTTTGTTCCGATATAAAATTCAAAATGGCGGCTACGGCAGGACTTAGTTTAACATTGGACCCTATGGGAAAAATGTTTCAAAACGCTTCTTCTCTGAAACCACTTGGATAATTGAAACCAAACTGCCCAGGAATGATCATTGGAAGGTCCTCTACAAGGTGTGTGTTTTTTATGCCGATCGGAAATCCAAGAAGGCCACCACCGCAGGACATAGATTAACATTGGACCCTATGGGAAAATGTTCAAATGCCTTCTTCTCAGAAACTACAAATATGATTAAAGCCAAACTGTACATGAATGTTCATTGGATGGTTCTCTACAAACGTTAGGTTTTTTGTTCTGATATGAAATTCAAAATGGCGGCTACGGCAGGACTTAGTTTAACATTGGACCCTATGGGAAAAATGTTTCAAAACGCTTCTTCTCTGAAACCACTTGGACAATTGAATCCAAACTGCCCAGGAATGATCAATGGAAGGTCCTCTACAAAGTTTCTGTTTTTTTATGCCGATCGAAAATTCAAGATGGCCACCACCGCAGGACATAGATTAACATTGGACCCTATGGGAAAATGTTCAAATGCCTTCTTCTCAGAAACTACAAATATGATTAAAGCCAAACTGTCCATATGTGTGTACATTGGATGGTCCTCTACAAACTTTACGTTTTTTGTTCCGATATGAAATTCAAAATGGCGGCTACGGCAGGACTTAGTTTAACATTGGACCCTATGGGAAAAATGTTTCAAAACGCTTCTTCTCTGAAACCACTTGGATAATTGAAACCAAACTGCCCAGGAATGATCATTGGAAGGTCCTCTACAAGGTGTGTGTTTTTTATGCCGATCGGAAATCCAAGATGGCCACCACCGCAGGACATAGATTAACATTGGACCCTATGGGAAAATGTTCAAATGCCTTCTTCTCAGAAACTACAAATATGATTAAAGCCAAACTGTACATGAATGTTCATTGAATGGTCCTCTACAAAATATACGTTTTTTATTCTGATATGAAATTCAAAATGGCGGCTACGGCAGGACTTAGTTTAACATTGGACCCTATGGGAAAAATGTTTCAAAATGCTTCTTCTCTGAAACCACTTGGACAGTTGAAACCAAACTGCCCAGGAATGATCATTGGAAGGTCCTCTACAAGGTGTGTGTTTTTTATGCCGATCGGAAATCCAAGATGGCTGCCACCACAGGTCATAGTATTAACACAGAACCATATGGGGAAAATACAGAAATATATTCTTCTCTGAAGCTATTGCACTGAATGAACCTAAACTGTGCATCAATCATTGGAAGGTCCTTTACAAACTTTGTGTTTTTTATGTTGATCGTAATTCCAAGATGACTACCACTGCAGGACATAGTTTTTACATAGGACCAATTGTTTTTTTTTATTACCAGGTGAACGATACAGGCTCTTGAGAGCCTCTGGTTTTTTTTCAAGAGTCGAACAGACAAACAAGATAGCTATCTACTCAGGACATTTTTTTTTAACATAGAACCCAATGGATAAGATAAAAGAATATACAGAAACTAGAAAACTGATTGAATTCAAATTGTAAATGAATACCTCTACACATTTTTCATTACAACTGTTATAGATTTTGTTGATTTTATATTCATTGTTTTCCTATGAAATTATCTTTGTAACAGATTGTGTCTGGCTCTTGATGTTTTCATTATATCAGGGGGTCAAAAAGGGGACAACACCCAAAACTTTGACTTTGACTTTCCTTTTATTAAAGTTCCTGCCTGTGGTTTTCAAACAGATTTGACCTAACATTTAATGGTTTCCAATATACAAATGTACAGTGAATCCTGTCTAAACCAATACCTGAATACAACAGAATGCTGTATAAACCTGTCTAAACCAAACCCTGAATACAACAGAATGCTGTATAAACCTGTCTAAACCAAACCCTGAATACAACAGAATGCTGTATAAACCTGTCTAAACCAAACCCCGAATACAACAGAATGCTGTATAAACCTGTCTAAACCAAACCCTGAATACAACAGAATGCTGTATAAACCTGTCTAAACCAAACCCTGAATACAACAGAATGCTGTATAAACCTGTCTAAACCAAACCCTGAATACAACAGAATGCTGTATAAACCTGTCTAAACCAAACCCTGAATACAACAGAATGCTGTATAAACCTGTCTAAGCCAAACCCTGAATACAACAGAATGCTGTATAAACCTGTCTAAACCAAACCCTGAATACAACAGAATGCTGTATTAACCAATATTTAGACAAAGTCCCAATGTAGAAAGTCTTTATGAAGTAGAACCTTGATCAACAATTTCACCAATTTCAACCAAAAGAATTACCACCTCTCACCTCAAACAACTGAACACAAAAAACCCACCACATATTGCATTGTAAATTGAGGTCCTGGCTTGGGACAGGCACAAAAATATGGCATGTTTAAACCTTTGTTTAACCTGTATAAACGGAAGACCTGTCTATTCCAAACACTAAAGTTGAACAAAGGGAGGTTTAGTTTAAACCAATTTCACTGTTTTATGGATCAAAAGGGATCAACACCCAAAACTTTTTTTATATTAAAGTCAAATTTGTATGTATTGTCTCAATTGAATTCCTCAGGAAAATTCCTAATGTCCTTCATTTTCTTTTGGAAGGAAGATGGTATGTTTAAAATAGTTGATGTTTTGATTGCTGTGGTATTCAGTGATACCTGTTTAAACTTAACCTCTATGGGATCAGCTTTTGCATTAGGAATAGACAGGTGTTCAGTTCAGGTTAAATTACTGTGGTAACAAAGATTTCATATTTTGGGACTTTGTTTAATGTTTGGTTTATATAGGATTTCGGTTTATTCAGGGATCGTTCGGTTTAGACAAGTTTTACTGTCATTATATGAAAAAGGATATAATTTATGCAGACTGGTGTCCTTGTGTAATATCGTAGACATGTGTTTGTTTATCAGTTTGTTTACATCAGGACTAACATGACCTTAATAGGTGTAATATTTGTAATACAAGTTTTCTAACAGAAATAAATAGATCTACATGTATATTAGAAAAAAAAACTACAAATACAAAATATCTGATTAAAACTGAAATTCTTTTTAGGAAACTGTTTCCATGGTAGCTATTAGTAATTTTAGATAAATTGGCTATTACATAATAAAATGAAAAACAAAAAATGCCACACTATCGGAACAATTTCAAAATAAAATATCAAAATCGCAGAAAGAGCCACAATCGATACCCCTAACACAAATACATGAACGCTCACTTTCCTGGCTTGGTACAGGCACTTCAATAAAAAGTGGCGGGGCTAAACTAATTTTATGGGCCCAAACCTCCTCTCTTAGAGAAATGATGTGGTCATGCAAGTGCTTTCCATATGTGAGTAAAATGTAAACCCTCACAAATAACCAGACACACAGCGTTATTATAATGAACACCATAATCTTGAGGATATTTCCATAAACAGAATTTTAAAATATTAAAATGCAAAGATGCATCATGCAGTGTACTTCTTTTAATATGAAGTTTAATTTTTCTGCCTGTTAAAAGAAGGGGAGAAATACCATGTAAGTAAATGGCAGAGTTGAAAAACAAAGAGGCAGGACACATGTTGATGGGACAGATTTACCTACATGTAGTATTAATCAAAATACATTTCTTTGCTAATTTTAGACTTTATTGTGGTATATCAGACTAGTAGACAGGTGACTAGTAGACAGGTGTACGTACATTATATTAGCAAAGACAGACCATCATTTCTTAATTTAGGAGAAATAAATGTTTGATTAAATGACATTTTAGGTCTAAAATAAGGATTTTAATAAATTCTGGATTACTTTGAAGTAAAACAGGTGGTGGTGATAAGAATGGATTTTTAAGATTTACACTTATTTTATTTTTTGCTATAAGAATTCAGTGTGTTGAAGTTTATTATGCAATTGGTGATTTAATTTATTTTTACCATTAGATTCAATTTGTTGTTTTAGGTAAGAGAATTCAATGGATTTCAGTATATTATGGAAGAGGCCATTACAGGAGATTTTGGTCTCATCAAAGCTTGGAAAGCAGATAAAGCAGGAAATTTGACATTCAGGTAAACACAGTAGATATAGTCAGACTAATATCATCAAAATGTGTTGATAATATATATTACAGGTGTTAGTCTAATTTATATAGATATGGTGCTTTGACGGACAGCTGCACCTGTTAAATGGTGAGGCTCAACTCAAACCACTTAATAAGTCTTAGCTGTCGGTCCGAAGTTCTAATACTAATACAGAAGTCCTAATAAAATAAGCAGAAAAATGTGCATGGAAAGATCGTGTGAAGAAGAGAGATATTGATTTTTTGTTTGACCTAAATGCAGAGCATACTTCCCAGAGTAATCTTCTACCATATTTAGCTTTTGTAGAGAAAAGTTGTCAGCTGTTTGTGTTGAAACAACCGATTGTTATGGATTCTAAAAGTGAATGGCCAAATATGAAAGAAGGGTCATCCATTGATTTTTGAAAGGCAGCTGTTAGCCAATCAGTATCCTACTTTCTGTGGGAATGTCAGATAATGTCATTTGAAATCTTCCATGGAAAATGAACTTTTAACTACAGTATATGGTTTGATTTATTTGCCTTTGTACATGGTCATGTTATTTCTGATTGCTATGTACATGTATAGACTTCCTACTCTAAGAAAAAAGGTGGCTACGATAGTATGGTAGTTTGATTTTCATTTACCTACACAATAAGTGCCTCTCACTTAGATGGTTTGTTCAAATCCCATCTGTGTCTAGGTGACTAGTTTATTTGATCAATTTTGTCAGTGATTTTCGTCTGCAATCTGTACCAGAGTTATTGTTTCTTGCTCTCACATAAACCTCTGCCAATGTCTCAGTTTTATAAGAATCTTGTTAGATAAAAAAAAAAAGGGAATTATTTGCAATATTTGTTATTTTTTCCTATTCTTATGGGCTGTTTCATAAAAAATGGCTCCAACATGTGAAAAAAATGTCCAAATTAAACTCACTCCTAAAAACTTTCTGCTGATAATTTTCAATGTTGTATACATTGAAGAAAATGAAACAAGAAAGAAACTATGAACAGATAAGCAATAAATTTTTAAGAACCTTTTATTGAACACAAATTGGCATAAAAACCATGTAAAACACATACTTATTCTATATCAGTTAAACAATCTTTAGTCTCAATTATTTTGTATAATGGTTTCTCAAACAATGCAACTGATATAAAAGACTTTTTGTGCAAACTATTGGGTTATTGGTAGTTGTAGTTTTTCTTAAAAGCTATTTTTTATGAAAAATTCTCAATATTTTTGTCCAATCTACCTGATAAAGTTTTTATTATCAAAATAATAATGAATATTTTTACTTAAGACAGCAAAATGTTCAAACTTTAAAGATAAGTAGCAATTTGTAAAAAAAGATAACATTGATTCTTTGAACGATCGCAAAATAATTGGTTGTAGAAAAAACATTTTGTCTATTTTTGTTGCATTCCTGACATTTTATAAATTTATAATAAAGAAAAAAAAGAAGAAAATATCACATTTTAAAATGCCAACATTGAACAATAATTTTTACCTGTTTTCAATGAAATATTTGTACAGAAATGACAGTATTTGGAAATTTGTAACAATTTTTTGCCACACCACTTCTTTAATACCCAGTTTTAGCAGCAATATTTTTAATTATGTACATTTGAAAATTTGTATTATACCACTCTAATATATTAGATAAATCATAAATAAATAATTAGAACATTTTTATAGGCTAGAAAAGGTAATTTATTATAAATTATCATTATTTTATCAATGGTACTATTTTATCAGGATATGTTGCACTCCTGACATTATATTGCCATCATGAAAAAGAAGAGTTATTAACTTAAAAACAATTCACAGGGAAAAAAATCAGTTGGTGTTCTTTCAAGCATTAGTTTTACCAAGTTTTAATGATAATTGTTTCTTAAAGTAACATTTTTCTAGTTATTTGTAACTTGTTTACAGCCATACTTCTCGAAAATTCCAACTTATTTTTGAAATATACTATACAAAAACATTTAAAACATGTATTAATCTAAATTAATATTGAAAATAGATGTTTAATGTACAATTACAAGTATTTTTTGGATACTTAGAAAATTAATTATATCAAATCTCAAATTTCAATGATTTTTAAATATTTATGTCAGGAGTGCAACATTTACATGGTTAACCATAAATTATCTATAAGAAAATAGATAAATGCATTTATCATAAACTTTATCAAGTCAATTAATCTCCAACTGATTTTGTACTGTTGTTTGGTACCATAAAATACAGATCAATTTCAAATTTCAGTGTGATCAGATAATTGGTTCAAAAGTTGTGACAGTTTGAAGACTGAAAATATGTGAAACGTGGCGGGGTATGAAGATCCAAAGCAAACAGTTTTTAATATGCTACTCTGGGGATGAACTTTTAATTAAATACAATTAGTTCTAAGATTTCATTTTTACTAAACCCACTGTCAAAAGAGGGCACCTGTAAAGTGCGAAACGAAATAGAAACGAAATCAAACAAAACCGATCGAAACGAAACGAAATGTAACGTCGTTTCGTTTCGTTTCGTTTGATTTTGTTTTCGTTTTGTTTCTATTTTGTTTCACACTTTACAGGTACCCACATTGAACAGTGATGTTACTGTTAACTCATACTATACAAAAACATTTAAAACATGTATTAATCTAAATTAATATTGAAAATAGATGTTTAGTGTACAATTACAAGTATTTTTTGGATACTTAGAAAATTAATTATATCAAATTTCAATGATTTTTAAATATTTATGTCAGGAGTGCAACATTTACATGGTTAACCATAAATTATCTATAAGAAAATAGATAAATGCATTTATCATAAACTTTATCAAGTCAATTAATCTCCAATAGCTAATGAACCTAGAAAACATATTCCCTTGTCAGAGAATGTCTCTAGTATTAATACCTAATAGATATTAAAGCATGAGACCATTTAAAATGAACAAAAATGCTTTATTACATAAAATTAAAAGCACATAAAATGCTATTGGCACTTTTAATTTTTTCAAACATTATTCTAAACTTGACAGAATCTCATTTTATTAGTTCACCTGGACCAAAGGTCCAGGTGAACTATTGCCATCACTTGGCGTCCGTCGTCTGTCGTCTGTTGTCTGTCGTCTGTAAACTTTTCACATTTCAAGCTTCTTCTCCGAAACCACTGGGCCGATTGGAACCAAACTTAGCAGGAATGTTCCTTGGATGGTCCTCTACAAAGTTACTGTTTTTCGTTCCAGTCGGATATTCAATATGGCTGCCAAGGCCAATAATATGCTCTGATTGGCCGAAATTTCAAAGATCTTCTTCTCTGAAACTAATGAACTGACTGAATCCAAACTGTACAGGAATGATCATTGGAATGTCCTTTACCAAGTTACTGTTTTTTATGCCGATCGGAAATCCAAGATGGCAGCCATCGCAGGACATAGATTAACATTGGACCCTATGGGAAAATGTTCAAATGCCTTCTTCTCAGAAACTACAAATATGATTAAAGCCAAACTGTACATGAATGTTCATTGGATGGTCCTCTACAATCTTAAGGTTTTTTGTTCCGATATGAAATTCAAAATGGCGGCTACGGCAGGACTTAGTTTAACATTGGACCCTATGGGAAAAATGTTTCAAAATGCTTCTTCTCTGAAACCACTTGGACAGTTGAAACCAAACTGCCCAGGAATGATCATTGGAAGGTCCTCTACAAAGTTTCTGTTTTTTATGCCGATCGGAAATCCAAGATGGCCGCCACCACAATACATAGATTAACATTGGACCCTATGGGAAAATATTCAAATGCCTTCTTCTCAGAAACTACAAATATCATTAAAGCCAAACTGTACATGAATGTTCATTGGATGGTCCTCTACAATCTTAAGGTTTTTTGTTCCGATATGAAATTCAAAATGGCGGCTACGGCAGGACTTAGTTTAACATTGGACCTTATGGGGAAAATGTTTCAAAATGCTTCTTCTCTGAAACCACTTGGACAGTTGAAACCAAACTGCCCAGGAATGATCATTGGAAGGTCCTCTACAAAGTTTCTGTTTTTTATGCCGATCGGAAATCTAAGATGGCCGCCACCGCAGGACATAGATTAACATTGGACCCTATGGGAAAATATTCAAATGCCTTCTTCTCAGAAACTACAAATATGATTAAAGCCAAACTGTACATGAATGTTCATTAGATGGCACTCTACAAACTTTACGTTTTTTGTTCCGATATGAAATTCAAAATGGCGGCTACGGCAGGACTTAGTTTAACATTGGACCCTATGGGGAAAATGTTTCAAAATGCTTCTTCTCTGAAACCACTTGGACAGTTGAAACCAAACTGCCCAGGAATGATCATTGGAAGGTCCTCTACAAAGTTTCTGTTTTTTATGCCGATCGGAAATCCAAGATGGCCGCCACCACAATACATAGATTAACATTGGACCCTATGGGAAAATATTCAAATGCCTTCTTCTCAGAAACTACAAATATCATTAAAGCCAAACTGTACATGAATGTTCATTGGATGGTCCTCTACAATCTTAAGGTTTTTTGTTCCGATATGAAATTCAAAATGGCGGCTACGGCAGGACTTAGTTTAACATTGGACCTTATGGGGAAAATGTTTCAAAATGCTTCTTCTCTGAAACCACTTGGACAGTTGAAACCAAACTGCCCAGGAATGATCATTGGAAGGTCCTCTACAAAGTTTCTGTTTTTTATGCCGATCGGAAATCTAAGATGGCCGCCACCGCAGGACATAGATTAACATTGGACCCTATGGGAAAATATTCAAATGCCTTCTTCTCAGAAACTACAAATATGATTAAAGCCAAACTGTACATGAATGTTCATTAGATGGCACTCTACAAACTTTAGGTTTTTTGTTCCGATATGAAATTCAAAATGGCGGCTACGGCAGGACTTAGTTTAACATTGGACCCTATGGGAAAAATGTTTCAAAATGCTTCTTCTCTGAAACCACTTGGACAGTTGAAACCAAACTGCCCAGGAATGATCATTGGAAGGTCCTCTACAAAGTTTCTGTTTTTTATGCCGATCGGAAATCCAAGATGGCCACCACCGCAGGACATAGATTAACATTGGACCCTATGGGAAAATATTCAAATGCCTTCTTCTCAGAAACTACAAATATGATTAAAGCCAAACTGTACATGAATGTTCATTGGATGGTCCTCTACAATCTTAAGGTTTTTTGTTCCGATATGAAATTCAAAATGGCGGCTACGGCAGGACTTAGTTTAACATTGGACCCTATGGGAAAAATGTTTCAAAACGCTTCTTCTCTGAAACCACTTGGACAGTTGAAACCAAACTGCCCAGGAATGATCATTGGAAGGTCCTCTACAAATTTTCTGTTTTTTATTGCCGATCGGAAATCCAAGATGGCCACCACCGCAGGACATAGATTAACATTGGACCCTATGGGAAAATGTTCAAATGCCTTCTACTCAGAAACTACAAATATGATTAAAGCCAAACTGTACATGAATGTTCATTGGATGGTCCTCTACAAACTTTACGTTTTTTGTTCTGATATGAAATTCAAAAGGGCAGCTACGGCAGGACTTAGTTTAACATTGGACCCTATGGGAAAAATGTTTCAAAACGCTTCTTCTCTGAAACCACTTGGACAGTTGAAACCAAACTGCCCAGGAATGATCATTGGAAGGTCCTCTACAAAATTTATGTTTTTTATGTCGATCGGAAATCCAAGATGGCCGCCACCGCAATACATAGATTAACATTGAACCCTATGGGAAAATGTTCAAATGCCTTCTTCTCAAAAACTACAAATATGATTAAAGCCAAACTGTGCATGAATGTTCATTGGATGGTCCTCTACACATTTTTACGTTTTTTGTTCCGATATGAAATTCAAAATGGCGGCTACGGCAGGACTTAGTTTAACATTGGACCCTATGGGGAAAATGTTTCAAAACGCTTCTTCTCTGAAACCACTAGGACAGTTGAAACCAAACTGCCCAGGAATGATCATTGGAAGGTCCTCTACAAATTTTATATTTTTTATGCCGATCGGAAATCCAAGATGGCCGTCACCGCAATACATAGATTAACATTGGACCCTATGGGAAAATGTTCAAATGCCTTCTTCTCAGAAACTACAAATATTATTAAAGCCAAACCATACATGAATGTTCATTGGATGGTCCTCTACAAACTTTACGTTTTTTGTTCCGATATGAAATTCAAAATGGCGGCTACGGCAGGACTTAGTTTAACATTGGACCCTATGGGAAAATGTTCAAATGCCTTCTTCTCAGAAACTACAAATATTATTAAAGCCAAACCGTACATGAATGTTCATTGGATGGTCCTCTACAAACTTTACGTTTTTTGTTCCGATATGAAATTCAAAATGGCGGCTACGGCAGGACTTAGTTTAACATTGGACCCTATGGGAAAAATGTTTCAAAACGCTTCTTCTCTGAAACCACTAGGACAGTTGAAATAAACTGCCCAGGAATGATCATTGGAAGGTCCTCTACAAATCATTTGTTTTTTATGCCGATCGGAAATCCAAGATGGCTGCCACCACAGGTCATAGTATTAACACAGGACCATATTGGGAAAATACAGAAATATCTTCTTCTCTGAAGCTATTGCACTGATTGAACCTAAACTGTGCATCAATCTTTGGAAGGTCCTTTACAAACTTTGTGTTTTTTATGTTGATCGTAATTCCAAGATGACTACCACTGCAGGACATAGTTTTTACATAGGACCAATTGGTTTTTTTTATAACCAGGTGAACGATACAGGCTCTTGAGAGCCTCTGGTTTAAATCATCCATAAAAAAAGCTATAATTTAGACTGTGTAGAAGATCACTTAAAACTAGTAGCACTCCTGACATGAATCAAATGCTTCTGTGAGAGATATTTTATGTATCTCAAACAGGTAAATGGGTTTTATCTGTTCTCTTGGTCAGTCTCTGTTGAAATAGAAAGACAAATGTGATTTTAGTTACATTTAAAAGAAAATATGTCTAAGAAAATATCAAATGTTGCACTCCTCACATTTGAGGGTGCTGCCTTTAATGTGACATTCTTGGGCTTACTACTGATTTTAGTGTATCCTTTAACTATGGGTTTGAAGCAGCAATGATGTATTAAGATTTATTTATACCCCATATCTTTGAAAACTAAAAGACAACATTTCTACAATGTAATTTAGGAAAACTTGTATAAATGTTTGTTGCACTCCTGACTAGGTACATCTTTTTTACAAAGCCATATTTTTATGCAATAATAAATATGAAGCATGATCTATTGCTATCTTAAAGTATGTCAACATATCAAAGTTTGTGATGAAATAGATTTTGATAGCATATTGTTTGATTTAGCACTGTGGTAGGTTGTTGAAAATTAAGGATTTTTTAAAGTGTCACAAAAAAGGGTTGCACTCCTGACAATTTTGACATGTTTTTTGGACATATTTTTTTTGTTATTCTAGATATCTTAAAGATTTTTTGCAGTAACAAACATCAAATCATTACAGATCTTTTGACCTATTTAGATCCAATAAAATCATAAAAATGAGTAAATTAGACAGCTATAGCAGTAGGAGTCATTTTAAAAAAAAAAGCCCTTATGTATTTCAATATTTTCAGAAGCAGGAATTTAGGTAATCATCCCTCCTTTACAAAATGTTTAAACTCCAAAATTCCTGTGTTCTATATTGTGTTATTTTTTGTTTTTCTTTGTTAATACATTGTATCAAGATCTACCAAAGGTCAACCAAAAGCATGTGAAACATATAAATATTTGAGTAGTAACATATGGTATATATCATTGGAATGTAAAATGGCAAATTCCTAAAATTTTGTAATAGGTCAAGCTTGAAAATAACAAAAATGCTATTTAAATGTTAATTTAGAACGAGAACATATATTTTACCTGATATTTATTATACCCCCGCTCCCCGGAGGGGGAGGGGGGTATACTGTTTTACCTCTGTCCATCTGTCCGTCCGTCCGTCCTTTCGTCCTTCCGTCCTTCCATTCTTCCGTCCTTCCGTTCGTCCAAGATATTTTCCGTGGCATTTTTCTTAGCAACTATCGATGGCAGAAATCTGATATTTGGTCACAAGCTTCATATAGATATGCCATATTGTGGGAAGCGTTTTTGGACCCGTCAGATTTCTACTTCCTGTTTGCCGACTGTTGATTTTTATACACATTGAACATATATGCTCATTTTTCATCGCATTTTTCTCAGCAAATATTGATGGCAGAAATCTGATATTTCGTCACAAGCTTCGTATAGGTACCCCATATAGTGGGAAGTGTTCTTGGACCCATCAGATTCCTACTTCCTGTTTGCAGACTTTGTTAATTTTTATACACGTTGAACATATATGCTCATTTTTCTCAGCAACTATTGATGGCAGAAATCTGATATTTGGTCAAAAGCTTCATATAGGTACCCCATATCGTGGGAAGCGTTTTTGGACCCATCAGATTCCTGCTTCCTGTTTGCCGATTTTGTTGATTTTTATACACATTTAACATACATTTGTATATGCACATTTTTCGTCGCATTTTTCTAAGCAACTATTGATGACAGGAATCTGATATTTGGTCACAAGCTTCATATAGGTATGCCATATTGTGGGAAACGTTTTTGGACCCGTCAGATTCCTACTTCCTGTTTGCCGACTTAGTTGGTTTTTATACACATTGAACATATATGCACATTTTTCGTCACATTTTTCTCAGCAACTATTGATGGCAGAGATCTGATATTTGGTCACAAGCTTCATATAGGTAACCCATATCGTGGAAGGCGTTTTTGGACCCGTCAGATTCCTACTTCCTGTTTGCCGAAGAGCGGGGGTATCATAAATGAGCATTAGCTCACAGTTCATCTTGTATTGTTGTGGGCCAGGGTTGAATCTGGGGTGGGGGAGTGAAAATATCCATAAAAATTGAAAATGCATCCCCAGTTTATAAACTTGTTTTTCTTGATTATTAAGGCTTTGATAATATATTGATAAATTAATTCTAAGATATTTACTATTTTGTAGAAAAACTGCAAGAAATTTTAATCCACCAATGTGTAGAGCAGCCAAGATAACCATAGCAGAAGTAGAAGAAATAGTGCCCTTAGGTACAATACCAGCAGAGGATGTCCATGTACCTCATGCCTATGTACAAAGAGTCATTAAAGGTCCAAAATATGAGAAGAGGATAGAGGTTAGATATTAAACAATATTTTTAAAACTATCAAATATGAGACAATGAATTATCGAAGAAATTAAACCAATTTTATTTTGTAAGTTTTTATAATTTATTAGAGTTATCCTTCTTTCTATAAGATACATTTGATTTATATTTTCATCGTTTGAAATGATAAAATATTCAATATTCAGGGTTATTCAACAATATTTCAGCTATTTCGTGGCGGTCAGTTTTATTGGTGGAGGAAACCGGAGAAAACCAGTCACCTGTCGCAAGTCACTGACAAACTTTATTACACAATATGTTGTATCGCATACTCCTCACCATGAACAGGATTCGAACTCACAACTTTAGTGGTGATAGCCGCTGATGGCACAGGTAATTGTAAAATCCAACTACCATATGATCACGATCACGACCATGATGGCCCCTTATTCAATACTCAAGTGAAATTGAAATTTGAAGGTACTGACAATAAGTTAATACATCAAAGTTCATTTAAACCTATCTTGAAATGTAGATAAAAAAAAGCACCATCCATTGAACATTTAAAAAATGATACAATGGTTTCAGAGAAGAATATGCTTTCATACTTCTCCCATTCAGAAACTCTTCCTCAGAAACTTATATGTTATTAGTAATCATCATAGTACTCTAGCCAACTGCATCCATGGAAAATAGTGACACATTTTTAATTACTGGTTGTCAACCTTTTGAAGTCAATTAATATTCTGTAGTTGCATGTAAATATCCTTTATTTAGAATAAGATTGATATTGATACATCGTAAAGACTGAAAACGTTAATCAAGTTTTAATGGTGGGGGAAACCGGAGTATCTGGAGTAAAAGATGAGAAAAAGTATATCAAAAGGAACTTTACAACACATCTTAATTTGTTTTTAGACAATTTGTAAGAAAGGATATGGATGTAAATGAACATGAGAGACTATCTAACATTCAACCTAGACACAAATTCAAGTAAAGGAACAGCTCCTTTATCCCTGTTCTGCATATCACAGTCAAAGTAAGGTCTTCAACAATGAGGAAAACTCATACCCTAAAATGAGTGTGAAACTACCCCTAACCTGCAGTTGAGGGGTACTATTTACTTCTGGTGTGAAACGACCCCTAGCCTGAAGTTGAGGTGTACTATTTACTTCTGGTGTGAAACGACCCCTAGCCTGCAGTTGAGGGATACTATTTATTTCTGATGTGAAACGACCCCTAGCCTGCAGTTGAGGGATACTATTTACTTCTGGTGTGAAAAGACCCCTAGCCTGCAGTTGAGGGGTACTATTTACTTCTGGTGTGAAACGACCCCTAGCCTGAAGTTGAGGGGTACTATTTACTTCTGCCGTTAAATGCTATAATTTAATATACATGTATATATAATATATATATTTTAATATACATGTATATATAATATATATAATTAAATATACATGTATATTATGAATTTAGTTTGTTACACATATTTTCATTGGTTCTTCAGCCCTGAATGTCAGCATATATTCGGAAAACAGACGGGGTATATATTTCAGTCCCCAAAAACGATTAAAACATGGACGACGAAACATTACGCTTCACTGAATCAATGGTATAATACGGGATAATAAATGTATTTTTACCAAATTAAATGCTGTTTTTATACTCAAAACGGCTGCATGAACAAAAAAATATTACAACGGTTAATTCCGTCACAAATACCTGATCGATTCAGCAAACTCCTATGTTCCACGGCTGTACCATAGCAAATAAACAAAACGTTGAGCCTTGAAAACTTTCGACGTCATGGGGCCACAGCAAGGTTTTATTTACATGTAGTTAACATTTAAATTATTGAAACTGTTTCGCAAACCTGTTGTTTTGTTATGTGATACATTAATGTTATATTTATAAAGTTTATAAAATTTACTACATATGAAACTGTATTGATTTAGAAATTTAGTACAGTATTTTCCTTCATGAGACACCATATACATGAAATATGATGTGACACATATTTTGATGTCATTGAAGAATGACGTCAAAGGTACGGACATCTAGAGATACGAAAAATGAAAATAAAAGAGGCAAATTTATTTAATACAGTTGGATGTTGTATTTAAAAAAAAATAGGTTAAATCCATAATATATCTATTATTCAGCTATCAGACAGGGTATATAATGTAACATTCCCGGCTTACGATATATATTCCCTTCGGCTGCGCCTCAGGCAATATAGATCCTAAGCCGGGATTGTCACATTATATACCCTGTCTGATAGCTGAATAACATATAATATATAATATATACAATTTAATATACATGTATATATAATATATATAATTTAATATACATGTATATATAATATATATAATTTAATATGCACATATATATAATATATATAATTTAGTATACATGTATATATAATATATATAATTTAATATACATGTATATATAATATATATAATTTAATATGCATGTATATATAATATATATAATTTAATATGCATGTATATATAATATATATAATTTAGTATACATGTATATATAATATATATAATTTAATATACATGTATATATAATATATATAATTTAATATACATGTATATATGATATATATAATTTAATATACATGTATATATGATATATATAATTTAGTATACATGTATATATGATATATATAATTTAATATATATAATTTAATATACATGTATATATAATATATATAATTTAATATACATGTATATATAATATATATAATTTAATATACATGTATATATGATATATATAATTTAATATACATGTATATATAATATATATAATTTAGTATACATGTATATATAATATATATAATTTAATATACATGTATATATAATATATATAATTTAATATAAATGTATATATAATATATATAATTTAATATACATGTATATATAATATATATAATTTAATATACATGTATAAATAATATATATAATTTAATATACATGTATATATAATATATATAATTTAGTATACATGTATATATAATATATATAATTTAATATCCCAGATGCGAGGCTATCAACAAGAAAGCAATCTTACAAATACTGTCACCATTGTGCCAGACATGTGTCTACATGTATCGTATATCCTAAACAACATTTTAATATAACACCAGCTATTATGTCTAAATAGATAATAAATCTGTTGAGAATATCATATTGTTATTTAATTATTTTATTTCAGAGATTAAAATTAAGGAAAGAGAAAGGTAGTGCTACCCCATCAGATCCTTCTGCAGAAATGAGGGAGAGAATAATCAGACGGGCAGCTTTAGAATTCCATGATGGAATCTATGGTAAGGTCAGAAATCAAATGCAATGATGAAATCATTATTGAAGATAACTATTAAGGCCAAGAAAAAAAATACAGATGTTTCCGCTAACATGCTCTAAAATATTAGGGTCGGTAGGTAGGAAAAAGATTTTATTTTTTAAAATATTTTTAGCTAGTTTCTACAGGAGACATATTCTGACTTTAATAGTGCTTGTTCAAAAAGAGCAAAAAAAACTTTAGGGTAGGCACAAAAAATTAGGGTCGGTATGGTTAGCGGAAACGCATGTAAATTTTTTTTTGGCCTAATTAATGCTACAAATTATTTTCAGAAAAAAACACACAAAAATTGTAGCAATTTTCCAGCTTTATCACAAGGAGACATAATTTCTCAGAGAAAAAACACAAAGCCTTTATAAGTAACTGGTAACATATCCTGAGATAATCTCTATCATGAAAGATGAAGTAAGTAGTTTGTATACAGTTAATATTCACCAGTCTGCAACAGTACCTGATTTTAACATGCAGAAAAAAATATGACACTTCTCCTTATGGGTTATGGGTCTTGATTGTGATATTTGTCCATTAGAAAGTTAGGTCTGATTATTAATTAGAATTTGTTAACTAATGTTCCAAGTTTACTATGAATTCAGAAATTTAGCTTCATATATCTACAATCGAAAATAATGTATAAATACTTCTTACTTGTAACCAACTTGTCACTGACCATATAGTCAAGCTAAACATAGGTTAGTTAGTTTTAAACTGAGCAGTTATCTTCTTAAACTTGATTTGATAATAAGATTGTGTACCTTTATCATACCTTGTTCTCTGCTTTTCTACTGCTCTGTTATATTGTATATATTTGTGTATTTATAAATGTGGGATAAAAATATATGTTTCTCACACAGATTGTGTGAGATTTGACAGGCCTGACTTTAGCTTGGTGCTAAATGAGCATTAAATATTAGTATAACAAAATTAGTATATAAAATACATGTATCCTACCGTGACATCTGCTCGGTCATGCAATAAAGTCGATCACTTGTTTTGATTTACAATTCTCGTGCAGCACGAGACCAATGACGTCATTCTGTATATTCATAGCGTACATAAACACTGAGGGAATACTTTTCAACGTCAAAATTACAAGATGAGATTAAAACAGAAGTTTGAATTGAATAAATTCCATGCAAGTAAAAAAGATCCTTTTTACTAATGTCTTTTTTTCCTGATCATTATGCTTGTTAAATATGTTTCCATCGATGGTATTCCCCAAACATTTGTATTTTTCCGGTTTGTTGACATAATCGTCATCACAGTTCATGACCGTTTCTGGAATGTAGGCCAAGCAAATTGTATTTTAAAATACTTTGAAAATATGATGATTGATCATTCAGATTCCACCATTTTCTAGAAAATGGCCGATTTTACCAGGAAAATACATGCAAGTGCTCTCCATTAGTCACAAAATGGCAGATTATTTTGCATTTCCACTGCTGCTTTAATAACAAATATACCCCTCAATTCTTGGGGTATTGAAATGAAATTCACAGAGAAGATAGAAAAAGAATTAATTTAACAGCAATAATCAAAATTTATAGCATAAATTGAACAGAGAATTAAATTAAACCAGACAGAAAAATGAGATTATCTGGGTTAAAAAAAACCCTGTCATTATTACAAATAGCATCAACAAAACTGTATTGTTACCACTCTGTGATAATAAATGTGATTAAAATAAATTGAAATCAGTCATTAATTGTTTTACCAAAATATGTCGGTCTAATAGATTGTATTGACAAAAGCAAAAACACAAAATTCACTGGATTAAATACTTTTTATGTGGGTAAGCAAGTTTAATTTTTGCATCACATACTTAATTTTTAATACTTCAATTTCAAACTATTTAAAAAAACCCATCTTTTGAAATTTTTCAGACAAATCAATTAAAATGAAAAAGCTAAAATACTGTACTTTCTTAATCTGGTTTACTTTTTAACTTTGGTTGGCCTATGACAAAATCATGTGCTTTATTGAACTTTGACTGGCTTTATGTGACGTCATACGACGCCATTTGGAAAATGGATGGTAAACAAATACAGGTCAGTGTGTTATTATTATCGATCTTTTTTCCATGGAACTTTACACATGTGAGCAAGAATAGATGAGGAACATAATTAAAAAGAAAAAAATGTTTACTTTTCAAACATGAAAAAAATAATCAAACATTATCCAATGACTGACCGACTTATTGTCAGACGAGGATACATGTATTATCTTGATTTTTCTTTACAGCAAATCTTGGTATTGGAATGCCTATGTTGGCCAGTAATTATATACCAGGGGGAATGACAGTACATTTACAGAGTGAGAATGGCATTCTGGGATTGGTAAGATATACTTTAGAAGGAAAGTATTACACATTGGATGTGACACTTCTCCCTGCTTTATCATGTTTATATGTCATTCTTTTATACTTCTCCCTGCTTGATCAGTTTATATGTCATTCTTTTATACTTCTCCCTGCTTGATCAGTTTATACGTCATTGTATTGCTTTGAATCATTCTGAAATAGATTAACTTAAATAAATAAAAGTGAATCATTGAAGTCTGTCATGCATAATAATTTATATCATAACTTAATTTATAGTGGGTCCTATGGTAGTGTGGTAGTTAAATTTTTTTTTAAATGGCAGCAAAATTGGTTGAAATAGCATGTGAATACACAGTATCATAGAACCTGCAGTACCATAGGGTCAGACTATGCAATCTTTTTTATAAAAATATTTTGTAATACAAATACTAGAAATTTGATTAAAAAGTTTATTATAAAAATTATCACCACTTCTAGAAATAGTGATGATGTAATTAATCCCTGTAGACCAAAGAATTTACAGTAATTATATTTAACCAAAAGTGACTTTTCATAACTACAAATATCAAGGGGAGATAAGCAACTGAGAGCTCTTTTATTTTATAAATCAATACATCTAAATAGATCAGGTATTAGTTGTACTAATCAATAATAAATATCTACTGTCACATTGTAAAGTTTACATGATGGTCTGATAATACTTACAGTGAGGTAAGAAATTTATAACTTAATGTAGAGGGGCAGTTATGGTCTTGATTGTATGGTACATGTATTTGGATTTACCTATATAATCAGTGCCTATCACCACTAAAGTTGTGAGTTTGAATTTCACTCATGGTGAGGTGTACTCGATACAACATTGTGTAATCAATTTTGTCAGTGACTTGTAGAAGGTCTGTGGTTTTCTCTGGGTACTCCAATTTCCTCCACCAATAAAACGGACCGCCCTGATATAGCTAAAATATTGTTGAAAGTGGTGTTAAACACCATAACCCTAACACCGATAATTCAATCATTAAAAAGAAGCTTGATATCTTAGATTTACTTCTTTTTCTGTATTTTATTTAAAATATTTAATATATATTGTGTATAATTGAATTAATTTGTAGGGACTTTTTCATTGATAGCCTAAACAATAATGAAATATAAAGCCAGCAATTTCATGTCATACCATGCATGCACATGTGTAACTTGGCCTGATTTAATAAAAAAAATATTAATCAGGTTACATCATTGTTTGAACCTACACACTCCTTGATATTTGATATTTTTTTTACAGGGCCCATTCCCTACACAAGATGAGGTAGATGCAGACTTGATAAATGCTGGTAAAGAGACAGTAACTAGTATACCTGGTAGTTCTTTTTTCTCCAGCGATGACTCATTTGCTATGATCAGAGGGTAAGATTAAGTAGACTAACCAGGATGATCCAGAATATGTCCCCATCTGTTCTCCAATAGAGATATAAATTACTTTACTATTTCATAATGACTTTATAAGCAATATTTTATATAAATCGCTCAACTAAGGAAACTATTCAATTTAAACCTTGCCAACTATGTGCTACATGCATTTCTATTTATGAGAAAATATACAATTAAGAATATGCAAAAATATATATTTCTAGAACACCTGACTTAAAGGGTCAGGGTCAGATGAGGTATTGTTAGCACTTTGCATACATCGTCTACTTTTTTTAAATTGATAATGAAAAGATTTCTTATTTTAGTGGTCTCAAAAGAGATTTGATCAAATAACATTTTATTACTGTACAGAAAATATTGTCTCAACATACATTTAATAAAAATGTAGATCTTTCTAATTGAATGTACACAATACATTTCTGGAATAACCTTCATCAGGTATGTTCAAAATCAAAAGATTGGAAAGTCACATAATTTAAACCAAAGACCCTAAACAAGATATCCTAAATCAGCTGAGTTTAGCTGAAGAGGTTTTATCTTAGTTTTTATTAAATTACCTTTTTAGGAACTGTAAAAAAGACATGAAATCATGAAAATGGTCATTGCCATGTTATTTTTTTCCATCCACGTAAAGCACAAATAAGTATAAATATTTTAATAGATTATCACAGTAATGGGAGACAACTCTTATTTTAATTTTAAACATAAGGTCAGAAGAAATTACAGCCAATTAAATCAGACACAGTTTTTAAAAATAAAGCAATTGTCTGTGGCTTATAAACAATATATGCTAGTATATCAACTAATCAGATTGTATCTTTCATAATCTGTTCAATCCGTTTAGAATAGGAAAATATGAGCGACATTATATTGTTATGGAAACTATTAAATAAAACATAGATCAGTTATGTATACAGAACAAATCTGAAATGACAGTTTTAATATGAATAGACTCATGGTTGATGAGAGGAGAATAATCAGAGCTTGATCAGCTGTAAATTATCAATGATGTAATACATGTTAAGCTGTATGTTTTGTATTGTAGTGGACATATAGATCTTACGATACTGGGTGCTATGCAAGTGTCAAAATTTGGAGATCTGGCCAACTGGATGATCCCTGTAAGTTTATATTTTTATAGAAGTGATTGACATACAGTCAAACCTGCTTTATAAAGTCACTGTCTATAAAGGGCAGTCTTATTTTTCCTATTGATGAATAGTGTATATAATTTTAGCCAGTATATAAAGGGCAACTGCTCATAAAAGGCACGTTTTCACGTTCCCTTGAGTGGCCTTTATAAATAGGTTTGACTGTACTTCTTATACCTCTGTCATTTTATATTGTTTTATTTTCATACACAAATGATGTACAAATGTGTTTCTGATATATCAAATACATGTAGATTTTTACATGTGTCTATTTCAGATAGATTATTCAAACTTTAATGGACAATGACACAAATTTTCTCTGTGGAAATTGTGTCTTAGAAATGTTTATCTTTTTCATATATATTATACACACATAAATGAAGAATGATACAAATTTTCTCTGTGGAAATTGTGTCTTGGAAAATATCACAATTTGCATGACACCGGTATAAACTTCCAGTCATGTGTTTTGTTAATCATTTTGCCTTTGTATGACCAATTCTGAAAATCATGCTTAGAAATATTGTATGGGAATGTGCCTCTCAGCAACACAGATTGGTTACTTCCATCATTGATTGGTAGTTGCTTAGCACCAATTTTAACCACATTGCAACTACATTTTTGTATATCATGTCAGAACACCTAATAAAATAAAACCTATTCAGTGAAACCTGTCTAAGTTGAACCTCCTTGGTAACAGGTGTTCAGCTTATGCAGGTGAAATAAACAATCATTTCCAATATTGTACAGTATTCAACATTTTTACAGGATTTGGCTTTGTTTAGGGTTCAGTTAGACAGGTTTTATTGTACTATACAAAGTAGCAATGTTTAAGAACATACCTCAAATAATACAACCCTGTTTTATTATCTTTGTTTCAGGGTAAAATGGTGAAGGGTATGGGAGGTGCTATGGATCTTGTTTCTAGTCATCAAACAAAAGTTATAGTCACAATGGAACATGCTGCTAAGGTATTAATAAAGGATTAAGTAATAGTGGATGTTTTTCATCCACTTTATCATATATCTAGATACAGATTTGTGGATATTTTCTACAACTCCGGTGATATTCCAACTATGTTAGTTAAATATTGGTTGACTGATGTTTATCATCCATTCTGAAGATATTTTTATCTGATTACAAGATATAACTGTGTTATTTAGTGATAATAATGTGTTTAGTGATATACTTGACTATTTTATTTTGTTTGTTATAAAATAGAAATATAGTTCCACGTTTGAAAGATTAGACCATAATTTGAAAAGAAAAGTCGAGTGCTCTATTTTTTTAAAAGTGGATAATAATAATAAGGTCACTATGACTGTAAATAGTCTGTTGTGACACAATTTTTTATGTTGGTATAATGGTATGGCAATATGCATAGTTTGTAGACAATTGAAGTATGTTGTCCAACATTAGGTCTACATTATGGTTATGCTGAATCTCTATTTATTAAATATATTCCATTTCCAATAACAAGTTTCATACTGACAACTAATTCGCACCAGTTGAATTGTTAAAATGGTCTTTTTAGTTTTCTATGTTGCGTTTTTTGTTTTAGGGGTCTTTGTCCTGTGTCCTGTGTGTCCAATATTGCCTGTGTCCCTGGAATGTCCATTCTTGAACCCTCCTTCGGTTCTCTCTAACATTTATTTATTAGCAATAAAACACTTAACCAATGAAAACCACATATACTATGTTACATGTACTAGTGTTACTTTGTCTATCTAGATTTTTATTTTGAGTAGTGTCCCTTTATTAAATGTACCACGAAAAATGAAATCTGTAATTGTATAATATTTTTTATTTTACAGAATGGTGAACATAAAATCCTAGATGAATGTAGTTTACCTTTGACTGGTAAAAATTGTGTGAATACAATCATAACAGAGAAAGTAAGTAATAACTATACTATAATTCAATATAGTGAAAGAACTTTGATTTGTAGATATTTTTTAAGGTTTTCGATAAAATTGATCAGATTAACAGTACTGATCATCTGCAGGATAGGAGCCGACTCACTTCCAAATTAACAGGACCGAGGCTAGGGACAGTCTCACACTCAAATTAGCAGTAATGCTCATCTGCAGTCTGGGGACTCTGTTTAACAACCAAATAGTACAGCTCATCTCCAGACATGCACAGTCTCATTCTCATTTTTCAATTTTTTTCATCATTGATTTATTGATTGATTTGGTGTTTAACTCCAGCTTTAGCAGTATTTCAGCTATATCGTGGTGGGAACAATTTTTTTTATTGATTGCCATGACTACAAAACCTTAGATATAAACCATTGTTTTTATCATTGAGGTTTTTACTGTGAATGTGAGTTGAAGAACAGCGTTACAGTCAAACCTGCCCATGCAGTCACCTCTATTAAGCAGTTACCTGTATTAAAAGGTCACCTTTCTCTTGTCCTGTCATAGAAAATTTTATATGAATTGAACCTCTTAAGAGGTCACCTGTCTTAAAATACCACTTTTTTTTGTCTCAAAGGTGACCTCTTAATATAGGTTTGACTATTTCTTAACGTGATTTTAACATAATGTTCTGATTTGTGTCATGTTAATTAACATGTATTTACAGGGTGTATTTGATATATCTCCTGACCATGGTTTGATATTAGTAGAGATTGCTGATGGACTTTCTGTAGAGGATATTAAACAAGTAACAGGATGTACATTTCAGGTAGTTATGACTAGTCCTCTTCTATTAAAGTGTGAAATTTTATTTTGGTTATTAAGGAAAATTACCTCATGGATTTAGTGGGAGAATGAATTTTTTGTTAAAGTAAAAATAACAATTTTAAAGGTATAATGGGGCAATAACTAGTTCTTCTTCTTCTTCTTCGATTTAATGGCCACCGTCAACTGGTTGACTATTCTGCCACTTTTTGGGTGTGCGCATAGCTTTGAAGAGATGATGACAATGTCTGTTTGGTACTAGACCAACATGTTTAAAGAATTTTGATGATGCTAGCTCACTGAAACAACACTCTACAAGTAAAAACATTTCACCATTCACACACAAATTATGACACCCAACAAACCAACCTTTGCTCTTATACATTAATGATACAGGCTTAGTGGAGAAGTAATTCTTTTTTTTATAGTATTTGATTTAAATCTAATGGAGATAGAAACCATGATCTCCTACATTTGAGGTAAAGGCACTAGCCATTCTGTTTATAACTTTCATTCATAATGGCTGCCGCATACTTGAACTATTGTTGAAAGTTGTGTTGAACACCCATTATCCATTAATTCTAAGAAAATAATTTATATATACATATATTTTATTTTCCAGGTTGCATCAGATTTAAAGCCTATGAGACAAATAGAAGACCCACATGCATAACTAACATACATGAACTTAGCCATCTGAAAGTTTGTATTTGAACAAAATGCTACCTTTTAAAGATGTATCACTAGTGAAAGACTTTTTTGTAACAACTAATTCTTGCATGCTTTTGTAATTTTTAAAATGATGCTAGACATCTAAATATAAATAGACTTAACGTGGAACATATCACAGTGAAACCTGTCTTAACCAAACCCTCAATAAACTGGAATCCTGTATAAGCTGAACTTTAAATAAAGTCCTAATGTAGGAAATCTTTGTTAATTTGACCTGTATAAACTGAACACCTGTCTATTCTGAAGACAAAAGTTGGTCCCAAGGAGGTTTTGTTTAGACAGGTTTCACTGTGTTACTATAATCTGTTTTTTGGCATAATATATTATATTTTGTATTTCATGTTGGACATAATAAACAGAATTTTTCCTATGCAAATACTTTGTTCAACATAGACAATACTTTAAAAAAAATCATTATCAGATCAGATGAAATCTCTCCATTATTATAAGAAGATTGTTGGTAAAAATGGTTAAAATGTGATTGAATAAATAGAAATTTAGAACAGTTTAATTTCAACTTTACTGGATTTTTTCTTCAATAATTTTACATTATTTTAAATCTCTGAATAAAAGATATATGTCACACATGTCAGTGATCAGAAAACACATGATAAATTAACACTTGTAAACCTAAATTAACACTTGTAAACCTAAATTAACACATAAGACATATAGAATTTTAAATTTAAAGTAAAGATGCTTTTATGATAGCATAGCAACATTGTGTTTTAAAATGGCAGCTGAAATATTGTATGCATAAGTTTTATTAAATAAAGGAAGTATATGATGAAGATTTTTAATGAATTAAGTATTTGCTCTCTAAGTTGTGATTTGGACCATAATGAGGCATTAATTACTTTGTTCTATCTTGTTATTTGGAGCATATGCTCATAATGATATATGCTGTTTAAGAGCATAAGATTTTTCTTGGATAAAGATGTGTATTGTGTTTGTTGTTTTATTGTATTTAGATACTGAAGATGATTTAATAGTTATATTGATTTTATTATTATTTTTAAAAATCAACTGTGATAATAAATCTGATGTATGAAGACATTTTGTGGAGATATGTTAAAATAATTTAATTTGATGCCAATATTCCAATCTGATTGGCTGATCTTCCTGGAGCAACATTGGTTATACTTGATGACCTGGGTTGGTAATGTGACATTGCCACCATATTCATTCACCTCAAATAGTCCCATGAAAAATTCGAGGAATCATGAAATTTCATTGTAAAAATTAAATTATAAGGAATATATTCGATTTTTGAACAGGTTATACTTATATAACCTGGTTAGGAACAGTTTATGCTTATAATAAGCATAAGCTGCCACAAACTAGGTTATATTGCATAACTTGTTAAAACATTGAACATATTCCTTAAATAAACAGATTTGATGATGTTCACACTTAAAATTTACGTGATCTGTTGAAAATATGATACCCTGGTAGTACTTACTTATTGTTTTCATAATAATATTATTAAACTCTATCATACAATACCATATATAAGTGATTATTATGAAAGTATAACTATATTTTCTTTTATTCTGTAATCAAGAATGGATTACAAATTGTAAAAGAGTTGAGTAAATATTCATGAGTGGTGTTTTTTGTGTGTTTTTTTTTAAAAGATTTTCATTTTTATGACAATTTTGCCATATTAAATTGACAAGTAAACCTATAATATACCTGAACATGATCAGATAGTGTATTTTAAATGTAGAGGTAAAATTAATGACCAAGGTAAACAACTCTGGGTCCTGATAGAAATATTGATGGTGACCATGTAATGTTAAATCTATGTAGAGAAAGTCAAAGATGTCATTCATACAAATTGTCAAGAGAGAATATAAAATATGGAGCATTTACCTTGGGATTGTATTGGATTTTAAATGCAAGGGGTAGGGAATGGACATTTAAATAGCGTATTTTGGGGAAACGGTTCATGTGACAGAGAGTATATTTTTTGTCTCATTTTCACCATATATTGCATTTAACCTGTATTTTTGTGTCAACATCTGATATCAATATATGTCACTGATTTTTTTATCTTCTGCTGACTTTAAGACACAGATGAAACATGTTAGTATGTCCACACTTGTTGATGATTTTCTTTCCCAACATGATAAAATGTTAAACTATCAATACAAATTCAAAACAACATTTATAACCTATCATTGTATTAATTGATCTCACTGTGTTAAATTTGGCTTTAATCCCCGGTGATGGGTTGGTTTTATATGAAGCTTCAGTTGTATTGTTACAAGATAGTTATTGGTATCTTTGCAAAAACTCATTCGTATTTAAGGATGCATAGACAGACGTAATGCATTGCTTTGACTTTTGTAATAGACACAGCCACTCATATAGACATATCCATACAAGCTTGGACTCATATAAATACTCCTTCTATCCGAAAACCATTGTACAGTGGAACCTGCTCCCAGCTGCTGCTGTACAATGTCCCACACTTGACAGCTTCAAGGAACATATACCACTATCTGTTCTCCAACAACACATCTAATTATCAGTCAACTGTACATAGTTTTAACCACACTGCACCACTGTATATATTTATCACATTTATTTGAAGTTATCAAAAATTATTTTTTTACCCCACGCATGCACGGCACATAATCGTCAATAAGATGACGGTGTGTGGAAATTGAAAGAAGAAGAGAAGACTTAAATAACATTTGGAAACAGCAATAAAAATGTAGATATCTTATGTAGTGTGTAAGACATGTTTAGTGAAATAACTTTCATCGGGTACAAAAATGTATGCTCAATGTCAACATATTGGAAAGTCAAATAATTTAAAAGTCTGAGAGGAAAAAAACCAAAGTGCCTAAACTTCTGACAAACAATTTACTGTCTTAACAATGAGTGACATCACAAATATTGATTAAACTTGATTAATATGGTGTGTCCTGCTAATGTATTTATATTTGTACATTTTGTGGTAAAATTGTTGATGAATATATTTGTAAAGTAAACAATGGGTTACTAATAATTTTTAGTATGATATTTAAAGAAAAAAATCAATCTTAAGAAAAAATTCTCTGTTTGAAAATCTGATGTTTGAAGTGATTTCAGATGCTGCTGAAATATAATTATATAAGTATTTAAGTCAAACCTGTATTTAGAGGAAGTAGTGTCTGTAATAATCAGACACTGACAGATTATGATATCAGCAGCATACACATGCTTAAACATTGAACAATCAATTTCAGAACCAAAGTTCTATTTTGGTAAATAAATAAAATATATGAATAATTATCTTGTTATACATTAAACTTTTCTGTAGACCCTTTATTATCATATATGCCTTTTCAGTTGACCACTTTCTGTTTACAGTGAGTAGTGTTAATATCTTGCTTAGATAACATGTGTATCATCCTCTGTTGACAACTATGTGTAGAATTCACTACTAGAATGGAGGGGGTTATTCTCAACTGATAAATCTGGGCAATTTTAGAACTTCTTAACCTTCCGGAGCACCTGACTGAGTTCACCCCTGATTTTTTGTGGGGTTCGTGTTGCTCAATCTTTAATTTTCTTTGTAGCGTTTTGTAGATCATTTTATTGGACCTTTTTAGCTCACCTGACCCAAAGGGTCAGGTGAGCTATTGCCATCACTTGGCATCCGTCGTCCGTCCGTTTGTAAACATTTCAATCTTCTTCTAGAGAATCACTGAAGCAAATGGGACCAAACATGGTAGGAATGTTCATTTGCATGGTCTAACCAAGTGTTGTTACTTTCGTTACGATCGGTTATCCAACATGGCTGCCAGGGGCCATAAAAGCCTCTGATTGGCTGAAATTTTTAATGATCTTCTTCTCTGATACTACCTGGAGGATGGAATTGAAAATTGTCATGAATGATCATTGCAAGCTGCTAACCAAGTGTTGTTACTTTTTGGACCGATTGAAATTCCAAGATGGCCACCAGCGGGGGACATAATTTAACATAGCGACCCTATGGGAAATATGTAAAACAAACTTCTTCTCAAGAACCACTGGATGGATTGGAACCATACTTTGGCAGAAATGTTTCTTGCAAGGTTCTTATCAAGTGTTGTTACTTTTTGTTCCGACCGTCCTCCATTCAAGATGGCTGCTGTTACTAAAAATATAATTTTGTTTCAATTGCCCATTGCTGCTTTAGTATAAGTCAAAATGAGCTCAAATTTTAACTGCAGCTACATGGCAAGGAGTAGTTTAACATATATTCCGGGTTTTTCTGTGAAATATTTCTTTCAGCCAATTTATACCGATTACGCAAATTAGGCATATTTTGATAAAAAGATCACATTTAAATCTTCTCTTCTGAAACCGCTGAACCAAATTAAACCAAATTTAGCTGGGATGGTCGTTGGGTGGTCCCTTTTCAATATTGTGTCCGACAGCACCGCCCTCCATTCAAAATGGCTGCTGTTACCAAAAATAGAAATTTCTTTAGTTGTCAATTTCTGCTTTATTACAAATCAAAATGAACTCAAATTTTATCTGCAGCTACATGGCAATGAGTAGTTTGACATATATTCTGGGTTATTCTGTGAGGTTTTTTCAGCCAGTTTATTCCGTTTAGGAATATTATGAGATAAAAATCACATCAAAATCTTTTGCTTAGAAATTTGAGTTAAAATCATCTTTGGATGGCCCACTTTCAAAATTATGTGTAACACCCCCATTTTCTATCAACTTTCGATGACAAATTGAAAACCAGGTGAGCGATGATTACAGGCTCCTGGGAGCCTCTAGTTCTATTAGCCGTTGTGTTGTTTGTCTCTCCATTTATGGCTTTTGATTACCCCTTTGGTATTTTCAAACTTTTCTTGTAGCTCAGTATAATCATTTTCTGTTCATTTATGGATAGTGTTCACATCTAGCTGCATTTGAATAGTTCTGATTGCAGTAGACACACCTAGCTATCAGAGGGAGATGTTTTCAATTTGATAATCCATGTACATATCACTTCTCTTTCAGTAATTTTTAATCCACATCCACATTAGAGTGAAAGATTCTTGATAAACATTTTCAATCATTTCCAGCTATCACTGGTAATAAGTTCATAAAAGTTGTTGAATGATGATGAACAGCAAGTACATTTGTTCAGTGTGTAACTTGTTTTATCAAACCAGATTTGTTCAGTGAGGAACACCTACATTTGTGCGTTTTGTCAAACCAGACTTATTCAGTGAAGAAAAACCTATTTTATCAGTCCAGATTTGTTCATTGAGGCAGACCCTGTTTTCCCTGATTAGATTTGCTCAGAGACAGACCCTGTTTTAGCAGACCTGATTTGTTCAGTGAAGACCACCCTACTTTTGTGTGTTTTGTCAAACCATATTTGTTCAGCGAAGAAGAACCTGTTTAGGCTAGATTTGTTCAGTGAAGAACATCCTACATTTCTGTATTTTGTCAAACCAGATTTGTTCAGTGAAGAAGAAAAAGAGTAGGCACATTTTTAGCTGGTACAAAAGACTACATTTTCCCCCTCTATCCAAACTTCATACCAGTCAAAAGTCATTGCCTTGGTTACCACATCCTGCCTCATTTCTATATTTATTATCTTATAAATTGTTGAACTTATTCTTGTCCTGAATATAGTTAAAATAGTGCTCTATTGGTGTTAACCAACAATCAATCAATCAATCAATCAATGGATCAATCCAATGAAGAAGACTATTTTGTCATACCAGACTTGTTCAGTGGAGAAAACCCAATTTTGACTGACAAAGAAAGTGTTGTATTCTTAAGGTTGATTTCACAACTGTATGGTTGATCTTCTGAATGTTTAGAATTGTTTCTGGTGTCACACAAACACTTGTTTTTATGGCAACACATGCACATGAGAAATTAGCATAATTGACTTAATTAATTATTATAGCTAATTTTCATGTCATAATTAAATTTTTTTAAGATATAAAAATTGCATCCCAATATGATGGTATAAATGTAAAGATGGAGTTAAATACGTGATACAAATACAAATTTACAAAAGAAATTTTATGTAACAGTTCTTTTAATGAAATTTGAACAAATGTCAGCTAAATTCCAATTATTGACTGTTTTATCAAAATTACATATAATTGAAATATGATTTGTTCTTGGAAAGATCACATGATCAGATATTCCTTGATTTAATTTGTTACTTTCTCTGTGAAAGTCTTTGGCACCATCTTTAATTATTTCTATGTCCTTTTCTGCGGTCACAATTAAAAACGGTGGCATGTAATTGTTATTTTCCGTTTGTTCCATTAAATTCTCAGATGGACAACATTTCTTCCAACTATCAGGAGTTTGTCCAAACGTTGGATGCAGATAAAGTGGTCTAGCGAACATGGTATTCATACGACTTAGCTGTAGAACTGGAGAGATGGTGATTACCCCCTGAAAAAATATCAATCCAAGCATAAGACTTCTTGTATAATAAGAGAGATGGTAATAACATCCTGATATATAACAAACAGAGTTTATACGACATTAGAGACATTGTGATTACTCCCCGAAATGACTTGGTTGTATAACTTGTATATCTAACTTGTCTTTCCATATGATTTTTCTGTCATCTCTAATTCACAATGCATCCTATATTCACACAATACAAATATTGGCAAACAGGCAGGCGGAATATGTTTTTCATGGAAGACCTGCGTCGAAGTTTAAATATGTTAGCTGTCTAACCTTGTGTAAATTCGCTATCTCTATGGTCTGTCTATCTTTTTTATTGTTTTTATTTATTGTATTTATTTTGATAGATCCCAATTAAATTAGATTTTTTAAGATAACGGAGAAACAGGAAACGCTGCGTAATTTATTAGTAAAATATCTGTCCTATTCCTAGATTTAAATAGCCTCATGACAGACCAAAACCCAAGCATAGACCATCTATGGGAACACTTTAAACAGAAAATTCTTGACATCATGAATGAATTTATTCCAACCAAAATGATAAATAACTCCAAAAGAAAACTACCCTGGATTAACAAGGAAATAAAATCTCTGATCAGAAAAAGAAACAAACTGTACAAGAGAATGAACCAACACAGAAACACAAAAACAATGCAACAATATAAAGACACTAAACAAAGGCTCCAGAAAGAAACTAGAAGAGCATACTGGAACTATCTCGAAAACATAATATGCTATGACTAAAATTCAGAAAAAGTACCAAAAAAAATAATTCTGGAATTATATACGAATCACTAAGAAAGACAGCTCAGGAGTTGCACCTTTGAGACAAGAGGGTATGCTTATTGATGACACAAGACAAAAAGCAGAAATTTTAAGCAAACAATATCATTCTGTATTTACACTTGAATGTGAAAATGAAGAACTGCCATCTCTCACAGACAATTATCCATCTATGCCTGAAATCACAGTTACAGCCAACGGTACTGAAAAACTACTAAACAAACTAGATCCATCTAAAGCCACAGGTCCTGATGAAATTTCTTCACGTATTCTCAAACAATATGCACATGAATTTGCACCTCTTCTAACCACCATATTCAATGCATCTTTATCAACAGATTGGAGGCAAGCAAACGTAATTCCAATCTTTAAGAAAGGGGAAAAGTACTTAGCCAACAATTACAGGTCAGTATCATTAACATGTATATGTTGTAAACTTCTTGAACATATTGTTGTCAGTATCATGTTAAAACACCTTGTTCAACATAACATCTTGGTTAATTGTCAACGTGGCTTCCGATCAAAGCGCAGTTGTGAAACACAGTTACTCACACTCAGTCATGAACTACTTACATACTGGTAAACAAACTGATCTAATTATTCTGGATTTTTCTAAGGCATTTGACAAGGTCCCCCACAAGAAACTGTTGAGGAAATTAGACAATTGCGGCATCAGGGGAAACATCTGGAATTGGATCTCTGCTTTCCTTAACAAAAGGCAACAACGTGTAGTTCTTGATGGTGAGGTTTCTAGTCAAATGCCTGTTGTCAGTGGTGTTCCACAGGGGTCGGTCCTTGGGCCGCTGCTCTTCCTTGTGTTCATTAATGACTTACCAGCATCAGTCTCATCTAAATCACGCTTATTTGCAGATGATTGTATCTTATATCGAACAATAGAAAACCACCAAGACTGTGCCACTCTGCAAATGGACTTAAATAAACTAGCACTCTGGGGATCAACATGGGGTATGCAGTATCATCCGCAAAAATGTAATTCTTTAAGTATAATAAGATCACACACACCTCATGCATTCAATTATACACTCAAAGGTCACGTACTCGAGTCAGTAAATACTGCAAAATATTTAGGTATCACTTTGTCAAGCAATATGTCATGGGACACACACATCAATAACATTACTGCAAAAGCTAATAAGATCTTAAGCTTTTTGCGTAGAAACTTGCAGATCAAACAGGAAGAGACCAAAAGTCTGGCATACAAATCCATGGTAAGATCAAACCTGGAGTACTGTTCTTCAATTTGGGCACCTCATACTAAACAACACATTGACAAAATAGAAAGTGTACAAAGAAGAGCAGCCCGATATGTAACAAAAAGGTATCACAACACAAGCAGTGTTACATCTATGATTAACCACCTAAATTGGAACACACTTGAAGACAGAAGAAACATTAATAGAGTGACTATGTTGTATAAGATCACACACAACTTAGTAGCAATAGATCCTAACCTCTACCTTGTCAAACAACCCATCATGCACACCAGGAATTCTAATATTTTACAGTACCAACTTTTCAACACTAGAACAAATTATTTCAAGTACAGTTATTTCACACACAGTTGTCTTATGGAATTCTTTGTCACATGCAACACTCATGGCATCCACTTTGGACCAATTTAAATCATTGTCCCAAAGCCATTACTACTAAACAACAAACTTCAGTCTGTAAATAAATTTTGTATATAATTTTATCTTGTCACTGTTTATATGATCTGCACTCTTTTTAGAAATTTTTTGTCTGTTCGCGCTGCGCCCGACAATGATGGATTGTCGTAAAATGTAGTTCGTAGATTAGAGACATTGTGAGATTAGAGACTTCTTGTATAATAAGAGAGATGGTAATAACATCCTGATATATAACAAACAGAGTTTATACGACATTAGAGACATTGTGATTACTCCCCGAAATGACTTGGTTGTATAACTTGTATATCTAACTTGTCTTTCCATATGATTTTTCTGTCGTCTCTAATTCACAATTCATCCTATATTCACACAATACAAATATTGGCAAACAGGCAGGCGGAATATGTTTTTCATGGAAGACCTGCGTCGAAGTTTAAATATGTTAGCTGTCTGACCTTGTGTAAATTCGCTATCTCTATGGTCTGTCTGTCTTTTTTATTTATTCTATTTATTGTATTTATTTTGATAGATCACTATTAAATTAGATTTTTTAAGATAACGGAGAAACAGGAAACGCTGCATAATTTACTAGTAAAATATCTGTCCTATTCCTAGATTTATTACTTTAAGATTGATAATCAAATATTGCTGTTGTGTGGTCAGTACTTTTCATTTGGGAAAAATATGTTCTAGAAAGTACAAGCTTTGAGGATACTGACTGCCCGCCAATTCTGTGTTAGACCCAGAGATTATTTAATTCCATTTAACATTTATTTTAGATATTACATGTACGTATATCGTTGCGAGAACAAAATATTTCGTGATGTGATGGTGTCTGTTTGTACTAGACTAACACGCTGAGTTTGATTGTACTGTGCTAGCTCACCGAATAAAGAGTCCACATGTAGACCTGTCCATCCAGTCGTATACATTATCCTGACTCCGGGAACCATCGTTGTCGCAGTCGTATTGTAGTTAATTTAATACATATCAATGCAGCCAGTGCATACCACCACTACTATTATGAGAGTTCGATTCTCGTTTCGTCTCGTGGCGAGGTGAACTCGATACAACTTGATACGATAATTTTGTCAATCACTTTCGACAACTTGTCTCCTCCTGCCTCCAAACCAACAATGTTTTGTTCTTACTCCTTAATGATATATGCCCACGAGTGTGGTTTGTGTGTAGTCAATGACTGACTCCCAGTCTTGACCACACTGGTCACACTACAGAAGTACATTAATTGTTTTACTGTCATGATTGAAAGGTACCGGTAAATACCCCGGTAGTAGTATTATCGTTACATGTTCATTGTCAAATTATCATCATTATCGGAGGTGAAACATTATTTAAAACATAAGAATACCTTTATATCTACGTTCGACATGCCCTGATCTTTCAAATATTCGTCACATAGTGCAGCAATAGAGCAGAGGTGTCCTCCGGCCGAATGTCCCATTAAGTAAAACTCTTTGGGATTGAAGCTTCCAGTATCTTCGCCGATGCCCTTAATCTTTTTCATACATTTTGCAACTGAATCCACCTGTTGTTCTAGACCGAGTTTCTGTACGTTAAGATTAGTGTTCATTAGAATACCCTGACCAATCACAAATGTTACCAGTGTTAATACCACTAATATGTATGTTTTACTTACAACTAGAACCACAACTATCAATGATGTCCACATCAAAGAGACGTGTAATCTTGTTAATTTATGATAATCACGTTGAAAACTAATTATGGTTAAGATTAAAATATTGTTGAAAAAGATTAAAGCTGTACCATAGAAGACGAAGTCCTCTTTAACTGACATCATACAAGTAGATAGAGAATCCAACGTCATTATATTCCAAACGAATAGAAAGACTGTACCGGTAGCACATGCTAATACTGTTGAGATGAATAAAGAGGATATATATGATGTTATAAATTCCAAGAGTAGCCATATCGTAGACAGCTGTGTCAAAGGATATGACATAACACCACACGCAATACCACGCCGTGCTAAAGCTTTCCCAACATTACCATATAAACCAAACCGCAGGTTAATAAGAACAGCGAGTAAGTTTATGTCACGACTCAAAAAATATTTCCATGCTGATTTATCCCCTCTTCGCCACCCTCCTCCATGAACAAACAACACAACAGGTATTGATTCTTTCGGAACATAACTACAATTCTTTGGCGCATATAGATCAACAACATATTTTCTCTTATCGTTAAATTGACAATCTCTTTCATCTTTGTCATATATGATGTCCTGTTCTACAGTATAATCACATAAATCCACAGTCATTTTGTTAAAATCCACAAATAAACATTTACGTTGACTTTATATTATTTGACCTTCCTGTTTTGTCGTTTGTGTACACGTCAAAACTTTAGTATTTAAAAAAAACATATGTATTACGAAATTTTGTAAAATTAGTATTACATATGTACAACAGTAAGCACATGGTCATCACAGATTATGTCACAGGACAACAATGTGACTTATGGCCTTTTATATTACAATATAAATATTACTTACTTAACCTCTACAGGTAAATATGTAACAAGTTATGCAGGTAAATCAATTCGTCACGGCCCAAACTGGAATACGTATTGATTCCCACTCAGGACATCCCAAAACGCAATTAATATAGGAGGCATTTACGATAAAATATATATTTTTACTAATGTCAATTTAGAACGAAATAAAAACACATATTTTTGTTTAATTTTACTTTCTTTTTTAAATGTATTAACTTATCGTAGTGTGTTATATAAGTACATTATATTTCATGTACATGTATATGATACAAGATGTACATTTTTGTTAAATTATTGGATGCATGTATATAATTATGCATGAGTTTGTGCCTTCTGCCTTTCTATAATCAAGACCTCAAAACTTTGATATTTGTTTATAAAATGCCAGTGTTCTATTGGATTTGGGACCATTCCCCGATTCGAAATCGGAACGTAATCTGGTTTGATAAATGACAAATTCACATAAAGATCACATACGAAACAATGAGAACAAATCTCGCTTCTAGTTTTTTTTTAAAGATTAAACAACTTTCTCAATTAAATCCACATTATGTATTTTTATTTTGTTTTAATTACTTCAATTACTGTTGCGACAGTGTGGTATTTTTATTTTGTTATAATTACATTACTTCCGTTTTTCATTGAAATGTTACAATATGATTGGTTATGAAGTGGTCACATTATTATAAAAGAGATGTTTCACATCCCAATGAAACTCAAATCCGAACTTGCATGTGCCTCCATGACGACGTCAGATGTAAACAATCAATGAAGTAGTAATTTCCAACAGCAAATAATCTAACACAAATAAAATTCACAACGAAAAATTAAACTATATTAAATTTTGGTGTGATTTAAATATACTTATAAGAATTGAATGCATTCTTTTGAAGTTTCATTGGGGTGTGAAAGCGTTGATCGAACTACATTTTCAACATGAAGCGCTTCATTGAAAATGTACTTCGGTCAACGCTTTCATACCCCAATGAAACTTCAAAAGAATGCATTCAATTCTTAATTAATTACTTCAATTACTGTTGCGACAGTGTGGTATTTTTGCTTTGTTTTGTTTTTCATCTTGTTCAATTGTATTCTTTTAGATGCAAACGCATTCTTAATCTGGGTTATTTTATTGGAAGATACTCACAAGTTTGCTTATCTTTCGTCTTCCTGATTGGATAATTCAGGAACCACCAATCAATAAACACCATACTGTGACATTCACTTCACTGAGTTTGGTGCTGTTATGACAACTGTTTTACCTGTTTTGTTCAAGTATTGTTATAAATACTGTTATAGTGACAGCCGGAAACTTCGAGTCGTAATGAAAGCGGGAGGTTTGGCGCTTTACAATCTGATTCAATCCACCATTTCTTTAGAAATGCCTGTACCAAGTCAGGGTCATTACGGTTTTCACAGTTTTCCGGTTGTTGACTGATTTTGTCTGTTTATATAATTATGAGTTTTGACTTTCCCTTTGTAAGATTGCTCGGAGTTCGGTAATTTTGTTATTACCCTTATATAGAGTTAACAAGTCCAGATGATCTGGAAAATGATGTCACAGTTAAAAAACCAGGTTCAGATGGAGACTCACCGTATATCGGTCATGGATGACACGGATAACAAAGTTGCAGAATTAAGTGCTTTGACCATGATACGTATATCAGTAGGATATAGTTCCTGTTGGATATAATGATGAAGTTTTTTTCTTACCAGCTAGACCTCTAGATATATAGTCTCTATTGGGGATAATGATGATGTTGGTTTTTTAAGCTAGACCTCTAGATATGTAGTACCTACTAGAAATGATGATGATGATTTTTCCAAGCTATACCTCTAAATATATAGTCCCTGTTGGTTATAATGATATCGTTTTATAAGCTAGACTTCCAGAGAATCAAATACAAAAAATGTATCTCCAATTGAACCATCCATGCCTACCAGATTCCGGGTCAAACATAAATGGTTGACTTGAATAATATTGCTACAAAATCTGAAGTTCGCTCAACATGTTGGGAAAAACAAAGCGGATTAAATTTAACACATACTTGATAGGGTTTGTGAACATGTATATATATTGAGGATGGCAGAACATTACTTTCGTTTTTAGTGGGGTTAGTGTTGCTCGATCTTTAGTTCTCTCTGTGTTTTGTTGTTTGTTCGTTTGTCCTTTTTCTTTTGGTCGTTGTATTGTCTGTCCTTCTTCGATTTACGGGTTCTGATTACCTCTTTGGCAGGGCACGAAATTAACGCTGGTCCGCTAGCCAGAGGCTAGTAAGATCAGCGTCGGGCTAGAAGAACTCTCTTAGAAGCTAGTCCGATGGGCTAGTTAAAACTTCCAATTGTCAATTATTGTTTCCACTTCATTAATTTTAATAACATAATTGAAAATCATAATTAGTCATTCATATTACTGTGTTGGTTTACGCTGTACACAATTTACCTGTGGGGAATTCCCTCGATAGCAATTAGATCATTAAGGGTGGTATGCGAATTGATCAAATTACTCGATAATCCGGGTAACTCAGTGAGCGTTCTTAACAACATAATCTAAGGTTCAAGAAATGTGGCGACACATTACCGGCGTAGAGCAACCAGCGAAACAAATTAAATTAGATAATAATGAAAAATTGGAGAGAAAAAGGACGTATGATCAGGTCAAAAGAAAAAGAAAAACAAGCTGGCAGAAAAACCGCAACTGGTTAGTCCACAACAGTGAAATAGACCGAATGACATGTTCAGTTTGCATACAATATGCTTCTTCCGACAAGATGATGGTGACGCTGGTGATGATGATGTTTCAAGTGATGACAATACTGACATTCTTTCTTCATTATAATTTTTTCAAATATAATAATTATTATATAATTTTTAGTAATTGTCCCCATGATGGTCGGGCTAGTAGAATATCTGGGGGGGCTAGTTGATTTTTATATCTACTAGTCCTGCTGGCTAGTTGCAATTTTTGCTTAAATTCTACCCTTGCTCTTTGGTATCTTTGGAATGTTAATTAATGCTCGAGTTTCCCCTAGGTTCTTTGCCGACTTCTAGGTTTATAATTGATGTTATTGTTATGAATAATGGTAATAACAAAATTACCGAACTCCGAACAATCTTACAAAAGTCAAAACTCATAATTATATAAACAGACAAAATCAGTCAACAACCGGAAAACTGTGAAAACCGTAATGACCCTGACTTGGTATAGGCATTTCTAAAGAAATGGTGGGTTGAATCAGATTTTAAAGCGCCAAACCTCCCGCTCTCATTACGGTTCAAAGTCTCCGGCTGTCACTATAACAGTATTTAAATACAGGAACAAAATAGGTAAAACAGTTGTCAAAACAGTACCATATTCAGTGAATGTAAATGTCAAAAACACTTTTACGTCACACATGAAAAGAAAATTTAAACAGTGATGGTCATCAATTCCACCAATATCAACAAAACGAGCAATCACCTCTCATTTTAACTGAACTCACTGAACACAAAAGACCACATGTGATGTTGGAAATCTAGATCCTGGTTTGAGACAGGCCCAAAAATGACGAGATTAAACTGGCTAATGTTGTTGCTAACAAGCTTCTCCTGTTATCGGCAGGTTATTTATCGATACATACATCTCTGGGTTGTTTGAACTAAGACGACACTGATAGAGAATACTAGTATTTTAAATCGTGACGGTCATACGATATGGACAGTCATAGACAGACAATATGTTTAACCACAGACAGATTTCTGTTCTTTTTATAAGAAGTTGAAAATACCATAAATTGAAGAAGGACAGAAAACACAATGGCCACAAGAAAAAGGACAAAAGGACAAATAACTATCCACAAAAGACTTCACAGAAAACTAAAGATCGACCAATAAGTATTTACACACACTATTTCGTTTTGAAGAAAATCACTCAATAGATGCCATACACATTTCAGTGTTTACTTTTAGCATTGGCACAAAGTGGCCAACAGATGTTGAAAATGTATCAAAATAAATACCATCTTTACAAAGGTAGCCAACGTAGCATACATATCTGTTCCCTTTTACGTAGATGTTTTCTTTCCTCTATCACCGACCAGACGTTTACCTGACTTGACTATATGAGTAAACAGGGGGAGGGTGTCTTATGAGAAACAGTAGCTGTTTGGTCTTCGCGAGCACATAGGTTCACTCCCGTTTTTTGGTGGGGTCCTTGTTGCGCATCTTTTAGTTTTCGGTGTTGTGTTGTTTATTTTGTTTGTCCTGTGTTGCGTGTGCCCAATGTTGCCAGTGTCTCTGGGTTGTCCATTCTTGGTTACCCCCTGTGTTGCGTGTACCCAATGTTGCCAGTGTCTCTATGTTGTCCATTCTTGGTTACCCCCTGTGTTGCGTGTACCCAATGTTGCCAGTGTCTCTGGGTTGTCCATTCTTGGTTACCCCCTGTGTGGCGTGTGCCCAATGTTGCCAGTGTCTCTGGGTTGTCCATTCTTGGCTACCCCCTGTGTGGCGTGTGCCCAATGTTGCCAGTATCTCTGGGTTGTGCATTCTTGGTTACCCCCTGTGTGGCGTGTGCCCAATGATGCCAGTGTCTCTGGGTTGTCCATTCTTGGTTACCCCCTTTGTGGCGTGTGCCGAATGTTGCCAGTGTCTCTGGGTTGTCCATTCTTGGTTACCCCCTGTGTGGCGTGTGCCCAATGTTGCCAATGTCTCTGGGTTGTCCATTCTTGGATACCCCCTGTGTGGCGTGTGCCCAATGTTGCCAGTATCTCTGGGTTGTCCATTCTTGGTTACCCCCTGTGTGGCGTGTGCCCAATATTGCCAGTGTCTCTGGGTTGTCCATTCTTGGTTACCCCCTTTGTGGCGTGTGCCGAATGTTGCCAGTGTCTCTGGGTTGTCCATTCTTGGCTACCCCCTGTGTGGCGTGTGCCCAATGTTGCCAGTATCTCTGGGTTGTCCATTCTTGGCTACCCCCTGTGTGGCGTGTGCCCAATGTTGCCAGTGTCTCTGGGTTGTCCATTCTTGGTTACCCCCTTTGTGGCGTGTGCCCAATGTTGCCAGTGTCTCTGGGTTGTCCATTCTTGGTTACCTCCTGTGTGGCGTGTGCCCAATGTTGCCAATGTCTCTGGGTTGTCCATTCTTGGCTACCCCCTTTGTGGCGTGTGCCCAATGTTGCCAGTATCTCTGGGTTGTCCATTCTTGTTTACCCCCTGTGTGGCGTGTGCCAAATGTTGCCAGTGTCTCTGGGTTGTCCATTCTTGGCTACCCCCTGTGTGGCGTGTGCCCAATGTTGCCAGTGTCTCTGGGTTGTCCATTCTTGGTTACCCCCTGTGTGGCGTGTGCCCAATGTTGCCAGTGTCTCTGGGTTGTCCATTCTTGGTTACCCCCTGTGTGGCGTGTGCCCAATGTTGCCAGTGTCTCTGGGTTGTCCATTCTTGGTTACCCCCTGTGTGGCGTGTGCCCAATGTTGCCAGTGTCTCTGGGTTGTCCATTCTTGGTTACCCCCTGTGTGGCGTGTGCCCAATGTTGCCAGTGTCTCTGGGTTGTCCATTCTTGGTTACCCCCTGTGTGGCGTGTGCCCAATGTTGCCAGTATCTCTGGGTTGTCCATTCTTGGTTACCCCCTTTGTGGCGTGTGCCCAATGTTGCCAGTGTCTCTGGGTTGTCCATTCTTGGTTACCCCCTGTGTGGCGTGTGCCCAATGTTGCCAGTATCTCTGGGTTGTCCATTCTTGGTTACCCCCTTTGTGGCGTGTGCCGAATGTTGCCAGTATCTCTGGGTTGTCCATTCTTGGTTACCCCCTGTGTGGCGTGTGCCGAATGTTGCCAGTGTCTCTGGGTTGTCCATTCTTGGTTACCCCCTTTGTGGCGTGTGCCGAATGTTGCCAGTATCTCTGGGTTGTCCATTCTTGGTTACCCCCTGTGTGGCGTGTGCCCAATGTTGCCAGTGTCTCTGGGTTGTCCATTCTTGGTTACCCCCTTTGTGGCGTGTGCCAAATGTTGCCAGTGTCTCTGGGTTGTCCATTCTTGGTTACCCCCTGTGTGGCGTGTGCCGAATGTTGCCAGTGTCTCTGGGTTGTCCATTCTTGGTTACCCCCTTTGTGGCGTGTGCCCAATGTTGCCAGTGTCTCTGGGTTGTCCATTCTTGGTTACCCCCTGTGTGGCGTGTGCCGAAGGTTGCCAGTGTCTCTGGGTTGTCCATTCTTGGTTACCCCCTGTGTGGCGTGTGCCCAATGTTGCCAGTGTCTCTGGGTTGTCCATTCTTGGTTACCCCCTGTGTGGCGCGTGCTGAATGTTGCCAGTGTCTCTGGGTTGTCCATTCTTGGTTACCCCCTGTGTGGCGTGTGCCCAATGTTGCCAGTATCTCTGGGTTGTCCATTCTTGGTTACCCCCTGTGTGGCGTGTGCCCAATGATGCCAGTATCTCTGGGTTGTCCATTCTTGGTTACCCCCTGTGTGGCGTGTGCCCAATGTTGCCAGTATCTCTGGGTTGTCCATTCTTGGTTACCCCCTGTGTGGCGTGTGCCCAATGTTGCCAGTGTCTCTGGGTTGTCCATTCTTGGTTACCCCCTGTGTGGCGTGTGCCCAATGTTGCCAGTGTCTCTGGGTTGTCCATTCTTGGTTACCCCTTCGGTTTTCTCTAACGTTTATTTCATACTTATAGCAAAAAAGAACAATTATTAGGAACGGTTAGATTTTTCAAAAGTGTTGTCTTGATTCGTTTCTATTTGTGTTTACAATATGTATTAGAATAGATGTATAATTCATTCAGCAATTTCCTCTTATTAAGCAATCAAAAGAAACAGAACATTTATAAATTACTAAGTATTCATAATGACTCTGTCTTTAACAAGGACGATATATACACCCTTGTCTTTAAAGGTCTGAAGCAGTTGAAAAGAAGAAAATGGGTTTGCAAACAAAACAGCATCTGACCAACTTTATCTGATAGTCTAATCATCCAAATGACCGATCAATTAATAGATCTGACGATTTGTTTCAAGTTTATTCAGTAGTCTCGGAGGTGCTAATGGACCGTGACACCACCGACGACGACGACAAACCCAGGTTATGACAGTGGCCCATGTGGTGGTCCTACGAATTAGGTGAGCTGAAAATGACTTTCACGAAATCGTTGAATTATAAAACACACCAATACTGTCAATAACATTACATTTATCAAATATTTTTCTTTGAAATTGTTAAATATCATATGTATAAATGTAACGATTAACATAACTACCCATTGCTTACTTGATTTTTGATTTTCTTTTCATTCTAAAAGACATGCAACACCACACTATATGCACAAAGCATGTTTATTTTGTGAAAATACGGAAGTTGTACAAAATAGATATATGTAGTTTTATAGTAATCCTTCGAATAGGCATTTCTATGAATTAAAAGAGAAGATATTAATAACAAAAAGATGCAGTTTGTCTCTTATATAGTACCCTTTTCAGTCGATACACCTTCACATGGAGTATATATCTCTCAGCTGATATTTCAGAGCTTGTGGTTCCTTGACTGGGGGTTACTACTGAATCAAGGGTTCCTATTGGTTAAGTTGAAGTCATCACTTCCAAAGTGTTATGGTCGCCAGCATGACTTGGTCAACCATTACGGAATATCTGTGTCACAGATGTCCAATGATATGTTCCTTTTTTCGTACTCGTAAACCCGCCCTCTTTTCCTCTTTCATGACTTATTCTAGAAACGCGTGGTGCGCACTAAATTTGATATCTACGTTTTATTGCTATGGGATTTTAACAAGTTTTCCATGGCGGGTACCACTTGTGTAGCAGGAAGTGCTCATCCTTCCTGAACACATGACCTCACCAGTTACTTAAGTGTGATATCGTGTTGTTCAATCGTTAGTTTTCTGCGCTGTGCTTTGTCGACAATTATTGTCTGTCTTTTTCTCCTTTTTCCTTTGGCTATTGTATTGTCTGTCCTTCGATATACCGCTTCTGGGCACCCCCTTTTAATATCTTCAAACTTTTATTGATGTATTTACGCATATCACGTCAAATTGCGAAAATAATAAGTAATTCACCGATACATTCCGATTCCAGAACAACTATGGATAGATTTCCGTTTTTCATTTTTGACAATATCAAGATAAATATTGAAAATATAATACAAAACCACAAACGTAATGCAAAATCCTCTGATGTAATCTTCAACTTGTTGAAAGCGGTCAATATTTGGTAGAAGTAGAACCGATTGGCCTTATACGAATCTCGTACCTATATCCTACAAACTGACCCAGATAATGCAGATTAAGCTGCTTTTGTTTATCGATTTACTGCCACTTTAATTTATGTTGACGCGACAACAATAAATCCTTGCGAGTAACTATGCAAGAAATAATCGACAACACTTTCATGAACCCATGCAATTATAAAAACAATTTAAGTCAACATTCAACTTCAAAAAACATTCTGTATGTGGGAGACGGCTTATTCAAGATAAGCGAAAGAAAACAAATATATACACAGTTTAATTCATCTATATTGTAAATAATTCATATAAAAACAGCTAATAAATATATCAAGGCTCTTTGTCACCTTTTATAATTATTGGTTTTTATTAACGGGTAAATGGCAATAAAATTTAATGAATAATGGATTTACATTGATAATAAAAGGCATGAACTTTTAAAAAGTCTTTAAGTATCCAAAATAATTTCGTTGGGCCGTGACATATGTGGCTTAATTGTATTGACCGATATTACACGACGGATTTCAAGTGAAAAGTGTTTGAAGATACCAAAGGGGTAATCAGAATCCGTATATCGAAGAAGCACAGACAACACAAAGTTTTCGTACCCTTCCATTCCACACTTTACCTTAAGCCGCATTGTTATGCCATCAAAAGCACAATACACATTTCGTAAGGTTCCGCGGAACCCTATGTCTCGCCTGCTTTCCATATATAATATACAGCAGTCGATGCTTAAATGTCTTTTTGTGGTATTTATTCAAATGCACGTTATCAAAGCGAAAAAAATAATAATAATACAATGGAAGTCCAAATTTTATGCTATCTAAAACTGGAAACAATTGCGATTTTGAATGTGGGTGCAACAAGTTTATCATAATAAAGCCACAGTTCATGTTTCATTGGGTTATTTGCATGAGTAACGTGTCAAGTACCAAGAGTGGAGCAGGAACTTTTTCGGTACATATGAATTCATCCCACTGTTATCAATGGGACTCGTGTAGCTCTATCTTTAATTTCCTGTAGTGTTTTGTGGACTAATGTTTGTCTTTTTGTCCTGTTTCATTTGGACATTGTATATTATGTACAATCATCAGTCGTTCAGATGGTGTTCAAAACGTTAATAATTTTATTAATTTCAACACATAGTTTTTAATACAAGCCTTCTATTGGCATATTATCTTTTTAAATACTCAAAACAACAATTTCAAGTCTCCTTTTGTCAGCTTTGCTTTAATTGATGTTTAATTCTAGCAAAACCATCTCGATGCTTTTGATAAATAGGATGAAGCAAGAGTCGATAGCACAATGCTACTTGAAACTAAGCCGTTCATTGTTGCAAGTATCGCATTGAGCGTCACTTGATGAAGGTTATTGCAGAAACATGTCGTATGCACTAAATATGATATCTATGTCTTTATCGAATAGTTCCATCGCAATTTTGACATTAACGGTCACCCATTGATCATGACAACTCAAGATCTTTTTATTCGTTAATTAAAAACGGCTTTCTTTACCTTGTCGATTTTGTCTGCAACTCCACCATCTTTACATCATCAACACACATTTTGCACATTTAACCTCTGACCATCTGACGATTCGGGTCGTGTCAGAGGTCATCATGAATAACTACGTTCTTGTTGTGCAATGTTTGCTTCCTGGAAGTCATGCAATTCAATTCCTCGTTATTTGAAGCATTGCTACCGTAAATGTGCTCGAGTAACGGAGATGTTAGTATATTTTAATACCTTTTTATGAATATACATGTAATTGAAAATAATCATCGTTATTTTCATTTTAAATTAACTTAAAAAATCCTTTCAGTGAACGGAAAGCGTTATTTCTGGTGAATGGTAAAAGTTGTGTGTGCTTCATAATAGGAAATGGAATCATCGATTTGGTCCCTCGTTAATAATCAAGCCAAATCATGCGGAAACGTTATGTTATTTCGAGACAGAAATACTATGACACATTTAAAGGGAACTACAATGTATACTAATGCAGCATTTATCATCAGCATGCTATCGGCGCCATTATAACTGAGATATTCATGGCAGATGTCATGGTGATTGGGATATAAATAACAGCTATTAAGAACTGTTTTACACGAGTTCAAGACAGATTTTGTTTCTCAGGTCCATGAGAAAGCAAACATGCACCCGATCTTATTTATTTACTTAAAACCTGGATGGTATGGACGTGAATTTGTTTCAGCAGAGTGGCAATTTTGAAATTTGTTCGGTCTTAGAATAGAGACAAGTTTTGTCATAATAGGTTAAACAGTTTATACAAGAGTAACCCGACTGGTGCTTTATGTGGAGCAGGAACTGCCTACCCTTCCGGAACACCAGAGTTCACCCCTGTTTTAGTGGAGTTTTGTGGTGTTGCTCGATCTTTAGTTTTCTGTGTATTTTTTTGTAGATAATTGTTGTCCTTTTTTCTTTTGGTCATAGTGTTGTCTGTCCTTCGATTTACTCCTTTGGTATTTTCAGACTTCTCTTGTGAAAGAAATAGTCTTGTTCATTTGTATACTATTGCAGTTTTGATTATCCAGTTTTGTTTTCTTTCTAAGAGAAGATTTTGTCTACGTGGGATCTGATTGGAATATTATTTGAGCAGTCCTGGAATGGCGAGTTTTTTTTATTTGACAAAGCCTTTGGTAATGCGGTGATCATAAGAGTAATATAATGAGTAGGTGATGGTGGACGCAAAGTGATGAAAAAGTTCACATGGATTTCTACGAGTGAAAAGGTTCTGAGGAATGTAAGTTGGTTTTAAATATTGTTCTTTTCCTATGATTGTAATACGTCGTTTTATGCTATGTAAAAGGTCCAACATTCCGTCAAGACCAAACTATCCGACCAAATTAGATAGATAACATTTTTCCAATATTAATACATAACTACTAATTAAAAGAAAAACAGAAATATGTACCAGGAAAGATCATCTGCTGTTTTTGTTGAAACGGGTGATTGTTATGATTTTTGCAAACGAAGGGTCAGATACAAACGAAAAGTCATCCATTGATTGTTGAAAGACATTTGTTGGCCAATCAACATTTTACTTTCCGTGGGAACATAACATAATATTTTTTCTATACATGTACAGCTTTTGGCACACTGTTGATTGGTAAACATGTATTCTTAAAATATACCGGACACAAACTTAAAACATTTAATGTAAATTTAATTACATGTATGTGAATAAACAATTTCGTAAATGCGAACAAGTACTGTGTAACAATTTCTTCCATGAGAACATTTTACTATCTCAATTGATATATCAACACAGAAGCATTAAAAAACTACAATAATAGTAACATAATATTAGTATACCAACTTTAAATGTTTTGGAAAGACGTTCAGATAAAAACCCATTCGAACTAAAACATTTCGAATGTCATAGTATTTGTAGTTTTAACATTTTACTTTAAAACGTTGCATCATTTCTTATAATAATAATACTCCTTTGTATGTTTAGAAAGCAGTTTACTCAAGCCGTCTCAATGTTTGGTAAATCAGATGTTCTTCTAGAACTACTAGAGACAGAATGAGAATATTGTTGCCTCTGTTTTCTCCAGTCAGGCTGATATTGGTCACAGTACATTTTAAAAAGTGTTGTCATATCTGGGACAACTAATGTCTTACTTCTTCTATTCAGTGCCAACAACTTGGCCGTTGGTGGGTGCAACCGTTTCCCTCGGTGTGACCTAAGAGACAGGGGTCTGTGTATCGTTTCGTAATCTTCTATCTCTCGCAGGAGTATCCGACGAGCATCCCTACCCCCAATAAAGGCTTCGTCAGCTCTGTCATTAAATGACGTCATAAAAGTATTCCCAAATCTAACAGGTGATGATACAGGTAGCGCCAGGTGTTTGACGTGTTGACAAGGGGGAACTAAAGGCTGTGAATACATAGTTGATTCTCTTGAAAATGACAAAGCTGATAAAGTTGGAGCACTGGCAGAAACGGGAAATCGTCTGTTCTCAAAACTTCTGTTTAATTCTGCACTCTTTTGTACCCATTCGGAAGCATTCAAGTACACTTCGTTATCTCGAAGGGTAGGACATGCTCTACCCGTCACTAACAGCTCGTGAGCAGATGCATAGTGTCCATTTTTACAAGCTAATAGTAGAGCGGTATATCCCATATTATTCCGTGTGTCAATGTCTAATCCAAACTTGACAAAACAGTTCGTTAGTGCTTGGATAACTTTGGGGTTTTTACTTGCGGAGGCGTGGTGTAATGGCGTGTTGCCGTCATTGTCACCTTCGTTTATGTCAATGACGTCCTCTCTTATTAAACATTGGACTATTAAATGTCGCCCATTCATACATGCATAGCTTAGCGCAGTTCGTCCAAATACATCTCGTAGGTTTAAGAATGCCCCGGCTTTGATCAGGATCTTTGCCATTCGATATCCGTACTCCTCATCTACCATACACGATAACATTAAAGGCGTCCTTCCATTTAGATCCTTACTGTCCATATTTGAATTGTGCTTAGCCACTAGGAGTCTGACCTGATGTAATCGACAATCTAAAACAGCTTGGTGAAGGGCGGTTTTTATTAGTCTTTTTGTCGCCGATGGCGGAGATGCTTGTATGGTTACGTTCGACATTTCACTTATCTGAAGAAAAAAAACATAAAAGCACATTACATATCAAACAAATACATAGCTTTCTTTTCATAAATAACACGTTGAGAGTTCGATTCCTGCTCAAGGTGAGGTGTACTCGATACAACATTATGTGATAAAGTTTGTCAGTGACTTGCGACAGGTCGGTGTTTTTCTCCGGGTACTCCATTAACAAAACTGATCGCCACGATATAGCTGAAATATTGTTGAAAGTGGCGTTAAACACCATAACCCTAACACCTACCCTTCGATATGAACTTTTTATTTATATGCTGTTTCGTTCTATATTTTATCTGCTTATGTTGTGTTGTGATGAATTTTTGAAGATATTGCATGAACATGATACTTAATATCTATGACATGGTATGCTTTTTATATTACAGGTTTGTCTAACATGATTGATTGCATGTATTTTTATTGGTGCATAACACCAATTTCAGTAGTATTTCAACTATATCGTGGCGTGTTGTCTAGCATGAAAAATGTATGCATTAACTGTATGACAATCATGTTATATGGGTAAAAAGTTCTCCAGAGCTTATGTTGAGGTTTGTATCTATGCATCGAATATAAATTTATTATGCTTATCTGCGGCCATTTGTATAGAAGGTGCTTTTAATATGGCATCTGTCAAGCAATGAAAAATAATAAAATCAAAATAACGTGCACAGCCTTGAAATCTATAAAATAGCCAGAAAACAACCATTTACAAGCTTGAAATGTAGGAATTAGTTTCAGGTGTATCCCAGGATACAGCCTTGAAGTGTAGGAATTGGGTCCGGAATACCTCTTGAAATGTAGGAATTATCTAAGGATGAAACCCCGGATGCAGCATGAATAATTAAAGATGTAACCCAGGATTCAACCTTGAAATATAGGAATTAGTCAAGGAAGAATCCCGGATATAGCCTTGAAATATGGGAATTAATTAAGGATGTATTCTGAATACAGCCTTGAAATGTAGGCATAGGTGACCTCAACCGATTTTGGCTGGCCTGTTTAGGCCCTTTGGTTGTATTGCTCCCAAAACTTTAAATTATTTGGCTTTCCAATCTTTAGATTTTGAGTGTACCTGATGAAGGTTATTCCATAAACGCGTCATGAGGACTAAATTTGATATCTTCGTTTTTATTAGTAAAGGAATGATGTAACTCATGACACAGTCTTGAAATGTCAGAACTATTTAAGGGTATAATTGTACTCTTACCCTTTATGACCATGAGTTTGTGTTTAATCTTCTGTACCTTTTGTATAGCACCATAAAATGGAACGGTAGAAAAATAAATACGACCTTTAATATAGCTTTCTTTCTTTTTTAACTTGTTAAAATTTGCATAATGTAAAATATTTTTTAAAATATTTCAGAAAAATATATTATAAACTCACCAGTTGATTTTGATTTTGTGTCAAATAAACATTAAATTTCCAACACTATGTAAAATAACAATACATCCATACTTGAGAAGAAATATAAAACCTAATAAATTAATCCTTCGTCGTGAAAGGTTTAATCCAGGTTTAATAAATTTGTAATAATAATTTCATAATCATTAAAAGTAATACACATTCCGTATTAAATTGCAATCCTCACTTCCGATTGGCTTACGTTGCCATGGCCCTGATACCAGGACTCTCTTGTCCGTGTAAAGACTTAAATCTATAAATTCTAACACTTGGACGATTTGTTATTACGTTTGTAAATGAGCCCCTGTTGGAATATTGAATGGCTCACCTATGACTATATCTTAACGTTTAATAAAAGATTGATCAATTAACATTACAGATATAGTTTAAATTCAATGGAGTGATATATAACACGGAAGAACGGCTTTGAGATTATTTATGCCACAGCTTGATGGTCCGTTAATTTTCTTTTGAAAAGGCTAGAATATGTCAATGATGAACACGATAAAAAATCGGTCTCGTGGAAAAATGTGTAAAAATCAAAATCGATTAACATGTTATTAATTGTGTACATTGATTAAATAAATCCTTTAATTGTTTAATCTATTTCAAAATCTTTAATGTGGAATTGAGAAATAAATATTTAATTAATAGCTCGAACCATTTTAATTGTATATTTTCCAATGTTTTCGTTCAGAATCAAAGAGAACCGAACCATAGTTACTACGTTGCATTAACCTACATTTTAATTGTTTAATGTACCCCCCTTTTTTTAATCCACCCTATTATTATTTATCCACTCAGATCAATATCACGTCAATTATATGATAAATAATAAAATAAAACAAAACAAATTGTGCACCAACACGATGAACGTCAACCATCAAAATTCACTATTTTTTAACTTTCGGAAATTTCATACTTTAAAAATCAACATGTTTATAAACATCATATTACAAACATGTTTTTGAACTACCTGCATAATATTGGTGTGTTATAGAAAAAAACCATTTATAGATTTAATCTTGTTTAAAAATCACAAAGAAAACTATTTGAATAATTTGTTAAAGATGAAACAAGATAAAAATCCATATTATTACATCTAAGGGACCGTTAATTAAACTTCTAGGGAGGCTATATGTTTCTTAAATAACCATCAGATACGCTTGTAGGCAGCATATTGGAAAACAAAATAATATTAATGTCTTTGAGTGCAAGTAAACCAAGTGACCTAAACATGATAGCCATAACCGGCTAAGGTTACATATTCATTGATAGATATTAGTGTTGATTAATTACATTGTTTAGGAACCTAAACCATGTCAGTACTGAAACATTGACGATAGGGAGGAAGATACCCTCAGGGACTAATAGACCACTAGCGGTGGAATCGACCCAGTGATTGTAATAAAAACGTAGATGTCTAAATTAGTGCACACGACACGTTTCTGGAATAACCTTCATCGGACACGTTCGTAGTCATAAGATTGGAAATCCAATATACATGTAATATAAAAAAAGGTTTTTGCGAGCGAGTAAATTAAAGGGCCTAAACGAGGTAGCCAAAACAGGCCAAGGTTACATATGCCGACGCATTTCTGGGTTCACCTGAAATAAGCTACAGAAATAAATTGATTGATTGATTGATTGGTGTTTAACGTCAGAAATAAATGGAAAGTTAATGATTGATGGACGATACATAATAATAAAAATTCACCCTGACCTTTGCCCATGCGATTTGATTTGATTTGTGTTTTTGTGCTTAACGCCACTTTCAGCAATATTTCAGCTATATCATGGCGACAAGTTTTAGTGGTGGAAGAAGCCGGAGTACCCGGAGAGAACCACCGACCATGGGCAAGCGATTTGAAAACGAAAACATTGTAGTGACATTGTATGTTTCAGAGCACGATCTTGAAAAATCAGCAGTATATTATATATATCACTTACCCTATTAGAAGTCAACAAACGATTGCATGGACAACTTCAATTTACAATACACATACCAATTGTACTATGTGTGCGTACAATTTAACATCAAACTAGTCCGAGTTGAACGAAATTAAGATAATTTTAAAGATTTTTAAACCTGTCTATGACTTATGGCGTGCTTGCCGTAATTGATTTCATAGAAATAAAGTCAGTGAATATCTTAACAATTCAATTATTATAAGTATCTGTGTGGATATTTATCATTAAAACAGACGCCATAGAGAGAAGACATTTAAAATATGTCAAATTCAACAAATATTCGATAATTCTGGTTGCGACATGACAATATTATTATTTATTACATATATCAGTAGTAAAATAAACGTATGGGTCAGGATCACGGTTATGGTGTTATAACACCACTCAACAATAGTTCAGTTATATCGTGGCGGTCAGTTTTATTGGTGGAGGAAACCGGAGTACCGGGGAAAAACAACTGACCTGCCGCAAGTCACTGACAAACTTATCACAATGTTGTACGAGTCCACCTCGCTTGGGTGGGATTCGAACTCACAACGAAATAAACGTATGTAGTTCTTTTTACATAACAATGGAAAATACATAGTATACATCAATATCAAAAGGTTATAATTAATACGGAAATTCTGACCGTGGACCATAATGGGAATGTGTTTAGACGGTGCCACATTCTTTGCATGTCAAAGACCTCTGTTGTAGATTTCGAAAGAGTACACGCGTCGCAGCCTAAATTTTCGTCCCTGCCCAAATCTTCATACTTTTCTAATAACAGTCAAAGTTGTTGTCCCGTTTGATTCATCTCTTCCTCATTTCTACATAGTATTTGTTGAACTTGTTCTCGTCCTCATGAGTATAGCTGAAATACTGCTCACTGAATGTTAAAAAATAATCAACCAACTTATCAATTAAATTAGTGTCTATCAAATTTATTAGTGAACTAAACAGGAAGACTTGGGAGAAAATAACCACCGACATAGCATTGACATCAAACATGACTATTACTACTGAAAAATAACGTATACAAAGTTGGAACAAAATTGTGAGGGAGGGGTGGTATTTTATATTGAAAAATAACGTATACAAAGTTGGAACAAAATTGTGAGGGAGGGGTGGTATTTTATATTGAAAAATAACGTATACAAAGTTGGAATAAAATTGTGAGGGAGGGGTGGCATTTTACTCACATGTGGAAAGCACTTGCATGACCGCATCATTTCACTAAGAGGGGGGGGGGGGGGGGGGCATAAAACTAGATTTACGCACCACCTTTTATTGAAGTGTCTGTACCATGCCAGGGAAGTTAGCGGTTATGTATTTGTGTGTTAGGGTATCCATTATTTCTACGATTTTGATATTTGATAATGGAATTGTTCTGACAGTGTGGTATTTTAGAATTGTTCTGACAGTGTGGTATTTTAGAATTGCTCCGACAGTGTGGTATTTTAGAATTGTTCTGACCGTGTGGTATTTTAGAATTGTTCTGACCGTGTGGTATTTTTTATTTTTCATTTTATTCTAACATTACAGGACATACAATGTATGTTGCCTATATATGGTAGTGCAAATAACGAATTAGTTTTCATTTTGACAATTAACAATAAACTACAACCTCAATGGTTGTCAGGTGTACGTCATCTTTTTGCCAGGTTTTTCATGTGACAATTGGCTTCTAAAGGAAATGTCTAATTTAACACTGGTGATCAGAAGTATTTGACATGACATTGGAGTGAGTGAATGAGTGATTGTTGTTTAACGCCAATTCAGCAATTTTTCAGCTATATCATGGCGAGACCAAGTTAATTTTCAATGAGATGATGATGAGGTCCGCTTTGTACCAGACCAACACGAGGGGTTGGTTTTTAATAGTGTTAGTTCACTGAAACAACAATCCTCGGGTAGACAAGTCGCACCATTCGGACACATTATTCCGATTCTGATTACATGACATTGGATATTTGATATACAATGTATATGTATATATAAGTATCTTATAACTCAATATCCCTTCTTCCCCTTCATATAGGGTACAAGTACAATTGATAATGAATTGAGCATGTGTAATAATTTTTTTTTTTATCATTTTGATCTAAATTGTGTGGTTATTGAGCAAACTACCAAATAATGTCAAAACATATCCGAGCATGAAATAAACAGTTATATACAACACTAGTCTACTATAGGAGTTTTCTACACAGGGGATATTAATTTTGCCAGTCTATTCAGTTTTCGTCATTCTGCCAATCTATTCAATCAAGTATACCCAGATATTTTCTCAAAGCGTTTGTGCACTAAGTGACTTGTGTATATATTAGCTGTAGTTAAGTTTTTGTGGGTCATCAATAACATTTCCGTTTACTTGTTCAATGCTCGAGACAAAACATCAGCTATGTCGGGTTGGGTTTTTATGACCCTTTCAACATTTTAGTACCCCAGAAAACCACCCACCTGCCACAGATCACTAATGAAACTTAATCACATGTATCTAGTATGCAATGACATGGAGAACATCAAACTCACAACTTTGATGGTGAATCAAAGATGTGAGTTTGATGTTCTCCATGTCAAATGATGTAAATCCAACTGCCATACGATCATGCCCCCCCCCCCCCCCCCCCATTAGCTTCAAGATATAAGGCTTCATAACAGTGGTCATGCAGTAGTAGACATGTAAAGCATATATAACCATTATGAACACCTGATATAACTTTTTTTAAATTTCATTGTGTATTCTCTTTTGGCATATTTTGCTTTTGTACATCTGGATTGTGTTTCCCTACTTTACCTTGTCCTTCACTCATTATAGGTTACTCTAAGAAAGACAGAAGATACCAAGAGGTGATAAAACCATATCATATACATGGGAAAAGCAAAAAAAAAAAAGAAAAAAAGACAGACGAAAATTAAAGAAAAGTGATCAATGACAGAGAAAACTAAGATGACAAACACATCCCATAGAAAACCAAGGATGAACTGCAGGGGTTCCATGAAGGTAATCAGATGGTACCCCTTGTGTTACTTGTGTAGGATAATAGCCAAAGTCAAGAAAAGGTTGTATAACGGTAAAAGGGGCAGACAGAGATTGCAAAGCATATTTACAGCATTTATTATGTAATATGTATATCAATGATATTGTTGAGAATCTAAATCTCTCTCAAGTCTATTTTTTGTGGATGGCACTTCTTTTAGCTATTCAAGTTGTGATATTTTACAGATCATAACTATGATTGATCATGTCTTGAAAAGAGATGGAGGAAAGATCAATGAAATAATGTATGTTTTTTTAACCAGGATAAAACAGAAATGGAGTTATTTTCGAATACAGAAAATCCACAATTCAATTCAAGAATATTCTATATACAAATTCTAATAAACATTTGGGAGTTACATTTACAAGTGATGCAAACTGGAATACACAAATATTGTCAAATAACTTAATGTTCTTTGAAATTTAAAATACAGACAAAAATTTAGTGAAGCTGTATTTTATATTAGAACAATATTTGAATATGCTCATGAAGTATGGCATAATTGTGGGGTAAAAATTCTATTAAACATCTTCAGCTGCAACTTGAAGTCAAAAGAATCGTTACTGCTCGTTCATTATTTGCTACAGCCATGATAATTTATAGGGAGTAAGGATGGGAAGTATTGACAGAATGATGAAAAAGAATAAGACAAGTTTGAAGATATCAAAGGTGTAATCAGAAGTTGTAAATCAAAAAAGGACAGACAATTCAATGGCCAAAAAGGACAAACATTAATCTACAAAACACATACACAGAAAACCAAAGATCGAGCAACATGAACCCCATTAAAAATCAGGTGTGAACTCAGGTGCTCCAGAATGGCACCCATCGAGTTATTTTTGTAACAAACGTCATGAATGATAAAAGGACAAGATTGTAATACATTTAAAATAATAATTATCCCAGGTATCTTTGTAACATAAATACCACCAGTAATTCAAAGTTTCATCTTTTGCATAATGGAAGTGATATTATAATACCATTCTGGGCCGGGTTGTTCAACTTGTTGTTAAATTAACCATATGGTTATATTTAACCATTGGTTAGTAAACCATGGGTTAAAAATGAGTTTTTCAACTTCATTTAACCGCTTGGTTAAAATTTAACCAACCAATAACTACAGGTTTAATATTTAACCAAGACCAATGTATCCCACAATTCCTTGTTTTATCCTAACAGCAGATAAATAACAAAATAAATATGGCTGACTCAATCCCCCCTTCTCAGGACAAAAAGCAATACAGTTATTAAAATTAAAAAAAAAAGTGAAATCTTACTTTTAGTTTATGATGATTTTATTTGTTAAATTAACAAAAGGGATAGGACACAAGTTTTACCAACTTATGAAGTCTTCTCCCATTTATACAATAAATTCACATAGTATAATGATCATTCTGAGCATGCATATTATACATTTAGAGATATATTGTAAATAATTAACGAATTAATAAAAAGGTTGTGCTGGATGGTATATAACTTACATGTCATTGTCTAAGGGATTAATATAAGTTCTTGTAACTTGTTTCTCAATCCTATTAATTTCTTCTTATTATGTAATGTATATAAGCTGAATATTGTAATGTTATATTGAATTAATTAATAAAATATGTTTAAACTAAGGTTATTTGTCCTATATTAAAAGTATTTTGTACAAGCTAGTATGGAAGAGTATAAGGACCTCGTCTTAGTTGCTTAATAACATTAAAAGAAATGTTAATAAGATGTGTTTAGTGCATTATAATACACCAAGGGTGTGTTATATAGGTGACGATAACTTCTTATAACTCATTAAACTACTTTTAATTAAATCTTCTTATTGTCAAGGACTTAATTTTCATTATGTAAGTTAGCCATAAAATATTTTCTTTAGTTTCCAACATCTCATTAAAATTGGGTCCATGCATGCATGTCAAAAGTCTGTTTTTCTCTCTGATTTTAATGTGTGAATTTCTTTGTGCAAAAATTTTCATGAATAATAGTTAAGAAAAAATATATTTTCAGTATGAAATGAATGGTTGGTGTCTCATATGTAAATTATCCAATTTCTCCAATTGATGAGGAATATCCATGATGTCAGAGGTACCTCATGCTATTTTTGAAGTTTTATAATTTTGTTTTTCCAATGCAATTGTACGACCAGCGTATTTTCTGATTGACTTAAGAAGACTTTTTGTCGATATTGATTTTTGACATTGTTACTAAAAAGGGGGGGGGTGATATGACTATTTTAACCCCGTCACATTCATATGTGCCTTTCCTATGCAAAGAGCCTTTGTAAAAGTCATTATTATTCACTATGGTTTTTGTCTTGAAAGGGGTCTTTTACTACGCATTTCTCGGTCTGTTGTTAATTTACTACACTTAGCTTTTGCCTAGTCTGTGGCCATATCGTCTTGTAGTGTGGGCATATGTTCGTTGTTGTAGACTGCTAGGCATTCCCTATTTGAGATTTTTTATTTAGGTCTTTTCTGGAATGTTGTCTCATGTACATTTATTCCACGTCCCAGTAATTCATCCTTTCCATACTATTTGACTAATTACACCGACTCAAATTTCGAGTGAGGGGCCAGAATCATGAAAACAATTTTGATATCATACCGGAAATTTTTTCCAAAAAAACAAGAAAAGCAACAAAAAAAAAACCAACCTGTCCCCGCTTCCGCTGCCTATGACCCGACTATTCATGGGAAATACAGGCAATCTCTCTCACCATAAACAGCGAAGGATATATCAATTTATCATAACTTGAAACACCCCTGTAAACCCACGATCGCTAATGATTTTAAATTATATGAAACAAATAGAGGGAAGGGGTCGGTTAACGGAAGGGGTGCAATACTACTTTATAAACATTGTTGTTAGTGTAAAATTTAAAAAATAAATAAATTGAAAAATCATAAGTAATTTCACTATTTTCATCTGAATTTACCTGTATTTACCTTGAAAAAATAAGTGCAAATGTAGGATTTTTTCTGCGTAAATGTAATTGTAATGCGTGGAAATGTAATGCGCTGTTTTGAACAATGTAAATGGTAATAGAAATTAAATTTCATTGGAAATGCCATCCACCTCAGAAACTTCTATTTCAAACAAATTTGCACAGAGCTCAATTGCCCGAAACAATCTGGGTTTCCTGTTTAGTACGGGAGACATCATAGAAAGAACCTGTCTGGCAGCCATTTTGAATTGATAACCATTGGTTAAATATATTTAACAGAGCCCCTATACCGTGGTTAAATATTAATCAGTTTAACCATGCTTTAACCAGTAGTTAAATTTAACCATAAGTTGAACAACACACTGCATGCTTTGGTTAAATTTTAACTATAGGTTATCATGTTTAACCATTGGTTAAAATTTAACTACAAGTTGAACAACCGGGCCCTGCAGACTCTTGATTACTTAAGACTCATTTAATCTTTCAATAATTTGTCACTGGAATAATATAAACCTATGACTTCGAAATGGGATTTCTAATTGGACCTTGAAAACTAAACATTGTGTTAGCCCAGATTCAGTGAATGTTTTGCTTCTATCTTGAATTATGACTTATTCTGAGTAAATATAATGACAGATCCATCTTGTATTTGTAGGGACGATTGTGAAGACTCCAATCATTTCTTTTTTGATTATTCTAAATACACAAATATACGAAATATTTCCTTTTAATTTAAAATATCAGCTGGCTACCTACTGATTGTGTTTTGATCTTAAACTTTTGATTTGCGGTAAGTCTACACTCACAAATGAAAAGAGCATAATTATTTTCAAGTATGCGTTTGAATATATAAATAGGTCTGAAAGCTTTTTTTTATTGCATGACTGGTTCAGAGAGAACAACCACAGACACCACCAACAAAACATCTCTCTCTTCTCTTACTTAAAATCATTTTTGCTTAATTGAGTAAATAAATATGTTGAAACTAAACACTAAGCTCCACTATATCTCAGGTAAAAATGGTGTAAAAATGATAATGAACAGTAAGGGTTAGTGTAATTTTTATTTTACTTGTTGAAAAATCTTATGTAATATTTATACCATGGTTTCCTCAAGTTAAATAGTTAAACTTGGAAAACCGTGGTATAAATGATTTGTAACATGAAGCCATACAATATCACATCTTGGTTGTTGATTATTGCACAGCTCTCTAAGAGTAATAAATCTACAGCACAACAGCACAGATTTAAACTGTGCGATATCTCGCTTACATTCTGGTATATAAACCATAAAAAGATCAAAGGAAAAGAATGTGTTTATGTTACAACAATAAATTACTTCATTACAGCTTTGTCTATTATACATATTAACTAATCTTCCCTGTCAATATTACTGTACACCTGTCAACTATCTGCAGTGTTACTACTATTAGAGATACATTTAAAAATAAAGTCTTCTAAAATCTGTTTTTCTAAATTTCTACCTGTAAATATATACAAAAAAAGATATATTAAATATTTATCTAATAAGGGAAAATTTATTGAAACCAAGGATATGAAAATTAAATATAACTGGAAAATGTAAAGCTTGACCATTAGAATCATGAATTTGCAACCAAATGAGAAGGGATAGGATTATGGTGCTTAATGCCACTTTTAACAATATTTCAGCTATATCGTGGCAGTCAGTTTTATTGGTGGAGGGAACCGGAGTACCAGGAGAAAACCACAGACCTGTCACAGGTCACTGACAAACTTTATCACATAATGTTGTTTCGAGTAAACCTGGCCATCAGCATGTAATTATAATTTAACTTTTCATAGGGTTGGGATTATGGTGTTTAACGCCACTTTCAACAATATTTCAGTTATATCGTGGCAGTCAGTTTTATTGGTGGAGGGAACCGGAGTACCTGGAGAAAACCATGACCTGTCACTGACAAACTTTATCACATAATGTTGCTTCGAGGTGTGGATTTGAACTCACAACTTTAGTGGTGATACATGTAGGCACTGATTGCATAGGTAGTTGTACATCTAACTACCATATGATCATGACCACGATGGCCCTAACCAAATGAGAATTGCAAGACTACAGATTAGAATGCAATATATTCATTGACCAAATTAGGGCTACAGAGGGACATCTTACATTCATGAGTTTATGATCAATATCATTAATATACACTATACAACCAACTTCATAAGTGAGATACAAATAACTGACCTCACTCACAATATTAAGGATACAATGATACAAGTCATGTGTTGTGTAAGTTGTGATATGGCAGGTGTTTTCACATTTCAATTGTGGGGGCTGGGGGGTAGGAGGGGTGTAATTTGATCATTCATCGATAGAAAAATAAAAAGGTAATCTTGCAGTAGCAAAAAAATAGTTTAATTTGACTGTTCTGGAAATTTGATAATCAAACTATTGCATTCGTAATATTTGGAGGGAGGAGAAATGGAAATAATTCTAAATAAAATGTTAGCAAAAACTGAATAATTTCTGGTGAAAAAGTAAGAAATATCTCACCTATAAAAACTATTCTGTTAATTCTGTCTTCTGGACTATCCCAAGGTGTAGTATAAAATGAATCGTACAGCTCTTGTACCCCTTGTATAACTAAACGTCTATCATCTGTTGTTGATAATAAACCCTACATAATATAAAACACAATACTGTTTACACTTTTAAAAATTAAATCTAAAAACCAAGCATTGGCCCAAATGAAATATAGCATTCAAAATTTTAAACAGCAATCTCGTGTGGATTTTAAGAAACAAACTTGAGCCCGGGTTTTGATTAGAATCTCAATTAGCTTGCTTGGTAAAATCCTGAGATTTTCAGATTAATTATGGCCACTTGATAATTTGTGACTATAGTAGACATTTTTACTCAGATTTTTAATAATGAAATACCCATTAATGTGTATTCTAAAACAAAGACTTTTGTTATCTATCATGTAATGGTCTGCTAATTGTTAATTTCACATACTGCAATCTGAGACTTGTAAAATAATTTGTCTCCACTATTTGAATAATTGAAAAATATTTGTAACAGGTAATGAACGAATTAGTTCATGCATTTAATTTTTGTCACCATTATCCTTATGTAATGTATGACTAGTCATAACGTAATACAGAGGAAATTAATAACTCTTGGCACAGTAGTATAACTTGTTGTATTAACATAATGTATGCAACAAAGTTCAAAAGGTCAAAACTTGAGAAAATATCAGTCCCCAACAATATACATTTTTTGTTCCTGTTTCCCACTGGTGTCTGAATTTTTCAAATTTCAGTCAAATCAGCAGCTTTCAAGTAATGCACATACATGTATCTGATTTGAATGAAAGGACTACCTTTCTATGACTTTTTGCAGGAAAGTTTCAGATCAAATGGCACTGTGTTCTTTGTCAGTTAATCCTGAATTTGTTTTGTCCCTTGCTGGCCATATTGTATTTCTGATCGAAGCAAAATAAGCCAGCTTTTTGTGAACATCTAGATTACTCCTGTTCATTTGAAAACATGGTTTCTGAGAAGTAGATTTGATATCTGTTAGCCAATCAGAAACATTATTGCCTTGTGGTAGACAAATTTGATGACCAATACATGTTTAAATAAGGCAGTTTTTTTCTCAGATGATTCATATATCATTCTGGCAGATCTGTTTAAGATTGAGATAAGCATAACAAATACCATTTGATGTCAAAAATTTCCAAAGTCTTTGTCTTTGTCATGGCAATGTAAGCCAAATACGAGTTCAATATTTCCAACTAGAATTTCTTTAATTTTCCAAGTAGAAATATACTGCTTGAATTAATTTCAGATATACCATCCATTCCCTACCCTAACATGGTATATAATTATATATAATCTTTGGTAACTACAGTATACTCCTACATGGTATATAATTATATATAATCTTTGGTAACTACAGTATACTCCTACATGGTATATAATTATATATAATTTTTGGTAACTACAGTATACTCCTACATGGTATATAATTATATATAATCTTTGGTAACTACAGTATACTCCTACATGGTATATAATTATATATAATCTTTGGTAACTACAGTATACTCCTACATGGTATATAATTATATATAATCTTTGGTAACTACAGTATACTCCTACATGGTATATAATTATATATAATCTTTGGTAACTACAGTATACTCCTACATGGTATATAACTATATATAATCTTTGGTAACTACAGTATACTCCTACATGGTATATAATTATATATAATCTTTGGTAACTACAGTATACTCCTACATGGTATATAATTATATATAATCTTTGGTAACTACAGAATACTCCTACATGGTATATAATTATATATAATCTTTGGTAACTACAGTATACCCCCTCTTATAATAAGGCTACCCATTCCACAAAGGAAAATGTGGCCTTAAAAGAGGGTTGGTCTCTCCTGAAGGGAACAATTTAGTAGTATTTTGCTATCTCAAAGCATCTGAAATCTGGTCTGAAAAGGAGTAGCCTTTGGTGGGAGGGGCCTTATAAGAGAGGGACTACTGTTTTGAAGGGTTGACATAATATCATTGATTAACATACATTATGACCTTACTTTTAATCTAAGAACTTCCATTGTATGTCCCTGTGAATTTTTCGTGTTTTTGTCCCATAATATAGTCTGTAATGCTCTGTCAAACTGTTGTTTATTCATACAACCTTTACATTCTAATGTAAGTGTACCTACATCCTACAACATATAAATAACATTACTGTTAGGGTTATGGTATTTAATGCCACTTTCAGCAATATTTCAGATATATCGTGGCGGTCAGTTTTATTGGTGGAGGAAACAGAAGTACACAGAGAAAACCACTGACCTGCCACGAGTCACTGACAAACTTTATCACAAAATGTTGTATCAAGTACACCTTGCCATGAGTGGGATTCAAACTCACAACTTAAGTAGTGATATGCACTCATTGCACAGGTAATTATAAATCTAACTACCATACGATCACAACGGCCCCCTACATTACTGTATTATAATGGATACATCAGTTTAAGTAAAAAAATCGCATTATGCTGGTTTTTTTTTTCTATTTCAATAGTGTTTTAAAGACACACATATTGATAACATTTGGTCATGTCAAAATGTCTATAACACAGTAATATAAAGATTTATGTTATTGCATTATTCAATATTTATTGGCTGTCGCCCTTAGTAACATTCTCTGATATAACGCTACATTTTTTGTATTAACCTCACAGGAGGTCAAAGTAATGTTCCAATAGTTTCCACGGAGCCAAACACTAAAATCAATTTATTTCTTGTATGTTGATGATTCAAAAAGTATATTTGTGTGGAGTTAATAATTTTTTTTAAATTAGATAATCATTTTTTTCTTTTAATCATGCAATTTTACTGCAAGGAAGAAAAAATAATTACTGACTTTTGATTTCAGTTAACTTAATGATTTATTGAAACAAGAAGAGTGATATTAACCTCGGCCTTAGGACTCTTATGAATTTTAGTTCTTGGATTGATAAATTTGTATATTAAACTCGGACTTAAGCCTCTATGAATCATTGAATGTCGTTTCTAGGGTTGATAAATCCTTATATTAACTTCAAAGTCAATAATAATTGTATTATGTTTAATAGAACCTGTAAGTATGTATACCTGGTCTATACTGTGTAAGTTATCAGCTGAAAAACCTCTGGATTTAAACAAGTCTTCTAAACTGAAAAAAAAATCCTTAAAATTAAAATTAGTCATAACATGTCACATATTATAGGATTAAACACTGTTTTTTAGGAAATTATCAATGTATAAACTCCGGCAGCTCACTCACAAACTGAATAAAGTCTGAAGGACTTTATGTAAGGTTTGTGAGTGAGCTGCCGGAGTTTATACATACATAATTTCCTAAAAACACAGTGTTTAATCCTTATAATTCTTATTCTTGGACATCTTGTTTGTTTTCGACGCTAAATACCATTAAAAAATACCCAAGGACATACAATACACATACGATTGTAAACTGAAAAAAATCCACAAAATGTTATTGACGACTTTGGAACATAACCAACATGACGTCATTGACGTCATATGAAGACTTCCAACTTGAAACGTAAAGATTAGATGTTATTTGGCTTCGTGTACGCTTCAAGTTTGATACAATTTAACTAAAATAAGTTTTCAAGGTAAGCTTCTTAATTATTTTTGTGTATTGTTGTAAATATGACATGTAGCATTTCACATTTTCAAGATGGCAGATCCTTCCAGCAGAACCCCTTAGTATCATTGCTCGTAGATTTATACGCGTGGAATGACCGGGGGAAAAGGTAGTCCGGTAAACGGAAATATTGATTTATAAATTCCTTTCGAATGACGTAGAATAAGTGACGACATCCAATCGGATTAAGAGTTATTGATAAATTCTAGTAAGAATAGAATTATTGATAAATATTTCACATGGCTATTCTATGTACACATTCATTAAATATCTTTCTTCCTCAAAGTGCAATATATTTGTTTAATTTAAAAGTCTTTGAAATTCAATGATTAAATCAAAGTTATAGTTTAGAACACTTTACCTATTTTTACTTTTCCCATCATATGCATTAAGATCAAGAATATTATTCAAATCTGTTTTAGATTGTGTGGTTTCTAAAAACTTGGCATATCTGTTTATTGATCTGAAAAACAAATGATACAACATAAAGAAGTGAAGAAATAAAATGTTGGTTGACCAATCTTCTTGTGAAAATTCAGATAAATGGAAAATGTGATTATTTTTTGCACAGAACTTTTGTTAACATTTGATAAAAAAAAACTTGTTTATCGGTGGATGATTTGATAAACCAGATAAACATATATCAAACGTAAGACTATGTTCTTGGTCGGTTATACCATTGTCTGGTCAATAAATCCTTGCACTGACTCATCAAAAGGATATAAATGTATCCATATATGTTCATGCTAATTATCTTAATTCTGCTATATTCAAATATTTGAACACCAAAAAGACCACGGCATATGACATTGGAAATCCAGGTCATGGCATGAGATAGGCACAAAAATACATACTTTGCTATCTAAGAGCATTATATCTCATTTGTCATCTGTGAAAGAATAGCAGTCTGTATAGAACACTAGACTTCTCTATCCTACTCCCTAATTGAAGAGGGGCAATCATGGTTGTGATCGTATGGTAGTTGGATTTACAATGTTGTGAGTTCGAATCCCGCTCATGGCATGGTCTACTCGATACAACATTATGTGATAACGCTGGTCAGTGACTTGCGGCAGATTGGTGGTTTTCTCCGGGTACGCTGGTTTTCTCCACCAATAAAACTGATGGCCAGAATATAACTGAAATATTGCTGAAAGTGGCATTAAATACAATAACCCTAACCCTATTTGTATTTCATTTCAATTCAATAATAACAAATATGAATTATTATATTACAACAATATTGTGATAATACAACATACAAATAGCTATTATGAAAAGAAAGCTTAAACAGCGATGGTCATCAAACCAACATTAACATAACAAACAATTATCTCTCACCTCAACTAGTTGAACATATAAAAAACCATGCTATATGACGTTGGATATCCAGGTCATTGCTTGGGACAGGCACAAAAAAGTGGCAGTGTAATATCAGTTAATGGGATCCCAACACTGGCATTTAATAAATAAAGAACCAAGATAAAAGTGATAAAATATAATTTACCTGACCCGTGATTTAAGTTTATGTAGTTCTTCTTCTGTTACCAGATCTGTCTTATTTATTATAATAACATCTGACATGGCTACCTGCCTGCTCAAAAGAAATATTAATACAATAACATCTGACATGGCTACCTGCCTGCTCAAAAGAAATATTAATACAATTACATCTGACATGGCTACCTGCCTGCTCAAAAGAAATATTAATACAATTACATCTGACATGGCTCAAAAGAAATATTAATACAAAAATAACAAGAATTATCTGAAAGTAAAGTAAAAAGCATTTCAAGTTCTCAAAATAGATGACATATCTTTTCCACACAAGGTTTATTTACACACATATTAAACAAGAAATATCTGTAATTAAAACAAAAAACATTTTAAATTCTCAAAATATATGCCATAGCATTTACATATGGGGGACTTTTAAAAACCATTAAATAAAATTGACAACTTTGGGGTTAGGGTTAACATTATGGTGTTTAATGCCACTTTCAACAATATTTCAGTTATATCGTGGTGGTCAGTTCTATTAATGGAGAAAACTGGAGTACCTGGAGAAAGCCACCGACCTGTCGCAAATCACTGAAAAACTTTATCACATAATACTGTATCGAGTACACCTCGCCACGAGCAGGATTCAAACTCACAACCTTAGTGGTGATAGGCACTGATTGCACATGTAGTTGTAAAGCCATCTACCATACAATCATGACCACGACGGTCCTTTTGACAACTTTAAAAAGATACATGTAATTGAAATCCAATATACTTTACAAATAAAACATGCTTTACACTCTAGACTGTGATACACTAAAATTTGTATTAATAATATTTCTGATAAACGTGATAAATGCAAACTTTATTAAAACATACCGTGTAGCTTCATTTATAGAACCATCAGACTTTTTCTGATCGAGATACTGAAACAAGAAAAAAAGTTCTGGTGGTGATATGCAAATCTAAACCTGAAGGTTAAAGGTGTTAAAATGGGAATCCTTACAAATATATCTTGTATTTAATATTGAAAAAAGAAATGTGCTAATATGTCTCGGCTCTTTTATGTTTTTGCCTATTTATGATTATTTATCCTTAAGAAAAAAATCCTAAGTGTTGCAGTTGTCCCTAATAGCTCTAAATTTTACCATAATCATTATTTCAAACAAATAATGGAATAATGCTTAACAAACCTACAGACAAATCACAACAAATAACTTTTTAACCTTACCTATAAACTTAAACTTTAACCTCTAACAAATCATTTTAATTTTATGTATAGATCTGTGACAAGTTCATTCAAGGGAGTATTTAGGCATGTGGTCTCATTTCACAAACACAAAATAATTCTAGGTTTGGTGATTTCGTTGATCGCATTTATCCCATTGAGCTTGAAATAAAGGATACCACAGATACAGATAGGTCTGCTTCATACCTTGACCTACACCTCGAAATTGACTGTGAGGGGAGGTTACGAACGAAACTTTACGACAAAAGAGATGATTTCAATTTTCCCATCGTGAACTTTCCATTCATATGTAGCAACATATGTAGGAACTGCTTACCCTTCCGGAGCACCTGAGTTCACCCCCAGTTTTTAGAGGGATTCGTGTTACTCGATCTTTAGTTTTATATGAATGCTTTGTAGATCGTTGTTTGTCCTTTTGTACTTTTTCTTTTGGCCATTGTGTTGTCTGTTCTTCTTCGATATATGGATTCCGATTATCCCTTTGGTATCTTCAAACTCTTCTTCATACAGAATCATCATCTTGACAAATAATTCCTTTCTAATGTTACAAATAAAATTATCCTATAAATGACCTACCTTATCACAATATTTAGCATCTACAACTGTGATAATACCTACAAAATTAGTGTCATAAACAAAATCACAATTGTTCAATTAAATGATAGGTGGTTGATTTTAGTCATACAGGATGGGTTGGGTTTATGGTGCTTAACGCCACTTTCAATAATATTTCAGTAATACCGTGGTGGTCAGTTTTATTGGTTGAGGAAACCGGAGTACCTGGACAAAACCACCAACCAAGTCACTGACAAACTTTATCACATAATGTTGTATCGAGTACACCTCGACTGAGCGGGATTCAAACTCATATATGTGTATGACATGAATTAATGTTTGATGATGAGCAATTTTTGTAAAGTGAGATTTTGTATTCATTTATTCTAAATATAACAATGCACGATGAGAGTGATTTGAGAGCATTTCATAGGGGTTTTCATTGGTCCATATAGGTAAACATATTTTTATTGTGTCACTTTCAGCCTGTGCTGAGCAATACAACTTGGAAATGTACATGATCTGAAAAAATACATTACACAAACATCAATAAAACTTTTCAGTTGACAGGTTAATGTTTCTATATAACAATAAATTATTTTTTACTTTCAATAAACAAAACACTACAACATCCATCACACCACGATATAGCTGAAATACTGCAACAGTTGCATTAAACACCAATTAATCAATCAATACAACATCCACAATAGTTAGTTAAATAATTGATCAGTGTTGATATTACTATGCGCTCAATATATCAGGACAAATTTTTATTTTTTCGTTGATAGCTTAACATATAAATCATAAGAAAAAAAAATTTGCATAGTAATTTGTGTGAATTGTGTATCACTGGTTATCAACAAATAATAAACTCGCCAAGGCTTGTGAATTATTATTTGATGATAAATAGCTCGATTTGATAACCAGTGATACACAACTCTCAAGAAGAGTATGAAGATGCCAACAGAATCCTTCTAAGGTCAAAGATGCTGACAATTATTGTACATCATAACAACTAATAAATAAACAAACTAAACTTACCATCTAGAAATATGTCACTACATAATTCTTCATCCAACCAAAATATAGAAGCTATAGGGCCTGTAAAATATTAAACAATTATAACAGAGGTTTTGGGCAACTTATGACAGTAACAGATGTCGATTATGTGATAAAAAATTACAACAAAAATAGCACACTGTTGGAACAGTTCCAAAAATAGCACACTGTTGGCACAGTTCCAAAAATAGCACACTGTTGGAACAGTTCCAAAAATAGCACACTGTTGGCACAGTTCCAAAGTCCAATAAAAGAAAATCATAAAAAGAGACAAAATCGGTACCCCTTACAATCATATACATGACCCTTCATTTTCCTGGCTTGGTACAGGCATTTCAATAAAAAGTGGCTACACTAAATTTGTTTTATGGGAACAAACCTCCCCTCTTAGTCAAATGATATGGTAATGTAAGTATTCTAAGACATTTATACTTCAATAAATCAGAGAATTACTCATATAATATTATTTTCAAACATAGATAAGTGTATCACTGAACTGTTACAAAAAGTCTCCCAAAAGTAACGGTACTCATATGAACAGAAGCTTATATTAGTTCAATTGGATCCAATAAACCCTTTTTTTCACAATTGTACAAACTAGAATAAATATATATCCCTGTAACAACAGCATTTCCACCTCATTCTTAAGAAGAGATTTTAAAACTAGAAGCTCACCTGAGCCTGAATTGCTCACATGGTTGTCCATGCACTGTTCAAGCAAATTTGTCATATCTGAGACCACAGTTGCCCATCTCCAGCTTGATTCTCACCAGAACATGATAAAACAAATACTTCACAAATCATTTGAATTTGTTGTTTCCGAGAAGATTTTTTTAAATTTCAGACTATCAGAAACAAGAATTGGCAATGGTGGCCATGTTTTTTGATGGTTCTAGATTATATATGGGAATCTTTGTAGAGAACCTCCAACATATCATTTGTACTAAGTCACAAATCATTTGGACTTGTAGCTACAGAGGAGAATATTATTTTCATTTCAACTAATCAGAAACAATCTTGGATAAAATTATATAGGTTTAATTTCTGAAGATTACATTTACTCACAAATGTAGTGAAAATAAAATTACCCCTACATGGTATTTTTTATTATATTTGCCAGATCAGTATTCCAGGAAAAGAGTAAAATGTGAAAAGAGTTAAAAAAAAAACAGATGTCCAAATGATACCAAAATTTCAAATTTAATCAACAAGGGATCCTTTAAACAAGCTAATACTATGAAACAGCATATCTTGCATCATAGTACATTACAATTTAATGGCAACTTCAAAATTCATCATTAAAATAAATATGTATTTCTATCATTATGAAAAGTCAATTCTGTTTAGACAAAACGTTAGGAAGTCAAATTTATTCGTTAAAATTAAGAAAAGTTTGGATATACAAAAGGGGAGTTACTCTTCTTAAAAATCAGGTGATAAATCATGTGTGAGGATAGGACATGATTGTGATTACAACAAATGGAACATATACGTAGTCATTTGTATTAAACATTGTTACCTGGGTCAGCTAGTCCAGTTGTTTCAAGTAAAACATAATCAAACTTTCCTTTTTTTGTCATCAGATTTTCTATAGCTTTTACTCCATTATCCCTACAATAATAAATATGATGTATAGAAAGAACAGTATCACATTTTATTGATGATTTGTACATTTTCTCTTTGATCTTTACACATGATAATATCTAAATATCAAGAAAACTAGCATGATATTAATGTAATATCAGTTTTTTAATATGACATTATAATGATGTCACCATACCAAATCCTTGATATACATACTATCATTGATATGTTCTGTTCTAAATTGACTTCTCATCTCATCTCACAGATCAGGTTTTGCCTTCGATGTGATATAGTTCAGAGAAATCTATTCTCACAAAACAAATCAACTATAGTATATATATGTATGGTATTTTTTACTTCAACTATAATACCAGTGGCAGTACTATAATTACTCTCATCATATCTAGAATGTCATCATAACATCAAATAATACTGCTTTACTTACCTCACCTTCATGAACTGTATAAAAAACTATGGATGCCAGTCATAGGAGGCTTTTCAAATAAAGAATATCTCATTCATTGTTCCAATTTGGATCCCATTGACAGGTTTAACCTCGCCACATTTTTGTGCCTGTCCCAAGCCAGGACATGGATTTCCACTGTGATATGTAGTGGTCTATTTATGTTCAATGATTTGATGTTAGAGATGATTCTTCACTTTGTTGATATTGATGGAATTGTTGACCTTTCTATTAAAACATTTTGTTCATCATAATTCTACACTTTTTTGACAGAACAGCACAGACATCCATTTCTAAGATTAATACATTAATACATGAGAGAACAACACAGACATGTATTTTGTCAATAAATGGTGCTTTTCCATGCGAGACAGCCCATAAAAGACAGCCACATATGATGCTGTCTTCTTAGGGATTACTACAATTGTTCAATGAACCATTGGAATTATGAATTTGTCATAGTCAAAACTATGGAGAAAATGTCATTAAATTTCCTGCAACTTTTCAAATCATATTTACTTTTCATTATTAACAGAAGAAATAGGATTTTCCAATCCATTCTGCCAAAATAAAAGATTTTAATATCTCTCACATATGCTTGAAATTCAACGTCTTTTACCCTCATTCCGCCACACGCGGGAAAAGACAGAACTTCCAACACTCATGAAAGACATTCCTACATCTCTTATAATGCCTTATGGAATGACCTATCATTCTAAATTTTGGTCATTCTTACTTGACAGAACAACACAAACATCCATTTCTAAGTTCTAGCCATTCTTCAAACAACTCGCCTTCCTGCCCAACTGACATAGACTTTTCAATAGAATCACCTAGAATTAAAATATATGATAAGAAATTTATCAAAATAGCATTCAAAAATATATTTTATCCTGTGACTAGTATACACATGTATCTATTGACCATACAAATGGTATGAGCATAATTATTTTGTTTTACACCCATAGATTGAATAGTCATTTCATTTTGATATCCGAATGCAATTTTCGTAAATAAGAACGATTGCAGGATTAAATGGAACATGCACAAACTGTCACACATATTAATCTTATAATGTATTTGGAAAGAAATTCTTTTGTGAGCCTCCCATTTCTGCTTATTTCTAAGCCTCATATGAAATAAAATATGACGTACAATGTATTTCATATTCTATATACTTCATACAATTGAATCTCATTATATCAAAGTCATACGAACCTCCTATTTTAATTCTAATTAGCCATATATTAGAGCAACGGGGGTAAATGTTATAATTCTTAGTTAACCAAGAAAACAACTTATCTGAGGTAGAGATAGAGATCTTTTTACTGTATTATAAAAATGCAGTAACTTTTATTCAGTTATTTTCATTTAATGCACTGTATTATAGTCCTACTATGAATTGATTTATTTACAACAGGTAACTGAATTACTTATATTACCTTCACCAAATTCATTCATTATAACAGCAATCCTTTTTCCATGTTGTTCTGTTAAAACATAGTTCAATAGTGTTGTCTTCCCAGATCCTGAAAATTAAAGTGTAAGTTGACAAGTTGAATACACAACAAATGTAATCCAAATGAAATTCAAAATTCTTCATGGTGTTCAACATACAATGTAAAAACAACTAATATATTTCAACATTTTCAAATCTATTTATAAATCAGATGAGGAGTCAGAGATCAAATTCAAATACAGTTGACTCTCGTTGTCTCGAACTCGGTTGACTCGAATTTCCGGTTGAGTCGAATTTTTATCAAAGTCCCGAACTTCGTTGTGTATAAATATATATAATTTGACTCCTGATGAGTCGAATTCGGACGAGTCGAAATTTCGGTTGTCTCGAATAAAAGTTTTGGTCCCGAGATGTAGAAAACCATATTATTTACATTCGCTAAGTCAAATTTATCTGTCAAAACATGTGTATTACCTTGGGATTAAAATCGGATCACAGGTGAAACATCCGGTCATTGACTTTGACATTTTTACCTTATGCTATTTCACATGTTTATTTTAACAATCTGTCTAATTAATTAGTGATAATATTTGAATTGGCTTGGTATAATCTATTATGACACAGGTTAAATGTGTACAATAACAAATTATCGATTTATAATAAGTGCGCTTGGGTCGGCATACATCAATGATTGTGAAAAGTACACAACGGAAGCGTTTTATCTATTGATTTATTTGTTGGAAATTAATTTTCATTAAAGATGTATAATTTCTCAATTTTGAGAGATTCGAAAAAAATGTTACTCTTAATTAACTGTTGTAATAAATGGGGAAATCACGCTATTTCTCAGAATTGGCGTTATTTTCGGTCGAGAAAAGTTTTCTTTTACACTTTATTGAATCAATACAACACAACAGATAAACATAATCATACACACAAAAAAAAAAGATATCTAGCAGTTATCAGTCATTCCACAAGATTCAAAGAATTTAACAGAAAAAAAAACAGCAACAAAAACATCGAATAAGTTTTAAATCGTTCCGAGAATCTAGACATGTGATGCTGGTTTTAGCTCTTCAAAATTTTGCTAGAGTTGTCTCCCTTTCGTCGTTAAACAAACTACACTTCCGGTATTTTCATAGCTCCTCTTGAGTCGAACTACGGTTGACTCAAATTTTTTCCATGGTCCCATCGAATTCGAGATAACGAGAGTCAACTGTATATAATTTATGAAGAAATGTAAAATAATTACATTTTATCGTCAATTTTGGCATTTTCCTTTGATCGCACCAAGTGATATTGTCCGTATCAAAGAACTGACTCTGATACTGAAAATTATCAGTCAGTGTGAAGTCCAACACATTATGATGTTACCGATAAAAACAATAACTTTAGTTTTCAAGGTTTCGACTAACATAATCACTAGTATCGCTGGTCATCATATTGGACTTGCTCTCGTACTAATGATAATATCATACCTGTTAACCTCTGGGAACTGCTAGGGGGGGAGATCTCCCCCTACCAACTCTTCTAAGGGGGAGATTTTGAGTGTCGCCTTTAAACGCACAAAATTGTACCTTGTAGTTGAATGATAATAAAGCAATGATGTAAAATGGTACATAAAGACACATTCATTGTATACAAATTTATTGTTGACCCTTCTATTAATAGCTTGACAGTCTAGTTACATGAACTTATGTTACTCTTTTATGTTAGAACAGCTTTCTTTGCTGCTCTCAGAACACTGTCACTTGGATTGAATTCAAAGCAAGCTTTGTCTTGGTTTTGTTTTGCACATATTAAACAGCAAATAGTGTCATTGTTCAGATCTGACCTCATATTGGGGGGTTTTGTTAGTAGCAGTGACTGCTTTCTTGTGTAAACTGGTCTCCGAGTGTCTCTTAATATCATACAGTCCCCCTGAAGCAACACTGAAGTTGGAACTACACAGAGTGCAAAATGCCAGATCATTTCCCAACGAACTTGACTGTAACCAGTGGTGTGATTTTTTCCACTCATCCTGGAATTTACAATTGTATTTCTTTTTCTTTGATGTCGAAGAAGGAGTACTAGGTCCTGAATTCCACCTCCTCTTTGTTGATTGAGACATCGTTATAAAATGCCAGAAACAAATCTTATTTAAAGCTAAATCTGAATAGTACTCACGGAGAATGTACATTTCTAATTGGTGTTCGATTACGTAAACAACAATCAGTTTGGCATTCCTGAACGAAAATCTAGAGAAACTCGATAAAAATTTATACGAAACAAATTTTTTGTTGGGGGGAGATTGTGCGGGAGGAAAAGGTATGTGCGGGAGATTTATGTCTCCCACACGAGAGACCCAGTCCATGCGGGAGATAAGGCTCTTAAGCGGGAGACTCCCGTGCAAAGGGGGAGGGTTAACAGGTATGTAATATCTGTCTCGACCTTCAAAACTACAGAATTGTTATTCTATATATGCAAACATTATTTTTTATTTATGACTTTGGTAGATGTATACCTAAGAATCCTGTAATAATTGTAATAGGTACTCTGGTTATTTCAGCAGGTACAAGGTCTGGTATATCATCATCTTCACTATCACACATGATGCTGGCAAAGTTTAACCTGTAAAATAATCTTATTAATTACCATAAATACAAATGTAGTAAGAAAACTGTAAATGTTATTTTATATATATATACATGTAGGACAAAAATAGTTTTTTTTGTGCAAGAAAAAGAAAACTGTATACAGTATATCCTGTCTAAACCGGAATAAAACATACTCATGTAACTAAAGTTTCAATGTAGGAAATCTTTGTTAATTTAACCTGTACAAACCAAACTCCTGTCTATTCTGAACACAAAGTTGCTCAAAGGAGGTTTGGCTTAGACACGTTTCGCTGTATATGCAAACAAGATACAGTGTTTAAACATTAAAGGAAACAAATAAAATGTGATGATGATTTAAACTTCTTGGATTAACAAAAGACTTCACATTGGATGAACACATTTCAAACATCTACAAATAATATGCTGCACATTAAATTAACATTTTAAACAGGCTCACAAAACTTACAATCTATCATAGTCATACTACTATTATACTAGCTGCGGAACCGTAGCTCTTTATGGTCCTTTTGGTTTTTTTTAAGATATGGTGGACCATATGGTTCCGCAGCTACTATTATACCTGCCTACATAAATTGATGATGGTTATAATTAAATTTTATGTCCTAAAACAAGGATAGAAATTACATTGAATGAAAATAGTGGATCGATCCAAAATAGCAACCCAAACCAATAATAAATTGAAGACAAACAAAACTATTTCTCTTTCCAAATAGCCAAAACTGATAAATTTGGAGACATGTACGGATCAGTTGATGCAAAAATAATTCTGTTGAAACAAACCCCCCAAAAATGTTTTATAGAAATGTTGAATTCTGTTATATTACACGTTTCAAATGCGCACATCCTTCACCTATTTCGATATCATGAACATAAATCTTGACAGAAAATCAGAGAGAATAAAATTATATACCAAATTAATTAGTGGAAAGATTTTTAGACATGAAAATATTTTGATGTTTTTCTTGGTGCTGTTCAAGGGAGATAATTCGTCTTGTTCTAAATTTAAAACCAATGTCGGAATAAACACAATATTCCGATGCATATATTTGAAATAGCAGAGCCGCATTCGCTTTATATCTAATATAAACATTAAAACAGTTTAGTTTTTAGCCATTCACATTCTGTTTCATCGGACTTTTAATGACACCAGCTGGACAGGAAATCTTAAAGCAAACAAAAATGCTGATCGGAAACCTGAACTCAGTGTGCAGAATATTTATATAATATGAAACCGGCACGGCCTTGAATGCTCGCGCATCTGAAAATTATCTGGCAATTTCATCAAAAAGTGTCGAGATTTTTTGGGCCGAGATATATTGGGGACGACTTTTTTTTAGGGCCGAATGTAGTCTCATTCAATCGAGCTGTCGTTCCTTTATTCGAGTTATCGTTCCTTACGAGAGAGGGTACGAGACTTCAGGATCACCTTTGCGCTTTATGTTAAGAAGATCTTCATTAGTTGAGTGTGTTAGTGTGTTACCCGGAAACCGGTGTTTACAAAACGTAGAATTATTAACTTAAAAAAAAAAAATCATGGACACAGGGGTCCTGCATTTTTTTTTTAATAAAAAACTAATCATGGATTATTATTTTTGCTCAAAGTCCGATCCTGTGTTTTTATTTCAAATTTTCATCATAACCCCCCTCCCCCTCCCAAGGGATATAAAATTGTATCATTAATAATAAATTAATATGAAACCGGCACGGCCTTAAATGCTCGCGCATCTGAAAATTATCTGGCAATTTCATCAAAAGTGTCGAGATTTTTTGGGCCGAGATATATTGGGGACGACTTTTTTTAGGGCCGAATCTAGTCTCATTCAATCGAGCTGTCGTTCCTTTATTCGAGTTATCGTTCCTTACGAGAGAGGGTACGAGACTTCAGGATCACCTTTGCGCTTTATGTTAAGAAGATCTTCATTATTTGAGTGTGTTAGTGTGTTACCCGGAAACCGTTGTTTACAAAACGTAAGGAACGATAACTCGAATAACAAATACAAAACGTAGAATTTTTTTTTCTTCGACAATATGTTCAGCCATGTTTGTTAAAAAATCCTAAGTATACATTTTATACCATAAAGAGCTCGCTTAAGCTCGCATAATAAATGATAAATTCAGATTTTCTATTTAAAATAAATCTCATTTACAAAACCACTGATATTTATTCAATTTTTAACGCTGATTTAAGCTTTAGTCGCAACAAATTTTTATTTTTCTCTTTAAACTGTCGAAACATAACATTTTAATAAAATTCACTCCCCCCCCCCTTTTTCCCTTTTTTTCTTGTTTAAATCAAATGATCAACAATATTTCAGAATCAAACAAATGAATAAATATGTAAGACTCAGATCGACGTCCAGTCTCTAATCGATGTCCAATCCTCAAATCGGCGTCCAATGTCTTAAATATATGGCCGTTTTTCACTTTCTCAAATCGACGTCCAATTACGTCACTGACGTATACTTCAAATAACGTCACACCCGTTAGGACATGGTTTTGAAACAATGATGGAGAAGGGACAAAACCAGATTCAGAGTACATTGTACCTAACTTAACCCTAACCCTCACCTTAGCCCTAACCCTAACAACCCTAACCCTTACCCTAACCTTAACTCTAACCCTAACCCTAATCATAACCATAACCATAACCATAACCTTAACCCTAACCTTAACCTTAAATAATATTAATGAATGGGAAAATGCTTTAAAAACACACAAAACAAAAAACAACTTTAAGAAACAGATAAAAAAAAACACGCAAAACAAACCTGTCATTGCAATTATTTTTGATGGCAATCTTTGATCGTGTAAACGGGTCTATAGATATGCGAGTTTGGAAAGGACGCCGATTTGAGAATATCCTAAAATTGGACCGTGATTTGAGATAATGACGTCAGTGGACGTCAATTTGAGGAATGGACGTCGATTAGAGACTGGACGTCGATCTGAGTCTATCAAATATAACATAGATTTCTTTTACATGCATCTTTTTACCATGCGGAGTCAGTGTGTTTTAAATCGGTCATCCAACTGGTCAGGACGCTCATTATTCTTGTCCAAGATAAAAATACATCGCTAAAATTACCTGTGGGTGTTTCCCCACTTCAACTTGTAAATTTATATAGAAATCGGAGATATTTCGTCATAAAACTTCACACATGGTTTTGTCTACCATATTTCTTGAAGACAAACATAAAATTTTATTGCATTTATCAATATTTTATGAGTATCAACAGTTTTTTCAACACCGTATCTGTTTCTCGATACAGCCGCCCAATTACAGTGACCCGTGACCCACATTAGCACGTTCTACCAGTTTTTTTCTTAATAATGTTGTTTAACTATTAATAAAATTATTTTTATTGCATGGTATTGCATTCTTCTTCTTCCAATGTATCGTATTGTAAGTGTCCAGCGGTCCATCGATGCTATATGACTAGCCATTCGAATACTAAATTCGATATCTACGTTTTATAGTAAGGAGCTACCCGCTCTACCCCGAGGCATTTTGGTCTACGTCCAAACATGATCAACATTGATTCTAAGTGACAGTTTGGTAGTAGTCTTTATTTTGACGGATTTTCTTATACTATTTTAGGGTAAAATAATTTGATTTGGAAAATGATGTAACCGAACCAAGTTTGGCTTTCCAATCTTTCGATTTTGAGCGTACCTGATGAAGGTTATTCCAGAAACGCGTCGTGCGCACTAAATTTGATATCTACGTTTATATGCATTTCGCGGACCCTGGTAGGTTGTATACGCCAAATTGAAATTGAGCCATAATCCAGTATACGTCAATAACTGAGAAACTTGAAACAAAAGCATTGAGAGACAAACACATCATCATAATTCAGAATATTTACGATGATCATAACAATCATTTTGATTTTGATTTTCACCATCAACCAAAAATGGGAAACACGCAATATATATACAATGTATATATATTATATAATTATAACTACTAAAAAAAAAATAATAATTTTTTGATTAGAATAACAAAAAATCAAAATATCTTTTAAACTATTGATTTTTGAACAGCAAAATAAACGAGAGTTTTATTTAGAATTAGGAGTGCTAACTAAAAATGTTACAGTATTGCTTCGTATTGTTTTGGCTGAGGCTGCACTCAGATGAAATTTTGTATTTTGGTCCTATTTTGTTGTCATTTTTCGGGTAGGAGTAGATGTACTTTATAGAAGAGCCATCCGTACGTCAGGTATCTTACCTGTAAAATCTTTCTCTCAGCCACGTGTACTTTAGACGAACCTGACAAGCATTTCAAATTCTCTCATAAATCATTGTTATATTTTTGCATTTTTTGTAAAATGGGTAAAAAGTCTGACTTATCTCCGGAATGCCAAAAGTTTGTAAAAAAGTTGTTTGCCTTTTTTAGTAAGGAAAAGGCAACGAAGAAGCCAATTGTCTCATTTGATAGGGTATATCAAAAGACATCTAAAGCTTTGGGGGTGTCTTACACTTCAGTGCACCGTATTATGAATGGTAAGAGGCCTTGTAAGTCAAATAGACACAAAGAAAGAGCTAACATTTTTGACGACTTTGATCATTGTGTTATTAAAAGAACAATCCACGGTTTATATTCACGGAAAATTGCTCCTGCCGTCTCAATAATATATAAAGAAATAAAAGATTCTATTAAAATATCAAAGTCTAAACTTACTCTAACTCTGATTGATCTTGGATATACTTATAAAAAAAATAGGTGATAATCGAAGAGTTCTGTACGATCAAGTGTCTGTTATCAATGATAGGTGTAATTATCTGAGAAAGATCAAATCTTTTAGGGAAGTAGGGTATGATATCGTGTACATGGATGAAACATGGGTTAACCAAAATCACTGCACAGATTATATGTGGCTTCCGAATGATGGGTCTGATGCCCCAAAAATACCCTCGGGTAAAGGCAAACGTTTGATTGTTTTGCATGCAGGTACGCGAAGTGAGGGTTTGATTGACGGCTGCGATTTAGTGTTTCTGGCCAAAATCAAAGGATGGTGACTATCATCAGGAGATTTATAGTATTGTCTTTCTTGAGTGGTTTGAAAATCAATTGATGCCTGCTCTGAAAAATCCTAGCTTGGTTGTGTTAGATAATGCAAGTTATCACAATGTTAAAACAGAAGATACGGTGTGCCCAAATTTTAGTCAGAAAAAAGCTGTTCTCCAAAACTATCTTACACAACACAACATTCCTTTTTCTGCTACTGATACCCAAAAAGTATTATATGAAAAAATAGAACAAAAAAAGACCCCAGTAGTTTATAAAACAGATAAAATTGCTGATTTACACGGACATGAAGTATTAAGAAACCCCGTTCGACACTGTGAACTTAACCCGATAGAATTAATATGGGCGCAAGTCAAAGGTTTCGTGGCTAAAAACAATACCACCTTCCGATTAAAAGGTGTTAAAGAACTCACGTACGCCGCATTCGGAAAAAATTACAAAAGATGTGTAGACAAAAGCAGAAGAACATGTGGTCAAAATTGAAAAAAGTACTGCAAAGAAAACTGTATAGATAGAAGTGTCATAGAACCTATTATCATTGATTTTTGTGATGATGACTCGGATGACGACACGGGTTGAAGTATAATCATATTAAGTATAATAGACAGAGAGAAAAAAATGTAAAGATCGAATAAATGTCACGTTAAAGCCAATGCTGAAAATATTTGGAACATGTGTCTGCCAATTCATTATGGTTTAAGAACAGTTGTAACTGTTGAAACTATCTAGGGTCAGATGAATTATTTAACTTATATTGATTATAGCACATAAATAATACACAAAACAACTTGACACAAACAAACAAAAAAAGATAAACAGGGACAGTTTATAATCCAACCGAAAACCAAACACAAAACGGGCCTCGTATTCATGAAAAGTCAATACAAACAAACACAAAGGTCGAAACTTTGGATTCGTGTTTTGGATAAGCATTTCGAAGTGGAATAGCAGGGGCGGATCCAGGGGGCGCGCGCCCCCCTAAAATTGGAAAAAATATGATTTTTTGGCGTAAAATCGTGATTTTTCACACGAATTACCCCAACAATTTTCGCGCCTCCCTCCGCTCGGCGCAATTTTTTTAAGTGCGCCCCCCCTAACTTGAAATCATGAATCCGCCCCTGAATAGGCTAAATATATATTTCCAAACTTTTAGCTCACGTTTGAGTTGAAAGATATAACTTGGTTTAGTAGAATAGTTACGTAAAACAATCTTGGTTTAGTAGAATAGTTACGTAAAACAATTGCAAGTATCAATGATTCATCAATAATTTTTGCAGTTTTTAGGTATTTTTTACCAATGTTAAGTTGAAGGTTTGGTAAAAAATAGCTAAAAAAATGACAGTGCTCAATGTCATAATCTACCCCTCCGCCTAAAAAAAAAATCAATCCTCCAATTGATCTCTGAGGTTCTATAATTTAAAAATGTACTAATTTTACGAGCATTTTAATTAGGAAGTTGCACAATCTCAAAACTCATTTATCGTTCTGTTTCTTACATGTATATAAATTAAAAATGTCATACAGAATCGAACAAAACGACAATGATATATTCTTCATATTATATGATATATATTTAGTGAAAAAAATAAAAATAATGAAAATTGTCCCAGTCCCAGTCCAAGTAATTTTTACAGGTAAAATATTTTACAGGTAAAAATCAATGAACTCAATAGTGCGTGTAGGAGATGGTGACGGGCTCTACGGAGAACAATGAAATCTTTCGGGTGACCGTCGAGTGTCTATTATCTCGGGGATTTAAACCCACGGCCGCAGGCTGTTCTCTTTAATAGACTTATTCCCTCCGTATTTCATAAAACTTTGTCAAAATATACACCCCAAAACTCCTTTAAAATGCGATTTTTCTATATGAGCAGAGCCAAATACGTTCACTTTCTGGTCTGCAAACTTCCAAATTAAATTAGCACCCTTGATTCTCTACACAACTCTCGTTTACACTTCTACTTTAAAATCTACAGTTTAAAAGATATTTCAAATTTTCGTTATTATTTTTTTATTTTATTTTTTTAGTACGTAGTACGTTATTATGCGATCAATACACTTTCCAATAATAAAATAATAATCTACCCATTATTCTAAATTGCTTGGAGAAAAATCGAAGCTAGGAAATTAATTGGTTAATAACAAATCCGAAGATACTCCGCTATGGCAAAATAATAATTCAACACAAACTTTGTTGTGCTCTTTTGATTGACATACAGTCATGTCTTCATGTTTAAAGACAGTTTTATATGTATAAATTAAATTCAAATACAACAGGTACGTAAATGACTTGTTTTTCAAAACAATGGGACACAGTCGTTGCTGTGGTGCATTCTTCTAAACAATAAGAGCACTTGCAACATAAAAATTATTATCAAAGTAATTTTATTTAGTCTGTTTTTTTTTGTCTGGAATATTCGTGGCTGTGTAAAACCTTAGCATGAGACTAGACATTCTATGGGCGTCACTCCCTGTATTCAATAATTTCAAACATGTTTCCGGTGCTTCTGATTGTATAATAGACTGTCAATACCAGTAACAACACGCTATTATCAGGAATCAAATAGTCATCAGTGTTTTCAGAGAGAACAATTTTATTTAGTATATGATCATTTTGTGGTACAATGTCTTGCATGTGGATTGTAAATTATTTAGCCTATATATAGTTGTAACATGATGTGCATTCTTATCCTTTGATCTTTTTGTGGTTTATATACCAGAATGTAAGTAACAGCTAAGACCTATGAAATAATACACGCGTTCGATTGTTTAACCGTTTAACTCTGAAAATCGTGGTATAAATATTACATATTGACTTTGGTATTCTGTTTTTGTCTCCTTGATGCCATTGATTACATAACGAGTTTAGTTTATTCAAGGTAGAAAAATCAATTTTACATCAGCTAAAACGGTAACGTACACTAATTTCAAAAGTAAATGACTATCGACCTATGAAAAGTTATGTTGTATATGACCTGGGATGGTATAACTTTGTCTATAGGTGCTATGGTAATTATTGATTAGGTTACATGGTGTTGATGATTGATGGTTGACAACAAATTATGACAAATATGCATACATATATTTTCTGAGGATTTATTATATTTTTTTTTATAAGAAAGTAAGTTAATTTACTCTTTATATTTTAAAAGTAGAAAACAACGAAGTCTTCAATAAATGTTAGAGAATACCGAAGGAGCAATCAAAAAAGGACAATCCACAGAAACTGAGAAGACGAAGAAAAACAAAACAAAAACACAACACAATATATCTTGGACACCACTATGTACAAACAAACACAAATAACGTTAATAAGACATCATGGGCAAATATATAGATTCTATATATATACAAAAAGTTATATAATTTATGATCTAGCATTAATGAAATTTGCAAGTCATTCGAGAATATATTTTTCAGTTTTTTCATGGTGAAAGCGATAATAATTCAAACAAAGACCGGAAATGATATTTTGTTTTATCTATATACTATGATATGATATACTTAGGTAAGACAAACCATTGCCAGAGGCATATTTATTCATGATGTATATGTATACCACAGAGGATCTTGTACATGAAACAGGTAAAGATTATGTAGATGAATATGTTATTAAATATGTTTAAATAATATTTTCTAATAATACATATATATATAAACGAGAAAACCAATTTATAAAAGTCAGAAACCAAACAAAATGAAGTCAGAGAACATCCACGATAAAACTGAAATTTTCTTGAAAGTGGTGTTAAACGCCATAAGCCAAACCAAACTGTACACCAGACAAAGACTAAAATTTGCTCTGTGATTATCAAAAATATAACGTAATAAGCAATCACTGTTCATTTCTGGAAAATTTCTAATGATTAATCAGATTAAACAATGTTTTAATATCATTTTAGTTGTCAATAGAAGTTACACCAATTATTATTATTTGACCTGTATTTGTATGCTGAAATCTAGGAGTATATTCGTCATCAGAAAGACACAATCTCAACATATAATCAATCAATTTCGTTTAAAAGGTTGTTTTTTCTTTCTTACTGCATCTCGTAAAAAGAGTATTTATTAGGAAATGTTTATACATACATATCAACATTATGTAGTCTATCTTGTTTTGTGTTATTTCTGATGTAGAACAATAATTGTCTAAACAAGTCTAACTATATTAGATAAATGACACTATGCTTAGGTTTGGTTTATGATTTTTAACACCACTTTCAACAATATTTCAGTTATATCGTGGCGGTCAGTTTTATTGGTGGAGGAAACCGAAATACACGCAGAAAACCACCGACCTGTCGCAAGTCACTGACAATCTTTGCATCGAGTACACCTCGTCTGAGCGGGGTTCGAACTCACAACATTAGTGGTGATAGACACTGATTGTTAAGGTAGTTGGAAATCCAACTACCATACGATAATGACCACGACGGTCCCTATCATGACACTATATTGCCTGAGTTACAGTAGAATAACACGACATAGATACCAATATAGTGTAGCAGATATATATTTATGTATGACGCTCGACCATAAACTGTTGGAACACCATCCTTAAATGTTAAACAATGAAGAACAGAACGTCACAGTGCATATGTACATCTATAATTTTTCCATATTTTATTACTATTTAATATTTAATTTCAACAATTTACCCTGGTTTTCCACGAAAACCAATAATTTCTATTGATATTAAATCTGTTAGAATTATGAAAAGAAAGTTTACACAGTGATGATTAACAATTCCACCAACATCAACAAAACACACAATCACCTCTTATCTTAAGGTGTCAAACCAATAATTTACCAATCAGAGCTTAGAACATAAAATTGTCCCTATTAAAGAAAATAGTTCCTTTCGCTTTGTTGTATTGTGACAAATACTGAATGGAATGGAATAATTAAAATTGATAGTTGAAGTTAAATATATAAGGATTATTTTGAGCCCAAATTTGATGCATTTAGTTGTATTTTAATACCACTATGGAGGATTTGATGCATGACCTATAAATATTGAATTTCCCGGGGATGACCGAGCTATTTTTAGAGTAGGTGTTTTCCGTACCCTGGCATTTCACTGCAAGACTTTAAACATCCCCTGATATTTTCACAGAACGTAGAGGAATCATGTACGTTTCAGAAAATATATGGTCTTAGAAAGGTTAAGCTTAAGATAAAATAGCCAGGTAGGCTCGAAAAAACACAAATTTAGTAGAAAATGTTAAAGAAATTAATTATAGGTTTCACACTTTAACTGAACACAAAACGGACCACACGTACTAGGATAATTTATGACATTTCTTGTTCCAAGAGTAATGGTTTTTAACAAACAGATTTTACCTTCCTAGCTAGTAGTTAGTTAACTACCAGCATTCACTGGTGTATTGTTCATGTTTTTATTTTCATTTATTTTGTGATAGTGTGTGGTCTTTTTGAGTGTAAGTGAATCTGTGCATGTTTTGAGTGTAAACGAATCTGTGCATGTTTTGAGTGTAAGCGAATCTGTGCATGTTTTGAGTGTAAGCGAATCTGTGCATGTTTTGAGTGTAAGCGAATCTGTGCATGTTTTGAGTGTAAGCGAATCTGTGCATGTTTTGAGTGTAAGCGAATCTGTGCATGTTTTGAGTGTAAGCGAATCTGTGCATGTTTTGAGTGTAAGCGAATCTGTGCATGTTTTGAGTGTAAGCGAATCTGTGCATGTTTTGAGTGTAAGCGAACCTGTGCATGTTTTGAGTGTAAGCGAATCTGTGCATGTTTTGAGTGTAAGCGAATCTGTGCATGTTTTGCTGTTGTTAATGAAAAGAAAGTATTGTGTTTATATCTCTATTGTCGTTGCAGATCCAATAATAATGAGGGGGGAAGGTTGGAATCTCATTAACTGGTTTAACCCCACCAAATGGTTATGCCTGTCCCAAGCCAGAACCTAGATTCCCATGCCATATGTCGTGATCTTTATTGTTTTCAATGGTTGTTTGCTTTGTTGATATTGGTGGAATTGCTTACCACCACTGTTTAAAACTTTCTTTTAATTCGAACATACAACCAAACCCACGTGACATATCTATGTCTGAAGGAAGAACATACAACCAAACCCACGTGACATATCTGTGTCTGAAGGAAGAACATACAACCAAACCCACGTGACATATCTATGTCTGAAGGAAATAAACCTAAGTAGCTTAAAATATTGTCTCCCTCTGTAAACTTCTTGAATAGTATAAATTAATTTGTTCACAGCCTGGAGGTTCTAACTACTGAGTGATACCATTCGAGCAGTGGCATCGACTCAATAGTAATAATATGTTAAAATACCACTGTTAGTTAGTCTTAATAACGTGGTTAGTGATCATTTGGATAAAGTTAGACTAAGTTATGTTCTATGATTTCTATTTGTTGTAAAAATGCTGATAATATGCATTGCGTCCTTTTTAGGTAACAAATGCTCGAAATATTACCATAAAGTAAACTTACCTCTGTAATGGGATGCCAAGCTTCGAAAATACAGTTCGACCATTTGAGGTATGCTTATTTTTTACATAAACATATTTAATAAAATAGAAACAAATAATAGTAAGTTTTTGTGGAATCACCGTCCCATGAACGTTGATATTTTAACCACCTATCGATTTAGATATTTGGACCATGTTTTCATTTTCATAGAGCATAATTACATTTACATAGACATATTCATGCCCTAATGCTTGGTCAGATATAGTGACAATGCAAAGCAATATTTGTAGTTAGTCACAACAGAGTTTGAAAGTGGATCACTCAAAGACACTTCCATCCAAGTCGGAATATACTTAACCTGGTAGTTTCAGAAGAAATTGCGAACTTTTACTGACGGTCGCCGACGACGGACAATGTCGATGAACTATTCATAGTTATGCCAAACAGTGACACAGGTCTTAATTATATATACAATGTATATCAATATCACATACGTTTTGACATTAAGAGCTATCGATCCGCTCCCAATTTCATATGTAAATAAGTTCCAAAAGTACAAGATTTTGCCTCAATTATACAATTATTGGACGATGCAGTTGCAATTACAAATATTTTGTACAATACACTCATGCCTTTGTATTGATCGTCCATTCTCCCTGGATAACTATGATATAATATTGCTGGACTAATTTCTCGGCATCTACATAATGATGGCTCAAGTATATCCATCTTAATGTTGGTAGGAAGTTCTTTGTACCGTGAAATGCACGTTTCAATAAAATTCCATGTAAAGAAACAAATTTGATTGAAATGGAAAAATCGTATTTCATAAAAAATAGGGAATATAGAGATAACTTAAAATTGCATAGGAATGATGAAATACGAGATAAAAATATTATCACGTATTTTAGAGTGAAGAAAAGGTTAGTCATGAAAAGCAACAGCCAGACGGACCAACACAGAACAGAAGCTGTAGAGATGTGGTATTCCTGATCATTCTTTTGATTGTGATAGGAGGAATGGTAAGTTAGTTTACTTTAGCTTTGATATAGCTCTTTATAGTCGAATTATATTTTTAATTACACGCGTATATATTGACATAGGCTAGGTTTTGCACCATGGAACCACAATGAAAAATGCATTTTTCATAAAGGATATTATATACGCAAATAACATTTAATTGTTGTTGTTCTAGAAATAGAGCTTTGTCTTTTTTTTCTCTGAAAGAAGATCAGTTATAATATTAATGTGATAAATACAACATCTGCAAAACCAATACAAATACAAACAGGAAAAAGACCAGGTGCTTCAAGAGTGTCAGTATCTCCTGCTCCATTTATGACGTCATCTGTGTGTAATGGCTTCACGAATACAGTTGTAGCGTGGACATCGTGGTCACATAGAACAAGTACCGCGTATTTATAATGTCTACCAAACCCCATTTCAGTTTTATACATCGTACGTTGCCTTGTTATATGGGGATCCTTATAGGCTAGCATACGGTGTAGATAGCTGGGGAAATGTATGCAACAAGAACAATGCTAAAATACCTGGTGTTGAAAAGTCTGGACGAAATACACGTGGAAAGAGGTAAGTTTCAAAATTTAATATTATTACAATTGTATGACATTGAAGCAAATGAAACGGACATAGAAAAACTACACAGCAGGCCGGAGATGACTACAGACATTAGATATTAAAGTCATTAACAATGAAATTAGAATATGGGATAATTAAAAACCGCACCTGTGGTGTAAAGGTTAGCTTGCTTGCCTCGAGTTCAGGAGATTGTGGGTGCAAAGGTTAGCTTGCTTGCCTCGAGTTCAGGAGATTGTGGGTGTACAGATTAGCTTGCTTGCCTCGAGTTCAGGAGATTGTGGGTGTAAAGGTTAGCTTGCTTGCCTCGAGTTCAGGAGATTGTGGGTGTAAAGGTTAGCTTGCTTGCCTCGAGTTCAGGAGATTGTGGGTGTAAAGGTTAGCTTGCTTGCCTCAAGTTCAGGAGATTGTGGGTGTAAAGGTTAGCTTGCTTGCCTCGAGTTCAGGAGATTGTTGGTGTAAAGGTTTGCTTGCTTGCCTCGAGTTCAGGAGATTGTGGGTGTACAGATTAGCTTGCTTGCCTCGAGTTCAGGAGATTGTGGGTGTAAAGGTTAGCTTGCTTGCCTCGAGTTCAGGAGATTGTCGGTGTAAAGGTTAGCTTGCTTGCCTCGAGTTCAGGAGATTGTGGGTGTAAAGGTTAGCTTGCTTGCCTCGAGTTCAGGAGATTGTGGGTGTAAAGGTTAGCTTGCTTGCCTCAAGTTCAGGAGATTGTGGGTGTAAAGGTTAGCTTGCTTGCCTCGAGTTCAGGAGATTGTTGGTGTAAAGGTTAGCTTGCTTGCCTCGAGTTCAGGAGATTGTTGGTGTAAAGGTTTGCTTGCTTGCCTCGAGTTCAGGAGATTGTGGGTGTAAAGGTTAGCTTGCTTGCCTCGAGTTCAGGAGATTGTTGGTGTAAAGGTTAGCTTGCTTGCCTCGAGTTCAGGAGATTGTGGGTGTAAAGGTTAGCTTGCTTGCCTCGAGTTCAGGAGATTGTTGGTGTAAAGGTTAGCTTGCTTGCCTCGAGTTCAGGAGATTGTTGGTGTAAAGCTTTGCTTGCTTGCCTCGAGTTCAGGAGATTGTGGGTGTAAAGGTTAGCTTGCTTGCCTCGAGTTCAGGAGATTGTTGGTGTAAAGGTTAGCTTGCTTGCCTCGAGTTCAGGAGATTGTTGGTGTAAAGGTTTGCTTGCTTGCCTCGAGTTCAGGAGATTGTGGGTTCCAGCCTCGGTCTTGTCAAACCAATGATCATATTATTGGTGTTTGCTGCTTCTTTGCTAAGCACTCATCATTAAGGAGTAAGAGCAAAAATTAGTTGATTCCGATTCGGGATAATGTGTCCTAGTGCAGCGACATATCTACCCGCGGACATTTTGTTTTAGTGAGCTAACTTTATATAAAATTCAACTGATCTTGTTGGTTTAGTACAAAGCGGAAATCATCATCATCTCATTGAAATGTAACTTGCTCTTGCAATGATAGAGATGAAGCATTTCTCACTTGCAACAATCACTCACTCACTGGGATAATCGAACTATTAATCTGTTTTTGCTAAATGTAATTTTATGTATTACATAAGGTATGAAAGAAATCAAGTTTATTGCATAACACATATTAGTGAAACTCGTGTTCCATATTAATTAATAAAACAATTAGGTGGAAAATAGTCAATAATGATGACCATAACACAGTCAACACAACGATTCACATTTAAAAGAAGCTTCAGAGTTTAGTTCGTGACTGGAATAAAATACTATATACTTTGAGCGAACCGCATCGGTGGTGTAATGGTTAGCGTACTCGCCTCGATCGTGGGTTCGATCCCCGATCGGGTCAAACCAAAGACTATTAAATTGGTATTTGTTGCTTCTCCGCTAAGCACGCATCATTAAGGAGAAATAGCAAAGACTGGTTGGCTCGGAGTCAGGATAATGTGTCCGAGTGGGGCGACATAATTACCCGGACTATTGTTTCAGTGAGCTAGCACTATTATGTATAAAAATCCAACTCAGCGTGTTGGTCTAGTACAAAGCGGACCTCATCATCATCTGATTGAAAATTAACTTGTTCTCGACATGATATAGTTGGAAAATTACTGAGTTGGCATTAAACAATAATCATTCACTCACTCACTCACTTTGAGCTTACCTGATTGAGATTATCCCAGAAACGCGTCGTGAGTACTAAATTTGATATCAATATTTTTACTATATAGTACAGTAATACACAGACTGATATTTGTAAGAATTACTTTCGTCCATGCTTATTTGATATTTTACAGTAAATTGTTTTTCTTTGATGAATCTGTTCTCAAGAATTATGTAATTGGACAAACCGCTACAAACAATAAACCAAGCGTCTGTGTGACGTCATGTCCGTCTGCTGTGATATCAACACATGAACAGATACAAAATATCAGCAAGATAACTGGAATAAACTACTGTTTGTATGATTATGTAATTGCTGGAAATTCATCAGACGTTTCGAATTGTCCAGATTTACCAATTTCACAACAGTAAGTAGTATGGTGAAATGTTTGTTAAACTATTCCATAGCAATTGTATTTTTGATTGACAACATATTTGTTTTCTTTGGTGGGCGTGATTTTCAACATGCAGTGGTCATTTCAACGAGCATCAACTTTGCTCGTCTTCTCACCAACTTATTCCTTTATTCGTACGAGTCAGACTTCATACAACAGCTTCACAAGAAAAATGGAAAGAAGCTAGCCCGATCTTTTAATTTCATTTTCCGATATACTTTCACTGAATAATTCTAAGATTGATGATTTTATTGATCACATCTATCCCATGGAAATAAAAATAAATGATACCACATATACAGGTAGGTCTGCTTTATACGTTGACGTACACTTCGAAATTGACAGTGAGTTCCGTTTAAGAAAGAAACTTTACGAAAAAAAAACATTTAAATTTTCCTATTGTAAATTTTCCATTCATATGTAGCAACATTTCAACAGCACGTGGATATTGAGTATATATCTCCCAGATTATACGATATTCTTGAGCTTATGACCCTTATCATGATTTCATTGATACATGGTAGCTGCTATGAAGTAGGCTACTGAACCAAGGGTTCCTAATGGTTGCGTTGAAGTCATCACTTAGCTACAATGACTTGGTTAACCGTTACGGAATATCACAAATGACCAAGGGCATGTTGCTTTTGTCAAAATCACAATCCGGTCGTTTCCCCATTCATCGGGTCTGTAACTAGAGTAGCACATCTGGATCCATTAGTGGAGCAGGAACTGCGTATCATTCCTACCTGTGTGCATCCCCGCTTTTTAGAGGGGTTCGTGATACTCAATCGTTTGTGTTCTGTGTAGCGTTTATAGATAATTGTTTATCCTTTTGTCCTCTTTCTGTTGGTCATTGTGTTGTCTGTCCTTTCGTCCTCTTTCTGTTGGCCATTGTGTTGTCTGTCCTTCGATGTATGGCTTCTGATTACCCCTTTGGTATCTTCAAACTTTTCTTGTAGAATAATTTAGCAACCGGAGTAGCACCTTATCCAGAAATCCTTTGTTACTGGAAGGTATTGTAGATTTGTTGTCTTTTTTATCTTTAGTAACATATAACATATCGCTTACACTTTTTACTGGTGAATTATATATTATTATGGATGTCGTCAAATATTTTTATTGGGAGTGTTTTGCCATGTCTGTAGACTTGTGATTTCCTTTGTTGTTCATTCTATATTTCATTGTAAATCATTTCCACATTCTGCTACAAAATGACTTTACATGTTGTTCGGTATCTTAAATTAATGTATGTTTCACACTAGCATTGGCAGTATTTTAAAAATATATATAAAAAAAATCAACACAACATAAGTAATTATGTAAATAATTTGTTGTAGCGTGTTCAATGATTTATTTAAACATTCATTGTTGTTTTGTTTAAATACAAATTTGTCAATGTTTTGTATACTACTGTATTTCCAGGAAATCCATATTGTTTAGATGTGTTCCGTCAACAGTAACAACTGCATATGATTTTTTAATTGGTTTTATCGACAATCTTTTGAACTCAATCGATGAAAATTTTACACAGGTAAGTATACATTATTGATCATATGATAATAATTATATGGTTGATTAAGATTTAGCAAATTGCTACACTCCTTTAAGCGGATATTTTACCTATTTAAAACGAACGTTAGCATTATTCCATTGCCCGGTAGTTTAATGCTTCATGTCGACATTTCAAATATAATCTATGTCTTTCAAACTTAATTTGTCTATAAAGCATTCCAAAGCCGTTCATCAATATATCATATAATAATTTTAAGAATGAAGTCTACTCAAAGAGTCCAATTAGATTTGACTAATCGATACGAAATTGAAATAAACTCTTCTAATGATTAGTAAGACAATATAACAAGGGAATATAACTAGACAACAGACGAACAAAAGAAAGCAATATTTGCGCACTGTCATATATAAATCTCGTGAGATGTCTTTCTAATTAACCGTACTTTGGGCTTGTTGTCGAGATATCCTTATTTCTCATAAACCAACATAGTATTAGAAACAACTGGTAAACAAATATCGGTCAAAGACTTCACGGTGACATCTTGATATATAATATGAAAATTTTAATAGCAATCAGCAATCGGACCTCCAAATAAACACATTTGACATAGGGGTGCTTCCGTTCCGAATTAACATGTATGTTGTTCTTTTTTCACTTTCTTCTCATTACCTGTATTAATATAGCACTGTCCTCTTTGTAGAAATGTGTGTCAGATTTAGAACATGCATGGAAGGAAATTTGTTACCTTTGTGCCATTGGGTTTGGTAAGTTAATTTCAGACCACATACATGCAACTTGCTAAAATGATAAGATAACCATATATGTAAATGGGATACCCCATCGAGACTATGAATGCATGGTTGTGTAGCATTTACTCAATTATTTATTTCGTTTTTGCTCAATAAACAACAGAAACTATCGACTCTCACACATATTGCTATTTTTAGAATAATAAAAGACAAGACACATTCATTCTCACACAGAAATGACATTTCTGCCAATCGTAGAATAATAAAAGGAAATAACATACTTTTTCTTTGATGTGTTGTGAGTACACTCTGTATTATTATACCTCACATAATAAAGAATCAATTATATTGGTTAAAAGATAATCACATGACATAAAATAATCTGGATATTTTTGCTTCTAATCGCCGCCAACGGTGAATAACCTCAACAATTACACACGTCCATTGAATAACCCTATTATTCAACGGTGAATAACCTTCGGAAATTACAGCGTCCAGTGAATAACACTAATGGAATAATACTTTAACAATTCAAATATTAAACAATATATTTCAACTGTTTGTTCGGTATAATAAAACAGTTACGGCCCTCTGAATCGGTGAATATCCAAAATTGTCAACCCCACTAGGGTTATTTCCCTAGTGGGGTTGACAATTTTGGATATTCACCTCTTCCGAGGGCCGTAATTGTATATTATTGATTGTCTCCTGGTTGGATAACTACTACTGTGGTAGCATTTGTTGCACCGACCTCGTTTATTTGAGACGGTTGTCAGTCACATTGATAAAAAAAACCAACATTATATTTTTCTAAAGTTGAGCAGAACGAGTGAACTACATGTACCAACGACTATATCGAATACCTGGGACATGTTTGAAGCGCCCATTTATATATGCTTGCTTTGATTATAAATCGAGATGATATTATTTAGCTTAGTAATGTTTTGATAATTCCATGTAATTTTTTCTTTTACGAACATTGTATTGGTGTATGGTAGAGGTAGAAGAAGTTACTTTGTGTCACCATAGATAATGTTTCCACAGAGGAAAAGTTACAAACGTATGTCAAGAGTATGAGGTTTGAAAAGTGATATAAGAGATTGTCAGTGTATATAAAAGAGTAAAGGTTATACCAATTTCAGTATCTTAGATTATTATTTACAGGTGTATCATTGTTGATAGTTCACTTGATGAGGTTTATAGCTGGAGTGATCATATGGCTGGCTATGTTTATACTTGGAGCTGGCAGTATTGTTGGTACTGGACTGTGTTGGTAAGTTACAAATAATTGATTTGTTCTAAGTAAACAGATTCTTGAACATAACTTCAGACATACAAAAAATGTATGAAAAAACCCCCCAGAAAGAATAGAAGTACCATTTTATTGCTTTTGCATTAGAAATTTATAAAGCAATTGTTTTCCTTTTTTATTTTTTTGCTTGGTTCTTTTTATTTCATATTTCATCTGTGTTGTTTTGTCAATCCGGAGTGTAATTTTGCGGACTGCGTTGTTTTTTTCTATCTGGGGTCTGATTTGATGCTTCACGTATGTTCTTTGTCAATCCGGAGTGTAATTTTGCGCACTGCGTTGGTTTTTTCTATCTGGGATGTGATTTGATGCTTCACGTATGTTCTTTGTCAATCCGGAGTGTAATTTTGTGTTTCACTGGTTTGCTTTGCCCCTTTGGTTGAGTGTAATTTTCACTAGTCTGTTTTGTCTATCTGGAGGAGTGTGATTTTGTGTTTCACTGCTTCGGTTTTTCAATTCAGAGTACTACATTTGACCAATTTGCTTTGACAATCCGCAATGTGATTTTCTCTTTCAAAGGTGTTCTGTGTTGGTTGGTAATTCAATGTGTGATTTTGTGTTTCACATGTTTGTTTTGCATATCTGGAGTTTGGTTTTTATAGTTTTCCCTCAATGGAAAAATCTTGTTCGAATGAATATTGTTTTACATCATGTAAAGAACATTTCCGGTATATTCATGACGACAATGACATTTTTAATAACTAGTTAAACCAACAAATAGGTAAAAGATTGATTGATTGATTGATTGATTGATTTTTGGTGTTTTAACGCCACATTTAGCAATATTTCAGCTATATCATGGCGACCAGTTTTAGTGTTGGAAGAAGCCGGAACACCCGGAGAGAACCACCGACCACGGGCAAGCAACTGGCAAACTTTATCACTTGCGACTGCGAGTCGAGTGCACCTTTTTTGTAATTTACAAAGGCGGGCGCGAACCCACGCCGTATTGGTGATAGGCTTGTATGAATTGTTAAGTGATCCAACTACCTAACTCATTGAGCAACCCGGAATAGGTAAAAGAAGGTGACGTGATGAGACTTTAGTCGGATGTATGAATGCTACAAGTAATGGCGGAAATAACGGCTAGGTTCGCGTAACGGACCATTAATGACCATGTTTAAACAACTGCTACTGGTAGATACAATGAACGTTAGACTCTAGATACGGTTGTTTTGATTGTATATTCCTTTCCATAAACTAGTGAATGTCATGCGTAATATAGGAAGCTTGATCATATTTCTAATTGTAAAATAACAAAAGATTTTAATCACGATTTCATACATACCGGTAAACATAATCAGATATTTCGAATGGGAACAATGATTTTTTCAATTCTTTTGATATCATGTACCATATGTATATTGCAGAGTACCAATAATTGTTTCTGTACTCGATACAACATTATGTAATAAATTTGTCAGTAACTTACGGCAGATCGGTGGTTTTCCCCGGGTACTCCAGTTTCCTCCACCAATAAAACTGACCACCACTATATAACTGAAATATTGTTGAAAGTCAGGGTCATTACGGTTTTCACAGTTTTCCGGTTGTTGACTGATTTTGTCTGTTTATATAATTATGAGTTTTGACTTTCCCTTTGTAAAATTGTTCGGAGTTCGGTAATTTTGTTATTACCTTTATTGAACACCATAACCCTAAATAATGTGTATTCTTATTATTAAACAACCTTATTAAGAAAAAACTGCTGGGACGTGCTAATCTGGGTCACGGGTCACTGTAATCGGGCTATGGTGAAAATTTGAAATAAAAACACAGGACCGGACTTTAAATTAACGATATTTTAGCTCAGTCTCAATAGAAATATTTCGAACTGGAATTATTGGGTTTAAATGAGAAGTATACGAAATAATTAACTATCTATGCTCTTTGGTTTGATGAGAAGAATATCAGATGCATTGCCTTCTTCCGTCGATGTCTCATCATCGTTCGTTTTTCTGCATATTCCAAAGCAGCTATCCATATGTGCTATTTGATTAAATGCGGCTTCAAATATAGTATTAGTGAAGTATTATATTATCCAGTTAAATGATGGGTGCATATGAGCCCACATAGTAATATATAAATGGACTTCGTGAGAGAATGTTTTGAGACCGTATGACCTTCCAATAAATAAACAGATAAGAAAGTCCCACGACTACTACTTGAATCCATACGAACGCAACCGACACAATGACTATGTATATGTATGTCGCCATTCTATCGCAGATACAGTCTAAACTCTTTCTGTCAAAGGAATGACCCCCTACTCCGGCAAAATTGAACATTACGAGTATAACTCCTATTATACATTTTGTATATAAGCATAAACACATGCCGATGCAAGTCACTTTCTTGAAAATCTTGAAGTAATGCTTGTTGTGGCATATGATTACACGTCTGTTAAAACTAAAAATGGCAATGGTTCCCAGTGAATTAACGCATGATACGGTACATGTAGAAGCAATGGGTTGACACAATTCAGGAATTCTGTTAAAAATCCTCACCTTCAATTTTAGCTGAAAAATACAAATAAGGTTTCTTCTTTCAATACGGAAAAACTTCAACTTGATGAAGGTTTGGATATATTATAAGCAGATTAATGTTTTAATTAAATACATTATGTACTTGATTGACTTTATGTAGAAGTGTTGTACATAGAATTACAGCAAACTAAAGTTTGCTATCAGTTTAGAATGTCTTAAATTTATAGAGGACACCGTCTTACACGACTGGAAATTCAATTAAATGTGGGGAAATAGACTACGTTACAACTGGAAACTTTATAGATGTCAAAGACTCTGTTATAAATTGGAATCTACCAAAAATACGGTCTGAATCCGTTGTAAGATTGTGTAATGAAGTGTTCATGGCTGACAAGTCTTTAAGTGATATTTGTTAAGATTCAACGTCGTAAACCTACTGATGATAATCGGAAATATAATATTCATATTAACATCCTTTCATTAGAATGATCAAATATGATTAGATAAAATTAACATTTGTTGTCGTTTTATATATATGTAAAATTGAAGGTTTGTGTGTCGTGTCTTCCACTGGTCATTCCTTAATGAATCATTTTTGGGATTTAGTCGTCATTAAACGGCTGTCATATTTTCCTGTATTTTAGGCTTAAATGTAATATATTTCCGTTTAAATACAAACTATAACAAGAACAAAAGTAAATAGATACTTTTTATTATAGATTTTACCTCAGCGTAAATAATTAATTTAGTTGTCCACTTTAGATAGACATCTTGGTGTAACCTTAATTCGGACATCAGAATCACGAGTTTCTTATTATCCAAAGACCCACAATGAAATATGCCTTTATAGCACTTATAGGACGAATCCCATAATTTTGCTTATGATTATAGCTCGAATCCTGCTCATGGCGAGGTGTACTCGATACAACATTATGTCATAAAGTTTGTCCATGACTCGCGACAGGTCGATGGTTTTCTCCGGGTACTCCAATACTCCGGTTTCCTCCATCATTAAAACTGACCGCCACGATATACCTGAAACATTGTTGAAATAAGAGGTGTTAAACACCCTAACCCTAACTCTTATAATGATAGCATAGTTGGAATGTCTACAATTATCCATGTTCCCTACGTTTTTAAGTACTAGGAAGTTCGAAAGATAGAGGTCAATAACCAAGGTATAAATATATAGATTGGAACTTTAGCATGAAAATGTCCCAAAAACATTCCCTTCAATATAATATAGTTCAATCATTGTGAAACGATATCGGATAATGTTTAATAATCAACGATACAGAAACACTTTCATCTTTTAGCTACATATTGACCAATTAAGGCCATCAAACTATTTTAAGGATGTCCTCGAGCTCACTTAGAAATCAAAATTGTTTATATCACCAAAGTGTTAAAACAAGGAAAAACGTATTTATAGTATACTGTGGAACCAAATTTGTTTATTTTGTCCAATAATGAAATACATACATTTATATTTTATACGGACAGTTTAAGTTTATTCAGTGAATGTTATAGAAAGGTTGTAAGCAGAAGCCGTAAATTGAACCCGGATGTAGGTCTAACCTTAAAATTGCAATTATTGTTTTACATTTACTTATTCTATTGTCTTATATTACCTATCAATGTGAAGTGTTTGTAGATAAATACATTATAATTCATACATGCGATTCAAATCATAAAATGACCGACATTAATTTATGATTTCTTTGTGTACTGTTACTATATAAGGACGTTCTAACCAACGAATAAGAAGTCACGATAAGCATAAGTATTTAGTATTTACTATCATAAGAAACAGATATTCATAAGTATTACACTTTAAGTGTTGAGGGACCGTCGCAATCAGTATCCATCACCACTAAATTTGTGAGTTCGAATCTCGCTCATGGCGAGTTGTACTCGATACAACATTATGTGATAAAAATTGTCAGTGACGGTGGTTTTTTCCAGGTATTCCGGTTTCCTCCACCAATGAAACTGACCGGTACAATATAACTGAAATATTGTTGAAAGTGGCGTGAAGCACAATAACCCTAACTTTAACTTCATTTTAAGTTAACATGAATGTTATCATTAATGTCGTTGCTTTGTTATTTTTCGTGTTTTGTTTTCTTCCAGTTGTTTTCTAGAAGAATATATTTTTTGCCAGTTTGGGTATATTTGATTTCTAATTTGAAAGCTAAGAATTTATGCTACTCTCGGGATCTTCCTTTTATTAGTTTGTCTGCCATTGTTTTAGTCTTGTGGAAATTAACTCCCAAATACGTCAACGTAGTTTTTGTTTTCTAACCCTTCTGGGTACCACTTTGGTTTTGGAAATATGTAATGCTGTTAAAGTACTTTATATGTTACCTCCTAATATATTTGTGGCCGTCGTGGTCGTGATCATATGGTACTGGGATTTACAAATACCTATGCAATCAATGCCTATCACCACTAACGTTGTGAGTTCGAATTCCGCTGAGGAAAGGTGTACTCGATACAACATTATATCATAAAGTTTGTCAATGACTTGTGGCAGATCGGTGGTTTTCTCTTGGTACTCCGATTTGCCTCCTCCAATAAAACTGACAGCCACGATATCACTGAATTATTGTTGAAGAGGCGTTAAACACCATAATGCTAACCCTTAATATATTTCGTTGTTAAAAAAACAAAACAAACAAGCAAAAACGAACAAACAGTAAAACAAACATTAATGAAAGGACATAAAAGAAAAAAAACCCAATAAATAATTTGATAGTTATAATGGTCAGTGTCGTGTCTATTAGTTTACATATAATAATATAATTTTGAATTGTGTTTCCAAGAAATCGATATGTTGTTTTCTACGAACATTATATAAATGTACAATATAGACCATATATACCGGATATGAGGGTACAAGTTTGAGTGAATGACCTACGTTTGTATGTAATTGAAATTCTTAGAAGAACAAGATAAGTCTGGACATTTTAGTCAGAACAACAATTTATTCAGCAATAAAATACAATAATATAAAATTGAACTCAGAATCAAAACAGCAATGTGTATATTATAATATTTAGATAACGTATATAATTAATACAATTAAATTATATTCTTTGGCAAACAGTAGAGACAAAATGTGAAAATACGTTTAAAGTATTGACAAAATGTATACTAAGACATTTGTGTACATCTTTATAAAAATATTCAACTCTTCTTCCTATTATCATCATCAGTACTGAAGGTTAAACGATGTATAGTGACAACAACTACAAGTGACTATTTAGACGATTTCAACAAGACAATAACAACAATATATTTATTATTATCACCATATACATAGGTTATAGAGAAACATAAGAATATATGTACAATATATACAATATAAGACAATGATAGATATATTATTAAACTCATTCAATGAAAAAGGTTTGACATAAACTTTTGATAAAAACTACAGCAATCCATGTTACATTTATTGAACAAAAAGGCGAGTGTATCATCAGATATTATGGTAGGCCATGTGACGAGGTCACAGAACGAGTCTGACCAATCAAAATATCTGATGGTGAACGAGTAACTTTGTTCAATAAGGGACTTGTATCTTGCGACGTCAATTAAAGTTTTTAAATTTTGCTGTTTGAGTGAGAGTATGCAAGCTTTATGATGATATCTTGTATATTTTGTTATCGAAGATATTGTATGTTGTGACGTCATCTAGCTCCATCTCCTCTCTGGGTATCATGAGATATTGTACGGCTGTTGACAATAGAAAAGACGAGAAAGCATGATACAATTAACTATTAACATATTATTACTGAATCTCGAAACAATTCCACCAATATATAAAAAACGAACAATCACCTCTCATTGGACAAAAAAATCCAGTTCCTTGATTAAGACAAGCATAAGAATATGGTGGGATTAAAGCTGTTAATGGGATCCTTACCATCCCTCTTGATAAAGGGATCTCCAATTGTAATACATATATAAACAAACGATAAACAAAACCTGCACATATTGGCTTACACTCAAAAAGATCACTTCATATCACAGAAATGAATGACAACATATGCATGGACAGTTTTTTTAGTTTAAACATATTTTATTTGCTCAAATGTGCAAAAAGGATAAGACACAAGTTAAACAAACTTATGAAGTCTTCTCCTATATACAATAAGTTACAACATTATTTGATAGAGCATGCATGTATATAAATATTTCTTACATTAATATGTGTAGATTGAACTAAAACAGAGAATGAAGAAAGGAATGAGAGAGAGGGTTAGTGGTGGTGATGTGTGCGATTGTTGTTTTGGTGAACAACTAGACAATAAGAAACCTTTCAGACCTCTTTATATATTCAAACACATGCTTAAAAATAATTTCGTTCTGTTCATACGGGAGTGTAGGATTACCACAGGTCAAAAGTGTAAGGTCTAAAGCACAATAATTAGGTAGCCAGTTGAGATTTTGAAACAATGTATGTCTTATATTTGAATAATGGGAACAATCGAAGAAGAAATGATAGGAGTCTTCGCGATTGGCACCACAACGACAAGACGGATCTGAGACTATATTTACTTGGAACAAATCGTAATTCAAAAAAGAAGCAAAACATCGAAGCTGGGTTAAAATAATATTCAGTTTTCGAGGTCCAATTTCGTAATGTTTAGGAACTTGGCTAATATCTTTCCGCTTTCTTAATTCAGCTTTAAATTTTGCAATAGAATCCACATTTCGAAGAGATGGATCTAAGCTATTCCATTGACGTATAGTTGAAGGAATAAATGAATCATAAGTATTCGATAGTCTGCATGGACAGTACAATAGCGGGGTCAATGAATGCTCGTATCTAATTGACTACAAGATAGGAATGTAAAATATGTTTGTTAAAGATCATTACTGTGTGAACCAAAAAAAATATAACTGATGCTTCTACGAGATTTAATACCAATTAGTCATGGACATCCAAATAAATTAATGGTCTTCCTGTGAGACCAAAATATGTCATCAAAATATTAGAATAAAATATTGAACATAAAACAGTAATATGTTATTATACAGTGTTATGTACAATATGGAAAGATATTGTACGAGTCGGTATTGTATTGAAAACCCGTATTGGAGGCGTCGAGTCCAATACGGGTTTTCAATACAATACGGACGAGTACAATATATTACCATATTGTACATAACACTGTATAATGACGTATTTATTATACAGCTGAAATGATCAATACTATAGCAACAATTTTATGCTTAACTTTTAAAACAGTCTAAATAGAACAACTGCACAACAGTATTCAGTTAGGATAATGCTCTGTATCAATACAGGTCTCGTAATCTCTAAAATGAATTAAAAATAAAAAAATAACTGATCAACAATTATTCTAAACAACTTTTTTTCCCTCAAACTTTTAAATATCGAACAAGTTAATTTGATTGTAGATTACAATTACAAATACGAGTTACTTCCCTTACATAATGTACAATACGAAAAAATACGGAAAAAATACGGCTTCCGGTTGTACAATAGGGGAAAAATAATGTACGGTCATATGTCTTAAATGGGTGTTTTTGATTGGATTAAAATTATAGCTGTATAATAATGATATAATATTGAATTAAATATAAATACGTATTTAATGCGTAGTTGAACCTACTAATTGTAAAAACTCATTGTCTATATTTTATAGCAAAGTAAACCTGCCTCAAAGATTGAACTATAGTTGTTAGCTCAGCGTGTTATTGAATAAGGTTTTTCAAGGATTTCATAAGTTTAGAGGTGTCAGATTTGAACCTTTTAGCTTTAGCTCGTTTTTGTAGTATTTCCTCAATTTTGCGCATGAAAAGCCTTTGCTGCCTGTAAATTTGGCGATAAAGCAATTAGCATTTGTCTATAGCCATGTCACAGCCTGTTCTTAGTTTTACTGTTGTGTTTATATGGTGGTTGATCTTGTGCGGATGATAGCCCATTGGTTTCATCATATTTTTTCTTAACATTAAGAGTCACTAAAGTATATTTCATGAATCATTTAATGGTTTGTTTCGTTGTCATTTGTTTCCAAAGAAGAAACATTTTTCTTCATGCTAGTAAACGTTTAAGAAGTTAATAGTCCATCCTGTTTTTCTGTTCTCTTTCTGCATTTTCCGAAGCAGATATTGAGGTGTGCAATTCTGTTAAAAGCAGCTTCAAATTTAGTGTTGGTAAAATAATAAACGAGCCAATTCAAAGAGGGATGCAAATGTGCCCACACTGTTATATACAGATGAACTTCATGAGAAAACGTATCATTTGTGTCTAAGACTATCAAAAGTGCATACGGTATCCAGCAAGTCGAGAAGACTACATATATGATGAATAATGTTCTAGCTAATTCACTCGAATAAGACGACGTTCGCCTTGAACTAGCGTACTTTGTTTTTTGTTGAGATCTATGGACTAAAAGGAAAATACTGAAATACGAAAAGGCTATGATAATGACTGGAATCCAAACGAGAGCAACTGAAAATACGACTGTATACGGGTACGTCTCCATACGATCCCAGATACATTCCAGACTTTTCCTATCAAAGGAATGGCCCCCAATTCCGGCAAAATTAAGTAGCACGAGCAACAATCCAACGGCATATAAACAGCAACACATACAGATACACGTTATTTTGTTAAACAAATAAAAGTAATATTTATTGTGACAAATGTAAATATATCTGTTGAAGCTAAGGAGAGCAATACTTCCTATTGAACTGACACAAGATATTGTACACCCAGAGGCAATAACTTGACAAAAACCAGGAATTCTGTCAAAAAATTCTTCTCCTTCTAGTTTTGCTGAAAATGAGGAAATTACGATAAGAAAAAAATATCTCTATTAAGCATGTCTTTTTGTTATTTTTATTATTCTCTTCTATCATCTAACAACATCCCATATGGGATGGTATCAAGTAACTACATTCATCACAACATCCCATATTGGATGGTATCAAGTAACTTTATATTCATCACAACATCCCTTATGGGATGGTATCAAGTAACTTTACATTCATCACAACATCCCATATCAAATGATATCAAGTAACTTTAAATTCATCACAACATGCCATATGGGATGGTATCAAGTAACTTTACATTCATCACAACATCCCATATGGGATGGTATCAAGTAACTTTACATTCATCACAACATCCCATATGGGATGGTATCAAGTAACTTTACATTCATCACAACATCCCATATGGGATGGTATCACGTAACTTTACATTCATCACAACATCCCATATGGGATGGTATCAAGTAACTTTACATTCATCACAACATCCCATATGGGATGGTATCAAGTAACTACATTCATCACAACATCCCATATTGGATGGTATCAAGTAACTTTACATTCATCACAACATGCCATATGGGATGGTATCAAGTAACTTTACATTCATCACAACATCCCATATCGAATGATATCAAGTAACTTTAAATTCATCACAACATGCCATATGGGATGGTATCAAATAACCTTACATTCATCACAACATCCCATATGGGATGGTATCAAGTAACTTTACATTCATCACAACATCCCATATGGGATGGTATCAAGTAACTTTACATTCATCACAACATCTCATATGGGATGGTATCACGCAACTTTACATTCATCACAACATCCAATATGGGTTGGTATCAAGTAACTTTAAATTCATCATAACATGCCATATGGGATGGTATCAAGTAACTTTACATTCATCACAACATCCCATATCGGATGGTATCAAGTAACTTTAAATTCATCACAACATGCCATATGGGATGGTATCAAGTAACTTTACATTCATCACAACATGCCATATGGGATGGTATCAAGTAACTTTACATTCATCACAACATCCCATATCGGATGGTATCAAGTAACTTTAAATTCATCACGACATACCATATGGGATGGTATCAAGTAACTTTACATTCATCACAACATACCACATGGGATGGTATCAAGTAACTTTACATTCATCACAACATCCCATATCGGATGGTATCAAGTAACTTTAAATTCATCACAACATGCCATATGGGATGGTATCAAGTAACTTTACATTCATCACAACTTGCCATATGGGATGGTATCAAGTAACTTTACATTCATCATAACATCCCATATCGGATGGTATCAAGTAACTTTAAATTCATCACAACATGCCATATGGGATGGTATCAAGTAACTTTACATTCATCACAACATGCCATATGGGATGGTATCAAGTAACTTTACATTTATCACAACATGCCATATGGGATGGTATCAAGTAACTTTACATTCATCACAACATCCCATATGGGATGGTATCAAGTAACTTTACATTCATCACAACATCCCATACGGGATGGTATCAAGTAACTTTACATTCATCACAACATCCCATATGGGATGGTATCAAGTAACTTTACATTCATCACAACATCCCATATGGGATGGTATCAAGTAACTTTACATTCATCACAACATCCCATATGGTATGGTATCAATTAACTTTACATTCATCACAACATCCCATATCGAATGATATCAAGTAACTTTAAGTTCATCACAACATGCCATATGGGATGGTATCAAGTAACTTTACATTCATCACAACATCCCATATGGGATGGTATCAAGTAACTTTACATTCATCACAACATCCCATATGGGATGGTATCAAGTAACTTTACATTCATCACAACATGCCATATGGGATGGCATCAAGTAACTTTACATTCATCACAACATCCCATATGGGTTGGTATCAAGTAACTTTACATTCATCACAACATCCTATATGGGATGGTATCAAGTAACTTTACATTCATCACAACATGCCATATGGGATGGTATCGAGTAACTTTACATTCATCACAACATCCTATATGGGATGGTATCAAGTAACTTTACATTCATCACAACATCCCATATGGGATGGTATCAAGTAACTTTACATTCATCACAACATCCCATATGGGATGGTATCAAGTAATTCACATTCATCACAACATCCCATATGGGATGGTATCAAGTAACTTTACATTCATCGCAACATCCCATTTGGGATGGTATCAAGTAATTTTACATTCATCTTTGAACGTCAAATTAAAGACATTGACCAATCGGATAACAGCTTGTTTTGTGTACTCGGTTTTCATATCTACAAATTTAGAAAGCTCAGCACTGATTGGTTAGTTGAGAATATTAATCCTGATGTGACCACCATATGGAATGTCGTTAGATGTTAGGAAAAATAAAAACGATACAACAAAGATCTAATTTTGATTAGATTGGTTAGATAGATGCCCGAAAAGGGTGTGTGTTACTCACCAGAATAAATTAAATTTGTACCTGTAATTTATCCATGCTAGAGTGAATTTTAATTTAAAGAAATTACTCAGTTCACATCCGGTTTTTAATGGGTTCGGGTGCTCAATCTTTAATTTTCTGTGTAGTGTTTGTAGATCATTGTTTGACATTTTCTTCTTTTTGTTTTTTTCTTTTTTTTGCGATTGTATTTTCGCTCCTTCTTCGATTTACGGCTTCTGATTACCCATTTGATATCTTCAAACTTTTCTTAGTCAAGAATTGACAAAACTACTCACCAACTATGCTGAGCGGATCTGCAAACAATGTCACATACATATCCGAAATCGCCAAGTTTGCAATAAAAATGCATTCCAATCTCTGTAAATTCTTGGTTGTGAAAATCGCTATCAGAATCAAAATATTTCCAAATGAACCCAGTATTTCAGCTATTACCAATATTATTAAAATTGGTATGGCAACCATAGGTGATTCATTGACAAATTGGTACCTGCTATAGACAAAAGGTTGACTGGATAAATTTTGAATGGTCGAATTCATTGTTTGTTTGTTTGTTTGTAAACACGTCCTTGCAAGTATATATCCGTGTTGTATATGAGAAGGTTGTTTTGTGTCAATATACTATAGTATCAAAGTTCACAGTTCTTTATTCCAATTAAGGGCCCCGAAGGACATACTGACAATACTGCAACATATACATTCATAATTAAAACACATAGTATAGAACAATTCAATCAAAATGAAATAACACTACAAGATTGCGGTATTATTATTATATATATATCTTTTTATAATTATTACAAGATGACAGAAAATCAATAGTCGCTCTCAGTGATCTTTGTCCAAAGATACACGTATTTATGTTTTTCCTATAATAAGGACATACTTATTAATGTTGGAACATTTCAACGCCTCACCTTTTATCAAACCCACTACCCTTTAAAACGGGATATATAACATCTCGAGACTGATAACGTATATTATACCAGCTCTAATATTTATAACCCTCCTCCCAGAGGGTGTGCCGGGGGGGGGGGGGGTAGAATAGGCACCAGTTTCTCCGCCCTAGAGGCACTAGTCCTCTAAAAGGGGTCAACCCCGCGGGAACCCCGGGGTATAGAAATAGGACCGAGAGCTTCTTCGGCTTGAAGGGGCGTCCGTCGGTTGTGCGGGATGTATAAATTTACAGCCAACCCGTCCTTCGGATGAGACGTAAATAAAACCGAGGTCCCGTGTTGAGAGATTGCCACCCTCTTCGCACGTTAAAGAATCCAGTGTAACAGCTCATTATGAGCATTATGCTCATGATGAGTGGTCCATAGCACTGGCTAAATTATCCGTCCCTACCCATCACCTTTCCTTGTTTCGAGTCCCGTGGCGTTTAAATTTTTAAATGTTCTCGTCCTGAATATAGCTGAAAAATTGCTCGCTGGACGTTAAACACCAATCAATCAATCAATCAATCAATCAATCAATCAATCAATCAATCAATCAATCAATCAATCAATCAATCAATCAATCAATCAATCAATCAATCAATCAATCAATCAATCAATCAATCAATCAATTATAAACCACGCCAGAGTACTGCTTGATAATTTCTATTATATTATATATATGCAGGAAGTTTTTCATTTTTACGAGTGAATATCAAAATGTCTTCGTTATTATATTGATGCCATAAATAAGTGAGATATTGTACTTTATACAAATAAAGAACTATATATTCGATCATACTTGAGATCACTATATATTTAAAAAGAATCCACAACTTACAAGTACGGCGGAATTATGTTGTGTTGAACTAAGATTCACAAAAGAATATTATACTCAATAAAGAAAAATAAAATATAATACATGTAATATCCATACCATGATTTCTCGAGTTTAGCCTTTTAGCTCGGAAATACGTGGCATAAATTATTTGTAACATGAAGCCATGCAATATCACATCTAGGTCGGCTCTTTGATAGTAATAAAACTACAGCCCAGATTTAAAGTGTGCAATATCTCGTATCTGCGTGTATTATTTCATAGTTCCTTAGCTGTTGCCTACATTCTGGTATATAAACCATAAACAAACCAAAGGAAAAGAATGCATTCATGTTACAAGTGTAATACTACACTGTACTTTAGAAATATTGGTTAAGGTTATTTTTGGTCAGAAATCGTAACTTTCAACCAATTTTCAGCTTATTTGTGACCCGCCATGACATTTCCAGGCTTATGGAGGTGAAACGTCATCAAGAGAAAATACGTCGCCAAAGTGTCACGTTGCGAACCTGTCACACGGGCAATTGCATTTTCTACCAGGCCTACCCATCGCAAAAGATATGCATGCTTATAATTTATTCTAGATATACTATTTACAGATATTTATACGCCATTTATAAGTTGTTAAGTTCTATGTTTATCCATCTTTTCCCCATTAAATTTATTAAAACAAATCGTCGAAAGCGTGCAGTTAAAAGTCCGATAATTTCCTGATTATATTTAATCATTTTTACGATCGAAATTGCTTCTCTTTAAATGAAGCCATTACAATATTTTATTAAGTGTAATTCTGTGATATTTATCTTACCGAACCATAGATTTAAAGTAGTTACGATAATATACAAGAAGAGATTGAAGATACCAAAGGGGGTAATCAGAATCCGTATATCGAAGAAGAACAGACAACACAATGGCCAAAAGACAGAAGAACAGACAACACAATGGCCAAAAGACAGAAGAACAAAAGGACAAACAACGATCCACAAAACACACACACAAAACCAAAGATCGAGTAATACAAACCCCACTAAATTCCGGGGGTGAACTCAGGTGCTCTGGAAGGGCAAGCAGTTCCTGTTCCACTGGGGACACATGTCGTGTTAATCTAGTTACAAACCCGGTGATAAGTCTTGAACGAGGGAAGAACTGAGAAGTGTTTACAAGTGGAACATATCCGTGGTCATTGGTGACACAGATATTCCAATGAGGTCAACAAAGCCATGGTGACGACCGTAAAGCTTTCGAAGTGATGACGTCATCTTAACTAAGAGCAACCCTTGGTTCAGTAGGCTTCCTTGTTTTCAGCAACCCTCTATCACGGAAATCCTGATAGGAACCACAAGCTCTAGAATATCGTATCAACTGATAGATATATACTCCATATGAAGATGCTGCTGGAATGTTGCTATATATGAATGGAAAGTTCACGATGGGAGAATTGAAATCATCTCTTTTGTCGTAAAGTTTCGTTCTTAACCGCCCCTCACTGTCAATTAATTTCGAGGTGTAGGTCACGGTATAAAGCAGACTTATCTGTATTTATATTAACATCCTTTCATTAGAATATAATCAGATATAAATAGATAAATTTAGCATTATATTTTGTTTTATATATCTGTAAAAATTAAGGTTTGTGTGTATCATCCCATAATGAATCAATGTCAGACTTGTCTTTAAACTGGCCTCATATTTATTTGGTTTTCCAACTGTATGGGATCACACATCATATGTTAAATTAAATATGTTTTTATGGACTGTTAGACTATGTGGTTGTCACCAGTTCTCAGTGCTGACATCATGTAATTACAAATGTATTTCAGAAGACTAGACATTAAATGTAAGAAGTTCTTGTAAAATTAAGGTTTATCTCCCTTGGACATAGATAGCCTCAACTGAGTTTGGATGTAGGTTTATCTTCATTGGGTATATATATCTTTAACTGGGTTTTGCTGTAGTTTTGTAAATTTTGTTAGCTCACCTTGCCAAAGGCAATGTGAGCTTTTGCCATCACATGGCGTCTGTCGTTCGTTAACTTTTCACATTTTAATCTTCTCATCTGAATCCCCTCAGCCAAATAAACTGCAACTAGGTAGGAAGCGTATATGGAAGGTCCTCTATATAAAAATTCTCATTTCATCCCAATCTATTAACAAACATGGCCGCCACAGGCGACTCTTGTTTCTGATTGGCTGATTAAAAAAATTCTTACCTGAAACCGCCTGGCCAAATGAACCGAAACTTGGTAGGAAACATCTATGGGCGGTCCTCTATAGAGAGTGCTCATTTTCGTCCCGATCCATTAACAAACATGGCCGTCACAGGCAATTCTTGTTTCTGATTGGTCGATTTCTAAAAATCTTCTCCTCTGAAACCGCTTGACCAAATGATCCGAAGCATTTATGGAAGGTCCTCTAAATAGATTGCCCATTCCGTCCCATCTGTTAACAAACATGGCCACCACAGGCGATCACTTACACACATCAACAAAAATGACATATTTATTACGTTTGATGCAATTACATCTAAGCGCTTTCATTCAAATGTAATCAGTAAGATATATTGGATAATATGAAGAGGCCGGCCGCAATACCGGTATCGTGCATTTACAATGCTGGGATACCAGAATCGTTGATCTATACACAATACCTCTTCTCCTTTCTCCCGCCCCTAATCTCCTTTCTCCCGGTCTCCCTATATACTGTTCGTCCTCTCATAACAGACGCACAGACTGAGAAAAAAACCCCAATATACAAGTACATTCCGCAACTTCGTAGCTAATATTCCAGTATCTGCAATACTGGTATAACCAGTATTTTCCAGAATCTTCCAGTATCTGCAATACTGGTATTACCAGTATTTTCCAGAATCTTCCAGTATCTGCAATATTGGTATAACCAGTATTTTCCAGAATCTTCCAGTATCTGCAATACTGCTATAACCAGTATTTCCCAGAATCTTCCAGTATCTGCAATACTGGTATAACGAGTATTTCCCAGAATCTTCCGGTATCTCCAATACTCATATTTTGGCAATGACCAGTATCTTCTAGTATTGCAGATACTGGGAAACTAGTATTTACCAGTATATGTACCAGTATTGCAGATACTGGAAGATTCTGGTAAAATACTGATAATACCAGTATTGTGTACAATACCAGTATTGCGGCCGGCTGCTTCATATTATTCGATATATTCGTTACACAGTGTGCTAGTGACCTAATACAATATATACGGGATCAGTGAATTCAATATGGTGCTCGAGGAACACTCTCGCCCCATATGGAATTTACTGACCCCGTGGATATTACTAAATGTTATACCTCGCTTCTGGCTCGGGTTAAAATACTAATATCCGCCAATCCATGTTAAAACTCCCAACACCTTCTGGCTTCCATGATTTATTTTTTAAACATTCTCTTCAATATAATATAGTTCAATCATTGTGAAACTATATCGGATAATGTTTAATAATTAACGATACAGAAACACTTTCATCTTTTAGCTACATATTGACCAATTAAGGCCATCAAACTATTTTAAGGATGTCCTCGAGCTCACACAGAAATCAAAATTGTTTATAACATCAAAGGGTAAAACAAGGGAAAACGTATCTATAGTATACTGTGGAACCAAAAAGTCTAAATGTTTTAACTACGTATGGATCAATTAATGACATCAAGCCATTTCAAATATGTCTTCACTTAGAAAACAAATTATAATTGTTTATAACGTCAAAGGCCAAAACAAGGGATAATGTATTTACAGTATACTGTGGAACCAAAAAGTCTGTATGTTTTAACTACATGTACATTGGAAATCGATTGAATTGACTTTAAATATATCATTTCTAATGTAATAATAGATATACTTGAACTGATTGTGTATTTATATGACGGCACGGAAATGTTGTCAAGATTGTAACGAACATAGCTGTTTATGCAGTATTGCCATTGCATCCATTACACTGTCAATATGTCTATACTGTGCTTGTTGAGTATGTCATCTAACATTGGTATTACAATGTCAATATGTCTATACTGTGCTTGTTGAGTATGTCATCTAACATTGGTATTACACTGTCAATATGTCTATACTGTGCTTGTTGAGTCATCTAACATTGGTATTACACTCCATATATCTATACTGTGTTGTTGAGTAATCTAATATTGGTATTACACTGTCAACATGTCTATGCTGTGCTTGTTGAGTATATCATCTAACATTGGTATTACACTGTCAATATGTCTATACTGTGCTTGTTGAGTCATCTAACATTGGTATTACACTCCATATATCTATACTGTGTTGTTGAGTAATCTAATATTGGTATTACACTGTCAACATTTCTATACTGTACTTGTTGAGTATGTCATCTAACATTGGAATTACACTGTCAATATGTCTATACTATGCTTGTTGAGTATGTCATCTAACATTGGTATTACACTGTCAATATGTCTATACTGTGCTTGTTGAGTATGCCATCTAACATTGGTATTACACTGTCAATATGTCTATACTGTGTTTGTTGAGTATGTCATCTAACATTGGTATTACACTGTCAATATGTCTAAACTGTGCTTGTTGAGTCATCTAACATTGGTATGACACTGTCAATATGTCTATACTGTGCTTGTTGAGTATGTCATCTAACATTGGTATTACACTGTCAATATGTCTATACTGTGCTTGTTGAATCATCTAACATTGGTATTACACTGTCAATATTAACATTGGTATTACACTGTCAATATGTCTATACTGTGCTTGTTGAGTCATCTAACATTGGTACTACACTCCATATGTCTATATTGTGCTTGTTGAGTAATCTAATATTGGTATTACACTGTCAATATATCTATACTGTGCTTGTTGAGTATGTCATCTAACATTGGTATTACACTGTCAATATGTCTATACTGTGCTTGTTGAGTATGTCATCTAACATTGGTATTACACTGTCAATATGTCTATACTGTGCTTGTTGAGTCATCTAACATTGGTATTACACTCCATATATCTATACTGTGTTGTTGAGTAATCTAATATTGGTATTACACTGTCAACATGTCTATACTGTGCTTGTTGAGTATATCATCTAACATTGGTATTACACTGTCAATATGTCTATACTGTGCTTGTTGAGTCATCTAACATTGGTATTACACTCCATATATCTATACTGTGTTGTTGAGTAATCTAATATTGGTATTACACTGTCAACATTTCTATACTGTACTTGTTGAGTATGTCATCTAACATTGGAATTACACTGTCAATATGTCTATACTATGCTTGTTGAGTATGTCATCTAACATTGGTATTACACTGTCAATATGTCTATACTGTGCTTGTTGAGTATGCCATCTAACATTGGTATTACACTGTCAATATGTCTATACTGTGTTTGTTGAGTATGTCATCTAACATTGGTATTACACTGTCAATATGTCTATACTGTGCTTGTTGAGTCATCTAACATTGGTATGACACTGTCAATATGTCTATACTGTGCTTGTTGAGTATGTCATCTAACATTGGTATTACACTGTCAATATGTCTATACTGTGCTTGTTGAATCATCTAACATTGGTATTACACTGTCAATATTAACATTGGTATTACACTGTCAATATGTCTATACTGTGCTTGTTGAGTCATCTAACATTGGTACTACACTCCATATGTCTATACTGTGCTTGTTGAGTAATCTAATATTGGTATTACACTGTCAATATATCTATACTGTGCTTGTTGAGTATGTCATCTAACATTGGTATTACACTGTCAATATGTCTATACCGTGTTTGCTGAGTATGTCATCTAACATTAGTATTACACTGTCAATATGTCTATACTGTGCTTGTTGAGTCATCTAACATCGGTATTACACTGTCAATATTAATATTGGTATTACACTGTCAATATGTCTATATTGTACTTGTTGAGTATGTCATCTAACATTGGAATTACACTGTCAATATGTCTATGCTATGCTTGTTGAGTATGTCATCTAACATTGGTATTACACTGTCAATATGTCTATACTGTGCTTGTTGAGTATGCCATCTAACATTGGTATTACACTGTCAATATGTCTATACTGTGCTTGTTGAGTATGTCATCTAACATTGGTATTACACTGTCAATATGTCTATACTGTGCTTGTTGAGTCATCTAACATTGGTATTACACTGTCAATATGTCTATACTGTGCTTGTTGAATCATCTAACATTGGTATTACACTGTCAATATTAACATTGGTATTACACTGTCAATATGTCTATACTGTGCTTGTTGAGTATGTCATCTAACATTGGTATTACACTGTCAATATGTCTATACTGTGCTTGTTGAGTCATCTAACATTGGTATTACACTCCATATATCTATACTGTGTTGTTGAGTAACCTAATATTGGTATTACACTGTCAACATGTCTATACTGTGCTTGTTGAGTATATCATCTAACATAGGTATTACACTGTCAATATGTTTATACTGTGTTTGCTGAGTATGTCATCTAACATTAGTATTTCACTGTCAATATGTCTATACTGTGCTTGTTGAGTCATCTAACATCTGTATTACACTATCAATATTAACATTGGTATTACACTGTCAATATGTCTATACTGTACTTGTTGAGTATGTCATCTAACATTGGTATTACACTGTCAATATGTCTATGCTGTGCTTGTTGAGTCATCTAACATTGGTATTACACTCCATATGTCTATACTGTGCTTGTTGAGTAATCTAATATTGGTATTATAACGTGCTGGTTGAGTATGTCATCTAACATTGGTATTACACTGTCAATATGTCTATACTGTGTTTGCTGAGTATGTCATCTAACATTAGTATTACACTGTCAATATGTCTATACTGTGCTTGTTGAGTCATCTAACATCGGTATTACACTGTCAATATTAACATTGGTATTACACTGTCAATATGTCTATATTGTACTTGTTGAGTATGTCATCTAACATTGGAATTACACTGTCAATATGTCTATGCTATGCTTGTTGAGTATGTCATCTAACATTGGTATTACACTGTCAATATGTCTATACTGTGCTTGTTGAGTATGTCATCTAACATTGGTATTACACTGTCAATATGTCTATGCTATGTTTGTGGAGTATGCCATCTAACATTGGTATTACACTGTCAATATGTCTATACTGTGCTTGTTGAGTATGTCATCTAACATTGGTATTACACTGTCAATATGTCTATACTGTGCTTGTTGAGTATGTCATCTAACATTGGTATTACACTGTCAATATGTCTATACTGTGCTTGTTGAGTCATCTAACATTGGTATTACACTCCATATATCTATACTGTGTTGTTGAGTAATCTAATATTGGTATTACACTGTCAACATGTCTATACTGTGCTTGTTGAGTATATCATCTAACATTGGTATTACACTGTCAATATGTCTATACTGTGCTTGTTGAGTCATCTAACATTGGTATTACACTCCATATATCTATACTGTGTTGTTGAGTAATCTAATATTGGTATTACACTGTCAACATTTCTATACTGTACTTGTTGAGTATGTCATCTAACATTGGAATTACACTGTCAATATGTCTATACTATGCTTGTTGAGTATGTCATCTAACATTGGTATTACACTGTCAATATGTCTATACTGTGCTTGTTGAGTATGCCATCTAACATTGGTATTACACTGTCAATATGTCTATACTGTGTTTGTTGAGTATGTCATCTAACATTGGTATTACACTGTCAATATGTCTATACTGTGCTTGTTGAGTCATCTAACATTGGTATGACACTGTCAATATGTCTATACTGTGCTTGTTGAGTATGTCATCTAACATTGGTATTACACTGTCAATATGTCTATACTGTGCTTGTTGAATCATCTAACATTGGTATTACACTGTCAATATTAACATTGGTATTACACTGTCAATATGTCTATACTGTGCTTGTTGAGTCATCTAGCATTGGTACTACACTCCATATGTCTATACTGTGCTTGTTGAGTAATCTAATATTGGTATTACACTGTCAATATATCTATACTGTGCTTGTTGAGTATGTCATCTAACATTGGTATTACACTGTCAATATGTCTATACCGTGTTTGCTGAGTATGTCATCTAACATTAGTATTACACTGTCAATATGTCTATACTGTGCTTGTTGAGTCATCTAACATCGGTATTACACTGTCAATATTAATATTGGTATTACACTGTCAATATGTCTATATTGTACTTGTTGAGTATGTCATCTAACATTGGAATTACACTGTCAATATGTCTATGCTATGCTTGTTGAGTATGTCATCTAACATTGGTATTACACTGTCAATATGTCTATACTGTGCTTGTTGAGTATGCCATCTAACATTGGTATTACACTGTCAATATGTCTATACTGTGCTTGTTGAGTATGTCATCTAACATTGGTATTACACTGTCAATATGTCTATACTGTGCTTGTTGAGTCATCTAACATTGGTATTACACTGTCAATATGTCAATACTGTGCTTGTTGAGTATGTCATCTAACATCGGTATTACACTGTCAATATGTCTATACTGTGCTTGTTGAATCATCTAACATTGGTATTACACTGTCAATATTAACATTGGTATTACACTGTCAATATGTCTATACTGTGCTTGTTGAGTATGTCATCTAACATTGGTATTACACTGTCAATATGTCTATACTGTGCTTGTTGAGTCATCTAACATTGGTATTACACTCCATATATCTATACTGTGTTGTTGAGTAACCTAATATTGGTATTACACTGTCAACATGTCTATACTGTGCTTGTTGAGTATATCATCTAACATAGGTATTACACTGTCAATATGTTTATACTGTGTTTGCTGAGTATGTCATCTAACATTAGTATTTCACTGTCAATATGTCTATACTGTGCTTGTTGAGTCATCTAACATCTGTATTACACTATCAATATTAACATTGGTATTACACTGTCAATATGTCTATACTGTACTTGTTGAGTATGTCATCTAACATTGGTATTACACTGTCAATATGTCTATGCTGTGCTTGTTGAGTCATCTAACATTGGTATTACACTCCATATGTCTATACTGTGCTTGTTGAGTAATCTAATATTGGTATTATACTGTGCTTGTTGAGTATGTCATCTAACATTGGTATTACACTGTCAATATGTCTATACTGTGTTTGCTGAGTATGTCATCTAACATTAGTATTACACTGTCAATATGTCTATACTGTGCTTGTTGAGTCATCTAACATCGGTATTACACTGTCAATATTAACATTGGTATTACACTGTCAATATGTCTATATTGTACTTGTTGAGTATGTCATCTAACATTGGAATTACACTGTCAATATGTCTATGCTATGCTTGTTGAGTATGTCATCTAACATTGGTATTACACTGTCAATATGTCTATACTGTGCTTGTTGAGTATGTCATCTAACATTGGTATTACACTGTCAATATGTCTATACTGTGCTTGTTGAGTATGTCATCTAACATTGGTATTACACTGTCAATATGTCTATACTGTGCTTGTTGAGTCATCTAACATTGGTATTACACTCCATATGTCTATACTGTGTTGTTGAGTAATCTAATATTGGTATTACACTGTCAATATGTCTATACTGTGCTTGTTGAGTATATCATCTAAAATTGGTATTACACTGTCAATATGTTTATACTGTGTTTGCTGAGTATGTCATCTAACATTAGTATTACACTGTCAATATGTCTATACTGTGCTTGTTGAGTCATCTAACATCTGTATTACACTGTCAATATTAACATTGGTATTACACTGTCAATATGTCTATACTGTACTTGTTGAGTATGTCATCTAACATTGGTATTACACTGTCAATATGTCTATGCTGTGCTTGGTGAGTCATCTAACATTGGTATTACACTCCATATGTCTATACTGTGCTTGTTGAGTAATCTAATATAGGTATTATGCTGTGCTTGTTGAGTATGTCATCTAACATTGGTATTACACTGTCAATATGTCTATACTATGTTTGCTGAGTATGTCATCTAACATTAGTATTACACTGTCAATATGTCTATACTGTGCTTGTTGAGTCATCTAACATCGCTATTACACTGTCAATATTAACATTGGTATTACACTGTCAATATGTCTATATTGTACTTGTTGAGTATGTCATCTAACATTGGAATTACACTGTCAATATATCTATGCTATGCTTGTTGAGTATGTCATCTAACATTGGTATTACACTGTCAATATGTCTATACTGTGCTTGCTGAGTATGCCATCTAACATTGGTATTACACTGTCAATATGTCTATACTGTGCTTGTTGAGTATGTCATCTAACATTGGTATTACACTGTCAATATGTCTATACTGTGCTTGTTGAGTCATCTAACATTGGTATTACACTGTCAATATGTCAATACTGTGCTTGTTGAGTATGTCATCTAACATTGGTATTACACTGTCAATATGTCTATACTGTGCTTGTTGAATCATCTAACATTGGTATTACACTGTCAATATTAACATTGGTATTACACTGTCAATATGTCTATACTGTGCTTGTTGAGTATGTCATCTAACATTGGTATTACACTGTCAATATGTCTATACTGTGCTTGTTGAGTCATCTAACATTGGTATTACACTCCATATATATATACTGTGTTGTTGAGTAATCTAATATTGGTATTACACTGTCAACATGTCTATACTGTGCTTGTTGAGTATATCATCTAACATAGGTATTACACTGTCAATATGTTTATACTGTGTTTGCTGAGTATGTCATCTAACATTAGTATTACACTGTCAATATGTCTATACTGTGCTTGTTGAGTCATCTAACATCTGTATTACACTGTCAATATTAACATTGGTATTACACTGTCAATATGTCTATACTGTACTTGTTGAGTATGTCATCTAACATTGGTATTACACTGTCAATATGTCTATACTGTGCTTGTTGAGTCAGCTAACATTGGTATTACACTCCATATGTCTATACTGTGCTTGTTGAGTAATCTAATATTGGTATTATACTGTGCTTGTTGAGTATGTCATCTAACATTGGTATTACACTGTCAATATGTCTATACTGTGTTTGCTGAGTATGTCATCTAACATTAGTATTACACTGTCAATATGTCTATACTGTGCTTGTTGAGTCATCTAACATCTGTATTATACTGTCAATATTAACATTGGTATTACACTGTCAATATGTCTATACTGTACTTGTTGAGTATGTCATCTAACATTGGTATTACACTGTCAATATGTCTATACTGTGCTTGTTGAGTCATCTAACATTGGTATTACACTCCATATGTCTATACTGTGCTTGTTGAGTAATCTAATATTGGTATTATACTGTGCTTGTTGAGTATGTCATCTAACATTGGTATTACACTGTCAATATGTCTATACTGTGTTTGCTGAGTATGTCATCTAACATTAGTATTACACTGTCAATATGTCTATACTGTGCTTGTTGAGTCATCTAACATCTGTATTACACTGTCAATATTAACATTGGTATTACACTGTCAATATGTCTATATTGTACTTGTTGAGTATGTCATCTAACATTGGAATTACACTGTCAATATGTCTATGCTATGCTTGTTGAGTATGTCATCTAACATTGGTATTATACTGTCAATATGTCTATACTGTGCTTGCTGAGTATGCCATCTAACATTGGTATTACACTGTCAATATGTCTATACTGTGCTTGTTGAGTATGTCATCTAACATTGGTATTACACTGTCAATATGTCTATACTGTGCTTGTTGAGTCATCTAACATTGGTATTACACTGTCAATATGTCAATACTGTGCTTGTTGAGTATGTCATCTAACATTGGTATTACACTGTCAATATGTCTATACTGTGCTTGTTGAATCATCTAACATTGGTATTACACTGTCAATATTAACATTGGTATTACACTGTCAATATGTCTATACTGTGCTTGTTGAGTATGTCATCTAACATTGGTATTACACTGTCAATATGTCTATACTGTGCTTGTTGAGTCATCTAACATTGGTATTACACTCCATATATATATACTGTGTTGTTGAGTAATCTAATATTGGTATTACACTGTCAACATGTCTATACTGTGCTTGTTGAGTATATCATCTAACATAGGTATTACACTGTCAATATGTTTATACTGTGTTTGCTGAGTATGTCATCTAACATTAGTATTACACTGTCAATATGTCTATACTGTGCTTGTTGAGTCATCTAACATCTGTATTACACTGTCAATATTAACATTGGTATTACACTGTCAATATGTCTATACTGTACTTGTTGAGTATGTCATCTAACATTGGTATTACACTGTCAATATGTCTATACTGTGCTTGTTGAGTCAGCTAACATTGGTATTACACTCCATATGTCTATACTGTGCTTGTTGAGTAATCTAATATTGGTATTATACTGTGCTTGTTGAGTATGTCATCTAACATTGGTATTACACTGTCAATATGTCTATACTGTGTTTGCTGAGTATGTCATCTAACATTAGTATTACACTGTCAATATGTCTATACTGTGCTTGTTGAGTCATCTAACATCTGTATTACACTGTCAATATTAACATTGGTATTACACTGTCAATATGTCTATACTGTACTTGTTGAGTATGTCATCTAACATTGGTATTACACTGTCAATATGTCTATACTGTGCTTGTTGAGTCATCTAACATTGGTATTACACTCCATATGTCTATACTGTGCTTGTTGAGTAATCTAATATTGGTATTATACTGTGCTTGTTGAGTATGTCATCTAACATTGGTATTACACTGTCAATATGTCTATACTGTGTTTGCTGAGTATGTCATCTAACATTAGTATTACACTGTCAATATGTCTATACTGTGCTTGTTGAGTCATCTAACATCTGTATTACACTGTCAATATTAACATTGGTATTACACTGTCAATATGTCTATATTGTACTTGTTGAGTATGTCATCTAACATTGGAATTACACTGTCAATATGTCTATGCTATGCTTGTTGAGTATGTCATCTAACATTGGTATTATACTGTCAATATGTCTATACTGTGCTTGTTGAGTATGCCATCTAACATTGGTATTACACTGTCAATATGTCTATACTGTGCTTGTTGAGTATGTCATCTAACATTGGTATTACACTGTCAATATGTCTATACTGTGCTTGTTGAGTCATCTAACATTGGTATTACGCTGTCAATATGTCAATACTGTGCTTGTTGAGTATGTCATCTAACATTGGTATTACACTGTCAATATGTCTATACTGTGCTTGTTGAATCATCTAACATTGGTATTACACTGTCAATATTAACATTGGTATTACACTGTCAATATGTCTATACTGTGCTTGTTGAGTATGTCATCTAACATTGGTATTACACTGTCAATATGTCTATACTGTGCTTGTTGAGTCATCTAACATTGGTATTACACTCCATATATCTATACTGTATTGTTGAGTAATCTAATATTGGTATTACACTGTCAACATGTCTATACTGTGCTTGTTGAGTATATCATCTAACATAGGTATTACACTGTCAATATGTTTATACTGTGTTTGCTGAGTATGTCATCTAACATTAGTATTACACTGTCAATATGTCTATACTGTGCTTGTTGAGTCATCTAACATCTGTATTACACTGTCAGTATTAACATTGGTATTACACTGTCAATATGTTTATACTGTACTTGTTGAGTATGTCATCTAACATTGGTATTACACTGTCAATATGTCTATACTGTGCTTGTTGAGTCATCTAACATTGGTATTACACTCCATATGTCTATACTGTGCTTGTTGAGTAATCTAATATTGGTATTATACTGTGCTTGTTGAGTATGTCATCTAACATTGGTATTACACTGTCAATATGTCTATACTGTGCTTGTTGAGTCATCTAGCATCGGTATTACACTGTCAATATTAACATTGGTATTACACTGTCAATATGTCTATATTGTACTTGTTGAGTATGTCATCTAACATTGGAATTACACTGTCAATATGTCTATGCTATGTTTGTGGAGTATGCCATCTAACATTGGTATTACACTGTCAATATGTCTATACTGTGCTTGTTGAGTATGTCATCTAACATTGGTATTACACTGTCAATATGTCTATACTGTGCTTGTTGAGTATGTCATCTAACATTGGTATTACACTGTCAATATGTCTATACTGTGCTTGTTGAGTCATCTAACATTGGTATTACACTCCATATATCTATACTGTGTTGTTGAGTAATCTAATATTGGTATTACACTGTCAACATGTCTATACTGTGCTTGTTGAGTATATCATCTAACATTGGTATTACACTGTCAATATGTTTATACTGTGTTTGCTGAGTATGTCATCTAACATTAGTATTACACTGTCAATATGTCTATACTGTGCTTGTTGAGTCATCTAACATCTGTATTACACTGTCAATATTAACATTGGTATTACACTGTCAATATGTCTATACTGTACTTTTAGAGTCATCTAACATTGGTATTACAATGTCAATATGTCTATACTGTACTTGTTGAGTCATCTAACATTGGTATTACACTGTCAATATGTCTATTATGTGCTTGTTGAGTATGTCATCTAACATTGGTATTGCACTGTCAATATATCTATACTGTACTTGTTGAGTCATCTACCATTGGTATTACACTGTCAATATGTCTATACTGTACTTGTTGAGTATGTCATCTAACATTGCTATTACACTGTCAATATGTCTATACTGTGCTCGTTGAATATGTCATCTAACATTGGTATTACACTGTCAATATGTCTATACTGTGCTTGTTCAGAATGTCATCTATCATTGGTATTACACTGTCAATATGTCTATGTTGTGCTTGTTGAGTATGTCATTTAACATTGGTATTTGTATGTTGTGCTTGTTGAGTATGTTATCTAACATTGGTATTTTTTTACTGTGCTTGTTGAGTATGTCATCTAACATTGGTGTTTATATACTGTACCTGTTCAGTATGTCACCTAACATTGGTATTTTTATACTGTGGTTGTTGAGTATGTCATCTAACATTGGTATTTGTATTCTATACTTGTTGAGTATGTCATCTAACATTGGTATTTGTAAACTGTACTTTTTGAGTATGTCATCTAACATTGCTATTTTCATGCTGTGCTTGTTGAGTATGTCATATAACATTGGTATTTTTATACTGTGCTTTTTGAGTATGTCATCTAACATTGGTATTGTTATACTGTGCTTGTTAAGTATGTCATCTAACATTGGTATTTTTAATCTGTGCTTGTTGAGTATGTCATCTAACATTGGTATTTTTATACTGTGCTTGTTGAGTATGTCATCTAACATTGGTATTTTTATACTGTGCTTGTTGAGTATGTCATCTAACATTGGTATTTTTATACTGTACATGTTCAGTATGTCATCTGACATTGGTATTTTTATACTGTGCTTGTTCAGTATGTCATCTAACATTGGTATTGTTAAACTGTACTTGTTGAGTATGTCATCTAACATTGGTATTTTTATACTGTGCTTTTTGAGTATGTCATCTAACATTGGTATTCTTATACTGTGCTTGTTAAGTATGTCATCTAACATTGGTATTTTTATACTGTGCTTGTTGAGTATGTCATCTAACATTGGTATTTGTATACTGTGCTTGTTCAGTATGTCATCTAACATTGGTATTTTTATACTGTACTTGTTCAGTATGTCATCTAACATTGGTATTTTTATTCTGTGCTTGTTGAGTATGTCTTCTAACATTGGTATTGTTAAACTGTACTTGTGAGTATGTCATCTAACATTGGTATTTTTCACTGTTGTGTAAGAAAACGTTGAAAATACCAAAGAGGTAGCCAGAAGCCGTAAATCTAAGAAGGACTGAAAATACTATGGTTAAAAGAAAAAGGACAAAAGGACAAACAAACGGGGGTTTCTTCTCCAGTAATGGTACCCGTCCTGTTACTCTTGTTACAAACCCGATGAAAAATCATGAATGAGGAAAGGATCGGATTGTTATAACGACAAACGGAACATATCCGTGGTCATTTATGGCACAGATATTCAGTAGCGATTAACCATGTTATGGTGGCGACATTAAAACATTTGAGGTGACTACATATGCTTTGTTAATGTGCCCTATGCTTTGAATGAGGCTTGTGTCCTCTCACATTTGTCTTTTTCCCACTCTATGACATACATTTACATGATCCATAAATACGATACTGCGGTATGTGTCCTCTCATATTGGTCTATGTCCCCCGTATCACATATATTTGCTTAATTTGTCCAATAATGAAATACATACATTTATAATTTATACGAACAGCTTAAGTTTATTCAGTGAATGTTATAGAAAGGTGGTAAGAAGAAGCCGTAAATAGAACCCGGATGTAGGTCTAACCTTAAGATTACAATTATTGTTTTACATTTACTTATTTTATTTTCTAATATTTACCTATCAATGCGAAGTGTTTGTAGATAAATACATTATAATTCATTCATGCAATTCAAATCATAAAATGACCGACATTAATTTATGATGCTCTTTCTTTGTGTACTGTTAGTATATAAGGAAGTTCTAACCAACGAATAAGAAGTCACGATAAGCATAAGTATTTACTATCATAAGAAACAGATATTCATAAGTATTACACTTTAAGTGTTGAGGGACCGTCGCAATCAGTATCCATCACCACTAAATTTGAGAGTTCGAATCCCGCTCATGGCGAGTTGTACTCGATACAACATTATGTGATAAAGATTGTCAGTGACGGTGGTTTTCTCCAGGTATTCCGGTTTCCTCCACCAATGAAACTGACCGGTACAATATAACTGAAATATTGTTGAAAGTGGCGTGAAGCACAATAACCCTAACTTTAACTTCATTTTAAGTTAACATGAATGTTATTATTAATGTCGTTGCTTTGTTTTTTTTTCATGTTTTTTTTTTCCAGTTGTTTTCTAGAAGAATATATTTTTGGCCGGTTTGGGTATATTTGATTTCTATTTTGAAAGCTAAAAATTCATGCTACTCTCGGGATCTTCCTTTCATTAATTGTGTCTGCCATTGCTTTAGTCGTATGGAATTGAACTCTTAAATACGTCAACGTAGTTTTTGCTTTCTAACCCTTCTGCGTACCACTTTGGTTTTAGAAATATGTAATGCTGTTAAAGTACTTTATATGTTACCTCCTAATATATTTGGGGCCGTCGTGGTCGTGATCATATGGTTCTTGGATTTATATATATGATACATTTTGTTGTAAAAATCCAAAACAAGCAAACAAAAACGAATAAACAGAGAAACAGACATTAATGAAAGGACGAAAAAGAAAAAGAAAACAAAACTAATACCTCCCACAAGTCTAATAATCAATAATTAATTTGATAGTTATAATGTTCAGTGGCATCGTTTCTATTATTTTACATATTATAATATAATTTTGAATTGTGTTTCCAAGAAATCGATATTTGTTTTCCACGAACATTATATAAATGTACAATATAGACAATATATACCTGATATGAGGGTAAACGTTTTAGTGAATGACCTACGTCTGTATGTAATTGAAATTCTTAGAAGAACAAGATAAGTCTGGACATTTTAGTTAGAGCAACAATTTATTCAGCAATAAAATACATTAATTTAAAATTGAACTCAGAATCAAAACAGCAATGTGTATATTATAATATTTACATAACGTATATGATTAATACAATTAAGCGATATTCTTTAGAAAATAGTGGAGGCAAAATGTGAAAATACGCTTAAATTATTGACAAAATGTATACTAAGACATTTTTCTACATCTTTATAAAAATATTCAACTCTTCTTCCTATTATCATCATCAGTACTGAAGGTTAAGCGATGTATAGTGACAACAACTACAAGTGACTATTTAGACGATTTCAACAAGACAATAACAACAATATATTTATTATTATCACCATATACATAGGTTATAGAGAAACATAAGAATATATGTACAATATATACAATATAAGACAATGATAGATTTATTATTAAACTCATTCAATGAGAAAGGTTCGACACCAACTTTTGATAAAGACTACAGCAATCCCTTTAACTATTAACCTATTGCCACCTCAGCACCCCTGGTGTTAGAGTAGGACACTCAGAGGCGATGGTGCTTGCAAAATATTATAGGAACTCGTATGGCGGTAAAGCTGGTGTCACCTTAGATGTTACCACCAACTTCACTATGTTATATAAATGGGTTCTGGAATATCCCAGTTATTCGATATAACTAATCGAATGTTTCCTCTTGATGAGCAATAAAAGTTGTAAATACAAAATAAGTTTAATATGTAATTTGTTGAAACAATTAAATCTTGACGGATGAGCTGGCTGCAACTGGTCCCATGGATGGTCGTCAACAGATTACTCGGAAGTCTAATAATTTAATATTATCCGATGGATAATTATTCAAATATGGTAAACACCAGTCAAATCACAAATCACCGTAATAAAGGGTAATAACAAAATTACCGAACTCCGAACAATCTTACAAAGGGAAAGTCAAAACTCATAATTATATAAACAGACAAAATCAGTCAACAACCGGAAAACTGTGAAAACCGTAATGACCCTGACTTGGTACAGGCATTTCTAAAGAAATGGTGGGTTGAATCAGATTTTAAGGCGCCAAACCTCCCGCTCTCATTACGGTTCAAAGGTTCCGGCTGTCACTGTAACAGTATTTAAATAATTCTATATAAGAACAACAAAGTTTGTCACCATAACATTATTTCAAAGGATGGTCACCGTCACAAATTATTCACATGTCACCGGTACCATAAACTTATAATTAGAATGCCAACACTTAAATATTAGACGAGGTCACCAGATCACCTTGGTCACCGTCACCGGCACCATAAAACCTATTGATAAATAACTAACTTAGGTATTAGGCATTATCCCCGGCTTGATAAAAATGTCGGCTTTTGATTGGTGGATGACCCGTTGGTACAAAACCCATGCTACCGGCTGGTAGTTACGTAACGTCACTGGGGGGTCTTTACGTTGCTATACATGATGTAAAGATTGTGTGAAACGTTAACAATCTCAAAGCGCTTTGCATTCAACATGGAATGGAGAACGGAGGACGTATTTCTTGAGAGAAAAAAAATCAAGCGTCTCAATAAATGCAGAAAAAACAAACAATGCACCAAATAATGTTGAGAGATTTAAAGTTTCTACGGTATTGATGGTCATGTTTAACAGTGTAACATTTTGTTGATTCGCGCTACATGAAACGTTGATTTTGCTGTCATGTTGTGTCTTTATAGAAATGGTCAATGGTTTGAATACAATCATTTTAAAATCATTTCTCATTATTGTTTTCACATCAATTCTTCATTTGTTTTATCGTACTATAATACCACCCAAAATATGTACCTCCCATATTTTTTTATCAATAGAATTCTCGATCCTATTACTAGTGACGCCATGAATAATGTAACGCTATCCACGTGACAATACGCGCCAAATACAAGAAATTAAATTACAACAAAATAAGAAAAAAAAAACCGTTAAAAATGATTAGCTGTAGGGTGATACCAAAGGTATCTCTCTACACTTTATCGAAATTCACCCACATTTTCACATGAGCTATGGCATTTTACTCCGCAAGTACAAAAACGTCATGATTACGTTATAAAAAGAACAAGAAAATCCATTAAAAATCAGTTTTTGTTTTCAAACCTGGGATAAAATCGTTATCTACGTGTCTACCCGTGGGCATTGAGATTGTACCACTCTTCAGCACCACTGTACAGCCTTCGGCTTCGCCTCAGGCTATACAGAAGTGCCTCAGGGTGGTACAATCTCAATGCCCACGGATCGACACGTAGATAACTTATAATGTCACCCGACCACCATCACCGGTACCATCACCGTCACAGGTACCCTAAAATTAATAATTAACAACTAACTCTAAGATGGTACGACGTCACCAAACCAACGTCACCATAAACCTATGGTTAAACAACTGACGTATATATTAGACGATATAACCCGACCACCGTCACCACAACCATCACCATCACCGGCACCATAAAAATAATAATTAAATAACTAATACTAAAGATGGGACGACGTCACCAGACCACCGTCACCGTCACCATAAATATAAGGTTAAATAACTAACTTATATATTAGACGATGTCACCGGACCACCGTAACCGGTACCATCACCGTCACCGGCACCAGAAAATTAATAATAAAATGACTAATACTTAATATGGGACAATGTCACCAGACCACATTGGTCACTGTCACCTATCCGGTGATAAATTACATATTACGTACTCTAGCATATACACTCTGTCTATCAGACATTTTGCCGGTAATCAACTGTACTAATTCTAAAGCGTCCCTTGAAGATATAACCAATCTATCTTCTTGTTTCGTCTGATTTCCTGCCTTTATACCTACGTTGAACCAACGGCTGACGTCTTTATATCCCTCAACCAATAGGCATCGCGATAACATTGTAAAGAGACTTTCCCATTACGTCATATATTAGATATGCCATTTTCTCAGCAAATTGACGTTCATAAACAATAAAGCAATTCGTTTAAATTTCCTATCAACTGCTCATTTCTATTGAATTGTTTTAGGAGAACTATATCAAAACTGACGAGACAAACTGTCACCGGCGCGATTGTAAACAACAGCTGAACTACGACCTACGTCACCCTAAAATCAGTCACCTTAGACTAAATATTGATTAACGATTATGGTAATTTCATGTTTATTAACAGGGTATTCCAGCATAAATTGTGTTTGAGAGAATCTGTGGTTTGAGTACCGCACATTCAATCGGTAGACCAAATTCAACAGCTCGGTGACAAAATAAATATCTGACTGCACACTCGAATTTATAATCGCATGCCATATACCCCACATTATCAAATAATAGCTCCGTATTATTTCAAACCTATACATCGTATCCTAGCTATGAAACAATAAATCTGCTTCACATTCCAATACTTGAGAAAATAATAATACATGACTTGCGAAAATAATAATACATGAAATAGCCGGCATTGCAATATTATTACTGAATCTCGAAACAATATAACTGATGCTTCTACGCGAGTAAATACCAATTAGTCATGGACATCCAAATAAATTAATGGTCTTCCTGTGAGATCAAAATATGTCATAAAATTATTAGCATACAATATTGAACATAAAATAGTGATATAATATTGAATTAAATATAAATACGTATTTAACCTACTAATTGTAAAAACTCATTGTCAATATTGTTTAGCAAAGTAAACCTGCCTCAAAGATTGAGCTATAGTTGTTAACTCAGCGTGTTATTGAAGAAGGTTTTCCAGGATTTTATAAGATTAGAGGTGTCAGATTTGAACCTGTTAGCCTTAGCTCGTTTTTGTAGTATTTCCTCAATTTTGCGCATGAAAAGCCTTTGCTTCCTGTGAATTTGGAGATAAAGCAATTACCATTTGTCTATAGCCATGTCACAGCCTTTGTTCTTAGTTTGACTGTTGTGTTTATATGGTGGTTGATCTTGTGCGGATGATAGCCCATTGGTTTCATCATATATTTTCTTAACATTAAGAGTCACTAAAGTATATTTCATGAATCATTTAATGGCTTGTTTCGTTGTCATTTTTTTCCAAAGAAGAAATATTTTTCTTCATGCTAGTAGACGTTTCTGAAGTTGATAGTCCTCCTGTTGTCGACACATCCTGTTTTTCTGTTCTCTTTCTGCATTTTCCGAAGCAGATATTGAGGTGTGCAATTCTGTTAAAAGCAGCTTCAAATTTAGTGTTGGTAAAATAATAAACGAGCCAATTCAAAGAGGGATGCAAATGTGCCCACACTGTTATATACAGATGAACTTCATGAGAAAACGTATCATTTGTGTCTAAGACTATCAACAGTGCATACGGTATCCAGCAAGTCGAGAAGACTACATATATGATGAATAATGTTCTAGCTAGTCCACTCGAATAAGACAACGTTCGCCTTGAACTAGCGTACTTTATTTTTTGTTGAGATCTATGGACTGAAAGGAAAATACTGAAATACGAAAAGGCTATGACAATGACTGGAATCCAAACGAGAGCAACTGAATATACGACTGTATACGGGTACGTCTCCATACGATCCCAGATACATTCCAGACTTTTCCTATCAAAGGAATGGCCCCCAATTCCGGCAAAATTAAGTAGCACGAGCAACAATCCAACGGCATATAAACAGCAACACATACAGATACACGTCATTTTGCTAAACAAATAAAAGTAATATTTATTGTGACAAATGTAAATATATCTGTTGAAGCTAAGGAGAGCAATACTTCCTATTGAACTGACACAAGATATTGTACACCCAAAGGCAATTACTTGACAAAAACCAGGAATTCTGTCAAAAAATTCTTCTCCTTCTAGTTTTGCTGAAAATGAGGAAATTACGATAAGAAAAAAATATCTCTATTAAGCATGGCTTTTTTTATTTTTATTATTCTCTTCTATCACCCACAACATCACTCGCTGGTGTTAAAATTGATGATAGTAACGATCGTTACTACCATCCCAAGATGGCGGAGGGAAAAACCTGTATGATCAATTTTACTTATTATTTCTCTTTGTGTTGTGTATTTGCCAACCGTTGGTAAGAATACATCCACACTAGCAACAAATACGGTCATGCGTTATTTTATCTTGCATACTGCTTTTATGGACAAAAAATCGACGTGGAAAAAACAGCGAGGACGATAGTAACGCAAATGAACGATGATAGTAACGTATGCTGATGATGATAATAACAACGAAAAGATGATAGTAACGATACAAGGATGATAGTAACGTCAGAAAAATTATCGAATAGCAACTGGAAAATATTTGTTTTCCAATACCGAAAAACTATCCCGGATTTGTTTTACGACCTTCAGGAAAAGTTTTTCGAACTTTTCTTGCCCTATCGTTGAAGTAATTACATTCGACACAAGACTCAAACTCTACTTCCGTCAATGGAAGGGTACTATGCGAAAAATTAAGCAATAAATGAGTGAAAATCTTAAAATTCTGGAGAACTGAGCTATCGTATGCACAAAACAAGCAGAGAGGCGAAAAGAAATGCCTTTTAGGAATTGATACATGTTCTATAGTTTGAATGATATAATGGAAATAAGGTGCATTAAATGTAACCGAAGCCAGCTGGTGTACGAATTTAAAAGTTTCGGAGTTTCTTGCCTTGTGGATAATTAGTATATATATGATCGAAACTTGTAAGTTGCTGTTAACATAAGATTGTATGAATATTGACACGAACAAGTTAAAATAAGAAAAAAGAGATGAAATATTAAAGAAATAAAAGAAATTTTATTGAAAATAAATATGTAAATAGAAAATTGGAAAAAGGGTGATAGACCTGTACGGAGTGCACATGTAGTTGTAAATCAAACTATCATACTATCATGACCACGACGACCACTCTTATGCGCACGTTTACTTTCTTTAAATGTGATTCTATTGTCATCGCTGAACGTCGACCTTTAATGATATTGCATATATAGAAAATACAGAAGGCAAGTGGCATCGATGACCAGGTGTGTGTCGATCTGATGGACATGTCTAAATACCGGTATATAGTAAAGATAACGACGATTTCAATTATGTTCATATAGTTATCACCACCCCCCTTTTCTAACTTTCTGTTTACATATTTATTTTCAATAAAATTTCTTTATTTCGTTATTATAAAATTTCATCTTTTTTTTCCTTATTTTAACTTGTTCCTGTCAATATTCATACAATCTTATGTTAACAGCAACTATCGTGTTTCGATCCTTTTTTTTAGATTAATACATGGCCTTTTTCATATTGCCCTTGATATCAGCACGATACTTTGATATCGGCCCCGAGGGACGATATCAGTCAAGGGCTGATGACAAGGGCAATATGAAAAAGGCCATGTATTAATCTATTTATCACATATTTTGCCAGGGCAGATAATATGTTATTGCCCTCGTAAAATGTTATTGCCCCGGAGGCAAATAACACGCGCAAATTATGTTTTTATTACACATGCAAATTCGGCGTTATTTCAATAAAATATGTAATAAATACTAATTATCCACAAGGCAAGAAACTCCGAAACATTTAAATTCGTACACCTGCTCGCTTCGGTTACATTTAATGCACCGTATCTCCATTATATCATTCAAACAATAGGACATGTATCAATTCCTAAAAGACATTCCTTTTCGCCTCTCTGCTTCTTTTGTGCATGCGATAGCTCAGTTCTCCAGAATTTTAAGATTTTCAATCATTTATTGCTTAATTTTTCGTATTACATTTAATGCACCTTATTTCCATTATATCATTGAAACACTAGGACATGTATCAATTCCTAAAAGACATTCCTTTTCGCCTCTCTGCTTGTTTTGTGCATGCGATAGCTCAGTTCTCCATAATTTTAAGATTTTCTCTCATTTATTAACGGAAGTAGAGTTTGGGTCGTGTGTCGAATGTAATTACTTCAACGACAGGGCAAGAAAAGTTCGAAAAACTTTTCCTGAAGGTTGTAAAATAAAATCCGGGATAGTTTTTCGGTATTGTAAAACAAATATTTTACAGTTGCTATTCGATAATTTTTCTGACGTCACTATCATCCTTGTATCGTTACTATAATCTTTTCGTCGTTACTATCATCGTTCATTTGCGTTACTATCATCCTCGCTGTTTTTTCAACGTCAATTTTCTGTCAATCAAAGCAGTATGCAAGATAAAATAACGCATGACCGTATTTGTTGCTAGTGTGGATTTATTCTTACCAAATACACAACACAAAGAGAAATAATAAGTAAAATTGATCTTACAGGTTTTTCCCTCCGCCATCTTGGGATGGTAGTAACGATCGTTACTATCATCAGTTTAACACTAGTGATCACTCGTATTTCCTTGATAAAGCTATTTTATAGTGAATGAGTGATTGTTGCTTAACATCAGCAGAGCAATATTTTAGGCATATGATGGCGAGAACAAGTTAATTTTCAATGAGATGATGATAAGGTCTACTTTGCACTATTCCAACACGCTCAGTTGGATTTTTATAGTGCTAGCTCACTGAAACAACAGTCCGCGGATAGACATGTCGTCCAACTCGGATACAGTATACACGCTAACAATCATACCATCGATGCTGTTGCTACTTTATATTTAAATTTAGTTAAACAGCAATCTAATTAGAATTAAATGTTTGTTGTATCCCTTTGTTTGGTGATACACATCTCACAACATCCCATGTGGGATGGTATCAAGAAATTTTACATTATTTTTTGAACGTCAAATTAAAGACATTGACCAATCGGATAACAGCTTTTTTCGTGTACTCGGTTTTCATATCTACAGATTTAGAAAGCTCAGCACTGATTGATTAGTTGAAAATGTTAATCCTGATGTGAGCACCATACGGAATGTCGTTAGATGTTAGGAAAAATAAAAACGAATCAACAAAGATCTAATTTTGATTAGATTGGTTAGATAGATGCCCGAAAAGGGTGTGTTACTCACCAGAATAAATCAAATTTGCACCTGTAATTTATCCATGCTAGAGTAAATTTGAATTTAAAGAAATTATTCAGTTCACATCCGGTTTTTATTGGGTTCGGGTAGCTCAATCTTTAGTTTTTTGTGTAGTGTTTGTAGATAATGTTTTTTATTTTTTGCGATTGTATTTTCGCTCCTTCTTAGATTTATGGCTTCTGATTACCAATTTGATATCTTCAAACTTTTCTTAGTCAAGAATTGACAAAACTACTCACCAACTATGCTGAGCGGATCTGCAAACAATGTCACATACATATCCGAAATCGCCAAGTTTGCCATAAAAATGCATTCCAATCTCTGTAAATTCTTGGTTGTGAAAATCGCTATCAGAATCAAAATATTTCCAAATGAACCCAGTATTTCAGCTATTACCAATATTATTAAAATTGGTATGGCAACCATAGGTGATTCATTGACAAATTGGTACCTGCTATAGACAAAAGGTTGACTCGATATATTTTGAATGGTCGAATTCATTGTTTGTTTGTTTGTTTGTAAACACGTCCTTGCAGTATATACCAGTGTTGTATATGGGAAGGGTATTTTGTGTCAATATACTATATATATGCAGGAAGTTCTTCATTTTTACGAGTGAAAATTAAAATGTCTTCGTTATTATATTGATGCCATAAATAGGTGAAATATTGTACTTTATACAAATAAAAAAAAAACTATATATTCGATCATACTTGAGATCACTATATATTTAAAAAGAATCAACAACTTACAATTACGGCGGAATTATGTTGTGTTGAAATAAGATTCACAAAAGAATATTATACTCAATAAAGAAAAATAAAATATAATACATGTAATATTCATACCATGATTTTGCTAATTTAACCTTTTAGCTCGGAAATCCGTGGCATACATGATTTGTAACATGAAGCCATGCAATATCGCATCTAGGTCGGCTCTCTGATAGTAATAAAACTACAACCCAGATTTAAAGTGTGCAATATCTCGTATCTGCGCGTATTATTTCATAGTTCCTTAGCTGTTGCCTACATTCTGGTATATAAACCATAAATAGACCAAAGGAAAAGAATGCATTCATGTTACAAGTGTAATATTACACTGTTCTTTAGAAATATTGGCTAAGGTTATTTTTGTTCAGAAATCGTAATTTTCAGCAAATATTCAGCTTATTTGTGACCCGCCATGACATTTCCAGGCTTATGGAGGTGAAACGTCATAAAGAGAAAATACGTCGCCAAAGTGTCACGTTGCGAACCTGTCACACGGGCATTTGCATTTTGTACTAGGTCTACCCATCGCAAAGGATATGCATGCTTATAATTTATTCTAGATATACTATATAGAGATATTTATACGCCATTTATAAGTTGTTAGGTTCTACATTTATCCATCTTTTCTCCATCAAATTTAATAAAACAAATCGGCGACAGCGTGCAGTTAAAAGTCCGATAATTTTCTGATTATATTTAATCATTTTTACGATCGAAATTGCTTCTCTTTTAAATGAAGCCATTACAATATTTTATCAAGTGTAATTCTGTGATATTTATCTTACCGAACCATAGATTTAAAGTAGTTTCGATAACATACAAGAAGAGCTTGAAGATACCAAAGGGGTAATCAGAATCCGTATATCGTAGAAGAACAGACAACACAATGACCAAAAGACAGAAGAACAGACAACACAATGGCCAAAAGACAGAAGAACAGACAACACAATGGCCAAAAGAAAAAGAACAAAAGGACAAACAACGATCCACAAAACACACACACAAAACCAAAGATCGAGTAATACAAACCCCACTAAAAACCAGGGGTGAACTCAGGTGCTCTGGAAGGGCAAGCAGTTCCTGTTCCACTGGGGACACATGTCGTGTTAATCTAGTTACAAACCCGGTGATAAGTCATGAACGAGGGAAGGACCGAGAAGTGCTTACGACAAGTGGAACATATCCGTGGTCATTTGTGACACAGATATTCCACAGCGGTCAACTAAGTCATGGTGTCAACCGTAAAACTTTCGAAGTGATGACTTCAACTTAACTAAGAGGAACCCTTGGTTCAGTAGCTTCCTTGTTAGCAGCAACCCTCTATCACGGAAATCGTGATAGGAACCACAAGCTCTGGAATATCGTATCAACTGAGAGATATTTACTCCATATGCAGGTGCTGCTGGAATGTTGCTATACATGAGTGGAAAGTTCACGATGGGAGAATTGAAATCATCTCTTTTGTCGTAAAGTTTCGTTCTTAACCGTCCCTCACTGTCAATTAATTTCGAGGTGTAGGTCACGGTATAACGCAGATCTATCTGTATTTATATTAACATTCTTTCATTAGATTTTACCTAAGCCTAAACAATTAATTTAGTTGCCAACTATAGATGGCTATCTTGGTGAAACCATTAATTCGGACATCAAAATCACGAGTTTCCTATTATCCAGAGACCCAAAATAAATTATGTTTTCATACCATTTAGACGAATATCTTATTTTTATAATGATAGCTCGAATCCCGTTCATGTGTATAAGTATGCTTTGAAAATACCAAAGAGGTAGCCAGAAGCCGTAAATCTAAGAAGGACTGAAAATACTATGGTTAAAAGAAAAAGGACAAAAGGACAAACAAACGGGGGTTTCTTCTCCACTAATGGCACCCGTCATGTTACTCTTGTTACAAACCCGATGATAAATCATGAATGAGCAAAGGACTGGATTGTGATAACGACAAACGGAACATATCCGTGGTCATTTATGGCACAGATATTCAGTAGCGGTTAACCAAGTTATGGTGGCGACCTTAAAACTTGTGAGGTGACTACATATGCTTTGTTAGTGTGCCCTATGCTTTGAGTGAGGCTTGTGTCCTCTCACATTTGGCTTTTTTCCACTCTATGACATACATTTACATGATCCATAAATACGATACTGCGGTGTGTGTCCTCTCATATTGGTCTATGTCCCCCGTGTCCCATAATGAAATACATACATTTATATTTTATACGGACAGTTTAACTTTATTCAGTGAATGTTATAGAAAGGTGGTAAGAAGAAGCCGTAAATATAACCCGGATGTAGGTCTAAGCTTAAAATTACAATTATTGTTTTACATTTACTTGTTTTATTTTCTAATATTTACCTATCAATGCGAAGTGTATGTAGATAAATACATTAGAATTCATACATGCAATTCAAATCATAAAATGACCGACATTAATTTATGATGTTCTTTCTTTGTGTACTGTTAGTATATAAGGAAGTTCTAACCAACGAATAAGAAGTCACGATAAGCATAAGTATTTAGTATTTACTATCATAAGAAACATATATTCATAAGTATTACACTTTAAGTGTTGAGGGACCGTCGTAATCAGTATCCATCACCACTAAATTTGAGAGTTCGAATCCCGCTCATGGCGAGTTGTACTCGATACAACATTATGTGATAAAGATTGTCAGTGACGGTGGTTTTCTCCAGGTATTCCGGTTTCCTCCACCAATGAAACTGACCGGTACAATATAACTGAAATATTGTTGAAAGTGGCGTGAAACACAATAACCCTATCTTTAACTTCATTTTAAGTTAACATGAATGTTATCATTAATGTCGTTGCTTTGTTATTTTTCGTGTTTTGTTTTCTTCCAGTTGTTTTCTAGAAGAATATATTTTTTGTCAGTTTGGGTATATTTGATTTCTATTTTGAAAGTTAAAAATTTATGCTACTCTCGGGATCTTCCTTTTATTAGTTGTGTCTTCCATTGTTTTAGTCGTGTGGAAATTAACTCCCAAATACGTCAACGTAGTTTTTGTTTTCTAACCCTTCTGCGTACCACTTTGGTTTTGGAAATATGTAATGCTGTTAGAGTACTTTATATGTTACCTCCTAATATATTTGTGGCCGTCGTGGTCGTGATCATATGGTTCTTGGATTTATATATATGATACATTTTGTTGTAAAAATCCAAAACAAGCAAACAAAAACGAATAAACAGAGAAACAGACATTAATGAAAGGACGAAAAAGAAAAAGAAAACAAAACTAATACCTCCCACAAGTCTAATAATCAATAATTATGCTAGTTGGATTTACAAATACCTAAGCAATCAATGCCTATCACCACTAACGTTGTGAGTTCGAATTCCGCTCAGGCAAGGTGTATTCGATTATATCATAAAGTTTGTCAGTGACTTACGGCAGGTCGGTGGTTTTCTCTTGGTATTCCGATTTGCCTCCACCAATAAAACTGACAGCCACGATATCACTGAATTATTGTTGAAGAGGCATTAAACACCATAACCCTAACCCTTAATATATTTTGTTGTAAAAAACCAACCCAAGAAAACCAAAACGAACAAACAGAGAAACAAACATTAATGAAAGAACGTAAAAGAAAAACAAAACAAAACTAATACCTCCCACAAGTATAATAACCAATAAATAATTTGATAGTTATAATGCTCAGTGACATCGTGTCTATTAGTTTACATATAATAATATAATTTTGAATTGTGTTTCCAAGAAATCGATATTTTGTTTTCCACAAACATTATATAAATGTACAATATAGACAATATATACCTGATATGAGGGCAAAAGTATGAGTTAATCACCTACATTTGTATGTAATTGAAATTCTTAGAACAACAAGATAAGTCTGGACAATTTAGTTAGAGCAACAATTTATTCAGCAATAAAATACAATAATATAAAATTGAACTCAGAATCAAAACAGTAATGTGTATATTATAATATTCACATAACGTATATAATTAATACAATTAAATCATATTCTTTAGCAAACAGTGGAGACAAAATGTGAAAATACGTTTAAAGTATTGACAAAATGTATACTAAGACATTTTTCTACATCTTTATAAAAATATTCAACTCTTCTTCCTATTATCATCATCAGTACTGAAGGTTAAATGATGTATAGTGACAACAACTACAAGTGACTATTTAGACGATTTCAACAAGACAATAACAAGAATATGTTTATTATTATCACCATTACATAGGTTATAGAGAAACATAAGAATATATGTACACTATTTGCAATATAAGACAATGATAGATACAAATGTATATTATTAAGCTGATTCAATGAAAAAGGTTTGACATACACTTTTGATAAAAACTACAGCAATCCATTTAACTATTAACATATTGAAACACCCGCACCCCTTGTGTTAGAGTCGGACACTCAGAGGCGACGGTGCTTGCAAAATTGTATAGGGATTCTTAAGGCGGTAAAGCTGGTCACGTTTGATGTTACCACCAACTTCACTATGTTATAGAAATGGGTTCTGGAATATCCCAGTTATTCGATATAACTAATCGAATGTTTCCTCTTGATGAGCAATAAAAGTTGTAAATACAAAATAAGTTTAATATATAATTTACTAAAACAATTAAATCTTGACGGAGGAGCTGGCTGCAACTGGTCCCATAGATGGTCGTCAACAGATTACTGGGACGTCTAATAATTTAATATTATCCGATGGATAATTATTCAAATATGGTACACACCAATCAAATCACAAACCACCGTAATTCTATATAAGAACAACAAAGTTTGTCACCATAACATTATTTCAAAGGATGGTCACCGTCACAAATTATTCACCTATCACCGGTACCATCAACTTATAATTAGAGTGCCAACACTTAAATATTAGACGAGGTCACCAGATCACCTTGGTCACCGTCACCGGCACCATAAAACCTATGGATAAATAACTAACTTAGGTATTAGGCGATGTCACCCGACCACCGTTACCGGTACCCTAAAAATAATCAAACAACTAACTATAAGATGGCACGACTTCACCAAACCACCGTCATCATAAACCTATGGTTAAACAACTACCGTATATATTAGACGATATCACCCGACCACCGTCACCACTACCTTCACTGTCACCGGCACCATAAAAATAATAGTTAAATAACTAACACTAGAGATGGAACGACGTCACCAGCCCAGCGTCACCATAAACCTATGGTTAAATAACTAACGTATATATTAGACGATGTCACCCGACCACCGTTACCAGTACCATCACAGTCACCGGTACCATAAACATAATAATCAAAGAACTAACACTTAAGATGGGACGATGTCACCAGACCACCGTCACCGTCACCATAAATATAAGGTTAAATAACTAACTTATATATTAGACGATATCACCCGACCACCGTCACCGGTACCATCACCGTCACCGCACCAGAAAATTAATAATAAAATGACTAATTCTTAATATGGGACATATTACGTACTCTAGCATACACACTCTGTCTATCAGACATTTTACCGGCTATCGACTGTACTAATTCTAAAGCGTCCCTTGAAGATATAACCAATCTATCGTCTTGTTTCGTCTGATTTCCTGCCTTTATACCGACGTTGAACCAACGGTTGACGTCGTTATATCCCCCTCAACCAATCAGCATCACGATAACAACGTAAATGGACTTTCCCATTACGTAATATATTATGTATGCCATTTTGTCAACAAATTGACGTTCATAAACAATAAAGCAGTCCGTTTAAATTTCCTATCAACTGCCCATTTCTGTTGAATTGTTTTAGGATAACTATATCAAAACTGACTTCGTAAACAAGGTAAGATTGTATTTTAGCGGTTGACCGGACTGTATTTGAGAAGCACCGGTTTAATTGATACGAGACAAACTGTCACCGGCGCGATTGTAAACAGCAGATGAATTACGACCTACGTCACCCTAAAATCAGTCACCTTTGACTAAATATTGATTAACGATTATGGTAATTTCATGTTTATTAATAGGGTATTTCTGCATAAATTGTGTTTGACAGAATTTGGGGTTTGAGTACCGCACATTCAATCGGTAGACCAAATTCAACAGCTCGGTGACAAAAGAAATATTCGACTGCAGACTCGAATTCATAATCTCATGCCATATATCCCACATTATAGCATAATAGCTTCGTATTATTTCAAGCCTATGCATCGTATCCTAGCTATGAAACAATAAATCTGCTTCACATTCCAATACTTGAGAAAATAATAATACATGACTTGCGAAAATAATAATACATGAAATAGCCGGCATTGCAATATTATTACTGAATCTCGAAATAATTCCACCAATATATAAAACACGACCAATAACCTGTCATTGGAAAAAAATCCAGTTCCTAGATTATGACAAGCATTAAAATATGGCGGGGTTAAAAGAGTTAATGGGATCCATTACTATCTCACTTGAAAACGGGATCTCCAACTGTAATACATATATAAACAAACGATAAACAAAACCTGCACATATTGGCCTACACTCAAAAAGATCACTTCATATCACAGAAATGAATGACAATATATGCATGGACAGTACAATAGCAGGGTCAATGAATGTTCGTAGCTAATTGACTACAAGATAGGAATGTAAAATATGTTTGTTAAAGATTATTATTTTGTGAACAAAAAAAATATAACTGATGCTTCTACGAGATTTAATACCAATTAGTCATGGACATCCAAATAAATTAATGGCCTTCCTGTGTGACCAAAATATGTCATCAAATTATTAGAATAAATTATTGAGCATAAAATAGTGATATAATATTGAATTAAATATTAAGAGATTATTACATGACATTTTCCATATCGGCCCTGGTATTAGCCCGAGACTCCCATATCAAGCCCGACAGCGAAGCTGGAGGGCTGATATGGGTCGAGGGTTGATACCAGGGACGATATGAAAAATTTCATGTCATAATCTTTTTATCACATACTTTACATTGACCTTTTCCAAACATTGACGAGGGCCCGAGTGGCTCGGTGAGTTAGATAGTTGGATTATCTAGCAACTCATTCAAGCCTATCGCCAATACGACGTGGGTTCGCGCCCAGCTTTGTAGATTATAAAAAAGGTGCATTCGACTCGCAGCCGCAAGTGATAAAGTGTACCAGTTGCTTGCCCATGGTCGGTGGTTCTCTTCGGTTTTTTCCACCACTAAAACTGGTCGCCATGATATAGCTGAAATATTGCTGAAAGTGGCGTTAAACACCACAAATCAAATCAAATCAAATTAAGCATTGACTTTTATATTGCGAAAAAGATCTTTGAACTGACAAATTGCGAAAATAAATCCTTAAGAGAGTTGCCTTTGTTCAACTTGCAAATATTTTTGGTTCGAGTCTGGTTTCAAAAATATACCAAACAACGTCGATCTGTAAAATGACGTTAGAAACTGTTTGTAAAATCTACCCAAGACGTTCACATTTGAATGGAAATTCCTATTCAACACGACGTATACATTTGAGCTAATTATTTCGTTTTCAGTTATTTAAACTTTATTTCAATAAGTTGAAATGTGTTAATTTGATTGAAAGACGATTTTATGCATATCTTTATGCATCATCTTTCCTTGTACTTTGACATATAATCTTTGAGACCACTGCGCAGATACCGGAAGTTGAATTAGGGGGCAAATACGGATATATGAGGGCAAATACGGATATTTGAGGGCAAATACAGATATTTGCCCCGTATTTGTCCTGAGTGCAAATAACCAACACTGACTTTTAGCTATTATTGGACATGCAAAAACGAACATATTGCAACAAAATATGTGATAAAAATACGTATTTAATGTCTAGTTGAACCTACTAATTGTAAAAACTGATTGTCTATATTTTTTTAGCAAAGTAAACCTGCCTCAAAGATTGAACTATAGTTGTTAGCTCAGCGTGTTATTGAATAAGGGTTTTCAAGGATTTTATAAGCTTAGAGGTGTCAGATTTGAACCTTTTAACTTTGGCTCGTTTTTGTAGTATTTCCTGAATTTTGCGCGTGAAAAGCCTTTGCTGCATGTGAATTTGGCGATAAAGCAATTACCATTTGTCTATAACCATGTCACAGCATTTGTTCTTAGTTTTACTGTTGTGTTTATATGGTGGTTGATCTTGTGCGGATGATAGCCCATTGGTTTCATCATATTTTTTCTTAACGTTAATAGTTACTAAAGTATATTTCATGAATCATTTAATGGCTTGTTTCGTTGTCATTTGTTTCCAAAGAAGAAATATTTTTCTTCATGCTAGTAGACGTTTCTGAAGTCGATAGTCCTCCTGTTGTCGACACATCCTGTTTTTTCTGTTCTCTTTCTGCATTTTCCGAAGCAGATATTGAGGTGTGCAATTCTGTTAAAAGCAGCTTGAAATTTAGTGTTGGTAAAATAATAAACGAGCCAATTCAAAGAGGGATGCACATGTGCCCACACTGTTATATACAGATGAACTTCATGAGAAAACGTATCATTTGTGTCTAAGACTATCAACAGTGCATACGGTATCCAGCAAGTCGAGAAGACTACATATATGATGAATACTGTTCTAGCTAGTCCACTCGAATAAGACGACGTTCGCCTTGAAATAGCGTACTTTATTTTTTGTTGAGATCTATGGACTGAAAGGAAAATACTGAAATACGAAAAGGCTATGACAATGACTGGAATCCAAACTAGAGTAACTGAAAATACAACTGTATACGGATACATCTCCATACGATCCCAGATACATTCCAGACTTTTCTTATCAAAGGAATGGCCTCCAATTCCGACAAAATTAAGAAACACGAGCAACAATCCAACGGCATATAAACAGCAACACATACAGATACACGTTATTTTGTTAAACAAATAAAAGTAATATTTATTGTGACAAATGTAAATATATCTGTTGAAGCTAAGGAGAGCAATATTTCCTATTGAACTGACACACGATATTGTACATCCAAAGGCAATTACTTGACAAAAACCAGGAATTCTGTCAAAAAATTCTTCTCCTTCCAGTTTTGCTGTAAATGAGGAATTTAACGATAAGAAAAAATATATTTCTAATAAACATGTAATATTTATTATTCTCTTCTATCACTCACAACATCACTCGTATTTCCTTGATAATGCTACTTTATAGTGAATGAGTGATTGTTGTTTAACATCAACGGAGCAATATTTTAGCTATATGATGGCGAGAACAAGTTAATTTTCAATGAGATGATAATAAGGTTCACTTTGTACTAGACCAACACGCTCAGTTGGATTTTAATAGTGCTAGCTCACTGAAACAACAATCCGCGGATAGACATGTCGTCCAACTCGGACACATTATCCTGATTCCGAGCACCCTAACAATTATACCATCGACGTGGTTGCTACTTTATATTTAAATTTAACGGCAATCTAATTAGAATTAAATGTCTGTTGTATCCCTTTGTTTGGTGGTACACTAACATCCAACAACATCCCATGTGGGATGGTATCAAGTAACTTTACATTCATCTTTGAACGTCAAATTAAAGACATTGACCAATCGGATAACAGCTTTTTTCGTGTACTCGGTTTTCATGTCTACAGATTTAGAAGGCTCGGCACTGATTGATCGGTTGAAAATATTAATCCTGATGTGTCGTTAGATGTTAGAAAAAATAAAAACGATACAACAAAGATCTAATTTTGATTAGATTGGTTAGATAGATGCCCGAAAAGGGTGTGTGTTACTCACCAGAATAAATCAAATTTGCAACTGTAATTTATCCATGCTAGAATGAATCTGAATTTAAAGAAATTAATCAGTTCATATCCGGTTTTTATTGGGTTCGGGTTGCTCAAGCTTTAGTTTTCTGTGTAGTGTTTGTAGATCATTGTTTGACATTTTCTTCTTTTTCTTCTTTTTTGCGATTGTATTTTTGCTCCTTCTTAGATTTATGGCTTCTGATTACCCATTTGATATCTTCAAACCTTTCTTAGTCAAGAATTGACAAAACTACTCACCAACTATGCTGAGCGGATCTGCAAACAATGTCACATACATATCCGAAATCGCCAAGTTTGCCATAAAAATGCATTCCAATCTCTGTAAATTTTTGGTTGTGAAAATCGCTATCAGAATCAAAATATTTCCAAATGAACCCATTATTTCAGCTATTACCAATATTATTAAAATTGGTATGGCAACCATAGGTGATTCATTGACAAATTGGTACCTACTATAGACAAAAGGTTGACTGGATAAATTTTGAATGGTCGAATTCATTGTTTGTTTGTCAACACGTCCTTGTAGTATATACCAGTGTTGTATATGGGAAGGTTGTTTTGTGTCAATATACTATATATATGCAGGGAGTTTTTCATTTTTACGAGAGAAAATATAATTATCTCGTACGGGTATAAATAAACAAATATATAAAGTTTTGGCGGTAATTGACCACAGGTTTAATTATTAATATTTATACAATATCAGATCAATATATATAAATGTATAGATAGATAGATACGATAACAAGATATGCGGTTACCGACAAATTATGGCAACCTTTTGATGGATAGTAGATATATAGATATTCAACGGGTATACAATGCACCGTGGGATATACAGGTGATTGTAAATGAAAGTCTGATCACACCGTGGGATACACAGGTGCTTGTAAATTAAATTTGATCACACCGTGGAATACACAGGTGCAAATGTTCAAATGGTATGTTTCATGCAGAATAGTATACAAAGATAAACATAGAAAACAGCAGGACTTCACTTTGCACGAATTAAAGTTCGACACGCACAAATCCAAAACAGGACTACTGTTTCCACGAATGAAAGTTCGACACGTACAAATCCAAATAAAAGCTGTTGTCCATGTGTCGATTGAAAATATTTTTTTGTAATTTTGGTCTGGTTGTAAAATTAACTCCTCTTGCTGGAAAATCTATTTTTCCTTGCTATCATTATGCTGATTATTTGTCAACAGTGAAGCCAAATCCACATATTCCCCCCTTTTTAATTTTTTCTTTTATATTTTGGGACACATTTACAATAATATCAGATGCAATTCCAACAATTTGGTGTGGTGTGTGCATTTGATCTAAACTAGACCCGATTTGCACGTGCAAATCAGTATTATTACCTGTATTGGATCCTGATGTAGTTGTATTGAGTGGAACCTGATCAGTACTGTGGTCTGTAGTTTGAGGTAACATGATTGGTGCAGGTTGTGGTAACGTTGTGATATTTGCAGAAACTCCCATAGACCCAATTGAACTTGACACAGACACAGTTACACTGTTATAAGGCGAAGAACTTGACACAGACACGCTGTTATAAGGCGAAGAACTTGACACATACACTGGCACGTGGTTATAAAGCAAAGGATAAGACACCAAATCCGCACTACCAACTGAAGTCGCTACTGCAGAAGATATAGGTTTTTTCCTTGATGCAGCTACCACTGTACTATATGGCAACGAGGAAGCTTTCCTCTTCCTTGCTGACCTCCGCAACATTATTATACACCTGAAACTTAATTTTAAAATTGTTTAAAAAAATTGATTTTTTTAAATATTTAACTTTATTTGCAAAATTACACACATATGGGTCAAGCAAATACACAAGAACATAACATAATGAACAGACATGCACACAAATGAACAAATAAATAATAACATAGATGTTATGTATTCAAAGCTTGAACTTAATTTGACCTCGTTCTTCTTCAGTATGCATTCGACAACTGAAATATTGTTTGATGGGGTTGATCTTATTTATTCATTATTATTTATCAATTCTATTATTATTATTATTTTAAACGCAAATAAGTCTACAATATGCATGTAAACGTGTGTGTGCAGAATGGCTTCCGCAAACCTGTGGCCGAACTGAAGCAATGGCGAATAAAACTACGCGGGGTATTACCAATGAATATAATTTACTTAACCAATTACAACATAACTCACTATTAACAAAATATATCAGTTCGCTGAAACAATTTCTATAGTTTTACAAATCTTGAATCATATTTGAACATGTCAATGACCTGATGCAATGTCATTCAATGCAATGCTCTGATGCCATGTCATTCAATGCAATGATCTGATGCCATGTCATTCAAAGCACGCGTTCACAGTATTTCAACAAAATTCAATGTCAATTACAAACCAAGAAACAGCATGCAACTAAATAAACGAATCCGTTATAAAAACTATGTTACTTTACCGACCACTTTTAGGGAATAACACACAATTAAACTGTTGATGGTCTTGGATTTACTTTAAAATTAAACGCTGATCAACATCAGTCTTGTTTGGTAAGGAATCACTACGTCACTCTAAACTGTTAACCTAAAACCCTGAATACAATCCCGTAGAATCCCGACGCGATAAATGAATTTAAGCATATAACTTAAATGCTGATATCTTCGTTATTATATTGATGCCATAAATAGGTGAGATATTGTACTTTATACAAATAAAAAACTATATATTCGATCATACTTGAGATCACTATATATTTAAAAAGAATCAACAACTTACAATTACGTCGGAACTATGTTGTGTTGAACTAAGATTCACAAAAGAATATTATACCCAATAAAGAAAAATAAAATATAATACATGTAATATTCATACCATGATTTTCCAAGTTTAACCTTTTAGCTCGGAAATCCGTGCATAAATGATTTGTAACATGAAGCCATGCAATATCACATCTAGGTCGGCTCTCTGATAGTAATAAAACTACAACCCAGATTTAAAGTGTGCAATATCTCGTATCTGCGTGTATTATTTCATAGTTCCTTAGCTGTTGCCTACATTCTGGTATATAAACCATAAACAGACCAAAGGAAAAGAATGTGTTCATGTTACAAGTGTAATATTACACTGTACTTTAGAAATATTGGTTAAGGTTATTTTTGTTCAGAAATCGTAACTTTCAGCAAATTTTCAGCTTATTTTTGACCCACCATAACATTTCCAGGCTTATGGAGGTGAAACGTCATCAAGAGAAAATACGTCGCCAAAGTGTCACGTTGCGAATCTGTCAGAGCAGTAATTGCATTTTCTACTAGGCCTACCCATCGCAAAAGATATGCATGCTTATAATTTATTCTAGATATACTGTTTACAGATATTTATACGCCATTTATAAGTTGTTAGGTTCTACATTTATCCATCTTTTCCCCATCAAATTTAATAAAGCAAATCGCCGACAGCGTGCAGTTAAAAGTCCGATAACTTTCTGATTTTATTTAATTATTTTTACGATCGAAATTGCCTCTCTTTTAAATTAGATTTTTACCTAAGCCTAAACAATTAATTTAGTTGTCAACTTTAGATGGCTATCTTGGTGAAACCCTTAATTCGGACATCAGAATCACGAGTTTCCTATTATCCAGAGACCCAAAATAAATTATGTTTTCATACCATTTAGACGAATATAATATTTGTATAATGATAGCTCGAATCCCGTTCATGGCGAGGTGTACTCGATGCAATTTTTTGTGATAATGTTTGTCAGTGACTTTTGGAAGGTAAATGGTTTTCTCCGTATATTCTGTCTTCCTCCACCGATTAAAAGAGAGCACCAAAATATAAATGAAATATTGGTGAAAGTGGCGTCAAACAAACCATAACCCTTTGAAGGATAGTATAGTCGGAATGTCTACAAATATCTTATTTCTTACAAACTTCTAGGAATATCATTGGTTTAAAGTAAACATGTAGAAACCGTGCATACATATCCAATATACGGTCAGTATATTTTATTACACGGTTAGTAGTAGAGTTATCTCCCCTTTTACTTTCAAAACAAAGATGACGTCACGTATGGATCACGTCACCTGATCACTTACACACAACAATACAAATGACATATTGATTACTTTTGATGCAATTACATCTAAACTCCTTCATTGAAATGTAATCAGTAAGATATATTCGTTACACAGTGTGCTAGTGACCTAATACGATATATACGGGGTCAGTGAATTCAATATAGGGCTCGAGCAACGCTCTCGCCCCATATGAAATTTACTGACCCCCGTATATATTATATTAGGTCACTAACACACTGCGTAACTAATATTATCCATGTTCCGTACTTGTTTCAGTATTAGGAAATTCTTACATGAAAGATCAAGGTCAATAACCTAGTAACATAAATTTGAACTTGAACGTGAAATTGTATCAAATTCTAACATAACCTTCTTCTTTCGCTTTGTTAACAAAAGAGCGAGTTATCCATTCGGTATAATCTCATTAGCACATGCGCCGGTGACGGTGACGGCACGGAAATGTTGTCAAGATTGTTACCAACATGGTTGTTTATGCAGTCTTGCCGTTGCCTCCATTACACTGTCTACATGTCTATACTGTGCTTGTTGAGTATGTCATCTAAATTGGTATTACACTGTCAATATGTCTATACTGTGCTTGTTGAGTCATCTAACATTGGTATTACACTGTCATTATGTCTATACTGTACTTGTTGAGTCATCTAACATTGGTATTACACTGTCAATTTCTCTATACTGTGCTTGTTGAGTCATCTAACATTGGTATTACACTGTCAATATGTCTAGACTGTGCTTGTTGAGTCATCTAACATTGGTATTACACTGCCAATATGTCTATACTGTGCTTGTTGAGTCATCTAACATTGGTATTTTTATACTTTGCTTGTTGAGTATGTCATCTAACATTGGTATTTTTATACTGTACTTGTTGAGTATGTCATCTAACATTGGTATTTTTATACTGTGCTTGTGCAGTATGTCATTTAACATTGGTATTTTTATACTGTGCTTGTGCAGTATGTCATCTAGCATTGGTATTTTATACTGTGCTTGTTGAGTATGTCATCTAACATTGGTATTTTTATACTGTGCTTGTGCAGTATGTCATCTAACATTGGTATTTTTATACTGTGCTTGTGCAGTATGTCATCTAACATTAGTATTGTTATACTGTGATTGTTGAGTATGTCATCTAACATTGGTATTGTTATACTGTGCTTGTTTAGTATGTCATCTAGCATTGGTATTTTTATGTTGTGCTTGTTGAGTATGTCATCTAACATTGGTATTGTTATACTGTGATTGTTGAGTCATCTAACATTGGTATTATTATACTGTGCTTGTGCAGTATGCCATCTAACATTAGTATTGTTATACTGTGATTGTTGAGTCATCTAACATTGGTATTTGTATACGGTGCTTGTTCAGTATGTCATCTAACATTGGTATTTTTATACTGTGCTCGTTCAGTATGTCATCTAACATTGGTATTTTTATACTGTACTTGTTGAGTATGTCATCTAACATTGGTATTTTTATACTGTGCTTGTGCAGTATGTCATCTAGCATTGGTATGTTATACTGTGCTTGTTGAGTATGTCATCTAACATTGGTATTTTATACTGTGCTTGTTGAGTATGTCATCTAACATTGGTATTGTTATACTGTGCTTGTTGAGTCATCTAACATTGGTATTTTTATACTGTGCCTGTTTAGTATGTCATCTAACATTGGTATTTTTATACTGTGCTTGTGCAGTATGTCTTCTAACATTGGTATGGTTATACTGTGCTTGTGCAGTATGTCATCTAACATTAGTATTGTTATACTGTGATTGTTGAGTCATCTAACATTGGTATTTTTATACTGTGCTTGTTCAGTATGTCATCTAACATTGGTATTTTTATACTGTGCTTGTGCAGTATGTCATCTAACATTGGTATTTTTATACTGTACTTGTTGAGTATGTCATCTAACATTGGTATTTTTATACTGTGCTTGTGCAGTATGTCATCTAGCATTGGTATGTTATACTGTTCTTGTTGAGTATGTCATCTAACATTGGTATTTTATACTGTGCTTGTTGAGTATGTCATCTAACATTGGTATTGTTATACTGTGCTTGTTGAGTCATCTAACATTGGTATTTTTATACTGTGCCTGTTTAGTATGTCATCTAACATTGGTATTTTTATACTGTGCTTGTGCAGTATGTCTTCAAACATTGGTATTGTTATGCTGTGCTTGTTGAGTATGTCATCTAACATTGGTATTTTTATACTGTGTTTGTTTAGTATGTCATCTAACATTGGTATTTTTATACTGTACTTGTTCAGTATGTCATCTAACATTGGTATTTTTCACTGTTGTATAAGAAAACTTTGAAAATATTAAAAGAGGTAGCCAGAAGTCGTATATCTAAGAAGGACTGAACATACTATGGTTAAAAGAAAAAGGACAAAAGGACAAACAAACGGGGGTATCCTCTCCACTAATGGTACCCGTCGTGTTACTCTTGTTGCAAACCCGATGATAAATCATGAATGAGGAAAGGATCGGATTGTGATAGCGACAAACGGAACATATCCGTGGTCATTTATGGCACAGATATTCAGTAGCGATTAACCAAGTTATGGTGGCGACATTAAAACTTGTGAGATGACTACATATGTTTTGTCAGTGTGCCTATGCTTTGAATGAGGCTTATGTCCTCTTACATTTGGAATTTTTCCACACTATGACATACATTTACATGATCCATAGATACGATACTGCGGTGTGTGTCCTCTCATATTGGTCTATGTCCCCCGTACCACATATATTTGTTTAATTTGTCCCATAATGAAATACATACATTTATATTTTATACGGACAGTTTAAGTTTATTCAGTGAATGTTATAGAAAGGTGGTAAGCAGAAGCCGTAATTTGAACCCGGAAGTAGGTCTAACCTTAAAATTACAATTATTGTTTTACATTTACTTATTTTATTTTCTAATATTTACCTATCGCTGCCAAGCGTTTGTAGATAAATACATTATAATTCATACATGTAATTCAAATCATTAAATGACCGACATTAATTTTCTTTTCTAATATTACCTATCGCTGCGAAGTGTTTGTAGATAAATACATTAGAATTCATACATGCAATTCAAATCATAAAATGACCGATATTAATTTATGATGCTCTTTCTTTGTGTACTGATAGTATATCATTTCACAATTCAACCTACTCTAAAAATAGAAAACTGTATTAGGCTGTTATGTAAATTTGATTGTTGAAATTTGAAACTCATCAACATAGGTAAATAACTAGCAAAAATTGAATAAAATCTGTAATTCCGATAAACATGTAGATAGATAGGTAGGTAGGTATATGTCTTTGTAAATAAAGGGTTAGGTTGATGATTTTTAATGCCACATTCAACAATATTACAGTTATTTCATGGCAGTTTGTACATAAAGGAGATATCATAACTGTCAATGCTTGTCTCTGATAAATGCATGGAAAACATTGGAAAATATGGAAGAAAGATAAGTTGAATAGTGAAATGATTTGGAAAATATGGTAGATAAGTAAGTCGAATAGTGAAAAGATTTGGAAAATCCAGAAGAAAATAGTGAAAAGAAAGGGAAAATATGGAAGAAAATAGTGAAATGATTTGGAAAATATGGAAGAAAGGCAAGTTGAATTGTGAAATGATATGGAAAATATGGAAGAAAAGTAGGCTGAATAGTGAAAAGATATGGAAAATACAGAAGAAAAGTAAGTTGAATAGAGAAAAGAAATAGAAATTATGGAAGAAAAGTAAGTTGAATAGTGAAAAGATAGGGAAATTATGGAAGAAAAGTAAGTCGAATAGTCAAATGATTTGGAAAATATGGAAGGAAAGTAAGTTGAATAGTGAAAAGATATGGAAATTATGGAGGAAAAGTAAGTTGAATAGTGAAAAGATTTGGAAAATACAGAAGAAAATAGTGAAAAGATAGGGAAAATATGGAAGAAAGATAAGCTGAATAGTGAAATGATTTAGAAAATATGGAAGAAAAGTAAATTGAATAGTGAAAAGATATGGAAAATGCGGAAGAAAAGTAGGTTGAATTGTGAAATGATATGGAAAATATGGAAGAAAAGTAAGTTGAATAGTGAACAGATATGAAAAATATGGAAGAAAGGCAAGTTGAATAGTGAAAAGATATTAAAATTATGGAAGAAATGGAGGTTGAATAGTGAAAAGATATGATAAATACAGAGGAAAAGTAAGTTGAATAGTGAAAAGATATGGAAATTATGGAAGAAAAGTATGTTGAATAGTGAAAAGATAGGGAAAATACAGAAGAAAAGAGCGTATATCCACCACCACCACCAAGACAAACAACTTGGTAAAATAAGCCTGAAATAGTATTGCATAGGTAAAGGGGAAATAATTCAAGATAAGCAACTTGGTCAAATAAACCTGAAATAGGATTACATAAAGGGGGAATAACTCAAGGCAAGCAACTTGGTAAAATAAACCTAAAATAGAATTACATAGATAAAGGGAAAATAACTCAGGACAAACTTGACAACGTGATCGAAATCGATAGAAACAAGCAAGTCTTGTTTGACTACAGTGCTTAGATGAATACCTTCGAAGTCTTGTTTGACTACAGTGCTTAGATGAATACCTTAGAGATTGACACTCTATTGAAAAAAACATCCCCACTCCATAGTTTTTTTGTTAGAGACTATGCAAGTAGGGATCAAATTTACCATTTCCTTCATTTGACTCTTAGGTTATTTAGTAGAAATACCACAGTGAGATACTTGGAGTACTACACAACATAGTCTATATCCGAAAAACACCCGAAAAAATGGTTGTGTAATTATTGAAATAAATAATTTAACTATAAAAATAAATTGGCGGGAAAGGGGCAGAAAACCAGTGAAAGAACTAGAAAACGCGAAAATATCCGAAAACACCGTAGGTGAAAACCATTATTGAAATAAATAATGTAATTATGAAAATAAAATGGCGGAAAAGGGGTAGATAACCAGTGAAAGGGCTAGAAAACGCGAACATATCCGAAAACACGTAGGTGAAAACAATTATTGAAATAAATAATGTAATTATGAAAATAAAATGGCGGGAAAGGGGCAGATAACCAGTGAAAGGGCTAGTTCGTAGAATATAATAGTGGAAGCGACGGATATTGTAAAGAAATTTGTTTTGTTACTTGTTAAACATGTGTTTTGAAAAAAACACACAAAAACAAAAAAGGAAAAAAAATCATTTCAAACGTTTTCGATTTGAAAAAGTACGGGGAAAAAGTACGGGAAAATGAAATGTTTTATGACGTCAGGCGCTCCCCACGAAATTAAAATGGCGGGGGAAGGGGCAGATAACCAGTGAAAGAGCTAGAAAATGATAAGGTTATAGGACGCGGACGTCCTAGAGAGTACCCCAAGGGCTTATATAAGAAAAGTCCTATGGGTGATGACGTCACTTCCGGTCAAAAGGCCCCACTAGGGTGAATATTGCGCAACTTCCGGTTGCGCATCCATGTATTATTACTTGTTGAAAATGTTGTATGAAAAAATATCAGAAATAATAAGAACAAATTAAAAAAAAATGGGGAAAAATAATGAAAAACGTCATTTCCGGTCAAAACACCCAAGAAAAGGTCGGGAAACCCCAAATTCTGGTTGCGCATGCGCACGCGACCACTTCCGTGACTTCCGGTTAGTGCGGCTTCCGGTAGCTCCACCACCTCGCTCCACCACCGCATATGTAACTTTGTCCGTACCCATATACTACTGACCTCCTTTAACAAACGAACGAGTTATCCATTCAGCATAATCTCATTAGCACTTGCGCCGGTGAATGTGACTGACTTTTCCATTGGCAGCATAAATTGTGTGCGACATTTTCCGGGAGCGTAAATATAAATTGCCGTCTTCCAATCAAAGTATACTACCGTATTTGTAATCTTAGACATATCAGAATCGAAATAAATCATGGAAGCCAGAATGTGCTTTGAGTTTTACCATGCATTGGCGGATATTTCTAAATTTTATCCCTCGCTTCTGGCTCGGGATAAAATACTAATATCCGCCAATCCATGTTAAAACTCCCAACACCTTCTGGCTTCCATGATTTATTTCTTATACATCCTCTTCAATATAATATAGTTCAATCATTGTGAAACTATGTCGGATAATGTTTAATAATCAATGATACAGAAACACTTTCATCTTTTAGCTACATATTGACCAATTAAGGCCATCAAACTATTTTAAGGATGTCCTCGAGCTCACTTATAAATCAAAATTGTTTATAGCACCAAAGGGTAAAACAAGGAAAAACGTATTTATAGTATACTGTGGAACCAAAAAGTAAAAATGTTTTAACTACGTATGAACCAATTAATGCCATCAAAACCATTTCAAGTATGTCTTCACTTAGAAAACAAATAATAGTTGTTTATAACGTCAAAGGGCAAAACAAGGGATAATGTATTTATAGTATACTGTAGAACCAGAAAGTCTGTATGTTTTAACTACATGTACACTGCAAATCGATTGAATTGACTTTAAATGTATAATTTCTAAGATAATAATAGATATATATATGAACTGATTCTGTAATGGAAACCTACCATATATTTATATGACGCCACGGAAATGTTGCCAAGATTGTTACCAACATGGCTGTTTATGTAGTATTATCGTAGCATCCATTACACTGTCAATATGTCTATACTGTGCTTGTTCAGTCATCTAACATTGGCATTACACTGTCAATATGTCTATATTGTACTTGTTGAGCATATCATCTAACATTGGTATTACACTGTCAATATGTCTATACTGTGCTTGTTGAGTATGTCATCTAACATTGGTATTACACTGTCAATATGTCTATATTGTGCTTGTTGAGTATGTCATCTAACATTGGTATTACACTGTCAATATGACTATACTGTACTTGTTGAATATGTCATCTAATATTGGTATTACACTGTCAATATGTCTATTTTGTACATGTTGAGTATATCATCTAACATTGGTATTACACTGTCAATATATCTATACTGTCCTTGTTCAGTATGTCATCTAACATTGGTATTACACTGTCAATATGTCTATACTCTGCTTGTTGAGTCATCTAACATTGTTGGCGTGAAGCACAATAACCCTAACTTTAACTTCATTTTAAGTTAACATGAATGTTATCATTAATGTCGTTGCTTTGTTATTTTTCGTGTTTGTTTTCTTCCAGTTGTTTTCTAGAAGAATATATTTTTTGCCAGTTTGGGTATATTTGATTTCTAATTTGAAAGCTAAGAATTTATGCTACTCTCGGGAACTTCCTTTTATTAGTTTTGTCGTCCATTGTTTTAGTCGTGTGGAAATTAACTCCCAAATACGTCAATGTATTTTTGTTTTCTAACCCTTCTGCGTACCACTTTGGTTTTGGAAATATGTAATGCTGTTAGAGTACTTTATATGTTACCTCCTAATATATTTGTGGCCGTCGTGGTCGTGATCATATGGTACTTGGATTTACAAATACCTATGCAATCAATGCCTATCACCACTAACGTTGTGAGTTCGAATTTCGCTCAGGCAAGGTGTATTCGATGCAACATTATATCATAAAGTTTGTCAGTGACTTGCGGCAGGTCGGTTGTTTTCTCTTGGTATTCCGATATGCCTCCACCAATAAAACTGACCACCACGATATCACTGAATTATTGTTGAAGAAGCGTTAAACACCTTAGCCCTAACCCTTAATATATTTTGTTGTATAAAACGAAAACAAACAAACAAAAACGAACAGGCAGAAAAACAAACATTAATGAAAGGACGTAAAAGAAAAATAAAACAAGATTAATACCCCCCACAAGTTTAATAATCAATAATTAATTTGATAATTATATGCTCAGTGTCATCGTATCAATTATTTTACATATCATAATATAATTTTGAATTGTGTTTCCAAGAAATCGATATTTTGTTTTCCCACGAACATTATATAAATGTACAATATAGACCATATATACTGGATATGAGGGTAAAAGTTTGAGTGAATGACTTACGTTTGTATGTAATTGAAATTTTTAGAAGAACAAGATAAGTCTGGACATTTTAGTTAGAGAAACAATTTATTCAGCAATAAAATACATTAATTTAAAATTGAACTCAGAATCAAAACAACAATGTGTATATTATAATATTTACATAAGGTATATGATTAATACAATTAAATCATATTCTTTAGCAAACAGTAGAGACAACATGTGAAAATACGCTTAAAAGTATTGACAAAATGTATACTAAGTCTAAGACATTTTTCTACAACTTTATTAAAACATTCAATTCTTCTTCCTATTATCATCATCAGTACTGAAAGTTAAACGATGTATGATGACAACAACTACAATATAAGACAATGATAGCTATATTATTAAACTCATTCAATGAAAAAGGTTTGACATAAATTTTGATAAAAACTACAGCAATCCATTTAACTATTAACATATTATTACTGAATCTCGAAAGAATTCTACCAATATATAAAAAACGAACAATCACCTCTCATTGGATTAAGACAAGCATACAGATATGGCGGGGTTAAAAGGGTTAATGGGATCCTTACTATCCCTCTTGATAAAGGGATCTCTAACTGCAATACATATATAACAAACGATAGACAAAACCTGCACATATTGGCCTACACTCAAAAAGATCACTTCATATCACAGACATGAATGACAACATATGCATGGACAGTACAATAGACGGGTCAATGAATGTTCGTAGCTAATTGACTACAAGATAGGAATGTAAAATATGTTTGTTAAAGATCATTACTCTGTGAACAAAAAAAATATAACTGATGCTTCTACGAGATTTAATACCAATTAGTCATGGACATCTAAATAGATTAAGGGTCTTCCTGTGAGACCAAAATATGTCATCAAATTATTAGAATAAAATATTCAGCATAAAATAGTGATATAATATTGAATTAAATATAAATACGTATTTAATGTCTAGTTGAACCTACTAATTGTAAAAACTGATTGTCTATATTTTTTTAGCAAAGTAAACCTGCCTCAAAGATTGAACTATAATTGTTACCTCAGCGTGTTATTGAATAAGGGTTGTCAAGGGTTTTAGAGGTGTCAGATTTGAACCTTTTAGCTTTGGCTCGTTTTTGTAGTATTTCTTCAATTTTGCGCATGAAAAGCTTTTACCCTTATTTCCTGTGAATTTGGCGATAAAGCAATTACCATTTGTCTATAACCATGTCACAGCCCTTGTTCTTAGTTTTACTGTTGTGTTTATATGGTGGTTGTGCGGATGATAGCCCATTGGTTTCATCATATTTTTTCTTAACATTAAGTCACTAAAGTATATTTCATGAATCATTTAATGGTTTGTTTCGTTGTCATTTGTTTCCAAAGAAGAAATATGTTTCTTCATGCTAGTAGACGTTACATAAGTTGATAGTCCTCCTGTTGTCGACATATCCTGTTTTTCTGTTCTCTTTTTGCATTTTCCGAAGCAGATATTGAGGTGTGCAATTCTGTTAAAAGCAGCTTCAAATTTAGTGTTGGTAAAATAATAAACGAGCCAGTTCAAAGAGGGATGCAAATATGCCAACACTGTTATATACAGATGAACTTCATGAGAAAACGTATCATTTGTGTCTAATACTATCAAAAGTGCATACGGTATCCAGCAAGTCGAGAAGATTACATATATGATGAATAATGTTCTAGCTAGTCCACTCGAATAAGACGACGCTCGCCTTGAACTAGCGTACTTTGTTTTTTGTTGAGATCTATGTACTGAAAGGAAAATACTGAAATACAAAAAGGCTATGACAATGACTGGAATCCAAACGAGAGCAACTGAAAATACGACTGTATACGGGTACGTCTCCATACGATCCCAGATACATTCCAGACTTTTCCTATCAAAGGAATGGCCCCCAATTCCGGCAAAATTAAGTAGCACGAGCAACAATCCAACGGCATATAAACAGCAACACATACAGATACACGTCATTTTGTTAAACAAATAAAAGTAATATTTATTGTGACAAATGTAAATATATCTGTTGAAGCTAAGGAGAGCAATACTTCCTATTGAACTGACACAAGATATTGTACATCCAAAGGCAATTATTTGACAAAAACCAGAAATTCTGTCAAAAAATTCTTCTCCTTCCAGTTTTGCTGAAAATGAGAAATTTAATGATAAGAAAAAATATATTTCTATTTAAACATGTAATTTTTATTATTCTCTTCTATCACCCACAACATCACTCGTATTTCCTTGATAATGCTACTTGATAGTGAATGAGTGATTGTTGTTTAACATCAACGGAGCAATATTTTAGCTATATGATGGTGAGAACAAGTTAATTTTCAATGACATGATGATAAGGTCCACTTTGTACTAGACCAACACACTTAGTTGAATTTTAATAGTGCTAGCTCACTGAAACAACAATCCGCGGATAGACCTGTCGTCCAACTCGAACACATTATTCTGATTCCGAGCACGCTAACCATTAAACCAGGGATGCGATTGCTACTTTACATTCAAATTTAGTTAAGCAGCAATTTAATTAGAATTAAATGTTTGTTGTATCCCCTTTTTTGACGATACATCAAACAATATCCCATTTTGGAAGCTTTGGGTAACTTTCCATTCATCTTTGAACGTCAAATTAAATACATTGACCAATCGGATAACAGTTTTTTTTTTCGTGTACTCGGTTTTCATATCTAAATATTTAGAAAGCTCAGCACTGATTGGTCGGCTGAAAATATCAAACCTGATGTGACCACCATACGGAATGTCGTTAGATGTTAGAAAAAATAAAAACGAATCAATAAAGATCTAATCTTGATTAGATTGGTTAGATAGATGCCCGAAAAGGGTGTGTGTTACTCACTAGAATAAATCTAATTTGCACCTGTAATTTATCCATGCTATTGTGAATTTGAATTTAAAGAAATTATTCAGTTCACATCCGGTTTTTAATGGGTTCGTGTTGGTCAATCTTTAGTTTTCTGTGTAGTGTTTGTAGATCATTGTTTGTCCTTTTCTTCTTTTTTATTTTTTTTGCGATTGTATTTTCGTTCCTTCTTAGATTTACGGCTTCTGATTACCCATTTGATATCTTCAAACTTTTCTTAGTCAAGCATTGACAAAACTACCTACCAACTATGCTGAGCGGATCTGCAAACAATGTCACATACATATCCGAAATCGCCAAGTTTGCCATAACAATGCATTCCAATCTCTGTAAATTCTTGGTTTTGAAAATCGTTATCAGAATCAAAATATTTCCAAATGAACCCAGTATTGCAGCTATTACCAATATTATTAAAATTGGTATGGCAACCATAGGTGATTCATTGACAAATTGGTACCTGCTATACACAAAAGGTTGACTGGATAAATTTTGAAAGGTCGAATTCATTGTTTGTTTGTTTTTTCAAACACGTCCTTGTAGTATATACCAGAGTGTTGGATATGACAAGGTTGTTTTGTGTCAATATACTATATATATGCAGGAAGTTTTTCATTTTTACAAGTGAAAATTAAAATGTCCTCGTTATTATATCGATGCCATAAATAGCTAAAAATTACGGTGGAATCATTTTAACTAAAGAGTATGAAAACAATGAATGAATAAATAGATAAATAATTTAATAATTTAATAAACTTTATATTCATTATATGATATATTCTAGCGAAAATCAAAACTATGTCTATATAAAGTTCATCATGCATTTTTTCTTAGTTTGAGAGCAAATGTTTCTAACTTTGATATTTGTTTTAAGTTTTTGGTCATAGAGATCTTATTTATTTACTTGTAATATTACAGGTAAAATCTGGGTGATCAGTATCGAACAGACTATAATTGTTAAAACAACAATTTCCTCAATGTTTAATTATACCTGAAATTAAGTTAAAAAATGTATGCGAACCAGGATTAAACCCTGCGTGTATTATTTCATAGTTCCTTAGCTGTTGCTTACATTCTGGTATAGAAACCATAAACAGATCAAAGGACAAGAATGCATTCATGTTACAAGTGTAATATTACACTGTTCTTTAGAAATATTGGTTAAGGTTATTCTTGTTCAGAAATCGTAACTTTCAGCAAATTTTCAGCTTATTTGTGACCCGCCATGACATTTCCAGGCTTATGGAGGTGAAACGTCACATAGAGAAAATACGTCGCCAAAGTGTCACGTTACGAACCTGTCACACCGACAATTGCATTTTCTACTAGGCCTACCCATCGCAAAAGATATGCATGCTTATAATTTATTCTAGATATACTATTTACAGATATTTATACGCCATTTATAAGTTGTTAAGTTCTATGTTTATCCATATTTTTCCCATCAAATTTATTAAAACAAATCGTCGAAAGCGTGCAGTTAAAAGTCCGATAATTTTCTGATTATATTTAATCATTTTTACGATCGAAATTGCTTCTCTTTTAAATGAAGCCATTACAATATTTTATTTAGTGTAATTCTGTGATATTTATCTTACTGAACCATAGATTTAAAGTAGTTACAATAATGTACAAGAAGAGCTTGAAGATACCAAAGGGGGTAATCAGAATCCGTATATCGAAGAAGAACAGACAACATAATGGCCAAAAGACAGAAGAACAGACAACATAATGGCCAAAAGAAAAAGAACAAAAGGACAAACAACGATCCACAAAACACACACACAAAACCAAAGATCGAGTAATACAAACCCCACTAAAAACCAGGGGTGAACTCAGGTGCTCTGGAAGGGTAAGCAGTTCCTGTTCCACTGGGGACACATGTCGTGTTAATCTAGTTACAAACCCGGTGATAAGTCTTGAACGAGGGAAGAACTGAGAAGTGCTTACAAGTGGAACATATCCGTGGTCACTGGTGACACAGATATTCCAATGCGGTCAACAAAGCCATGGTGACGACCGTAAAGCTTTCGAAGTGATGACGTCATCTTAACTAAGAGCAACCCTTGGTTCAGTAGCTTCCTTGTTTTCAGCAACCCTCTATCACGGAAATCCTGATAGGAACCACAAGCTCTAGAATATCGTATCAACTGATAGATATATACTCCATATGCAGGTGCTGCTGGAATGTTGCTATATATGAATGGAAAGTTCACGATGGGAGAATTGAAATCATCTCTTTTGTCGTAAAGTTTCGTTCTTAACCGCCCCTCACTGTCAATTAATTTCGAGGTGTAGGTCACGGTATAAAGCAGACTTATCTGTATTTATATTAACATCCTTTCATTAGAATATAATCAGATATAAATAGATAAATTTAGCATTATATTTTGTTTTATATATCTGTAAAAATTAAGGTTTGTGTGTGTCATCCCATAATGAATCAATGTCAGACTTGTCTTTAAACTGGCCTCATATTTATTTGGTTTTCCAACTGTATGGGATCACACATCATATGTTAAATTAAATATGTTTTTATGGACTGTTAGACTATGTGGGTGTCACCAGTTCTCAGTGCTGACATCATGTAATTACAAATGTATTTCAGAAGACTAGACATTAAATATAAGAAGTTCTTGTAAAATTAAGGTTTATCTCCCTTGGACATAGATAGCCTCAACTGAGTTTGGATGTAGGTTTATCTTCATTGGGTATATATATCTTTAACTGGGTTTTGCTGTAGTTTTGTAAATTTTGTTAGCTCACCTTGCCAAAGGCAATGTGAGCTTTTGCCATCACTTGGCGTCTGTCGTTCGTTAACTTTTCTCATTTTAATCTTCTCATCTGAATCCCCTCAGCCAAATAAACTGCAACTAGGTAGGAAGCGTATATGGAAGGTCCTCTATATAAAAATTCTCATTTCATCCCAATCTATTAACAAACATGGCCGCCACAGGCGACTCTTGTTTCTGATTGGCTGATTAAAAAAATTCTTCTCTGAAACCGCCTGGCCAAATGAACCGAAACTTGGTAGGAAGCATCTATGGGCGGTCCTCTATAGAGAGTGCTCATTTTCGTCCCGATCCATTAACAAACATGGCCGCCACAGGCAATTCTTGTTTCTGATTGGTCGATTTCTAAAAATCTTCTCCTCTGAAACCGTTTGACCAAATGATCCGAAGCATTTATGGAAGGTCCTCTAAATAGATTGCTCATTCCGTCCCATCTGTTAACAAACATGGCCACCACAGGCGATCACTTACACACATCAACAAAAATGACATATTTATTACGTTTGATGCAATTACATCTAAGCGCTTTCATTCAAATGTAATCAGTAAGATATATTGGATAATATGAAGAGGCCGGCCGCAATACCGGTATCGTGCATTTACAATGCTAGGATACCAGAATCGTTGATCTATACACAATACCTCTTCTCCTTTCTCCCGCCCCTAATTTCCTTTCTCCCGGTCTCCCTATATACTGTCCGTCCTCTCATAACAGACGCACAGACTGAGAAAAAAACCCCAATATACAAGTACATTCCGCAACTTCGTAGCTAATATTCCAGTATCTGCAATACTGGTATAACCAGTATTTTCCAGAATCTTCCAGTATCTGCAATACTGGTATTACCAGTATTTTCCAGAATCTTCCAGTATCTGCAATATTGGTATAACCAGTATTTTCCAGAATCTTCCAGTATCTGCAATACTGCTATAACCAGTATTTCCCAGAATCTTCCAGTATCTGCAATACTGGTATAACGAGTATTTCCCAGAATCTTCCGGTATCTGCAATACTCATATTTTGGCAATGACCAGTATCTTCTAGTATTGCAGATACTGGAAAATTCTGGAAGATACTGGGAAACTAGTATTTACCAGTATATGTACCAGTATTGCAGATACTGGAAGATTCTGGTAAAATACTGATAATACCAGTATTGTGTACAATACCAGTATTGCGGCCGGCTGCTTCATATTATTCGATATATTCGTTACACAGTGTGCTAGTGACCTAATACAATATATACGGGATCAGTGAATTCAATATGGTGCTCGAGGAACACTCTCGCCCCATATGGAATTTACTGACCCCGTGGATATTACTAAATGCTATACCTCGCTTCTGGCTCGGGTTAAAATACTAATATCCGCCAATCCATGTTAAAACTCCCAACACCTTCTGGCTTCCATGATTTATTTTTTAAACATTCTCTTCAATATAATATAGTTCAATCATTGTGAAACTATATCGGATAATGTTTAATAATTAACGATACAGAAACACTTTCATCTTTTAGCTACATATTGACCAATTAAGGCCATCAAACTATTTTAAGGATGTCCTCGAGCTCACACAGAAATCAAAATTGTTTATAACATCAAAGGGTAAAACAAGGGAAAACGTATCTATAGTATACTGTGGAACCAAAAAGTCTAAATGTTTTAACTACGTATGGATCAATTAATGACATCAAGCCATTTCAAATATGTCTTCACTTAGAAAACAAATTATAATTGTTTATAACGTCAAAGGGCAAAACAAGGGATAATGTATTTACAGTATACTGTGGAACCAAAACGTCTGTATGTTTTAACTACATGTACATTGGAAATCGATTGAATTGACTTTAAATATATCATTTCTAATATAATAATAGATATACATGAACTGATTCTGTATTTATATGACGGCACGGAAATGTTGTCAAGATTGTAACGAACATAGTTGTTTATGCAGTATTGCCGTTGCATCCATTACACTGTCAATATGTCTATACTGTGCTTGCTGAGTATGTCATCTAACATTGGTATTACAATGTCAATATGTCTATACTGTGCTTGTTGAGTATGTCATCTAACATTGGTATTACACTGTCAATATGTCTATACTGTACTTGTTGAGTATGTCATCTAACATTGGTATTACACTGTCAATATGTCTATGTTGTGCTTGTTGAGTATGTCATCTAACATTTGTATTACACTGTCAGTATGTTTATACTGTACTTGTTGAGTATGTCATCTAACATTGGTATTACACTGTCAATATGTCTATGTTGTGCTTGTTGAGTATGTCATCTAACATTGGTATTACACTGTCAATATGTCTATACTGTGCTTGTTGAGTATGTCATCTAACATTGGAATTACACTGTCAATATGTCTATACTATGCTTGTTGAGTATGTCATCTAACATTGGTATTACACTGTCAATATGTCTATACTGTGCTTGTTGAGTATGCCATCTAACATTGGAATCTCACTGTCAATATGTCTATGCTATGCTTGTTGAGTATGTCATCTAACATTGGTATTACACTGTCAATATGTCTATGCTGTGCTTGTTGAGTATGCCATCTAACATTGGTATTACACTGTCAATATGTCTATACTGTGCTTGTTGAGTTATCTAACATTAGTAGTAAACTGTCAATATGTCTATACTGTACTTGTTGAATCATCTAACATTGGTATTACACTGTCAATATGTCTATACTGTGCTTGTTGAATCATCAAACATTGGTATTACACTGTCCATATTAACATTGGTATTACACTGTCAATGTGTCTATACTGTGCTTGTTAAGTATGTCATCTAACATTGATATTACACTGTCAATATGTCAATACTGTGCTTGTTGAGTATGTCATTTAACATTGGTATTACACTGTCAATATGTCTGATGTTCTTGTTGAGTATGTCATCTAACATTGGTATTACACTGTCAATATGTCTATACTCTACTTGTTGAGTATGTCATCTAACATTGGTATTACACTGTCAATATGTCTATGCTGTACTTGTTGAATATGTCATCTAACATTGGTATTACACTGTGAATATGTTTATACTCTGCTTGTGGAGTATGTCATCTAACATTGAAATTACAGTCAATATGTCTATACTGTACTTGTTGAGTATGTCATCTAACATTGGTATTACACTGTTAATATGTCTATACTATGCTTGTTGAGTATGTCATCTAACATTGGAATTACACTGTCAATATGTCTATGCTATGCTTGTTGAGTATGTCATCTAACATTGGTATTACACTGTCAATATGTCTATATTGTACTTGTTGAGTATGTCATCTAACATTGGAATTACACTGTCAATATGTCTATGCTATGCTTGTGGAGTATGCCATCTATCATTGGTATTACACTGTCAATATGTCTATACTGTGCTTGTTGAGTATGTCATCTAACATTGGTATTACACTGTCAATATGTCTATACTGTGCTTGTTGAGTATGTCATCTAACATTGGTATTACACTGTCAATATGTCTATAATGTGCTTGTTGAGTCATCTAACATCGCTATTACACTGTCAATATTAACATTGGTATTACACTGTCAATATGTCTATATTGTACTTGTTGAGTATGTCATCTAACATTGGAATTACACTGTCAATATGTCTATGCTATGCTTGTTGAGTATGTCATCTAACATTGGTATTATACTGTCAATATGTCTATACTGTGCTTGTTGAGTATGCCATCTAACATTGGTATTACACTGTCAATATGTCTATACTGTGCTTGTTGAATCATCTAACATTGGTATTACACTGTCAATATTAACATTGGTATTACACTGTCAATATGTCTATACTGTGCTTGTTGAGTATGTCATCTAACATTGGTATACACTGTCAATATGTCTATACTGTGCTTGTTGAATCATCTAACATTGGTATTACACTGTCAATATTAACATTGGTATTACACTGTCAATATGTCTATACTGTGCTTGTTGAGTATGTCATCTAACATTGGTATTACACTGTCAATATGTCTATACTGTGCTTGTTGAGTCATCTAACATTGGTATTACACTCCATATATCTATACTGTGTTGTTGAGTAATCTAATATTGGTATTACACTGTCAACATGTCTATACTGTGCTTGTTGAGTATATCATCTAACATAGGTATTACACTGTCAATATGTTTATACTGTGTTTGCTGAGTATGTCATCTAACATTAGTATTACACTGTCAATATGTCTATACTGTGCTTGTTGAGTCATCTAACATCTGTATTACACTGTCAATATTAACATTGGTATTACACTGTCAATATGTTTATACTGTACTTGTTGAGTATGTCATCTAACATTGGTATTACACTGTCAATATGTCTATACTGTGCTTGTTGAGTCATCTAACATTGGTATTACACTCCATATGTCTATACTCTGCTTGTTGAGTAATCTAATATTGGTATTATACTGTGCTTGTTGAGTATGTCATCTAACATTGGTATTACACTGTCAATATGTCTATACTGTGGTTGCTGAGTATGTCATCTAACATTGGTATTACACTGTCAATATGTCTATACTGTGCTTGTTGAGTCATCTAGCATCGGTATTACACTGTCAATATTAACATTGGTATTACACTGTCAATATATCTATATTGTACTTGTTGAGTATGTCATCTAACATTGGAATTACACTGTCAATATGTCTATGCTATGCTTGTGGAGTATGCCATCTAACATTGGTATTACACTGTCAATATGTCTATACTGTGCTTGTTGAGTATGTCATCTAACATTGGTATTACACTGTCAATATGTCTATACTGTGCTTGTTGAGTATGTCATCTAACATTGGTATTACACTGTCAATATGTCTATACTGTGCTTGTTGAGTCATCTAACATTGGTATTACACTCCATATATCTATATTGTGTTGTTGAGTAATCTAATATTGGTATTACACTGTCAACATGTCTATACTGTGCTTGTTGAGTATATCATCTAACATTGGTATTACACTGTCAATATGTTTATACTGTGTTTGCTGAGTATGTCATCTAACATTAGTATTACACTGTCAATATGTCTATACTGTGCTTGTTGAGTCATCTAACATTGGTATTACACTGTCAATATGTCTATACTGTGCTTGTTGAATCATCAAACATTGGTATTACACTGTAAATATTAACATTGGTATTACACTGTCAATGTGTCTATACTGTGCTTGTTAAGTATGTCATCTAACATTGATATTACACTGTCAATATGTCAATACTGTGCTTGTTGAGTATGTCATTTAACATTGGTATTACACTGTCAATATGTCTGATGTTCTTGTTGAGTATGTCATCTAACATTGGTATTACACTGTCAATATGTCTATACTCTACTTGTTGAGTATGTCATCTAACATTGGCATTACACTGTCAATATGTCTATGCTGTACTTGTTGAATATGTCATCTAACATTGGTATTACACTGTGAATATGTTTATACTCTGCTTGTGGAGTATGTCATCTAACATTGAAATTACAGTCAATATGTCTATACTGTACTTGTTGAGTATGTCATCTAACATTGGTATTACACTGTTAATATGTCTATACTATGCTTGTTGAGTATGTCATCTAACATTGGAATTACACTGTCAATATGTCTATGCTATGCTTGTTGAGTATGTCATCTAACATTGGTATTACACTGTCAATATGTCTATATTGTACTTGTTGAGTATGTCATCTAACATTGGAATTACACTGTCAATATGTCTATGCTATGCTTGTGGAGTATGCCATCTAACATTGGTATTACACTGTCAATATGTCTATACTGTGCTTGTTGAGTATGTCATCTAACATTGGTATTACACTGTCAATATGTCTATACTGTGCTTGTTGAGTATGTCATCTAACATTGGTATTACACTGTCAATATGTCTATAATGTGCTTGTTGAGTCATCTAACATCGCTATTACACTGTCAATATTAACATTGGTATTACACTGTCAATATGTCTATATTGTACTTGTTGAGTATGTCATCTAACATTGGAATTACACTGTCAATATGTCTATGCTATGCTTGTTGAGTATGTCATCTAACATTGGTATTATACTGTCAATATGTCTATACTGTGCTTGTTGAGTATGCCATCTAACATTGGTATTACACTGTCAATATGTCTATACTGTGCTTGTTGAATCATCTAACATTGGTATTACACTGTCAATATTAACATTGGTATTACACTGTCAATATATCTATACTGTGCTTGTTGAGTATGTCATCTAACATTGGTATTACACTGTCAATATGTCTATACTGTGCTTGTTGAGTATATCATCTAACATAGGTATTACACTGTCAATATGTTTATACTGTGTTTGCTGAGTATGTCATCTAACATTAGTATTACACTGTCAATATGTCTATACTGTGCTTGTTGAGTCATCTAACATCTGTATTACACTGTCAATATTAACATTGGTATCACACTGTCAATATGTTTATACTGTACTTGTTGAGTATGTCATCTAACATTGGTATTACACTGTCAATATGTCTATACTGTGCTTGTTGAGTCATCTAACATTGGTATTACACTCCATATGTCTATACTGTGCTTGTTGAGTAATCTAATATTGGTATTATACTGTGCTTGTTGAGTATGTCATCTAACATTGGTATTACACTGTCAATATGTCTATACTGTGTTTGCTGTGTATGTCATCTAACATTAGTATTACACTGTCAATATGTCTATACTGTGCTTGTTGAGTCATCTAGCATCGGTATTACACTGTCAATATTAACATTGGTATTACACTGTCAATATGTCTATATTGTACTTGTTGAGTATGTCATCTAACATTGGAATTACACTGTCAATATGTCTATGCTATGCTTGTGGAGTATGCCATCTAACATTGGTATTACACTGTCAATATGTCTATACTGTGCTTGTTGAGTATGTCATCTAACATTGGTATTACACTGTCAATATGTCTATGCGGTGCTTGTTGAGTATGTCATCTAACATTGGTATTACACTGTCAATATGTCTATACTGTGCTTGTTGAGTCATCTAACATTGGTATTACACTCCATATATCTATATTGTGTTGTTGAGTAATCTAATATTGGTATTACACTGTCAACATGTCTATACTGTGCTTGTTGAGTATATCATCTAACATTGGTATTACACTGTCAATATGTTTATACTGTGTTTGCTGAGTATGTCATCTAACATTAGTATTACACTGTCAATATGTCTATACTGTGCTTGTTGAGTCATCTAACATCTGTATTACACTGTCAATATTAACATTGGTATTACACTGTCAATATGTCTATACTGTACTTGTAGAGTCATCTAACATTGGTATTACAATGTCAATAAGTCTATACTGTACTTGTTGAGTCATCTAACATTGGTATTACACTGTCAATATGTCTATTATGTGCTTGTTGAGTATGTCATTTAACATTGGTATTACACTGTCAATATATCTATACTGTACTTGTTGAGTCATCTACCATTGGTATTACACTGTCAATATGTCTATACTGTACTTGTTGAGTATGTCATCTAACATTGCTATTACACTGTCAATATGTCTATACTGTGCTCATTGAATATGTCATCTAACATTGGTATTACACTGTCAATATATCTATACTGTGCTTTTTCAGAATGTCATCTATCATTGGTATTACACTGTCAATATGTCTATGTTGTGCTTGTTGAGTATGTCATTTAACATTGGTATTTGTATGTTGTGCTTGTTGAGTATGTTATCTAACATTGGTATTTTTTTACTGTGCTTGTTGAGTATGTCATCTAACATTGGTGTTTATATACTGTACCTGTTCAGTATGTCACCTAACATTGGTATTTTTATACTGTGGCTGTTGAGTATGTCATCTAACATTGGTATTTGTATACTATACTTGTTGAGTATGTCATCTAACATTGGTATTTGTAAACTGTACTTTTTGAGTATGTCATCTAACATTGCTATTTTCATGCTGTGCTTGTTGAGTATGTCATATAACATTGGTATTTTTATACTGTGCTTTTTGAGTATGTCATCTAACATTGGTATTGTTATACTGTGCTTGTTAAGTATGTCATCTAACATTGGTATTTTTAATCTGTGCTTGTTGAGTATGTCATATAACATTGGTATTTTTATACTGTGCTTTTTGAGTATGTCATCTAACATTGGTATTGTTATACTGTGCTTGTTAAGTATGTCATCTAACATTGGTATTTTTAATCTGTGCTTGTTGAGTATGTCATCTAACATTGGTATTTTTATACTGTACATGTTCAGTATGTCATCTAACATTGGTATTTTTATACCGTGCTTGTTCAGTATGTCATCTAACATTGGTATTGTTAAACTGTACTTGTTGAGTATGTCATCTAACATTGGTATTTTTATACTGTGCTTTTTGAGTATGTCATCTAACATTGGTATTCTTATACTGTGCTTGTTAAGTATGTCATCTAAAATTGGTATTTTTATACTGTGCTTGTTGAGTATGTCATCTAACATTGGTATTTGTATACTGTGCTTGTTCAGTATGTCATCTAACATTGGTATTTTTATACTGTACTTGTTCAGTATGTCATCTAACATTGGTATTTTTATTCTGTGCTTGTTGAGTATGTCTTCTAACATTGGTATTGTTAAACTGTACTTGTGAGTATGTCATCTAACATTGGTATTTTTCACTGTTGTATAAGAAAACGTTGAAAATACCAAAGAGGTAGCCAGAAGCCGTAAATCTAAGAAGGACTGAAAATACTATGGTTAAAAGAAAAAGGACAAAAGGACAAACAAACGGGGGTTTCTTCTCCAGTAATGGTACCCGTCCTGTTACTCTTGTTACAAACCCGATGAAAAATCATGAATGAGGAAAGGACCGGATTGTTATAACGACAAACGGAACATATCCGTGGTCATTTATGGCACAGATATTCAGTAGCGATTAACCATGTTATGGTGGCGACATTAAAACATTTGAGGTGACTACATATGCTTTGTTAATGTGCCCTATGCTTTGAATGAAGCTTGTGTCCTCTCACATTTGGCTTTTTCCCACTCTATGACATACATTTACATGATCCATAAATACGATACTGCGGTGTGTGTCCTCTCATATATGTCCCCCGTATCACATATATTTGCTTAATTTGTCCAATAATGAAATACATACACTTATAATTTATACGAACAGCTTAAGTTTATTCAGTGAATGTTATAGAAAGGTGGTAAGAAGAAGCCGTAAATAGAACCCGGATGTAGGTCTAACCTTAAGATTACAATTATTGTTTTACATTTACTTATTTTATTTTCTAATATTTACCTATCAATGCGAAGTGTTTGTAGATAAATACATTATAATTCATTCATGCAATTCAAATCATAAAATGACCGACATTAATTTATGATGCTCTTTCTTTGTGTACTGTTAGTATATAAGGAAGTTCTAACCAACGAATAAGAAGTCACGATAAGCATAAGTATTTACTATCATAAGAAACAGATATTCATAAGTATTACACTTTAAGTGTTGAGGGACCGTCGCAATCAGTATCCATCACCACTAAATTTGAGAGTTCGAATCCCGCTCATGGCGAGTTGTACTCGATACAACATTATGTGATAAAGATTGTCAGTGACGGTGGTTTTCTCCAGGTATTCCGGTTTCCTCCACCAATGAAACTGACCGGTAGAATATAACTGAAATATTGTTGAATGTGGCGTGAAGCACAATAACCCTAACTTTAACTTCATTTTAAGTTAATTTGAATGTTATCAGTAATGTCGTTGCTTTGTTTTTTTTTCATGTTTTTTTTTCCAGTTGTTTTCTAGAAGAATATATTTTTTGCCGGTTTGGATATATTTGATTTCTATTTTGAAAGCTAAAAATTCATGCTACTCTCGGGATCTTCCTTTCATTAATTTTGTCTGCCATTGCTTTAGTCGTGTGGAATTGAACTCGTAAATACGTCAACGTAGTTTTTGCTTTCTAACCCTTCTGCGTACCACTTTGGTTTTAGAAATATATAATGCTGTTAAAGTACTTTATATGTTACCTCCTAATATATTTGGGGCCGTCGTGGTCGTGATCATATGGTTCTTGGATTTATATATATGATACATTTTGTTGTAAAAATCCAAAACAAGCAAACAAAAACGAATAAACAGAAAAACAAACATTAATGAAAGGACGTAAAAGAAAAACAAAACAAAACTAATACCTCCCACAAGTCTAATAATCAATAATTAATTTGATAGTTATAATGTTCAGTGGCATCGTTTCTATTATTTTACATATTATAATATAATTTTGAATTTTGTTTCCAAGAAATCGATATTTTGTTTTCCACGAACATTATATAAATGTACAATATAGACAATATATACCTGATATGAGGGTAAAAGTTTTAGTGAATGACCTACGTTTGTATGTAATTGAAATTCTTAGGAGAACAAGATAAGTCTGGACATTTTAGTTAGAGCAACAATTTATTCAGCAATAAAATACATTAATTTAAAATTGAACTCAGAATCAAAACAGCAATGTGTATATTATAATATTTACATAACGTATATGATTAATACCATTAAGCGATATTCTTTAGAAAATAGTGGAGGCAAAATGTGAAAATACGCTTAAATTATTGACAAAATGTATACTAAGACATTTTTCTACATCTTTATAAAAATATTCAACTCTTCTTCCTATTATCATCAGTACTGAAGGTTAAGCGATGTATAGTGACAACAACTACAAGTGACTATTTAGACGATTTCAACAAGGCAATAACAACAATATATTTATTATTATCACCATATACATAGGTTATAGAGAAACGTAAGAATATATGTACAATATATACAATATAAGACAATGATAGATATATTATTAAACTCATTCAATGAGAAAGGTTCGACACCAACTTTTGATAAAGACTACAGCAATCCCTTTAACTATTAACCTATTGCAACCTCAGCACCCCTGGTGTTAGAGTAGGACACTCAGAGGCGATGGTGCTTGCAAAATATTATAGGAACTCGTATGGCGGTAAAGCTGGTGTCACCTTAGATGTTACCACCAACTTCACTATGTTATAGAAATGGGTTCTGGAATATCCCAGTTATTCGATATAACTAATCGAATGTTTCCTCTTGATGAGCAATAAAAGTTGTAAATACAAAATAAGTTTAATATGTAATTTGTTAAAACAATTAAATCTTGACGGATGAGCTGGCTGCAACTGGTCCCATGGATGGTCGTCAACAGATTACTCGGAAGTCTAATAATTTAATATTATCCGATGGATAATTATTCAAATATGGTAAACACCAGTCAAATCACAAATCACCGTAATAAAGGGTAATAACAAAATTACCGAACTCCGAACAATCTTACAAAGGGAAAGTCAAAACTCATAATTATATAAACAGACAAAATCAGTCAACAACCGGAAAACTGTGAAAACCGTAATGACCCTGACTTGGTACAGGCATTTCTAAAGAAATGGTGGGTTGAATCAGATTTTAAGGCGCCAAACCTCCCGCTCTCATTACGGTTCAAAGGTTCCGGCTGTCACTGTAACAGTATTTGAATAATTCTATATAAGAACAACAAAGTTTGTCACCATAACATTATTTCAAAGGATGGTCACCGTCACAAATTATTCACATGTCACCGGTACCATAAACTTATAATTAGAATGCCAACACTTAAATATTAGACGAGGTCACCAGATCACCTTGGTCACCGTCACCGGCACCATAAAACCTATTGATAAATAACTAACTTAGGTATTAGGCATTATCCCCGGCTTGATAAAAATGTCGGCTTTTGATTGGTGGATCACCCGTTGGTACAAAACCCATGCTACCGGCTGGTAGTTACGTAACGTCACTGGGGGTCTTTACGTTGCTATACATGATGTAAAGATTGTGTAAAACGTTAACAATCTCAAAGCGCTTTGCATTCAACATGGAATGGAGAACGGAGGACGTATTTCTTGAGAGAAAAATAATCAAGCGTCTCAATAAATGCAGAAAAAACAAACAATGCACCAAATAATGTTGAGAGATTTAAAGTTTCTACGGTATTGATGGTCATGTTTAACAGTGTAACATTTTGTTGATTCGCGCTACATGAAACGTTGATTTTGCTGTCATGTTGTGTCTTTATAGAAATGGTCAATGGTTTGAATACAATCATTTTAAAATCATTTCTCATTATTGTTTTCACATCAATTCTTCATTTGTTTTATCGTACTATAATACCACCCAAAATATGTACCTCCCATATTTTTTTATCAATAGAATTCTCGATCCTATTACTAGTGACGCCATGAATAATGTAACGCTATCCACGTGACAATACGCGCCAAATACAAGAAATTAAATTACAACAAAATAAGACAAAAAAACCCGTTAAAAATGATTAGCTGTAGGGTGATACCAAAGGTATCTCTCTACACTTTATCGAAATTCACCCACATTTTCACATGAGCTATGGCATTTTACTCCGCAAGTACAAAAACGTCATGATTACGTTATAAAAAGAACAAGAAAATCCATTAAAAATCAGTTTTTGTTTTCAAACCGGGGATAAAATCGTTATCTACGTGTCTACCCGTGGGCATTGAGATTGCACCACCCTTCAGCACCACTGTACAGCCTTCGGCTTCGCCTCAGGCTATACAGAAGTGCCTCAGGGTGGTACAATCTCAATGCCCACGGATCGACACGTAGATAACTTATAATGTCACCCGACCACCATCACCGATACCATCACCGTCACAGGTACCCTAAAATTAATAATTAACAACCAACTCTAAGATGGTACGACGTCACCAAACCAACGTCACCATAAACCTATGGTTAAATAACTAACGTATATATTAGACGATATCACCCGACCACCGTCACCACAACCATCACCATCACCGGCACCATAAAAATAATAATTAAATAACTAATACTAAAGATGGGACGACGTCACAAGACCACCGTCACCGTCACCATAAATATAAGGTTAAATAACTAACTTATATATTAGACGATGTCACCGGACCACCGTAACCGGTACCATCACCGTCACCGGCACCAGAAAATTGATAATAAAATGACTAATACTTAATATGGGACAATGTCACCAGACCACATTGGTCACTGTCACCTATCCGGTGATAAATTACATATTACGTACTCTAGCATATACACTCTGTCTATCAGACATTTTGCCGGTAATCAACTGTACTAATTCTAAAGCGTCCCTTGAAGATATAACCAATCTATCTTCTTGTTTCGTCTGATTTCCTGCCTTTATACCTACGTTGAACCAACGGCTGACGTCTTTATATCCCTCAACCAATAAGCATCGCGATAACATTGTAAAGGGACTTTCCCATTACGTCATATATTAGATATGCCATTTTGTCAGCAAATTGACGTTCATAAACAATAAAGCAATTCGTTTAAATTTCCTATCAACTGCTCATTTCTATTGAATTGTTTTAGGATAACTATATCAAAACTGACGAGACAAACTGTCACCGGCGCGATTGTAAACAACAGCTGAACTACGACCTACGTCACCCTAAAATCAGTCACCTTTGACTAAATATTGATTAACGATTATGGTAATTTCATGTTTATTAACAGGGTATTCCAGCATAAATTGTGTTTGAGAGAATCTGTGGTTTGAGTACCGCACATTCAATCGGTAGACCAAATTCAACAGCTCGGTGACAAAAATAAATATCTGACTGCACACTCGAATTTATTATCGCATGCCATATACCCCACATTATCAAATAATAGCTCCGTATTATTTCAAACCTATACATCGTATCCTAGCTATGAAACAATAAATCTGCTTCACATTCCAATATTTGAGAAAATAATAATACATGAAATAGCCGGCATTGCAATATTATTACTGAATCTCGAAACAATATAACTGATGCTTCTACGCGAGTAAATACCAATTAGTCATGGACATCCAAATAAATTAATGGTCTTCCTGTGAAAATAAGATATGTCATAGAATTATTAGCATACAATATTGAACATAAAATAGTGATATAATATTGAATTAAATATAAATACGTATTTAATGTGTAGTTGAACCTACTAATTGTAAAAACTCATTGTCAATATTTTTTAGCAAAGTAAACCTGCCTCTAAGATTGAACAATAGGTGTTAACTCAGCGTGTTATTGAAGAGGGTTTTCCAAAGATTTTATAAGATTAGAGGTGTCAGATTTGAACCTGTTAGCCTTAGCTCGTTTTTGTAGTATTTCCTCAATTTTGCGCATGAAAAGCCTTTGCTTCCTGTGAATTTGGCGATAAAGCAATTACCATTTGTCTATAGCCATGTCACAGCATTTGTTCTTAGTTTTACTGTTGTGTTTATATGGTGGTTGATCTTGTGCGGATGATAGCCCATTGGTTTCATCATATTTTTTCTTAACGTTAATAGTTACTAAAGTATTTTTCATGAATCATTTAATGGCTTGTTTCGTTGTCATTTGTTTCCAAAGAAGAAATATTTTTCTTCATGCTAGTAGACGTTTCTGAAGTTGATAGTCCTCCAGTTGTCGACACATCCTGTTTTTCTGTTCTCTTTCTGCATTTTCCGAAGCAGATATTGAGGTGTGCTATTCTGTTAAAAGCAGCTTCAAATTTAGTGTTGGTAAAATAATAAACGAGCCAATTCAAAGAGGGATGCAAATGTGCCCACACTGTTATATACAGATGAACTTCATGAGAAAACGTATCATTTGTGTCTAAGACTATCAACAGTGCATACGGTATCCAGCAAGTCGAGAAGACTACATATATGATGAATAATGTTCTAGCTAGTCCACTCGAATAAGACGACGTTCGCCTTGAACTAGCGTACTTTATTTTTTGTTGAGATCTATGGACTGAAAGGAAAATACTGAAATACGAAAAGGCTATGACAATGACTGGAATCCAAACGAGAGCAACTGAATATACGACTGTATACTGGTACGTCTCCATACGATCCCAGATACATTCCAGACTTTTCTTATCAAAGGAATGGCCCCCAATTCCGGCAAAATTAAGTAGCACGAGCAACAATCCAACGGCATATAAACAGCAACACATACAGATACACGTCATTTTGTTAAACAAATAAAAGTAATATTTATTGTGACAAATGTGAATATATCTGTTGAAGCTAAGGAGAGCAATACTTCCTATTGAACTGACACAAGATATTGTACACCCAAAGGCAATTACTTGACAAAAACCAGGAATTCTGTCAAAAATTCTTCTCCTTCTAGTTTTGCTGAAAATGAGGAAATTACGATAAGAAAAAAATATCTCTATTAAGCATGGCTTTTTTTATTTTTATTATTCTCTTCTATCACCCACAACATCACTCGCTGGTGTTAAAACTGATGATAGTAACGATCGTTACTACCATCCCAAGATGGCGGAGGGAAAACATGTAAGATCAATTTTACTTATTATTTCTCTTTGTGTTGTGTAATTGCGAACCGTTGGTAAGAATAAATCCACACTAGCAACAAATACGGTCATGCGTTATTTTATCTTGCATACTGCTTTTATGGACAAAATATCGACGTGGAAAAAACAGCGAGGACGATAGTAACGCAAATGAACGATGATAGTAACGTATGCTGATGATGATAATAACAACGAAAAGATGATAGTAACGATACAAGGATGATAGTAACGTCAGAAAAATTATCGAATAGCAACTGTAAAATATTTGTTTTACAATACCGAGAAACTATCCCGGATTTTGTTTTACGACCTTCAGGAAAAGTTTTTCGAACTTTTCTTGCCCTATCGTTGAAGTAATTACATTCGACACAAGACTCAAACTCTACTTCCGTCAATGGAAGGGTACTATGCGAAAAATTAAGCAATAAATGAGTGAAAATCTTAAAATTCTGGAGAACTGAGCTATCGTATGCACAAAACAAGCAGAGAGGCGAAAGGAAATGCCTTTTAGGAATTGATACCTGTTCTATAGTTTGAATGATATAATGGAAATAAGGTGCATTAAATGTAACCGAAGCGAGCTGGTGTACGAATTTAAAAGTTTCGGAGTTTCTTGCCTTGTGGATAATTAGTATATATATGATCGAAACTTGTAAGTTGCTGTTAACATAAGATTGTATGAATATTGACACGAACAAGTTAAAATAAGAAAAAAGAGATGAAATATTAAAGAAATAAAAGAAATTTTATTGAAAATAAATATGTAAATAGAAAGTTGGAAAAAGGGTGATAGACCTGTACGGAGTGCACATGTAGTTGTAAATCAAACTATCATACTATCATGACCACGACGACCACTCTTATGCGCACGTTTACTTTCTTTAAATGTGATTCTATTGTCATCGCTGAACGTCGATCTTTAATGATATTGCATATATAGAAAATACAGAAGGCAAGTGGCATCGATGACCAGGTGTGTGTCGATCTGATGGACATGTCTAAATATCGGTATATAGTAAAGATAACGACGATTTCAATTATGTTCATATAGTTATCACCACCCCCCTTTTCTAACTTTCTGTTTACATATTTATTTTCAATAAAATTTCTTTATTTCGTTATTATAAAATTTCATCTTTTTTCCCTTATTTTAGCTTGTTCCTGTCAATATTCATACAATCTTATGTTAACAGCAACTATCATGTTTCGATCCTTTTTTTTAGATTAAAACATGGCCTTTTTCATATTGCCCTTGATATCAGCACGATACTTTGATATCGGCCCCGACGGACGATATCAGTTAAGGGCTGATGACAAGGGCAATATGAAAAAGGTCATGTATTAATCTATTTATCACATATTTTGCCAGGGCAGATAATATGTTATTGCCCTCGTAAAATGTTATTGCCCAGGAGGCAAATAACACGCCGCAAATTATGCTTTTATTACACATGCAAATTCGGCGTTATTTCAATAAAATATGTAATAAATACTAATTATCCACAAGGCAAGAAACTCCGAAAACTTTTTTAAATTCGTACACCTGCTCGCTTCGGTTACATTTAATGCACCGTATCTCCATTATATCATTCAAACAATAGGACATGTATCAATTCCTAAAAGACATTCCTTTTCGCCTCTCTGCTTCTTTTGTGCATGCGATAGCTCAGTTCTCCAGAATTTTAAGATTTTCAATCATTTATTGCTTAATTTTCGTATTACATTTAATGCACCTTATTTCCATTATATCATTCAAACAATAGGACATGTATCAATTCCTAAAAGACATTCCTTTTCGCCTCTCTGCTTGCTTTGTGCATGCGATAGTTCAGTTCTCCATAATTTTAAGATTTTCTCTCATTTATTGACGGAAGTAGAGTTTGGGTCGTGTGTCGAATGTAATTACTTCAACGACAGGGCAAGAAAAGTTCGAAAACTTTTACTGAAGGTTGTAAAATAAAATCCGGGATAGTTTTTCGGTATTGTAAAACAAATATTTTACAGTTGCTATTCGATAATTTTTCTGACGTCACTATCATCCTTGTATCGTTACTATAATCTTTTCGTCGTTACTATCATCGTTCATTTGCGTTACTATCGTCCTCGCTGTTTTTTCAACGTCGATTTTCTGTCCATCAAAGCAGTATGCAAGATAAAATAACGCATGACCGTATTTGTTGCTAGTGTGGATTTATTCTTACCAACGGTTCGCAATTACACAACACAAAGAGAAATAATAAGTAAAATTGATCTTACAGGTTTTTCCCTCCGCCATCTTGGGATGGTAGTAACGATCGTTACTATCATCAGTTTAACACTAGTGATCACTCGTATTTCCTTGATAAAGCTATTTTATAGTGAATGAGTGATTGTTGCTTAACATCAGCAGAGCAATATTTTAGGCATATGATGGCGAGAACAAGTTAATTTTCAATGAGATGATGATAAGGTCTACTTTGCACTATTCCAACACGCTCAGTTAGATTTTTATAGTGCTAGCTCACTGAAACAACAGTCCGCGGATAGACATGTCGTCCAACTCGGATACATTATACACGCTAACAATCATACCATCGATGCTGTTGCTACTTTATATTTAAATTTAGTTAAACAGCAATCTAATTAGAATTAAATGTTTGTTGTATCCCTTTGTTTGGTGATACACATCTCACAACATCCCATGTGGGATGGTATCAAGTAATTTTACATTATTTTTTGAACGTCAAATTAAAGACATTGACCAATCGGATAACAGCTTTTTTCGTGTACTCGGTTTTCATATCTACAGATTTAGAAAGCTCAGCACTGATTGATTAGTTGAAAATGTTAATCCTGATGTGAGCACCATACGGAATGTCGTTAGATGTTAGGAAAAATAAAAACGAATCAACAAAGATCTAATTTTGATTAGATTGGTTAGATAGATGCCCGAAAAGGGTGTGTTACTCACCAGAATAAATCAAATTTGCACCTGTAATTTATCCATGCTAGAGTAAATTTGAACTTAAAGAAATTATTCAGTTCACATCCGGTTTTTATTGGGTTCGGGTAGCTCAATCTTTAGTTTTCTGTGTAGTGTTTGTAGATAATTTTTTTAATTTTTTGCGATTGTATTTTCGCTCCTTCTTGATTTATGGCTTCTGATTACCAATTTGATATCTTCAAACTTTTCTTAGTCAAGAATTGACAAAACTACTCACCAACTATGCTGAGCGGATCTGCAAACAATGTCACATACATATCCGAAATCGCCAAGTTTGCCATAAAAATGCATTCCAATCTCTGTAAATTCTTGGTTGTGAAAATCGCTATCAGAATCAAAATATTTCCAAATGAACCCATTATTTCAGCTATTACCAATATTATCAAAATTGGTATGGCAACCATAGGTGATTCATTGACAAATTGGTACCTGCTATAGACAAAAGGTTGACTGGATAAATTTTGAATAGTCGAATTCATTGTTTGTTTGTTTGTTTGTAAACACGTCCTTGCAGTATATACCAGTGTTGTATATGGGAAGGGTATTTTGTGTCAATATACTATATATATGCAGGAGGTTCTTCATTTTTACGAGTAAAAATTAAAATGTCTTCGTTATTATATTGATGCCATAAATAGGTGAGATATTGTACTTTATACAAATAAAAAAAAAACTATATTTTCGATCATACTTGAGATCACTATATATTTAAAAAGAATCAACAACTTACAATTACGGCGGAACTATGTTGTGTTGAACTAAGATTCACAAAAGAATATTATACTCAATAAAGAAAAATAAAATATAATACATGTAATATTCATACCATGATTTTGCTAATTTAACCTTTTAGCTCGGAAATCCGTGGCATAAATGATTTGTAACATGAAGCCATGCAATATCGCATCTAGGTCGGCTCTCTGATAGTAATAAAACTACAACCCAGATTTAAAGTGTGCAATATCTCGTATCTGCGCGTATTATTTCATAGTTCCTTAGCTGTTGCCTACATTCTGGTATATAAACCATAAATAGACCAAAGGAAAAGAATGCATTCATGTTACAAGTGTAATATTACACTGTTCCTTAGAAATATATTCAGGAAGAGCTTGAAGATACCAAAGGGGTAACCAGAATCCGTATATCGAAGAAAATATTATTACTGAATCTCGAAATAATTCCACCAATATATAAAACACGACCAATAACCTGTCATTGGAAAAAAATCCAGTTCCTAGATTATGACAAGCATTAAAATATGGCGGGGTTAAAAGAGTTAATGGGATCCATTACTATCCCACTTGAAAACGGGATCTCCAACTGTAATACATATATAAACAAACGATAAACAAAACCTGCACATATTGGCCTACACTCAAAAAGATCACTTCATATCACAGAAATGAATGACAATATATGCATGGACAGTACAATAGCAGGGTCAATGAATGTTCGTAGCTAATTGACTACAAGATAGGAATGTAAAATATGTTTGTTAAAGATTATTATTTTGTGAACAAAAAAAATATAACAGATGCTTCTACGAGATTTAATACCAATTAGTCATGGACATCCAAATAAATTAATGGCCTTCCTGTGTGACCAAAATATGTCATCAAATTATTAGAATAAATTATTGAGCATAAAATAGTGATATAATATTGAATTAAATATTAAGAGATTATTACATGACATTTTCCATATCGGCCCTGGTATTAGCCCGAGACTCCCATATCAAGCCCGACAACGAAGCTGGAGGGGTGATATGGGTCGAGGGTTGATACCAGGGACGATATGAAAAATTTCATGTCATAATCTTTTTATCACATACTTTACATTGACCTTTTCCAAACATTGACGAGGGCCCGGGTGGCTCGGTGAGTTAGATAGTTGGATTATCTAGCAACTCATTCAAGCCTATCGCCAATACGACGTGGGTTCGCGCCCAGCTTTGTAGATTATAAAAAAGGTGCATTCGACTCGCAGCCGCAAGTGATAAAGTGTACCAGTTGCTTGCCCATGGTCGGTTGTTCTCTTCGGTTTTTTCCACCACTAAAACTGGTCGCCATGATATAGCTGAAATATTGCTCAAATCAAATCAAATTAAGCATTGACTTTTATATTGCGAAAAAGATCTTTGAACTGACAAATTGCGAAAATAAATCCTTAAGAGAGTTGCCTTTATTCAACTTGCAAATATTTTTGGTTCGAGTCTGGTTTCAAAAATATACCAAACAACGTCGATCTGTAAAATGACGTTAGAAACTGTTTGTAAAATCTACCCAAGACGTTCACATTTGAATGGAAATTCCTATTCAACACGACGTATACATTTGAGCTAATTATTCCGTTTTCAGTTATTTAAACTTTATTTCAATAAGTTGAAATGTGTTAATTTGATTGAAAGACGATTTTATGCATATCTTTATGCATCATCTTTCCTTGTACTTTGACATATAATCTTTGAGACCACTGCGCAGATACCGGAAGTTGAATTAGGGGGCAAATACGGATATATGAGGGCAAATACGGATATTTGAGGGCAAATACGGATATTTGCCCCGTATTTGTCCTGAGTGCAAATAACCAACACTGACTTTTAGCTATTATTGGACATGCAAAAACGAACATATTGCAACAAAATATGTGATAAAAATACGTATTTAATGTCTAGTTGAACCTACTAATTGTAAAAACTGATTGTCTATATTTTTTTAGCAAAGTAAACCTGCCTCAAAGATTGAACTATAGTTGTTAGCTCAGCGTGTTATTGAATAAGGGTTTTCAAGGATTTTATAAGCTTAGAGGTGTCAGATTTGAACCTTTTAACTTTGGCTCGTTTTTGTAGTATTTCCTGAATTTTGCGCGTGAAAAGCCTTTGCTGCATGTGAATTTGGCGATAAAGCAATTACCATTTGTCTATAACCATGTCACAGCATTTGTTCTTAGTTTTACTGTTGTGTTTATATGGTGGTTGATCTTGTGCGGATGATAGCCCATTGGTTTCATCATATTTTTTCTTAACGTTAATAGTTACTAAAGTATATTTCATGAATCATTTAATGGCTTGTTTCGTTGTCATTTGTTTCCAAAGAAGAAATATTTTTCTTCATGCTAGTAGACGTTTCTGAAGTCGATAGTCCTCCTGTTGTCGACACATCCTGTTTTTTCTGTTCTCTTTCTGCATTTTCCGAAGCAGATATTGAGGTGTGCAATTCTGTTAAAAGCAGCTTGAAATTTAGTGTTGGTAAAATAATAAACGAGCCAATTCAAAGAGGGATGCACATGTGCCCACACTGTTATATACAGATGAACTTCATGAGAAAACGTATCATTTGTGTCTAAGACTATCAACAGTGCATACGGTATCCAGCAAGTCGAGAAGACTACATATATGATGAATAATGTTCTAGCTAGTCCACTCGAATAAGACGACGTTCGCCTTGAAATAGCGTACTTTATTTTTTGTTGAGATCTATGGACTGAAAGGAAAATACTGAAATACGAAAAGGCTATGACAATGACTGGAATCCAAACTAGAGTAACTGAAAATACAACTGTATACGGATACGTCTCCATACGATCCCAGATACATTCCAGACTTTTCTTATCAAAGGAATGGCCTCCAATTCCGACAAAATTAAGAAACACGAGCAACAATCCAACGGCATATAAACAGCAACACATACAGATACACGTCATTTTGTTAAACAAATAAAAGTAATATTTATTGTGACAAATGTAAATATATCTGTTGAAGCTAAGGAGAGCAATATTTCCTATTGAACTGACACAAGATATTGTACATCCAAAGGCAATTACTTGACAAAAACCAGGAATTCTGTCAAAAAATTCTTCTCCTTCCAGTTTTGCTGTAAATGAGGAATTTAACGATAAGAAAAAAATATATTTCTAATAAACATGTAATATTTATTATTCTCTTCTATCACTCACAACATCACTCGTATTTCCTTGATAATGCTACTTTATAGTGAATGAGTGATTGTTGTTTAACATCAACGGAGCAATATTTTAGCTATATGATGGCGAGAACAAGTTAATTTTCAATGAGATGATAATAAGGTTCACTTTGTACTAGACCAACACGCTCAGTTGGATTTTAATAGTGCTAGCCCACTGAAACAACAATCCGCGGATAGACATGTCGTCCAACTCGGACACATTATCCTGATTCCGAGCACCCTAACAATTATGCCATCGACGTGGTTGCTACTTTATATTTAAATTTAACGGCAATCTAATTAGAATTAAATGTCTGTTGTATCCCTTTGTTTGGTGGTACACTAACATCCAACAACATCCCATGTGGGATGGTATCAAGTAACTTTACATTCATCTTTGAACGTCAAATTAAAGACATTGACCAATCGGATAACAGCTTTTTTCGTGTACTCGGTTTTCATGTCTACAGATTTAGAAGGCTCGGCACTGATTGATCGGTTGAAAATATTAATCCTGATGTGTCGTTAGATGTTAGAAAAAATAAAAACGATACAACAAAGATCTAATTTTGATTAGATTGGTTAGATAGATGCCCGAAAAGGGTGTGTGTTACTCACCAGAATAAATCAAATTTGCAACTGTAATTTATCCATGCTAGAATGAATCTGAATTTAAAGAAATTAATCAGTTCACATCCGGTTTTTATTGGGTTCGGGTTGCTCAAACTTTAGTTTTCTGTGTAGTGTTTGTAGATCATTGTTTGACATTTTCTTCTTTTTCTTCTTTTTTGCGATTGTATTTTTGCTCCTTCTTAGATTTATGGCTTCTGATTACCCATTTGATATCTTCAAACCTTTCTTAGTCAAGAATTGACAAAACTACTCACCAACTATGCTGAGCGGATCTGCAAACAATGTCACATACATATCCGAAATCGCCAAGTTTGCCATAAAAATGCATTCCAATCTCTGTAAATTTTTGGTTGTGAAAATCGCTATCAGAATCAAAATATTTCCAAATGAACCCATTATTTCAGCTATTACCAATATTATTAAAATTGGTATGGCAACCATAGGTGATTCATTGACAAATTGGTACCTGCTATAGACAAAAGGTTGACTGGATAAATTTTGAATGGTCGAATTCATTGTTTGTTTGTCAACACGTCCTTGTAGTATATACCAGTGTTGTATATGGGAAGGTTGTTTTGTGTCAATATACTATATATATGCAGGGAGTTTTTCATTTTTACGAGAGAAAATATAATTATCTCGTACGGGTATAAATAAACAAATATATAAAGTTTTGGCGGTAATTGACCACAGGTTTAATTATTAATATTTATACAATATCAGATCAATATATATAAATGTATAGATAGATAGATACGATAACAAGATATGCGGTTACCGACAAATTATGGCAACCTTTTGATGGATAGTAGATATATAGATATTCAACGGGTATACAATGCACCGTGGGATATACAGGTGATTGTAAATGAAAGTCTGATCACACCGTGGGATACACAGGTGCTTGTAAATTAAATTTGATCACACCGTGGAATACACAGGTGCAAATGTTCAAATGGTATGTTTCATGCAGAATAGTATACAAAGATAAACATAGAAAACAGCAGGACTTCACTTTGCACGAATTAAAGTTCGACACGCACAAATCCAAAACAGGACTTCTCTTTCCACGAATGAAAGTTCGACACGTACAAATCCAAATAAAAGCTGTTGTCCATGTGTCGATTGAAAATATTTTTTTGTAATTTTGGTCTGGTTGTAAAATTAACTCCTCTTGCTGGAAAATCTATTTTTCCTTGCTATCATTATGCTGATTATTTGTCAACAGTGAAGCCAAATCCACATATTCCCCCTTTTTAATTTTTTCTTTTATATTTTGGGACACATTTACAATAATATCAGATGCAATTCCAACAATTTGGTGTGGTGTGTGCATTTGATCTAAACTAGACCCGATTTGCACGTGCAAATCAGTATTATTACCTGTATTGGATCCTGATGTAGTTGTATTGAGTGGAACCTGATCAGTACTGTGGTCTGTAGTTTGAGGTAACATGATTGGTGCAGGTTGTGGTAACGTTGTGATATTTGCAGAAACTCCCATAGACCCAATTGAACTTGACACAGACACAGTTACACTGTTATAAGGCGAAGAACTTGACACAGACACGCTGTTATAAGGCGAAGAACTTGACACATACACTGGCACGTGGTTATAAAGCAAAGGATAAGACACCAAATCCGCACTACCAACTGTAGTCGCTACTGCAGAAGATATAGGTTTTTTCCTTGATGCAGCTACCACTGTACTATATGGCAACGAGGAAGCTTTCCTCTTCCTTGCTGACCTCCGCAACATTATTATACACCTGAAACTTAATTTTAAAATTGTTTAAAAAAATTGATTTTTTTAAATATTTAACTTTATTTGCAAAATTACACACATATGGGTCAAGCAAATACACAAGAACATAACATAATGAACAGACATGCACACAAATGAACAAATAAATAATAACATAGATGTTATGTATTCAAAGCTTGAACTTAATTTGACCTCGTTCTTCTTCAGTATGCATTCGACAACTGAAATATTGTTTGATGGGGTTGATCTTATTTATTCATTATTATTTATCAATTCTATTATTATTATTATTTTAAACGCAAATAAGTCTACAATATGCATGTAAACGTGTGTGTGCAGAATGGCTTCCGCAAACCTGTGGCCGAACTGAAGCAATGGCGAATAAAACTACGCGGGGTATTACCAATGAATATAATTTACTTAACCAATTACAACATAACTCACTATTAACAAAATATATCAGTTCGCTGAAACAATTTCTATAGTTTTACAAATCTTGAATCATATTTGAACATGTCAATGACCTGATGCAATGTCATTCAATGCAATGCTCTGATGCCATGTCATTCAATGCAATGATCTGATGCCATGTCATTCAAAGCACGCGTTCACAGTATTTCAACAAAATTCAATGTCAATTACAAACCAAGAAACAGCATGCAACTAAATAAACGAATCCGTTATAAAAACTATGTTACTTTACCGACCACTTTTAGGGAATAACACACAATTAAACTGTTGATGGTCTTGGATTTACTTTAAAATTAAACGCTGATCAACATCAGTCTTGTTTGGTAAGGAATCACTACGTCACTCTAAACTGTTAACCTAAAACCCTGAATACAATCCCGTAGAATCCCGACGCGATAAATGAATTTAAGCATATAACTTAAATGCTGATATCTTCGTTATTATATTGATGCCATAAATAGGTGAGATATTGTACTTTATACAAATAAAAAACTATATATTCGATCATACTTGAGATCACTATATATTTAAAAAGAATCAACAACTTACAATTACGTCGGAACTATGTTGTGTTGAACTAAGATTCACAAAAGAATATTATACTCAATAAAGAAAAATAAAATATAATACATGTAATATTCATACCATGATTTTGCTAATTTAACCTTTTAGCTCGGAAATCCGTGGCATAAATGATTTGTAACATGAAGCCATGCAATATCGCATCTAGGTCGGCTCTCTGATAGTAATAAAACTACAACCCAGATTTAAAGTGTGCAATATCTCGTATCTGCGCGTATTATTTCATAGTTCCTTAGCTGTTGCCTACATTCTGGTATATAAACCATAAATAGACCAAAGGAAAAGAATGCATTCATGTTACAAGTGTAATATTACACTGTTCCTTAGAAATATATTCAGGAAGAGCTTGAAGATACCAAAGGGGTAACCAGAATCCGTATATCGAAGAAAATATTATTACTGAATCTCGAAATAATTCCACCAATATATAAAACACGACCAATAACCTGTCATTGGAAAAAAATCCAGTTCCTAGATTATGACAAGCATTAAAATATGGCGGGGTTAAAAGAGTTAATGGGATCCATTACTATCCCACTTGAAAACGGGATCTCCAACTGTAATACATATATAAACAAACGATAAACAAAACCTGCACATATTGGCCTACACTCAAAAAGATCACTTCATATCACAGAAATAAATGACAATATATGCATGGACAGTACAATAGCAGGGTCAATGAATGTTCGTAGCTAATTGACTACAAGATAGGAATGTAAAATATGTTTGTTAAAGATTATTATTTTGTGAACAAAAAAATATAACAGATGCTTCTACGAGATTTAATACCAATTAGTCATGGACATCCAAATAAATTAATGGCCTTCCTGTGTGACCAAAATATGTCATCAAATTATTAGAATAAATTATTGAGCATAAAATAGTGATATAATATTGAATTAAATATTAAGAGATTATTACATGACATTTTCCATATCGGCCCTGGTATTAGCCCGAGACTCCCATATCAAGCCCGACAACGAAGCTGGAGGGGTGATATGGGTCGAGGGTTGATACCAGGGACGATATGAAAAATGTCATGTCATAATCTTTTTATCACATACTTTACATTGACCTTTTCCAAACATTGACGAGGGCCCGGGTGGCTCGGTGAGTTAGATAGTTGGATTATCTAGCAACTCATTCAAGCCTATCGCCAATACGACGTGGGTTCGCGCCCAGCTTTGTAGATTATAAAAAAGGTGCATTCGACTCGCAGCCGCAAGTGATAAAGTGTACCAGTTGCTTGCCCATGGTCGGTTGTTCTCTTCGGTTTTTTCCACCACTAAAACTGGTCGCCATGATATAGCTGAAATATTGCTCAAATCAAATCAAATTAAGCATTGACTTTTATATTGCGAAAAAGATCTTTGAACTGACAAATTGCGAAAATAAATCCTTAAGAGAGTTGCCTTTATTCAACTTGCAAATATTTTTGGTTCGAGTCTGGTTTCAAAAATATACCAAACAACGTCGATCTGTAAAATGACGTTAGAAACTGTTTGTAAAATCTACCCAAGACGTTCACATTTGAATGGAAATTCCTATTCAACACGACGTATACATTTGAGCTAATTATTCCGTTTTCAGTTATTTAAACTTTATTTCAATAAGTTGAAATGTGTTAATTTGATTGAAAGACGATTTTATGCATATCTTTATGCATCATCTTTCCTTGTACTTTGACATATAATCTTTGAGACCACTGCGCAGATACCGGAAGTTGAATTAGGGGGCAAATACGGATATATGAGGGCAAATACGGATATTTGAGGGCAAATACGGATATTTGCCCCGTATTTGTCCTGAGTGCAAATAACCAACACTGACTTTTAGCTATTATTGGACATGCAAAAACGAACATATTGCAACAAAATATGTGATAAAAATACGTATTTAATGTCTAGTTGAACCTACTAATTGTAAAAACTGATTGTCTATATTTTTTTAGCAAAGTAAACCTGCCTCAAAGATTGAACTATAGTTGTTAGCTCAGCGTGTTATTGAATAAGGGTTTTCAAGGATTTTATAAGCTTAGAGGTGTCAGATTTGAACCTTTTAACTTTGGCTCGTTTTTGTAGTATTTCCTGAATTTTGCGCGTGAAAAGCCTTTGCTGCATGTGAATTTGGCGATAAAGCAATTACCATTTGTCTATAACCATGTCACAGCATTTGTTCTTAGTTTTACTGTTGTGTTTATATGGTGGTTGATCTTGTGCGGATGATAGCCCATTGGTTTCATCATATTTTTTCTTAACGTTAATAGTTACTAAAGTATATTTCATGAATCATTTAATGGCTTGTTTCGTTGTCATTTGTTTCCAAAGAAGAAATATTTTTCTTCATGCTAGTAGACGTTTCTGAAGTCGATAGTCCTCCTGTTGTCGACACATCCTGTTTTTTCTGTTCTCTTTCTGCATTTTCCGAAGCAGATATTGAGGTGTGCAATTCTGTTAAAAGCAGCTTGAAATTTAGTGTTGGTAAAATAATAAACGAGCCAATTCAAAGAGGGATGCACATGTGCCCACACTGTTATATACAGATGAACTTCATGAGAAAACGTATCATTTGTGTCTAAGACTATCAACAGTGCATACGGTATCCAGCAAGTCGAGAAGACTACATATATGATGAATAATGTTCTAGCTAGTCCACTCGAATAAGACGACGTTCGCCTTGAAATAGCGTACTTTATTTTTTGTTGAGATCTATGGACTGAAAGGAAAATACTGAAATACGAAAAGGCTATGACAATGACTGGAATCCAAACTAGAGTAACTGAAAATACAACTGTATACGGATACGTCTCCATACGATCCCAGATACATTCCAGACTTTTCTTATCAAAGGAATGGCCTCCAATTCCGACAAAATTAAGAAACACGAGCAACAATCCAACGGCATATAAACAGCAACACATACAGATACACGTCATTTTGTTAAACAAATAAAAGTAATATTTATTGTGACAAATGTAAATATATCTGTTGAAGCTAAGGAGAGCAATATTTCCTATTGAACTGACACAAGATATTGTACATCCAAAGGCAATTACTTGACAAAAACCAGGAATTCTGTCAAAAAATTCTTCTCCTTCCAGTTTTGCTGTAAATGAGGAATTTAACGATAAGAAAAAAATATATTTCTAATAAACATGTAATATTTATTATTCTCTTCTATCACTCACAACATCACTCGTATTTCCTTGATAATGCTACTTTATAGTGAATGAGTGATTGTTGTTTAACATCAACGGAGCAATATTTTAGCTATATGATGGCGAGAACAAGTTAATTTTCAATGAGATGATAATAAGGTTCACTTTGTACTAGACCAACACGCTCAGTTGGATTTTAATAGTGCTAGCTCACTGAAACAACAATCCGCGGATAGACATGTCGTCCAACTCGGACACATTATCCTGATTCCGAGCACCCTAACAATTATGCCATCGACGTGGTTGCTACTTTATATTTAAATTTAACGGCAATCTAATTAGAATTAAATGTCTGTTGTATCCCTTTGTTTGGTGGTACACTAACATCCAACAACATCCCATGTGGGATGGTATCAAGTAACTTTACATTCATCTTTGAACGTCAAATTAAAGACATTGACCAATCGGATAACAGCTTTTTTCGTGTACTCGGTTTTCATGTCTACAGATTTAGAAGGCTCGGCACTGATTGATCGGTTGAAAATATTAATCCTGATGTGTCGTTAGATGTTAGAAAAAATAAAAACGATACAACAAAGATCTAATTTTGATTAGATTGGTTAGATAGATGCCCGAAAAGGGTGTGTGTTACTCACCAGAATAAATCAAATTTGCAACTGTAATTTATCCATGCTAGAATGAATCTGAATTTAAAGAAATTAATCAGTTCACATCCGGTTTTTATTGGGTTCGGGTTGCTCAAACTTTAGTTTTCTGTGTAGTGTTTGTAGATCATTGTTTGACATTTTCTTCTTTTTCTTCTTTTTTGCGATTGTATTTTTGCTCCTTCTTAGATTTATGGCTTCTGATTACCCATTTGATATCTTCAAACCTTTCTTAGTCAAGAATTGACAAAACTACTCACCAACTATGCTGAGCGGATCTGCAAACAATGTCACATACATATCCGAAATCGCCAAGTTTGCCATAAAAATGCATTCCAATCTCTGTAAATTTTTGGTTGTGAAAATCGCTATCAGAATCAAAATATTTCCAAATGAACCCATTATTTCAGCTATTACCAATATTATTAAAATTGGTATGGCAACCATAGGTGATTCATTGACAAATTGGTACCTGCTATAGACAAAAGGTTGACTGGATAAATTTTGAATGGTCGAATTCATTGTTTGTTTGTCAACACGTCCTTGTAGTATATACCAGTGTTGTATATGGGAAGGTTGTTTTGTGTCAATATACTATATATATGCAGGGAGTTTTTCATTTTTACGAGAGAAAATATAATTATCTCGTACGGGTATAAATAAACAAATATATAAAGTTTTGGCGGTAATTGACCACAGGTTTAATTATTAATATTTATACAATATCAGATCAATATATATAAATGTATAGATAGATAGATACGATAACAAGATATGCGGTTACCGACAAATTATGGCAACCTTTTGATGGATAGTAGATATATAGATATTCAACGGGTATACAATGCACCGTGGGATATACAGGTGATTGTAAATGAAAGTCTGATCACACCGTGGGATACACAGGTGCTTGTAAATTAAATTTGATCACACCGTGGAATACACAGGTGCAAATGTTCAAATGGTATGTTTCATGCAGAATAGTATACAAAGATAAACATAGAAAACAGCAGGACTTCACTTTGCACGAATTAAAGTTCGACACGCACAAATCCAAAACAGGACTTCTCTTTCCACGAATGAAAGTTCGACACGTACAAATCCAAATAAAAGCTGTTGTCCATGTGTCGATTGAAAATATTTTTTTGTAATTTTGGTCTGGTTGTAAAATTAACTCCTCTTGCTGGAAAATCTATTTTTCCTTGCTATCATTATGCTGATTATTTGTCAACAGTGAAGCCAAATCCACATATTCCCCCTTTTTAATTTTTTCTTTTATATTTTGGGACACATTTACAATAATATCAGATGCAATTCCAACAATTTGGTGTGGTGTGTGCATTTGATCTAAACTAGACCCGATTTGCACGTGCAAATCAGTATTATTACCTGTATTGGATCCTGATGTAGTTGTATTGAGTGGAACCTGATCAGTACTGTGGTCTGTAGTTTGAGGTAACATGATTGGTGCAGGTTGTGGTAACGTTGTGATATTTGCAGAAACTCCCATAGACCCAATTGAACTTGACACAGACACAGTTACACTGTTATAAGGCGAAGAACTTGACACAGACACGCTGTTATAAGGCGAAGAACTTGACACATACACTGGCACGTGGTTATAAAGCAAAGGATAAGACACCAAATCCGCACTACCAACTGTAGTCGCTACTGCAGAAGATATAGGTTTTTTCCTTGATGCAGCTACCACTGTACTATATGGCAACGAGGAAGCTTTCCTCTTCCTTGCTGACCTCCGCAACATTATTATACACCTGAAACTTAATTTTAAAATTGTTTAAAAAAATTGATTTTTTTAAATATTTAACTTTATTTGCAAAATTACACACATATGGGTCAAGCAAATACACAAGAACATAACATAATGAACAGACATGCACACAAATGAACAAATAAATAATAACATAGATGTTATGTATTCAAAGCTTGAACTTAATTTGACCTCGTTCTTCTTCAGTATGCATTCGACAACTGAAATATTGTTTGATGGGGTTGATCTTATTTATTCATTATTATTTATCAATTCTATTATTATTATTATTTTAAACGCAAATAAGTCTACAATATGCATGTAAACGTGTGTGTGCAGAATGGCTTCCGCAAACCTGTGGCCGAACTGAAGCAATGGCGAATAAAACTACGCGGGGTATTACCAATGAATATAATTTACTTAACCAATTACAACATAACTCACTATTAACAAAATATATCAGTTCGCTGAAACAATTTCTATAGTTTTACAAATCTTGAATCATATTTGAACATGTCAATGACCTGATGCAATGTCATTCAATGCAATGCTCTGATGCCATGTCATTCAATGCAATGATCTGATGCCATGTCATTCAAAGCACGCGTTCACAGTATTTCAACAAAATTCAATGTCAATTACAAACCAAGAAACAGCATGCAACTAAATAAACGAATCCGTTATAAAAACTATGTTACTTTACCGACCACTTTTAGGGAATAACACACAATTAAACTGTTGATGGTCTTGGATTTACTTTAAAATTAAACGCTGATCAACATCAGTCTTGTTTGGTAAGGAATCACTACGTCACTCTAAACTGTTAACCTAAAACCCTGAATACAATCCCGTAGAATCCCGACGCGATAAATGAATTTAAGCATATAACTTAAATGCTGATATCTTCGTTATTATATTGATGCCATAAATAGGTGAGATATTGTACTTTATACAAATAAAAAACTATATATTCGATCATACTTGAGATCACTATATATTTAAAAAGAATCAACAACTTACAATTACGTCGGAACTATGTTGTGTTGAACTAAGATTCACAAAAGAATATTATACTCAATAAAGAAAAATAAAATATAATACATGTAATATTCATACCATGATTTTCCAAGTTTAACCTTTTAGCTCGGAAATCCGTGGCATAAATGATTTGTAACATGAAGCCATGCAATATCACATCTAGGTCGGCTCTCTGATAGTAATAAAACTACAACCCAGATTTAAAGTGTGCAATATCTCGTATCTGCGTGTATTATTTCATAGTTCCTTAGCTGTTGCCTACATTCTGGTATATAAACCATAAACAGACCAAAGGAAAAGAATGTGTTCATGTTACAAGTGTAATATTACACTGTACTTTAGAAATATTGGTTAAGGTTATTTTTGTTCAGAAATCGTAACTTTCAGCAAATTTTCAGCTTCTTTTTGACCCACCATAACATTTCCAGGCTTATGGAGGTGAAATGTCATCAAGAGAAAATACGTCGCCAAAGTGTCACGTTGCGAATCTGTCACAGCAGTAATTGCATTTTCTACTAGGCCTACCCATCGCAAAAGATATGCATGCTTATAATTTATTCTAGATATACTGTTTACAGATATTTATACGCCATTTATAAGTTGTTAGGTTCTACATTTATCCATCTTTTCCCCATCAAATTTAATAAAGCAAATCGCCGACAGCGTGCAGTTAAAAGTCCGATAACTTTCTGATTTTATTTAATTATTTTTACGATCGAAATTGCCTCTCTTTTAAATTAGATTTTTACCTAAGCCTAAACAATTAATTTAGTTGTCAACTTTAGATGGCTATCTTGGTGAAACCCTTAATTCGGACATCAGAATCACGAGTTTCCTATTATCCAGAGACCCAAAATAAATTATGTTTTCATACCATTTAGACGAATATAATATTTGTATAATGATAGCTCGAATCCCGTTCATGGCGAGGTGTACTCGATGCAATTTTTTGTGATAATGTTTGTCAGTGACTTTTGGAAGGTAAATGGTTTTCTCCGTATATTCTGTCTTCCTCCACCGATTAAAAGAGAGCACCAAAATATAAATGAAATATTGGTGAAAGTGGCGTCAAACAAACCATAACCCTTTGAAGGATAGTATAGTCGGAATGTCTACAAATATCTTATTTCTTACAAGCTTCTAGGAATATCATTGGTTTAAAGTAAACATGTAGAAACCGTGCATACATATCCAATATACGGTCAGTATATTTTATTACACGGTTAGTAATAGAGTTATCTCCCCTTTTACTTTCAAAACAAAGATGACGTCACGTATGGATCACGTCACCTGATCACTTACACACAACAATACAAATGACATATTGATTACTTTTCATGCAATTACATCTAAACTCCTTCATTGAAATGTAATCAGTAAGATATATTCGTTACGCAGTGTGTTAGTGACCTAATACGATATATACGGGGTCAGTGAATTCAATATAGGGCTCGAGCAACGCTCTCGCCCCATATGAAATTTACTGACCCCCGTATATATTATATTAGGTCACTAACACACTGCGTAACTAATATTATCCATGTTCCTTACTTGTTTCAGTATTAGGAAATTCTTACATGAAAGATCAAGGTCAATAACCTAGTAACATAAATTTGAACTTGAACGTGAAATTGTATCAAATTCTAACATAACCTTCTTCTTTCGCTTTGTTAACAAAAGAGCGAGTTATCCATTCGGTATAATCCCATTAGCACATGCGCCGGTGACGGTGACGGCACGGAAATGTTGTCAAGATTGTTACCAACATGGTTGTTTATGCAGTCTTGCCGTTGCCTCCATTACACTGTCTACATGTCTATACTGTGCTTGTTGAGTATGTCATCTAACATTGGTATTACACTGTCAATATGTCTATAATGTGTTTGTTGAGTCATCTAAATTGGTATTACACTGTCAATATGTCTATACTGTGCTTGTTGAGTCATCTAACATTGGTATTACACTGTCATTATGTCTATACTGTACTTGTTGAGTCATCTAACATTGGTATTACACTGTCAATTTCTCTATACTGTGCTTGTTGAGTCATCTAACATTGGTATTACACTGTCAATATGTCTATACTGTGCTTGTTGAGTCATCTAACATTGGTATTACACTGCCAATATGTCTATGCTGTGCTTGTTGAGTCATCTAACATTGGTATGTATATACTGTGCTTGTTGAGTATGTCATCTAACATTGGTATTTTTATACTGTACTTGTTGAGTATGTCATCTAACATTGGTATTTTTATACTGTGCTTGTGCAGTATGTCATTTAACATTGGTATTTTTATACTGTGCTTGTGCAGTATGTCATCTAGCATTGGTATTTTATACTGTGCTTGTTGAGTATGTCATCTAACATTGGTATTTTTATACTGTGTTTGTGCAGTATGTCATCTAACATTGGTATTTTTATACTGTGCTTGTGCAGTATGTCATCTAACATTAGTATTGTTATACTGTGATTGTTGAGTATGTCATCTAACATTGGTATTGTTATACTGTGCTTGTTTAGTATGTCATCTAGCATTGGTATTTTTATGCTGTGCTTGTTGAGTATGTCATCTAACATTGGTATTGTTATACTGTGATTGTTGAGTCATCTAACATTGGTATTGTTATACTGTGCTTGTACAGTATGCCATCTAACATTAGTATTGTTATACTGTGATTGTTGAGTCATTTAACATTGGTATTTTTATATGGTGCTTGTTCAGTATGTCATCTAACATTGATATTTTTATACTGTGCTTGTTCAGTATGTCATCTAACATTGGTATTTTTATACTGTACTTGTTGAGTATGTCATCTAACATTGGTATTTTTATACTGTGCTTGTGCAGTATGTCATCTAGCATTGGTATGTTATACTGTGCTTGTTGAGTATGTCATCTAACATTGGTATTTTATACTGTGCTTGTTGAGTATGTCATCTAACATTGGTATTGTTATACTGTGCTTGTTGAGTCATCTAACATTGGTATTTTTATACTGTGCCTGTTTAGTATGTCATCTAACATTGGTATTTTTATACTGTGCTTGTGCAGTATGTCTTCTAACATTGGTATGGTTATACTGTGCTTGTGCAGTATGTCATCTAACATTAGTATTGTTATACTGTGATTGTTGAGTCATCTAACATTGGTATTTTTATACTGTGCTTGTTCAGTATGTCATCTAACATTGGTATTTTTATACTGTGCTTGTGCAGTATGTCATCTAACATTGGTATTTTTATACTGTACTTGTTGAGTATGTCATCTAACATTGGTATTTTTATACTGTGCTTGTGCAGTATGTCATCTAGCATTGGTATGTTATACTGTTCTTGTTGAGTATGTCATCTAACATTGGTATTTTATACTGTGCTTGTTGAGTATGTCATCTAACATTGGTATTGTTATACTGTGCTTGTTGAGTCATCTAACATTGGTATTTTTATACTGTGCCTGTTTAGTATGTCATCTAACATTGGTATTTTTACACTGTGCTTGTGCAGTATGTCTTCAAACATTGGTATTGTTATACTGTGCTTGTTGAATATGTCATCTAACATTGGTATTTTTATACTGTGTTTGTTTAGTATGTCATCTAACATTGGTATTTTTATACTGTACTTGTTCAGTATGTCATCTAACATTGGTATTTTTCACTGTTGTATAAGAAAACTTTGAAAATATTAAAAGAGGTAGCCAGAAGTCGTATATCTAAGAAGGACTGAACATACTATGGTTAAAAGAAAAAGGACAAAAGGACAAACAAACGGGGGTATCCTCTCCACTAATGGTACCCGTCGTGTTACTCTTGTTGCAAACCCGATGATAAATCATGAATGAGGAAAGGATCGGATTGTGATAGCGACAAACGGAACATATCCGTGGTCATTTATGGCACAGATATTCAGTAGCGATTAACCAAGTTATGGTGGCGACATTAAAACTTGTGAGATGACTACATATGTTTTGTCAGTGTGCCTATGCTTTGAATGAGGCTTATGTCCTCTTACATTTGGAATTTTTCCACACTATGACATACATTTACATGATCCATAGATACGATACTGCGGTGTGTGTCCTCTCATATTGGTCTATGTCCCCCGTACCACATATATTTGTTTAATTTGTCCCATAATGAAATACATACATTTATATTTTATACGGACAGTTTAAGTTTATTCAGTAAATGTTATAGAAAGGTGGTAAGAAGAAGCCGTAATTTGAACCCGGAAGTAGGTCTAACCTTAAAATTACAATTATTGTTTTACATTTACTTATTTTATTTTCTAATATTTACCTATCGCTGCCAAGCGTTTGTAGATAAATACATTATAATTCATACATGTAATTCAAATCATAAAATGACCGACATTAATTTTCTTTTCTAATATTACCTATCGCTGCGAAGTGTTTGTAGATAAATACATTAGAATTCATACATGCAATTCAAATCATAAAATGACCGATATTAATTTATGATGCTCTTTCTTTGTGTACTGATAGTATATCATTTCACAATTCAACCTACTCTAAAAATAGAAAACTGTATTAGGCTGTTATGTAAATTTGATTGTTGAAATTTGAAACTCATCAACATAGGTAAATAACTAGCAAAAATTGAATAAAATCTGTAATTCTGATAAACATGTAGATAGATAGGTAGGTAGGTATATGTCTTTGTAAATAAAGGGTTAGGTTGATGATTTTTAATGCCACATTCAACAATATTACAGTTATTTCATGGCAGTTTGTACATAAAGGAGATATCATAACTGTCAATGCTTGTCTCTGATAAATGCATGGAAAACATTGGAAAATATGGAAGAAAGATAAGTTGAATAGTGAAATGATTTGGAAAATATGGTAGATAAGTAAGTCGAATAGTGAAAAGATTTGGAAAATCCAGAAGAAAATAGTGAAAAGAAAGGGAAAATATGGAAGAAAATAGTGAAATGATTTGGAAAATATGGAAGAAAGGCAAGTTGAATTGTGAAATGATATGGAAAATATGGAAGAAAAGTAGGCTGAATAGTGAAAAGATATGGAAAATACAGAAGAAAAGTAAGTTGAATAGAGAAAAGAAATGGAAATTATGGAAGAAAAGTAAGTTGAATAGTGAAAAGATAGGGAAATTATGGAAGAAAAGTAAGTCGAATAGTCAAATGATTTGGAAAATATGGAAGGAAAGTAAGTTGAATAGTGAAAAGATATGGAAATTATGGAGGAAAAGTAAGTTGAATAGTGAAAAGATTTGGAAAATACAGAAGAAAATAGTGAAAAGATATGGAAAATATGGAAGAAAGATAAGCTGAATAGTGAAATGATTTAGAAAATATGGAAGAAAAGTAAATTGAATAGTGAAAAGATATGGAAAATGCGGAAGAAAAGTAGGTTGAATTGTGAAATGATATGGAAAATATGGAAGAAAAGTAAGTCGAATAGTCAAATGATTTGGAAAATATGGAAGGAAAGTAAGTTGAATAGTGAAAAGATATGGAAATTATGGAGGAAAAGTAAGTTGAATAGTGAAAAGATTTGGAAAATACAGAAGAAAATAGTGAAAAGATAGGGAAAATATGGAAGAAAGATAAGCTGAATAGTGAAATGATTTAGAAAATATGGAAGAAAAGTAAATTGAATAGTGAAAAGATATGGAAAATGCGGAAGAAAAGTAGGTTGAATTGTGAAATGATATGGAAAATATGGAAGAAAAGTAAGTTGAATAGTGAACAGATATGAAAAATATGGAAGAAAGGCAAGTTGAATAGTGAAAAGATATTAAAATTATGGAAGAAATGGAGGTTGAATAGTGAAAAGATATGATAAATACAGAGGAAAAGTAAGTTGAATAGTGAAAAGATATGGAAATTATGGAAGAAAAGTATGTTGAATAGTGAAAAGATAGGGAAAATACAGAAGAAAAGAGCGTATATCCACCACCACCACCAAGACAAACAACTTGGTAAAATAAGCCTGAAATAGTATTGCATAGGTAAAGGGGAAATAATTCAAGATAAGCAACTTGGTCAAATAAACCTGAAATAGGATTACATAAAGGGGGAATAACTCAAGGCAAGCAACTTGGTAAAATAAACCTAAAATAGAATTACATAGATAAAGGGAAAATAACTCAGGACAAACTTGACAACGTGATCGAAATCGATAGAAACAAGCAAGTCTTGTTTGACTACAGTGCTTAGATGAATACCTTCGAAGTCTTGTTTGACTACAGTGCTTAGATGAATACCTTAGAGATTGACACTCTATTGAAAAAAACATCCCCACTCCATAGTTTTTTTGTTAGAGACTATGCAAGTAGGGATCAAATTTACCATTTCCTTCATTTGACTCTTAGGTTATTTAGTAGAAATACCACAGTGAGATACTTGGAGTACTACACAACATAGTCTATATCGGAAAAATACCCGAAAAAATGGTTGTGTAATTATTGAAATAAATAATTTAACTATAAAAATAAATTGGCGGGAAAGGGGCAGAAAACCAGTGAAAGAACTAGAAAACGCGAAAATATCCGAAAACACCGTAGGTGAAAACCATTATTGAAATAAATAATGTAATTATGAAAATAAAATGGCGGAAAAGGGGTAGATAACCAGTGAAAGGGCTAGAAAACGCGAACATATCCGAAAACACGTAGGTGAAAACAATTATTGAAATAAATAATGTAATTATGAAAATAAAATGGCGGGAAAGGGGCAGATAACCAGTGAAAGGGCTAGTTCGTAGAATATAATAGTGGAAGCGACGGATATTGTAAAGAAATTTGTTTTGTTACTTGTTAAACATGTGTTTTGAAAAAAACACACAAAAACAAAAAAGGAAAAAAAATCATTTCAAACGTTTTCGATTTGAAAAAGTACGGGGAAAAAGTACGGGAAAATGAAATGTTTTATGACGTCAGGCGCTCCCCATGAAATTAAAATGGCGGGGAAAGGGGCAGATAACCAGTGAAAGAGCTAGAAAATGATAAGGTTATAGGACGCGGACGTCCTAGAGAGCACCCCAAGGGCTTATATAAGAAAAGTCCTATGGGTGATGACGTCACTTCCGGTCAAAAGGCCCCACTAGGGTGAATATTGCGCAACTTCCGGTTGCGCATCCATGTATTATTACTTGTTGAAAATGTTGTATGAAAAAATATCAGAAATAATAAGAACAAATTAAAAAAAAATGGGGAAAAATAATGAAAAACGTCATTTCCGGTCAAAACACCCCAAAAAAGGTCGGGAAACCCCAAATTCTGGTTGCGCATGCGCACGCGACCACTTCCGTGACTTCCGGTTAGTGCGGCTTCCGGTAGCTCCACCACCTCGCTCCACCACCGCATATGTAACTTTGTCCGTACCCATATACTACTGACCTCCTTTAACAAACGAACGAGTTATCCATTCAGCATAATCTCATTAGCACTTGCGCCGGTGAATGTGACTGAATTTTCCATTGGCAGCATAAATTGTGTGCGACATTTTCCGGGAGCGTAAATATAAATTGCCGTCTTCCAATCAAAGTATACTACCGTATTTGTAATCTTAGACATATCAGAATCGAAATAAATCATGGAAGCCAGAATGTGCTTTGAGTTTTACCATGCATTGGCGGATATTTCTAAATTTTATCCCTCGCTTCTGGCTCGGGATAAAATACTAATATCCGCCAATCCATGTTAAAACTCCCAACACCTTCTGGCTTCCATGATTTATTTCTTATACATCCTCTTCAATATAATATAGTTCAATCATTGTGAAACTATGTCGGATAATGTTTAATAATCAATGATACAGAAACACTTTCATCTTTTAGCTACATATTGACCAATTAAGGCCATCAAACTATTTTAAGGATGTCCTCGAGCTCACTTATAAATCAAAATTGTTTATAGCACCAAAGGGTAAAACAAGGAAAAACGTATTTATAGTATACTGTGGAACCAAAAAGTAAAAATGTTTTAACTACGTATGAACCAATTAATGCCATCAAAACCATTTCAAGTATGTCTTCACTTAGAAAACAAATAATAGTTGTTTATAACGTCAAAGGGCAAAACAAGGGATAATGTATTTATAGTATACTGTAGAACCAGAAAGTCTGTATGTTTTAACTACATGTACACTGCAAATCGATTGAATTGACTTTAAATGTATAATTTCTAAGATAATAATAGATATATATATGAACTGATTCTGTAATGGAAACCTACCATATATTTATATGACGCCACGGAAATGTTGCCAAGATTGTTACCAACATGGCTGTTTATGTAGTATTATCGTAGCATCCATTACACTGTCAATATGTCTATACTGTGCTTGTTGAGTCATCTAACATTGGCATTACACTGTCAATATGTCTATATTGTACTTGTTGAGCATATCATCTAACATTGGTATTACACTGTCAATATGTCTATACTGTGCTTGTTGAGTATGTCATCTAACATTGGTATTACACTGTCAATATGTCTATATTGTTCTTGTTGAGTATGTCATCTAACATTGGTATTACACTGTCAATATGACTATACTGTACTTGTTGAATATGTCATCTAATATTGGTATTACACTGTCAATATGTCTATTTTGTACATGTTGAGTATATCATCTAACATTGGTATTACACTGTCAATATATCTATACTGTCCTTGTTCAGTATGTCATCTAACATTGGTATTACACTGTCAATATGTCTATACTCTGCTTGTTGAGTCATCTAACATTGTTGGCGTGAAGCACAATAACCCTAACTTTAACTTCATTTTAAGTTAACATGAATGTTATCATTAATGTCGTTGCTTTGTTATTTTTCGTGTTTTGTTTTCTTCCAGTTGTTTTCTAGAAGAATATATTTTTTGCCAGTTTGGGTATATTTGATTTCTAATTTGAAAGCTAAGAATTTATGCTACTCTCGGGAACTTCCTTTTATTAGTTTTGTCGTTCATTGTTTTAGTCGTGTGGAAATTAACTCCCAAATACGTCAATGTATTTTTGTTTTCTAATCCTTCTGCGTACCACTTTGGTTTTGGAAATATGTAATGCTGTTAGAGTACTTTATATGTTACCTCCTAATATATTTGTGGCCGTCGTGGTCGTGATCATATGGTACTTGGATTTACAAATACCTATGCAATCAATGCCTATCACCACTAACGTTGTGAGTTCGAATTTCGCTCAGGCAAGGTGTATTCGATACAACATTATATCATAAAGTTTGTCAGTGACTTGCGGCAGGTCGGTTGTTTTCTCTTGGTATTCCGATATGCCTCCACCAATAAAACTGACCACCACGATATCACTGAATTATTGTTGAAGAAGCGTTAAACACCTTAGCCCTAACCCTTAATATATTTTGTTGTATAAAACGAAAACAAACAAACAAAAACGAACAGGCAGAAAAACAAACATTAATGAAAGGACGTAAAAGAAAAAGAAAACAAGATTAATACCCCCCACAAGTTTAATAATCAATAATTAATTTGATAATTATATGCTCAGTGTCATCGTATCAATTATTTTACATATCATAATATAATTTTGAATTGTGTTTCCAAGAAATCGATATTCTGTTTTCCCACGAACATTATATAAATGTACAATATAGACCATATATAATGGATATGAGGGTAAAAGTTTGAGTGAATGACTTACGTTTGTATGTAATTGAAATTTTTAGAAGAACAAGATAAGTCTGGACATTTTAGTTAGAGAAACAATTTATTCAGCAATAAAATACATTAATTTAAAATTGAACTCAGAATCAAAACAACAATGTGTATATTATAATATTTACATAAGGTATATGATTAATACAATTAAATCATATTCTTTAGCAAACAGTAGAGACAACATGTGAAAATACGCTTAAAAGTATTGACAAAATGTATACTAAGTCTAAGACATTTTTCTACAACTTTATTAAAACATTCAACTCTTCTTCCTATTATCATCATCAGTACTGAAAGTTAAACGATGTATGATGACAACAACTACAATATAAGACAATGATAGCTATATTATTAAACTCATTCAATGAAAAAGGTTTGACATAAATTTTGATAAAAACTACAGCAATCCATTTAACTATTAACATATTATTACTGAATCTCGAAAGAATTCTACCAATATATAAAAAACGAACAATCACCTCTCATTGGATTAAGACAAGCATACAGATATGGCGGGGTTAAAAGGGTTAATGGGATCCTTACTATCCCTCTTGATAAAGGGATCTCGAACTGCAATACATATATAAACAAACGATAGACAAAACCTGCACATATTGGCCTACACTCAAAAAGATCACTTCATATCACAGACATGAATGACAACATATGCATGGACAGTACAATAGACGGGTCAATGAATGTTCGTAGCTAATTGACTACAAGATAGGAATGTAAAATATGTTTGTTAAAGATCATTACTCTGTGAACAAAAAAAATATAACTGATGCTTCTACGAGATTTAATACCAATTAGTCATGGACATCTAAATAGATTAAGGGTCTTCCTGTGAGACCAAAATATGTCATCAAATTATTAGAATAAAATATTCAGCATAAAATAGTGATATAATATTGAATTAAATATAAATACGTATTTAATGTCTAGTTGAACCTACTAATTGTAAAAACTGATTGTCTATATTTTTTTAGCAAAGTAAACCTGCCTCAAAGATTGAACTATAATTGTTACCTCAGCGTGTTATTGAATAAGGGTTGTCAAGGGTTTTAGAGGTGTCAGATTTGAACCTTTTAGCTTTGGCTCGTTTTTGTAGTATTTCTTCAATTTTGCGCATGAAAAGCTTTTACCCTTATTTCCTGTGAATTTGGCGATAAAGCAATTACCATTTGTCTATAACCATGTCACAGCCCTTGTTCTTAGTTTTACTGTTGTGTTTATATGGTGGTTGTGCGGATGATAGCCCATTGGTTTCATCATATTTTTTCTTAACATTAAGTCACTAAAGTATATTTCATGAATCATTTAATGGTTTGTTTCGTTGTCATTTGTTTCCAAAGAAGAAATATGTTTCTTCATGCTAGTAGACGTTACATAAGTTGATAGTCCTCCTGTTGTCGACATATCCTGTTTTTCTGTTCTCTTTTTGCATTTTCCGAAGCAGATATTGAGGTGTGCAATTCTGTTAAAAGCAGCTTCAAATTTAGTGTTGGTAAAATAATAAACGAGCCAGTTCAAAGAGGGATGCAAATGTGCCAACACTGTTATATACAGATGAACTTCATGAGAAAACGTATCATTTGTGTCTAATACTATCAAAAGTGCATACGGTATCCAGCAAGTCGAGAAGATTACATATATGATGAATAATGTTCTAGCTAGTCCACTCGAATAAGACGACGCTCGCCTTGAACTAGCGTACTTTGTTTTTTGTTGAGATCTATGTACTGAAAGGAAAATACTGAAATACAAAAAGGCTATGACAATGACTGGAATCCAAACGAGAGCAACTGAAAATACGACTGTATACGGGTACGTCTCCATACGATCCCAGATACATTCCAGACTTTTCCTATCAAAGGAATGGCCCCCAATTCCGGCAAAATTAAGTAGCACGAGCAACAATCCAACGGCATATAAACAGCAACACATACAGATACACGTCATTTTGTTAAACAAATAAAAGTAATATTTATTGTGACAAATGTAAATATATCTGTTGAAGCTAAGGAGAGCAATACTTCCTATTGAACTGACACAAGATATTGTACATCCAAAGGCAATTATTTGACAAAAACCAGAAATTCTGTCAAAAAATTCTTCTCCTTCCAGTTTTGCTGAAAATGAGAAATTTAATGATAAGAAAAAATATATTTCTATTTAAACATGTAATTTTTATTATTCTCTTCTATCACCCACAACATCACTCGTATTTCCTTGATAATGCTACTTGATAGTGAATGAGTGATTGTTGTTTAACATCAACGGAGCAATATTTTAGCTATATGATGGTGAGAACAAGTTAATTTTCAATGACATGATGATAAGGTCCACTTTGTACTAGACCAACACACTTAGTTGAATTTTAATAGTGCTAGCTCACTGAAACAACAATCCGCGGATAGACCTGTCGTCCAACTCGAACACATTATTCTGATTCCGAGCACGCTAACCATTAAACCAGCGATGCGATTGCTACTTTACATTCAAATTTAGTTAAGCTGCAATTTAATTAGAATTAAATGTTTGTTGTATCCCCTTTTTTGACGATACATCTAACAATATCCCATTTTGGAAGCTTTGGGTAACTTTCCATTCATCTTTGAACGTCAAATTAAATACATTGACCAATCGGATAACAGTTTTTTTTTTCGTGTACTCGGTTTTCATATCTAAATATTTAGAAAGCTCAGCACTGATTGGTCGGCTGAAAATATCAAACCTGATGTGACCACCATACGGAATGTCGTTAGATGTTAGAAAAAATAAAAACGAATCAATAAAGATCTAATCTTGATTAGATTGGTTAGATAGATGCCCGAAAAGGGTGTGTGTTACTCACCAGAATAAATCTAATTTGCACCTGTAATTTATCCATGCTATTGTGAATTTGAATTTAAAGAAATTATTCAGTTCACATCCGGTTTTTAATGGGTTCGTGTTGGTCAATCTTTAGTTTTCTGTGTAGTGTTTGTAGATCATTGTTTGTCCTTTTCTTCTTTTTTATTTTTTTTGGTATTGTATTTTCGTTCCTTCTTAGATTTACGGCTTCTGATTACCCATTTGATATCTTCAAACTTTTCTTAGTCAAGCATTGACAAAACTACCTACCAACTATGCTGAGCGGATCTGCAAACAATGTCACATACATATCCGAAATCGCCAAGTTTGCCATAACAATGCATTCCAATCTCTGTAAATTCTTGGTTGTGAAAATCGTTATCAGAATCAAAATATTTCCAAATGAACCCAGTATTGCAGCTATTACCAATATTATTAAAATTGGTATGGCAACCATAGGTGATTCATTGACAAATTGGTACCTGCTATACACAAAAGGTTGACTGGATAAATTTTGAATGGTCGAATTCATTGTTTGTTTGTTTTTTCAAACACGTCCTTGTAGTATATACCAGAGTGTTGGATATGACAAGGTTGTTTTGTGTCAATATACTATATATATGCAGGAAGTTTTTCATTTTTACAAGTGAAAATTAAAATGTCCTCGTTATTATATCGATGCCATAAGTAGCTAAAAATTACGGCGGAATCATTTTAACTAAAGAGTATGAAAACAATGAATGAATAAATAGATAAATAATTTAATAATTTAATAAACTTTATATTCATTATATGATATATTCTAGCGAAAATCAAAACTATGTCTATATAAAGTTCATCATGCATTTTTTCTTAGTTTGAGAGCAAATGTTTCTAACTTTGATATTTGTTTTAAGTTTTTGGTCATAGAGATCTTATTTATTTACTTGTAATATTACAGGTAAAATCTGGGTGATAAGTATCGAACAGACTATAATTGTTAAAACAACAATTTCCTCAATGTTTAATTATACCTGAAATTAAGCTAAAAAATGTATGCGAACCAGGATTAAACCCTGCGTGTATTATTTCATAGTTCCTTAGCTGTTGCTTACATTCTGGTATATAAACCATAAACAGATCAAAGGACAAGAATGCATTCATGTTACAAGTGTAATATTACACTGTTCTTTAGAAATATTGGTTAAGGTTATTCTTGTTCAGAAATCGTAACTTTCAGCAAATTTTCAGCTTATTTGTGACCCGCCATGACATTTCCAGGCTTATGGAGGTGAAACGTCACATAGAGAAAATACGTCGCCAAAGTGTCACGTTACGAACCTGTCACACCGACAATTGCATTTTCTACTAGGCCTACCCATCGCAAAAGATATGCATGCTTATAATTTATTCTAGATTTACTATTTACAGATATTTATACGCCATTTATAAGTTGTTAAGTTCTATGTTTATCCATCTTTTCCCCATCAAATTTATTAAAACAAATCGCCGACAGCGTGCAGTTAAAAGTCCGATAATTTCCTGATTATATTTAATCATTTTTACGATCGAAATTGCTTCTCTTTTAAATGAATATTTTATCAAGTGTAATTCTGTGATATTTATCTTACCGAACCATAGATTTAAAGTAGTTTCGATAACATACAAGAAGAGCTTGAAGATACCAAAGGGGGTAATCAGAATCCGTATATCGAAGAAGGACATACAACACAATGGCCAAAAGACAGAAGAACAGACAACACAATGGCCAAAAGAAAAAGAACAAAAGGACAAACAACGATCCACAAAACACACACACAAAACCAAAGATCAAGTAATACAAACCCCACTAAATTCCGGGGGTGAACTCAGGTGCTCTGGAAGGGCAAGCAGTTCCTGTTCCACTGGGGACACATGTCGTGTTAATCTAGTTACAAACCCGGTGATAAGTCTTGAACGAGGGAAGAACTGAGAAGTGTTTACAAGTGGAACATATCCGTGGTCACTGGTGACACAGATATTCCAATGCGGTCAACAAAGCCATGGTGACGACCGTAAAGCTTTCGAAGTGATGACGTCATCTTAACTAAGAGCAACCCTTGGTTCAGTAGCTTCCTTGTTTTCAGCTACCCTCTATCACGGAAATCCTGATAGGAACCACAAGCTCTAGAATATCGTATCAACTGATAGATATATACTCCATATGAAGGTGCTGCTGGAATGTTGCTATATATGAATGGAAAGTTCACGATGGGAGAATTGAAATCATCTCTTTTGTCGTAAAGTTTCGTTCTTAACCGCCCCTCACTGTCAATTAATTTCGAGGTGTAGGTCACGGTATAAAGCAGACTTATCTGTATTTATATTAACATCCTTTCATTAGAATATAATCAGATATAAATAGATAAATTTAGCATTATATTTTGTTTTATATATCTGTAAAAATTAAGGTTTGTGTGTGTCATCCCATAATGAATCAATGTCAGACTTGTCTTTAAACTGGCCTCATATTTATTTGGTTTTCCAACTGTATGGGATCACACATCATATGTTAAATTAAATATGTTTTTATGGACTGTTAGACTATGTGGGTGTCACCAGTTCTCAGTGCTGACATCATGTAATTACAAATGTATTTCAGAAGACTAGACATTAAATATAAGAAGTTCTTGTAAAATTAAGGTTTATCTCCCTTGGACATAGATAGCCTCAACTGAGTTTGGATGTAGGTTTATCTTCATTGGGTATATATATCTTTAACTGGGTTTTGCTGTAGTTTTGTAAATTTTGTTAGCTCACCTTGCCAAAGGCAATGTGAGCTTTTGCCATCACTTGGCGTCTGTCGTTCGTTAACTTTTCTCATTTTAATCTTCTCATCTGAATCCCCTCAGCCAAATAAACTGCAACTAGGTAGGAAGCGTATATGGAATGTCCTCTATATAAAAATTTTCATTTCATCCCAATCTATTAACAAACATGGCCGCCACAGGCGACTCTTGTTTCTGATTGGCTGATTAAAAAAATTCTTCTCTGAAACGCCTGGCCAAATGAACCGAAACTTGGTAGGAAGCATCTATGGGTGGTCCTCTATAGAGAGTGCTCATTTTCGTCCCGATCCATTAACAAACATGGCCGCCACAGGCAATTCTTGTTTCTGATTGGTCGATTTCTAAAAATCTTCTCCTCTGAAACCGTTTGACCAAATGATCCGAAGCATTTATGGAAGGTCCTCTAAATAGATTGCTCATTCCGTCCCATCTGTTAACAAACATGGCCACCACAGGCGATCACTTACACACATCAACAAAAATGACATATTTATTACGTTTGATGCAATTACATCTAAGCGCTTTCATTCAAATGTAATCAGTAAGATATATTGGATAATATGAAGAGGCCGGCCGCAATACCGGTATCGTGCATTTACAATGCTAGGATACCAGAATCGTTGATCTATACACAATACCTCTTCTCCTTTCTCCCGCCCCTAATCTCCTTTCTCCCGGTCTCCCTATATACTGTCCGTCCTCTCATAACAGACGCACAGACTGAGAAAAAAACCCCAATATACAAGTACATTCCGCAACTTCGTAGCTAATATTCCAGTATCTGCAATACTGGTATAACCAGTATTTTCCAGAATCTTCCAGTATCTGCAATACTGGTATTACCAGTATTTTCCAGAATCTTCCAGTATCTGCAATATTGGTATAACCAGTATTTTACAGAATCTTCCAGTATCTGCAATACTGCTATAACCAGTATTTCCCAGAATCTTCCAGTATCTGCAATACTGGTATAACGAGTATTTCCCAGAATCTTCCGGTATCTGCAATACTCATATTTTGGCAATGACCAGTATCTTCTAGTATTGCAGATACTGGAAAATTCTGGAAGATACTGGGAAACTAGTATTTACCAGTATATGTACCAGTATTGCAGATACTGGAAGATTCTGGTAAAATACTGATAATACCAGTATTGTGTACAATACCAGTATTGCGGCCGGCTGCTTCATATTATTCGATATATTCGTTACACAGTGTGCTAGTGACCTAATACAATATATACGGGATCAGTGAATTCAATATGGTGCTCGAGGAACACTCTCGCTCCATATGGAATTTACTGACCCCGTGGATATTACTAAATGTTATACCTCGCTTCTGGCTCGGGTTAAAATACTAATATCCGCCAATCCATGTTAAAACTCCCAACACCTTCTGGCTTCCATGATTTATTTTTTAAACATTCTCTTCAATATAATATAGTTCAATCATTGTGAAACTATATCGGATAATGTTTAATAATTAACGATACAGAAACACTTTCATCTTTTAGCTACATATTGACCAATTAAGGCCATCAAACTATTTTAAGGATGTCCTCGAGCTCACACAGAAATCAAAATTGTTTATAACATCAAAGGGTAAAACAAGGGAAAACGTATCTATAGTATACTGTGGAACCAAAAAGTCTAAATGTTTTAACTACGTATGGATCAATTAATGACATCAAGCCATTTCAAATATGTCTTCACTTAGAAAACAAATTATAATTGTTTATAACGTCAAAGGGCAAAACAAGGGATAATGTATTTACAGTATACTGTGGAACCAAAACGTCTGTATGTTTTAGCTACATGTACATTGGAAATCGATTGAATTGACTTTAAATATATCATTTCTAATATAATAATAGATATACATGAACTGATTCTGTATTTATATGACGGCACGGAAATGTTGTCAAGATTGTAACGAACATAGCTGTTTATGCAGTATTGCCGTTGCATCCATTACACTGTCAATATGTCTATACTGTGCTTGTTGAGTATGTCATCTAACATTGGTATTACAATGTCAATATGTCTATACTGTGCTTGTTGAGTATGTCATCTAACATTGGTATTACACTGTCAATATGTCTATACTGTACTTGTTGAGTATGTCATCTAACATTGGTATTACACTGTCAATATGTCTATGTTGTGCTTGTTGAGTATGTCATCTAACATTTGTATTACACTGTCAGTATGTTTATTCTGTACTTGTTGAGTATGTCATCTAACATTGGTATTACACTGTCAATATGTCTATGTTGTGCTTGTTGAGTATGTCATCTAACATTGGTATTACACTGTCAATATGACTATACTGTACTTGTTGAATATGTCATCTAATATTGGTATTACACTGTCAATATGTCTATTTTGTACATGTTGAGTATATCATCTAACATTGGTATTACACTGTCAATATATCTATACTGTCCTTGTTCAGTATGTCATCTAACATTGGTATTACACTGTCAATATGTCTATACTCTGCTTGTTGAGTCATCTAACATTGTTGGCGTGAAGCACAATAACCCTAACTTTAACTTCATTTTAAGTTAACATGAATGTTATCATTAATGTCGTTGCTTTGTTATTTTTCGTGTTTTGTTTTCTTCCAGTTGTTTTCTAGAAGAATATATTTTTTGCCAGTTTGGGTATATTTGATTTCTAATTTGAAAGCTAAGAATTTATGCTACTCTCGGGAACTTCCTTTTATTAGTTTTGTCGTCCATTGTTTTAGTCGTGTGGAAATTAACTCCCAAATACGTCAATGTATTTTTGTTTTCTAATCCTTCTGCGTACCACTTTGGTTTTGGAAATATGTAATGCTGTTAGAGTACTTTATATGTTACCTCCTAATATATTTGTGGCCGTCGTGGTCGTGATCATATGGTACTTGGATTTACAAATACCTATGCAATCAATGCCTATCACCACTAACGTTGTGAGTTCGAATTTCGCTCAGGCAAGGTGTATTCGATACAACATTATATCATAAAGTTTGTCAGTGACTTGCGGCAGGTCGGTTGTTTTCTCTTGGTATTCCGATATGCCTCCACCAATAAAACTGACCACCACGATATCACTGAATTATTGTTGAAGAAGCGTTAAACACCTTAGCCCTAACCCTTAATATATTTTGTTGTATAAAACGAAAACAAACAAACAAAAACGAACAGGCAGAAAAACAAACATTAATGAAAGGACGTAAAAGAAAAAGAAAACAAGATTAATACCCCCCACAAGTTTAATAATCAATAATTAATTTGATAATTATATGCTCAGTGTCATCGTATCAATTATTTTACATATCATAATATAATTTTGAATTGTGTTTCCAAGAAATCGATATTCTGTTTTCCCACGAACATTATATAAATGTACAATATAGACCATATATAATGGATATGAGGGTAAAAGTTTGAGTGAATGACTTACGTTTGTATGTAATTGAAATTTTTAGAAGAACAAGATAAGTCTGGACATTTTAGTTAGAGAAACAATTTATTCAGCAATAAAATACATTAATTTAAAATTGAACTCAGAATCAAAACAACAATGTGTATATTATAATATTTACATAAGGTATATGATTAATACAATTAAATCATATTCTTTAGCAAACAGTAGAGACAACATGTGAAAATACGCTTAAAAGTATTGACAAAATGTATACTAAGTCTAAGACATTTTTCTACAACTTTATTAAAACATTCAACTCTTCTTCCTATTATCATCATCAGTACTGAAAGTTAAACGATGTATGATGACAACAACTACAATATAAGACAATGATAGCTATATTATTAAACTCATTCAATGAAAAAGGTTTGACATAAATTTTGATAAAAACTACAGCAATCCATTTAACTATTAACATATTATTACTGAATCTCGAAAGAATTCTACCAATATATAAAAAACGAACAATCACCTCTCATTGGATTAAGACAAGCATACAGATATGGCGGGGTTAAAAGGGTTAATGGGATCCTTACTATCCCTCTTGATAAAGGGATCTCTAACTGCAATACATATATAAACAAACGATAGACAAAACCTGCACATATTGGCCTACACTCAAAAAGATCACTTCATATCACAGACATGAATGACAACATATGCATGGACAGTACAATAGACGGGTCAATGAATGTTCGTAGCTAATTGACTACAAGATAGGAATGTAAAATATGTTTGTTAAAGATCATTACTCTGTGAACAAAAAAAATATAACTGATGCTTCTACGAGATTTAATACCAATTAGTCATGGACATCTAAATAGATTAAGGGTCTTCCTGTGAGACCAAAATATGTCATCAAATTATTAGAATAAAATATTCAGCATAAAATAGTGATATAATATTGAATTAAATATAAATACGTATTTAATGTCTAGTTGAACCTACTAATTGTAAAAACTGATTGTCTATATTTTTTTAGCAAAGTAAACCTGCCTCAAAGATTGAACTATAATTGTTACCTCAGCGTGTTATTGAATAAGGGTTGTCAAGGGTTTTAGAGGTGTCAGATTTGAACCTTTTAGCTTTGGCTCGTTTTTGTAGTATTTCTTCAATTTTGCGCATGAAAAGCTTTTACCCTTATTTCCTGTGAATTTGGCGATAAAGCAATTACCATTTGTCTATAACCATGTCACAGCCCTTGTTCTTAGTTTTACTGTTGTGTTTATATGGTGGTTGTGCGGATGATAGCCCATTGGTTTCATCATATTTTTTCTTAACATTAAGTCACTAAAGTATATTTCATGAATCATTTAATGGTTTGTTTCGTTGTCATTTGTTTCCAAAGAAGAAATATGTTTCTTCATGCTAGTAGACGTTACATAAGTTGATAGTCCTCCTGTTGTCGACATATCCTGTTTTTCTGTTCTCTTTTTGCATTTTCCGAAGCAGATATTGAGGTGTGCAATTCTGTTAAAAGCAGCTTCAAATTTAGTGTTGGTAAAATAATAAACGAGCCAGTTCAAAGAGGGATGCAAATGTGCCAACACTGTTATATACAGATGAACTTCATGAGAAAACGTATCATTTGTGTCTAATACTATCAAAAGTGCATACGGTATCCAGCAAGTCGAGAAGATTACATATATGATGAATAATGTTCTAGCTAGTCCACTCGAATAAGACGACGCTCGCCTTGAACTAGCGTACTTTGTTTTTTGTTGAGATCTATGTACTGAAAGGAAAATACTGAAATACAAAAAGGCTATGACAATGACTGGAATCCAAACGAGAGCAACTGAAAATACGACTGTATACGGGTACGTCTCCATACGATCCCAGATACATTCCAGACTTTTCCTATCAAAGGAATGGCCCCCAATTCCGGCAAAATTAAGTAGCACGAGCAACAATCCAACGGCATATAAACAGCAACACATACAGATACACGTTATTTTGTTAAACAAATAAAAGTAATATTTATTGTGACAAATGTAAATATATCTGTTGAAGCTAAGGAGAGCAATACTTCCTATTGAACTGACACAAGATATTGTACATCCAAAGGCAATTATTTGACAAAAACCAGAAATTCTGTCAAAAAATTCTTCTCCTTCCAGTTTTGCTGAAAATGAGAAATTTAATGATAAGAAAAAATATATTTCTATTTAAACATGTAATTTTTATTATTCTCTTCTATCACCCACAACATCACTCGTATTTCCTTGATAATGCTACTTGATAGTGAATGAGTGATTGTTGTTTAACATCAACGGAGCAATATTTTAGCTATATGATGGTGAGAACAAGTTAATTTTCAATGACATGATGATAAGGTCCACTTTGTACTAGACCAACACACTTAGTTGAATTTTAATAGTGCTAGCTCACTGAAACAACAGTCCGCGGATAGACCTGTCGTCCAACTCGAACACATTATTCTGATTCCGAGCACGCTAACCATTAAACCAGCGATGCGATTGCTACTTTACATTCAAATTTAGTTAAGCTGCAATTTAATTAGAATTAAATGTTTGTTGTATCCCCTTTTTTGACGATACATCTAACAATATCCCATTTTGGAAGCTTTGGGTAACTTTCCATTCATCTTTGAACGTCAAATTAAATACATTGACCAATCGGATAACAGTTTTTTTTTTCGTGTACTCGGTTTTCATATCTAAATATTTAGAAAGCTCAGCACTGATTGGTCGGCTGAAAATATCAAACCTGATGTGACCACCATACGGAATGTCGTTAGATGTTAGAAAAAATAAAAACGAATCAATAAAGATCTAATCTTGATTAGATTGGTTAGATAGATGCCCGAAAAGGGTGTGTGTTACTCACCAGAATAAATCTAATTTGCACCTGTAATTTATCCATGCTATTGTGAATTTGAATTTAAAGAAATTATTCAGTTCACATCCGGTTTTTAATGGGTTCGTGTTGGTCAATCTTTAGTTTTCTGTGTAGTGTTTGTAGATCATTGTTTGTCCTTTTCTTCTTTTTTATTTTTTTTGGTATTGTATTTTCGTTCCTTCTTAGATTTACGGCTTCTGATTACCCATTTGATATCTTCAAACTTTTCTTAGTCAAGCATTGACAAAACTACCTACCAACTATGCTGAGCGGATCTGCAAACAATGTCACATACATATCCGAAATCGCCAAGTTTGCCATAACAATGCATTCCAATCTCTGTAAATTCTTGGTTGTGAAAATCGTTATCAGAATCAAAATATTTCCAAATGAACCCAGTATTGCAGCTATTACCAATATTATTAAAATTGGTATGGCAACCATAGGTGATTCATTGACAAATTGGTACCTGCTATACACAAAAGGTTGACTGGATAAATTTTGAATGGTCGAATTCATTGTTTGTTTGTTTTTTCAAACACGTCCTTGTAGTATATACCAGAGTGTTGGATATGACAAGGTTGTTTTGTGTCAATATACTATATATATGCAGGAAGTTTTTCATTTTTACAAGTGAAAATTAAAATGTCCTCGTTATTATATCGATGCCATAAGTAGCTAAAAATTACGGCGGAATCATTTTAACTAAAGAGTATGAAAACAATGAATGAATAAATAGATAAATAATTTAATAATTTAATAAACTTTATATTCATTATATGATATATTCTAGCGAAAATCAAAACTATGTCTATATAAAGTTCATCATGCATTTTTTCTTAGTTTGAGAGCAAATGTTTCTAACTTTGATATTTGTTTTAAGTTTTTGGTCATAGAGATCTTATTTATTTACTTGTAATATTACAGGTAAAATCTGGGTGATAAGTATCGAACAGACTATAATTGTTAAAACAACAATTTCTTCAATGTTTAATTATACCTGAAATTAAGTTAAAAAATGTATGCGAACCAGGATTAAACCTTGCGTGTATTATTTCATAGTTCCTTAGCTGTTGCTTACATTCTGGTATATAAACCATAAACAGATCAAAGGACAAGAATGCATTCATGTTACAAGTGTAATATTACACTGTTCTTTAGAAATATTGGTTAAGGTTATTCTTGTTCAGAAATCGTAACTTTCAGCAAATTTTCAGCTTATTTGTGACCCGCCATGACATTTCCAGGCTTATGGAGGTGAAACGTCACATAGAGAAAATACGTCGCCAAAGTGTCACGTTACGAACCTGTCACACCGACAATTGCATTTTCTACTAGGCCTACCCATCGCAAAAGATATGCATGCTTATAATTTATTCTAGATTTACTATTTACAGATATTTATACGCCATTTATAAGTTGTTAAGTTCTATGTTTATCCATCTTTTCCCCATCAAATTTATTAAAACAAATCGCCGACAGCGTGCAGTTAAAAGTCCGATAATTTCCTGATTATATTTAATCATTTTTACGATCGAAATTGCTTCTCTTTTAAATGAATATTTTATCAAGTGTAATTCTGTGATATTTATCTTACCGAACCATAGATTTAAAGTAGTTTCGATAACATACAAGAAGAGCTTGAAGATACCAAAGGGGGTAATCAGAATCCGTATATCGAAGAAGGACATACAACACAATGGCCAAAAGACAGAAGAACAGACAACACAATGGCCAAAAGAAAAAGAACAAAAGGACAAACAACGATCCACAAAACACACACACAAAACCAAAGATCGAGTAATACAAACCCCACTAAATTCCGGGGGTGAACTCAGGTGCTCTGGAAGGGCAAGCAGTTCCTGTTCCACTGGGGACACATGTCGTGTTAATCTAGTTACAAACCCGGTGATAAGTCTTGAACGAGGGAAGAACTGAGAAGTGTTTACAAGTGGAACATATCCGTGGTCACTGGTGACACAGATATTCCAATGCGGTCAACAAAGCCATGGTGACGACCGTAAAGCTTTCGAAGTGATGACGTCATCTTAACTAAGAGCAACCCTTGGTTCAGTAGCTTCCTTGTTTTCAGCTACCCTCTATCACGGAAATCCTGATAGGAACCACAAGCTCTAGAATATCGTATCAACTGATAGATATATACTCCATATGAAGGTGCTGCTGGAATGTTGCTATATATGAATGGAAAGTTCACGATGGGAGAATTGAAATCATCTCTTTTGTCGTAAAGTTTCGTTCTTAACCGCCCCTCACTGTCAATTAATTTCGAGGTGTAGGTCACGGTATAAAGCAGACTTATCTGTATTTATATTAACATCCTTTCATTAGAATATAATCAGATATAAATAGATAAATTTAGCATTATATTTTGTTTTATATATCTGTAAAAATTAAGGTTTGTGTGTGTCATCCCATAATGAATCAATGTCAGACTTGTCTTTAAACTGGCCTCATATTTATTTGGTTTTCCAACTGTATGGGATCACACATCATATGTTAAATTAAATATGTTTTTATGGACTGTTAGACTATGTGGGTGTCACCAGTTCTCAGTGCTGACATCATGTAATTACAAATGTATTTCAGAAGACTAGACATTAAATATAAGAAGTTCTTGTAAAATTAAGGTTTATCTCCCTTGGACATAGATAGCCTCAACTGAGTTTGGATGTAGGTTTATCTTCATTGGGTATATATATCTTTAACTGGGTTTTGCTGTAGTTTTGTAAATTTTGTTAGCTCACCTTGCCAAAGGCAATGTGAGCTTTTGCCATCACTTGGCGTCTGTCGTTCGTTAACTTTTCTCATTTTAATCTTCTCATCTGAATCCCCTCAGCCAAATAAACTGCAACTAGGTAGGAAGCGTATATGGAATGTCCTCTATATAAAAATTCTCATTTCATCCCAATCTATTAACAAACATGGCCGCCACAGGCGACTCTTGTTTCTGATTGGCTGATTAAAAAAATTCTTCTCTGAAACGCCTGGCCAAATGAACCGAAACTTGGTAGGAAGCATCTATGGGTGGTCCTCTATAGAGAGTGCTCATTTTCGTCCCGATCCATTAACAAACATGGCCGCCACAGGCAATTCTTGTTTCTGATTGGTCGATTTCTAAAAATCTTCTCCTCTGAAACCGTTTGACCAAATGATCCGAAGCATTTATGGAAGGTCCTCTAAATAGATTGCTCATTCCGTCCCATCTGTTAACAAACATGGCCACCACAGGCGATCACTTACACACATCAACAAAAATGACATATTTATTACGTTTGATGCAATTACATCTAAGCGCTTTCATTCAAATGTAATCAGTAAGATATATTGGATAATATGAAGAGGCCGGCCGCAATACCGGTATCGTGCATTTACAATGCTAGGATACCAGAATCGTTGATCTATACACAATACCTCTTCTCCTTTCTCCCGCCCCTAATCTCCTTTCTCCCGGTCTCCCTATATACTGTCCGTCCTCTCATAACAGACGCACAGACTGAGAAAAAAACCCCAATATACAAGTACATTCCGCAACTTCGTAGCTAATATTCCAGTATCTGCAATACTGGTATAACCAGTATTTTCCAGAATCTTCCAGTATCTGCAATACTGGTATTACCAGTATTTTCCAGAATCTTCCAGTATCTGCAATATTGGTATAACCAGTATTTTACAGAATCTTCCAGTATCTGCAATACTGCTATAACCAGTATTTCCCAGAATCTTCCAGTATCTGCAATACTGGTATAACGAGTATTTCCCAGAATCTTCCGGTATCTGCAATACTCATATTTTGGCAATGACCAGTATCTTCTAGTATTGCAGATACTGGAAAATTCTGGAAGATACTGGGAAACTAGTATTTACCAGTATATGTACCAGTATTGCAGATACTGGAAGATTCTGGTAAAATACTGATAATACCAGTATTGTGTACAATACCAGTATTGCGGCCGGCTGCTTCATATTATTCGATATATTCGTTACACAGTGTGCTAGTGACCTAATACATTATATACGGGATCAGTGAATTCAATATGGTGCTCGAGGAACACTCTCGCTCCATATGGAATTTACTGACCCCGTGGATATTACTAAATGTTATACCTCGCTTCTGGCTCGGGTTAAAATACTAATATCCGCCAATCCATGTTAAAACTCCCAACACCTTCTGGCTTCCATGATTTATTTTTTAAACATTCTCTTCAATATAATATAGTTCAATCATTGTGAAACTATATCGGATAATGTTTAATAATTAACGATACAGAAACACTTTCATCTTTTAGCTACATATTGACCAATTAAGGCCATCAAACTATTTTAAGGATGTCCTCGAGCTCACACAGAAATCAAAATTGTTTATAACATCAAAGGGTAAAACAAGGGAAAACGTATCTATAGTATACTGTGGAACCAAAAAGTCTAAATGTTTTAACTACGTATGGATCAATTAATGACATCAAGCCATTTCAAATATGTCTTCACTTAGAAAACAAATTATAATTGTTTATAACGTCAAAGGGCAAAACAAGGGATAATGTATTTACAGTATACTGTGGAACCAAAACGTCTGTATGTTTTAGCTACATGTACATTGGAAATCGATTGAATTGACTTTAAATATATCATTTCTAATATAATAATAGATATACATGAACTGATTCTGTATTTATATGACGGCACGGAAATGTTGTCAAGATTGTAACGAACATAGCTGTTTATGCAGTATTGCCGTTGCATCCATTACACTGTCAATATGTCTATACTGTGCTTGTTGAGTATGTCATCTAACATTGGTATTACAATGTCAATATGTCTATACTGTGCTTGTTGAGTATGTCATCTAACATTGGTATTACACTGTCAATATGTCTATACTGTACTTGTTGAGTATGTCATCTAACATTGGTATTACACTGTCAATATGTCTATGTTGTGCTTGTTGAGTATGTCATCTAACATTTGTATTACACTGTCAGTATGTTTATTCTGTACTTGTTGAGTATGTCATCTAACATTAGTATTACACTGTCAATATGTCTATGTTGTGCTTGTTGAGTATGTCATCTAACATTGGTATTACACTGTCAATATGTCTATACTGTGCTTGTTGAGTATGTCATCTAACATTGGAATTACACTGTCAATATGTCTATACTATGCTTGTTGAGTATGTCATCTAACATTGGTATTACACTGTCAATATGTCTATACTGTGCTTGTTGAGTATGCCATCTAACATTGGAATCTCACTGTCAATATGTCTATGCTATGCTTGTTGAGTATGTCATCTAACATTGGTATTACACTGTCAATATGTCTATACTCTGCTTGTTGAGTATGCCATCTAACATTGGTATTACACTGTCAATATGTCTATACTGTGCTTGTTGAGTTATCTAACATTAGTAGTAAACTGTCAATATGTCTATACTGTACTTGTTGAATCATCTAACATTGGTATTACACTGTCAATATGTCTATACTGTGCTTGTTGAATCATCAAACATTGGTATTACACTGTCCATATTAACATTGGTATTATACTGTCAATGTGTCTATACTGTGCTTGTTAAGTATGTCATCTAACATTGATATTACACTGTCAATATGTCAATACTGTGCTTGTTGAGTATGTCATTTAACATTGGTATTACACTGTCAATATGTCTGATGTTCTTGTTGAGTATGTCATCTAACATTGGTATTACACTGTCAATATGTCTATGCTGTTCTTGTTGAATATGTCATCTAACATTGGTATTACACTGTGAATATGTTTATACTCTGCTTGTGGAGTATGTCATCTAACATTGAAATTACAGTCAATATGTCTATACTGTACTTGTTGAGTATGTCATCTAACATTGGTATTACACTGTTAATATGTCTATACTATGCTTGTTGAGTATGTCATCTAACATTGGAATTACACTGTCAATATGTCTATGCTATGCTTGTTGCGTATGTCATATAACATTGGTATTACACTGTCAATATGTCTATATTGTACTTGTTGAGTATGTCATCTAACATTGGAATTACACTGTCAATATGTCTATGCTATGCTTGTGGAGTATGCCATCTAACATTGGTATTACACTGTCAATATGTCTATACTGTGCTTGTTGAGTATGTAATCTAACATTGGTATTACACTGTCAATATGTCTATACTGTGCTTGTTGAGTATGTCATCTAACATTGGTATTACACTGTCAATATGTCTATAATGTGCTTGTTGAGTCATCTAACATCGCTATTACACTGTCAATATTAACATTGGTATTACACTGTCAATATGTCTATATTGTACTTGTTGAGTATGTCATCTAACATTGGAATTACACTGTCAATATGTCTATGCTATGCTTGTTGAGTATGTCATCTAACATTGGTATTATACTGTCAATATGTCTATACTGTGCTTGTTGAGTATGCCATCTAACATTGGTATTACACTGTCAATATGTCTATACTGTGCTTGTTGAATCATCTAACATTGGTATTACACTGTCAATATTAACATTGGTATTACACTGTCAATATGTCTATACTGTGCTTGTTGAGTATGTCATCTAACATTGGTGTTACACTGTCAATATGTCTATACTGTGCTTGTTGAGTCATCTAACATTGGTATTACACTCCATATATCTATACTGTGTTGTTGAGTAATCTAATATTGGTATTACACTGTCAACATGTCTATTCTGTGCTTGTTGAGTATATCATCTAACATAGGTATTACACTGTCAATATGTTTATACTGTGTTTGCTGAGTATGTCATCTAACATTAGTATTACACTGTCAATATGTCTATACTGTGCTTGTTGAGTCATCTAACATCTGTATTACACTGTCAATATTAACATTGGTATTACACTGTCAATATGTTTATACTGTACTTGTTGAGTATGTCATCTAACATTGGTATTACACTGTCAATATGTCTATACTGTGCTTGTTGAGTCATCTAACATTGGTATTACACTCCATATGTCTATACTGTGCTTGTTGAGTAATCTAATATTGGTATTATACTGTGCTTGTTGAGTATGTCATCTAACATTGGTATTACACTGTCAATATGTCTATACTGTGTTTGCTGAGTATGTCATCTAACATTAGTATTACACTGTCAATATGTCTATGCTATGCTTGTGGAGTATGCCATCTAACATTGGTATTACACTGTCAATATGTCTATACTGTGCTTGTTGAGTATGTCATCTAACATTGGTATTACACTGTCAATATGTCTATACTGTGCTTGTTGAGTATGTCATCTAACATTGGTATTACACTGTCAATATGTCTATACTGTGCTTGTTGAGTCATCTAACATTGGTATTACACTCCATATATCTATACTGTGTTGTTGAGTAATCTAATATTGGTATTACACTGTCAACATGTCTATACTGTGCTTGTTGAGTCATCTAGCATCGGTATTACACTGTCAATATTAACATTGGTATTACACTGTCAATATGTCTATATTGTACTTGTTGAGTATGTCATCTAACATTGGAATTACACTGTCAATATGTCTATGCTATGCTTGTGGAGTATGCCATCTAACATTGGTATTACACTGTCAATATGTCTATACTGTGCTTGTTGAGTATGTCATCTAACATTGGTATTACACTGTCAATATGTCTATACTGTGCTTGTTGAGTATGTCATCTAACATTGGTATTACACTGTCAATATGTCTATACTGTGCTTGTTGAGTCATCTAACATTGGTATTACACTCCATATATCTATACTGTGTTGTTGAGTAATCTAATATTGGTATTACACTGTCAACATGTCTATACTGTGCTTGTTGAGTATATCATCTAACATTGGTATTACACTGTCAATATGTTTATACTGTGTTTGCTGAGTATGTCATCTAACATTAGTATTACACTGTCAATATGTCTATACTCTGCTTGTTGAGTCATCTAACATCTGTATTACACTGTCAATATTAACATTGGTATTACACTGTCAATATGTCTATACTGTGCTTGTTGAGTAATCTAATATTGGTATTATACTGTGCTTGTTGAGTATGTCATCTAACATTGGTATTACACTGTCAATATGTCTATACTGTGTTTGCTGAGTATGTCATCTAACATTAGTATTACACTGTCAATATGTCTATGCTATGCTTGTGGAGTATGCCATCTAACATTGGTATTACACTGTCAATATGTCTATACTGTGCTTGTTGAGTATGTCATCTAACATTGGTATTACACTGTCAATATGTCTATACTGTGCTTGTTGAGTATGTCATCTAACATTGGTATTACACTGTCAATATGTCTATACTGTGCTTGTTGAGTCATCTAACATTGGTATTACACTCCATATATCTATACTGTGTTGTTGAGTAATCTAATATTGGTATTACACTGTCAACATGTCTATACTGTGCTTGTTGAGTCATCTAGCATCGGTATTACACTGTCAATATTAACATTGGTATTACACTGTCAATATGTCTATATTGTACTTGTTGAGTATGTCATCTAACATTGGAATTACACTGTCAATATGTCTATACTGTGCTTGTTGAGTATGTCATCTAACATTGGTATTACACTGTCAATATGTCTATACTGTGCTTGTTGAGTATGTCATCTAACATTGGTATTACACTGTCAATATGTCTATACTGTGCTTGTTGAGTCATCTAACATTGGTATTACACTCCATATATCTATACTGTGTTGTTGAGTAATCTAATATTGGTATTACACTGTCAACATGTCTATACTGTGCTTGTTGAGTATATCATCTAACATTGGTATTACAATGTCAATATGTTTATACTGTGTTTGCTGAGTATGTCATCTAACATTAGTATTACACTGTCAATATGTCTATACTCTGCTTGTTGAGTCATCTAACATCTGTATTACACTGTCAATATTAACATTGGTATTACACTGTCAATATGTCTATACTGTACTTGTAGAGTCATCTAACATTGGTATTTCAATGTCAATAAGTCTATACTGTACTTGTTGAGTCATCTAACATTGGTATTACACTGTCAATATGTCTATTATGTGCTTGTTGAGTATGTCATCTAACATTGGTATTACACTGTCAATATATCTATACTGTACTTGTTGAGTCATCTACCATTGGTATTACACTGTCAATATATCTATACTGTACTTGTTGAGTATGTCATCTAACATTGCTATTACACTGTCAATATGTCTATACTGTGCTCGTTGAATATGTCATCTAACATTGGTATTACACTGTCAATATGTATATACTGTGCTTGTTCAGAATGTCATCTATCATTGGTATTACACTGTCAATATGTCTATATTGTGCTTGTTGAGTATGTCATTTAACATTGGTATTTGTATTTTGTGCTTGTTGAGTATGTTATCTAACATTGGTATTTTTTTACTGTGCTTGTTGAGTATGTCATCTAACATTGGTGTTTATATACTGTACCTGTTCAGTATGTCACCTAACATTGGTATTTTTATACTGTGGTTGTTGAGTATGTCATCTAACATTGGTATTTGTATACTATACTTGTTGAGTATGTCATCTAACATTGGTATTTGTAAACTGTACTTTTTGAGTATGTCATCTAACATTGCTATTTTCATGCTGTGCTTGTTGAGTATGTCATATAACATTGGTATTTTTATACTGTGCTTTTTGAGTATGTCATCTAACATTGGTATTGTTATACTGTGCTTGTTAAGTATGTCATCTAACATTGGTATTTTTAATCTGTGCTTGTTGAGTATGTCATCTAACATTGGTATTTTTATACTGTGCTTGTTGAGTATGTCATCTAACATTGGTATTTTTATACTGTGCTTGTTGAGTATGTCATCTAACATTGGTATTTTTATACTGTACATGTTCAGTATGTCATCTAACATTGGTATTTTTATACTGTGCTTGTTCAGTATGTCATCTAGCATTGGTATTGTTAAACTGTACTTGTTGAGTATGTCATCTAACATTGGTATTTTTATACTGTGCTTTTTGAGTATGTCATCTAACATTGGTATTCTTATACTGTGCTTGTTAAGTATGTCATCTAACATTGGTATTTTTATACTGTGCTTGTTGAGTATGTCATCTAACATTGGTATTTGTATACTGTGCTTGTTCAGTATGTCATCTAACATTGGTATTTTTATACTGTACTTGTTCAGTATGTCATCTAACATTGGTATTTTTATTCTGTGCTTGTTGAGTATGTCTTCTAACATTGGTATTATTAAACTGTACTTGTGAGTATGTCATCTAACATTGGTATTTTTCACTGTTGTATAAGAAAACGTTGAAAATACCAAAGAGGTAGCCAGAAGCCGTAAATCTAAGAAGGACTGAAAATACTATGGTTAAAAGAAAAAGGACAAAAGGACAAACAAACGGGGGTTTCTTCTCCAGTAATGGTACCCGTCATGTTACTCTTGTTACAAACCCGATGAAAAATCATGAATGAGGAAAGGACCGGATTGTTATAACGACAAACGGAACATATCCGTGGTCATTTATGGCACAGATATTCAGTAGCGATTAACCATGTTATGGTGGCGACATTAAAACATTTGAGGTGACTACATATGCTTTGTTAATGTGCCCTATGCTTTGAATGAGGCTTGTGTCCTCTCACATTTGGCTTTTTCCCACTCTATGACATACATTTACATGATCCATAAATACGATACTGCGGTGTGTGTCCTCTCATATTGGTCTATGTCCCCCGTATCACATATATTTGCTTAATTTGTCCAATAATGAAATACATACATTTATAATTTATACGAACAGCTTAAGTTTATTCAGTGAATGTTATAGAAAGGTGGTAAGAAGAAGCCGTAAATAGAACCCGGATGTAGGTCTAACCTTAAGATTACAATTATTGTTTTACATTTACTTATTTTATTTTCTAATATTTACCTATCAATGCGATGTGTTTGTAGATAAATACATATAATTCATTCATGCAATTCAAATCATAAAATGACCGACATTAATTTATGATGCTCTTTCTTTGTGTACTGTTAGTATATAAGGAAGTTCTAACCAACGAATAAGAAGTCACGATAAGCATAAGTATTTAGTATTTACTATCATAAGAAACATATATTCATAAGTATTACACTTTAAGTGTTGAGGGACCGTCGTAATCAGTATCCATCACCACTAAATTTGAGAGTTCGAATCCCGCTCATGGCGAGTTGTACTCGATACAACATTATGTGATAAAGATTGTCAGTGACGGTGGTTTTCTCCAGGTATTCCGGTTTCCTCCACCAATGAAACTGACCGGTAGAATATAACTGAAATATTGTTGAAAGTGGCGTGAAGCACAATAACCCTATCTTTAACTTCATTTTAAGTTAACATGAATGTTATCATTAATGTCGTTGCTTTGTTATTTTTCGTGTTTTGTTTTCTTCCAGTTGTTTTCTAGAAGAATATATTTTTTGTCAGTTTGGGTATATTTGATTTCTATTTTGAAAGCTAAGAATTCATGCTACTCCGGTACAATATAACTGAAATATTGTTGAAAGTGGCGTGAAGCACAATAACCCTATCTTTAACTTCATTTTAAGTTAACATGAATGTTATCATTAATGTCGTTGCTTTGTTATTTTTCGTGTTTTGTTTTCTTCCAGTTGTTTTCTAGAAGAATATATTTTTTGTCAGTTTGGGTATATTTGATTTCTATTTTGAAAGCTAAGAATTCATGCTACTCCGGTACAATATAACTGAAATATTGTTGAAAGTGGCGTGAAGCACAATAACCCTATCTTTAACTTCATTTTAAGTTAACATGAATGTTATCATTAATGTCGTTGCTTTGTTATTTTTCGTGTTTTGTTTTCTTCCAGTTGTTTTCTAGAAGAATATATTTTTTGTCAGTTTGGGTATATTTGATTTCTATTTTGAAAGCTAAGAATTCATGCTACTCCGGTACAATATAACTGAAATATTGTTGAAAGTGGCGTGAAGCACAATAACCCTATCTTTAACTTCATTTTAAGTTAACATGAATGTTATCATTAATGTCGTTGCTTTGTTTCATGTTTTGTTTTCTTCCAGTTGTTTTCTAGAAGAATATATTTTTTGCCAGTTTGGATATATTTTATTTCTATTTTGAAAGCTAAGAATTCATGCTACTCCGGTACAATATAACTGAAATATTGTTGAAAGTGGCGTGAAGCACAATAACCCTATCTTTAACTTCATTTTAAGTTAACATGAATGTTATCATTAATGTCGTTGCTTTGTTATTTTTCATGTTTTGTTTTCTTCCAGTTGTTTTCTAGAAGAATATATTTTTTGTCAGTTTGGGTATATTTGATTTCTATTTTGAAAGCTAAGAATTCATGCTACTCCGGTACAATATAACTGAAATATTGTTGAAAGTGGCGTGAAGCACAATAACCCTATCTTTAACTTCATTTTAAGTTAACATGAATGTTATCATTAATGTCGTTGCTTTGTTATTTTTCATGTTTTGTTTTCTTCCAGTTGTTTTCTAGAAGAATATATTTTTTGTCAGTTTGGGTATATTTGATTTCTATTTTGAAAGCTAAGAATTCATGCTACTCCGGTACAATATAACTGAAATATTGTTGAAAGTGGCGTGAAGCACAATAACCCTATCTTTAACTTCATTTTAAGTTAACATGAATGTTATCATTAATGTCGTTGCTTTGTTATTTTTCATGTTTTGTTTTCTTCCAGTTGTTTTCTAGAAGAATATATTTTTTGTCAGTTTGGGTATATTTGATTTCTATTTTGAAAGCTAAGAATTCATGCTACTCCGGTACAATATAACTGAAATATTGTTGAAAGTGGCGTGAAGCACAATAACCCTATCTTTAACTTCATTTTAAGTTAACATGAATGTTATCATTAATGTCGTTGCTTTGTTATTTTTCATGTTTTGTTTTCTTCCAGTTGTTTTCTAGAAGAATATATTTTTTGTCGGTTAGGGTATATTTGATTTCTATTTTGAAAGCTAAGAATTCATGCTACTCCGGTACAATATAACTGAAATGTTGTTGAAAGTGGCGTGAAGCACAATAACCCTATCTTTAACTTCATTTTAAGTTAACATGAATGTTATCATTAATGTCGTTGCTTTGTTATTTTTCATGTTTTGTTTTCTTCCAGTTGTTTTCTAGAAGAATATATTTTTTGTCAGTTTGGGTATATTTGATTTCTATTTTGAAAGCTAAGAATTCATGCTACTCCGGTACAATATAACTGAACTATTGTTGAAAGTGGCGTGAAGCACAATAACCCTATCTTTAACTTCATTTTAAGTTAACATGAATGTTATCATTAATGTCGTTGCTTTGTTATTTTTCATGTTTTGTTTTCTTCCAGTTGTTTTCTAGAAGAATATATTTTTTGTCAGTTTGGGTATATTTGATTTCTATTTTGAAAGCTAAGAATTCATGCTACTCCGGTACAATATAACTGAAATATTGTTGAAAGTGGCGTGAAGCACAATAACCCTATCTTTAACTTCATTTTAAGTTAACATGAATGTTATCATTAATGTCGTTGCTTGTTATTTTTCATGTTTTGTTTTCTTCCAGTTGTTTTCTAGAAGAATATATTTTTTGTCAGTTTGGGTATATTTGATTTCTATTTTGAAAGCTAAGAATTCATGCTACTCCGGTACAATATAACTGAAATATTGTTGAAAGTGGCGTGAAGCACAATAACCCTATCTTTAACTTCATTTTAAGTTAACATGAATGTTATCATTAATGTCGTTGCTTTGTTATTTTTCATGTTTTGTTTTCTTCCAGTTGTTTTCTAGAAGAATATATTTTTTGTCGGTTAGGGTATATTTGATTTCTATTTTGAAAGCTAAGAATTCATGCTACTCCGGTACAATATAACTGAAATATTGTTGAAAGTGGCGTGAAGCACAATAACCCTATCTTTAACTTCATTTTAAGTTAACATGAATGTTATCATTAATGTCGTTGCTTTGTTATTTTTCATGTTTTGTTTTCTTCCAGTTGTTTTCTAGAAGAATATATTTTTTGTCAGTTTGGGTATATTTGATTTCTATTTTGAAAGCTAAGAATTCATGCTACTCCGGTACAATATAACTGAAATATTGTTGAAAGTGGCGTGAAGCACAATAACCCTATCTTAAACTTCATTTTAAGTTAACATGAATGTTATCATTAATGTCGTTGCTTTGTTATTTTTCATGTTTTGTTTTCTTCCAGTTGTTTTCTAGAAGAATATATTTTTTGTCAGTTTGGGTATATTTGATTTCTATTTTGAAAGCTAAGAATTCATGCTACTCTCGGGATCTTCCTTTTATTAGTTTTGTCTGCCATTGTTTTAGTCGTGTGGAAATTAACTCCCAAATACGTCAACGTAGTTTTTGATTTCTAACCCTTCTGCGTACCACTTTGGTTTTGGAAATATGTAATGCTGTTAAAGTACTTTATATGCTACCCCCTAATATATTTGGGGCCGTCGTGGTCGTGATCATATGGTTCTTGGATTTATATATATGATACATTTTGTTGTAAAAATCCAAAACAAGCAAACAAAAACGAATAAACAGAAAAACAGACATTAATGAAAGGACGAAAAAGAAAAACAAAACAAAACTAATACCTCCCACAAGTCTAATAATCAATAATTATGCTAGTTGGATTTACAAATACCTAAGCAATCAATGCCTATCACCACTAACGTTGTGAGTTCGAATTCCGCTCAGGCAAGGTGTATTCGATTATATCATAAAGTTTGGCAGTGACTTACGGCAGGTCGGTGGTTTTCTCTTGGTATTCCAATTTGCCTCCACCAATAAAACTGACAGCCACGATATCACTGAATTATTGTTGAAGAGGCGTTAAACACCATAACCCTAACCCTTAATATATTTTGTTGTAAAAAACCAAACCAAAAAAACCAAAACGAACAAACAGAGAAACAAACATTAATGAAAGAACGTAAAAGAAAAACAAAACAAAACTAATACCTCCCACAAGTATAATAACCAATAAATAATTTGATAGTTATAATGCTCAGTGACATCGTGTCTATTAGTTTACATATAATAATATAATTTTGAATTGTGTTTCCAAGAAATCGATATTTTGTTTTCCACAAACATTATATAAATGTACAATATAGACCATATATACCTGATATGAGGGCAAAAGTATGAGTTAATCACCTACATTTGTATGTAATTGAAATTCTTAGAACAACAAGATAAGTCTGGACAATTTAGTTAGAGCAACAATTTATTCAGCAATAAAATACAATAATATAAAATTGAACTCAGAATCAAAACAGTAATGTGTATATTATAATATTCACATAACGTATATAATTAATACAATTAAATCATATTCTTTAGCAAACAGTGGAGACAAAATGTGAAAATACGTTTAAAGTATTGACAAAATGTATACTAAGACATTTTTCTACATCTTTATAAAAATATTCAACTCTTCTTCCTATTATCATCATCAGTACTGAAGGTTAAACGATGTATAATGACAACAACTAAAAGTGACTATTTAGACGATTTCAACAGGACAATAACAAGAATATGTTTATTATTATCACCATTACATAGGTTATAGAGAAACATAAGAATATATGTACACTATTTGCAATATAAGACAATGATAGATACAAATGTATATTATTAAGCTGATTCAATGAAAAAGGTTTGACATACACTTTTGATAAAGACTACAGCAATCCCTTTAACTATTAACCTATTGCAACCTCCGTACCTCTGGTGTTAGAGTAGGACACTCAGAGGCGATGGTGCTTGCAAAATTGTATAGGGATTCTTAAGGCGGTAAAGCTGGTGTCACCTTAGATGTTACCACCAACTTCACTATGTTATAGAAATGGGTTCTGGAATATCCCAGTTATTCGATATAACTAATCGAATGTTTCCTCTTGATGAGCAATAAAAGTTGTAAATACAAAATAAGTTTAATATATAATTTACTAAAACAATTAAATCTTGACGGAGGAGCTGGCTGCAACTGGTCCCATAGATGGTCGTCAACAGATTACTGGGACGTCTAATAATTTAATATTATCCGATGGATAATTATTCAAATATGGTACACACCAATCAAATCACAAACCACCGTAATTCTATATAAGAACAACAAAGTTTGTCACCATAACATTATTTCAAAGGATGGTCACCGTCACAAATAATTCACCTATCACCGGTACCATCAACTTATAATTAGAGTGCCAACACTTAAATATTAGACGAGGTCACCAGATCACCTTGGTCACCGTCACCGGCACCATAAAACCTATGGATAAATAACTAACTTAGGTATTAGGCGATGTCACCCGACCACCGTTACCGGTACCCTAAAAATAATCAAACAACTAACTATAAGATGGCACGACTTCACCAAACCACCGTCATCATAAACCTATGGTTAAACAACTACCGTATATATTAGACGATATCACCCGACCACCGTCACCACTACCTTCACTGTCACCGGCACCATAAAAATAATAGTTAAATAACTAACACTAGAGATGGAACGACGTCACCAGCCCAGCGTCACCATAAACCTATGGTTAAATAACTAACGTATATATTAGACGATGTCACCCGACCACCGTTACCAGTACCATCACAGTCACCGGTACCATAAACATAATAATCAAAGAACTAACACTTAAGATGGGACGATGTCACCAGACCACCGTCACCGTCACCATAAATATAAGGTTAAATAACTAACTTATATATTAGACGATATCACCCGACCACCGTCACCGGTACCATCACCGTCACCGCACCAGAAAATTAATAATAAAATGACTAATACTTAATATGGGACATATTACGTACTCTAGCATACACACTCTGTCTATCAGACATTTTACCGGCTATCAACTGTACTAATTCTAAAGCGTCCCTTGAAGATATAACCAATCTATCGTCTTGTTTCGTCTGATTTCCTGCCTTTATACCGACGTTGAACCAACGGTTGACGTCGTTATATCCCCCTCAACCAATCAGCATCACGATAACAACGTAAATGGACTTTCCCATTACGTCATATATTATGTATGCCATTTTGTCAACAAATTGACGTTCATAAACAATAAAGCAGTCCGTTTAAATTTCCTATCAACTGCCCATTTCTGTTGAATTGTTTTAGGATAACTATATCAAAACTGACTTCGTAAACAAGGTAAGATTGTATTTTAGCGGTTGACCGGACTGTATTTGAGAAGCACCGGTTTAATTGATACGAGACAAACTGTCACCGGCGCGATTGTAAACAGCAGATGAATTACGACCTACGTCACCCTAAAATCAGTCACCTTTGACTAAATATTGATTAACGATTATGGTAATTTCATGTTTATTAATAGGGTATTTCTGCATAAATTGTGTTTGACAGAATTTGGGGTTTGAGTACCGCACATTCAATCGGTAGAATAAATTCAACAGCTCGGTGACAAAAGAAATATTCGACTGCAGACTCGAATTCATAATCTCATGCCATATATCCCACATTATAACATAATAGCTTCGTATTATTTCAAGCCTATGCATCGTATCCTAGCTATGAAACAATAAATCTGCTTCACATTCCAATACTTGAGAAAATAATAATACATGACTTGCGAAAATAATAATACATGAAATAGCCGGCATTGCAATATTATTACTGAATCTCGAAATAATTCCACCAATATATAAAAGACGACCAATAACCTGTCATTGGAAAAAAATCCAGTTCCTAGATTATGACAAGCATTAAAATATGGCGGGGTTAAAAGAGTTAATGGGATCTATTACTATCCCACTTGAAAACGGGATCTCCAACTGTAATACATATATAAACAAACGATAAACAAAACCTGCACATATTGGCCTACACTCAAAAAGATCACTTCATATCACAGAAATGAATGACAATATATGCATGGACAGTACAATAGCAGGGTCAATGAATGTTCGTAGCTAATTGACTACAAGATAGGAATGTAAAATATGTTTGTTAAAGATTATTATTTTGTGAACAAAAAAAATATAACTGATGCTTCTACGAGATTTAATACCAATTAGTCATGGACATCCAAATAAATTAATGGCCTTCCTGTGTGACCAAAATATGTCATCAAATTATTAGAATAAATTATTGAGCATAAAATAGTGATATAATATTGAATTAAATATTAAGAGATTATTACATGACATTTTCCATATCGGCCCTGGTATTAGCCCGAGACTCCTATATCAAGCCCGACAACGAAGCTGGAGGGCTGATATGGGTCGAGGGTTGATACCAGGGACGATATGGAAAATTTCATGTCATAATCTTTTTATCACATACTTTACATTGACCTTTTCCAAACATTGACGAGGGCCCGGGTGGCTCGGTGAGTTAGATAGTTGGATTATCTAGCAACTCATTCAAGCCTATCGCCAATACGACGTGGGTTCGCGCCCAGCTTTGTAGATTATAAAAAAGGTGCATTCGACTCGCAGCCGCAAGTGATAAAGTGTACCAGTTGCTTGCCCATGGTCGGTGGTTCTCTTCGGTTTTTTCCACCACTAAAACTGGTCGCCATGATATAGCTGAAAAATTGCTGAAAGTGGCGTTAAACACCACAAATCAAATCAAATCAAATTAAGCATTGACTTTTATATTGCGAAAAAGATCTTTGAACTGACAAATTGCGAAAATAAATCCTTAAGAGAGTTGCCTTTGTTCAACTTGCAAATATTTTTGCTTCGAGTCAGGTTTCAAAAATATACCAAACAACGTCGATCTGTAAAATGACGTTAGAAACTGTTTGTAAAATCTACCCAAGACGTTCACATTTGAATGGAAATTCCTATTCAACACGACGTATACATTTGAGCTAATTATTCCGTTTTCAGTTATTTAAACTTTATTTCAATAAGTTGAAATGTGTTAATTTGATTGAAAGACGATTTTATGCATATCTTTATGCATCATCTTTCCTTGTACTTTGACATATAATCTTTGAGACCACTGCGCAGATACCGGAAGTTGAATTAGGGGGCAATACGGATATATGAGGGCAAATACGGATATTTGAGGGCAAATACGGATATTTGCCCCGTATTTGTCCTGAGTGCAAATAACCAACACTGACTTTTAGCTATTATTGGACATGCAAAAACGAACATATTGCAACAAAATATGTGATAAAAATACGTATTTAATGTCTAGTTGAACCTATTAATTGTAAAAACTGATTGTCTATATTTTTTTAGCAAAGTAAACCTGCCTCAAAGATTGAACTATAGTTGTTAGCTCAGCGTGTTATTGAATAAGGGTTTTCAAGGATTTTATAAGCTTAGAGATGTCAGATTTGAACCTTTTAACTTTGGCTCGTTTTTGTAGTATTTCCTGAATTTTGCGCGTGAAAAGCCTTTGCTGCATGTGAATTTGGCGATAAAGCAATTACCATTTGTCTATTACCATGTCACAGCATTTGTTCTTAGTTTTACTGTTGTGTTTATATGGTGGTTGATCTTGTGCGGATGATAGCCCATTGGTTTCATCATATTTTTTCTTAACGTTAATAGTTACTAAAGTATATTTCATGAATCATTTAATGGCTTGTTTCGTTGTCAATTGTTTCCAAAGAAGAAATATTTTTCTTCATGCTAGTAGACGTTTCTTAAGTCGATAGTCCTCCTGTTGTCGACACATCCTGTTTTTTCTGTTCTCTTTCTGCATTTTCCGAAGCAGATATTGAGGTGTGCAATTCTATTAAAAGCAGCTTGAAATTTAGTGTTGGTAAAATAATAAACGAGCCAGTTCAAAGAGGGATGCACATGTGCCCACACTGTTATATACAGATGAACTTCATGAGAAAACGTATCATTTGTGTCTAAGACTATCAAAAGTGCATACGGTATCCAGCAAGTCGAGAAGATTACATATATGATGAATAATGTTCTAGCTAGTCCACTCGAATAAGACGACGCTCGCCTTGAACTAGCGTACTTTGTTTTTTGTTGAGATCTATGGACTGAAAGGAAAATACTGAAATACGAAAAGGCTATGACAATGACTGGAATCCAAACTAGAGTAACTGAAAATACAACTGTATACGGATACGTCTCCATACGATCCCAGATACATTCCAGACTTTTCTTATCAAAGGAATGGCCTCCAATTCCGACAAAATTAAGAAACACGAGCAACAATCCAACGGCATATAAACAGCAACACATACAGATACACGTTATTTTGTTAAACAAATAAAAGTAATATTTATTGTGACAAATGTAAATATATCTGTTGAAGCTAAGGAGAGCAATATTTCCTATTGAACTGACACAAGATATTGTACATCCAAAGGCAATTACTTGACAAAAACCAGGAATTCTGTCAAAAAATTCTTCTCCTTCCAGTTTTGCTGTAAATGAGGAATTTAACGATAAGAAAAAATATATTTCTAATAAACATGTAATATTTATTATTCTCTTCTATCACTCACAACATCACTCGTATTTCCTTGATAATGCTACTTTATAGTGAATGAGTGATTGTTGTTTAACATCAACGGAGCAATATTTTAGCTATATGATGGCGAGAACAAGTTAATTTTCAATGAGATGATGATAAGGTTCACTTTGTACTAGACCAATACGCTCAGTTGGATTTTAATAGTGTTAGCTCACTGAAACAACAGTCCGCGGATAGACCTGTCGTCCAACTCGGACACATTATCCTGATTCCGAGCACCCTAACAATTATACCATCGACGTGGTTGCTACTTTATATTTAAATTTAACGGCAATCTAATTAGAATTAAATGTCTGTTGTATCCCTTTGTTTGGTGGTACACTAACATCCAACAACATCCCATGTGGGATGGTATCAAGTAACTTTACATTCATCTTTGAACGTCAACATGTCTACAGATTTAGAAAGCTCGGCACTGATTGATCGGTTGAAAATATTAATCCTGATGTGTCGTTAGATGTTAGAAAAAATAAAAACGATACAACAAAGATCTAATTTTGATTAGATTGGTTAGATAGATGCCCGAAAAGGGTGTGTGTTACTCACCAGAATAAATCAAATTTGCACCTGTAATTTATCCATGCTAGAGTGAATTTGAATTTAAAGAAATTAATCAGTTCACATCCGGTTTTTATTGGGTTCGGGTTGCTCAAACTTTAGTTTTCTGTGTAGTGTTTGTAGATCATTGTTTGACATTTTCTTCTTTTTCTTCTTTTTTGCGATTGTATTTTTGCTCCTTCTTAGATTTATGGCTTCTGATTACCCATTTGATATCTTCAAACCTTTCTTAGTCAAGAATTGACAAAACTACTCACCAACTATGCTGAGCGGATCTGCAAACAATGTCACATACATATCCGAAATCGCCAAGTTTGCCATAAAAATTCATTCCAATCTCTGTAAATTTTTGGTTGTGAAAATCGCTATCAGAATCAAAATATTTCCAAATGAACCCATTATTTCAGCTATTACCAATATTATTAAAATTGGTATGGCAACCATAGGTGATTCATTGACAAATTGGTACCTGCTATAGACAAAAGGTTGACTGGATAAATTTTGAATGGTCGAATTCATTGTTTGTTTGTCAACACGTCCTTGTAGTATATACCAGTGTTGTATATGGGAAGGTTGTTTTGTGTCAATATACTATATATATGCAGGGAGTTTTTCATTTTTACGAGAGAAAATATAATTATCTCGTACGGGTATAAATAAACAAATATATAAAGTTTTGGCGGTAATTGACCACAGGTTTAATTATTAATATTTATACAATATCAGATCAATATATATAAATGTATAGATAGATAGATACGATAACAAGATATGCGGTTACCGACAAATTATGGCAACCTTTTGATGGATAGTAGATATATAGATATTCAACGGGTATACAATGCACCGTGGGATATACAGGTGATTGTAAATGAAAGTCTGATCACACCTTGGGATACACAGGTGCTTGTAAATTAAATTTGATCACACCGTGGAATACACAGGTGCAAATGTTCAAATGGTATGTTTCATGCAGAATAGTATACAAAGATAAACATAGAAAACAGCAGGACTTCACTTTGCACGAATTAAAGTTCGACACGCACAAATCCAAAACAGGACTTCTCTTTCCACGAATGAAAGTTCGACACATACAAATCCAAATAAAAGCTGTTGTCCATGTGTCGATTGAAAATATTTTTTTGTAATTTTGGTCTGGTTGTAAAATTAACTCCTCTTGCTGGAAAATCTATTTTTCCTTGCTATCATTATGCTGATTATTTGTCAACAGTGAAGCCAAATCCACATATTCCCCCTTTTTAATTTTTTCTTTTATATTTTGGGACACATTTACAATAATATCAGATGCAATTCCAACAATTTGGTGTGGTGTGTGCATTTGATCTAAACTAGACCCGATTTGCACGTGCAAATCAGTATTATTACCTGTATTGGATCCTGATGTAGTTGTATTGAGTGGAACCTGATCAGTACTGTGGTCTGTTGTTTGAGGTAACATGATTGGTGCAGGTTGTGGTAACCTTGTGATATTTGCAGAAACTCCCATAGACCCAATTGAACTTGACACAGACACAGTTACACTGTTATAAGGCGAAGAACTTGACACAGACACGCTGTTATAAGGCGAAGAACTTGACACATACACTGGCACGTGGTTATAAAGCAATGGCTAAGACACCAAATCCGCACTACCAACTGTAGTCGCTACTGCAGAAGATATAGGTTTTTTCCTTGATGCAGCTACCACTGTACTATATGGCAACGAGGAAGCTTTCCTCTTCCTTGCTGACCTCCGCAACATTATTATACACCTGAAACTTAATTTTAAAATTGTTTAAAAAAATTGATTTTTTTAAATATTTAACTTTATTTGCAAAATTACACACATATGGGTCAAGCAAATACACAAGAACATAACATAATGAACAGACATGCACACAAATGAACAAATAAATAATATTATAGATGTTATGTATTCAAAGCTTGAACTTAATTTGACCTCGTTCTTCTTCAGTATGCATTCGACAACTGAAATATTGTTTGATGGGGTTGATCTTATTTATTCATTATTATTTATCAATTCTATTATTATTATTATTTTAAACGCAAATAAGTCTACAATATGCATGTAAACGTGTGTGTGCAGAATGGCTTCCGCAAACCTGTGGCCGAACTGAAGCAATGGCGAATAAAACTACGCGGGGTATTACCAATGAATATAATTTACTTAACCAATTACAACATAACTCACTATTAACAAAATATATCAGTTCGCTGAAACAATTTCTATAGTTTTACAAATCTTGAATCATATTTGAACATGTCAATGACCTGATGCAATGTCATTCAATGCAATGCTCTGATGCCATGTCATTCAATGCAAAGATCTGATGCCATGTCATTCAAAGCACGCGTTCACAGTATTTCAACAAAATTCAATGTCAATTACAAACCAAGAAACAGCATGCAACTAAATAAACGAATCCGTTATAAAAACTATGTTACTTTACCGACCACTTTTAGGGAATAACACACAATTAAACTGTTGATGGTCTTGGATTTACTTTAAAATTAAACGCTGATCAACATCAGTCTTGTTTGGTAAGGAATCACTACGTCACTCTAAACTGTTAACCTAAAACCCTGAATACAATCCCGTAGAATCCCGACGCGATAAATGAATTTAAGCATATAACTTAAATGCTGATATCTTCGTTATTATATTGATGCCATAAATAGGTGAGATATTGTACTTTATACAAATAAAAAACTATATATTCGATCATACTTGAGATCACTATATATTTAAAAAGAATCAACAACTTACAATTACGTCGGAACTATGTTGTGTTGAACTAAGATTCACAAAAGAATATTATACTCAATAAAGAAAAATAAAATATAATACATGTAATATTCATACCATGATTTTCCAAGTTTAACCTTTTAGCTCGGAAATCCGTGGCATAAATGATTTGTAACATGAAGCCATGCAATATCACATCTAGGTCGGCTCTCTGATAGTAATAAAACTACAACCCAGATTTAAAGTGTGCAATATCTCGTATCTGCGTGTATTATTTCATAGTTCCTTAGCTGTTGCCTACATTCTGGTATATAAACCATAAACAGACCAAAGGAAAAGAATGCATTCATGTTACAAGTGTAATATTACACTGTTCTTTAGAAATATTGGTCAAGGTTATTTTTGTTCAGAATTCGTAACTTTCAGCAAATTTTCAGCTTCTTTTTGACCCACCATAACATTTCCAGGCTTATGGAGGTGAAACGTCATCAAGAGAAAATACGTCGCCAAAGTGTCACGTTGCGAATCTGTCACAGCAGTAATTGCATTTTCTACTAGGCCTACCCATCGCAAAAGATATGCATGCTTATAATTTATTCTAGATATACTGTTTACAGATATTTATACGCCATTTATAAGTTGTTAGGTTCTACATTTATCCATCTTTTCCCCATCAAATTTAATAAAGCAAATCGCCGACAGCGTGCAGTTAAAAGTCCGATAACTTTCTGATTTTATTTAATTATTTTTACGATCGAAATTGCCTCTCTTTTAAATAAGATTTTTACCTAAGCCTAAACAATTAATTTAGTTGTCAACTTTAGATGGCTATCTTGGTGAAACCCTTAATTCGGACATCAGAATCACGAGTTTCCCATTATCCAGAGACCCAAAATAAATTATGTTTTCATACCATTTAGACGAATAGAATATTTGTATAATGATAGCTCGAATCCCGTTCATGGCGAGGTGTACTCGATGCAATTTTTTGTGATAATGTTTGTCAGTGACATTTGGAAGGTAAATGGTTTTCTCCGTATATTCTGTCTTCCTCCACCGATTAAAAGAGAGCACCAAAATATAAATGAAATATTGGTGAAAGTGGCGTCAAACAAACCATAACCCTTTGAAGGATAGTATAGTCGGAATGTCTACAAATATCTTATTTCTTACAAACTTCTAGGAATATCATTGGTTTAAAGTAAACATGTAGAAACCGTGCATACATATCCAATATACGGTCAGTATATTTTATTACACGGTTAGTAATAGAGTTATCTCCCCTTTTACTTTCAAAACAAAGATGACGTCACGTATGGATCACGTCACCTGATCACTTACACACAACAATACAAATGACATATTGATTACTTTTCATGCAATTACATCTAAACTCCTTCATTGAAATGTAATCAGTAAGATATATTCGTTACACAGTGTGCTAGTGACCTAATACGATATATACGGGGTCAGTGAATTCAATATAGGGCTCGAGCAACGCTCTCGCCCCATATGAAATTTACTGACCCCCGTATATATTATATTAGGTCACTAACACACTGCGTAACTAATATTATCCATGTTCCTTACTTGTTTCAGTATTAGGAAATTCTTACATGAAAGATCAAGGTCAATAACCTAGTAATATAAATTTGAACTTGAACGTGAAATTGTGTCAAATTCTAACATAACCTTCTTCTTTCGCTTTGTTAACCAAAGAGCGAGTTATCCATTGGTATAATCTCATTAGCACATGCGCCGGTGACGGTGACGGCACGGAAATGTTGTCAAGATTGTTACCAACATGGTTGTTTATGCAGTCTTGCCGTTGCTTCCATTACACTGTCTACATGTCTATACTGTGCTTGTTGAGTATGTCATCTAACATTGGCATTACACTGTCAATATGTCTATAATGTGCTTGTTGAGTCATCTAAATTGGTATTACACTGTCAATATGTCTATACTGTGCTTGTTGAGTCATCTAACATTGGTTTTACACTGTCATTATGTCTATACTGTACTTGTTGAGTCATCTAACATTGGTATTACACTGTCAATATCTCTATACTGTGCTTGTTGAGTCATCTAACATTGGTATTACACTGTCAATATGTCTATACTGTGCTTGTTGAGTCATCTAACATTGGTATTACACTGCCAATATGTCTATACTGTGCTTGTTGAGTCATCTAACATTGGTATTTTTATACTGTGCTTGTTGAGTATGTCATCTAACATTGGTATTTTTATACTGTACTTGTTGAGTATATCATCTAACATTGGTATTTTTATACTGTGCTTGTGCAGTATGTCATTTAACATTGGTATTTTTATACTGTGCTTGTGCAGTATGTCATCTAGCATTGGTATTTTATACTGTGCTTGTTGAGTATGTCATCTAACATTGGTATTTTTATACTGTGCTTGTGCAGTATGTCATCTAACATTGGTATTTTTATACTGTGCTTGTGCAGTATGTCATCTAACATCAGTATTGTTATACTGTGATTGTTGAGTATGTCATCTAACATTGGTATTGTTATACTGTGCTTGTTTAGTATGTCATCTAGCATTGGTATTTTTATGCTGTGCTTGTTGAGTATGTCATCTAACATTGGTATTGTTATACTGTGATTGTTGAGTCATCTAACATTGGTATTGTTATACTGTGCTTGTGCAGTATGCCATCTAACATTAGTATTGTTATACTGTGATTGTTGAGTCATCTAACATTGGTATTTTTATACTGTGCTTGTTCAGTATGTCATCTAACATTGGTATTTTTATACTGTGCTTGTGCAGTATGTCATCTAACATTGGTATTTTTATACTGTACTTGTTGAGTATGTCATCTAAAATTGGTATTTTTATACTGTGCTTGTGCAGTATGTCATCTAGCATTGGTATGTTATACTGTGCTTGTTGAGTATGTCATCTAACATTGGTATTTTATACTGTGCTTGTTGAGTATGTCATCTAACATTGGTATTGTTATACTGTGCTTGTTGAGTCATCTAACATAGGTATTTTTATACTGTGCCTGTTTAGTATGTCATCTAACATTGGTATTTTTATACTGTGCTTGTGCAGTATGTCTTCTAGCATTGGTATTGTTATACTGTGCTTGTTGAGTATGTCATCTAACATTGGTATTTTTATACTGTGTTTGTTTAGTATGTCATCTAACATTGGTATTTTTATACTCTACTTGTTCAGTATGTCATCTAACATTGGTATTTTTCACTGTTGTATAAGAAAACTTTGAAAATATTAAAAGAGGTAGCCAGAAGTCGTATATCTAAGAAGGACTGAACATACTATGGTTAAAAGAAAAAGGACCAAAGGACAAACAAACGGGGGTATCCTCTCCACTAATGGTACCCGTCGTGTTACTCTTGTTGCAAACCCGATGATAAATCATGAATGAGGAAAGGACCGGATTGTGATAGCGACAAACGGAACATATCCGTGGTCATTTATGGCACAGATATTCAGTAGCGATTAACCAAGTTATGGTGGCGACATTAAAACTTGTGAGATGACTACATATGTTTTGTCAGTGTGCCTTTGCTTTGAATGAGGCTTATGTCCTCTTACATTTGGAATTTTTCCACACTATGACATACATTTACATGATCCATAGATACGATACTGCGGTGTGTGTCCTCTCATATTGGTCTATGTCCCCCGTACCACATATATTTGTTTAATTTGTCCCATAATGAAATACATACATTTATATTTTATACGGACAGTTTAAGTTTATTCAGTGAATGTTATAGAAAGGTGGTAAGCAGAAGCCGTAATTTTAACCCGGATGTAGGTCTAACCTTAAAATTACAAGTATTGTTTTACATTTACTTATTTTATTTTCTAATATTTACCTATCGCTGCCAAGCGTTTGTAGATAAATACATTATAATTCATTCATGTAATTCAAATCATAAAATGACCGACATTAATTTTCTTTTCTAATATTACCTATCGCTGCGAAGTGTTTGTAGATAAATACATTAGAATTCATACATGCAATTCAAATCATAAAATGACCGATATTAATTTATGATGCTCTTTCTTTGTGTACTGATAGTATATCATTTCACAATTCAACCTACTCTAAAAATAGAAAACTGTATTAGGCTGTTATGTAAATTTGATTGTTGAAATTTGAAACTCATCAACATAGGTAAATAACTAGCAAAAATTGAATAAAATCTGTAATTCTGATAAACATGTAGATAGATAGGTAGGTAGGTATATGTCTTTGTAAATAAAGGGTTAGGTTGATGATTTTTAATGCCACATTCAACAATATTACAGTTATTTCATGGCAGTTTGTACATAAAGGAGATATCATAACTGTCAATGCTTGTCTCTGATAAATGCATGGAAAACATTGGAAAATATGGAAGAAAGATAAGTTGAATAGTGAAATGATTTGGAAAATATGGTAGATAAGTAAGTCGAATAGTGAAAAGATTTGGAAAATCCAGAAGAAAATAGTGAAAAGAAAGGGAAAATATGGAAGAAAATAGTGAAATGATTTGGAAAATATGGAAGAAAGGCAAGTTGAATTGTGAAATGATATGGAAAATATGGAAGAAAAGTAGGCTGAATAGTGAAAAGATATGGAAAATACAGAAGAAAAGTAAGTTGAATAGAGAAAAGAAATGGAAATTATGGAAGAAAAGTAAGTTGAATAGTGAAAAGATAGGGAAATTATGGAAGAAAAGTAAGTTGAATAGTGAAAAGATTTAGAAAATACAGAAGAAAATAGTGAAAAGATAGGGAAAATATGGAAGAAAGATAAGCTGAATAGTGAAATGATTTAGAAAATATGGAAGAAAAGTAAATTGAATAGTGAAAAGATATGGAAAATGCGGAAGAAAAGTAGGTTGAATTGTGAAATGATATGGAAAATATGGAAGAAAAGTAAGTTGAATAGTGAACAGATATGAAAAATATGGAAGAAAGGCAAGTTGAATAGTGAAAAGATATTAACATTATGGAAGAAATGGAGGTTGAATAGTGAAAAGATATGATAAATACAGAGGAAAAGTAAGTTGAATAGTGAAAAGATATGGAAATTATGGAAGAAAAGTATGTTGAATAGTGAAAAGATAGGGAAAATACAGAAGAAAAGAGCGTATATCCACCACCACCACCAAGACAAACAACTTGGTAAAATAAGCCTGAAATAGTATTGCATAGGTAAAGGGGAAATAATTCAAGATAAGCAACTTGGTCAAATAAACCTGAAATAGGATTACATAAAGGGGGAATAACTCAAGGCAAAGAACTTAGGAAAATAAACATGGAATAGAATTACATAGATAAAGGGGAAATTACTCAAGGCAAGCAACTTGGTAAAATAAACCTAAAATAGAATTACATAGATAAAGGGAAAATAACTCAGGACAAACTTGACAACGTGATCGAAATCGATAGAAACAAGCAAGTCTTGTTTGACTACAGTGCTTAGATGAATACCTTAGAGATTGACACTCTATTGAAAAAAACATCCCCACTCCATAGTTTTTTTGTTAGAGACTATGCAAGTAGGGATCAAATTTACCATTTCCTTCATTTGACTCTTAGGTTATTTAGTAGAAATACCACAGTGAGATACTTGGAGTACTACACAACATAGTCTATATCCGAAAAACACCCGAAAAAATGGTTGTGTAATTATTGAAATAAATAATTTAACTATAAAAATAAATTGGCGGGAAAGGGGCAGAAAACCAGTGAAAGAACTAGAAAACGCGAAAATATCCGAAAACACCGTAGGTGAAAACCATTATTGAAATAAATAATGTAATTATGAAAATAAAATGGCGGAAAAGGGGTAGATAACCAGTGAAAGGGCTAGAAAACGCGAACATATCCGAAAACACGTAGGTGAAAACAATTATTGAAATAAATAATGTAATTATGAAAATAAAATGGCGGGAAAGGGGCAGATAACCAGTGAAAGGGCTAGTTCGTAGAATATAATAGTGGAAGCGACGGATATTGTAAAGAAATTTGTTTTGTTACTTGTTAAACATGTGTTTTGAAAAAAACACACAAAAACAAAAAAGGAAAAAAAATCATTTCAAACGTTTTCGATTTGAAAAAGTACGGGGAAAAAGTACGGGAAAATGAAATGTTTTATGACGTCAGGCGCTCCCCATGAAATTAAAATGGCGGGGAAAGGGGCAGATAACCAGTGAAAGAGCTAGAAAATGATAAGGTTATAGGACGCGGACGTCCTAGAGAGCACCCCAAGGGCTTATATAAGAAAAGTCCTATGGGTGATGACGTCACTTCCGGTCAAAAGGCCCCACTAGGGTGAATATTGCGCAACTTCCGGTTGCGCATCCATGTATTATTACTTGTTGAAAATGTTGTATGAAAAAATATCAGAAATAATAAGAACAAATTAAAAAAAAATGGGGAAAAATAATGAAAAACGTCATTTCCGGTCAAAACACCCAAAAAAAGGTCGGGAAACCCCAAATTCTGGTTGCGCATGCGCACGCGACCACTTCCGTGACTTCCGGTTAGTGCGGCTTCCGGTAGCTCCACCACCTCGCTCCACCACCGCATATGTAACTTTGTCCGTACCCATATACTACTGACCTCCTTTAACAAACGAACGAGTTATCCATTCAGCATAATCTCATTAGCACTTGCGCCGGTGAATGTGACTGACTTTTCCATTGGCAGCATAAATTGTGTGCGACATTTTCGGGAGCGTAAATATAAATTGGCGTCTTCCAATCAAAGTATACTACCGTATTTGTAATCTTAGACATATCAGAATCGAAATAAATCATGGAAGCCAGAATGTGCTTTGAGTTTTACCATGCATTGGCGGATATTTCTAAATTTTATCCCTCGCTTCTGGCTCGGGTTAAAATACTAATATCCGCCAATCCATGTTAAAACTCCCAACACCTTCTGGCTTCCATGATTTATTTCTTATACATCCTCTTCAATATAATATAGTTCAATCATTGTGAAACTATGTCGGATAATGTTTAATAATCAATGATACAGAAACACTTTCATCTTTTAGCTACATATTGACCAATTAAGGCCATCAAACTATTTTAAGGATGTTCTCGAGCTCACTTATAAATCAAAATTGTTTATAGCACCAAAGGGTAAAACAAGGAAAAACGTATTTATAGTATACTGTGGAACCAAAAAGTAAAAATGTTTTAACTACGTATGAACCAATTAATGCCATCAAAACCATTTCAAGTATGTCTTCACTTAGAAAACAAATAATAGTTGTTTATAACGTCAAAGGGCAAAACAAGGGATAATGTATTTATAGTATACTGTAGAACCAAAAAGTCTGTATGTTTTAACTACATGTACACTGCAAATCGATTGAATTGACTTTAAATGTATAATTTCTAAGATAATAATAGATATATATATGAACTGATTCTGTAATGGAAACCTACCATATATTTATATGACGCCACGGAAATGTTGCCAAGATTGTTACCAACATGGCTGTTTATGTAGTATTATCGTAGCATCCATTACACTGTCAATATGTCTATACTGTGCTTGTTGAGTCATCTAACATTGACATTACACTGTCAATATGTCTATATTGTACTTGTTGAGCATATCATCTAACATTGGTATTACACTGTCAATATGTCTATACTGTGCTTGTTGAGTATGTCATCTAACATTGGTATTACACTGTCAATATGTCTATATTGTGCTTGTTGAGTATGTCATCTAACATTGGTATTGCACTGTCAATATGACTATACTGTACTTGTTGAATATGTCATCTAATATTGGTATTACACTGTCAATATGTCTATTCTGTACGTGTTGAGTATATCATCTAACATTGGTATTATACTGTCAATATATCTATACTGTCCTTGTTCAGTATGTCATCTAACATTGGTATTACACTGTCAATATGTTTATACTGTGCTTGTTGAGTCATCTAACATTGGTAATACACTGTCAATATGTCTATACTGTACTTGTTGAGTATGTCATCTAACATTAGTATTACACTGTCAATATGTCTATACTCTGCTTGTTGAGTATGTCATCTAACATTGGTATTATATTGTCAATATGTCTATACTGTGCTTGTTGAGTATGTCATCTAACATTGGTATTACACTGTCAATATCTCTATATTGTGCTTGTTGAGTATGTCATCTAACATTGGTATTATACTGTCAATATGACTATACTGTACTTGTTGAATATGTCATCTAATCTTGGTATTACACTGTCAATATGTCTATTCTGTACGTGTTGAGTATATCATCTAACATTGGTATTACACTGTCAATATATCTATACTGTCCTTGTTCAGTATGTCATCTAACATTGGCATTACACTGTCAATATGTCTATACTGTGCTTGTTGAGTCATCTAACATTGGTAATACACTGTCAATATGTCTATACTGTCCTTGTTGAGTATGTCATCTAACATTGGTATTATACTGTCAATATGTCTATACTGTGCTTCTTGAGTATGTCATCTAACATTGGTATTACACTGTCAATATCTCTATATTGTGCTTGTTGAGTATGTCATCTAACATTGGTATTATACTGTCAATATGACTATACTGTACTTGTTGAATATGTCATCTAATATTGGTATTACACTGTCAATATGTCTATTCTGTACGTGTTGAGTATATCATCTAACATTGGTATTACACTGTCAATATGTCTATACTGTACTTGTTGAGTATGTCATCTAACATTAGTATTACACTGTCAATATGTCTATACTCTGCTTGTTGAGTATGTCATCTAACATTGGTATTATACTCTCAATATGTCTATACTGTGCTTGTTGAGTATGTCATCTAACATTGATATTATACTGTCAATATGTCTATGCTGTGCTTCTTGAGTCATCTAACATTGGTAGTTTTATACTGTGCTTGTTGAACCATTTAACATTGGTATTGTTATACTGTCCTTGTTCAGTATGTCATCTAACATTGGTATTACACTGTCAATATGTCTATATTCTGCTTGTTGAGTCATCTAACATTGTTGGCGTGAAGCACAATAACCCTATCTTTAACTTCATTTTAAGTTAACATGAATGTTATCATTAATGTCGTTGCTTTGTTATTTTTCATGTTTTGTTTTCTTCCAGTTGTTTTCTAGAAGAATATATTTTTTGTCAGTTTGGGTATATTTGATTTCTATTTTGAAAGCTAAGAATTCATGCTACTCCGGTACAATATAACTGAAATATTGTTGAAAGTGGCGTGAAGCACAATAACCCTATCTTTAACTTCATTTTAAGTTAACATGAATGTTATCATTAATGTCGTTGCTTTGTTATTTTTCATGTTTTGTTTTCTTCCAGTTGTTTTCTAGAAGAATATATTTTTTGTCAGTTTGGGTATATTTGATTTCTATTTTGAAAGCTAAGAATTCATGCTACTCCGGTACAATATAACTGAAATATTGTTGAAAGTGGCGTGAAGCACAATAACCCTATCTTTAACTTCATTTTAAGTTAACATGAATGTTATCATTAATGTCGTTGCTTTGTTATTTTTCATGTTTTGTTTTCTTCCAGTTGTTTTCTAGAAGAATATATTTTTTGTCAGTTTGGGTATATTTGATTTCTATTTTGAAAGCTAAGAATTCATGCTACTCTCGGGATCTTCCTTTTATTAGTTTTGTCTGCCATTGTTTTAGTCGTGTGGAAATGAACTCCCAAATACGTCAACGTAGTTTTTGATTTCTAACCCTTCTGCGTACCACTTTGGTTTTGGAAATATGTAATGCGGTTAAAGTACTTTATATGTATCCTCCTAATATATTTGGGGCCGTCGTGGTCGTGATCATATGGTACTTGGATTTACAAATACCTATGCAATCAATGCCTATCACCACTAACGTTGTGAGTTCGAATTCCGCTGAGAAAAGGTGTACTCGATACAACATTATATCATAAAGTTTGTCAGTGACTTGCGGCAGGTCGGTTGTTTTCTCTTGGTATTCCGATATGCCTCCACCAATAAAACTGACCACCACGATATCACTGAATTATTGTTGAAGAAGCGTTAAACACCTTAGCCCTAACCCTTAATATATTTTGTTGTATAAAACCAAAACAAACAAACAAAAACGAACAGGCAGAAAAACAAACATTAATGAAAGGACGTAAAAGAAAAATAAAACAAGATTAATACCCCCCACAAGTTTAATAATCAATAATTAATTTGATAATTATATGCTCAGTGTCATCGTATCAATTATTTTACATATCATAATATAATTTTGAATTGTGTTTCCAAGAAATCGATATTTTGTTTTCCCACGTACATTATATAAATGTACAATATAGACCATATATACCGGATATGAGGGTAAAAGTTTTAGTGAATGACCTACATTTGTATGTAATTGAAATTCTTAGAACAACAAGATAAGTCTGGACATTTTAGTTAGAGCAACAATTTATTCAGCAATAAAATACATTAATTTAAAATGGAACTCAGAATCAAAACAACAATGTGTATATTATAATATTTACATAAGGTATATGATTAATACAATTAAATCATATTCTTTAGCAAACAGTAGAGACAACATGTGAAAATACGCTTAAAAGTATTGACAAAATGTATTCTAAGTCTAAGACATTTTTCTACATCTTTATAAAAACATTCAACTCTTCTTCCTATTATCATCATCAGTACTGAAAGTTAAACGATGTATAATGACAACAACTACAAGTGACTATTTAGACGATTTCAACAGGACAATAACAACAATATATTTATTATTATCACCATATACACAGGGACAGAGAAACATAAGAATATATATACAATATATACAATATAAGACAATGATAGCTATATTATTAAACTCATTCAATGAAAAAGGTTTGACATAAATTTTTTATAAAGACTACAGCAATCCATTTAACTATTAACATATTATTACTGAATCTCGAAAGAATTCTACCAATATATAAAAAACGAACGATCACCTCTCATTGGATTAAGACAAGCATACAGATATGGCGGGGTTAAAAGAGTTAATGGGATCCATTACTATCCCACTTGAAAACGGGATCTCCAACTGTAATACATATATAAACAAACGATAAACAAAACCTGCACATATTGGCCTACACTCAAAAAGATCACTTCATATCACAGACATGAATGACAACATATGCATGGACAGTACAATAGACGGGTCAATGAATGTTCGTAGCTAATTGACTACAAGATAGGAATGTAAAATATGTTTGTTAAAGATCATTACTCTGTGAACAAAAAAAATATAACTGATGCTTCTACGAGATTTAATACCAATTAGTCATGGACATCTAAATAGATTAAGGGTCTTCCTGTGAGACCAAAATATGTCATCAAATTATTAGAATAAAATATTCAGCATAAAATAGTGATATAATATTGAATTAAATATAAATACGTATTTAATGTCTAGTTGAACCTACTAATTGTAAAAACTGATTGTCTATATTTTTTTAGCAAAGTAAACCTGCCTCAAAGATTGAACTATAATTGTTACCTCAGCGTGTTATTGAATAAGGGTTGTCAAGGGTTTTAGAGGTGTCAGATTTGAACCTTTTAGCTTTGGCTCGTTTTTGTAGTATTTCTTCAATTTTGCGCATGAAAAGCTTTTACCCTTATTTCCTGTGAATTTGGCGATAAAGCAATTACCATTTGTCTATAACCATGTCACAGCCCTTGTTCTTAGTTTTACTGTTGTGTTTATATGCTGGTTGTGCGGATGATAGCCCATTGGTTTCATCATATTTTTTCTTAACATTAAGTCACTAAAGTATATTTCATGAATCATTTAATAGTTTGTTACGTTGTCATTTGTTTCCAAAGAAGAAATATGTTTCTTCATGCTAGTAGACGTTTCAGAAGTTGATAGTCCTCCTGTTGTCGACATATCCTGTTTTTCTGTTCTCTTTCTGCATTTTCCGAAGCAGATGTTGAGGTGTGCAATTCTGTTAAAAGCAGCTTCAAACTTAGTGTTGGTAAAATAATAAACGAGCCAGTTCAAGGAGGGATGCAAATGTGCCAACACTGTTATATACAGATGAACTTCATGAGAAAACGTATCATTTGTGTCTAATACTATCAAAAGTGCATACGGTATCCAGCAAGTCGAGAAGATTACATATATGATGAATAATGTTCTAGCTAGTCCACTCGAATAAGACGACGCTCGCCTTGAACTAGCGTACTTTGTTTTTTGTTGAGATCTATGGACTGAAAGGAAAATACTGAAATACGAAAAGGCTATGACAATGACTGGAATCCAAACGAGAGCAACTGAAAATACGACTGTATACGGGTACGTCTCCATACGATCCCAGATACATTCCAGACTTTTCCTATCAAAGGAATGGCCCCCAATTCCGACAAAATTAAGTAACACGAGCAACAATCCAACGGCATATAAACAGCAACACATACAGATACACGTTATTTTGTTAAACAAATAAAAGTAATATTTATTGTGACAAATGTAAATATATCTGTTGAAGCTAAGGAGAGCAATACTTCCTATTGAACTGACACAAGATATTGTACATCCAAAGGCAATTATTTGACAAAAACCAGAAATTCTGTCAAAAAATTCTTCTCCTTCCAGTTTTGCTGAAAATGAGAAATTTAATGATAAGAAAAAATATATTTCTATTTAAACATGTAATTTTTATTATTCTCTTCTATCACCCACAACATTACTCGTATTTCCTTGATAATGCTACTTGATAGTGAATGAGTGATTGTTGTTTATCATCAACGGAGCAATATTTTAGCTATATGATGGTGAGAACAAGTTAATTTTCAATGACATGATGATAAGGTCCACTTTGTACTAGATCAACACACTTAGTTGAATTTTAATAGTGCTAGCTCACTGAAACAACAATCCGCGGATAGACCTGTCGTCCAACTCGAACACATTATTCTGATTCCGAGCACGCTAACCATTAAACCAGCGATGCGGTTGCTACTTTACATTCAAATTTAGTTAAGCAGCAATTTAATTAGAATTAAATGTTTGTTGTATCCCCTTTTTTGACGATACATCTAACAATATCCCATTTTGGAAGCTTTGGGTAACTTTCCATTCATCTTTGAACGTCAAATTAAATACATTGACCAATCGGATAACAGTTTTTTTTCGTGTACTCGGTTTTCATATCTAAATATTTAGAAAGCTCAGCACTGATTGGTCGGCTGAAAATATCAAACCTGATGTGACCACCATACGGAATGTCGTTAGATGTTAGAAAAAATAAAAACGAATCAATAAAGATATAATCTTGATTAGATTGGTTAGATAGATGCCCGAAAAGGGTGTGTGTTACTCACCAGAATAAATCTAATTTGCACCTGTAATTTATCCATGCTATTGTGAATTTGAATTTAAAGAAATTATTCAGTTCACATCCGGTTTTTAATGGGTTCGTGTTGCTCAAACTTTAGTTTTCTGTGTAGTGTTTGTAGATCATTGTTTGTCCTTTTCTTCTTTTTTATTTTTTTTGCGATTGTATTTTCGTTCCTTCTTAGATTTACGGCTTCTGATTACCCATTTGATATCTTCAAACTTTTCTTAGTCAAGCATTGACAAAACTACCTACCAACTATGCTGAGCGGATCTGCAAACAATGTCACATACATATCCGAAATCGCCAAGTTTGCCATAAAAATGCATTCCAATCTCTGTAAATTCTTGGTTTTGAAAATCGTTATCAGAATCAAAATATTTCCAAATGAACCCAGTATTGCAGCTATTACCAATATTATTAAAATTGGTATGGCAACCATAGGTGATTCATTGACAAATTGGTACCTGCTATAGACAAAAGGTTGACTGGATAAATTTTGAATGGTCGAATTCATTGTTTGTTTGTTTTTTCAAACACGTCCTTGTAGTATATACCAGAGTGTTGGATATGACAAGGTTGTTTTGTGTCAATATACTATATATATGCAGGAAGTTTTTCATTTTTACAAGTGAAAATTAAAATGTCCTCGTTATTATATCGATGCCATAAATAGCTAAAAATTACGGCGGAATCATTTTAACTAAAGAGTATGAAAACAATGAATGAATAAATAGATAAATAATTTAATAATTTAATAAACTTTATATTCATTATATGATATATTCTAGCGAAAATCAAAACTATGTCTATATAAAGTTCATCATACATTTTTTCTTAGTTTGAGAGCAAATGTTTCTAACTTTAATATTTGTTTTAAGTTTTTGGTCATAGAGATCTTATTTATTTACTTGTAATATTACAGGTAAAATATGGGTGATCAGTATCGAACAGACTATAATTGTTAAAACAACAATTTCCTCAATGTTTAATTATACCTGAAATTAAGTTAAGAAATGTATGCGAACCAGGATTAAACCCTGCGTGTATTATTTCATAGTTCCTTAGCTGTTGCTTACATTCTGGTATATAAACCATAAACAGATCAAAGGACAAGAATGCATTCATGTAACAAGTGTAATATTACACTGTTCTTTAGAAATATTGGTTAAGGTTATTCTTGGTCAGAAATCGTAACTTTCAGCAAATTTTCAGCTTATTTGTGACCCGCCATGACATTTCCAGGCTTATGGAGGTGAAACGCCACACAGAGAAAATACGTCGCCAAAGTGTCACGTTACGAACCTGTCACACCGGCAATTGCATTTTCTACTAGGCCTACCCAACGCAAAAGATATGCATGCTTATAATCTATTCTAGATATACTGTTTACAGATATTTATACGCCATTTATAAGTTGTTAAGTTCTATGTTTATCCATCTTTTCCCCATCAAATTTAATAAAGCAAATCGCCGACAGCGTGCAGTTAAAAGTCCGATAATTTCCTGATTATATTTAATCATTTTTACGATCGAAATTGCTTCTCTTTTAAATGAATAATTTATTAAGTGTAATTCTGTGATATTTATCTTACTGAACCATATATTTAAAGTAGTTACAATAATATACAAGAAGAGCTTGAAGATACCAAAGGGGGTAATCAGAATCCGTATATCGAAGAAGAACAGACAACACAATGGCCAAAAGACAGAAGAACAGACAACACAATGGCCAAAAGACAGAAGAACAGACAACACAATGGCCAAAAGAAAAAGAACAAAAGGACAAACAACGATCCACAAAACACACACACAAAACCAAAGATCGAGTAATACAAACCCCACTAAAAACCGGAGGTGAACTCAGGTGCTCTGGAAGGGCAAGCAGTTCCTGTTCCACTGGGGACACATGTCGTGTTAATCTAGTTACAAACCCGGTGATAAGTCATGAACGAGGGAAGGACCGAGACGTGTTTACGACAAGTGGAACATATCCGTGGTCATTTGTGACACAGATATTTCATCACGGTCAACCAAGTCATGGTGGCGACCATAAAACTTCCGAAGTGATGACTTCAACTTAACTAAGAGGAACCCTTGGTTCAGTAGCTTCCTTGTTAGCAGCAACCCTCTATCAAGGAACTCCTGATAGGAACTACAAGCTCTAGAATATCGTATCAACTGATAGATATATACTCCATATGCAGGTGCTGCTGGAATGTTGCTATATATGAATGGAAAGTTCACGATGGGAAAATTGAAATTATCTCTTTTGTCGTTAAGTTTCGTTCTTAACGCCCATCACTGTCAATTAATTTCGAGGTGTAGGTCACGGTATAATGCAGACCTATCTGTATTTATATTAACATCCTTTCATTAGAATATAATCAGATATAAATAGATCAATTTAGCATTATATTTTGCTTTATATATCTGTAAAAAATAAGGTTTGTGTGTCGTGTCTTCCACTGATCATCCCATAATTAATCAATTTTAGACTTGTCGTCTTTAAACTGGCCTCATATTTTCCTGTATTTTAGGTTTAAATGTAATATATTTCCACTTAATTAAAAACAATAGCAAAAACAATAATAAATGGATATTTTGTTTTACATTAGATTTTACCTAAGCCTAAGCAATTAATTTAGTTGCCAACTGTAGATGGCTATCTTGGTGAAACACTTGATTTGGACATCAAAATCACGAGTTTTCTATTATCCAGAGACCCAAAATAAATTATGTTTTCATACCATTTAGACGAATATCATATTTTTATAATGATAGCTCGAATCCCGTTCATGGCGAGGTGTACTCGATGCAACTGTTTGTGATAATGTTTGTCAGTGAATTTTGGAAGGTAACTGGTTTTCTTCGAATACTCTGCCTTCCTCCACCAATTAAAACAGATCCCCAAGATATAAATGAAATATTGTTGAAAGTGGCGTCAAGCAATCCATATCCCTTTTAATGATGGCATAGTCGGAATGTCTACAAATAACTTATTTCTTACAAACTTCGAGGAATATCATTAGATTAAAGTAAGCACATAGAAACCGTGTATACATATTCAATACACGGTCAGTAGATTTTAATACACGTTTACTAGCAGAGTTATCTCCCCTTTTACTTTCAAAACAAAGATGACGTCACATATGGATCACGTCACCTGATCACTTACACACAACAATACAAATGACATATTTATTACTTTTGATGCAATTACATCTAAACTCCTTCATTGAAATGTAATCAGTAAGATATATTCTTTACACAGTGTGCTAGTGACCTAATACGATATATACGGGGTCAGCACTCTCGCCCCATATGGAATTTACTGACCCCGCATATATCGTAGTAGGTCACTAACACACTGTGTAACTAATATTTTCCATGTTCCTTACTTGTTTCAGTATTAGGAAATTCGTATATGAAAGATCAAGGTCAATAACCTAGTCATATAAATTTAAGCTTAAGCGTGAAATTGTGTCAAAACAACGTCTTCAATATAATATAGTTCAATCATTGTGAAACTTTATCGGATAATGTTTAATAATCAACGATACAACAACACTTTCATTATTTAGCTACATATTGACTAATTAAGGCCATCAGACTATTTTAAGGATGTCCTCGAGCTCACTTAGAAATCAAAATTGTTTATAACACCAAAGTGTTAAAACAAGGAAACACGTATTTATAGTATACTGTGGAACCAAAAAGTTTAAATGTTTTAACTACGTATGGATCAATTAATGCCATCAAGCCATTTCAAGTATGTCTTCACTTAGAAAACAAATTATAATTGTTTATAGCGTCAAAGGCCAAAACAAGGGATAATGTATTTATAGTATACTGTGGAACCAAACAATCTGTATGTTTTAACTACATGTACATTACAAATCGATTGAATTGACTTTAAATATATCATTTCTAAGATAATAATAGATATATATGAACTGATTCTGTAATGGAAACCTACCATATATTTATATGACGCCACGGAAATGTTGTTAAGATTGTTACCAACATGGCTGTTTATGCAGTATTGCGTTGCATCCATTACACTGTCAATATTTCTATACTGTGCTTGTTGAGTATGTCATCTAACATTGGTATTTTTATACTGTGTTTGTTGAGTATGTCATCTAACATTGGTATTTTTTTACTGTGTTTGTTGAGTATGTCATCTAACATTGGTATGTTCATACTGTACTTGTTGAGTATGTCATCTAACATTGGTATTTTTATGCTGTGTTTGTTGAGTATGTCATCTAACATTGGTATTTTTATACTGTGTTTGTTGAGTATGTCATCTAACATTGGTATGTTCATACTGTACTTGTTGAGTATGTCATCTAACATTGGTATTTTTATACTGTACTTGTTGAGTATATCATCTAACATTGGTATTTTTATACTGTACTTGTTGAGTATGTCATCTAACATTGGTATTTTTATACTGTGTTTGTTGAGTATGTCATCTAACATTGGTATGTTCATACTGTACTTGTTGAGTATGTCATCTAACATTGGTATTTTTATACTGTACTTGTTGAGTATGTCATCTAACATTGGATTTTTATACTGTACCTGTTGAGTATGTCATCTAACATTGGTATTTTTATACTGTGTTTGTTCAGTATGTCATCTAACATTGGTATTTTTATACTGTACTTGTTGAGTATGTCATCTAAGATTGGTATTTGTATACTGTACTTGTTGAGTATGTCATCTAACATTGGTATTTTTATACTGTACTTGTTGAGTATGTCATCTAACATTGGTATTTTTATACTGTACTTGTTGAGTATGTCATCTAACATTGATATTTCTATGCTGTGCTTGTTGAGTATGTCATCTAACATTGGTATTTTTATACTGTACTTGTTGAGTATGTCATCTAACATTGGTATTTTTATACTCTACCTGTTCACTATGTCATCTAACATTGGTATTTTTATACTGTACTTGTTGAGTATGTCATCTAACATTGGTATTTTTATACTGTACTTGTTGAGTATGCCATCTAACATTGGTATTTTTATACTGTACTTGTTCAGTATGTCATCTAACATTGGTATTTCTATACTGTGCCTGTTGAATATGACATCTAACATTGGTATTTTTATACTGTACTTGTTGAGTATGTCATCTAGCATTGGAATTTTTATACTGTACCTGTTCAGTATGTCATCTAACATTTGTATTTTCATACTGTACTTGTTCAGTATGTCATCTAACATTGGTATTTGTATACTGTGCTTGTTGAGTATGTCATCTAACATTGGTATTTATATACTGTACTTGTTCAGCATGTCATCTAACATTGGTATTTCTATACTGTACTTGTTCAATTATGTCATCTAACATTGGTATTTTCACACTGTACTTGTCGAGTATGTCATCCAACATTGGTATTTGTATGCTGTACTTGTTGAGTATGTCATCTAACATTGGTATTTTTATACTGTACTTGTTGAGTATGTCATCTAACATTGGTATTTTTATACTGTACTTGATGAGTATGTCATCTAACATTGGTATTTTTATACTCTACCTGTTCAGTATGTCATCTAACATTTGTATTTTTATACTGTGCTTGTTCAGTATGTCATCTAACATTGGTATTTTTATACTGTTCTTGTTGAGTATGTCATCTAACATTGGTATTGCTATACTGTACTTGTTCAGTATGTCATCTAACATTGGTATTTTTATACTGTGCTTGTTGAGTATGTCATCTAACATTGGTATTTTTATACTGTACTTGTTGAGTATGTCATCTAACATTGGTATTTTTATACTGTACTTGTTGAGTATGTCATCTAACATTGGTATTTTTATACTGTACTTGTAGAGTATGTCATCTAACATTGGTATTTCTATACTGTGCTTGTTGAATATGTCATCAAAAATTGGTATTTTTATACTGTACTTGTTGAGTATTTCATCTAGCATTGGAATTTTTATACTGTACCTGTTCAGTATGTCATCTAACATTTGTATTTTCATACTGTACTTGTTAAGTATGTCATCTAGCATTGGTATTTGTATACTGTGCTTGTTGAGTATGTCATCTAACATTGGTATTTATATACTGTACTTGTTCAGCATGTCATCTAACATTGGTATTTCTATACTGTACTTGTTCAGTTATGTCATCTAACATTGGTATTTTCACACTGTACTTGTTGAGTATGTCATCCAACATTGGTATTTGTATGCTGTACTTGTTGAGTATGTCATCTAACATTGGTATTTTTATACTGTACTTGTTGAGTATGTCATCTAACATTGGTATTTTTATACTGTACTTGTTCAGTATGTCATCTAACATTGGTATTTTTATGCTCTACCTGTTCAGTATGTCATCTAACATTGGTATTGCTATACTGTACTTGTTCAGTATGTCATCTAACAGTGGTATTTTTATACTGTGCTTGTTGAGTATGTCATCTAACATTGGTATTTTTATACTGTAATTGTTGAGTATGTCATCTAACATTGGTATTTCTATACTGTACTTGTTGGGTATGTCATCTAACATTGGTATTTTTATACTGTACTTGTTGAGTATGTCATCTAACATTGGTATTTCTATACTGTACTTGTTGAGTATGTCATCTAACATTGGTATTTGTATACTGTGCTTGTTGAGTATGTTGTCTAACACTGGTATTTTTATACTGTACCTGTTGAGTATGTCATCTAACATTGGTATTTTTATACTGTACTTGTTGTGTATGTCATCTAACATTGGTATTTTTACACTGTACTTGTTCAGTATGTCATCTAACATTGGTATTTTTATACTGGGCTTGTTGAGTATGTCATCTAACATTAGTATTTATATACTGTACTTGTTCAGCATGTCATCTAACATTGGTATTTCTATACTGTACTTGTTCAGTTATGTCATCTAACATTGGTATTTTAATATTGTACTTGTTCAGTATGTCTTCTAACATTGGTATTTTTATACTGTGCTAGTTCAGTATGTGATCTAACATTAATATTTTTATACTGTGCTTGTTGAGTATGTGATCTAACATTGGTATTTTTATACTGTGCTTGTTGAGTATGTGATCTAACATTGATATTTTTATACTGTGCTTGTTGAGTATGTCATCTAAGATTGGTATTTTTATACTGTACTTGTTCAGTATGTCATCTAACATTGGTATTTATATACTGTACTTGTTCAGCATGTCATCTAACATTGGTATTTCTATACTGTACTTGTTCAGTTATGTCATCTAACATTGGTATTTTCACACTGTACTTGTTGAGTATGTCATCCAACATTGGTATTTGTATGCTGTACTTGTTGAGTATGTCATCTAACATTGGTATTTTTATACTGTACTTGTTGAGTATGTCATCTAACATTGGTATTTTTATACTGTACTTGTTCAGTATGTCATCTAACATTGGTATTTTTATGCTCTACCTGTTCAGTATGTCATCTAACATTGGTATTGCTATACTGTACTTGTTCAGTATGTCATCTAACAGTGGAATTTTTATACTGTGCTTGTTGAGTATGTCATCTAACATTGGTATTTTTATACTGTACTTGTTGAGTATGTCATCTAACATTGGTATTTCTATACTGTACTTGTTGGGTATGTCATCTAACATTGGTATTTTTATACTGTACTTGTTGAGTATGTCATCTAACATTGGTATTTCTATACTGTGCTTGTTGAATATGTCATCTAACATTGGTATTTTTATACTGTACTTGTTGAGTATGTCATCTAACATTGGTATTTTTATACTGTACTTGTTGAGTATGTCATCTAACATTGGTATTTCTATACTGTACTTGTTGAGTATGTCATCTAACATTGGTATTTGTATACTGTGCTTGTTGAGTATGTTGTCTAACACTGGTATTTTTATACTGTACCTGTTGAGTATGTCATCTAACATTGGTATTTTTATACTGTACTTGTTGTGTATGTCATCTAACATTGGTATTTTTACACTGTACTTGTTCAGTATGTCATCTAACATTGGTATTTTTATACTGGGCTTTTTGAGTATGTCATCTAACATTGGTATTTATATACTGTACTTGTTCAGCATGTCATCTAACATTGGTATTTCTATACTGTACTTGTTCAGTTATGTCATCTAACATTGGTATTTTAATACTGTACTTGTTCAGTACGTCTTCTAACATTGGTATTTTTATACTGTGCTAGTTCAGTATGTGATCTAACATTGATATTTTTATACTGTGCTTGTTGAGTATGTGATCTAACATTGGTATTTTTATACTGTGCTTGTTGAGTATGTGATCTAACATTGGTATTTTTATACTGTGCTTGTTGAGTATGTCATCTAAGATTGGTATTTTTATACTGTACTTGTTCAGTATGTCATCTAACATTGGTATTTTTATACTGTACTTGTTCAGTATGTCATCTAATATTGGTATATTGCACTGTTGTATAAGTATGTCATCTAAGATTGGTATTTTTCACTGTTGTATAAGAAAACTTTGAAAATACCATAGAGGTAGCCAGAAAATCAGAAGGACTGACAATACTATGGTCAAAAGAAAAAAAAAGATAAAAGGACAAACAATGACCTATAAAACATTGTTTAGAAAGCTAAAGATTGAACACAATGCAGGTGAATCCCACTGAATACCGAGGGTTTCTTTTCCCCTAATGGCATCCGTCTTATTACTCTTGTTACAAACTCAGTGATATGAATGAGGAAAGGACCGGATTGTGATTATGACAAACGGAACATATCTGTGGTCATTTATGGCACAAATATTTTGCAGCGGTTAACCAAGTCATGGTGGCGACATTAAAACTTCCGAAGTGACGACATGTGTATGTTTTGTTAGTGTGCCTGTGCTTTGAGTGTCCTCTGAGATTTGGATTCTTCCACTCTATGACATACATTTGCATGATCCATATACGATATTGCGGTGTGTGTCCACTCATATTGGTATATGTCCTCTGTCCCATATATAAACTGACGGCCACTAACTCACTGAAATATTGTTGAAAGTGGCGTTTAGCACCATAACTAAAACCATTGACCATACATTTACATTTTATATGGACAGTTTAGGTTTAATCAGTGAATATTATAGAAACGTTTGAAGATACCAATGTTGTAATCAGAAGCCGCAAATCGCAGAAGGATATAGATTTTACCTTAAAATAACAATAATTATTTTACATTTACTTATTTTATTGTCTTAAATTACATATCGATGTGAAAATGTTTGAAAATAAATACATTAAAATTTATATATGCAATTCAAATAATAAAACTGACCGATATAAATTGATGGCACCCTTTCTTCGTGCACTGTTAGGTTATAAGGAAGTTCTAATCAACGAATAAGAAATTACGATAAGTATGAGTATTTACTATTATAAGAAACAGCTATTCAAAAGTGTTACACAGTATAAGTTTTTAGAGACCGCGGCAATCAGTATCTTATCACCACTAAAGTTGTGAGTTCAAATTCCACTCATGGTGAGGTGTACTCAATACAATATTATGTGATCAATCTTGTTAGTAACGGTTGTTTTCTCCGGGTATTCCGGTTTCCTTCACCAATAAAACTGACAGCCACGATATCACAGAAATATTGTTTAAGGTGTCGTTAAACACCATAAACCCAACCCCTATAAGTGTTTCTTTAACTTCATTTTAAATTAACATGAATGTTATCAATAATGTCGTTGCTTTGTTTTGTTTTCATGTTTTGCTTTCTCCCAGTTGCTTTCTAGAAGAATAGTCATTGTCGATTTTGGTAAGCTTAGTTTTCCATTTTGTCAGCTCAGAATTCCTGCTACGCTCAGGATCGCCATTTACTTAGTTTTGTCTATCGTTGTTTTAGTTGTATGGGAATGAGCTTACAAATATTTCAACGTATGTTTGGCTTTCTAACCGTTCTGTGTACAACATTAGTTTTGGGAATATGTAATGCTGTTAAATTACTTTATATGTATTTGGGACCATCGTGGTCGTGATCGTACGGGAGTTGGATTTACAACTACATGTGCAATCAGTGTCTATCACCACCATCGTTGTGATTTCGAATTTCGCTTAGTCGAGGTCTACTCGATACAACATTATGTGACAAAGATTGTCATTATCAGTGACTTACGGCTGGTCGGTGGTTTTCTACGGGTACTCCGGATTCCTCCTGCAATAAAACTTACATCTATGACATAACTGAATTATTGTTGAAAGTGGGGTTTAGCACCATAAACATAATCCTTAATATATTTTGTTGTAGAACAAAACAGAAAAACAAACATTAATGAAAGAACGTAAAAGAAAAACAAAGCATAACTAATACCTCCCACAAGTCTAATAACCAATAAATAATTTGATAATTAAAATACTCAGTGACATCGTGTCTATTAGTTTACATATAATAATATAATTTTGAATTGTGTTTCCAAGAAATCGATATGTTGTTTTCCACGAACATTATATAAATGTACAATATAGACCATATATACCGGATATGAGGGCAAATGTTTTAGTGAATGACCTACGTTTGTATGTAATTGAAATTCTTAGAAGAACAAGATAAGTCTGGACATTTTAGTTAGAGCAACAATTTATTCAGCAATAAAATACATTAATTTAAAATTGAACTCAGAATCAAAACAGCAATGTGTATATTATAATATTTACATAACGTATATAATTAATACAATTAAATCATATTCTTTAGCAAACAGTAGGGACAAAATGTGAAAATACGTTTAAAGTATTGACAAAATGTATACTAAGACATTTTTCTACATCTTTATGCAAATATTCAAATCTTCCTATTATCATCATCAGTACTGAAGGTCAAACGATGTATAGTGACAACAACTACAAGTGACTATTTAGACGATATCAACAAGACAATAACAACAATATATTTATTCTTATCACCATATACATTTATTAAATGGCTATGAATTTTCTTAATTCTGATTGGTTTAGAAGGTTCATTGCTTCCTCTAACAGAACTATACATGTCCACCGCGCAATTTTGCGCGTGAGGTTAATAAATCTCATGTCGCAGTTAGTACGTACCCAAATATAGTAACAGGGGAAAACCAGTAGACTGATTAATATCAATAAATTTGATTGGCCGACATTTTGAACCTCAACCAATCAGAGGCGGTCTTGCTAACGAACTTCGGTAATCAGCAGACGACTGTTAGTAAATAAAAATGAACGAAGCAGCTTCGTCAGTAGAACCAAAAGTTAAGATACGTTTTGCTACAGTTGATGATGCAGCATTTGAAAGACCGCAAATGCAATTTCCTGTGTTCAATAATTGCTCTAACATTACCATAAACTACAGCATAAATTGGATAATTTTATTTGTTAAAATTTTGAAATTGTATTCGTTTTTTCTTAATCAATTTTATTGTTTTGAAACATTAGAAATGTCAAGCTTTAAAAACTGGTGTTGGTTTGAAGCAGCTACATATAAAAAAGAATAAATGGAAAAGTCTAAGAAACAGCAACAATTCACAATTTTCACCCCAAAATTACACTTAGAATGTGTCATTTAATAAAACAATTGATGACTTTTCATTTTGGTGGACACTGATTTATCAACCCCTTGGAAGTGATGTTCACCTCAGCCGTTGGCTTCGGTGAACATCACTTTCGCGGGGTTGATAAATCACAGTGTCCACCTTATGAAAAGTCAATAATTGTATAAGGTTATAGAGAAACATAAGAATATATGTACAATATATACAATATAAGACAATAATAGATATATTATTAAACTCATTCAATGAAAAAGGTTTGACATAAACCTTTGATAAAAACTACAGCAATCCATTTAACTATTAACATATTATTACTGAATCTAGAAACAATTCCACCAATATATAAAAAAAACGAACAATCCCCTCTCATTGGAAAAAAAATCCAGTTCCTGGATTAAGACAAGCATAAAAATATGGCGGGGTTAAAAGGGTTAATGGGATCCTTACTATCCCTCTTGATAACGGGATCTCCAACTGTAATACATATATAAACAAACGATAAACAAAACCTCCACATATTGGCTTACACTCAAAAAGATCACTTCATATCACAGAAATGAATGACAATATATGCATGGACAGTACAATAGCAGGGTCAATGCATGCTCGTAGCTAATTGACTACAAGATAGGAATGTAAAATATGTTTGTTAAAGATCATTACTGTGTGAACAAAAAAAAATATAACTGATGCTTCTACGAGATTTAATACCAATTAGTTATGAACATTCAAATAAATTAATGGTCTTCCTGTAAGACCAAAATATGTCATCAAATTATTAGAATAAAATATTGAACATAAAATAGTGATATAATATTGAATTAAATATAAATACGTATTTAATGTGTAGTTGAACCTACTAATTGTAAAAACTGATTGTCTATATTTTTTAGCAAATTAAACCTGCCTCAAAGATTGAACTATAGTTGTTAACTCAGCGTGTTATTGAATAAGGTTTTTCAAGGATTTTATAAATTTAGAGGTGTCAGATTTGAACCTTTTAGCTTTAGCTTGTTTTTGTAGTATTTCTTCAATTTTGCTAATGAAAAGCCTTTGTTTTCTGTGAATTTGGCGATAAAGCAATTACCATTTGTCTATAACCATGTCACAGCCTTTGTTCTTAGTTTTACTGTTGTGTTTATATGGTGGTTGTGCGGATGATAGCCCATTGGTTTCATCATATTTCTCCTTAACATTAAGAGTTGCTACAATATATTTCATGAATCATTTAATGCTTTGTTTCGTTGTCATTTGTTTCCAAAGAAGAAATATTTTTCTTCATGCTAGTAGACATTTATGAAATTGATAGTCCTCCTGTCGACACATCCTGTTTTTCTGTTCTCTTTCTGCATTTTCCGAAGCAGATATTGAGGTGTACCAATCTGTTAAAAGCAGCTTCAAACTTAGTATTGGAAAAATAATAAACGAGCCAGTTCAATGAGGGATGCAAATGTGCCCACACTGTTATATACAGATGAACTTCATGAGAAAACGTATCATTTGTGTCTAAAACAATCAACAGTGCATACGGTATCCAGCAAGTCGAGAAGACTACATATATGATGAATAATGTTCTAGCTAGTCCACTCGAATAAGACGACGTTCGCCTTGAACTAGCGTACTTTGTTTTTTGTTGGGATTTATGAACTGAAAAGAAAATACTGAAATACGAAAAGGCTATAGCAATGACTGGAATCCAAACGAGAGCAACTGAAAATACGACTGTATACGGGTACGTCTCCATACGATCCCAGATACATTCCAGACTTTTCCTATCAAAGGAATGGCCCCCAATTCCGGCAAAATTAAGAAACACGAGCAAAAACCCAATGGCATATAAACAGCAACACATACTGATACACGTTGTTTTGTTAAACAAATAACAATACAATTTATTGTGACAAATGTAAATATATCTGTTGAAGCTAAGGAGAGCAATGCTTCCTATTGAACTGACACAAGATATTGTACACCCAGATGCAAGTACTTGACAAAAACCAGGAATTCTTCTCCTTTCAGTTTTGCTGAAAATGAGGAATTTAACGATAAGAAAAAAGTATCACATATTCACTCCACCAAATATGAATATCTTGTTTAGACCATGTGATTTACTCGCTCCCAAATACTTTTGAAATATTTGCCTTTCCAATCTTAAGGCCATGAAGGTACTTGCCAGAAGTTGTTCCAGAAGCGTTTCGTGCTCACTAGATTAGATAGCTACGTTTTTATTACAGATACAAACAGATCAGCGTCAAACCTATTCCTTTCATTTCTGGCAAGAAAGTCACCTTTAGTCCAATTGTCAATATTATCATTTTCTTTTGTATTTGAGTTGTAACTTTGTATTGCAGTAACTATGTTATACTTATGTGAGCATCGAGAATTTTCAAAAGGGAAGGGTGTTAATTAACGGTTAGCGGCATTAAAACATGTTTCTGGTGTTACCCATTTTAAACACCTAACCTTGCAGATAATGATCGACTAATACTCAAACTCAGGTTATAATCAGCATTGTATATCTTATTGTTACTTTATATTGAAAAGAAGAAAAAAGTGTTGTTCCTTAACAGTTTGACCGATGAATCCGTACTGTCCCATTTCTTTTTTTTATATTTGGTAGGTCATGTTCAGAATATTATCCCTATGATATCTTGTTTTGTTGATGTATTTCATCTGGAAGTTTGTTTACGTGTATCACAACTTAGATGTTGAACATTATGCATTTGATATAACTGAAGATTGGGCAAAAAAATGGACACGTTTAAGAAAAACGCGGAATAAACGACTTTGGAGTAAAATATTATATGAAGATAAACATTGTTGGGCTTTTTACAAATGGCCACTTTTGTTCAATGTTTCGTGCAGAAACTTAATGGTCGTGTATATGTGCATGCATCCATTAGTTATACATTTGTATACAATTGAATATTTAAACCAGTGAAGACTGCACAACGGGATCCATTAGTGGAACAGGAACTTGGCACTCTTTCGGAGCACTTGAGTTCACCTCCGGTGATTAGTGGAATTCGTGTTGCTCAATCTTTAGTTTTCTGTGTAGTGTTTGTAGATCATAGTTTGAACATTTTCTTCTTTTTCTTTTTTTCTTGCAATTGCATTTTCGGTTCTTCTTAGGTTTACGGGGGGCCCGGGTGGTTCAATGAGTTAGGTAGTTGGATTACCTAGCAACTCATACAAGCCTATCACCAATACGGCGTGGGTTCGCGCCCGGCTTTGTAAATTACAAAAAAGGGTGCACTTTACTCGCAGCCGCAAGTGATAAAGTTTACCAGTTGCTTGCCCATGGTCGGTGGTTCTCTCCGGCTACTCCGGCTTCTTCCATCACTACATCTGGTCGCCATGATATAGCTGAAATATTGCTGAAAGTGACGTTAAACATCCAACCGATCAATCAATCAATCAATCAATCAATCAATCAATCAATCAATCAATAGATTTACGGCTTCTGATTACCCATTTGATATCTTCAAACTTTCCTTAGTCAATAATTGACAAAACTACTTACCAACTATGCTGAGCGGATCTGCAAACAATGTCACATATATATCCGAAGTCGCCAAGTTTGCCATAAAAATGCATTCTAATCTCTGTAAATTCTTGGTTGTGAAAATCGCTATCAGAATAAAAATATTTCCAAATGAACCCAGTATTGCAGCTATTACCAATATTATTAAAATTGGTATGGCAACCATAGGTGATTCATTAACAAATTGGTACCTGCTATAGACAAAAGGTTGACTGGATAAATTCTGAATGGTCGAATTCATTGTTTGTTTGTTTTTAAACACGTCCTTGCAGTATATACCAGTGTTGTATATGGCAAGATTGCTTTGTGTCATAAAATATGATTCATGTGTAACATTATAGTGTTCTTTATAAATATTGATTAAGGTTATTTCTGTTCGGAAATCGTAACTTTTAGCAAATTTTCAGCTTATTTGAGGGGAGGAAAGCCTGGACTTATATAAATAAATGACCGATTTTTTGCTTGTGGTCAGAAGGCAATTGCATTTATTACTCAACCACCAAGCCCCAGTCAATATTTATTACTCAACCACCCAATATTTATAAATTGCCTTGAGCGGAATAGTATGCTGCAGATGTTAATGAACTCAATTAACAATTGATTAATTTTCGTGCAATAAACAGATTATTTTAGCTACAAAAAGAAAGAATATTATATTTCAATTAATATTAAGCTTTATTTACCTGATAGGAGTGGACAGGTAACATTTTAATCCATACTACGGCGCATGGCTATACTTAAGTCGCATTTTAACACAAAGTTGTGCATTGAACTGGTGTAATCGACGATTTGTCGAGAATATATACGACAATAAAACAAATCGTATATCATGACAATAGATTTGAAATATCAAAAATTGTAAAAAGAATATCTTTACACACAGAAAACCTTTCACCAAGAGTCAAGGTACATGATTAGAAATTATTCATTTTTTTTTAAAACGTGCGTTGTGTGTTATTAATCTTTTTACACCACTTTCAAAACGGCCAGATTCAAAACTGGAGAAAACCGGAGCAATTGAGAGAAGAAAAAACAAGAACACAGATTTGCCGCAAATCACTGTATTACATACATTTTATTCTATTACATATCTCCAAAGCAGGAAGCAAACTCACAAATTATGTGGTGATTGCCTTTGATTGTATATGTAAATCCATCTACAATCCGTCACAGTCCGCTCACTTATAATAATAATTCTTTATTCCATAAGCAAATACAACTTATAGGATTTACAATACAAATACATCTTACATTATACAACATTATACAATTATAACCATTATGATATAATATATACTGAATATTGCATGTCAAAATATGTATCACATGCCGTATCAACCCGAGAACCCAATATTACCCCAAGGGCCACCGGCCCGAGAGGTGATATAGGTCGAGGGTTGATACGGCATGTGATACAGATTTTGACACGTAATGTTCATTATATCATATGTTTCAACCATGCCTTTGATAATACATGCATTTAATGAAAATTTGAATTATTTTGAAAACTTTTAGATTTTAAAATTTTAAAATTTTGTACATTTTTTTATTTTTTTGAAAAATTTTGAAATTTTATGAAACTTTGGAAAATTTTGTAATTTTTATATTTTTGGGGTATGCGATATAGGGTATACGATATAGGGTATAAACGATATAGGCTTGGGACAATCATTGATAATGCATATACAAAAAACACCTGTATTTTAATCTAAATGTATGATATGATATGATATGATATGATATGATATGATATGATATGATATGATATGATATGATATGATATGATATGATATAATATAATATAATATAATATATACTGAATATTACATGTCAAAATCTGTATCACATGCCATATCAACCCGAGAACCCTTTATCACCCCGAGGGTGTTTCAAATGTTTCAGAAAAATTATATATAATATAATATAATATAATATAATATAATATAATATAATATAATATAATATAATATAATATAATATAATATAATATAGCGGAGAATAGCATACATAATAAACAGCATATATTGTAGCTACAAATAGTTCGTGCATGGAAAAATGTTTAAAATTATTTTTTCTTCTTTATGATAATATTAAATCCTGTGTAAAATCGGGACATACTTTTTCTGATTTTTTCACCTGCGATATTGGTGTAAGACAGGAAGATAATTTATATCCTTCCTTTTTGCCATCTATTTAAACGATTTAGAAGAATTTCTGTCTGAACACTGTAAAACTGGTCTTGATACTCTCAATAGTTTAAACTTTGAGAATCTTAATGTATATATGAAATTGTTTTTATTACTTTATGCTGATGACACTGTAATTTTTGCAGAATCACAACAAGAACTACAACAAATACTAAAGCTGTTTGAACATTATTGTAATATATGGAAATTCAAAGTTAATGTATCAAAGAAAAAATTGTTGTATTTTCAAAGAAGAAAAGTAATCAAAATTTTAGTTATGAAATGTTTGGTGAAAAAATAAGCCAACAAGATGATTATAACTATCTTGGACTTCTGTTTAACTACAATTGTAATTTTTATAAGGCTAGAAAAAAACTGGCTGACCAAGCCCAAAATGCACTTTATTCATTATATAAGCAAATACGTAATATTAATATTCCAATTGATCTACAATTGAAATTATTTGATGCATTAGTGTATCCAATTTTGATGTATTCGGCTGAAATTTGGGGGTTTGAAAACAAGAACATTATTGAAAAAATTCATTTGCAATTTTGTAAAAAGATTTTAGGAGTTACAACAAGCACACCAAATGTTATGGTGTATGGAAAAATTGGGCGATACCCTATAGAATTACAGATTAAAATAAAAATGTTGTATTTTTGGAACAAAATTGTGGGTAATCCTGATGAAGTTATCTGGTAAAATCTAAATTATTTATAAGTGGCAATAGAGACATACCATAGATGAATTATATTAAATCAATATTTGATGAAACAGGTTTCAGCAATATATGGGATGGTCAAAAATATATTAACCCTGAATTTTTGAAGGTTACTATTAACCAAAGATTGCAAGATCAATATATTCAAAAATGGTTTTCAGATATTAACAATTCTTCAAGAGGGGAATATTATTCAAAATTCAAAACTGAATTCAAATTGGAGAATTATCTTTTGCGATTGAATGCTGTTTATAGAAACTATATTTATAAATTAAGAACTAGTAATATAAAATTTCCAATTGAAACGGGGCGTTGGGTGGGGATCCCTAGGGATGAAAGATTATGCAATCTTTGTAATCTGTATTGGAAATGAATTCCATTATATTTTTTGTTGTGAGTTATTGAAGGATATCCGAACTAAATACATGCCAAATTATTTTATAATCTGTCCTTGTGAAGCAAAAATGAATACAATGTTGAAAATAGGAAATACACAAGTTCTTACTCACCTGTCATTGTTCCTCCAAAAAATTGCAAAAATTCTGTAGTTTTTAATGTATACTGTTCAAATATTTCCACTATTTGGGATATAATTTATTCGTAATCCACTTTAAGATATATCACTATACAAAGCACATGGCCTGGTAATAAATATAGCATGAGTCGAGTAGACCCAAGTCGTAACCTCTGACCGTAATAACTTGTGTATTACCTTTCATCTGTTTTTGTGTAATACGTATACATTATCTACTCATTCTGTCATCTTATAATAATTATTTGTAAATAATTGATGCTCCTGTAGCGCAATCTGCTGCGCCTGAGTTTCTTCAATAAAGTTGAAAGTTGAAAGTTTGCATGAATGTATAATTGTTGATTTAATGATAATATCCTTCAACACACTTTGATGTACAAGTTAATTATATTTTTATTGAAGTCAAATTGTCTATAGTTATTTTGTTTTAGGAATATTTTGATCACATCATTTCACAAAGAAGGGAGATTTGGGCCCATACAGCGAATTTAACGCCGCCACTTTTTTTTATGTATATGCGTGTATTAGCGGTACCGACTTTATCTCTTTCTATGCTTTTTCTATTGGATGTTGGAGCTGTTACACAGTCAAACCTGTATATAAAGGCCACTCAAGGGAACCTGAAGATATACAGGTTAAAATTATATGCACTATTCATTAATGGAAAAAATGAGACTGCCCTTTATAGACAGTGATTTGTTATATAGAGGTGGCCTTTAAGGCAGGTTTGACTGTATATATATTAATTTAATTTCTATTCTATTGTGCGCATAACAAATAATAAGAATGGAAATCAGATACTGGAAATATTTGGAATAGACATAACCAATGATTCAAAATTATCAAACAATGTTCTGTCTTTTTAATAACTAATTATTTTACAGGTACCATTACTATCGCCTACAAGGTAGTGAAACAGAAACACGATGGTTAACAGGATCAATCTGTGCCACAGTCATTATGGTAAATGTGTAATTCTATTTTGTTACTACAGTTTGTTTGCTTGATGGTGTTTAACGCCACTTTCAACAATATTTCAGTTATATCGTGGCGGTCAGTTTTATTGGTGGAGGAAACCGGAGGACCCGGAGAAAACCACCGACCTGTCGCAAGTCAATGACAAACTTTATCACATAATGTTGTACACCTCGCTCTGATCGAGATTCGAACTCACAACATCAGTGGTGATAGGCACTGATTGCATAGGTAGTTGTAAATCCAATTACCATACGATCACGGACACGACGACCTCTGTAACTACAGAGATATACAATCATCTTTTTTTTTTAAATATTACTGGAAATGTCCTTTGACTTACCAAAATACACATTTAAATTGAGGAAGCTTTGAACAGGGAATTAGAAGATGTTGTAATTTATGCCTTTGCTGTTATTTTGGATTGTAAGAAAAATAAGACCTCATATTCACTCTTTTTAAATGAAGATTCAAGTTTTATACCATTAGCACTGATTTTGCATTACACATTTACATTTAAACTAATTTTTAATCAGATTCTTATTCAATATTCAGTTTTTAAAAAACTTTTATTTATTTATTTAGGTGGTCATACTACTGATTTTATTAATAATGAGAAAAAGAATAGGTCTTGTAAGTAATTAAAACATAAATAACAAATTTAGTGTGCATTTCGTGTTTCTGGAATAACCTTCATCAGGTACGCTCAAAGCCAAAATATTTGAAACCGAAGTAATGTAAAAGTTGTTGTGAGCGAGAAAACCAAATGACCTAAACAGTCTAGCCAAACTCGGCTATGGTCACATATACCTGATGCATAAATATGCCATAGGCAACAGAATAAACTTGATTACTTATTTATTTTGGGAAAATTATTCTAATTGACAACAAAATGCTCTTCATGGAATACTATACATTTATTGCATGCTGGTGAGGGAAATATGAAAATTTATTCATCCAAGAGTATCATATTTCCCGAGGGCAACGCCCGAGGGGAATATGATGCTCGTGGGTGATTTAAATTTTCATATTTCCTGAACCCGCATGCTATAAATGCTTTATTATACCGAATGAAACCAAGAAAACACATACATGTAAAATACTGCTGGCAAACCTATTTTAAGTCCATTAGAACGTTGTCTCAGACATTTGAAAACCACATCCACAACAACATTGTAACGGTCGCTTGCAAGTGGTGCGTTCCGAGTGACTGACGTTTTCCTGTCAAAGAACGATAACTCTGGCGGGAAAAATCGCGAGGCTTCCGAAGGGGTGGAATATGATATTTATTTCACGGAATATGATTTTTGTCCTGTGTGATCACGTGTTCTGATTTTTACCCATTGTCCAATCAAATTAATCTATTTATGGTTATAAATATATGAGGTATAATAATATTGCATAATTATGTTCAAATAAATTAATTCTTATAAATGTACTAGGATATATACCTATGTTTGACAATAGAACATGTGATGCCTTTGTTCGTCTTTATGTCATATTTCTTTCTGCCATTGTATTTTAGCTTGTCCTTCTAATTACGGCTTCTGATTACCCACCTTGATATCTTCAAACTATTTGTTTCCCTAATGTTAAAATAACCAAAGCTATCTATATGATATAGTAATGACTTTCATGCTTTCAACATGACTCGGCTACGCCAGCATTATGTTTATTCATAAAGATGATTAACATGTATTATAATTTGATCTTTTGTATACTAATTGCAGGTTGTACAGTTATTTAGAGAAGCTGGAAAAGCTCTTGGTGACATGCCATTGTTGATCTTTCAACCTGTTTGGGTACAGTAATGATATTCCACTATAAACGTAAAATGCAGATTAAATGTTCAAAATGAAAAAAGTACAAATGTGGTTCTGTAGTTAAGAATTAAGGTCATTAAGAAAGACTATGATACCTCAATGTATATGAATGTTTTCTATTGGATCATTCATAGTCACACGACTGTAGACGATGTTTAATGAGTTTAATTTTCTTTGAACTGGTAGAATTCTTATTTTGTTCCAAGAGAGGTGTGGCACCTTCAACAATCCCTGTTTTCTTTCAAAATCAATATCCTCTTTGTTTTTCTTTCTTTTTTTTACCAACAACGTACATATATGGTGTTTATCCAACAATCCCCCCCCCTAAAAAAAAAAATCCGGCCAAATTTACCGAGAAGAGTAGAAGCAAGTGTCGTTCCCGGTTGAATATTAGGGTGTTCTTTTTCTAATTCGCACTTTGCTTAATTTCAAATTATATTGGTGATTATCGTGTTTTGTCTTAGTTCGATATAATAAAACTATTATGTTATCTAAGAAGGTGGACATCAATAATGTTTGTCGATCTGTGAAGTGTTGTTTTCTCACCACAGGTTGACATATATTTTTGTCAACCTCCTAAGAAATTCATAATATTAATCTACTAAAAGCAGAACTAAACAATTAAAACCCTGAACAAGGTCATAACAAACAAACAACAACCCAAAGGTATAAATCAATGTAGGTCAACAGACAAAAGTATGAATCAATGTAGGTCAACAGACAAAAGTATAAATCAATGTAGGTCAACAGACAAAAGTATAAATCAATGTAGGTCAACAGACAAAAGTATAGATCAATGTAGGTCAACAGACAAAAGTATAAATCAATGTACAGGTAGGTCAACAACTCAAATGTATAAATCAATGTAGGTCAACAGACAAAAGTATAAATCAATGTAGGTCAACAGACAAAAGTATAGATCAATGTAGGTCAACAGACAAAAAGTATAAATCAATGTAGGTCAACAGACAAAAGTATAAATCAATGTAGGTCAACAACCAAAAGGTATAAATCAATGTAGGTCAACAGACAAAAGTATAAATCAATGTAGGTCAACAGACAAAACAGATGACAAAAACTGATAGCTTATTATTTTCAGATAAGATCAAGATATCGTATCAATTACAGGAACAATACAGACAACACGACCTGGGCAGACAAAACAACATCAATAACACAAACAAAAAATAAAAACTAAATAATATGAGATCAAACAATATGAAACACCACAAACTTCAACAGTTACACAATATGATTCGATAGGGTAAGCTTCCCACGAAACCCGATACACGTCAACAGTGATACCAGGTGCATCGGAAGGGATGGATTCCTCTGAAATCCCACAAACTTCAACAGTGACACTATATGGTTCGGACGGGTAAGCCTCTCCCGCAACCCAACAACATTCAGCAGTAACATCAGGCGCTTCGGAAGGGTTAGGTTATTTCAAAGCCCCACAAACCTCAGGGAAAACAGATACATCAGAAGGGGAATTTGTCCCCAAAATCCCGCAAACCTCAGCAGTGACATCAGGTGGTTCTCCAATATCTCTTTAAAAGAAGGAAATGTGAAAACATCGACATCTGCAATAACTTTAATGAAATACGAGATGTTTTCTAATTTCAGACTTTCCTTATTCTTATCCTGGTATTGATAGTTTTATTCTTTTTCTTCAGTTACATTTTGACATCTGGTAAGTTAAAGCGATTTTTATAATTATATATATTTTAATAGTATTATTACTTTGTGAACTCATAGCATCCATATGAGAGAGGGTTTATGAACGAAAGGGATGATCTGAAGAGAAATAACAAAAGAGTTAAAATCATAAAATCACATGAAGGAGCAAGAAACGATTTCAAAATATTATTACACTTCTGACAAAACAAAAATGTCTCGTATCTTTGATAATAAAACTTTGTATTTTAACATTTCTGGCAAAATGTAAAGAAAATGATTAAGCATAAGACAGCATAGAAACATAATGTTGAGAAGACAGATATGAATGTACAAATACATGACTGAATAAAAAAACACCTGACTAAAAAGATTTGATTGGGAATTCTCCTAACACTTTCACAATAATAGAGTCTTCAGTATAAATAACTATTAAAAACGACAAAACTGAAATAAAGGTGACCCAGTTCAGATGTACTTTTCACACATGACCTAAAAACGTTTCACGTCTTGATGATTTTTGTTTTCGTGCAAAGAAAGAAAATTTTCCATGTATTTCCTCCTTCCTCCACTTAAAATTTCTTCTTATTACATTAACGTTGGTATTTTATTAATGATATTTCCTGTATTTTGTAGAGCATGCCATTATAAATGAAGCGACTGGATTTGTAAGTTTTGAAAAAGACGAAGTACTTAAGGTGAATTTCTATATTTATACATTAATTTACATAACTTGTTCCTAAAAATGAACATTTTGCATTCCCAATAAAAAGCTTTAATTTGAATTAAATAGATACTAATATTTTCTCTTTAAACTTCACGCTGCTTGTATTTTCTTTCATAATGAACAAACGGTTCTTATATTAACGATACATATGCATATTCATTTAGACATAGTTATGAAATTAGAAATAAATATACATGACGATATAATGCATCATATATATCAATGAGAATATTTTTGCAACATTTGAATTACAAACAGATTTTGATAATTTGTCAGGTGTTTTATGTTATATTGGTTGTACACTAGCTTTCTCAATACGGTTCAGAAAAGTCCTGATTGTCATAGTCTTAACTCTCAAATTTCCCAAATTCCCGTAGTGAAATATACTGGATGAGAGGTCTAGTATGGCGTCACTAGTAGCGCAGGGTAAATGAGACATCGCATATCTCTCCAATGCCAAGAATATAAGTATGGCTTCACTAGTAGCGCAGGATAAACGTGACATCGCATCGCTCTCCAATGTCAAGAATATAAGTATGGCTTCACTAGTAGCGCAGGATAAACGTGACATCGCATCGCTCTCCAATGTCAAGAATATAAGTATGGCTTCACTAGTAGCGCAGGATAAACGTGACATCGCATCGCTCTCCAATGTCAAGAATATAAGTATGGCTTCACTAGTAGCGCAGGATAAACGTGACATCGCATCGCTCTCCAATGTCAAGAATATAAGTATGGCTTCACTAGTAGCGCAGGATAAACGTGACATCGCATCGCTCTCCAATTGCAAGGATAAATCGGCCTGTCATTAATATGTTTTGGTATGTAAATCTTTTATTTTATGTGCATACAATAATATCTATTTTGTTATTTTCAGTATTTAAAGTGGTACTATTTGTTTGGGTGTATTTGGATTATACATTTTATGTTAGCATGTGAAACAATTGTGATATCTAGTGCTGTAAGTCAGTGGTTTTTCTCTAGGTAAGAAGCATAATAATCCATTATTTACTGTAATCAAATGTTTTGCTGTAAAAATAATAGCCAATGTCTTCATGCAATTAATTTATTTGCTGTAAACAAAATCGTCAAACCTGTATTAAGATGTCATCTTTGGGATAAAGAAAAAGAAGTCTTTTAAGGCATGTGAACTCTTAAAAGAGGTTCAATTCATATGTTATTTTCTATGAGGTCAAGAAAAAAGTGACATCTTAATGCAGGTGGCTGCTTAATAGAGGTATGGACAGGTTTGACTATATTTCGTATAAAATATATTAAATATTAAGCAACATTACAAAATATTATTTTTTAATAAAAGAATGTAGTACTAGTTCATCTACTGATATATTAACCAATCTAAGCTCAACATAATATTTACCTGTCAGACTGTAAATTATGTTTTCATGTTATGCATTTATAAATGTATTATATCTTAGTATTTGCGAATTAATGTATATATTGTTTTTTCTTGCACCACAGAAACAGGTCTACAGTAAAATACCCAATATGTGATGCTTTACAGTTATTAATTCGGTAAGATTTATCTTCTACATAGTCATAATCATAATTATAGTAATTTATTGGAAAACTATTCGGGTTTTTCTAGACTGGTTCCAAAATCTAGTTGTTTGTCTTTTACAGTCGGAGAAGTCTAGCCTCCTTTTTTCTTTTAGTTTGAAATAGTTTTATCTAATGTTTCTGTGTTTTTCATTTAGTTTGAATATATTTGTAACTATTCTGTGGAAATTGTTTTCCTACTGCTGTCTTTGCAACAAAGTTGCGATACAAATATATTTATATATAGATACACTATTAAAACTCTTTGATAAGTCATCAATGAGGACAGGACCGGATTATGATTACGACAAACGTAACAGTATTCCGGAACAGTTAACCAAGCGACCGTAAAACTTTCGAACACTATTGATGAGAAACCAGTTATCTTAATGTGTTCTAATGAATGTAAATACATTTAGAATTTATATTTAACATTTTGTCCTTAATAGTTTTATATACAAATATATCCTGTTAGTGAGGGTTATTTGCGAAAAATACCGGTTGAGAGGAGAGGCAAATATCCCGAGCCGCTTTAGCGGCGAGGGACATTTGACTGTCCTCGAAACCGGTATTTTTCGCAAATAACCCTCACTAACAGGATATATTTGTTTAATTCCGCCGAATATTTAACAGCAAGTAAAACAGTGGCATGCAAGCAGGTTCAGAACTTCAGACCACCTCGATCATTTGATTTTCAACTGAGACTTAAAATCAATCTACGAAAACAGGAAAAATCTTTTCAAAGAAGTGACCAGTGTATAAATTCTGGAACAAATTCAAAAATAAAATAAATCACGGTTTTGCTTTAACATACAACACGCTAAAAAAAATATAATGCAAATGAATTTGAAATATATACATTTCAACGATTTCAAACATAACGGCTGACACTGTCGTCATTTTCTTTACTTTAGCGTTGGTTGAAAGAAGAAACCCGAGTAATTCAAATATCATCCGTGACGTCATAAACTATTTAAAGAAGGGATTTCGTCTCGAGCGGATATTTTCCTATAATACCGGGATATTTTTAGGCAAATATCCCGGAAATGGTGGAAAAGCTGAAAAAACGAAGAATTGGTTAAAAAATACCCCTTTCCTCAACCAACCAGAAGACAGCATTCTGATATAAGGTGGAATTATATGAAAAAGTTATTATAATGTCAAAGTCTATAGTATATTTTCCATAAATAAAATGTCATTGAACCAATATGGTCTAACATTGACGACTGTATTTTTATTGTATTTTCTATTCTATTTTTAGATACCATCTAGGTTCAGCAGCTTTAGGTTCCTTAATCATCTCTATAGTATTCCTTTTTAGAGTTTCATTAACTTTCATACAAAACAGGTAAGTTATCTTTCGTAGCCCTACCAAAATAAAAACTACAAAGTTCTGATTTTCTCCCCACAAATTAAATGACCACAAAGCGATGCAGCTTTGATTTGTTTAAGGAGTAATTACATTCCAAATGCGAATACTAAGCACAACCTTAATGATAACTGAAATTCCGAAGCAACGGAGACGAGTTTCATTATCAGCATGTGGTTGGTAAGACGCTATACTGAAAGAGAAAGACAACTAACATCAATTTTAGACCCTAACGTTTTTATGTATATAATCTGTCGAATGCCATGTTCATAAACTTAAATAGCATTTGTTATTGACGACATATCAAAAGACATTTTACTACACAATTCTAATTACGAGTAATATTAGATTACCTTTGTGTTTCTATATCAATAAGAAATAAACTATGTAATTAATTATTAGTTTATTTTTTCATTTTACCCTGTGTTTGTACTCTTGTTTTTTTTTTTGATCTTGGCATTAGTTCAAATATCCCGACTACTACACTACTATCACTAAGTCGATACATCTGCTGGTGGACAATTATTCCTCTAAGGTGCCATCCGTCACTGACTGGTTTAATAGATATATTTAATATGCAAAAAATGTATAGTATACAGTTCTTAAAAAATGCAATTATTAATCAAGACTATGGTTCTCCTTCCTCAGGCATAGGCGAACCTTTGCGATTTTGGCCATCCTATTTAGGCTCTTTGATGTTCGTGCTCCCTACGATCTTTAAATTATTTGGCTTCCAATCTTTTGATTTTGAAACTACATAATGAAGATCATTCCAAAAAACGTGTCGTGCATACTATATTAGATATATACTTTTAAGCAATATATATTGAAATAACTATGAAACAATTTTTTCTTCAGGTTAAAGGACAGAACTGGTCCTGTTGTACAGTTCTGCTTGAAATGTTTTAGTTGCTGTTTATGGTGTTTTGACAAATTCATCAAATATTTGAATAGCAATGCATATGTAGAAATTGGTAAGTTACATGCGCGTACAGGAAATATTTGTACGCTATATATGGTATTGGAGACTATATTCTAATTACATGACTTTATAAATAAGGACTATATTTGTTGAATAAATTAATTGCATCACTATAATTTTTTTGATAATCCAAATGAATTTGTCGATCTTAACGAGATTGTCATGTCTCAACAGTTTGTAGAAATGCTTGATGGAACTGACATTACCTTGAGTCTTTTGATCCAATGTGTATTATGAATAGTAACCTAGGATTGTATGACGATCGATATGTATTCTGAACAACTGCCCCCGTGATGTATTGGTTATAGTACGCGATTTGAGTGCTGCAAATCGTGTGTTCGATCCTCGATGTATAATACCAAAGATTAACATTGGTATTTGCTGCTTGTCCACTAAGTATGCAACATTAGATAGTAAGAGCAAGATTAGCTAGTTTGGAGTCAGGATAATATGTCAGAGTGGGTCGACATGTTAAATTATGAAATGTTGTTTCAGTGAGACAGCACCATGAAACACCTAAATCGTTTCCGCTTAGCACAAGACAGACATCATCATCATCTCTCCATGATATAACTGAAGCATTGTTCACACGACGAAGAACAACAATCGCTCTCTAATTCTAATTACCTCGTAATGAGCAAATTTGCTTAATGTCTTGAACCATTATGAATTATTAGATATTGATTATGTCTCTAACACCTCATTAATAACTTGATATAAAAAAATCGGATAATTATATACACATCAATTTTAATATTGTGTCTTTACATATATAAACGTTAGAGAATACCGAACGGCCAATCAAAAATGGATAATGCAGAGAAACCGGCAACACAGGGCACACAAGACGAAGACAAACAAAACACAACATAATATGTGCTGGACACCACTATACGCAAACAAACGGTGTTTATCAAATCTTCAGCCATTAAAATATAACTATCAGCATATGTAATCACAATTTAGATTGTATGTTAAAAATTGCGATATGCATATTGAACATATACTTAGTTATTATTGTTTGCATCACTTCAGCCATAACAGGTAATGGATTCTGTACTTCTGCAAAACGTGCCTTCCGGATAGTTGTTGGGAATGCTCTTCGCTTAGCAGCAATCAACTCCGTTGGAGACTTCACAATTTTTCTAGGCAAACTTGCTCCAGTTTCAATAGTAGCTATTGTTGGGTTGGAATTATTAGCAGTAAGTGTATTTATTTCTGGTTAATTGAATACTGTATGGCATATATCATGGCTTATTGTATTATAACTTACATCAGACGAAGGAAGACTGAAGTGATTGATTTGAATTTTGGTGATTAACGCCACTTTCAGCAATATTTCAGCTATATCATGGCGACCAGTTTTAGTGGTGGAAGAAGCCGGACCACCCGGAGAGAACCACAAACCATGGGCAAGCAACTGGTAAGCTTTATTACTTGCGGCTGCGAGTCGAATGCACCCTTTATTGTAATTTACAAAGCCGGGCGCGAACCCAAGCCGTATTGGTGATATGCTTGTATGAGTTGTTAGGTAATCCAACTACCTAACTCATTGAGCCACCCGGGCCCTCTGAAGTAATTTGATTAACATTATTCTGCTTACCTAACTGTAATATAAGTTATAAAATTGTGTATGCTGATACACCTTAAATGTGACCATTATGAGAGGACAGTTAAAACAGCGATTGTCAAGAATTCTACAAATATCAACAAAACAAACAATCACCGATCACCTTAAATGGCGTTGAAATTCAATGTCATGTCTTGGGATATGCACGAAAATGTGGCGGGGATAAATTCGTTGCATTTGAGAAGACAATTACCCAGTTGTCAAAGAAACGGTATATAGACTAGATATTCTCTTTCTATATTTGTGTCAATACTACAAAACCAGGTCTGAAATCTAAATACGAAATATATTGCTCAAAACAAAATATGGATACGTTAAGAAGCACGTTTATATTATACATGTATTACACATTATATTATTTTTCAGAATCGAGCAGACGTATATTACCTTTGGTTCCCCACTACAATATCTTGTCTTCTTACGTTCCTGATAGCAAGCTGTTTCCTTGGAGTATATGAGGTAATTAAATTATATCACATCTGTCAACTTTATAAGGCCTGGCCTCCTGCCAGAATTACAGGGTATAAATATAGGACCAAATGTCTACGCTGCTGGGTACAACATCACCGAATTGGTGTTTCTCTAGTTGTGTATAGGGTAAAGCAAATACATGTATGACGGAATGTGAGACATGACTGTGTATACTGTTGTAAAAGTAGAGCACAGATACAAAACAAGAACTATTGCAAATACAATAGTAAATCAAAACAAAATATCAGACCATATCAAAATCTCCCACAAAAACGCTCATCTAATACCACATATCTTGTTGGTACCACATGAACCACAGTGTTCACAAAGAATAGGTATATAATTCTTAATTTTAATATGACGCCCCGTATTCGGTATACAAATAAAGGCATATTTGAATAACAATCAAATATAGGCCACACATGCGCGCTGAGCTAAAAAAAAGCACCTACATACATAAACACTGACTATTTTCAGAAAATTCTTCATGGTTAGCGATTTTCTATTATTGTTTATCTAAAAAATGTTGAAATAAATGAAGTTAAAATTAAATAAATCCTAATCAAGTCTTATCATAATTAAACTCTTATAAACACGCTTTGTTGTGGCTATTCCAATTAACTCCCCCGTAAAAGCACATTATGATGAGTCATCGTTTGCTGATGACATCCGTCAATATGTCAGCAATAGTAAATTCACCGTTAAAAATAGGACTTAAAGTGGAACACGAGAGAGCCTACTACAAAATAATCAACTTTTACAGACAACAGAACTCTGTTAGTCAATACCATGAATACATCATACAATCTTTAAGCACTGAAAAGACCAAAAGAGTGTTTAGACATCAAATCTGTGATGCAGAGATTCTCCGATCCGACTGGCTGCGTTCAACTGGTCAATCATTTAAAGTTGTTTATTTGTAATAAAATTTATATTGAATCAATCAAATTCTTTTCGGTATTTTAAGCCACAGTTTCAACCACAATTTCGCTTTCCATCTCTTAATCCCCAATTTTACCATTTTTAAAATTCCGTAGGAGATTGATGGAATAGTCACTACCAGCGCATCACCTTGACCGCCTCGAATTTTGAAATTACGTATTTGTCCTATTAGAATCGAAATAATTCATGCCGGCCATACTTTATTGTTATTCAAATATGGGTAGGCATTATATTCATGAATATTTAACCCCTATCGCTCGGGGTTAAATATTCATGAATATAATGCCTACCCATATTTAAATAATAATAAAGTATGGCCGGCATGAATTATTTCTTAAATTAAACACACAAAACAGATGGAAATAGTTAAATGTATAGCATAAACTCTTTGTTCTGTGAACTGCTATAAGTCATATGGACCTTGACATTCTGAAGCGATCCTAATTTCTGTTATCATATATACACTATATGATTTTATCTACTTTTAGAAATGTATTGATACATTATTTGTATGTTTCTGTGAAGATTGTGAAATGAATGACGGAGAACAAAGACCATATTTTATGAGTGCAGGTCTAATGGTAAGATAATTGTGTAACTGTTATTCAATGGAACTTATATATTTCTGTAGTTGAATCGCATCGGTCAAACGCTTGAAGTATGTCACTGTACTGAGCACATTGATTAATCAAACGAAAAACAACAAATGCCACACCGTCAAAACACTCCTAATACATGACCGCTCACTAAGTAATAATATCCTCAATATTTTCATATATTATGGTTACGGTGAAGCAGCTCAAGAATACAACCACTAGTTTTAAGCTCATTTGCCCAAAGATCATTTGCGCTTTTGCTATAACTTGTCGACGGTCGTGCGTCCGTTGGCTGTACATCGTAAGCTGTTCACATTTAAATATTCTCCTCTTAAACCACTGTGTAAAATAAAAGCAAGCAAAAATACAATATGTACTCCATTTCTTAGAATACCAATATTTTTAATTGACCATTACTTGTTAATATTAGGTCAAAAAGAGCTCAATTTCAACCACAGATGCATGCCAATGAGTGTTATATATCTTCCGGTCCTTGGCGTGATATTTTATGTTCAGCCGAGTAATACCGAATAAGCAATATAAGATTTTCCTTATTAAAAAATATTCACATTAAAATCTTCTCCTAAGAAACTCAAGCAAATGAAGATTGAACAACATGAACTCCGGGGTGAAATCAGGTGCCCCGGAAGGGTAGACAGTCTTTGCGCCACCAGTAGCATCCGTCGTGTTACTTTTGTTACAAATCCGGTGATTACTATTGAATAAAGAAAGGATCTTTTAAATAATGCATACATGTTTATTGTGTTTCGTACTTTGAATTGCAAATAATTGTGACAAAATAATTTGCTCAAATACTCCTATCTTTTATTTTAGAAATTTGTGAAGAACGACATTGTCTAATTTTCAAAAGAGCTACACAGAATATCTTTCATATTTTGATATATAAATAAATATATTTGTTTACATATTATTTTTACACTTTATATCGTAAACATAATATTGTTTATTATGATGTATATGGTGTTTAACGCCACTTTCTATAATATTTCTGTGGCGGTTTGTTTATTACGAAATTGCATTTTAAGACACAACCATTGTCATTTTATTAGATAAGTTTGATGTCTTGGAATGATACGCTGGGTGCAAAAATGGTTCCTTTTTCATTTTGACAAGGAACAATCAAAAGTGCATAGAGAATCCAACATGTCATGAACATAAGATAGGCAATAAACATTGTTCGGCTAGTCCTCTGGAATGTAATGAAATACGCTTAGAATTTGAATATTTTCTTTTTAACAACATAAACAATGACGAATACATCGAAATATACAAAGATAGTGACAGCAATACGACTCAATACGTCAGGTACTGGAAACAAAAATAAGTACATAAAGCCCTGCCATCTTACATACACTCCAGATTATTTCTATTAAATAATGATATCCAATCCCAGCACAATAAGGGTTATGGCTATTGTTATGGTGTTTAACGTCACTTTCAATAATATTTCAGTTCTATCGTGGCGGTCAGTTTTATTGGTGGATGAAACCGGAGTACACGTAGAAAACCACCGACCTGCCGCAAATCACTGACAAACTTTATTGCATAATGTTGTATGGAGGACATTTCGCCATTAGCGGTATTAAACTAACAATGTTAGTGGTGATATGCACTGATTGCATAGGTAGTGGTAGTTGTAAATCCCACTACGTTACGATCACGACCACGACGGGCCAAAATAAAGCAACAAAAAAAAAAAAAAAAAAAAAAAAGCAAACACACACAGTATATACAAAGAACACATTATAATTCATATATACACACATTTGACTTAATAAACAGAAAAACAAAAACTACCACACTGTCTGACATTTCCATATCCAATATCAAAATCGTAGCAAGAGACAAAATCGATACCCCTAGCACACAAATACAAATATTTTGAAGTAATAATTATGTTGACAAATGTGAAATAAATGTATTGACACTAAGTGTGACATTATTTCCATGTCAATAAACATATACTATTATACATCATAATGCGATCACGTGGCAAGATCCAGTAATTCTGTTGAAGAACTTTCCACTTTCAAATTTTGCTACAATAAAAAAAAATAAGGAAGGGTATATATTGGTGAAATATGACACGCCCGTTTTTTATTTGAATTGCATACAGATCTGGAATCACAAGATTTTCTATAGAAATGCATTTTAATTGCTTTAAATTCGTAGTTATATGTGGATTATAAAAATCATGAAATGTATCGAAAATTGCTCCCACCAAAAGCAATATCAAAAGTAGTGTCTCAAATCCATTTCACAACAATAGAATCCAACACGTGTAAAAGTACAAGATTGGGAATTCACAGCCACCCGAGAGTACTATATTTAAATTACAACTTGTGCCCTATCCATTTGTCTTGTTTTGTATGACAATACAATATGTTTAAAGTACAGGGAGTACAAGACAAAAATATCCCTCGCAGATAAAAATAGGAATCGCGTGATCTCTTAAGTGAGAAATAGGTGTCTTTCAAACACACCTGAGGAAATGGTTACATTTTGAATGATTAAGTTCGTATGAATAGAAATGTTGTTACAATTAAATCAATAGTGACCACGACTGTATTTTTGTTTATATCTTGTTGTAACATAAATACGCATTTTTCCTTTGATGTTTTTATGCAATAATCAACTTAAAAATAGTGAACTTTTACAAACCATGGTCTAACATGAAGATTTTGATATTATTCCATGATTTTGACGTCATAGGTCTGTTATTCCATGATTTTGACGTCATATGATCTGTTATTCCATGATTTTGACGTCATAGATCTGTCAATCATGTAATTTCTGTTACAAACCATATATACCATGGATCTTACTCATGAACTTATTTAAACCAACTCATCCTTCGGATTCGTTGGCTTAAATAAGCTAATTCGTAAGATCCATGGTATATATAATACTTAAAGAGAGTAATGTTTCTTTATTGCGACCGACATGCAAAAATACAACGTAAACAATACATATTAACAATCAACAGTTTCGAAAGCAAATCCATTGCGCAATAAATTGATGTAAAACCTGCAAAAATATATTACCTAAAATAAAAACAAAAATGAGACTCTAATGGACTTATTTTACTGACACGTTAAAGTGACAGTGTCCACGATTTGTCATAATTTTTAAGTTTGACAACAACTTGAAAATAAGATAGATAAATCAATAAAATGACCAAATAACCATCTCAGATAAACAGAAATTTGTTTACTTAAATGTAATTAACAAATTACTTCTGATCATCTGCCGGCCAAGCTCATGAATTATTCATGATCATTGACCCAGATTTATCAAAGCAAACACATGGTTGATGATGAGGTAAACAGTTTATTTAACCTATCTTTAGACTAAAATGTATAATTCATACATGTTTAATGATAAATTAGTCATACCTACCTATAAGAACACAATTTATCAATCAAAACTCAAATTATTAGCCATTTTTGTAACAATTTTAGTTTGTAACCAACATACGCTGTTTCAAACCGATTCCGCGCGTGTGCAGTTCATCATACAGAGGCGGAGTTATCTTGATTGACTTGAATTAGAGTAGCCCAGACACAAATTGCTTACGACCACATTTCCCCTGAAATATTTCGTGAAGACCACTTTTCGGTGTTTTTGACTGTTTTAGATGATTTTTACTCACATCTGTTCAAGTTTGGGAGAAAAAATCCGATTTAAAAAATCTGACAAAATCGTAGAAACTGTCACGTTAAGTCTGTAACTGACAACCCAATGGTAAAATGACTTATCTGGAATTGTAAACAAAAACATTAAACGAGACAAAAACGTTAATGAAAACAAGTATAATATAAAACTCCACAAAATTATAGGAAAACTATTAAAATAAAATATTACAAGTTGGACATCTGTTCTACTTAATACAACAACATCTATCTATACATGTACATTAATTGACCAATAAACATAAAATAGAATTGAAAGAACGATCGATATGAAATAAGGCTAGACATGAATATGAAAATGCTATCTAGGTGAGCGGATATGCAATTTTTTTTTATCATATTCATAGATGGAAATTGAGTTCCGGGTGAAAACCACATTCCGTACGTTAGTGAGAAACTATGATTTGAGGTTATGTCAAGCATAACTCGCCAAGGGCGCGAGTCTGAATGTCATACGACCGCAGCTACGGCGACCCATTCCAATGCTTTAGTAAATAATCAAGCTTACATTGTTTAAATAAAAACGTAGATATAATTTAGTGCGAACGACGCGTATTTGGATTTACCTTTATTAGGTATCCCATAGTTAAAAGACCAATAATTTAAAAGTATTTGCTCTTAAGAGCAAGTAAATCAAAAGGACACAAACAGGAGACTCGCAATCAGCTGAGGTTATTTGTGTCTGAAGGAGATACAACTTTGAATAAAGAACGTTGACGCATTACCTTTTGGCATTTCTAGTATGTGGTGGCTACAATCACGTAATTGGATGATAAACAATAACTTCATAAGCATGAAAACCATAATAATAATGTTTATCTTATTGCATGGTTTAACATTAATTCGAGTTAATTTTACATTCGCTTCATTTCATTTACAATGTTTCATTAAAATAAAACCCGAACTATGCTTGAAATATTTCATCATAAACTTACATTTATGTTTGATAAACTATTCCGTTCTCCCCGGGATGCAGTACTTTCTTTTCTTGACCTGTTGGTAATCCTAGGGTTACAACGGATACCTCTACAAAGCTCTAAAATAAGCTGGACCACTTCAAAGACGCTGATAAATGACAAACCAATCCATAATCCTAACGCGCCTCCAATATCGGAAACAAAAGCCGAAGCCTGAAATAAATATCGGGAAACATGGTTTAGTCTGCTTCAATTCAAGCTGAATCAGAGGTGTGTTTTATTATGTTGCATTTGCTAAGAATGTTTCAGAAATGTTTGAAGATACCAAAGGGGTAATATGAAGCCATAAATCGAAGAAGGACAGACAAGACAATGACCAAATAAAAAAGACAAACAATGATCTACAATACACTACTCAGTAAATTAAAAATGGCGAACCACACGAAAAACCGGGGGTGAACACATGTGCTCCGTAAGGGCAATCGGTTCCTGCTACACTAGTGGCACCCGTTGTGTTATTCTTGTTACTAAGCCGCTGATAAGTCATGAATGAGGAAACGTTCTTTTATTTCAATATCATTTTAAAACATCGGTGCAGAGAATATTAGAAGAACACTATTTCAATGACAGACAATTAATATAAATGGGACAAAAAGATCGTGGTGTTCTGGATTCCAGATTTTGTAATAATGTTATACATGTTTTGGTATGTGAACCAATTAATATGTTTGTTTTCTTTTAGAAAACTTGGCAGATAACAAAGGGGTAATCAGAAACCGTAATTCGAAGGTCATACTTACAATGGTCATAGAGAATAAAGACAAAAAGACAAACAATTGAAATGATATATTATCGCTACCTTAAATAAAAATAAATGCATTCACTTACTTCAATTTCTGGTTTTTCTGCAATTAATTCATAATTCAAATCTTCATAATAAATGTTAATTTTGATGAAATTGTGGCTGAAAAAAAATCAAGCAAAATAGTGTCAGTGCATGAACAGAAAATAAAACACAGCAACCTATAGAATCTTTAGATAAAATGATTACTGAACGAGCATTATAGAATGTTACTAATGCAGATGTATTTAATTCAAACGTTTGATGACATGTTTCCGGTCTGTCACTAATTGGGATGAACGATTAAGCATGTGATATTAAATAAATTATAAGAGCTTATACTTTATAGTCAGTTTAATACAAGAAATTACTGACTGATTTTATACTGTCTATGTTATCTAATTTCTGTGAATGAATGTGTACTTCTGGGTTAAAAGAAGTCTGTGCAAGTTTGTTTTCATTGCTTTTATATCTGTTTTGCCGATGGGTATGTCAATATCAAGAGAGAAAGGATTGAATTCCTTCATCAGATTTAACTCTGCCACATATCGTACTCATTCGAACTCAAGGCCTAGATTTCTATTGGACTTTGTCGAAGTCCCGTTTATAGTTTGGAGTTTGAGGTTTGGTAGTTGAATTGTTCGTGTTGTGGTATGCCTTATTGTTAACAATTACAGTTTGATATCTTGTTTTCAGAAATTCATTGCTATGACTACAATTAATTATTGTAATAAACGCTTTTTTTAATAACGAAACATTTACATGTATAATGTCCACTCACCCGAGACTATATTGATCCAATGTTCGCAGCTGATCACATGTATGTGTAGATGCTATTTCACAAATGCTCTTTTTCAGAAAAATCTAAAATAATAATTGAAAATGACAATAAGATAAATTCTACTATACTAACAGTCATGTATTTTTCTTCACGTTACCTATATAAATGATATAAAGAAGCGTTTGTAAATTTCTTTTTAATTAGAAAATGCAGACAATATCAAAAATAAGTATATATATAGATCCAGCGAATTAAATTTCCAGTTTGCTTAGATATAATTTATTGTTGTTTCCATTTTATACACCGAATTATTTTATTTATATATTGAAATGCTTTACACATGTTCTGTGCTAATCAGTACCTACCAGACTAAATATCTAAATTTAAATTATGATATCACGTCCTTCTTTTTTATATTTTCCATGTAATTTTCATTGTATGTGTAGGTCCAATTCTATTATAAATTAAGTTACTACTATAATAGCGACTAGTTGAAAATGAAATACAAAGCAAAATCACTTACTGAATAGTCTTCAGTAGGCCATTGTCGAGAACTCATGCTTCTAACATATTGGTCCTCTCTATAAAGAATACAAGAATATTCAAATAATTAATCTAACTGCACTCTACAGCTTAATAAAGTCAAATTAGTGACGTATGTCTATAATACAACATTTTGCTGTAAATATGTCATACGACAAATTGTTGTGAATCTATGATAAAATGAAAAACAAGAAATACGACACTGTCGGAACAATTCTAAAATCCAGTAGCATGATACGATAAATTGAAGAGAATCTTTTATGCAACCACTTGTTGTGATTCTATGATATTTCAAATAGTTGTGAGGGCCCGGGTGGCTTAATGAGTTAGGTAGTTGGATTTTCGCGCCCGCTTTGTAAATTACAAAAAGGGTGCACTCAACTCGCAGCCGCAAGCGATAAAGTTTACCAGTTGCTTTTCCATGGTCGGTGGTTCTCTCCGGGTACTCCGGCGTCTTCCGCCACTAAAGCTGGTCGCCATGATATAGCTGAAATATTGCTGAAAGTGGCGTTGAATACAATAAATAAAATCAAATTAAATCAAATAGTTGTGATGCTATAAAATAGCAATTGTGTGTGATGTTATAATGCCATCTCTTGCTAATAAGTGAAAAGACGATTTTTGGTGTAAAAGTATCTGTATTTCCACATAGCATATTTTAATTCTGATTTTATTTAACTTTAATATTCGTATTTCATTTCGATTGTTTTGACTTAAGTTTCATATTAATGAATATGTTTTAGTTTCCTTTCATACAAACAAGAAAGAAAAGTTAAAACTTTTTTTTAAATAGAACGGATTTGAGTAATATATCATTTCCATTGATTTTAAACTGTGCTGTCATGCATTTAACACTGCTTGTTTACCAGCACCAACATCATTTGAATTGTACAACGGATCGACGTCTGGCGTATTCTGAAATACGACTGCATATTACTCCTATGGTATGTTCAGAATTGTCTTTATTGTATCTGGTGGATGCAATATAATGTAAGTTCCCGTTTATTTAATAAGAATACGGAGATTTTTTAACACAATAACGATCTCAATAAAATCTTACTAAAAGATACAGAAATACATTAAATAGTACTTGTTACTTACTCGCATGGGTTGATACAATTACAAGATGCTAAGTCAATATATGTTTTCTGATCAATCGTGTCCTGTGTTAACTCCATACAGGAGTATTCTGAAAAGTAACCAAATAAAACAATGTAATGTGATGTTAACCCCACACAAATCCCTTGGATTCTTGAAGCGAAATCTAACAGTTTCAAACACAGACATTAAATCTAGAGCTTACCAAGCATTAGTAAGACCAATGCTTGAGTACCACTGCAGTGCATGGGATCCACGTACCAATGAATATGAAAAGAAAATAGAAATGGTGCAGAGGTGAGCAGCTCGCTACACTAGGAACAATTACCACAACACTAGTAGTGTCAATACAATGATCGACACTCTAGGTTGGCCAACCCTAGCTGAGCGCCGCCTCAAAACACGACTCATTATGTTATACAAAATTACACACTGCCTCATTGCTATTCCAACATACATCTTAGTGCCATCAGACAACAGGTTAAGAAAACATCATTCACAATCCTACCAACACATACAAACATCTAAAGATACATATAAATGGTCATTTTTTCCTCATACAATTATACAATGGAACATGCTACCGTAACATACAGTTCAATCAACCACAATATACATATTTAGAGAACAGTTAACACCAACTGTTCTCTATCCACTACTGTAAACCAATGATTTCAATGTACATAGTTTTACCAAAAACTTTTTAAGAAAAAGAAAAAAAATTAAAATAAACAATTTGTAAATAATTCACTGACTCAAGTGTAATATACAAAAATGTATATATATATTTAATCAATTATCACGCATGCGCACCAGCAAGTAATCTTCTTTTATGAAGTTTTACTGTATACTAAAGAAGAAGAAGAAGAAGGAGTAATGTGTAAAGTAAGCACTAAAATAATAATCCGTTAACTCCATGCAAAAATAACAAGAGAAGGAACCAATTAAAACAATGTGTCCTTGACCCCACACAGGAACAATATGTAAAGTAACCACATAAAGCAATGTGTGCTCAACTCCATGATAAAATAGTCTGAGAAGGAACCAAGTAACAGAATGTGTCGTTAACTCCATACAGGGGTAATCTGCAAAGAATCTAGACCGAATAATCTGTTTCTTGTGTGTTTATTATTTGTCATTATATATTTCCTTTTTATTATTTGTACATTTTTTTTCCTGAAATAAAACCAATTAATAGGAAGAACTGTTTTAGATACCTAAAGCTTATGTCTGCCCTTAATGCGGCCATCTGTACAACAATAAGTTACACATTATGAGTTGAATGATACTATTTAAAAAACAATTATTTGACCTTGAGGTCAAAGGTCAAGGTCCCACGAAGGTCATTACGGTACGCAACACACCGCCTTATGGTCATGCATCCACATACGAAATACCATTGACCTATCTCGAAAGACAAAAAGGTTATGGTTCGGACAAGCTTCGTATAAAAATGATTAAAAAAAATGTCCAAATAATAAAAAGGAAATATATAATGACAAATATAAACACACAAGAGACAGATTATTCGGTCTACAAAGAAACAAACTAAAACAATAAACAATCAAATGTACAATCTTATTAATATTAAGTGTTTGTTGAATCTCTTTTTTTGTGGCAATACTCGTAACATCTAACAATATTCGAAATGGGGCTGTGTGATTCTTACCTGGATTCGTATTTACATATAAGAATCTAAACCCAATAAAATATTGTATTTACTTGTTATTGAAGGCTATCATATCGACAGTTTTTTGTCTATCATTCAGTAATTTCACCCTCTTAACTTGTAGGCAGAAATTATGAATTTTCATGTATGCTAAAATAATCTTCAGGTTGTATTTCTGTGCTTTATGTTTCCGTGTAAGATTTTGATCAACTGTAAATAAGTGTTTGGCCATCGGAAATATAGAGATATCATGCGTGAGAATTTCGATTGCATGGAGGCAAACACAGTGATATTGATACATAAGAACGGAAAATAATATATTGTTGTCATCATGTTTATTATATATCATATATCTTGAAATGATGTTAATACATAGGTTCATGCCAGTAAAACAATTATTGTTAAATTGTTCTTCTACTATCAATACTAATAAACATAAATGGGCTCAACCTTTCAACTTTCCGATTTAATTTCAAATATAGTGTATACATATTGATGAAATGCTACTCTAAAGACAAAACCAGAAAACTTACCTTGAGCAGTTCTACATGGATTCAATGAAGAATTAAGTTTAGCTCGAACAAATTCTTCATTAGTTTTCTTGTAACATCCACAAGCGTCCAAAATAATATCCTGTTGACAAAGTTTTAGACAAGCCTGGAATAGATAAAGGGTTGAAAAAGCCGAACATCTGCCACCGACCTGCCACAGGTCACCGACTCACTTTACCACATAATATTGTATGGAGTACACATCGCAATGAGCGGGATTCGAACTCACAACATTAGTGGTGATATTCACTGATTACATAGATAGTTGTAAATCCAACTACCATACGATCACGACACCCCTTTGATACCAAGGATGTCTGACATCTAAGTTGAAGTTTACCTCACAAGTATAGCTGATATTTGTAACTTGTACATCTACTATGGATCAAGTATCGGATAACGCAACTAGTGGAGCAGGAGCTGCCACCCGTCCGGAGCACCTGCGTTCACCTTCGGTTTTTATTGGGGTTCGTGTTGCTCGATCTTTAGTTTTCTGTGTAGTGTTTTGTAAATCGTAGTTTGTCATTTTGTCTTTTTTTTTCTTTTGGCCATTGTGTTGTCTGTCCTTCGATTTACGAATTCTGTTTCTCCTTTAGTTTCTTAAAACTCTTCTTAATTTGGATGATATTTAGTTTGATTAATGTTGCTATTCTATTTGTCCTCTGTATTCGTCATCTGTCCTCTAATTTTGCGATAAATAATACACAGGAAGTATGCAAAGTACAAACAAAACCGCAAAACAAACAACAGAATCAAGCTCGTGTGTCCGCGTGGTGCGACATGTCTACCGATGAACTATTGTTTCAGTGAGTTAGGACCTATACAAATCCAAATAAGCTGTTGGTCTAGTACAAAACAGACATCATAATCATGTTATTGAAATGTAACTTGTCCACGCCATGATATAGTTGAAAATTTGCTCATTTTGGCGTTAAGCAACAATATTTCAGTCATTCACTGAGAATCTGGCATGATTTAAGAAAAGGATACTATTATACAAATACCAGGAAAAACAGCATACAAACCTGTCTTGAATATTGTTTGCCGTAGATCTGTTGAAATTCAACACCATTATTACAATCTCCATACATACCATCAAGTCGTGAAATCTTTACCTTAATAATGTTAAATAAAATTGTAGAGTCTTATGCATCAAAAATATGTAAACGTACATTATGGTAAAAAGGCTCATTCATTCATGATATTGCAGACAGATATATAATTGCTTTATTTGTCAAATTTTGATCAACACATATATACAAACTAAATTTATTCAGGATATTATATGAGAATATATATTTACTTATCATTATTAACTTAAATGACCAGTATGTGAACTTTTAATATAGATTCTCGCAATACACAAACAACAAGTACCAAACCGACCGCAAGTAATTACAAATCAAACAGACCATAGGTGAACATTTGGAACACTTGGAATATCTTTAAATATCTAAATATAAAGGAGAATCGAAAGAACGTTTATTGTTTTATTTTTGTTTATTGTTATCTAATTTGGCTTTCTAAATATTAAAAATGTAAAAATATCAAGTAAAAACACTTTTACATAATTACTGTAATATAACAAGTAAGATAATACACTCCAACTTATAAATAAGAATCTACAGTTGGAGAGTATATTCTACATTACATAATGTATTACCTATATTCAAGAAAGAAACGTGAAAATATTCCTGTGAGTTCGAACTGTACAAGATAAAATATAGAGAAAACAAGAGGAGAAAAAATATACACGATTTAAAAAAAAATGACGAACATTTCATTGAAAACAAATGCACTTTTTGTTTAAAAAAAACAATTCTTCATTTTTTGTGATGTTTAACAGATCTATTCTGATTAAATTTAATATATGATATATTACCAGTCTGAGACCAATATCTGTCTGTGAAGCTGATGAAATAAAAACTCCATTCTCGCTTGGTAATGGGAACTGGTCTTGATTGTGAATATGAAGTCTAGCACCATATCCCTGTGTTATTCCTGGTAAATACTCTTCGTTTTCCGTAAATAAAATCAAAGACAGACCTGAAGACAAGGTTATACAATGTAAATAGATATACATTTGTAACAATAAATTGTGTATGTTGAGATATTAAGATATTGTATTCAGTGTATGTGTCGGAATTTGATTAATATATATACACAAAGAAAAAAGTTAAGCACCCCCATGTTTTTTTGAAATGACAAATGATACGACAAGTATCACGGGATTACTGACCAGATAATCTCAAGAACGCAATGGTGACCTGTTAGGACATTACATTGGCTGTAAGAAACCACCCAAAAAATCAAGAAAAATGTTAATTTAATGAATATTTAATCACAAGACCAGTTTTTGCAGTAAAACATGTCCATTTTAAGTATTGACCTTCACAGTTCAAAAAGCACGGTAAGATTGTCATTTCACTTTCAAAACGTCACTTATGAATCACTTGACGACATCTATTGTTCAAAGTTCAGTACCGGGTGTAACCCCCACGTGCTTGGATGACGGCCTCAACCCTGCGTCTCATCCCTCCAGTTAGACGTCGGATGCCCTGCTTCCAACAGACGAATGTTTTCCCGAGCCTGTATACGACGGCCTAACATGTCACAAATATGCTCTATGAGATTCAAATCCGGGCTCATGGCTGGCCAAGGAACAGAAGTCACGGCTTCGCTTTGGAGGTAGGCGGTTACTGCTCTTGAACGATGAGGCCTGGCGTTGTCATCCATATACACAGGCCTTGTAGCTAGTGGGTGGTTGTCGAAATGGGAACAACAACTGGTTGCAAGACGTCTCTGATGTACTGATCTCCAGTTAGGTTGCCTTGTATGATGACTAAATCCAGCTTGCAGTCATGAGAGATACCCCCCAAACCATTACTGAGCCTCCATCGTAAGGGACAGTTGGCTGGATGTTCCTTGGAGTATAGGCTGTATTTTTATGTCTCCAAACCCTCATCCGGCTGTCGGTTACATGAAGCAGAAACCGGCTCTCGTCTGACCAATGGATCTTGCGCCATGTCCTTACATTCTAACCACGTCGTGCTACACACCATGCCAAACGTGATCGTCGATGTCGGTCTACCAACAGTGGACGTGTAATGACTCTCCTTGACTTAAGTCCCGCTGATTTCAGACGGTTTCTAACTGTTCTTGTTGACAGACGTCTATTGGGGAGCCAGTGTTGTTTGAGTAAGGGACTGGTTGCGAATGGCATCCATCTAACCAAACTCAGCAATGCCCTGTCGTCACGATCATATGCTACCCGTGGTCTGCCGGATCTTGGCAAGTCTTTCACATTGTTGGTTTGTGTGTGTTTTCTCACCAGTCGGCCGACTACAGAATAGTGGTAGCCCATCTGACGTCCAATAGCTTTGAAGGACATCCCTGTTGTATGCATGCCGATAATGTGCCATCTTTGTGCTTCTGATATTCGCCTTCGTACCATGCTTACTGAGAATGAATAATTTTTTTAAAACACCGGACTTAAATACCAAAATTCGAAGCGTGATCGTACTGAATTTTGAGCAATGCGTGAGAGGCATGGTTCACGTGCATGACTAGTCGATATTAGACATAATGGTCACACCTGTATGAGCAAATCTTTTTAATGGAACATTGTTCTTGCTATAATCAATATCAATATAAAAATCTAAACTTAGTGTAGCTTATTATGTTTTAATATATCAGGGGGTGCTTAACTTTTTTCTTTGTGTGTATATATATAACATTTTGCAAAAAATGAAGACATATGCTCTAGTATATTTATTAATGTCTGAGATAAAATAAAAACTAAAGATTCTGAATTAATCCCTCTCCATCATAGGTTATGAGATAATCAGCATAAAAAATGTAGATGTAATTGTGCGCCCACGATGCGTTTCTAGAATAACCTTAATTAAATACGCTCAAAATTAAAAGACTGGAAAGCCACATATATCTTTGAGAACAAGAATTCCAAAGTTAAACAAAATCGGTTACGGTGACCATCGCTTGATAGAGATGAACCTTAGGTTTATTAATAATTCTAACATGACGTCCTTCTTTCTCTTTGTAAAAAACGACCGATTTATCGATTGGGTATAATCTCATTAGCATATGCGCCGGTGCATGTGACTGATTTTCCCGTCGTAAATGTACATGTTGATGAATTATCGATTGCTCCAATTTGGCAGCATAATTTGTGTGCGACATATTCTGCGAACTTAAATATAAATAACTGTCTTCCAATAAAAGCATACTACCGTATTTGTACTCTTAGACATACCAGAATCGAAACAATTCATGGAAGCCAGAATGTGCTTTGAGTTTTAGCATGGTTTGGCGGATATTAGTAAATTTTATCCCTCGCCTCTGGCTCGGGATAAAATACCAATATCCGCCAACCCATGTTAAAACTCAAAACACATTCTGGCTTCCATGATTTATTTCTTAATTACATTTTTAGGTTTTTAGGTGACTAGCCACAGGTCGGTGGTTTTCTCCAATTTTCTCCACCAGTAAAACTGAACCCCACAATATATCTGAAATATTGTTGAAAGTGGCATTAAACATCATAACCTTAAACTAAACCTAAATGTAATGGTAAAACATATCATCATTAAAGGGCATCATCTACGGTGATAACATTTACTAACCTGATTCTGGACCAGAATTATATACAGTCATACCAGTATTGTTGATGGTGTAGCACATACCATACTGTGGGGTCATAAATGAAGAAAACATCCTACAAAATATTAGATTTCTACGATTAACTAGAAGCCTATAGAAAACTGATGATGAATGAATAGCATTATTCCTCTCAGTAAAAAGGGGTGTTGTCTTTCCTAGTTATATATATTGTATGTGTACTATACACTGTATATTTCGGACAGGCTCGATGTAGACATTTATTTTTCTTTCAATTTCTATTGGCACACAAAATGCTAAGAACGCTCTATGATATTTTAAAAAATGCGAGGTAACTGCCATTGAAATACATTACACCTTAACTGCACGTAGTTAACATGCTATCCTATCTTTTCATTGTGAGGTGATTAGGTTCAGAAGCGCTACTTCATTATGTAGTCACTATATATAATATTTCACCGTTAGTATGTATTCTTGAGCAGTTGTGTGCTAAATTCTAACCAACAAACAGGGTCCAAATAGACATGATTAGCAATATAACATCTTACTGTTAGAATATTAATAATATAGAGTACACAGCAAACTAAAACATGGGATATCAGACAGCAACTAATAATGTCACATTTGAATGGACATCATAATCTGTTTATTCGGTGTCCATTTCAAGAGAAATTTTCGGAGAAATTTAAATGAGTAATCAATTCACTCTAGAAATTAGTAATATAGATGCACTTGAATGACCTTCGACTTGTACAATTAATTTCTGAACTAAGACAAATAATTTTTACTCACTGTCCATTACATTCTATTCCATTAAAGGAGCATGCAATGAGCATATCTTTAATCGTATGTCCTAATGTTTTCCTCTTCCCTCTGAAAATACATAAATCTAAAATAACAATATGCAATGTCATAGTTAACGGCTTTCCATATGAGCGTATTCCAATGTTGTCAGTCAAGTAGCAATATATGCTGTATACCTATGGTTGATATGACTAAAGATTATTATTATGATTATTAATTAGTTCACTACAGTCGCCACCTGAATAGAGCAAAAGAAGTATTCTACAAAATCTGACATGCAAATCAGTTCATTCGTGAGGAAATATTTCTCGCATGAACCCCGTGATTGTTTGTACCAGAGGTTTGGTGAGAATTCAGGTTATCAGACTTTTTGTGTCATTGTGTGTGTTTGTGTGTTCTGTTGTTGTTTCCATGAACAATTTCCCACTAGAGTGCTCTCTGTTCGTTGTTTTGTTCTGCTTTATCATGTTCGAGGTAGAAATCATTTACTTTTGATGTAAAATGCCAATATTTCATTGTTCTTGCAACAACAATGCACATGTGCAATATTGCCAGTCAATCATATGCAACAAATATATACACAGGGTGAAATAGCAAATGATGACAAGTTACTTAAATGTAGCAACAGTACACATTTGTTAAACGACCTTACACAAAGCAACAATCACACACATGGTATATGATACATGTATGAAATAACGAAACAAATACCTTGACAGGTCCATATACAAGTTGGTGAAAGTTTCTTCAGTTTGAGAAAGAATGTCCATCTTTTCGAATTTTGATTGATATTGGGCGCGATTATTGTCATACATTGTAAAATTGATCCCATCCAGTTGTTTCACGAATCTTTTTTTCTTTGACGTTTTCTGAAAATGAGATATATCAATTAGTAGGCAATTTTTGTGATTGTTTTGTTCCTAAACATATTAAATCTTTAAAAAAAGAGGCTTCTTTAAAATGTACAACAGTTGACACGGTACTCTCATTTAAATATATATAATCTGTATAACTATTGATTTAATTAGCAATCTATAATATGAATGCCTCGAAAACGTTTGACGAGCGCTAAGTGGAAATCAGAACAAAAAAGACAAACACTGGTCGACAAAAATTCTACATAAACAGTGACATCTCTCGTATTACTCTTGCTACAAATCTGCTGATATACCATGGTCTAGGAAAGGACCGGATTGTGATTGCGATAAGCGGAACATAAACGTGGTAATTTGAGATACAGATATTCCGTAACGGATAATAAAGTCAACGTGGCGACGGAAAACTTTCAAAGTCGTGACTTCAACGTAACTAATAGAAAGCCATGGTTCAGAAGCTTTCTTGTTAACAGCAACCATCTCACAAGGAAATCATAATAGAAGTCACAAACTTTGAGATATCGCTCTGACTTAGTTATGTTGATTACATGCACTCTTATCTTTAATATTTTGCGGATTCGTCATCTGATTCACACCACCCCTTGAGTAGATAGTGTCACATGAACTCTGAAGTTTGACCGCTGGTAAAATAGATATCGATACGTTGTCAAGGTTTCCTGGAGCAAGTGACAGACCCAGCAGAGAGAAGACTTCATAAGTTTGTTTAACTTGTTTCTACTCCATTTGGTCTATTTAATTGGCAAATATAATATGCTTAAACTAAGTCTAGTAATAAAACTATGTGTGTAGGTTGAGGGAGACTGCATAGAGAAGACATTTAAATATATCTCGAAGGAATGCAATACATCTGAAAGAGTAATGCATACTAACAAATAATTAGATATATATCTTTGTATATTTACTACACTTACTTGTGATTGGTTTCCAGAACTATTGTTGCTGTTCAACGATGGATCAACTTCCGCTAAAAAGTTCTGCAATTTTTCTGGGAGTGTCGCCATTAATGATTTTCTTATTCTATTTACATTACAAATAGTAATTGCGGGAAAATCAAGGTTGTTATATCCGAGGGAAACAGTAGTAATCTTATTCCATTGTGTAAAACTGTATACCAAGGAATATAAATGGAATGTCAGTATACTCAGTGCCAATATTAACAGAAATGTCCATATCAATTTTACTTGCCATAGTTTTGATTTTTGAATGTAACCTACTCCATGCATTGATGTTTTATCAGCAAATCGTCCCAGTATTCTGGTCAAATATTTGGATATATTTTGAGTAATTTTCATCCTGAAACATATAAAAAAGGATTTCATTGTAATATTATTGATATATAGCGGATGTGGCCGAGTGGTCTAGGGCACTGGACGTAAGGCTAAGCCATTGGTGCTGCAGTGTATCAATGGTGTGAGTTCAAATCACGTCGAGGGAAGAACAAAAAATTGACAGCTCAAAAATCTAATTCTAACACAGTTTGGTTAATTTTCAGACGTATATATATATATATACGTCTAAAATGTTAGCACAACGATATAAAAAAAAATGTTAAAATGTAACAAAAATAACTATAAGTCTACAAAAAGACTATAATTATAATTAAATCGACGGATATTTCGCTTGACCGACAAGCTTCATTAGCGTCTGTAATCTGATTTGAAAAATTGTCACGTGACCATCAGTTATCGTGACATAAATTACTAAAAATCATAATCTTGAACTTTATACTTTATATTATTCAAATATATATGTATACTAATTTATAAAGAATATAAAAACAATGAGAAAATGTAATGATGAAATCTACCAACTAGCTAAGGACCAGGCACTGGATAAAAAGTTAAAAAAAACAAAAGATGTAGGCCTTTTTGTTTATGCCCTCCGGATGTACTGTTCGTAACTCGCGGATCCAAAAACTCTCTCTTCTTTTGTCTGATTCTCTTTCCAACTTGGATTGTGGTCAATGATATAAATATTGGATCTACCAATGTCATCCAACGAGTGCCCCGGCGACACAAAGTGTTGACTCACGGACAAGAGCGTCTTTTTCGTAAGGTCACTTCTGTGTCCATTCATTCTTTTGTTGAATGGTTGGACACTTTCTCCTACGTATTGCGACCCGCAGACGTGACAGTCAAGGAGGTAAACCACATTAGGTGTTTTGCAATTGACATTGCAAAAGATTTTGTACTCCTTTCCTGTCGTCTTGCTATGGAACACTAGTGCGTGTTGCAATTGGAGACAGCACTTGCAACGCTTGTCACTACATGGTTTACACTGGCCGACCGAAGGTATCTAACCGCAGCTCTGACCATAGATACGATAACATAACCATCAGTCCGCTTTTGCTCCTAGCGAGGGTTACGAATCTGTCCCATTCAACGTATGGGAGCAGCGTCCGGAGTGATTCACACCGGGCGGTTTTTTGTCCTAATTCCGTTGTAAGTGGTTGGAAAAATTAACGGGAGTGAAAGATAAATATATTTAGGTAAACTTTGAGGTGATAAGCAAACGCTGCATCAATCCATGGTAGACTTATATCCATCTGAAAATTTGAATGTATGAAATCTTCATTCTGTCCGACATTTTGTTTACAAGTTGCTATTTCACGTGCATTTGCCTCGTTTTGGAGATATCCTTATTTGGATCGATTGCCGTGAAATCGCCGTAAAATCGTAGTAAAAGTTGAATGGGACCGATTCGTAACCCTAGCTGGAGCACAAGCGGAATGAGGGTTACGTTATCGTATCTACCTGACTAGTGTATCCTTAACGCTTTTTTGTCGCTGGAACGCTACAACGGGTGGTTCAGGGAACAACTTGGCCAGCGTTTCACTTTTTTCAATTTCTTTCCAATGATGACGGACAATGCCTGAAATTTTCTCTAAAGAGGGATGGTAAGTGAGAACAAGGGGAACCCGTTTGTTGATTTTTTTTTCTTTGTACTGCAGAAGGTCATTTCTGTTAATTTCACTGGCCTTTGAAAATCCACTCTCTATAACCGTCTCTTCAAATGATGGCGTAAATCTCATAGTCTTTGCTTGGTGGTTTCAACAGTGGAGCATATTCATTTTACCCTAATGGCTTGGCTGAATGAGATACTCTTAAACCAGTGCTTAGGATGGCAACTACTGTGTGAAAGGTAGTGATGTTTGTCTGTGGACTTAAAGTATAAATCAGTTGTCATGTGCCCTCCTTGACCGTGGTGGTAGTATCAAGGAAGGACATTGTGGTATTCGACACTTTGTGTGTGAATTTTAAAGACGGATGGATACATGCTCGTGGCCACATAGACGTTAAGACCATGGAGTACCTTACTCCAGAGGATCCCAAGCCATACCGTTTCTATCTGCTGCCTAAAATTCACAAGGAAAACAATCCGGGGAGACCGATTGTGTCAGCCAATGGTCACCCAACTGAAAAGATATCGGAATTTATTGATTTTCACCTTCGGTCGTTCGTTGAAAACCTTCCATCACACATCAAAGATACCACCGACTACTTGAAGAAAATGGAAAATTTAACCATTCCAGAAAATACCACGCTTGTTACCATGGATGTAACTTCCCTTTACACGAACATTCCCCATGATGACGGAATTGCCGCGTGCAGAAAAATATGGGAACAACGAACAGTTCAAGAACCTCCGACAGAATGCTTAGTGGAGATGCTTACACTGGTTCTAAAAAACAATTTTACTTTTGACGAAACCACTATCTTCAAATAAATGGGACAACTATGGAAACCAAAATGGCACCCCCCTATGCCAACATTTGTATGGGAGACATAGAAGAACGATTACTCCTCTCGTCACCTAAACAACATTTTTCATGGTTCCGATTTATAGATGACATTGACATGAAGTGGATACATAGCGATAAAGAGCTTGATGAATTTTTCGAACATGCCAACAGTATCCATCCGTCTATAAAATTCACACACGAAATGTCGAAAACCACAATGTCCTTCCTTGATACTACCACCACGGTCAAGGAGGGCAATATGACAACTGATTTATACTTTAAGTCCACAGACAAACATCACTACCTTTCACACAGTAGTTGTCATCCTAAGCACTGGTTTAAGAGTATCTCATTCAGCCAAGCCATTAGGGTAAAATGAATATGCTCCACTGTTGAAACCACCAAGCAAAGACTATGAGATTTACGCCATCATTTGAAGAGACGGGTTATAGAGAGTGGGTTTTCAAAGGCCAGTGAAATTAAGAGAAATGACCTCCTGGAGTACAAAGAAAAAAAATCAACAAACGGGTTCCCCTTGTTCTCACTTACCATCCCTCTTTAGGGAAAATTTCAGGCATTGTCCGTCATCATTGGAAAGAAATTGAAAAAAGTGAAACGCTGGCCAAGTTGTTCCCTGAACCACCCGCGACCTAAAAGCATTAAGGATACACTAGTCAGAGCTGCGGTATCTAGACCTTCATCGACGGTCGGCCAATTGCAATACGCACTAGTGTTCCATAGCAAGAAGACAGGAAAGGAGTACAAAATCTTTTGCAATGTCAATTGCAAAACACCTAATGTGGTTTACCTCATTGACTGTCACGTCTGCGGGTTGCAATATGTAGGAGAAAGTGTCCAACCATTCAACAAAGAATGAATGGACACAGAAGTGACCTTACGAAAAAGACGCTCTTGTCCGTGAGTCAACATTTTGTGTCGCCGGAGCACTCATTGGATGACATTGGTAGATCCAAAATTTATATCATTGACCACAATCCAAGTTGGAAAGAGATTCAAAGACAAAAAAAGAGAGAGTTTTTGGATCCGCGAGTTACGAACAGTACATCCGGAGGGCATAAACAAAAAGGCATGCATCTTTTGTTTTTTAACATTTTATCCAGTGCCTGGTCCTTAGCTAGTTGGTAGATTTCATCATTACATTTTCTCATTGTTGTCATATTCTTTATAAATTAGTGTACATATATATTTGAATAATATAAAGTATAAAGTTCAAGATTATGATTTTTACGTCACGATAACTGATGGTCGCGTGACAATCTTTCAAATCAGATTACAGACGCTAATGAAGCTTGTTCAGCAAGCGAAATATCCGTCAATTTGATAATAATTATAGTCTTTTTGTAGACTTATAGTTATTTTTGTTATATTTTAACATCTTTTTGATGTTGTTGTGCTACATTTTAGATGTTTATTTATCATTTTTGTTTGTTTACACAGAATCGTTAACACTTGTTTCCGATCCGACATCGCGTAGGTTCATACGTTGGCTACTTTTTCAGACGTTTATATATATATATATATATTCCGGATTATGTTATTTTTTTTATTGAAATCAAGCAGTCTATGGAAGTGACTTACGCACAAATGAAAACGATATTGTTAGGGTCATTGTCTACAGGGACAACAACATATTTTTCATGAAGATGAGACAGGAGATTAGCAACATTTGGTTCTTTTAAGATCGATGTTGTGCAAGTTCCCATTGACCCAGTGTGTTTTTTTAACTATAATTTGTATTAACAACCTCACACTCTATGACCTTCTGTTGTAGCATCTTTAAGGAGAAAATTACCATTTACATTATTTTCTGGATATGCACCTTGAATTCGGAATTATTTTGACACATTATAACACCACCCGAGAGTTAGATGAAAAAGAACTGAAATAACTCGGGCCTTCTCACTCAGAGGTAACTAGTTTTCAATATTTTCAGTGAAATTATTGTCTTGTAGACAATAAATACTGCAGTTCTTATTTTTCAAATAAGAAAAGACATCTTTTCGTTTCAAGGGGTTTAATATTTGTTTTTTCCGTTTTCTTAGAATCCATTAAAAATCGACGCAGTCCTGATCGTATGGTAGTTGGATTTACAACTACCTATCCAATTTGTGTCTATCACCACTAGCGTGTGAGTTCGAATCCCGCTCAGACGAGGTGTACTCGATACAACATTATGTGATAAAGTTTGTCAGTGACTTGGGGCAGGTCGGTGGTTTTCTCCGGACACTCTGGTTTCCTCCACCAATAAAATGACAGCCACTATAGAACTGAAATATTGCTGAAAGTGGCGTTAAATACCATAACCATAACCCATAATCAATTGGAAAACAAGACGTCTCGACCGCTATGACATTTTGATTTTTTTTTATCTAAAGCTAACAAACGCGATGTTATAGCGTGTCAATGGTTTTATGTTGCAATATGATTCGATGCATTTTGTCACCTGATTTTAAATGGTAAATGTCAAATTTCAGTTATTAACACAGATGCACTCGTAAATTTAATTAATGATTTCGATTCGAAATGCTTAGATAGTTTTTCAGTGTACAATTTAATATTGAGAATGGAATTATAGATAATTGCAATTCCAACAGAATTAGTGTTCAGGGATATAATAATGATGATTAAAAACACGAATCAGAAATACCTGGTCTTGTATGAGAGTTATCAGAAGTACAAATACCAAATATGTATGTGCAATATCGAGGGATAATGACAATTATTATACCTTAGTTAAGGCTTAGTATAAATTTTCCTATACAAAAAGACATGTTTATAAATATTTTATTTACTGGTAAATTGTATAATGAACTATTCACTTCTCATGTGCTATTCACCGGAGATGCGATATATTTTCGCGGAGTTTTTAATCCTGTTGATTCAGTGGAGGAAATATAAAATGGATATTCAAAATTATTGGGATTTTCCTATGCTAAAATCCCCAAACCAACAGATGACAACAACAAACATGGCGAGTAGTTTATTTGTCTGTCCATGGTATTGTAATCTATAATGCTATCCAGAATAATAAATCACTTATTGATTGGTTATTTCTGTAATAGCAAGTATTTTGTTCCTTTGACGCTAACAATTGTCCTTGGCCTTGGTTTCGCCTCGGACAATAATTGGTTACTCGTGAAACAATAAACTTGCTATTGCCCTCATTCCAGTCAATCAGTATATTTGAATATTCACGACCATAAAGGAGTGAGCATGATAAGGGTAGATTTTGGCCCAATCTCAGAAACAGTTTATATAGATATAATATTAAACAAAATCATTGACAGGTAAGAAATTATTTTTTTTATGATTTCACTTTGTCCTTTGTTGCTTAGCAACGAAAATGAAGGAGGGTCCAATTAATCATTGGAAATTCAAATATGGTGGTTCTATTTTACATATCTTGCATAGTCTTTTCGACAAAATGTTATATTCTGTGTATGTACACTCTAAAAATAATATTCCAATTCTCTATGATAGCATATAGTATTTTTGTGTAGTTTTGTCACCTTAGCAACGGTTTTGTAAACATTAAATTAGCCTATATTATTGCAATTAATGGTTGAATTTTGACATCTACGATCCTTTCACTTGATATTTGATTAAGCGGTACATTTTTGTCAAGCTATGCACACTACAAAATGTCATTTCATATTTCAAAAATACATTTTGATATTTTTATTCATAGTTATGCCCCGTCCATAGCAACAGGTTTCCCTATGCACAGTATTTTCCTGTAGATCTCGTGGACCTTTTATTTAATCAAGAAAACAATTTCTACAACAGCATCTTAGCAGATCTAGAGACATCTTATCATTTACTAACCAGTATATATTATAAGAATTCCTTAAACCTTACAATGTCCCTAGTAACCAAATGTTATCCCTAGCAACCGCAGAAACTCGTCAATGCTGAGCTCTGTAAATTGCTTTTTTTTTAAATCTTTTTATAACCGAATGTTGATCTTTTTATTTTTTAAATCATGAGAGGAAATTATTCTCAGTAATTAGAATGTCAAAGGAACCAAGTCAACTGCATAACATGGTAAAGCAGCGCTACAGCGGCAGCAAATGGGCAGGAGAGGATATAATCCATGTTGAATAATTAAGAAATAAATCATGGAAGCCAGAATGTGTTGGGAGTTTTAACATGGATTGGCGGATATTATACGTTATTAGTCTCGAGATGTTATATATCCCGTTTTAAAGGGCAGTGGTTTTGTTAAAAAAATTCAAAACACATTCTGGCTTCCATGATTTATTTCGATTCTGATATGTCTAAGAGTACAAATACGGTAGTATACTTTGATTGGAAGACGGTAATTTATATTTACGGTATCTTCAAACTTTTTTTGTTGAGAAAAGTAAAACGTGATAGATTATATAAATAGAATGCTGGTAGTACTGTATTATCGGTCATGGCCCATTGGAGTAAAATCATACCACTAAAATTCCAAGTAATACTACACATTTAGCACTGACTCATAAACGATAGACTATATCAATGAAATTCTTAGTAAGGATAACAAAAGGACCATTATAAACAAAACACCGAATATGTAAATCAAACCTGACATCCGTGTACTATGTTAAAACATGCACGTTATATCGTTATACGTACTGTATTAGATGAATTATGAATTATCAAATATATTGTTTGTTTTTCCATACTTTATTGAAATAAGTAAGAATAAAATATTGATCTAACGATGTTGTTATCGGCAGTCATGTGTGCTAAACCATTACGCCACCACAACGTTAATATTAAGTTATATATAAATCAAATTTACGTTAATACAATTATTCATCGGGAATTCACTTTGCGAAAGAGCTAAATAAAATATATTTGTTAAAGAAAAAAAAATAATAAAGAGTAAAGGGACTACTACTAAAAATAGAAAGTTCCGATGTGTTTACATGACCAATGAATTAATTTCTAAGATAATCTGACGTACTACTTTTGTTTTTGGTTGCTTGTTTTGTTTTCTGTACTTTTTGTGAATTGTGGGGATAATATTAAAGTATACTTTAGTATAGTAACACATGAAATTCCACTGAGGGTTAGAAAAAAAACACGTCGGACTCAATGCACAATCAGGTCGGCAGTAAATCACCTCCACAATTTATTTAACGTCAAAACTGTTTCATAAAAATCCCGTAGCAAAACAACTACGATAACCAACTTTATTTTGGATGAGATTAAAAGGTCGATTTCTATTTCTATCTATTACGAATGAAAACGGTCAATAAAAAATGGCCGCTGATGAGAAATCGACCTTAAAATTATTTTTTGATTGCAGATTTCATACTCTCCACACTCGGGTACCAACACAAAAAGTAAATGAGATATGTGTTTATGTATATTAAACATCATACTAAAATATGCCGTTGGTACCTGCTTGTGGTTATACTGAAAATTAACATTAAATACACATGTCTTGTTAGATTTCATATATTTTCACGAAACGATAGACTTTTCATTGACTAGTGTGACGTCATCGCACGTGCAGATATGGAAAATTGTTACCAAAATAGTAGTTGGGGTAAAGGTCTTATAAAATCAAGAAAAAACGAAAGCTATACGTTTCATTTATAATTTGTCTATTTTTTAGGCCAATTTCTGCCCTTATCATACCTACTCCTTTTATAAAACAGTAGATCCTAACCCTTTTTAAACACATGTTACTCTTACTTGGGTTTTTGTCGGAGTTTGTATTATCGATGGTGCTTATATTTAACAGGTATTGTTTTGTCTATAAAGATTGTAATTTTCTTCTACATGCTATAGATAATTGTAACATGAATGCATTATTTTCCTTTGATCTTTCTATTATGTATATATCAGCTAATGACTATGAAATAATATTCCCAACACACAGATAGAGGGTATTACACACTTTAGATATGAGCTGTTTATTTATTACTCTCAGAGAACAGTGCAATAATCAACGACCTAGATATAATATTGCATGGTTTTGTGTTACAAATTATTTATACCACGATTTTCCGAGTTCAGCGGTTAAGCAATCTCACGCATCGCGTTCGATTATATAACTCGAAAAACCGTGGTATAAATATTACTTATTTGTATCATCAAGTTATGCAACAGACAACAGAATAAATAGAACAAAATCATATCCCGATTTAACCAATCAGGGCTAAGAACATATGGGAAAAAAAAGTATTTTTTTTAACAAAAGTGTTTCAGTATCATTATTGTATTTTCAAGAGTATTTGCTATGAGATATAAGATCAGCCCAAATTTGATAAAATTTAGTTGTATTTTTTACATTTAGTTTATGGTAGACCCATAAACAATTCTGGAAACAACGGTGCTATTTTGTTTTTAAATATATGTTTCCCGGAAGCAAACTTTCAGCTGAAATAATCTATTGGAGCCGTGATATTCCGTGAGGAAGTAGAAATCATATATTCATAAATATGATTTTGCAAATAATGAAACTTAAGACAGAATAGCAACCCTGTTTTAAGAATCACAAATTTATTTGAAAATATTTCTGTTTTGTTTCAGAAGCTGAAGAAACTAATTTTATGATGTACGCAAATGATGAATGTCGTAATTTCAGAAAAAAGATTATAATTACTAATAGAATACATGTATATGAATAATATGCTAGACAAGATAACTAACCTCGATAAATTTTCCATACTTTAATGTACAACTGGAAACACTGGATTTGTTCACATGCAAAATAATTCATTAGTTCTTATTCACAATCACGAAATTATTTTCACATCTCTAGTCTGGAGTTCAATATATTTCCAATAATGACATTGATGTACCACTACTTTCAACAATATATCAGCTATGTCGTGGCGGTCAATTTTAATTGTGAAGGAAACCAGAGCATCCAGAGAAAACCACCGACCTGCCGCAATTTACTGACAAACTTTTCCAAAAAACGTTTATTGAGTCATTACCATATGCTGGAATTAAATTTACAGCTTCATTAGGGATGAACACTGATTGCATAGGTTTATGTAAATACAATGCCATACCATTACGCCCATGAAGTCCCATACGTACTGATATGCGTCAATCATGACCATAATATTGATACTGGCAACCCCAATGAATATATCATCATTGAAACTAGCGAGTAAAGTATCATAAAGCGATACATTGTCCTAAGGCTTGACATACTATTGGGAGATGTAAATAACGTTGATAAAATGTTATTAAAATGGCCTGTTCGGCCATCTTGATTTTTTCAAAACACAATAAAGATATAACGTTGATATAATGCTATAAAATGGCCTGTTCGGCCATCTTGATATTTTCAAAACACAATAAAGATATAACGTTGATATAATGTTATAAAATGGCCTGTTTGGGCATCTTGATTTTTTCAAAACACAATAGAGATATTTTACATGTATCAGTCAGTTTTGTTGCATGAACCACTTCACTACAAAATTTCATTATCTCAAACCATCCTCTGATTATATGTGGTCACATGCAAATAAAGTTGATAAGAAGTCATCAAAATGGCCGCTGTTCGGCCATTTAGATTTTTTCTAGAAAATATATCCTGTACGTCACTAAGCACTACTTCTTAATACAAAATAGTAGCTCCAAGTTACCGAAATATAAACTCACGATCCCCAATCACCTTCCAGTTACATGTGGCAAAATGTCCCCAAAATGGCCAATGTTCAGCCAACTTGAATTTTCCTTGAAAATATCTATAATACAGCTATCTCGTTTGGTTGTATTCCAACAATTCAATTCAAAAACCACTTAAAACTGCTGCGTGCTTAGCGGAGAAGCAACACATACCAATTTTCTAGTCTTTGGTTTTACCCGATCGGGACTCGAACCCACAATCTACAGCACTCAAGGCGAGCACGCTAATCATAACATCACCGGTGCGGTGTGATATTTTCTAATTTACCTTTTTTCCTTAAGTATATAGTTTTCATCTATTTTCATGTTGAAATATAGTGTTACACAACAGAGAGGACCAAAGTAAAGTAAAACCTCAAGTCAGAAATCTAATATAGGCTCTCCTGATTTAGTTTGATAAGGTGATTACGGAAATGTTAATCAATTTTTCTATGAACATACATGTATAATTGCCATGATTTTTATTTATTAGCAACTTAATTAAATTGTGATTATTTGCAACATGAATGCCATCTTTTCCTTTGATCTCTTTATGGTTTATATGCCAGAATGTAAGTATTAACAGAAAAGAACTATGAAATAATACACGCAGATACGAAATATTACACACTTTAAATATAAGATGTTCTTTTTTTACTCTAAGAGATACCTGCAATAATCACCATATAAATGTGGTATTGCATGGCTTTATGCTACAAATCATTAATTTAATTATTTAATCGTTTAACTCGAAAAACCGTGGTATTAATATTACATGTTTTTGATTAGCAAAATGTGAAGTGTGAGGTGCTCGGTAATGTGTAACTCTTGTGGTATATTAAAAACTGTCAACTCCCAGTTTTGGTGACAAGCTGATAATCTGCTAGAAGTCGGTATTCCTATTCTAGTCATATTCGCCATATAACAGCACCCAAGTAAATACAATTACTTGCCGTGTGTTGAAGACATAATTAAAGATATCTAAGAAGAACCAGAGTACAAGTCGAAAGATACAATAAATATTATAATGCAACAACCCGCATTCAAATCAAGGTAGGTGCAGCAACAATGAAAGCAATTGTAAAGACGACACCCCTACACAAACGAGTTAGATAATTTGCTACACACATCTATTTTATTGTCCTGTGGCTTTCGTTGCCGCTATCGTATGACAGTTTGAATTGCTATCACCACTGAAATTTTGGGTTCGATTCCCATCCTAGACTAAGCTAACTCAAAACAACTTTTCTGAAAAAGTTTGTCAATGACGAGTTGACGTGCGGAGTTATCTTTCATGAAAAAAGTCGTGTCCGATCATAAAATGACCCTTGTCCTAGAAAGTTATGCCCCATGAAAGGCTAAGTATAGTTTTGTACATGTTGATTGAGTTGTCGACTTCCACTCTTTCATAACATTTCATTGTCAAACAAAGAAACAAAAAGATAAGACAAAAGTCATAAAACGTAGAAACGTTACAAACGTTGAGGACAACAAGTGTAAATCATATAATTTCCATAAATAAAAATGTAACAAGGAGAAAGAAATGTAGTGTATATTACACAACGATCATGATGTTCGAGAATGAATTATGACACTACTTTAAGATGATGGACTATGCCATGTATTGTAGGGTTACATAATTGGAGTTTAGCGACAACTTTAACAATATTTGATTGGTGGAAGAAACCGGAGTTTCCGCAAGTCATCGACTAACGGGATGATGTTGTATCAAGTACACCTCATCACATTCTCATAACTGCTGTAGATTGTATAATAATATGTAGATATAAGCCTAACTACCATACAATCGTGACCAGATCGGCCCTCAATATGTTTTAGTTATCTAAAGACGCAGTATATAAATTATCAACAACTTTAAAAACAATGGAATTTTGAGATGCTAAATGTGCTTACCGTTCTGTTCCTATTTGTTGTCTTCACAACTGTAAATGCTGTCGCTTGGAACAGAAAAGCATAAGTTCGTAAAACATGGATTAATCATATTTGTCGTCAATATGATGCGTGTTCAAATAAAACAGTTTAAACAAAAGACTATATCGGGAAATCAATCTGTAACATTACCTAAGCAATTTCATTATTTTAGAAAATCGTAAAATATTGAATCAATACCATTTAGCATATATTCAGGTGTATAGGATTAGAATTAAACAAAAGTAATGAAGTCATTTACCTAAATCGGGCACGCTGATGTATACAGGTGAGGCTTATTGTCAAATCATATATGTGTGTCATATCACGAAACAGACGCTGTGATCAAACACATTTTGTTAAGAATCCCATGATTTTGAAATAGGGTATCTTTTTACCACAGATGCTTGTGGGGTGTAGTTGAAATACCCAACTTGACCTTAGGACGGGACGTGAGTGCATCCCTCGTGCCTTGAAAATCCCATATTCCTTACAGGTAAAAGTTAATTTGCTGCAGCTTCTAATAAGCAATATATTGTTGGAAGTGGTCATTTCATATAGACCCAAGGAAAAACGTCAAACCATTCATACAAAGAACAATAACAGTGCATTTTTGCATTAGACATTATTAGTTTGTAAATACATGTATATTATAGTATTATTACGTGATGTTTTTCATATTGGCCTAGATATAGGTCCGAGGCCTGCTGTATTGGCCTGAGGCGCAGCCGAACGCCAATACAGCAGACCGAGGACCTATAACTAGGCCAATGTGAAAAAACATCACGTAATGATACCTTTATTAATTAACCAGTCCAATATCTCTCTGGATTTTTCCTTGCAATTGTCGAAATGTCTACCGGATTCCTATCTAGTTGTTATTGGACTGACTGGAATTGAGCCAATATGGAATATATCCCTATTGGACTGGTTTTTGCCGTATTGGCCCAATGAAAGTTTTTATATTGTATTGACAGATTTGATCATATAAAGACTAATAAATCAAAGTTAATTAATAAAGTCCAATATAATGGAAATACTGCTCACTTTATATTAAGCAACAATCAATAAAAAAAATTCAACCGACGTTTATCAAATAGAATTAAATTAAAAAAAACCCAAACAAAACATTAACATACACTGGAAATATTGTAATATCTAAAATGCAGCAGACATGTTTGTATATTTGATATGCATGAAATATTTACACTAGATATACTTAGTTTCACTCTAGGATTCATCCGTGACCGCGGTCGTGTGATCCCTCTGCATATGTAAACTGTCTATCATAACAAAGGTTTTCGAGTGCAACTACCACCCGCGGAGAAATGTACACGGTCAACCTTTTTTTGTAACAAAGATCATAATGTACATTAACATCATGACATTTAATTATATTTGCGTTAACCATTATGATCCACTACTGATGTCTCAATCATATTTTTTATATTTGTTGATTTCGGAGATGCTGCATGCCTCATATTTATTAATAAAGTGTTTATGAATTGTCAGAAATCACTCATTTTTATCGGACATTCCTTTTTACAACTAACGTTGTGAGTTCGAATCCCGCTCATGGCGAGGTGTACTCGATAGAGCATTATGTGATAAAGTTTGTCAGCCACTTGCGGCAGGTCAGCGGTTTTCTCCGGCTACTTCGGAAGCAATAATAATCAATAAAACTGAAATATTGTTGAAAGTGGCGTTAAACACCACAACAATAACCCCTTTTACAAGAATGGTTGACTGGTTTACTGAATATCGGTACTTCTTTTATTCAATCATTTAGAGATTTCTTTAAATCCAGACCGCTCAAGTTTTTGTTTGAGTTCGTGTTGGCCGATGTTTGTTTGTTCATGCCTGTCTTCTCCCAATGTTATTGGTCTTCTTTGGATTGATTTTATGCTAAACATGTCAAATTATAGAGGGTTTTTTATAGTGGATGAGAGAATAGGAAAATCATTCAGCTGATTTTCTAAAATATTATATGTCCCGTACAAAGTTAAGACGATTAGAATATATCACCAAGCAAATAGACAATCCAAATACAACAGATATACAGATATCAAATACCAGTTCAATATTTAAAAAGAATTCTAAACAGGGAAGCACCAATACTAAAAATCAGAAAATGAAACACGACAAACCAAAGCTCAAACATCTAGAACTAATGTAAACGATTAGCGAGACCAGGTCATATCAAGTACGATTTCTGTACTCCTACTCAACCATTCGACAATCACAACACTACATTTAGCACTTGACAATTACATGATTTCAGATTCAATATGACGAACTGTTCTTTCAAATATATTTTTGTAGATTCCATGTTTAATCCCATGATGTATTGCAGTACGAAGATGAAAATTTGCACTCGACAATATTATGACCACAAGTCCACGTTTTGGGATAACAAATTCGAGTACGAATATTTTCTTCGATATTCAAAAATCAGTCAATCAGAAGACTACATTCAGAATATGATACATAGATGAAGGACCCAATGTGGACATTTAAAATGCTAATTGACTGAAATTAAACACTGTTGTTTGTGCTAATAAATTAAATATTGTGATTGGATGTTGGTTGAAGTAGAGTAAGCATCCTGTTTTAGGAAGTGTTTTAACCCTATGATCTTGAACACATAAACGTCATAGCTTTATAAAACTTCAATAATTTACAATGAGATGATTTCATCTTTCTCACATCACAGACTGCTGAAAACCATGACGTCAATTAAGATTGTAATTTCCAATAATGACAGTAAGGTTTTTAATTGGTAATATCAACAAAGATGAAGATTACAAGTTTAGCTTATATACAGAAAATCTGGTTAACAGCTTTTCAAATGTTCAATGTCATGCTTTTGTTTTGCTCTTGACCAAGTTGAAAATCATTCTGTCCTTTTTCGATTTACGATTCTGATTAATCCTTTGGTATCTTGAAACGTGTCTGAACTGGTAGATGTTATGGTGCAGCATAGCTTTATTTCATATTTCCCTGATTGGGATGGAAAGATACATTTACTTGATAATTTAGGAATATATGCACTGTATTTCAAGAGTTGCCTACATGAATTGGGGAATTGACGGTCGCAAATGCATTTTTAGCGTATAACATAAATTCTGGACGTTATTTCACAGAATGTATGCCTCAGTTTCGGATAAAATATAACAAGACATTGTTTTAAAGATAGGCGATGTATTTATTTTCTTTCATATTGTATTAACAAATATCTTGGATTGCAAGAATTCAATATGGCGGCTCATTCACACTAGAATCCTTAGTAACCACAAGCCAGCTGTGGATTTGACGATAAACATTTCATTTGATAAGATAATTACATTATAATAATGTGTATACAGTTGTTGAGCTAAATAACCACTTTTATGTAGAATAATAGTGAAATGTATTTACTTCAATCCCTATAGGTATGGTAAACGAATATCAGAATAACTAAATGAAGCTGGTGTATGCTTCTTAATTATGCAAATGCTTAAATTCCTCCTATAAAAGAAAAAAAAACATAAATACAGATGATATCTAATTTTATTAGTTTCTACAGTCAAGCCTACTTTAGTGATCACCTTCTATTAAGCAATAACTTGTATTAGGGAACCTTATTTTTATTTCCCTTCACAGCGCATTTTATTTCAATTAAACCTGTATTAAGCAACCACCTGTCTTATGTGACCATATTTCACTGTTCACTTTGAAGGTCACATAAGACATGCTTGACTGTAGTTTCATATAATGACCATCCTTGTTTCTAATTTATTAATATTTGTTTTGAAGAATATTAATAGTTTTTCAAATGCCTCTGAAACTAGAGGTAACTTGGACAGATGTTGATAAAATTTGTAACTGCAAAAATATTCTAGACAAACTTGGGAGCACAGATGAATAATCAATTTTCCATTAAATTCCTAATTCCAAATCTGCTTTCATATTCGCGTATTCCAGTCATTATAAGGATTGAAATTGCCATTTCTAATGTTTGGTCTCTGTTGTTGTCTAAGCTTTGTTCCGTTCTTGGTATTTGCTTGTTTAGATTTGTCTTTATATTTGTCTCTGGATTTTGACTGTCTACATTTATTGACACCAAATGCACAACATTCTAACAGCAACTGCACGACTTCAAAAATACTTATCAAAGACAAACCAATCCATAATCCTATTGCTCCACCCACATCAGAAGCAAATTGCTGATTCTGAAAACAAAGACAACAATGACATTCATAAAAATATGGTACATTATGTAAGAATTGATATAAACCACATGATAATCTAATACATGAATATATTTAGTTAAGAAGTAACAATAACATTCATAAAAATAGGAAATAAATTTGATATACACCATATGATAATATAATATATACTACATCAAGAAATATTACTTTAGATTTCTAACTGTCACTTGTTTCTAGCTAAATAAAGAAACAAGTTTCTTTGTTTGGTCAGTACTAAATGTATTAGGGCCATAGTGCTTGTGGATTATTGTGGATTAGAGCTTTATCAAAACTGAGTATACATATAGCAAATAAGAGAATTGGGTTGACATCAACTTTGTTTGAAACGGTATGGATATACATAGTACAGATTACTGAAGTTGAATGGAACATTTTAGTCTTAAAAGACATGTTAGAGTCGTATGTACAGTTATATACAGTTGTATTTGTAAATATCAAAATTGGAACAGAACAAATTATCTAAATAATTCCAGAATTTCATTGACAAGATTCCTTGAGATGTAGCTGGTTTAATCAACTCAGTGAATATCTTTAAATGACAAGAATTTCATCTTTATGTTTGTACCATTCCTATTGTGGTATCCGGATTGATTCTTTACACGAAAATCTCTTCTGATTGCAATAATAGTTGTTCATCGTACCTAAGTAAGTAAGCTTGTGACTGTCATGTGATCATTTTATTCAAATAAACAATTGTGAGAACACATTTTTTGATGGTGTTGATGATGATGATGCCTGCTTTGCACTAGATAATCATGTTGAAGTGGTATATAAATCGTTAATGATGGATGTTTAGCAGAGGAATTGCTCGCACTATCTTACCACACTTGATGCGAGCAGGCTAAACAACCAACTACCGTACATACTGTATATAACGTAAGGTAATTAGCAGGTGCTTTACTTTACATAAGGTAAGTGCAATACCTAGTTTTATACCAGCATAGGTGTCGAGCCAGTGATAGTAATAAAAACAGAGATATTAAATTTAGTGTATATGACACGCTTCTCAATAAACCTCATCAGGTACACTCAAAGTCGAAAGATTGGAAAGCCAAATAAACAAGATGAACTGTGAGCTAATGCTCACTTATGATACCACCGCTCTTCGGCAAACAGGAAGTAGGAATCTGACGGGTCAAAAAACGCTTCCCACGATATGGGGTACCTATATGAAGCTTGTGGCCAAATATCAGATTTCTGCCATCAATAGTTGCTGAGAAAAATGCGACTAGAAATGGGCATATACAAAATGTATGTTCAATGTGTATAAAAATCAACAAAGTCGGCAAACAGGAAGTAGGAATCTGATGGGTCAAAAAACGCTTATCACGATATGGCATACCTATATGAAGCTTGTGGCCAAATATCAGATTTCTGCCATCAATAGTTGCTGAGAAAAATGTGACGAAAAATGTGCATATACGTTCAATGTGTAGAAAAACCAACTAAGTCGGCAAACAGGAAGTAGGAATCTGATGGGTCCAAAAACACTTCCCACAATATGGCATACCTATATGAAGTTTGTGACCAAATATCAGATTCCTATCATCAATAGTTGCTTAGAAAAATGCGACGAAAAATGTGCATATACAAATGTATGTTCAATGTGTATAAAAATCAACAAAGTCGGCAAACAGGAAGTAGGAATCTGACGGATCCAAATATGCTACCCACAATATGGGGTACCTATATGAAGCTTGTGACCAAATGTCAGATTTCTGCCATCAATAATGGCTGAGAAAAATGCGACGAAAAATGAGCATATATGTTCAATGTGTATAAAAATCAACAAAGTCGGCAAACAGGAAGTAGGAATCTGACGGATCCAAAAACGCTACCCACAATATGGTATACCTATATGACGCTTGTGACCAAATATCAGATTTCTGCCATCAACAGTTACTGAGAAAAATGCGACGAAAAATATCTTGGACGGACGGAAGGACGGACAGACAGACAGACGGACAGAGGTAAAACAGTATACCCCATCCCCCTTCGGGGAGCGGGGGTATAATTAGAAGTCTTTGGTCTATAAACCAAATGGCCTAAACAGGAAAGCCAATGCCCGAGGGAGGATAACATTTTTGAATCATAATTACATAATTTATGAACTAAATATTTCGATAATAATATAGTCAATGGATATATTACTTAATATAAGGTAGTCAGTGGAGTTTTAATTTACCTCTATTTGTGGTTGTTCTTCGACTAACTCGTAATTTAAATCTTCAAAGTATATCACCAATTTTACAAAATTCTTCCTACAAGATCAGTACACAAACATGAAAAAAGAGAAAACAATAATGTTGATAAATGTAAACAAAAACATTGTTGTTTTAAGTATATATCTTTCCCTGGTATTCAAATCTCTCAATGTTTTTACATATACAATTTCTACAGATTAATTGAATGCTGTTTATCGTCAAGTAAGCAATATTTCAGCAATGTTCATTATGAGAACAAATCAAGAAGGAAGGTAATAAGCAGTACTGTATTGGCCTATAGAATGATGTTGTGATTGCAACATACATTGTGTACAAACATATGTATAAATTTTGCAATTCGTTAATATATAAAACTCTGTAATATTACAAGGTGAATGTGTGTACATGGCCGTCATAGTATGGTAGTTCCATTCATAACTTCATATTCAATCAACGTAGCGAAGTGTACTCAATACACCTTTATGTGATAAGGATTGTCAAAAGTCTAGGGAAGGTCATTGGTGAAATATATCGGTTTCATCCGCCAATAAATCAAAACAAATTATTATCATGCAATTACACCTCCAATTTCAATTGATTTCAGCACAAAACATAGACGTTTCAACAAACTATATATAAATTTAGTAACAGTCAGATATATTTTTAAAAGTTTACCATCAATAGGCACCCCAGTCAAGTATGGTTCACTTTAGAACAATGGCAATGGTATGGTTTCTGATGAAATGGTGAAAATGTAAAATGCTAAAAATGCTAACGATGACAACTCCTGCCTTTCTTCTTCAATATGCTTTAATATGTTTGATTAGAGAAACATTTAAAGTCACTTTTGGTTGGCTAGTACTTGTTGTATACATGTATTTCATGATGCAAAAATACTACTTAATATATAAATGCATATTGTACTCTCAGGTAAAATCTTACGAAAGTCCCTGCATGTCGCCTTTGGTGTTGTAATCTCGAATGCGAGTACATTTTTTTGGCATTCTTTCACACATTCCACTCATAAGAGCATTCTGAAAATACCATTTACGTATTTAATGGTGTATTTAATTTAAGCATAACTATTAAAGTCATATTATACACACAATGATAGTATACAACTCAGAGCCTTATACGACCCTTCACTACAAGTCGGATGAGTGCAGAAAAAGACGAGACTCGGAACAAAGAGCTTTAAGATCTCTTCTTTGCGCATATAAACAACAACTTAATCTTTAAAGTTTCAAAGCTTGGGAAATGTTAGCATGACTATACCATATTATATAAAGTCATGCCAATTTCTTCTCCAGATTCTACATTGTGACGTCTCGGAAAGGCTAACATTGCTCTATCGTATAGCATTAGAATGTGTAGCTATAGTTTAAAGAATAAATATTCTCATCTTAAGGTTAATGAAGATATGTATTTATTTGTTGGATTTGGCCGATGGAGCCAAAATTTCATTATCATGCAAAGGGAATATGAGCTGTCGAGTACCAACGAACCTTTTCACGTTGTTATCAGGAGATTGTTTTGAAAGGAAATAAATACTCACTGCGTATTCATCAGTAGGCCAATTACGAGAACTAATGGACTTAACAAACTGGATTTCCCTGAAAACACAAAAGTTTATTTGAAATATTGAATGCTATTTAGCTTAAGTGAGCAGTATTTCAACTGTATTGATGACGCCAACAACCTTTTCTATACCATGGGATTCCTTGTTGGTAAATGTAAATTAAATAAACGTTAGAGAAAACCGAAGGGGCAACCAACAATCGACAATCCAGAGACACTGAAAATATTGGGCATACAAGACACAGGACGAAGACAAACAAAACAAAACAAAAAGAAAACACAACACATAAAGCTAAAAGGATGCACAACACGGACCGCATAAAAAAACCCTGGATGAACCACCAAGGTGCTCACGAAGGATAAGTAGATCCTGCTCTTATAATACACCTGTCGTGTAACTCATTTTATAACCGTCCGTCAGAGAAAGTTTGACTATTATTGTCTCAAATGACCAAAGACGTGTTTGTAATACGATATATTAAAGTCCCTTATTTCTACAACATCTATGATTGGTGATAAACTTTCGTGTTTACTCTACACCATTAGTCACTTAAAACAGAAGGTGATAATCTTGGTGTCGCTATTTGTTCTGATGAATGTTAATGTCTTAACAAAGCTTAGTGTTTGTCGTTTTCATTAAGTTTTTCATTTTATGTCATCATAATCATGATCATTATTTGTACATACAAATATGATTTAACTAACGATGTGAATTCGAATCCCGCTCATACCTGGTGCACTCGATATAACACTATGTGATAAAGTTTGTCACTAACTTGCAGGTAGGTCGGTGCTTTTTTTCCGGGTACTCCGGTTTCCTCCATCAATAAAACTTACCACCACGATATAACTGAAATATTGTTGAAAGTGGCGTTAAACATCATAACCCTAACCTAACCCAAACATAATTTAGGGGATATATATGGAATATTGTTCATTGTTCATTGTTTACGTATATTCATTACTTATAATAAAGAACGCCAATGTTATCAAGATTACTGTCACACAGAGTAAAATTGGTATAAATTGCCTTTACGAATATTCAGCTATTTGCTGTTTTATCCAGATTGTCCTAATGTCTGACCAGTTAATTTTATATGTATTGTGCTATAGGTATGGTCGTTGCTTTCGTCTTCGATCGGCACTAGTTTTCGATCTTTGCATACCAAACATTCTTGTGTAGCGTGTGCACTACACTTCCGCTAATTTGCATATGCTATTTTTAAAATGGTAATACATAAACAAACAAAATGAATAAATAAATACTATAGAAAATGTGGGCTAAATGTCCTTGTGATATATTTAGAAAATATGTAGTAAATAGTAATATGTAAAAAGTCGCAACAAAATGAAGAAAAAAACATTAAAACGTCTCCTCATGGTCCTCAACAGTTTGAACACACACCATTTCAGAAATACACTGTAAATAATTATAAAAAAAAAAAAAAAAAAAAAAATGTATAGTTATACTACAAATTGGTTAAATGTGGAAGTAAACCGAAATTATACACGTAGGTGCTCCTTTAGAACCTCAACCTTATCAAATTTTGAACTCCTTTGGGTTGATCGAAAACACATGTCGGACATATTATGACAACATCAATCACGAGGTCAGTGAACTATAAACAAAATAGATAAACATATGTTCGAAACTGCATTTCAAGCGTAAAAATTAATTTATAAGATATCAAAGTAAATGCTCGAAAAGGTCAATTAAAATTCTTTATTCTATGGAATGTCTCAAAACAGATTTTGATGTTAGGTGATCGAAAACCAGTGCCGCCCCCACCATATATGCATATGACATATTATTTTAGGTTTTCTCCGTGTACTTCAGTTTCTTACATCAATAAAACTGAACGCCACGATATAACTGAATTTGTTTAACGTGGCGTTTAACATGATAACCATGACCTTATTATTTTATATGTTACTTAGAATGAAACTTACTGACAAGGATTAAGACATTCCGGACAACTGGGTTCTACCAACAACCGTGCTGCGCCCATTTTACCCGCACATTGTTTTTCTGCAAATGAAAAAAAGAAGAGGGATATAAAGTGTTTGTAACATTAAATATGTTTACCCACCATCTAAACTCAATATTCAATATTCATAACACTAATTTCCTAGTGGTAAGAAATTGTTTATAAAATGTTACTAAAATACTTCATTGATATAGGATCTAGTGTTTGAATAAAGCAGATCTAACTATACTCGTCTATATTGTTTGGTTTGATTAATGGTATTTATCGCCATTTTCAACAATATTTCAGTTACATCGTGGCGATCAGTTTTATTGGTGGAGGAAATCGAGAGGACCCAGAGAAAACCACCGACCTATCGCAAGTCACTAACAAATTTTATGACATAATGTTGTATCGAGTACACTTTGCCATGAACGGGGTGCGAACAACTTTAGTGATGATAGACACTGATTGCAATGCATAGGTTTAGGTTTTATGGTGTTTAACGCCATTTTCAACAATATTTCAGCTATATTGTGGCGGTCAGTTTTATTGGTGGAGGAAACCGGAGTACCCGGAGAAAACCACCGACCTGTCGCAAGTTACTGACAAACTTTATCACGTACTGTTGTATCTAATACACCTCGCCTGAGCTGGGTTCGAACTCACAACATTAGTGGTGATAGGTACTGTCTGCACAGGTAGTTGTAAATCTAACTACCATACGATCACAACCACGACGGCCCCAGTTCTAATAATAGAATCATTATTATATTCTACTAAATGTACATACATTGGCATAATAAATATATATCAAACCTTCATGGGTTTTACAATGATCAACAGTCGATGATATATTGAGCAGGTGGTACACATCCGCTGCCGAATGATCATAACAGCCACATTTTTCCATCTGTGGTTTTTGTTCGCATAAAAACTGACAAAGCTGTAGAGATATTAGAATATTATCAGACATCGTTTTTATCATGAAGTATTTATTCCAAAGAAAATTTAAGAGCAAGCCGACATGTTAGTGAGTGATTGATGTTTAACGCCATTACGTGATTACTTTTTCAGATGGATCATGGCAAGAAAAGAAACATTTCGATATTGGTGTTCTCTTTATACTCGACCAACATGTTAAATTTCATTTTTATAGTGCCAGCTCACTGAATGGATATGTCGCTCCACTCGGTCACATTGTCTTGATTCCTAGCCAACAAGTAAACCTTAATGAAGCGTGTCTAGCGGAGAAATAATATATACCAATTTCATAGTCTTTGGTTTGACCCGACTGGGTCTCCAACCCATGATCTGCCGCACTCGACCCATTACAATGCCTATGAGATTCACAAAAGTGTGTATGTAATTTAAAATAAAAGACCACATTATTTTCATAATTGTATTTTTGATTCTACTTAAAAATTGCGTGATTACCTGTCTTGTATATGCTGCTCCATTTTGTTCTTTAAATGATTGGACGTCTTTGCAATCTCCATACGGTTTATCCTTGCGGATTATTTCTACCTGTAACATTGATAACAATCGCATGCTACGTGTTTTCCAATGTGAAATTAATAATTCACAATAGTGCACATAACAGCTAAAGGGGACGTCGTATTTAGTGATCATATGGTAGTTGGATTTTACAATTACCTGTGCAATCAGTGCATATCACCACTGAAGCTGAGGTGTACTCGAGACAACATAATGTGATGAAGTTTGTCAGTGACTTGGACAAGTCGGTGGTTTTTCCCGGGTATCCCTGATTCCTGCACCAATATAACTGACCGCCACGATATAACTGAAATATTGTTGGAAGTGGCGTTAAACACCATAAACCAAAATCCAACCATACCAACCTTTGCAATGACATTATTGACCCGTTACTTATTGTTCACTGGTATCAGCAAGGGTTCCATCTCATTGTTTGCCTTATATTTGAAATATTTGTACTGATCAAATTAAATGTTATGTTTCATCACAACAAATATCAGGGGCGGATCCAGGATTTGCGATTAGAGGGGGGGGTGTGAGTAGGAGAGAGATCTAGGGACCGCTTTAATGTCCCCAGCGGGTCCAGGGCAGAGCCCTAGGAGGGGGTCCAGGTGGGCAAAACCCCTCCCCCCTAAGTTCTGGGGGTTTGATGAATTACAGACATTTATTTGAACGACAATTTTGAACCAACCACACCATTTTTATCAGACCAAAAAAACTTTACTTTGAGTCTTAATTTTGTCGGATAATTGTTAACAGTATGTTTTTGTCAGATTATAAGAACCTGAAGTAAAACTTTTTTTTTGAACAACCGTGATGCAAATTGTTCAACTCATGACTGATCGATCACGATATTTTAACCCTTCAAAGAACTATTGGTTTAGTTTTAGCGCATTCCTGAGGTCCGGATGGCTCAATGAGTTAGGTCGTTGGATCTAACAGCTCACACAAGCCTATCACCAATACGGCGTGGGTTCGCGCCAAGCTTTGTAAATTATTTTCACACTTTCATGTGCAGTTGTAGATATTAATTTATTACAAATAAATTGTAGTCAGAATTTTTTGTTAAAAATGTGTAAAAAAAAATTGTACAGACATCCATTGGTAGATATAAATAATATAAACGTACCCGGACAAAGGATTTGTTCACACTTTATTGTGTGCAGATACCTCGGGAAGATGCAGAGATTGTTACAAATAAATCGACGCTAATTTTTTTTTTTATTAATATGTTACTTTTGTATTTTAATATACAATATACCAACGCGTATTTTTACTGATCTTTACTTGAAAAGTAAAAGGCAACATTTTCGGGTATTTGTATACAAATCAAACTTATATTTTTTTTTCATATGAAATTGCAGAATTTCGAATTCAAGAACTATTTGAACCATTATTTAAAGAGAAGTGACCATTTTCTTGGATCACTCAAGTTTCTCCACACTGGCTCAGTTTCATCATCTGATTCTCTCGTAATAGGTTTTCGTTGTATGTTTTATAAATGAGATCAATTGTTAAATTAATTATTCGAAGTATTGATTGAATTTACTTTTTAGTTTACCTTTGACTTTTCTCGTCTCGTCGAGGAATCAGAAATGTATCCAATCTTGCTTATTTTCTTGGCCTAGAATTTTCGTCCATTTTATAATTTCTAAATAGCACGTGTACATGTAGTTGTAACATTGACTGCAGAAATAATGTTTAATTAGCGTGAGAAAATAGTTGATGTCTGGTACCTCGGAACCAATCAGAATGGAATAATCTTTGAACTACTGACGGCGAATACATATATGAATCAGCGAACACATCCAACGTGTATTTACAATGTGTAAGAATATTTTTACTACAGGTCACGAGTTAACCATTCATGAAAAAGTTATTTATTGAACTGCTTAATTAACGTTGTATAACATATGCTTTGCGAATTTTAGGGGGGGGGGGGGGCGCTCGCCCCGCACGCCCCCCTCTAAATCCGCCACTGAATATGTATGAAGAGACGTTGTACAATGAGTTGACAATTTGCTTGGAAAATATCACAAAGGTATACATATTTCTAGAAAATATGATGAAATGCATTAGTGCGTATATTGCCTTTTTCACAGTCTGCTGTGAGAAGAGTTTGATGATACCAAAGGTGTAATCAGAACCCGTAAATTGAAGGAGGACAGAAAACACAATGGCCAAAAGAAAAAGGACAAACAATAATCTGCAAAACACTACACAGAAAACTAAAAATCCTGCAACACGAACCCCACTACAAACCCGGGGATAACTCAGATGCTGCGGAAAGGAAAGCAGTTCCTGCTCCACATGTGGTACCCGTGATGTTACTGTTTTCACAAACCCGGTGGTTTTATAACTCCTCTATTAACATCATGTTATCTATCAATTACCTGTTTTAGTCCAATATGAGTTTCAAAAGAAGATGAAACATACAGTCCTTCCGTGGAAGGAAATGGGTATGTGTCAGTGTCATGGACTAGAACCCGAGCGCCAAACCCTTGGTTAATACCAGTTAAATACTCATTAGTTTCCATGTATAGAATTAGACTTAAGCCTGAAAAATAGAAGATTTAATATCCAATCAATACATTTATACTTCTAGTGGTTAATGAAACGACGAAAATGTATTTACCGTGCATAGCTATGTTCTATACTGATTGATTGACTGGTGTTTAACGTCAACTTTAGCAGTATTTCAGCTATATCGTGGTGTTTTTCTATACCGTCAACTACATCTAGTACAATGTCATATAACTAAACTCATGAGCATCACTCATATGCATACTAGGATGAGTAACGTACTCGCTCTAACGATTGAGTCATATTCATAATTGTGGAATTTATGGTGATTGTATAATTGTTCCTTTTGTCCCATAACTTTTAATTTCATCTGAGCTCAGAGAGGATTTTGTGACCTTGTGATAACTGTACCAATATATTGTAAAAGAATGCATAATGGCAAAACAAATCCAAATTATTTATTAAGTAGCAGGGTTAACGGATTCGTTGAGTAAAATTATCATGCAGTGGTATTGCATTCATAATACAAATGTATATACATATATAAGTATTTAAATGTTGAGACATTTCTAAAATAGCTATCATCAGATATGCTCAACAAAGTCAACAGATTGGAAGGCCATCTTTGAGCGCAAGCAAAATAATAACAACGTAGATATCTTTAGTCTCCGAAAACCCCTACCAGGTACGCTCAAAAGCGGAAGATTAGAAAGCCAAATAATTTAAAGTTAGTGTGTGTAAACAGGATAATGAAATGCGGCTAAGGTTATGTCTGACTGAGAGAGATGAATCGCAGAACAAATGATTGATTGATTGATTTATTGGTTGTTGCTTAACGTCCAGCGAGCAGTATTTCAGCTATATTCAGGAGGGTATCAAGTTCAATAATATAAAAATATTACATATAAATGAGGGAAGGAATGGGTCTACAATCAATTAGCCAAACTAATAACTTACCATGGTCTGGACCTGGTTGTGTTACTAATGAATCTGACTGAATTGTATAACAATTGCCATACTCAGTTGTCTGTACTAAAGTAAAGTTCCTGAAAAACAATATTGCATGGATCACATCATCAGTTTAGAGTAAATTGTTATTTGTTTGTTCTACTACCTTGCTAACATGTTGACCTTTGGGGTTAACATAGATGATAGTACAAAGAGGTATAATCAATTCAGGTCTGATTTCCTTATTATTGATAGAGACTATTAGTGTAAACAAATACCTTTTTGTCAAATAAACGTTAGAGAATAATGAAGGAGCAATAAAAAATGGACAATCCAGAGAAAACTAGCAACATAAGGCACACAAGACGAATTTAGTCTATGAATACAAACTTAAAACTAAATTCTGAACAATATACTCAGTTCTTAAACTTTTGAGCAATATGTCAATCTAATGTTGTTCACTTCCTCCAACATTGTATATAGTTATAATACTACACACAAGATATTTAGCTCCAGCAATTATTAAACGTATAAGTCAAAGGAAATATGCCTCTTTGATTAAAGGAATGTGTTGTCTGTTCCTCAATGTCCCATAAAATGACAAAGTTGAATGTGCTTTACCTCTGACAGAGATGTGGAAACCAAATAGTACATCAGTAGAGTAGATAATGATGTCAAAAATTTACATAGAATCTATATAATGTGGTACATTTTGTAAGACAGGTTGTGGTTTATGATCTGGAAAACAGAAATTACAACGACGGATAGTTATCCCTGTAGAACGTTCATACAAGTTCAAAAAGGCAATTGTTCTGTCACCTATATAAATTTTCAAATTTAATCCTAAGAGGGGATGTTTGGGTACATAAAACTAGTTCAACATCGCTACTTGCTATTGAAGTGACTGTGCCAAGGCAGAAAGGTGAGAGGACATATCTATGTGTCTTACGGGTATCGAATCGATGTTGGTTATGTTCCGACAGTGAGGTATATATATGTTTTGGTTTTCATGTTTTTTTTAATTCTGTAATTAAATTGTGTACCAAGTGCATATAATAATTGATAAAACACCATAGAAAAGTTTGAAGAATCTAAAGAGGTAATCCTACCAGAAGTCGTAATTAGAAAAAGGACAGACAACACGATGGCAAAAAGAACAGGGACTAAAAGACAACAACACCACAGCGAAAACTAAGATGGAGTAACCAAACGTGTAATCAACAGACAGAATTAGAAAAAGGACAGGGGCAACACAGTAGCCAAATAGGCCACACTTCACATTCAAAACAGCGCAATAATAATAATTTAAAAAATTATAAAAATGTACATATTAAATGCTTCATCACGTACCTCAAAATCGAAAGATTGGAAAGCCAAATAATTTAAAAGTGTTTGGGAGCAATAAAAACAAAGTACCAAAATCGTCCAAGGTCACCTATTCCTGATGGAGGAGAACCTTAGTTTTGATAGAAAATTACATTATTTAGGAACTGTAAATTAGGCAATAAGAATAAAAGGTGAGTGCCAGGGAAACTTACGGTGCGAAACAGGTATATCCAGCAAAAGAACATTGTAATAACATGTCTTGTAATCTGTGTCCAATATTTTTTCTTGTCTCTCTACAAAATTAATTAAGATAATTTAATATGCTATAAAACGAATACTATACCATAGTACAGTAAACAAACCATCATGGACAACCCCAGAATCGCCCAGCTATATCAACTAATCTTCCATTCTGCATTCTCTTTTTGTTTTATTATTTTTTTTTTAAAATCTGCTCATTTCCCCCTATGGTATCACTTAGTGTATTTTTTAATATCATACTATGAAATCCTTAATTTTGGACCCGTGATGATCGTGATCGTATGGTAGTTGGATTAACAACTACATGTGCAATCAGTGCCTATCACCACTAAAGTTGTGAGTTCGAGCCCCGTTCATGGTAAGGTATACTTGATATCATGAACATTATGTGATAAAGTTTGTCAGTGACTTGCGACAGGTCGGTGGTTTTCTCCGAATACTCCGGTTTCCTCCAACAATAAAACTGACCGCCACGATATAACTGAAATATTGTTGAGTGGGGTTAAACACCACAAACCAAACCATAAATTGCGTAGTTCATTCAAAATACAATTGAAAACAACAAAATTTCAATTCGTAATATTTCTATAAAAAGGTCAATAATGGTTGCATCTTCGAGACTATAATTATTTACTTAATATTGAGTTCCTTCACAATATTGTAAGGTAATTAATATATCATGATATTGAGTTCCTTCACAATATTGTAAGGTAATTAATAGATCATGATATTGAGTTCCTTCACAATATTGTAAGGTAATTAATATATAAATTAGAGGAGTAGTATCAAAATTACAATTCGCAAATGCAACTACAACTCTGGTGAAACATAAAATTATAACAGAAGATCGGACAATACGAACACTCTCATCAGGAAACGTGAGTATAACCTAACCAACTACATAAAAAAGCTACGAAAAATTTGAAGATACTAAAAGTGTAATCAGAAGCCGTAAGGACAGACCGTGCAATGACAAAAAGACAATGAATGGTTCACAAAATTACATAAAAAACAAAAGATTGAGCAACGAGCCACGCCAAAGCGGGACTGAACTCATTGTTTCGAAAGGAGTGAGTAGCTCCTGCTCCACCAGTGGCACTGTCGCGTTACTTATACCACCAATTTTATGATAATTCATGAACAAGGAAAGAAATACCGGAGCTTAAGTACGACAAACTGAATCTATCCGTGATCATCTGTGACACAGATATCACATACTGGTTCAGCATGTTATTATAGTGACCGTAAATTTCTCGAAGTGATGACTTCAACCTAACCACTAGGAACCATTGGGTCGCTTGCTTCCTTTTGTTAGCTGTGACCCCCTGTCAAGGAAATCCTGATGGGAGTCACCCGCTCTGGAATATCGTATCAATTGGAGAGAGATATACTCCATAAGCAGGTGCTGGTGAAATGTTGCTATATATAAATGGAAAGTTCACAATGGGAAAATATAAATAATCTGTTCTTAACCTACACTCATTGTCATTTTGAAAGTGTGGGTCAAAGTATGAAGCAGACTTAGCTGTATCTCTGTGGTGCACTTTATTTCAAGTCCGTTGGGATAGATACGATAAACATCATTTATATAGCAGAACGCGAAATTAATGGCATGGACTAGCTTCTTGTCGCTTTACCAGAATAATTAACCCATCTAAGGTTATTTCCCCCATTTAGCCCTCGGGGGAAATAACCTTAGATGGGGTGATAATTCTGGATATCCACCTCCTAAAGAGGCCGTATGTGTATATTATTACATTTGTTCAGGTATTCTATAACAAACTTATTCGTGGAGGCCCCGAGATACAAAAATAGGAACATATCTTTCAGCTGCTGGGTATGTAGCACACCATTAGACAAATGAGTACGTTATGCAATGGGGTGTCGCTTCTGTGACATACAGGCCAACTTGTAGCAGGTTCTATTGAGCAACTGTTTGTTATGTTTGGGCTGGTCGTCGGTAGCCTGTTGCAAGGCAAAGTTTTCCCGTCCCGTCAATTATCTCTTTTTCTTCCTTTTACAATCTAAACGTCCGCCCATAGTCCTATATCAGTGCAACATATTTACCTACAAGATTTGTTCATAAACTTGTTCATGAGAATAGCTGAAATACTGCTCACTTGTTAAATAAGAATAAATCAGTCAATCAAACTCACCTTCTTTCCTCCATGTATAGTTTTTTGAATGTGTCTGTTATTTGAAATGATTGGTCTTTTTCTCCTCGGTTAGAAAAATCCTCATCATTAGTAAGATTTTTGAAGTCGATGTCGAACTCATCTAGAACATATCTTTTTTTCCTTCTACCCTATAACAGTAAACAAAATGATTTCATCTAATTTGTTTGGTTGGTTGCTTTTATGGTGCTTAACGCCACTTTCAGCAATATTTCATTCATATTGTGGCTGTCAGTTTTATTGGTGGAGGAAACCGCAGAACCCGGAGAAAACCAACGACCTGTCGTAAGTCACTGACAAATTTTATCACATAATGTTACATCGAGTAGTTATAAATCCAATTACCATACGATCACGACGGCCCCCTAATTTATCTGAAGATTCTACTTATATGTATATGTCTGTTGGTACTTCTGTTGTTCCTCTAGCCATGCCCGAGACCTTGTATACTATTTACAATTTTAACTATATGTTGGTGGAATATTTACCTTAATCTCTTTTCTCAAAAAAATCTTAAATATTGTGCCTCAACTAGCACCTTTATACACCTTCATGAATATCTATTTGCCCAGCCAGCATACTTTAATCAATACATTTCATTTTTAAAATGTTGCTAATCGACTGACCTCAACTTTTTAAGAAAAGGCTAAGCTGCTCTGGATTTATTTGAATCATTCATATGATATAATATCAAAATATCATTTAATGCAGTCTGTATGACGACTGTTTGTAAATGAACATGATTTATTCTAACAATCAGATAAAGTAGACCAAGGAGTGGGTAATGAAACCAACAAATGTTCTAAGCAAGAACCATCTGGGACACTTTGTGGTGTTATCATATCTGACATTGCTGCTCAACTTTATGTAGCTACCGACATAAGCCTCAAATACATTATTCTCTAAGTAGAGAGGCTAAGGTGTTTAAAACATTTTCATCAATATTGCAGTTATATCGTGGCAACCAGATTAATTGGTGGAGGCAACCAGAATAATTGGTGGAGGAAACCAGAATAATTGGTGGAGGAAACCAGAATAATTGGTGGAGGAAAGTCACTAACAAATTTCATCACATAATGTTGTATCGAGTGCACCTCGCCATGTAGTGATAGGCACTGAATGCTTAGGTAGTTGTAAATCCAACTACCATACGATCACGACTACGACGACCCCTTCAAATAGGAATTAATGACTGTGCAAAACACAACTTCGATACTGAAGTTCTTTTTATCTAATCTTAGCAAAAGTCGTCAAATCAATATGTGAAAATGTTGTCATACCCGGTCTGTGCTCAAGACTACACGACAGAGAGGCAAGCATCAACAGAGGTAATGTAATCTTACAGAAAATTAGCAAATGACTAAAATTCCTCCTTCGTAGATAACGACAAATCGTTTAGATTTCTTAGTGGTTCTATCAACATATCAAGTTTTACTGAAATGTCGGTATCCACCTAAACAAAGTTGAGGTGAGAGGTAATTGTTCACTTTGTTAATATGGATAGAATTGTCCACCATCACTGTTTAAACTTTCTTATCTTGACTAAAAAACATGGACATTCTTGAAAAGGTACATTCTTTTGGTAAAGACATTACACAGTTAGCTGTCAATAAATGTGCTAAAACTGGTTAAAACAAATGTAACCAGAATGAACCGTGATAGACTAAACAAGGATACACTACAAAATCACTCAACACGTGTTATAACAAAAGCACTGATAGTTCAGTAGATAGTAGGTGTCAATTGTTTGGTTCACCAACAGCTATTTATACACATTGTAAGTATGTTCAGTAGTTTAGATGTCGTTATTATTATTGACACAAAGCTAAACATTGTATAAGTAGTATTTATACCACGGTTTTCCGAGTTTAACAGTTCAGCCCGCAAAACCGTGGTATAAAATGATCTGTAACATGAAACCATACAATATCACATCCAGGTCGTTGATTATTGCACCTCTTTCTGCAACCTAGATTTAGTGGGGATTATCTCGTTTCTGCGTGCATTATTTCATAGTTCTTAGCTGATGCTTACATTCTGGTAATGTATATAAACCATAAAAAGATCAAAGGAAAATAATTCATTCATGTTATAACTGTGTCAGTTATGAAGGCTGTGTCGAATCAGTATGCAGCCCCTATTCTAAAAGTCAAGTGTAATGCTTCCAATAAAACGCGAAGGCATGAATGAGGTGGAAGACCAGTTGGTATATATAATATGTCTTCTCAAGAGGGCACTGTAGTCGACTTCTTAAGCATGAGAGGTACTACTGTCAAGATTCTAGAACTCAATCAACATTTGCAACAAAATAAGACTGATATCTTTGGTGAGGTAGAGTTATTTTTATCATCTGATGACAAATTACTACTAAGGTTTGCTAAAAGTTGCTGATATATAGGAAAATGTAGCAAAATAGCATGCAAAACAGCGGTGTAGATGTTTGTCTCAAATCAGATATTAATGGTAGCCGGCAGACGGGTAGACAGAGAGAATATATGGAATTAGGAGATAATAATATTCACAATATATTTATAATATGGATAATAGAGTTAATTATATGTTCCGTATCCCTGCTGAGCAATGTTATTTCAATATTATTTAGCTCGGCGACGTTTTAGTGGAACTCAGGTAAGTGAGTGTCCTTCAGTTTCACAGTGTCGCGGTGCGTGGCTTACCTCATCAAAGGCTAACGAAGATTTACCAAGCAGCATATAATTTCGAGGATGCAAAGACCATTATAAAAATAAAGGTGAATATGTCAAAAACTTCTATTCTTCTCTGGTCTGGGTAGGAGGCAAATAACGACATTTTGAATCGACAGTGAGACACATACATATATAAATTATATAAATGATTTACCAGACATTAGACTCTGCAAGATAGTTTTTAATGAGATGAGCACGGCCAGGTAACGCTTAAGAATACTTGCCCAGCAGGGCTTGACTATTTCTACATGTAAGCAATGTTAATAAAGAAAGATTTAATGCTTTTATGGATCAGTTCTCCTCAACAAAAATATTAAATGAAACCACGAGTTAAAAGTTCTCCTTTATGATTACATTTCTTACCATGGACACAAACAGAAACCACACTTTCTGACCATAATTGATTTCTTTATATATAGACACAAACGGGAACTACACTATTAGACTTCAATTAGTTGTGCTAAAAACCTTGCTTAACAAAATGGGTTTAAAAATCGGGCATAAGTGATCGTAGCCGATTTTGGCTAACCATTTAATGCCCTTTGATTTTCTTGTTTCAAGAAACTTTTCAATTATTTGGTTTTCTAATTTCTTTACTTGGAGCGTACCTGATGAAAGTTATTCCAGAAAGGCGTCGTGCGAACAAAATTAGATGTCTCTGTTTTTCTATAAAACATAACATCTCAAACCTAAAGTCTAAATGAATTTACAAAAAAAAAAAGGGAAATGTTAACGACACATATACAGCGTCACCAAAACAGGAGAGCCAGAATCGTCTACGGTCACCTGTGTATAAGAGAACCTTAGTTTGAATATTACATTATATATGAACTGCACATTTCACGATTGTGTATCGCTCCTTGTAGTGTTCTGTTCTAATAAAAATAAAAACGTAGATATCAAATTTAGTGCGCACGACGCGTTTCTGGAATAACCTTCATCAGATACGCTCAAATTCGAAAGATTGGGTTGCCAAATAATTAAAGGTTTTCAATTAGTAGTGACGGGAGGTTGTTAAAAGAGCGTATCAATTGATAGATAATTGACTGAATAGTAATAATATTATATCTACGCTATGTACACCATGATCTATTTTTATTTAAAAATGAACTTTTGTCTGTGTGCCTTAAATGACATACATTAATTAAAACAAATACAAATGTGTATTTCTGAATCTGTCATGAGACAATGTCGTCCATTTTACCGCTCTTCTGATAGAAATCTTCGTATGTTACATATTTGACTCAGTACGTCCTTAAAGGTTATATATTTACTTTCTCAAGGCACAGTACATTAAAATGTATCAGGTGTGGGATGTTTACAAATGATTGGTATAAACAATTTGTTTAATCTATTTAATAATAAGTACCTGGCGAATGATATTTTTACAGTGGTCACGTCACATGAGTTCGTCATAACACACAGCACTGTTCGGGGTGTTTATCAAACTACCTTAAAACTAATATCTACCTGTCGCACTTCATTAACGTCCTTTAATATATTTGTTTTTTGTAACACTACAAAATGTATTTTGACCTTTTATTAGAGAACTTGCCACTGCAAAACACCCCCTTTGTCCGGTGCTTAATATTTAGCATACCCAAAATGACATTAATATTTTATGTGAAACGGAATGCTTATGCTTTACCTATTACAAACATGTAGTGTTTATTGTAGCACGCCATTATTTGCACGTCTTGGTCGTGACGATGTCATACTAGCAAAAGGCTATATAATATTGTAACAATTCTTACTGACACACCGCGTCCAACGGAGCATTCGGGGTGATTGCTATGTGAAGCGTGGGGTGTCCGTTTCGAAGCGGTTGATTTGTGAACATGGTAAGTTCATTTGCATTTGTAGTAATAAAGGGACCGAGTCTGATCAAAATTATTAGTGCACGGAATCAAGACATTATCATGGTTTATGAAGCTGTAATTAAAATAGATAAATACGGTGTAGGTTTAGCAAACACTCGCGCCCAACTCTAATATCGGGTGCAAAATTAACAATATCACTCCTTTTAGGCCGATAACTTGCAACCAATCAATATCCCGTATCCCTAAAACAAAATAGGCAAATATCCCATATCCCTAAAATTGATTTTCGGTCAAAAGCCAAAAACATCCCTAAAAATACCCAAAATGACAATGCAATATCCCATGTCCCAGTAATTCAGAGGACACATATCCCTAAAAATAAAATGGAAAATGTCCCGTATGCCAATATACCCTATCCAAAGCTCAGTTGTTGGTGGGTACTCAACTTATTTTGTGACAAAAGATATCAAATCACTTTCAAAATACAAGACGACGATATGTACAAGATGCTTAATTTTTTAATCGACAACATATTTGTCCAATGTGGTGGGCATGTGCTTCAACACTTGATCTGCATTAAAATAGGAACTGTGCGTCCTACTCACCGACTTGTTTCCTCACTTTTACAAGGTCGACTTAATAGATCTTGTCAAGATGAAAGAACGGCATCTGGCCAGGTCGTTTAATCTCACTTTACGCTATATAGATGTTGTATTGTCACTGAACAATCCTCGATTCGGTGACTATCTCCGTCGCATCTATCACAAAAGAACTTGAATTAAAGGACACCACAGACCCTGTTAGGTCTACCTCGTATATTGACCTACTATTCGCAATGACTTATTACTAAGCTCTATGACAAACATGATGACGTTTTATTCCGTATTATCAATTTCCCGTTGGTCTGTGGTAACTCTCCATCCGCTCCTGAAGGCATCACCTCAAAAGTTCTACGGTCGTCATACTGAATCTGTTGACAATATGGTGTGTCCATCTCTACCGGTGCACCTGGTCCTTGCTCCCGTTTTTGGAGGAGTCTGAGTTGCTCATATACTTTTAGTTTTATGTGTATTTTCTTTTATTTCATATGTGTTTCTCGTTGTATTTGTCTCCGTTTTCATTGCTTCGTCTTTGTCCCTTGACTCATGAGTTTTGGATTTCGCTTTAACCGTGGTTACCCTTGATTTTGCTTTCACCTAGTAACTACATAAACGCCTACTGTAGATTTGGAATTCATTTTTCACTTTGATGGTTCATTATATAGCATAAATATTTGTGTAAATATTTGACATGTTTCGTGTCCCTGATTCATTGAATATGATTTCCTCTATTTTTGTTTATATATGTGAAATTAAAGGGGTGTTCTTTGCAATGACCAATAACAGTTCAGCTTTGCTTTATTTATTTCGAGCACAAATTTCTAGTAATTTATTGGGCATAATCTATGGACAAAAAATAATAACCTACACCCCGTAAGGAACACAAAGTTAACACCTCATACTCCACATCTCATTTTCGAGACTGACGCTTTGTTCATGGTATCTTCTCTGGCGTAGCTTGTAGAATTTGGTTTGTCTTATAATTTTGAAAGTTTAGGATCAGTAGTTTTCTGAAGATAAGCTTTTGTTGCAAGTAATCGGCCCAAAAGGAGTGTTGTTAATTTTTGCAACCGATATTAGAGTTGGGCGAGAGTGTTTGCTAAACCTACACTGTATATATCTACTTTAATCAAAGCTTCATAAACCATGATAATGTCTTGATTCCGTGCACTAATAATTTTGATCAGACTCAGTCCCTTTATTACTACAAATGCAAATGAACTTGCCATGTTCGCAAATCAACCGCTTCAAAACGGACACCCCACGCTTCACATAGCAATCACCCCGAATGGTCCATTGGACGCGGTGTGACAGGTTAACTCGTAATCGTAAAAAAAAAACAGGATTTTTATAGGAATTCAACCAGATGATTTCACAAGCATATGGATGAGGTACTATCTGAGAAAGATTTAAATTTACATAATTACTGGACTAAAAAATGACTTTTTCAGATATTATAATGTAATATAATTATAGGTTTAAGCAAAGAATATTAGAAACAGTGAAATATTCTCTCGATTTATCATAATTTTTCAATTAACAATTTTAGATATCCCACTTTAAGCCCTTATATAGGTAATTTTTACTTATAATTGCAACAAATTTTCAATTTTATCTGAAACTCTTAAAATATGTCGTATGGTACAATGTTTATTTTAAGCAGATTTCCAATGAAGTCAAGATAGTGTTCACTTAAAACAATATGTTAATTACAAGATTGTGTTGCTTAATCAAAATAACCTTAATCATTATATAGATATTAAAATAATTTTAAGATCAGCGATAAAATCACTTAATTTATATTAAAATAAATTCATGAAAAATATGAAATATTTCTTTTATCCCAGTGGCATTATAATATCATGTTTTCATTATTACCTATTCAGTGGGACTGTTTGTTATTTTATAGGTTTACACAAATACTAAATCAATTGTCACCCAACTGGTCAACATTCAGTTCGACTTTCTATTGTAGTAATATAGAAACGGCTACTAATCCAACAGTCCGTTAACTATGTATAAACGGCTACTTAATCCAACAGACCGTTAACTATGAATAAACGGCTACTTAATCCAACAGACCGTTAACTATGTTTATTTCATATCAGTTCTAAATTCGACTTTTTCATTGGTGTAGAGATGGTCATGTGTCATGCATTAATCTGCGTTAAAGGAATTTACCAGTCATTAACATGATAATGCCCGCGGGAATTATCATGTTAATGACCGCTCGAGGTTTTAGAGTTGCGACGTCCCTTTTTTAAAACGCGACGGAGATCGTGCATTTATCAATGTAAACAAACATTGTACTAAAATGAGCAAAATTATTTAGAAAGTCTTATTTCCTTCTATGAAATAAAAATAATAGTTACTTGTGCATAGGGGATTATCGTGATTTATAGACTGCTCTTATGATAGTAGCATTGACTTCAACATTGATAATACCCTCGCCTGCGGCTCAGGCATTATCACTGTTTCAGTCAATACTATTGTCCCTTGGGCAGTCTATAAATCACGATAATGCCCTATACATAAGTAACTATTATATAAATAAACGGCTACTTAATCCAACAGACCGTTAACTATGCATAAACGGCTACTTAATCCAACAGACCGTTAACTATGCATAAACGGCTACTTAATCCAACAGACCGTTAACTATGTATAAACGGCTACTAATCCAACAGACCGTTAACTATGTATAAACGGCTATTAATCCAACCGACCGTTAACTATGTATAAACGGCTACTAATCCAACAGACCGTTAACTATGTATAAACGGCTACTTAATCCAACAGACCGTTAGCTATGTATAAACGGCTACTTAATCCAACAGACCGTTAACTATGTATAAACGGCTATTAATCCAACAGACCGTTAACTATGTATAAACGGCTATTAATCCAACAGACCGTTAACTATGTATAAACGGCTACTTAATCCAACAGACCGTTAACTATGTATAAACGGCTACTAATCCAACAGACCGTTAACTATGTATAAACGGCTACTTAATCCAACAGACCGTTAACTATGTATAAACGGCTATTAATCCAACAGACCGTTAACTATGTATAAACGGCTACTAATCCAACATTCCGTTAACTATATAAACGGCTATTAATCCATCCGACCGTTAACTATGTATAAACGGCTACTAATCCAACAGACCGTTAACTATGTATAAACGGCTACTAATCCAACATTCCGTTAACTATATAAACGGCTATTAATCCAACCGATCGTTAACTATGTATAAACGGCTACTAATCCAACATTCCGTTAACTATATAAACGGCTACTTAATCCAACAGACCGTTAACTATGTATAAACGGCTACTAATCCAACAGACCGTTAACTATGTATAAACGGCTACTAATCCAACATTCCGTTAACTATATAAACGGCTACTTAATCCAACAGACCGTTAACTATGTATAAACGGCTACTTAATCCAACAGACCGTTAACTATGTATAAACGGCTATTAATCCAACAGACCGTTAACTATGCATAAACGGCTACTTAATCCAACAGACCGTTAACTATGCATAAACGGCTACTAATCCAACAGACCGTTAACTATTCATAAACGGCTACTTAATCCAACAGACCGTTAACTATGTATAAACGGCTACTAATCCAACAGACCGTTAACTATGCATAAACGGCGACTTAATCCAACAGACCGTTAACTATGCATAAACGGCGACTTAATCCAACAGATTAATCCTCATAATAAAATCTACTTTTAATGATGTGAGTGATTGATTATTGTTTAACCTCAAATGAGCAATATCTCGGCTATATCATGGCGAGAACAAGTTACATTTTGATGAGATGACGATGATGTCCGCTTTGTACTAGATCAACAGCCTAGTTCGATTTTCATAGCGCAAGCTCACTGAACCAACACATCACGGCTAAACATATCTCTTCACATGGACATATTAACTTCATTCCGAGCCAACACGTCTTTGTTATTACTCCTTAGTGCTCTGTGTGCTTAGCGGAGAAGCAACACATTTTAAAGTTTTTGGTTTGATAAGACCGGAATTTGAACCCACGATCTATTGTACTCGAGGCGAGCACACTAATCATTACACAATTGATGCGGTTGCGGTTATAATGGACAATTTCTTCATCTTAAGGTTTAAAGTACTGTCCTGTCGTTTGGTGAACTGGGGAATACATGTATTAGTTATACACGTGGCAAGCTTATTCTGCGCTAAAGTATTTGTAAATAGCAATAGGAATTGACATTTTGTTTAATGAAAATGTTAAAGAGGTAACATTTTAAGTATGAAAATTTAGAAATCTAATTTTATGTGTTTGATGTTGTGTTTATATATTCACGCAAGAGTCCTCATCCATGTCATTGTGCTTATGTTTACCATTATTAGCTGTTGTTTATCACTAACTCCCAGCCCACTTTACTATAAATAATGACATTGTAATGCGCAAGTCTCCCGATCAGACTGATCGGAATGTTTCTGGTTTAAAGTAAGATGGTAAAATCTTACTGTGTATTATATGGATATCACTGGACAGTATTTCATCTATATTTATGTAAGAGAACAACATCCAGCAATAAATCTTATAGATAAAAAAAAGTAGCAGCACTGTAATGGGCCTTTGACTGTAGTGAGTGAGTGATTGTTGTTTAACACCAATTCAGCATTTTTTCAGCTCTATCATGGCGAGAACAAGTTAATTATCAATGAGATGATGATGAGGTCCGCTTTGTACTAGACCAACACGCTGAGTTGGATTTTTATAGCGCTTGTTCACTGAAACAACAATCCGCGGGTAGACATGTCGCTCCACTCGAACACATTATTCTGATTCCGAGCCAACCCGTCCTTAATGCTGCGTGCTTAGTGGGTAAGAAACAAATTCCAATTTTAAAATCTTTGGTTTGACCCGACCGGGGCTCGAACCCACGATCTACCACACTCGAGTCGAGCACGCTAACCATTACACTATCGATGCGGTTCGTGAGACAAATTGTATTTCCAAGCTTAAACATTTGTAAAATAACAGTAAGAATTGACTTTTTTTTTAATGAAAATCTTAAAGTAAGATGGCAAAAGTTCACATGGATATCAGTGGGCAGTATTTCATCTATATTTATGTACGAGAACAAAATCCAGCAATAAATCTTGTAGATAAAACAGTAACACTAGAATGAGCCTTTGGTGGAATAAAAGGTATTCCATTAGAGAGTTAAACCTATGTTTTTACTCTTAACATGTGAATCTTATGTATGTATTCCGATAACTCGATCATGGTAATCTCGAAAGGATGGAAAACCAAAATTTTCGAAATATTTGGTTAATGGTTATAGTGTTTAACGCCACTTATTATGGTTCATTTTTAATATGACTTTGTATTGACGTCACTGACAACCCTTTTTCATGATTGATTGATTGATTGATTGATTGATTGATTGATTGATTGATTGATTGATTGATTGATTGATTGATTGATTGATTGATTGATTGATTGATTGATTGATTGATTGATTGATTGATTGATTGATTGATTGATTGATTGATTGATTGATTGATTGATTGATTGATTGATTGATTGATGTTTAACGTCCAGCGAGCAATTTTTCAGCTATATTCACGACGAGAACATTAAAAAATCTAAACGCCACGGGACTCGAAACAAGGAAAGGTGATGAGTTGGGACGATAATTTAGCCAGTGCAACAGGTCTCCTATGGACCACTCATCATGAGCATAATGCTCATAATAAGCTGTTACATTGGGTTCTTTAACGTGCGAAGAGGGTGGTAATCTCTCAACACGGGACCTCGGTTTTATTTACGTCTCATCCGAAGGACAGGTTGGTTGTGAATTTATACATCCCGCACACCTGACAGACGTCCCTTCAAGCCGAAGAAGCTCTCGGTCCCATTTCTATACCCCAGGATTCCCGCGGGGTTGACCCCTTTTAGAGGACTAGTGCCTCTAGGGCGGGGAAACCTGGTGTCTATTCTACCCCTGGCCCACCCTCTGGTAGGGGGGCCCTTTTTCAAATCTTCGATAAACATGCCATCGTTGATATGTTTGGCTTAAAATGAACATTTTATCTCATCTCACATCTTAGACTTCAAATTTGATGCAATATTGCTATGAGAAATCCATTCTCATAAAACCAATTAACGATAATATTTATTTCATACACGATTACGATGAGTATTGTAAGTGTTTAACACCACAATCAACAATATTTCAGTTATATCGTGGTGGTCAGATTTATTTATGGAGGAAACCCAAAAACAATGAAACATGTTAAATTATAACGTTAGTCACAATAGTTACAATAAACCATGAAACAGAAATGATGTATAAAGTACTTTTATTCCAACCCTAGATCCCTCTTTTACGACAACATGGGTATTGAAATAGGAACCAGATTCTTTGCTGCAAGGTGTAGAACTGCTTTTGTGCATACATCGCCCCTTAAGATGAATATGACACGGGTGCCTACTGTATGTAGAATGTCGTAGAGAAGACAACACAGCACTTCCTAACTAGCAATAGATTGTTAGAAGTAGTCGTTGATGGTCCATAGCAAGGCTAAAACATGACGTCGGGCCCCATTGACCATACGACCTAAATTAGCTTACACAAATATAATTGTCAAAATGATGAGGCACAACTAAGAACGCTTTTTCTATATTTATTTAATTTTCCTCTTTTAGACCCCTTACTAGCCCTTTCCTATTTTGTTTTGTACAAATCGAACTGCCCCCATCATAAGGATTAACCCTGTCATATATGGTTGAACAGTTTTGCAGGGAAATATTAAAACGATGGTAACATGAACATCACTTGGTGAGCCAGGTGAGCTGAAAAAGTATATAACATACAAATTATACTCCTACATAGAAACAGGTGTTATATGTAAAATAATATGTTCTACTTCTATTTCGGGAGTTTATTTTACATTTGTACCTAAATAACCAAACAAATACGAATGACTTACCGGTCCCGGTCCCGATCCTTGTCCAGGTGGGGGTAGTTTTTGCGGGTCTGTTTGAGCTACCAAAGACTGTAGTTTTTCTGAGGCTCTGTTGAGTTGACTTTTTCTAACAGCATTTACATTACATATAGTAACAGCTGGGAAAGCTAAATTATTGAAACCTAGACTGACTGACACTTGAACATCAAAGTCTGTAAACTGATCAATTAAAAAGTACAGGTGTAGTATCATGCCAGCAATGCCACACAGGAGAATAAACACCCACAATGCTCTAGCATACGACAATTTTGCAGAATTAATGTAAGGTAGTCCTTGCATAGATGTCTTTTCAGCAAATCTCTCACATAATCTCTTGAAGGATTTTTCTTTTCCTGTTGAATCCAGTGACATATTGTCATCATTCTCCTACAAAATGTATAATATTAACGATAATTTTTTATATACCCTTAAAAAATCTAATTAGAAATTAATGCCATGATATTTTACAATGCCAGCTTGTCTTATTCAAAATATTTCATGTCACTATCACTGTAAGTAAATAAGTAAGTAAGAATGACTTTATTTCAAGAGTATAACACAGTAAGCAACAATAAGCTAATCTTCCCCGTGGCCCTCAAAACAATAATAATTAAATACAACAAATATAATTTCAAACAATACATACATATTCACAACAAAATATCACAATCTGAGTATAATGAATATAATGAATATAATCATTCGTTATTTTGATTTGACATTAAATAATCTGTATATTTCTTTTTGAATAGATCTATATTTTGGATTAATTTTAAGTTAGTAGGTAAAGAATTCCATAAAATAATTCCGGAGTAATGAAATTTATTTTCATAAAATTAGAATTTGGTCATGGTACAAACAAATTTCCGTTTGAAGATGATCTTAATGAATAAACATTATAATTTGTATTCATATCAAATAAATTACACAGTTAATCAGGAACAGACAGAATTATTTATATACATTTATACATTTTATGATATTCTAATCTATTTTGAATAGACAGCCAACCAAGTTTTTTAAATAACTGAAGAGATGGTATATCATTCACTGCTGCATGCAGAATAATTCTTGCTGCACGCTTTTGTAATTTACATAGTTTTTCCAGATTCAAATTTGTGGTTTCTCCCCCATACAGTACAACAATAATCAAACAGTGGTAGAATATATCCATTATAGTACATAATTAAGCCTTCAGTAGGTAAGTATGTTCTCAAACGACACATTGATCCAAGCCTTGATGAAATCTTCGAAACAATATTATTAATTTGCAGACACCAAGACACACAATTATCAATAGTAATTCCAAGTATTTTTTCATATTTTACATCGTTCAATAAACCATCATCATAAAAAATATTAAAATCAGACTCAATATACTGTATCTTGCTAGATGAACCCATTAACATTGATTTTGATTTCATAGTGTTTATAACCATATCATTACTAGTACACCATTCCTGTACTTTTTCCATATCTTCATTCAACTTAATGTTAATGTCAGATATGGAATTAGACGAGAAGTGTATAGTGGTATCATCCATCTGCATACAATTCTGTCATATTATGTTCTACATAAAGGGGTAAATCATTTATATACAAAAGAAAAAGCAAGGGGCCAAGTATGCTTCATTGTGGTAATCCATATCTAATATCATGTGCAGATGATTCATAATTATTGATAATTAGTTTTTGAGACCTTTCCGACGAATATGATCTAAGCCAAATTAAAGATAAGTCATCAAGTTTATATACTTTTAACATTGATAATAAAATAGTGTGATTAACCATGTCAAATGCCTTTTTAAAATCAAGAAGCAAATCCCCTGTGTAATTCCCTTGATCCATTTCCTTTAGAATATGATCAACAATTTTAGTAAAAGCTGTCACACAAGAATGCTTAGATCTCAAACCAGATTGATTCAGGAGAATCAGTTTGTATTTGATTAAATATTCATAAATCGGTGCATAAACTATTTTTTTAAAATAACTTAGATAAGCTAGGAAGTACTGATATAGGTGTATAGTTGTTCATATCTACATTATCTCCTGATTTATAAAGTGGACGAACCATAACCAGAATTTAGACAGTGCTGTGATGCACAATTTAAACGATTAAGTACATTTTCAATAAAGACCGTAGCTCTGCTCTCGCTTTTGTATACCGCCGTAAATTGATGATATAATGATAATGGATCAAATATCCAACAATTATAGAAGACAGATAAAAAAAAAATTCTTTTATTTACAATGATCTATATATATATCTTTATTCTCATAAAGCCAATGTATAACAATGGTACAGAGATATAACAATAAAATCAAAATAATAAAATCTATACAATACAAATCTTTTATTGTCAATCATGATGCCCAATATATTGAGCAGAACAATTAAGTGAATTACATACATTTGATTTCATATTGATTGGTTTGATTGATCTAGAAACGTCCATGCGCTGCAATAAATTCTTCAAGTTTAACTTATACATCATATATAATCTATTTTTGGCAAAAAAATAATCAGCTTTTTAATAAATTCAAATATTTGTATAAGGAATCCGATTTACCGCGAGTTGCAATCAAGTTACTAACATTTTCAAATTTGGTGGTATTTGGATTTTAGTAGCTGAAGCAAGTAAAATGATTTAAAATCGTAAAAGAAATCAGATATCAGCGTTCGCTCTCTGCTCTTGGAAACAATGTAAAAAGAAATTCGACAATTGACAAAAGTCGAAGTTGATAGATAATTCTCTAATAATAAATATCTTTGTGGAAAGTTTAATATACAAAGAAGAAAACATGTACATATCAATGTATTTATGTGCCATAGTCCTAAATAGATACTTGAAATCATAGGAATGATGCTTACAATTTGCGCAGCAATACCCATGTGCAAAACGGAATCAGTGTAAAGAAAACTTTGCACTCTCTCTCTCTCTCTCTCTCTCTATAAAATATGTAAATATTTAATAATATTTTCAATAAGAATTATAGAAATAGATGTAATTCCTCAAACATTCGCAGCCCCTAACAGGACTTTCGCTTAGATTTCACGCCCCCGTTTGTCCCCTTTTACATGTAGCAATCATAACATTCATTCGTGATCACAACTCATGACTAAGATACATCATTTTTTATCCGATGTATTGCTTGTCAATATGTCTGAAATACTGCTCACTTGACGTTAAGGAATTATTAATCAATCAATCAATCAATCAATAGAAAGAATAACTTAACTTTTGTATCGTCATCATTTTCTCTGTTTTACTTCATTTAATTTTCACACAGTAAGATTTGTTTATATATATCACGTGATATCGGTGTGTTTGATTTGCATTATATAATTTGTGCTTGCGATCTGTTTGAATGGTGTATGTGTATCGTCTACCACAATTTGGCAAAAGGTGGTAGTGTGTTATAATGTATGTATATTATCTATCATGTGAAAGCTAAAAGAGTTCGATTTATTGTTGTTAACCTGGGCTAGTTCAACCTGGTTCTAGGTCGTATGGTAACAGGGATAAGGAAAAGTAAACACGAGTCAGGCTATATAAGATTACCCAGACATGGCGTATGATTTTGTAATCAAATACAATTTATGTATTCTTTGCAAACAACGGTTAGATTGTAATATGAACATGTAAATACATATCTTTCATAAATAGATTAAGAAACAAGTCATTTAAAACCCTTGCATTGACAAAAAAATGTTCCAGCGTCTTGTGATTGGAAATATATCATTTACTATGAGAGTGATTTTTATATAGCCTGATTTTGAAATGTTTTTACATCGATAGTTGTAATTTTGATATAAATAAGTATAAAATACAATAGTAAGCATTGGATCAAAATTAGTTCAATGTTCGTGCGCAATTCACCAAAACAACACATTTTGCCCTCCTTGGGTTCGTCATTACGATATATATATATATATCTTTATTACAGACCATGTAAACGGTGTCCTAGTGTTGATGGTTATGTGCGAGATAGCCAACCTACTGATAATGAGAAACCAGACTATGTATTTCAGAGCATGCGGGATTCTGATTTCCTTGATAGAGGGTAGGTGCTAACAAGGAAAATCACAGAACCATGGGTTCCTAGTGATAAAATTAAATAGCATCTCGAAAGTTTTACGGTCACAATTATTACTTGTTTAGCCGTTAGGGGAATATCTATGTAGAAGATTATTATGAAAATGTTCCGGTTGTCTTGGTCACAATCCTGTACATTCTTTTATCATGAATTATCATCGGATATTTAGCAAGTGTAAAACGACGGGAGCTACTAGCAGACAGGCACCACTTACCCATTCGGAGCACACGAGTTCGACTACGCTTTTTGTAGGGTTTGTGTTGTTCAATCGTTAGTTTTCTGTGTCTCTTCAATTTACTGCTTCTGATTACCGCTTGTATATCTTTGTGTTAGTCGTCATCGCATATGTCGGAAAAATCGGATGAAAAATCATATCGTGCGACAGTACCTTTAGCTTTTCACATTTCAATCTATTTTTCACAAACCACCGACCCAATTAGAAGCAAACTTGATAGAAAAAAACATAGGACCATATGGGAAAATGAAACATTTTCTTCAGATTCTACAAAATTTATTGCATTGAAACGGTACATGAATAGTCATTTGATTATCACTTGCAAAGTTTTCATTTTTCGTGTTGATCGGAAATCCAGGTTGTCAGACACCACAGGATATTGCTTAAATATGATTATTGAAACCCTTTCTCAAAAACTAAAAACTTGTTCGAACCCAGGGAGTAACCCGGTGAGTGACACAGGCTCATTGTAGAAGGGGACTGGGTCTTAAAACTGGATCTATCTGTCACCTATCATAACGGCCCATTTTTCATTAATATGTGCTTATCTGAGCGACCCATCGAATATTTCCCAATTCCAATATTGACAGTCCGCCTCTGGGCTAAAGTGAATCTCTTAATTTATATTATTATAGTCGGTATTTTAAATACCCCCGATGGTTGGCGTTCAAAATACCCTGTAACAATAACGTGACATACTGTACATGTATGTAACAGTCTTATTACATAAAATAACTGGTGATGATCTGTCTTATTACCAATCAAAATATTTTGATTGGACATGGTATATTAATTTTAAATATTTTCACTTGACTATGAAAACTATGATCGGAAATAGCCAAAATGTTAAAAAGATCAAATGAAATTAGAGAGGATTTAATTACAAAGTATTTAAATACCACTATTGGAGAAATATCGTATATTCTGACTAAAGACATAAATATTGTCATTTCTGTTCCTAGCACAGGTTGTTTATTGAATAGATACAACTCATGTAATGCTTGAATAATATGATTAAAATTAACTCCAAATAGTAGTAGTCAAATTATTGGCAGGGGGTATCCAGTGCGACACAATCGACTTCTGATGTTATTTGTGACGAGAACAAGTTTTAAAACAATAAATTATATGTTATAGGTAATTAAAATGGCACTGTGAAATTTAGATTACAATAAAATGGAGTAATGGATATATTCGGAAATTTGTGTTCAGCTGGATTTTGGATTTGTATTTTTGGTGTTCTAACGCCACTTTCAACAATATTTCAACTATATCATGGCGACCAGTTTTAGTGGTGGAGGAAGTCGAAGTACCTGGAGAGAACCACCGACCACTGGTAAACTTTATCACTTGTGGTTACGAGTCGAGTGCACCCTTTTTGTAATTTATAAAACCGGGCGCGAACCCACGCCGTATTGGTGATAGGCTTGTATGAGTTGTTAGATCCAACGACCTAACTCATTGAGCCACCCGGGCCCCTTTTTGCCACCTATAAAACATATATGTAAAAAAGAACATATATGTAAAAAGTGGTTGCCATAATGGGATTTGAAACTGCCCTTGGTGTTTGAAATTTTAGTGCAGTGTTGCAAAATGTTTATTTTAAATAAATTACATGTTTTTTGTCTATGTAAAATTGTATATGCATGTCATATGTTTTTGTATTTGTATCTGCCTCTGCTTTTCTTTAAAAATAAAAATAATACCTCAAAAAAAACAAGCCACTTTCTACCATTTTTTTTATTAATTTTTTTAATTTTTTTGGTTTTGTTTTTTGTTTTTATTTTTGTTTGTGTGTTTGTTTGTTTTTTTTTTTTTGTTTTTTTTTTTTTTATTAAGAGTAACCGCAACTTGTCTTTTAAGTGCATGGAGGGATGTATTCTCCATACAAAAGGCTCTCACCTATTTTATTCATTTCTGTCGTAAATTGGCACCAATAGAAGGGCTATAGGTTTACAAAGTAGTTTTAATATTTTCCTTCAAATATGTTGTTAAGAATAATGATTGTCATTTCGACAGAATACGATATTTAGGCTCTACTCGAGAGAGTAAAATTTGAAACTTTTAACTATCGAGAGGAGAGAAATATATTGTAATCCACTGGTAGCAGAAGGAGAATATATTTCTCTTATGATAAAAATATTTAAAATATTTCTAAGTTGTTAATTTACGACTTTAATGAAGATCGAAGGGAATTTTGGGGGGGAATTCTCATACAGATTATAATCAACGTGGTGAATACAATATTACGAAAAATTAACCAACTGGTTAAACACACAAAGAGTCATGTGAATATCTCTATTTTAGAATTCCAGATAATTGTTGTTAACATTACCATTCTATTTGTTTTTTTAATTAGGATATTAGTTTGTAATCTTTAGAATAAGTAAATACAAATATATAAAATATGTTTGACTTTGTGACTTTTAACATATTGAATTAAATTGAATACAATTAGATTGATGGATGAAAGATCTATATTTAAAGGTAGCCTAATACATCTGTTAGTTACATGATTAAAAATTCAAAAAGGGATAACCAACAATAAATGTACCTAAACTTATACATGCCACATTAAATACTTGTAAGTTTTAAGATATCATAGAACATAATATTTCCTTAATTAACATATTGCTGGTGTTCTATACATTCTCAGTTGATTATTTCAAATTTTAAATTTAAAAAAAAAAAATTATAGGGATAAACTATAATTACCTATAATTTACGTTTATAGTTTGTACAAAATGGTACAATAAAAAATGAAAAATAACACACTGTTACATACCTTTAAGTTGTCACCATAATCAGCTGGTGGCTCCATTTTCATTGTATTTTTAAGATATGGTGAACCGATATCGTAATATTTCTCATCTCTTTCCTTTTCATACATATTCGATCGATGAAAATTCCTGCTACTCTCAGATCCATAATACATTTCCGTTCTTGTCGAACTCCTAAAGTAACAAATATAAGTTTAAATATAATTATTTTGGAGTTTATTTTATGCACAATATAAGTAAACAGACTATACAGCTAGTTTATACATCCCATCCGTATTTAGGAACAACTGAAGCGTATATGTCTTTGTATTTGGGTGAAAGCTTTTTTCAATCAGTTAAAATGCCTACTATTAAATCGTGACTACAAGATATGACTAAGACTAGTGTACTGGAAAATAATAATGATACATCTTAGTAAGTTTGTATCAAAACAAAAATTATCATATTAATTACGAAATTGCACTTTTTACGAAAAACCACAATAATTGGTATTTAAAAAAAGAGATAGATGATTTCCAATTTAAATTAAGATATTTTTTTGCATAATTTAATGTTGATGTATTTTTCTTTTACATATTGCTAACAAGTTGTTTAATCTAATGCACACTTCAATCTTACTGTGTTTCCGTCAATTATAATCTCATAAAGGAACAATACCTTAATAAGTTATTAATATATATCAGGGATGTGCTAAAAGGTAGAGTGGTGTCTTGGAGACTCCAAATTGCAGTGGAGTCTTCGAGACTCCAAATTGGAATGGAGTCTTGATTGAACATATGAATAGGGGTGTATTTTAATCTCCAGTGGGTACCACTGTGCCCAGCTGTACATGAAGTAGCTCAGTCCCATGTTGTTACTTAAGGTAAAATTTGGAACTCCGGTGCTGCTGGGGTTTGAAAAATAGATATTCCTTCGGCGTGAAAATCATACCCATTTGAAGTACGAAAACTATACCCATTCATTTAATTATTCGCTAATTGGTGAAAAAACGAAGTAACCAAACCTCAATATGTCTTCCAATCAGAGTCCCGTTCTTTGTTTCTCAAATACAGAAGTCTCAGACGTCAAGCGATATTGCTAAAGTATAGTTTGCTTGACCTTTTGTAAAAACTGACGACGATTGTGTACATTGAACAAATGCAGAATATGGACATCAATTTTGCATAAAAAAACACTGTAGAAATAAAACCGTACATAATAATATATTATATTTATCAGGCACGTGCACGCGCACTGCAAAATGACCGGAAAGTCAACTAATATAAATGTCTTTTGAGCAAATTAACCAAAGAATGACTAGGATAGAATTATTTTAGTGAGAGAAACAAAATATACGGTCTTGTTCCTAAGGCGTTAGGCTATGGTGTTTAATGACACTTTCAACAATATATCAGTTATATCGTGGTGGTCAGTTTTTTTGGTGGAGGAAACTGTCGCAAGACACTGACAAACTCTATCACATACTGTTGTATCGAGTACACCTCGCCATGAACGGTGCTCGAAGTCACAACTTTAGTGATGATAGGCACTGATTGCACAGGTAGTTGTAAATCCACCTACCGTACAATCACGACCACGTCGACCCCCTATTTAAATGTCTTTTGGAGGAAGTAAACCACAGGATGATTAGTAAAGAACGATTTTTGTGAGAGAGAAAATAAAATATACGGTCTTGCTCCTAGAAATGATCAAATAAGTAATATTTGGTGTTAGCCAATAGAAAATGAACCAGGTGAACAAATCAAAATGTATCTTATCCAAAATCTGTTCATTATTCACGTTCCTAATGACGGTTATTTCAGACACCCGTGATATCTTATTGAAGAATACCCCATGGTTACTTTGAGATGAAAAACGGTGTTCCGTTGATTTGTTCGTTATTTTATAATATGTGAAACAATTATGAATGAAAAGATTAACAAACTGCATAAATAAATCTGCCCCCTTTTAAACTAAATAATCTTATTCTGTTGCCTCTACTTTTATTATAGTTTTCTATCATATGAGTGAGTGAGTGATTGATTCGTGTTTAACACCAAATCAGCAATTTGTCAGCTATATCAAAGTGAGAACAAGTTAATATGCAAAGATGTCCGCTTTGCTCTAGAGTAACATACTTATAGCTGGATTATCATAGTGCTAGCTCACTGAAAACAACAGCCTGCGGATAGACATGTCGCCTCACTCGGACACATTAGCCTGATTCCGAGCCAACCGGTTGTTGACGTTTCTCCTTAATGATGCGTGCTTAGCGGAGAAGCAACAGATACCAATTCCACAGATATAGATTAAGAAGAAACTTTACACAATGTGTTAATATTTGTCATATATTTTTTTACGGATATCGAAAAATTATTTGCGTTTAAAAGACTTAGTATAGAAATTTGTTATACTATTGAATATTTATGCAAAGAAAAAAAAAATTTAGAAAGAAAGAAAAAAACAAGAATAACACATGCACAATATGAGTTCCCTGTCCTCAGTTCAAGAGACTGTTTAATGAAGGAACCATTTTTTCCTACTTGTACCGGTGATGATGGACAAAGAAAATATTTAATTTGTTCACCTTCTCCGATATATTAATGAAAATGTAAACATTTAAATATAAACGTAAGCAATTATGCCGACCTACAAATGATTATATGAAGTTATGGGTTTAATAATTCAAATAGCTTCATTTGTCTTTTTGTCTTACCAATAATTTTCAAATATATTTTTTCTTTAATCATTTAATCATTTATTATAATCTAAAATGTGATTAAAACTTGGTCTGGAAATGACTCCAAAATTTTACTCCACTCTACGACTCCAAACTTTGGTCAATTATACCCACTGGAGATTGAAATACACCCCTATTCATATGTTCAATCAAGACTCCACTCCAATTTGGAGTCTCTAAGACTCCACTCCACTCCACCTTTTAGCACATGCCTATATATCATGTATGTTAATTGTGTACTCCAGTCACAAAGCATAAATGCAGTCTGTATGTTTAGACTAATACATGTTGTAAGCTTTATCTTGGTAAAAGTCCATTGTTTTGAGATTAGATAAAACAGAACACATTTAATTAATTTCAATTATATATTGAAAAAAATCTAATGATTTATCCAGTGGGGGATTCGGTGAAGAGATGCAGATTTGGAATGGTGTTGTTTATGGTACATCAAAACAGTTGGAATCTACTAGATCTAAGAATACGTCAACTTCCAAATTTTGAATCCTTCAAATACAAATTGAAACAACACTACTTTAAAAAAGCCAAACACCCCACCCCCCTCCTTTTATAATAATAACAACAGATATTTAAATATATTACATACTAGAATAAGGAATAATTGTAGTGCACTACATAATGATTTATTTCATAACCCATCTTGTTCTTGTGGTTATTCCACAGAGAATGTTGGACATTTTTTTATTGTATTGAAAGAGGTTTGATGCACAAAGAAATATCTTGTTCCGTTCTTCGTTAGCTGTGAATGTACACATTGACTTAAAACACATTGCTGTTAGGAAGCCAAATATATAATATAGACACAAATAGGCATGTATTCATTATTGTGCAGACATATATTAAGGAAGCATGTCGCTCTTCTTTCCGCTGATTTATCGTGAATGTAATCAGGTGACAATTGGTTTGTGACTGACCTAGTGTGAATTAATAAATGTTGCAATACACACGTGTGAGCACTTTATGTAAAAATTCTTAATGAACAAATAATCATATTATTATATATTTTGAAACTAAATTTTAAAAGATCCTACCTCTACCGAATTAATCATCCAACTACAGGCCTGTTTTTTAATTCTTAGCAATTAACCTGGTTTTAAACTTTTTTATGGTCGAGTGTTTTTTTACGGTGTGGTTTTAACCATGCGGTTAAATGGTTAAAGAACATCTTAACCGGGATCGAAGCGGAATAATCCAAGGTTAGGAGTGCTATGCAACCAGTGGCTATTATCACTAAAGTTGCAGGTTGAATTCGCGCTCATGAAAAATGTATACTCGCTTTTTAGTTTGTTTGTCATGTATAGAGTATTATAATGACTACTTTATGTTCTAGATAAGATAGGCTTGCCTTTGGGCACTTTAAACTTCATAGGACGGTCACTATGGTTTCCTAATAATACATAATGTCCATTTACATTTTTCACAATAATGATATTGAAATATAAGTATTGAACAATTACCTACAAATTAATATGCATGTATATTAAATGTATTCACTGGACTCTGATGACAGTTTTTATCTGATTCAGATTCTTTATTTCTCTTAAACCATAATACATACAGGTATAGAGATATGAAAATATGTACACTATTTACAATATATACAGACAGGTCATAAAAAGAGGTTAACCGGTAGTCGACACACCTTTATTAATAATCCTGACAAAACGACATAATTTTTGGAGTTCTAATTTTGAAGTTGATGTCATTAATAGTTTGAACTTTATTATGTTTGGATTTATACGAATGTTTTTCTTTATATAAATTTTTCTTTGATTGCCGAAATACTGACATTTAAATAGATAATGAAATTCATCTCCAATTTCTCCATTATTACATAAGGGACATATTCTATTCTCTCTGACTTTATTTTTGTTTGTTTGTGAATAATTAAAATAGAAGATCGTATGACTAACAACACATTTTGCACCTTGAACATGTATTTCTGTAAATTAATCATTGTTGCAGTCTTTTTAAAGTCGTAACTATTGTCGATATAAATTAAATGGATAGGAAACATAATATATATACAGTTAAACCTGCATTAAGAGGTCACCTTTGGGACAATAAAAAAGTGGTCTGTTAAAACAGGCGACCTCTTAAAAGAGATTCACTTCATATTTCAATTCAATTCAATTCAATATTTTATTAAAGTCTCATCTCTTAAACATAATATTTGTACAATTAAAAATATTAAAAGTACATACACATGAATATTAAGAGCCATTCAATACAGAATTATAATAGACTATATGCATTTAAATTACTTCATAACATAAAAACTACAATTGATGTACATATATAAAAAAGGAAGAACTATTTACAGTATAAACTATTTCTATGTCTTTTTAAAATTTGTAAACAGGTTTTGGCACATATTCTAATCATATTTTCATTTGAGAATACAAACATTATTTTCTCTTCATTATTAAAAGACATAAAATCAACGGTATAACTTTTCAATTCATATGAAATTTTCTATGACAGGATAAAAATGTGTCCTTGTAAAAGAGGTGACTGCTTAATAATGGTGGCCGCATAGATCGCTTTGACTATATATAGTTCCAGTTGTATGTTGCACATCGCAATAATCTCTTTATTATATTGCATATTATATTTTATCTAAGAATTGTGCACCAAAGACAATAATATGTAAACTTATTTTGCTAAACTGTCAGAATTGGGGATGACAAGCTTCGACAGAACTTTAGAATGATATTTTATATACAAAAGTTAAACCGGAGCGCCTGAGTTCGTCCCTGGTTTTTTTACTTGTCTTAGTGGTGTTCACGTTGTCTACTGTTATTAAATTACATGTCATCACGTTTTTAGTTCCGTATTATGATGTCCGCTATGAATGTTCCTTATTCCTTACTCCCATTTGTTATGTAGAGGAATCATGATATATTTATCTTTTTTTTTTGTTTATTTACGTATAGTGGTGTCCAACCCGATTTCCATGTCAGATGATGTTTAACAATAACACGACGGGTGTCACTAGTGGAACAGGAACTGGTAACCATTCCGGAACACCTGGGTTCACACCCGGTTTTTAGTGGGTTCGTATTTCTCGATCTTTAGTTTTCTGTGTAGTGTTTTGTAGTCCGTTGTTAGTCCTTTTGTTGGGATTCAATGGCTGGTTCTCTGCCCTTGTATCCTTCGTATCCTTTGTGATATGGAAATATATATACATATGCATAAAAAATAATCGTGGAGTGATGGTACTAAAATTTTAAAAAAAGTCGTGTAACCTTGTGCAATTGCTTTGTATTAGGAGAAAATCTAGATCGTATTCATAATACCAGGGACGTATAAATCAGATGAAGTAAAATAGATGTTAATCCTTTGCACAAAACTACATGGGCACTAATTTATTCATAACTATTTCTGATAGACCATTATGCATATGCCTTACTCTCCATGTATTTTAAGCGTGGTTTATATTGTGAAAAGACCCAGCTTTCAAATGAACTGTCATGATAACAAAACAACTCGCAATTGTGCAAATTCAAAACCATAAAGTTCACCCTTGTGAAATTATTAAAATCTGAAGAAGTATTTCAATAAGAAACTGTTTACGTTTTGAAGATTTTTTTTAGATATTCAAAATCAAATCTATTAAAAATTATGATGTAATAGATTAATGCTCTTTTATCCTTAGAGATCAGGACTGCGGTTTTTTTTAATTTGAGTACCATCACTCCCCGATTATTTTTTATGCATATATAAATGTATATCAACACCTCAAGGAAGTGAAAGCCTTGCAATATAACTTCCCATTGGACTCCGAAAGTATACTGTGTTGTAGTTGATATTTTTATATATTCTACTGGAGTGAAATATCTTGGCTAATCCTGTCATTTGATTGGTTATACCAAGACGGGGATATGAGCCTCGAAAACCGTTATACATCAGTCTAAAAATGAAACTAGCTCTGTATTATATTGCAGTGGCTGTACCAAGCCAGAAAAGTGGACGGTCATGTATTTGTGTGTTAGAGGTCATGTATTTGTGTGTTAGAGGTCATGTATTTGTGTGTTAGAGGTATCTATTTTGCCTCTTTCTATGATTTTGATATTAGATTTTGGAATTGTTTCGACAGTGTGGTATTTGTTTTCAATTTAATCCCATAAATGGTGAATTTGTGAAATCAGTCGTAGAATGCAAAATGAAACCCCTGTCCAGAAGGATCACAAATAAACAAATCCTACTTCAAATAAAAGTTATGTGTGGGGAAAATGTCACAGACCTCAAATAAGCCAAGATCAATATTTAGGACGTGACCTTGACTTCAATAGTTCAATGGAGGTCAGTAGCGAAAAACAAATTATGAATGATTTACTATTAACAACAGTTAACATGTCCCATCGAAATATATAAGGTTGATAACACAAAGAGAGAAGTAGTTAACATTTTAAAGAGAAATCATTTCAATTTTTAGTACTAAATTTTATCTGAGTATTTATGGTTATTTTGATAATTAAATTGATGAAGACAGTTTCAAAGAGGGAAAATCCATTATACGGTGTATTGGCAAATAAAATACAATGGATTCATTAAAATTCATGGTTTGGGGGAACACATTTTCGTGTGGACGTCAAATAGTAGATTCCCATCTGGAGCAACAAAAGAAAAAAACAGACAAATGATCTAAGTAGTCGACGTCATGTATATTTTGTGTTGCAAGTCTTGACCAGATTCTATACACGACATCATAGTTGGTAAATATATATGGTTGCAGAAGTATTATTCTATTTCTAGTGTGCATTTGTTCCAGTTATGTAATATTTACACCACGGTTTTCCGAGTTAAACGGTTAAACAATCGAACGCGAAGCCATGCAATATCACACCCAGGTCGTTGATTATTGCACGGTTCTCTGAGAGTAATAAAACTACAGACCAGATTTAAAGTGTGCAATACCTCGTATATGCGTGTATTATGTCATAGTTCTTAATTGTTGTTTACATTCTGGTATATAAACCATAAAAAGATCAAAGGAAAAGAATGAATTCATGTTACAATAAATTTTTAATGCATGCATTATTCTAATTCTTTCCCTGTCTTTGGTTTTCATTATGCGACATATGTCTACTGGTACAGAAATGAGAGAATGTTAGGATGCATCTTGTGTCAGGTTACTGCTAACCCTTCCGGAACACCTGAGTTCATCCCGGGTTTTTTGCGGTGTTCTTGTTGCTCAATCTTTATTTTTTTGTAGTCTTTTTGGAAGTGATTGTTTGTCCTTTTGTATTTTTTCTTTTGGTCATTGCATTGTCTGTCCTTCTTCGATTTACGGCTTCTGATTACTCTTATGATATATTTAAGAAATAATTCATGGCAGGCATAGAGTTGTGCAAATTTACACATGGGCTGGGCCTTTATATTCGAATTTTACCCCGAGCGATAGCTAGGGGTAAAATCTAAGAATATAATGGCCCAGCCCATGTGTAAATTTGCACAACTCTATGCCTGCCATGAATTATTTTGATTCTAATAGGACAAACACGGTAATTTTTAACCATTCGTGAACTGTATACACACGGCATTTGGTGGCTGTTCCATTTACCTCCTTCTTCGGAAATTTTGAATTGATTTTGAATTATTTGTATTTGAACGAGATTTGGATGTTAACATGGATGTTAACATCAAAAACATATTTATTGTGTATTTTCCAACATAGATTCGATTGAACAATTCCTGCGTAAAAATATTTAAAAAAAAAGTCGCAGTTCATTCGTTCATCATTTCGAGCGCTAACAAGATGGCGGAGCGGAGTTGTCAAACATAATATCGAACACTTGAACAGTTGTTAATAATCGACAATTAGTGTTAGATATGAAATGAAAAAAATAAATGCCAATGAAAAAAAAAAGCTTGTATTGTTGACATAAATAAAAATTCCTGAAAAAATACTTAAGACAACCATCTATCGACTTTGACTTTTGTAATATATCGTCATCCTGTGACGTTGTTTACAAGGGACGCTGATTGAAACAAGCTGGTTACTGATGTATTTTACGATTTTGTGAGCATTTTACTTGTTTGAGTAACAAAATTCAAAATGCCATCAAATTGGAAAATATCAGTAACTTAATTACATCACCGTCTAGTTATCAATGTATACGTAGGAAGACAAGGTTAGTGCATTTTGTTATTCATGGCCGACACATATCAATGGAATGTACAGTATGTGTATTGGGGATCCCCAAATGTAAATTTTCAAAACAAATGATAAAAAAATACTTAGTTACAGAATATTTATTTATAACTGAGGGGGAAATTTTATTTTAAGGACTTTAAAAATACGCTATATGCCGGTGTTTTGTTTGTTTACACTCAGTCGTCACGGTAATTTCACAGCGGGAGTCAACATGGAACAGCCAGATTTGTTGTTTACTGCACTTGCGCTAAATATAGAGTTGTTGAGTATTATCGTGTGTGCCGTTTTATAGACGTCATATTAGAATCATACTTTTCTTATATGCAACGAGATTGAATTGATTGTGATAGCAAGTACAGTTAAGATACCATTAAGATATAACTTCAAACTAGTTTTATATTGAAATATTGTGCTGCTGGAATTAAAACAAAAAAAGTAGAAATATCAGGATGGCTTGTAGACTTTTTATTTATTACAGGTAATAATAAATACACAATTATAAGTTTTAAATAAAAAAGTGTGACTTCTTTTTGCAGATGAAAATCTGAAGTTACTGATTATGGTTATAGTTATTGTGTTTAACACCACTTTCAACAATATTTCAGTTATATCGTGGGTGTCAGTTTTATTGGTGGAGGAAACCGGAGAAAACCACCGAATGGCCGCAAGTCACTGACAAACTTTATCACATAATGTTGTACACCTCGCCTGAACGCGATTCGAACAACGTTAGTGGTGATAGGCACTGATTGCATAGGTAGTTGTAAATCCAAATACCATACGATCATGACCACGACGGCTCCTAGTTATCTGATAATAAATACATAAATTGGATCAAAATTAGCACTCGACCAGTCGCCCACGGCGAGTAAAAAATCACATGGGCGACCAAAAATTGAATTGTGTTAGCCCAGGTGGCGAATGGTTTTAATCCCGAGTGTTAGCCTAATTTAAGTCATTAAACTGCTACTACGCCAAATGTTTTATCAAAGTTTAATTTTACATGCTTCCGTCTGAAAATTTGCCGTCAACAAACTGGTTCTTGGCGTATTTTCTCCACTTGTCATTTATGAAAATGTCGATATCGTGCACGTGTTTATTGAAATCTATCGTATCCGTTAAGTTTTGTGAAAGTGATTTTCTTGGAAAGTAATCCATTATGGTTCATAAAAACTTTAATTTCGTTCATTAGAGCTTATGTTTATATATGCCCGACTTAAAATAAAACTGTTTGTATTTGTTTTTCGTGAACAAACAACATGTTGGTGCCTTTTCGGAAAGGGGACGCAATGCGGTATTGTGCTATGGGAAATGTTGACCGAAATTTTTGTCCGAAGCTACTTTCAACAAAACGAACTTTTAATTTATTTTTTTCTCATTTCTGGGACATAAAATCATAGTTCTCATATCAAATATGTTCATATATGCGAAGATTGGCAATTCAAAATTCGATAAAATGCACGGGACGCTTCCAGATATTTATCTATCCGCATTGGTATTTTATACTCGACACCGGGTTAATATTACCATCTATCGAACTATTTATTTCCCTCCAGACATGTGTAAACGTCAATGCATATCCAATTAAAAAATAGACTTTGAACTACAGTAGCACTGGTATGCAAGACTCCAATAGTCAAGGTAGACAGAAATAAAAATGTGACATTAAATAGATGTCCTCAAGGTAGTTATGAATAAAAAAAAACCCAGAACAAATCAGTTCAGACACCTTTTTAACTATTTACTAAATGAGTATGAGTATGATATGGGTAGATTTTGGCCCAATCTCAGAAACTGTTTATATAGATATAATATTAAACACAATCATTGAAAGGTAAGATTTTGGTTTTTTTTTATGATTTCACTTTGTCCTTTGTTGCTTAGCAACGTATATGGAGGAGGGTCCAATTAATCATTGGAAATTCAAATATGGTGGTTTTATTTTACATATCGGCAGGAGAGGATATAATCCATGTTGAATAATTAAGAAATAAATCATGGAAGCCAGAATGTGTTGGGAGTTTTAACATGGATTGGCGGATATTATACGTTATTAGTCTCGAGATGTTATATATCCCGTTTTAAAGGGTAGTGGTTTTGTTAAAAGGTGAGATATATAACATCTAGAGAATGATAACATTTTTATCTGAATGTTCCAACATTAATAAGTATGTCCTTATTATAGGAAAAACATAAATCCGTGTATCTTTGGACAAAGATCACAGAGAGCGATTATTGATTTTCTGTCATCTTGTGAAATGTGTGTCGTCTGCTGTGCACAATGTAAATGGACAGCACATAGGTGAGAGCGATTATTGATTTTCTGTCACCGCACGGCTTCCCTGAAGTTTTAAAAGTACCTTTTTAAGCCAATCAAAATTCTACTTGCCACGAGAACATCAGAGAATAGTATTTTATCCCGAGCCAGAAGCGAGGGATAAAATTTACTAATATCCGCCAATCCATGTTAAAACTCAAAACACATTCTGGCTTCCATGATTTATTTCGATTCTGATATGTACAAATACGGTAGTATACTTTGATTGGAAGACGGTAATTTATATTTACGGTATCTTCAAACTGTTTTTGTTGAGAAAAGTAAAACGTGATAGATTATATAAATAGAATGCTTGGTAATACTGCATTATCAAAGTAAAATCATACCACTAAAATTCTAAGTAATACTACACATTTAGCATTGACTCATAAACGATAGACTATATCAATGAAATTCTTAGTAAGGATAACAAAAGGACCATTATAAACAAAACACCGAATATGTAAATCAAACCTGACATCCGTGTACTATGTTAAGACATGCACGTTATATCGTTATATGTACTGTATTAGATGAATTATGAATTATCAAATATATTGTTTGTTTTTCCATACTTTATTGAAATAAGTAAGAATAAAATATTGATCTCACGATGTTGTTATCGGCAGTCATGTATGCTAAACCATTACGCCACCGCAACGTTAATATTAAGTTATATATAAATCAAATTTACGTTAATACAATTATTCATCGGGAATTCACTTTGCGAAAGAGCTAAATAAATAAGGGTAATAACAAAATTACCGAACTCCGAACAATCTTACAAAGGGAAAGTCAAAACTCATAATTATATAAACAGACAAAATCAGTCAACAACCGGAAAACTGTGAAAACCGTAATAAAAATATATTTGTTAAAGAAAAAAAAAGAGAAAAAAGTTAAGGGACTACTAAAAATAGAAAGTTCCGATGTGTTTACATGTCCAATGAATTAATTTCTAAGATAATCTGACGTACTAATTTTCTTTTTGGTTGCTTGTTTTGTTTTCTGTACTTTTTGTAAATAGTGAGGATACTATTAAAGTATACTTTAGTATAGTAGCACATGGAATTCCACTGAGGGTTAGAAAAAAAACACGTCGGACTCAATGCACAATCAGGTCGGCAGTAAATCACCTCCAAAATGTATTGAACGTCAAAACTGTTTCATAAAAATTGTTCAAGTTTTACTCCCGTAGCAAAACAACTACGATAACCAACTTTATTTTGGATGAGATTAAAAGGTCGATTTCTATTTCTGTCTATTACGGATGAAAACGGTCAACAAAAAATGGCCGCTGACGAGAAATCGACCTTAAAATTATTTTTTGATTGCATATTTCATACTCTCCACACTCGGGTACCAACACAAAAAGTAAATGAGATATGTGTTTATGTATATTAAACATCATACTAAAATATGCCGTTGGTACCTGCTTGTGGTTATACTGAAAATTGACATTAAATACACATTTCTTGTTAGATTTCATATATTTTAACGAAACGATAGACTTTTCATTGACTAGTGTGACGTCATCGCACGTGCAAATATGGAAAATTGTTACCAAAATAGTAGTTGGGGTAAAGGTCTTATAAAATCAAGAAACAACGAAAGCTATACGTTTCATTTATAATTTGTCTATTTTTTAGGCCAATTTCTGCCCTTATCATACCTACTCCTTTGGGCAGGGTAACTTTCTATTTTTTTTATATATACGCGTGGGCCCCTAAGATTGATTCTGGACCCTGGATTTTAAATTTCAGGGGCCCAGCTGGCTACTAGGTTCATAATTTTAGTTTTCATCCCTCTAAAAAAGTAGGAAAATGCAAAATGCATCTTGATATTATTTTTCTAAATGCAAAAGAAGATTTGTTCCCATTTGTTAGGTATCATTTTTACATTCCAACAATCATACACACTTGTGTTTAAAAAAATATAACTTGGAAGACATCTTTTATATGGTTAGTTATTTCTGAACAGGTGTAGCTTTGGATAACTACCATGCATGTTAATATTCATTGGCATAGTAGTATGTATGTACATTGAAGAAATTCCAGTGGCGCTTCCATTTTGACAAATACAATAATTTTTGGTACTGTATTTTTAGCATATCGAACTATATCTTTATTTCTCATACCAATTTAAAGAGGTACAGAGATGACAACTAACACAATATACACAAGAAATAAATATGTCTTGGTAGTATTTCTTGCTATTATTTTCGGATAATCAAGTTTTTAAGGTTATATAAAGATACCGAGTAATTTACTTTGGTTTTATTGCTCTTAAGACTTTAAATTATGCTTTCCATTTTGAGCGTACCTATTAAAGGTGATTCCAGAAACGCGTCGTGCGTACTACATTTGATTTCTACGTTTTTCTTACTGATATAATTAAGTCAAGTGGGAAAATAAACACCCAGATGAATGGAAGTTTGATTATCAAAACTGTAATTACAAACTTGCAATTAGATTAAATAAAATTGCAGCTATTACAATCTACGAATTAATTTTGCTGCCTATTACTTATTAAAAAATAGTTAGAAAAAGGTTAATAAGCACAATCCAGAAGGACAAATGTACACAAAACAAACAAAAAACAAACAAACAAACAAACAAACAAACAAAAACGACAGACTTGGCACATGACACATTTGGGAATCTAGGTTATTACTTGGGATAACACTAGTTACAACACATATATAGCGATTATAAAAAGTGGACGCTGTGTACCAAGCTATGACATATTTTGAGTTAAGTGACAACAAACACAACAATTAAACAAATGAACTAAAACGAGGTAAAGAGGAACTGTTATAAAAATCAGGCTGACTATTTCCCATTAATGGTATCCGTCATATAGCTCTAATTTTCAAAGCCAGATTTATGTCCAAACGTTTACACTGGGAATATGTTTATAATCAGGAGAGGAAATTCTGTAAACGTTACTTAGTTCGGACAATTGGCTTACTAGTTTTTCAAACAGTTCCCTTGTTAAAGTCTACTGGTAAGAGTGAGCCAGCGAGTGGTTGTTGTTTAACGCCTATGAGTAATGGTCTTTAACCAACAGATTCTACATGCTTAGATACTAGACAATTACTACTAGACAGTTATCTACAAGTGAGTGAGTAATTATTGTTTAGCGAGATGATGATGAAGTCCGTTTTGTACTAGATCAACACGCTGAGTTGGATTTTAATAGTGCTAGCTCATTGAAACAACAGTCCGTGAGTAGACATGACGCTCCACTCGGACACATTATTCTGATTCCGAGCCAACCAGTCTTTGCTCTTTCTCCTTAATGCTGCGTACTTAGCAGAGAAGCAGCAAATACCAATTTTATTGTCTTTGGTTTGACCCGACCGGGGCTCGAACTCACGATCTAGTGCACTCGAGGCGAGCACGCTAACCATTACGCCACCGATGCGGTCTCTACTGGTAAGACGGCAATATTTTGAATAACATATGAACAGGGATATTATAAGCCACCTTAATGCAGGAAGGTACATTAGTTGTTACCAAAATAAGGACATTTGTTTTAATGCAAACATCCCTCATTGTAAACATGTTTGCATTTCCGCCACATTATTAAAGAACATTATAACGCGACAGGTTAAAATTAAACTATAGAATAAAAACGTATATATAGATGGAGGAAATATATAATTGACAGTGAACTAAAGTTCAAATACTGTAACCTGCTGTAAATACAATACAAAACAATGAAATACAACACAATAACATATCTATTGTATCTGTGTGATCCTTTGTACCTTACTCTAAGGTAATTTCCTTTGTTTGAGAACTCTATTTGTGTGAATATTTAAACTTTTTACCCTGTTATTGTCATGAGAGAAAAAGAACGTATTATTTCACTTTAGCTTCAAACCTCCCGTTAGATTTTTTCTCATAAGCTTCCATACTTTTACAAATATTTGACTTTGACTTTATTAATTTATTTTAAGATAATGATAATGATATTTAATATGATCGTTTTATTTTGGAACTGTTCCCACGGTGTAGTATTTTTGTGCTTTCATTTTTAGAATTTTCGACAAAGATCCGAAATGTTTTCAGTCTTTCTCATATGTTCTCACATTGATGAAAGCAAAATATCAATTAATTCATGTCCTATAATATAGTATTTATCAATTTTTTACAAAGAAACATGAAATCTACAATTGTGATTTTCACTGAATGTTATTCATGATATTTGGACTCAAAAAATGCAAAAAGGTAACCATATATTTTTCCCTCATCTGGACCCATTTTCTCAGTCATGGTCACATATAACTACAATTGTACCGAGAACACTTCTTACGTATTTTGACCATCTACAGAACAAGACTACATGGTAAATGATTAAAAACTAGAATAAAAGGTTATTTGATACTATTATCAAACCAAAAAGACTGCATATGAAAGGATTGGTTTCAATTTAAAGATTGAAATTTATTTATTCAGTGAAACTGAAAACATCTCAGGTAAATGCAATGACATCATCGATTCAAATTCTAAACAACAAACTCAAGAGATCAATGACCACAACGACAACATATGTTGACTGATTTTGTCTGTTTATATGCTTATGAGTTTTGACTTTCCCTTTGTTCGGAGTTCGGTAATTTTGTTATTACCCTTATTTAAAAATCCTGATGTTGCTGAAACGCTGTCCACCATTCACGACAAATAAGTTGTTGTTCCTGCAAATAAGGTCAACAAGAACATTGTTCTTAACTGCAAAATATAGAATTAGGCTTGGATAGCTCACAAGATAATCCTACTTAAACAGCAACTACGCTATCAGAAGAGATAATCATTGATAACCACAAGTCAGTCTTGTCTACTTTTGGTCTTTCCATGAAAGATGAAGTAAATGATCTTCCCTCCCTATACTGGATAACGCAAGTAAGTGTCCATGCAAACAACGTTATATCGCGGGAGCTGCCAAGTGTTCTACCAAGCATCTTTCTAAGCTTTTAACTTCTATTCTCACAGCTCTCAAAACAGGTCTCCAGAGATATCAGTATACCTGATTTTCCAGAGTGACGTTAATCAAATGTGGATATTGAAAACTCAAAGACGTGTTGGAAACTTTAAGTTCTAGATCTCATTACCTTTGTAACAGCATTAAAACAATTGATTTCTCTTTCTTTTATACCAACATTCCACATGCGCAACTAAAGTCTAGACATAAAGAATCGATCCAGCGTTGCTTCGTAAAATTATAATATAAAATCCATATAAAAAGGACGATTTTTTCAAATGTTGCTTTTTTATCGACAACATATTTGTCCAGTTTGTGGACGGATATTGCAAAAGACGATCGGTATTCCAATGGAAACAAATTGTGCTCCACTGCGCGCGGATTGCTTCTAAATGCTTATGAAACTTCCTTTGAAGGCTTCTCAAGAATAACGATTTATCTATCCAAATGAGCTTAACCTTAAATAATACTACCAACACTCAAAAGTCTGGTGCTCATATTTTTTTTCTGTTTTTTGTTTTCTCTGATATTTATTTAAGTGTATAAGTGAATAATTTGTTTTATACATTCGTTAAAAGAAGCTAAAATTACAACAACAACAAAATTTGAAGGAGCATAATGTGTACGTTCAAAATTTAAAGATTTGAAAGACAAATCATTTTAAAATGTTTGGGAGCAATAAGTATAAAGGGCATAAGCAGGATTCCTAATCCCTAGGAAGGAGAACCCTAGTTTTGATTAAAAATGTACATTGTTTAAGAACTGTAAATTTCAGTGATAAATATATCTAATAAACCATGTCAATGCAGAAAACACTTGGCTACCTGGCGGATGATACCCTCAGGGACTAATAATCCATCAGCAGAGACATCTACCCAGTGATAGTAATAAAAACGTAGATATCAAGTTTAGTGTGCACGACACGTTTCTGAAACAACCGTCATCAATTTACAGCTAACCCGGTTTTGTGACCGTCTGCCCTAATGTCCTACTTTCATGTGACGATGTACTCATACAAAATGTAAAATAGATCAGACCTATATTTCTATTTTTCATTTAATAACTAATACAATTATAATTGTCATTATAGTATATGGTATCATAGCACTGGAAAGAGTGGATGTTTGAAGAAAGAGTGTCTACACAATAATATATTTAAAAATTAGAAAATTAAACGAGACTTACCTTGGTAAGTCGATGTTTGATGAAAATTTTATGAGTTGTATAAACACGAAAGGGATTAAATGAGATTGTGATGCGCATGACAATTCCTCAGTCTTTAAAGTAAATGTTTTTATCATTATACCTGTTACAACGAAATACTTATACACAAAATAAAGTTCACCCCTAATTAAGGGTAGGAGGGTGTGGCATTTAATCCCTTTCGTGTTTATACAACTCGTAAAATTGTCATCAAACATCGACTTATCAAGGTAAGTCTCGCTTAATTTTCTAATTTTATTTCGTTGTAAGCACTTCCGGGATCAAATGAGACTTTAAAGCAGCAATGATAAAAACTTAAATAAATAATAAAATCAATGCAAAATAAATGTCACTATTAAATCCTACCTTAAACTGCAATTACTTTGTATTTTTTAGAACATGGTAAGTGAAGGAATCTTCATCTTTTTCAATCTTTTTGTCATAAAATCTGGCAGATGTCTTGGAATTAGACCATCCAGCTTTGCTGAGAATATTTGAGACTGGCATCAGATTTTCTTTGGCTTTTGAAACTGAAGCTGATCGAACGCTGTGTGCTTTGTATATAGAAGTGTTAATTTTCGCTCTGGCTAAAACAGTTTTTATCCATCTTGATATGGTGTCTCTAGTTACAGGTAGGTAAGGTTTAACATAGCTTATAAGAAGCTTACTGTGATTCTTCCTAAGAGTTTTTGTACGAAACATATCCTTTATATACAGTGTAGGCACATATTCTCCTATCTGGAGGGTATGTCTTAATATTAATAGTCGGCCCCATATAACCATGACGACCCTGTTTTACAAGTTCATCAATAACATGTACACTATTTACACTCATCAAATGAGTGGATTGAGATCTAGCTGCATTTGTCAATGATATTAAAAATGCCAATTTTAAGGTAAAATCTTTTAGTGACAAATATTTCATCGGTGACAATTTACGTAAATATAACAAAACATGATTAACGTCCCAAGTTGGTTGATATCTAGGTCTTGATGGACGAATGTTAAAAACACCTTTCATAAATCGAATTATCAATGGATGCTGACCTATAGGATATTAATCAACTGATATTCCGAGAGCTGAAAGCGCTCCTCGTGCAGTATTTAAACTACTGTAACTGAGTCCTAGTTCAAAAAGTTCTGTTATAAAATCTAGTATGGGTTTTACAGAATTCTGAATGTAATCAATTTGTTTTTTACAACAGTACTGAACCCATTTTTGTATATATCATTTGTATTGTTTCCTGGTTCCTGGTTTCCAAGACTGGACAAGTATGTCTGTTGTTCTGTCTGAAAATCCTTGTTTTCTAAAATTTCTCCGGAGACAAGACATGCAATCATCACTAACTTCTTGTGAAGTGGATGTGGAGACTGACTGTGATGAAGACTCAGAAGATACTTGGTTTTTGGTAGTTTAAGAGGATTGTCTGTTAACAGTTCCATGAATCTTAGAAACCAAGATTGGGTCAACCATAACGGAGCTGTTATCATTCATATGGCCTTGTCCTGTATTATTTTGCAAATGCAGCGACTCAACAAACTGAAAGGAGGAAACAAATAGATTAAATAAAAATTCCCCAATTCATGCTAAAAGCATTCACGCAAGAGCATTTCGGATCTGGCTTCCACGAACAGTAGTTTCCTACTTGGTAATTAAGCCTAGAGGCAAACAGATCAATATCAGGTTTGTCCCATAGAGAACATAGCTCTGTAAGAACATTTTGATTTAATTTCCACTCTAACTGATCTTCAAATACTCTGGACTTTGCATCTGCTTAAACATTAGAAATCCCAGCAATATGAGTACATGTAATCCAGATATTGTGAATTCTGTACAGTATCCAAATATCTTTAGACACTTCATTACAATCGTTTGATTTGGTTCCTCCCAAATTTGTAATATAGGAGACGGCTGTAGAATTATCTGTCATTACTTTGATATGTCTGTTTTTTATCAAATGAAGAAAAGATTTCAATGCTAAATAAATGGCCAATAATTCTAAATAATTGATATGATACTGGTTTTCGCTGGAATCCCATCGACTCCCGATTTCAGTATCATCTAAAACCTCACCCCAACCCTGCAACGATGCGTCAGTTTGAATTGTAATTTCTGGATTACCATGGGTAATATGTCGGACTTCATGTTGAACATTTTCAATCCACCATTTAAGGTCATTTTTCCTTTTGTTTGAAATAAACATATCCCTATCAAAATTACCATTGGAATGTTCTAAGGCTAATATTGGGTTTTTTTCTAGATTTCTATAAAAAAAAATCCAAATTCTATGGCAGAAAAGGATGAGACGATAAAACCAATCACTTTTGCAACTTGTCTAATTTTAGCTGTGTTTTTTGTAAATAAATTTGTACATTCAGTAATGATGTTTTGTTTTTTTCTCTTCAGGTAGTGAAACTATCATATTTTCTGTATCTATAATATTACCAAGAAATACTATTCTTTTGGTTGGTGTAAAAACTGACTTGTCTTTGTGAATTTCAAACCCCAGCTTGGACATAAGTTTGACAGTTTCTTGAACATTATTACTGCATTCTTCTACACTGTATCCGCAAAGGAGACTGTCATCAATATACCTAATATTGATAAAACCTAAAGTTCTTAATTTAGAATACACTGGCTTCATTAACTTTGTAAACAATCTAGGAGCGGAGGAAATTCCATTTGGCAACCAAGTGTATTGATAACTTTTTCCTTTCCATTGAAAACGTAAAAACTTTTGATGTTCTGTGGCAACAGGAACACTGTAATAAGCATATCTAAGGTCAATAGATGCCATATAGCAATTTTTTGTAATTATTTTAATCGCATTTTCAAAAGTATCCATTTTAAAATGGTGGTATTCAACAGATTTGTTTAATTTCTTGAGGTTCAAAATTAAACGATATTTACCATTCTTTTTTTGGTCTCATGAAAATGGGTGATAAATATTTACCTTTTTCTGCCTCAACAACCTTTAAAACGGCCATTTTTAATAGCTTCTCAATTTCCTTTGAAATAATTTGAGATTCTTTTTCATTAAATACAGATAAATATTGAATGACTTTTGTTGTGGTTCCTCATTATCAATAAATTCAATATGGCAATGTTTTACTATGTCTAAAATAAAATTATTTGTAGTATTTTTTTCCCATTCAGAGAAAAAAATTGTCAATACACATGCTTTGAAGTTAGAACTTACTTCATTGTCCCTTTGTAAGATTGCTCGGAGTTCGGTAATTTTGTTATTACCCTTATTGATTCTTTTAATTTTTGTCTCTCTGTTGTGCTTGTGAATATCCTCCTCGCTGGAAGTTTGTTGTGGTATGTTTTGGTATCCTGTACCCAGGAGGCAGGTCCCTGCCTCTGGCTCCTCTGTTTCCACAGTAGCCACCTCTACCACCACGGTGACTTCTCCCACCTCGATATCCACCTCGTCCACGTCCAAAGCGAAGCTTATTTCCAATCTTTGAACAATCCTCTATATCCTTTGCTGTTTTGGAGACGTCGTCCCCGAATAGCCATTTAGTGAAAGGTACAGAGTGGGAGCATAAGTGCAAATATTCTGACATAAGCTCTGGTTTACGAAAATCTCGCCTTGTAGTATTTATATGTCTGTTTGCATGGCCCAAAGGTGCAAGGACATCATTGCATTTATCAAAATATTCGTTCATATTAGTACCATTTTTTTTCTCTGCAACTTGATGATTTCGTGCCATCTCATTGACTTTGCTTCAACGTAGTATATCTCTAAACAAAGGCGGTGTATCGCAAGATTTGAATTCAACTTATTGTTGTATACATTTTGTATATTTGTGAACATGTTGACGGAAATCTAATAGAAATGGTTTTATATAGCGTGGCTTGCGATCATGGATAGCTGTAGTTTTAGATATACATTGTATTTATGTTTGAAATTTTCAGTTCCTAAAATGTAGCTAAGGTCAATGACTCTCTGGCATAGGTAACATTATTACAGAAACGCGTCGTGCGCACTAAAATATATATTTACGTTTTTATTTATATACACATGCAGCCAGTGAATGCCACTTTTTAATTGTGTAACGTGTGATAAATGTAATTTCATGTAATAATGCCTATCAGTTACTTATGGGAGGTCAGAGGTTATTATCGGGTAGTCCAGTTTCCACCACCAATTAAAATTACCACCATGATATTCCTAAAAGTGGCGTTACATATCTACTATCAATGCCGAGCTTAGCAACTCTCGAGGGTATACTTGTTATTATATCCTTATCCACGCTTGTCCTGTAGTAGTCATGGTTAACTGGAGAATTGGTATCTGAACTCAGTCACATGAATCGTTACTTAGTATGAAAATAAAACTAAAGATAGCTATAGCAGAGTGTAAGATAACGAAATTAACGGACGCACACACTGTCCTGCACAAATATGCCAAGAGCATAAATGTATTAAAACATGTCAATATCTAAAATCAAGACAGACAGGATTTGATTAATGTTAATCCGTGCAATTAGACACAATAAGAGTTTCTCTAAAACGTAAAGTAATTACCTATGTGGTCGTAATATCGTGTCACCTCAAACAATGGAATTTAAAGACCAGGAGATAATCAGTTTTGTTTGGAATGGATATATGTCCTGCAGTATTATTACTTTCATCTATTCAGTATGACAGCAATATAGTTATTTCTCAATCCGGGTTTATGTTCTCTGTGATATTTCAGAATTACGACAACACTGATTAAATATATTTTTACTATAAACATAGCAACTGCACGTACATCCCAGTTTTAATCATATGAAGCAATTTACTGACATACAAAACAAAATATGTCATATGTCGCTCTATTATATAAACATAAGTAAAATACACAAAAAAATCAAAGTCGGTTGTTCCAGTTATTATAAGGGTTGACATTTCCTTTTCTCATTTCCTGTCTGGGAATCTGCCCAGGTTTTGTGCCATTCTTGCTCTGTGCGTTGCCAGATTTTTCTTTATATTTGTCTTTGGGTCTTTTCTTCTGTGAATGCTTACATTTGTGCGCAGCAAATGCACAACATTCCAACAACAATTGTACGACTTCAAACATACTTATCATAGACAAACCAATCCATAATCCTATTGCTCCACCAACATCAGAGGCAAACTGCTGACTCTGTAACAAGACACGATAACACTAGTATCAAAACCATGTATTAACCGATTTTGGCGGTCCTGTTTATGCCCTTTGGTTTACTTGCGCCCAAAACTTTTTATATTATTTGGCTTTCCAACCTTTCGACTTTGAGCGTACCTGATGAAGATGATTCCAGAAACGCGTTGTGCGCACTAAATTTGATATCTACGTTTTTATTAAATACTCTACGCTCTATTCAACATCTCGATCTAACATTTCGTCTAGGAGAACCGAATGTATTCTATCGAGTTTTTTACTTTAAATGATCAAACGTTTTCATTGGTTAATTTAAAGTTCATCTAAGATTGTACGGAGTAAAAGATGTAAATTGAACGTATTCGACATCTGATTTTAATGGTGCTACATAAAAGTTTTCCAATTTCATTTTTAAATTTTAATTTCAGATTCTGTAATTTACAATCAATTGTATATACATGTACGAATAACAACAAATATTCCTATTTTATAATAGTAACAGATGGTGGCTTTCTATTGTAAGTTGGGGCCGTCGTGGCCGTGATCGTATGGTAGTTGGATTTACAACCACCTATGCAATCTGTGCATAGCACCACGAAAGTTGTGAGTTCGATTCCCACCACATTATGTGATGATGTTTGTCAGTGACTTGCCACAGGTCGATGGTTTCACGGACAACTTTCACGTAGCCTTGGTACAGTAGCTTTTCCGTCAGAAGCTGAACTCTATCCAGAAAATCACTGTACTGGACACAAACCCTAGAATAACGTATGAGTTGTGAAAAACATGAAGTCACGAACGACACTAATTCATGTAGTTTTATGTTAAATGTTTGGTACCTTACTTAAATGTACAATTTCGACAGATAGACAATAATTACAGATTTGACATAATATTATTAAAGAAACAGAAGACTACGATATCAGAAAACAAGAACTTTCCAAAATTATTGTATTTACCTCAATTTCCGGTTCTTCTACAATCAATTCGTAATTTAAGTCTTCGAAATACACTAGTACTTTCACAAAGTTTTTCCTACAAAGAACATGCGTCAATTTTGAAAAAGACATTATTTTCAACATCTGTATAAATAGCGTAGTCATAGTATTTTTAAATAAAGATAGCTATTATCACTTGATCCATGTATATGAGTAGAACTGTTTTCAATTACATTATGCATAGATGATCATATAAAGAGTACTGGTATCGAGTACCTAGGAACATCCTTGCAGCCACGTGCACGTGCCCATCCTTGTACCCAAGTGAACCATAACTAGACATAGCTTAAACATCCCTCCTCTGCACCAAACTGAGCATTCCTGTACCATGTACGTGTATATGACAATAATTCAATCCCCGCATCTAACTGAACATTACGACACCACTGTACATAACGAAGCATTCAATCCCTGCACCTAACTGAACATTACGTCACCACTGTACATAACGGAAACATTCAATCCCTGCATCTAACTGAACATTACGACACCACTGTACATAACGGAAACATTCAATCCCTGCACCTAACTGAACATTACGTCACCACTGTACATAACGGAAACATTCAATCCCTGCACCTAACTGAACATTACGACATCACTGTACATAACGGAAACATTCCACCCCTGCACCTAACGGAACATTACGACATCACTGTACATAACGGAAACATTCAATCCCTGCACCTAACTGAACATTACGACACCACTGTACATAACGGAAACATTCAATCCCTGCACCTAACTGAACATTACGACACCACTGTACATAACGGAAACATTCAATCCCTGCACCTAACTGAACATTACGTCACCACTGTACATAACGGAAACATTCAATCCCTGCACCTAACTGAACATTACGACATCACTGTACATAACGGAAACATTCCACCCCTGCACCTAACGGAACATTACGACATCACTGTACATAACGGAAACATTCAATCCCTGCATCTAACTGAACATTACGACACCACTGTACATAACGGAAACATTCAATCCCTGCACCTAACTGAACATTACGACATCACAGTACATAACGGAAACATTAAATCCCTGTACCTAACTGAACATTACGACATCACTGTACATAACGGAAACATTCCACCCCTGCACCTAACTGAACATTACGACATCACAGTACATAACAGAAAAATTCAATCCCTGCACCTAACTGAACATTACGACATCACTGTACATAACGGAAACATTCCATCCCTGCACCCAACTGAACATTCGTGCAATCAAAAACATTTCATCCCTGCACCTAGCTGAACATTACGACACCAATGTACGTAGCGGAAACATTCAATCCCTGCACCTAACTGAACATTAACGACACGACTGTACATAACGGAAATATTCAATCCCTGCACCTAACTGAACATTACGACACCACTGTACATAACGGAAACATTCAATCCCTGCACCTAACTGAACATTATGACGCCACTGTACAAAACGGAAAAATTAAATCCCTGCACCTAACTGAACATTACGACATCACTGTACATAACGGAAACATTCCATCTCTGCACCTAACTGAACATTCGTGCAATCAAAAACATTTAATACCTGCACCTAACTGAACATTCGTGCCATCAAAAACATTTAATCCCTGCACCTAACTGAACATTACTACACCAATGTACGTAACGGAAACATTGAATCATTGCACCTAACTGAACATTACGACACCACTGTACATAACGGAAACATTCAATCCCTGCACCTAACTGAACATTCGTGCAATCAACTTAACCACAAATGTACATAACATAAACATCCTAACCCTGCACCTACCTGAACATTACTAGATCAGTTTACATGACTGAAACATTGCATCCCTCTAACCGAACATTCCGGCACCACTGTACATGACTAAAAATTACATTCCTGTACCTAACTAAGCATTCCGTCACAATTGTACAGTGCTGAAGCATTCCGTCCCTGCACCTAATGGAACATTCTTGTCCTCAATTTAGTATCAGTGCATCCAAATGAGATACTCATATGGCAACCATATCATCTTAATTATCCTTGTTTTTATATAAAAACGTTAATAGATACTCCAATATATACAATACATACCCCAAAAAATACGCAAATAGCGATTCCAGTATATACTCCAATAAATACTTCAATGAGTAATCCAATGTATATTCCAATAATACTCCACTAATACAGCAATACATACTCCAATAAATATTACAATAAATATTTCAATAAATGCTAAAATAATTACGCCAATAAATATTCCAAAATATACTCAATAATACTCCTATGAATAATACAATAAATACTCCAATACTACTCCAATCAATACGCCAATACATATTCCAATATATACTTCAATAATACTCCAAGAAAACGCCAATAAATATTGCCACTACATTTAAGCTTAATATTGTATTATAAGAAGCAATGTCATTAGTAAATATTACAAACCTGTGCATAATATACTTTCGTTACTCATACTAAAATTACGATAGAATAAAATACAAATATTACGCAGCTTAAGCGAGGAGTTACGCGAGTGTGTGATTATTAGGTAACGGTAAATGAGCATATTTTGTTCGCTTTATCGCGAGGGGAAGTAGCTATTTTTCACGGAATGGCGATGGTGGTACCTGCTTTGTTCTATGTCAACACGCTGAAGCTGGAGTTTATAGTGGTACGTCACTGAAACATATCACTCCACTAGGACATATTATATTGACTCCCATTCATATTACTCCTTAGTGCTGTGTGCTCAGGTGTAAAGCAGCAATACCGATTCCTGGGTATTTGGCTTGACCTGACCATGTAAAAAGACCTACTATCTTAGGTCACTATGTGAGTACGTTATTAAATATGATTTATGATATTACCACCCCCTAATGTCGATTTGTTAATATTTAAGATGGTTGTGCTATTGAATAAAACCACTTTGAACAATATTTCAATTACATCATGGCAGTCAGTTTTATAGGATGAATGAATTTGGAGTACTAGGGGGGAAAAACAACATTCCCGACGCAAGTTTCACATTTACTGCATTCATCATACGAAATTTTAAAATTCATATCAGCCAAAGTTAGATGACTATTGTTGTTTTATAACCGAATTGTGTGGGGTTTTTTTCCTGCTGAGGCAAGTTCTATATTATTAGAATATATTCAGTTTGCATAACTTGCATATATTGTATTCGCCACGATATAACTGAAATATTGTTGAAAGTGGCGTTAAACACCATCGAACAAACAGAACAAACATATTATTATATTGTATCTATTTTATGTATTGAGAGGGTATTAGTTCTTAAACGAAATAACAAACATCATGGCTTATTGTTTCCAACAAACTGGTATTTACCTAGAACTAGTACTTACGTAAGCCCTGTAATGTCCGCGTTATCGTTGTAAATTCGCATTTTATCACATTTGTCTGGAATTTTTTCACACATGCCATCCATAAGAACTTTCTGTAAGTAAGATTTAAATTACCATGGTATTATGAAAAGAAAGTTTAAACAATGATGTCCAACGATTCCATCAATATCAACAAAACGAACAATTATCTCTCAATTCAAATTATTAATACAAAAAGACCCCGATATAAGCAGATGAAATCCAGGTGTCCTGATATTCACATAAATGTGGCGGGTTAATGCTATCCCATACTCTCCATACTTTTATAGTTGAACATACAATATAAAAATATATGCAGATTCGTTTAATGTCAAAAAGATCACGCACTATCAGACAAATGAATGACAACATAAACATGTATGGCACAATAGCAGGGTCAATGCATTCTTTTAGTTAATTGTTTAGTAGGTAAGAATGTAGAATATGTTGGTTAAAGACCATTACTCTTAGAAATCATAATAGATACTTCTTAAAGATTGATTGTCAATTAGTCATAAACAACTAAAGAAAGTAATGGTATTCGTGGGAGATCAAAAATAATTTAGTCATCAATTTGTTGGAATTAAATATTGAATATAAAATGGTAGTATAGAATTATATTATTCTACATGCAGCATTATATTTATTTAAGATTTGAATACGGGTAATAACAATTTAGTGCAAGTTTTCAATACTTTATGAAAACGGTCTCATTGGTATAAAAATGTTCACGTTAACAACAGATCATGGTCTTTCAGGTCAGAAACAATATTACAAATACAAGGAAAAGGAAGAAACTCAGAAATTATAATTCCATTTTATGGACCAAACAAACGTCAACATTCAACAAAAAAGGAAAATTATTGATGATAGAAAAGAAAATCGTATTTTTTGTCGAAACGGTGTGTTAAATTTACCTTGTGAAAGAAATACAGATAAATTAAAAAAAACCTTACATGAGTCGATTGTAATTTTATCCTTATTCAATGTAAGTTCCTTTTGGTGCATTTCGTTTTAGAAATTTATGATAATTTACAGTTCAGATATCGCAGTTATTTTTTAATGAAGTAATCAGTGAGTCCTTAGAAGGGTGGTTTTGAAGTTTAGTCATAAGCGGATATCAGTATATAAACAATTAAGCAGTGATAGTCGTATATTGTAATTCCAACAATTTGGCAAACACTTTATTACCAAAATGATCATAAATGTTTTCTAGCTAAAACGTCTCACCATAAATCATGTGATCACCAGTACAAATGCAGTATATTAATATCAACATATTTATAATTTACTAGCCAGTTAATTTACCATTCAACTGAAGGCAACTGTATTGAAATTATCTTGCAGTTTATTTTCAGATCAGATGCCTTTTTGTCACTCCATTTTATGAATTTAACGTGGAGCTGTATTTAATTATATACCAGTGCTTACCGCATAATCATCAGTAGGCCAGTTTCGAGAGCTCAGTGACTTCACATATTGAATTTCCCTGACAAAAAATTAACATATAATAATTAGAAGTGTAAAATGCTTAAGTCATAAATTCGTAAAATAAATATATAGATTATTGTAATTTTGTTCGCTCTAGTTATCACATCATCTCATGATTTTAGCACGATTTGAAAACATATATATACATCAAATAGCTGTATAAATATGATTTTGTTATTAATAAAATATTGAAGAAAATGAATATGAATTATAAATAGCTAAGTTTTAAATACATTCCAGTTCATATAGGGAATTTCATGACAAAATGAAAAACAAAAACAAAAAATACCACACTGTAAGAACAGTTCTAAAATACCACACTGTCAGAACAGTTCTAAAATACCACACTGTCAGAACAATTCTAAAATACCACACTGTCAGAACAGTTCTAAAATACCACACTGTCAGAACAATTCTAAAATACCACACTGTCAGAACAATTCTAAAATACCACACTGCAAGAACACTTCTAAAATACCACACTGTAAGAACAGTTCTAAAATACCACACTGTAAGAACAGTTCTAAAATACCACACTGTAAGAACAGTTCTAAAATACCACACTGTAAGAACAGTTCTAAAATACCACACTGCAAGAACAGTTCTAAAATACCACACTGTAAGAACAGTTCTAAAATACCACACTGTAAGGACAGTTCTAAAATACCACACTGTAAGAACAGTTCTAAAATACCACACTAAGAACAGTTCTAAAATACCACACTGTAAGAACAGTTCTAAAATACCACACTGTAAGAACAGTTCTAAAATACCACACTGTAAGAACAGTTCTAAAATACCACACTGTAAGAACAGTTCTAAAATACCACACTGTAAGAACAGTTCTATAATACTACACTGTAAGAACAGTTCTAAAATACCACACTGTAAGAACAGTTCTAAAATACCACACTGTAAGAACAGTTCTAAAATACCACAATGTAAGAACAGTTCTAAAATACCACACTGTAAGAACACTTCTAAAATACCACACTATAAGAACAGTTCTAAAATACCACACTGTAAGAACAGTTCTAACATACCACACTGTAAGAACAGTTCTAAAATACCACACTGTAAGAACAGTTCTAAAATACCACACTGTAAGAACAGTTCTAAAATACCACACTGTAAGAACAGTTCTAAAATACCACACTGTAAGAACAGTTCTAAAATACCACACTGTAAGAACAGTTCTAAAGTACCACACTGTAAGAACAGTTCTAAAATACCACACTGTAAGAACAGTTCTAAAATACCACACTGTAAGAACAGTTCTAAAATACCACGCTGTAAGAACAGTTCTATAATACCACATTGTAAGAACAGTTCTAAAATACCACACTGTAAGAACAGTTCTAAAATACCACACTGTAAGAACAGTTCTAAAATACCACACTGTAAGAACAGTTCTAAAATACCACACTGTAAGAACAGTTCTAAAATACCACGCTGTAAGAACAGTTCTAAAATACCACACTGTAAGAACAGTTCTAAAATACCACACTGTAAGTACAGTTCTAAAATACCACACTGTAAGAACAGTTATATAATACCACACTGTAAGAACAGTTCTAAAATACCACACTGTAAGAACAGTTCTAAAATACCACACTGTAAGAACAGTTCTAAAATACCACACTGTAAGAACAGTTCTAAAATACCACACTGTAAGCACAGTTCTAAAATACCACACTGTAAGAACAGTTCTAAAATACCACACTGTAAGAACAGTTCTAAAATACCACACTGTAAGTACAGTTCTAAAATACCACACTGTAAGAACAGTTCTAAAATACCACACTGTAAGAACAGTTCTAAAATACCACACTGTAAGAACAGTTCTAAAATACCACACTGTAAGTACAGTTCTAAAATACCACACCGTAAGAACAGTTCTATAATACCACACTGTAAGAACAGTTCTAAAATACCACACTGTAAGAACAGTTCTAAAATACCACACTGTAAGAACAGTTCTAAAATACCACACTGTAGGAACAGTTCTAAAATACCACACTGTAAGAACACTTCTAAAATACCACAATGTAAGAACAGTTCTAAAATACCACACTGTAAGAACACTTCTAAAATACCACACTGTAAGAACACTTCTAAAATACCACACTGTAAGAACACTTCTAAAATACCACACTGTAAGAACAGTTCTAAAATACCACACTGTAAGTACAGTTCTAAAATACCACACTGTAAGAACAGTTCTAAAATACCACACTGTAAGAACAGTTCTAAAATACCACACTGTAAGAACACTTCTAAAATACCACACTGTAAGAACACTTCTAAAATACCACACTGTAAGAACAGTTCTAAAATACCACACTGTAAGAACACTTCTAAAATACCACACTGTAAGAACACTTCTAAAATACCACACTGTAAGAACAGTTCTAAAATACCACACTGTAAGAACAGTTCTAAAATACCACACTAAGAACAGTTCTAAAATACTACACTGTAAGAACAGTTCTAAAATACCACACTGTAAGAACAGTTCTAAAATACCACACTGTAAGAACAGTTCTAAAATACCACACTGTAAGCACAGTTCTAAAATACCACACTGTAAGAACAGTTCTAAAATACCACACTGTAAGAACAGTTCTAAAATACCACACTGTAAGTACAGTTCTAAAATACCACACTGTAAGAACAGTTCTAAAATACCACACTGTAAGAACAGTTCTAAAATACCACACTGTAAGAACAGTTCTAAAATACCACACTGTAAGTACAGTTCTAAAATACCACACCGTAAGAACAGTTCTATAATACCACACTGTAAGAACAGTTCTAAAATACCACACTGTAAGAACAGTTCTAAAATACCACACTGTAAGAACAGTTCTAAAATACCACACTGTAAGAACAGTTCTAAAATACCACACTGTAAGAACACTTCTAAAATACCACAATGTAAGAACAGTTCTAAAATACCACACTGTAAGAACACTTCTAAAATACCACACTGTAAGAACACTTCTAAAATACCACACTGTAAGAACCCTTCTAAAATACCACACTGTAAGAACAGTTCTAAAATACCACACTGTAAGTACAGTTCTAAAATACCACACTGTAAGAACAGTTCTAAAATACCACACTGTAAGAACAGTTCTAAAATACCACACTGTAAGAACACTTCTAAAATACCACACTGTAAGAACACTTCTAAAATACCACACTGTAAGAACACTTCTAAAATACCACACTGTAAGAACACTTCTAAAATACCACACTGTAAGAACACTTCTAAAATACCACACTGTAAGAACAGTTCTAAAATACCACACTGTAAGAACAGTTCTAAAATACCACACTGTAAGAACACTTCTAAAATACCACACTGTAAGAACAGTTCTAAAATACTACACTGTAAGAACAGTTCTAAAATACCACACTGTAAGAACAGTTCTAAAATACCACACTGTAAGAACAGTTCTAAAATACCACACTGTAAGAACAGTTCTAAAATACCACACTGTAAGAACAGTTCTAAAATACCACACTGTAAGAACAGTTCTAAAATACCACACTGTAAGAACAGTTCTATAATACCACACTGTAAGAACAGTTCTAAAATACCACACTGTAAGAACAGTTCTAAAATACCACACTGTAAGAACAGTTCTAAAATACCACACTGTAAGAACAGTTCTAAAATACCACACTGTAAGAACACTTCTAAAATACCACACTGTAAGAACAGTTCTATAATACCACACTGTAAGAACAGTTCTATAATACTACACTGTAAGTACAGTTCTAAAATACCACACTGTAAGAACAGTTCTTAAATACCACACTGTAAGAACAGTTCTAAAATACCACACTGTAAGTACAGTTCTAAAATACCACACTGTAAGAACAGTTCTAAAATACCACACTGTAAGAACAGTTCTAAAATACCACACTGTAAGAACAGTTCTAAAATACCACACTGTAAGTAAAGTTCTAAAATACCACACCGTAAGAACAGTTCTATAATACCACACTGTAAGAACAGTTCTAAAATACCACACTGTAAGAACAGTTCTAAAATACCACACTGTAAGAACAGTTCTAAAATACCACACTGTAAGAACAGTTCTAAAATACCACACTGTAAGAACACTTCTAAAATACCACAATGTAAGAACAGTTCTAAAATACCACACTGTAAGAACACTTCTAAAATACCACACTGTAAGAACACTTCTAAAATACCACACTGTAAGAACACTTCTAAAATACCACACTGTAAGAACAGTTCTAAAATACCACACTGTAAGAACAGTTCTAAAATACCACACTGTAAGAACACTTCTAAAATACCACACTGTAAGAACAGTTCTAAAATACCACACTGTAAGAACACTTCTAAAATACCACACTGTAAGAACACTTCTAAAATACCACACTGTAAGAACAGTTCTAAAATACCACACTGTAAGAACACTTCTAAAATACCACACTGTAAGAACACTTCTAAAATACCACACTGTAAGAACAGTTCTAAAATACCACACTGTAAGAACAGTTCTAAAATACTACACTGTAAGAACAGTTCTAATACCACACTGTAAGAACAGTTCTAAAATACCACACTGTAAGAACACTTCTAAAATACCACACTGTAAGAACACTTCTAAAATACCACACTGTAAGAACAGTTCTAAAATATCACACTGTAAGAACACTTCTAAAATACCACACTGTAAGAACAGTTCTAAAATACCACACTGTAAGAACAGTTCTAAAATACCACACTGTAAGAACAGTTCTAAAATACCACACTGTAAGAACACTTCTAAAATACCACACTGTAAGAACAGTTCTAAAATACCACACTGTAAGAACAGTTCTAAAATACCACACTGTAAGAACAGTTCTAAAATACCACACTGTAAGAACAGTTCTAAAATACCACACTGTAAGAACAGTTCTAAAATACCACACTGTAAGAACACTTCTAAAATACCACACTGTAAGAACAGTTCTAAAATACCACACTGTAAGAACAGTTCTAAAATACCACACTGTAAGTACAGTTCTAAAATACCACACCGTAAGAACAGTTCTAAAATACCACACTAAGAACAGTTCTAAAATACCACACTAACAACAGTTCTAAAATACCACACTGTAAGAACAGTTCTAAAATACCACACTGTAAGTACAGTTCTAAAATACCACACTGTAAGAACAGTTCTATAATACCACACTGTAAGTACAGTTCTAAAATACCACACTGTAAGAACAGTTCTAAAATACCACACTGTAAGAACAGTTCTAAAATACCACACTGTAAGAACAGTTCTAAAATACCACACTGTAAGAACAGTTCTAAAATACCACACTGTAAGAACAGTTCTAAAATACCACACTGTAAGTACAGTTCTATAATACCACACTGTAAGTACAGTTCTAAAATACCACACTGTAAGAACAGTTCTAAAATACCACACTGTAAGAACAGTTCTAAAATACCACACTGTAAGAACAGTTCTAAAATACCACACTGTAAGAACAGTTCTAAAATACCACACTGTAAGAACAGTTCTAAAATACCACACTGTAAGAACAGTTCTAAAATACCACACTGTAAGAACAGTTCTAAAATACCACACTGTAAGAACAGTTCTAAAATACCACACTGTAAGAACAGTTCTAAAATACCACACTGTAAGAACAGTTCTAAAATACCACACTGTAAGAACAGTTCTAAAATACCACACTGTAAGAACAGTTCTAAAATACCACACTGTAAGAACAGTTCTAAAATACCACACTGTAAGAACAGTTCTAAAATACCACACTGTAAGAACAGTTCTAAAATACCACACTGTAAGAACAGTTCTAAAATACCACACTGTAAGAACACTTCTAAAATACCACACTGTAAGAACACTTCTAAAATACCACACTGTAAGAACAGTTCTAAAATACCACACTGTAAGAACAGTTCTAAAATACCACACTGTAAGAACAGTTCTAAAATACCACACTGTAAGAACAGTTCTAAAATACCACACTGTAAGAACAGTTCTAAAATACCACACTGTAAGAACAGTTCTAAAATACCACACTGTAAGAACAGTTCTAAAATACCACACTGTAAGTACAGTTCTAAAATACCACACTGTAAGAACAGTTCTATAATACCACACTGTAAGTACAGTTCTAAAATACCACACTGTAAGAACAGTTCTATAATACTACACTGTAAGAACAGTTCTATAATACCACACTGTAAGAACAGTTCTAAACTCAAATATCAAAGTAATAAAAAGAGGCAAAATGGATACCCCTAACACACCACGTGACCGCTCACTTTCCTGGCTTGGTACAGGTACTTCAGTAAAAAGTGACGGGGTTAGACTAGTTTTATAGGCCTAAGCCTTCCCTCTGAAATGATGCGGTCATGTCAGTGCTTTCCACATGTAAGTAAAATGCCAACCTTCACATATATAATCGGACGAGCAGCACTATATATAACCAACGCTATAATCTTTAACATAATACATAATATATTCAATATTCGTGACACAGAAGTTATCATATGTATAATATTAGTTATATTAAAAAGAGGTGATGGCTTCACCCATCACCTTAATATCAGTGACTAGCTAACTAATATAATATTGTGTGAGGTGGGGTGTGGATCTTTATAGTCATGAGTGACACGTGCATCTTTGTAATCATGTATGAAGTATGGTCTGATAGGTGGGCTTTATAGTCATTTGAGAAAAAATGGACCTTCAGTCATGAGTTAAGTGTGGATCGTTTTAGTAATGTATGAAGTGAGGGCCTTAGAGTCATTTGTGAAGTATGGACCTTCAGTCATGAGTATGGGTCGTTTTAGTCATGTATGAAGTGAGGGCCTTAGAATGATTTGTAAAGTATGGACCTTCAGTCATGAGTATGGGTCATTTTAGTCATGTATGAAGTGAGGGCCTTAGAGTCATTTGTAAAGTATGGACCTTCAGTCATGAGTATGGGTCGTTTTAGTCATGTATGAAGTGAGGGCCTTAGAATCATTTGTAAAGTATGGACCTTCAGTCATGAGTATGGGTCATTTAGTCATGTATGAAGTGAGGGCCTTAGAGTCATTTGTAAAGTATGGACCTTCAGTCATGAGTATGGTTCGTTTTAGTCATGTATGAAGTGAGGGCCTTAGAATCATTTGTAAAGTATGGACCTTCAGTTATGAGTATGGGTCATTTTAGTCATGTATGAAGTGAGGGCCTTAGAGTCATTTGTAAAGTATGGACCTTCAGTCATGAGTATGGGTCGTTTTAGTCATGTATGAAGTGAGGGCCTTAGAATCATTTGTAAAGTATGGACCTTCAGTTATGAGTATGGGTCATTTTAGTCATGTATGAAGTGAGGGCCTTAGAGTCATTTGTAAAGTATGGCCCTTCAGTCATGAGTATGGGTCGTTTTAGTCATGTATGAAGTAAGGGCCTTAGAATCGTTTGTAATGTATAGACCTTCAGTCATGAGTATGGGTCATTTTAGTCATGTATGAAGTGTGGACCTTAGAGTCATTAGTGAAGTATGGACCTTCAGTCATGAGTATGGGTCGTTTTAGTCATGTATGAAGTGTGGACCTTAGAGTCATTTGTGAAGTATGGACCTTCAGTCATGCGTATGGGTCGTTTTAGTCATGTATGAAATGTGGGCCTTAGAGTCATTTGCGCAGTATGGTCCTTCGGTCATGAGTAAAGTGTGGGTCTTTTTAGTCGATTATTAAATGTTGGCAATTGAGAAGAGCATTAAAATACTTTGTATCGTGTTTGTCTTTAAAGTCATATATTCAGTTTGGATCTTTGAAGTTATATTTGAAATATAGGACTCAACAGTCGTGTGTAAGTTGGGCGTCTTTATATTTATATGTGTCCTGTGCACCTATATTCGCAGTCGTGCTTGAGGCATATGCCTTTATAGTCATATCTGATATGAGAACTTTATAGTTATTTGTGAAGTATGGGCCTTTGTCATGTGTAAACTGTAGGCCTTTATAGTTATGTGTGCAAAGTGCGTTTATAGGCATATTGCTTATCGGGTTGTACACCTATTCTACCGAAATACGTGTAAAACGAATACGTCCACATAGTTGGCTTTGGGCATGCAAAATATGTCTAGTTCTATTAACATTATCCTTTAACATTAAGTTCATATAGTTTACTTACTGACAAGGGTTAAGACAACGAGGGCATTCTGGTGCTGTTGTTTCATGTTCTTTTGTTACTTCCGCTAAACATCGTCTCTCTGAAAAACAAACCTTCATTTGTTTATAATTGAATACTCCGTATTAAAAATATATTTTTGGTCTATATGATTATCCAACTATACAACATTAGACCTATTGGAACTGGCATGAGGCGGCTGGCATTAGGCGGCTAACATTATTTTGTCACATTGTACACTAAGCCAACTAAAATGTGCATACACAGAATAACACTAATCTGTTATATATAAAACCTACTAAGATATACATTAAGCATCTAACACTATTCTATTGTAAATCAGGTTTACTGAAATTGACATTTTATATATAATATTTTTCATCTGATTTCGGTTGATGACATGATGATCAATTTAAATTCTACTTGGTCAAGGAAATTTCATTTATTATATTCGGATCCAGTATAACTGCAGGCGTTGTTTAAAGTGAGATTTTTTAATTTGTTTTTTCTTCCAACATATGTTCGTACATCATAAATGGTTGTGGTGGTTTATGGTGTACGCCACTTTCAACAATATTTCAGTTATATCGTGGCCGTCAGTTTTATTGGTGGAGGAAACTGGAGTACCCGGAGAAAACCACCGACCTGTCGCAAGTCACTGACAAACTTTATCACATACTGGTGTATCGAGTACACCTCGCCATAAACGGCGTTCGAACTCACAACTTTAGTGGTGATAGGCACTGATTACCCAGGTAGTTGTAAATCCATCACGCCAGCTAGCATTAGGATTAGGATTTGTTACATAGAGGTGTCCTTTAAGTCAGATTTGACTGTATATTCCTTCTTGTATAATTTTTATGTTTTTATACTTTTTAGGAATGTTTATAAACATTTTAGTACACAACTAATGACAATGCTTTATTTTGATTGGATGATTAGTATTTACTAATTTTGAATAGTTCATACTTAATCTTGGCAATGGAAGACTATACCTAGCGACGGGAAATATACCAGTTTGAAGCGATTTCCTGCGGGGATTATGCCTGTGGAATAGATATTCTTGGGTTATTTCTGTATATTAATGGCATGATTTACCTCCATTAAAATAGACGGCGCTGTTGTATGTTTATCGTTTGCTGTCATCATGGCGAGATTTGGGAATGTAAAACGCCGACGAATTTACCTCAGCGCAGTGTGTTTTTCTTTTATATCCAGAATAAGATGTTATGTGCTAAACATATTATTGTATTCTCGCTTGGGAACAATTTTCCTATTGTGAGGTATAGTGCCTTCGCGGTTGGCTCCAGACAAAATTATAGGAAAACAGGTCCCTCATGAGAAGACAATGATACAATAATAGTATGCATAAGATAATTATTATCATGTGCCCAGTAATAATCATCATGTGGCCAACGTCTGTTCATTTACTGATTGCAATATTAAGAACTTTAAATTTAATGATGGCCGAGTCATTTTCTCCTTCTAACAAGATTCCAATACTGAGCTGGACAGTCCTGTATCCTAGTCTTCGAACTTCTGCCTTTGTGTGGAGATTCAAATGATGTAGATAACTTCTAACTTTGATTTTGTCTTAAGAAATTAAATTTATCGTAATTAATAGGCAAGAGTGGGAAATAAAATAAGTTACACACGTTACTATACCTGTGTCTTTCCCACATGGATGGTCAGTTACTGCTATACTAGTATTAAGTGCAATTAATATATCATAGGAAGAATAGTCAAAGCATCCACATCTCTCTACAATCTCATCTTGTCTGCATAGTACTTGACACAGCTAGAACGTAAGTTATAAAACAAATAAAACATTTCATTAATGAACTCAACTTTCTGCTATCCCGCTTGTCAAATATTCAGAAGCTACTGAGATCACATATGATGACAAATATTTTACTGGCAGTCAGTGACTGCTGTTGAGCAACAAAGTGGCAATTTGTCAGCAATATCATAGCGATGAAGAGTAACCCTTCTATGAGATGATGATGATTCCCGCTTTGTACTAGACCAACGTGCTTATTTGACGTTCATAGTGCTAACTCTCTGAAATAATAGTCGATGGGTTGACATGTTTTTCCAATCGGACACACTATCCTTATTCCGAGTCAACCAGTCATTGTTCTTAATCCTATGCACCATGTGCTTAGAAGCAGCAAATACAAATGTTATATTTTATGGTCTCACCAGCCAGGGACTCGAACCCACGATACACCGCACTGTAGGCGAGGACGCTAATCATTATACCACCAATGGGAGCTTATATTTCATATAAGTGTTGTTTATTCATGAGGGCGTATCTCCTCTATGGAACCCCATGCTTACATACAAGAACCCCGAAGATTAACATAGTGGCATATCAGTTTTCAGCGTCTGTTGAGGAAATGAGGTCGCCATTGCTATTCTGTTAATTTTTCGATTGTTTTCCTTTGAAATAGCTAGTTATTCGCCATTTCAGACATTTCTTAGTTCTTGCTATGGATATATAATTGGATTTTATGGATTTTAACTCGTTATAACTGTGAGTGTTACTGTTTTAATCATATAACTGCTTAGTAATTCATTACTTCTATTACATTTGATAATGGTATCTAGAAGGCCAAAAAGACAAACTAAATGGAAACATCCGTATGAAACAGACCAAATTGGACAATCATCCGAGTCCAGTAGCTGGTCTATAAAGACACTTAAAATAGAGTTGCAGAAGTTGGGAATAAATGTTCCAAATGGATTGTCAAAAACTGTGCTCCATCAATTATTTTTTGAAAATGTGAAACCCAAAGTGGTAGAAGAAGTAAGTTCAGGAAACAATAACATGAATATGGAAATGACAAGCGACCAAGATGTTTCTTTATTGAAAGATTCAACTCAAATCATGACACCTTCTGCGACCATGAACGTGCAATCTTTGATAGAGCAAGCACGTGCTCAAGACCCAGGACACACCTCCTCAACTATTCCATTGGGCGGAAATGATAACCAGATGACGTCAATACTTGGTGCATTAATCTCAGTAACGCAATGCTTCACAAATGTGGACATCATATCGCCAAATCTACAAAAAGATATTTTAGAGGGTAAGGATATAAATTTAGCCACCCTGTTAATTCCATTCAATCATTGCCCTACAAATACTCATCTGTTGCTAATGGTATTGAAGTCAATGTAACAGGAAAACCCGATATCAGGTTAAATAGGCGGTTAAGTATTCAAGAATTCATTAGAGCGTTCGGAAAATATAAGAGGGCAATGACATCTGTTTTTGATGATAGGCACACCGAACGTGATGCCTATGAAGATGATATCATAGACATTCACAATTATTTCGGTGAAGAATTTTACGACTACCATAAAGCTTTCTGTGCTAACTCTGCAGTTTTATTGCGGACGAAGAAGGTTAAAGTCGATTGGGGTAAACGCGATCGAGATTTATTATCATTGATTTCTGCTGGCACACACATTAACACATGTAGATTATGCAATATGGTCGATCATACTACACAGTTTTGCCTCCTGAAAACATCCAAATCTTACATAGGCGCACCTATGGACGAAAAATCACGCAATGAGCGAAGCGACAGATATGGATGGCCTAGGTCCTTCCAGGACGGTAAAGAAATTTGCAACAACTTTAACGGAAATAAGGGATGCACAAACTGTACTTTTGCTCACGTTTGCGCTAGATGTCGTATCGGATGCCATCCCCAAATGAACTGCCACAATAATACTAATCAAGTGTCAATGCCGACAAGTACAACTACCTATGAAAAGCCGAGCACTTCAAAATGACTAGCTGATTACCCATTATTTCCGACTACAACTATAAACGTTGATAAACTAGAACTTGAGTTGCATGATCATCCCGACAAAACTTGTGTTGAATACCTATATTCCGGTTTGCGAAACGGTTGCGATACCCTTGTTAAAACTAACAATATAACAACCAAAGAGTGTAAAAATAACTTAAGTGCTAGGTTACAAGAAAATGTTGTGACAGAAGTGATCGAGAAGGAATTACAAAAAGGTTTTGTTTATGGTCCGTTTTCGGAACCATCTTTCAAAAATTACAGTCAGTCCGATAGGAGTTGCAGAAGTGAAATATTCAAAAAAAGAAAAGACTTATTTTGGACTTGTCTGCCCCACATAACGACTATGATATAAGCATCAATGGTCTGATTGATCGAGACAAATGTTCTATGTCTTATATTAAAATCGATGATGCAATCAAAATAATAACACAATATGGCAAATCGGCCCTTTTATGCAAATATGATATTTCGGATGCATTTAAGAGTATCCCTGTCAAATCTGATCAATGGCCGTTGTTATGTATGAAATGGAAATCATCTTATTATTACTATGTTCGTTTATCGTTTGGGTGTAGACTCAGTCCGATAATTTTTGACACACTCTCTAGAGTTATTTGTTACATAGCCGAAAAGAACTACAAAATTAAACATATATTACATTTACTAGATGATTTTTTGACAATTGACCCGCCTAATTATACAGCAGAAAGAACTATGGCGCTAATGACAATGATTTTTAATCGATTAAACATTCCTTTAGCAACTCATCAAACTCTTGGTCCAACTACCTGTCTTGAATATTTAGGAATAATTTTGGATATAGAAAAATTAGAAGCACGACTTCCGCAAGACAAGGTCGATCGGATTTGTGAATTTATTAAAATTATTTTACATGAATCTTCTTGCACTAAGAGAGAGCTTTTACAGTTGTTAGGCCATATGAATTTTGCAACACGTGTTATTATACCTGGAAGATCCTTTGTATCCTATCTTATTGAACTATCGACGAGTGTCACTGTGAAAGAGTTACACTATTATGTTCATTTAAATAAAGAGTGTCGTGTTGATCTTCAGTTCTACCCTTTCTTGAAAGTTGGAATGGTATCAACATGTTTTATGATAATTCTTATACGTTTAACTTTAACATAGAATTATGTACAGACGCATCATCAGCTAAAGGTTATGGAGGATATTTTCAAGGTAAATGGTTTTCTTCGTCATGGTCTAACGATATACCTTCTCCTAGGGACAACAATGTATCTATGGCATTCTTAAAACTTTACCCGATCGTCGTAGCTTCTCTGTTGTGGGGTTCTGAATGGAAATGTAAAAAGATTTTATTTTGGTATGATACAAAACCACTGATATTTGTTCAATTTTTAACGCTGATTTCAGCTTTAGTCGCAACAAATCTTTATTTTTCTCTTTAAACTGTCGAAACATAACATTTATTTAACTGTAAAATTCACAAATAAAATTCACCCACCCCCTTTTTCCCTTTTTTTCTTGTTTAAATCAATGATCAACAATTTTCCAGAATCAAACAAATGAATAAATATAAAATAGATTTCTTTTACATGCATCTTTTTACCATGCGTTGTCAGTGTGTTTTAAATCCATCATCCAATCAGGACGCTCATTATTCTTGTCCAAGATAAAAAAAAAAATACATCGCTAAAATTACCTGTGGGTGTTTCCCCACTTCAACTCGTAAATTTACATAGAAATCGGAGATATTTCGTCATAAAACTTCACACATGGTTTTGTCTATCATATTTCTTGAAGACAAGCATAAAATTGTATTGCATTTATCCATATTTTATGATTATCAACAGTTTTTTCAACACCGTATCTGTTTCTCGATACAGCCGCCCGATTACAGTGACTCGTGACCCAGTTTAGCTCGTTCCACCAGTTTCTTCTTAACGATATTGCTTAATGAGGCAACCGTGGCAATTGTTCGGAAAGGGCGTTCAAAATCAATAGAAATAATGAGACTTATGCGTCAATTAACGTGGTATGCATGTCAATATAATGTCACATTCAGTGCTAAACATGTGCCAGGTGTTAAAAACAATATAAGTGACGCTTTATCTCGTTTACAGATCGAAAAGTTCCGATCGTTGGCCCCACAAGCAGAGAAGCAGTCGTGTCAGAATCAAAAACAGACCCTTTCAGGAAAGGAATATTTATACAATTACACAAGACTGACAATTATATATGCCCCTTTTCGTCTTTGAAGAAATATCTCAAATATAGAACAAAGCTGTATACTAGTACACGTCCTTTCGATCCAATGTTTATAACTGGACATTGTCAAGTATTGGACAGATACTACTTCTTAAGTAAAGTTAAACATGTTTTGCAATTGATTGGTTATGACCCTATCCTTTATAATGGTCATTCTTTTAGTTCCGGTGCGGCTACTAGTGCTAGCAAGGTAAGAATGGAAGACCACTTGATAAAAGCTCTAGGTAGATCGTCTTCAGAAAGCTACTGTAGATATATTAAAACATTCACGTCAACAATCAAAAATACACAAAAAAGCCTCATGTTTCATTTATTATTATCGTTGTATGATATGCCTACACAAACAGACATTGTTATTATCCTTAATATGCACTGTTAGTATTGTAAATAGTTAGTTGTGAATGTATGTTTATCTGCTTTATTATGATTTTTAAATCATCATTGACGTGTTGAAGGTACCCACACCACTTCATCCTTGGGGGCACTTAGCTGATTATCATCTGAGTTATGGACCTTTATGCAATTTCACAAAATTTGTCATTTCTGAAATTACATTTTTAACCCCCATGAATTCAGTTCTTATACTTCATCCCCCATCAATTCAACACCTTTCCCTGCTGTGCTGCATCTTGGAGCCTCTGCTGTTCTCCTCTTTCTTTTTTCGCAGCTCCTGCTGTGCTGCATCTTGGAGCCCCTGCTGTGCTCCTCTTTCTTTTTTCGCAGCTCCTGCTGTGCTGCATCTTGGAGCCTCTGCTGTGCTCCTCTTTCTTTTTTCGCAGCTCCTGCTGTGCTGCATCTTGGAGCCCCTGCTGTGCTCCTCTTTCTTTTTTCGCAGCCCCTGCTGTGCTGCATCTTGGAGCCTCTGCTGTGCTCCTCTTTCTTTTTTCGCAGCTCCTGCTGTGCTGCATCTTGGAGCCCCTGCTGTGCTCCTCTTTCTTTTTTCGCAGCTCCTGCTGTGCTCCTCTTTCTTTTTTTCACAGCCCCTGCTGTGCTCCTCTTTCTGGAACCCCTGCTGTGTTCCAGTTGATTTGACGGGAGTGTCGCTGCCAGCAAAATTTACTTCTAACAAATATTAAGAATTATGTTGGCAGGGACCGGACAAAATTATAAATTGATATCTGAGATGATTCCCAAGGGCCAAAAAATGTATAAATATATATTTTTTGTTTTTCTAGTAAGTAATAAATTTATTATTTTAAATATATAACTATATCTTCTTTAATTTACCACTTATCAGCAATTGCCATTTCACAATATGTCGATTAATCAGCTGTTCCAACATGTTAATGACCTTCTTATCGAGGTCGCGGGTTACCATTACGCTTTATTGCTGTCTTCACCCCATTTGCCTGCACGGGTTACAGATGTTTCATTCATGATTATTATCTAGACGGTGATAAATTGTGAAGTAACAAGGTACTTCAGTAAATGATAATACTGCCATCATGTACATCGCACATAATAAACAGAGAATACAACACACACGTTATTAAGCACTTTACGTCCATCGTCTGCAAACTTCTTTTTCAAGGAATTAAAAATTGAATACTTGAACATACAAACAGACAAATTCAACACACGTAATTTAAGGAGCTCGAGCTAGCCCTTTGTGTCCGTCGTCTGTAAACGTCTTCAAGGAATTTGGAAATTATTAAATTTAATAAAATACACAGACAATTACAACAGGAAGTATTTACATAGGTCGAGTTAGCTCTTTGCGTCTGTCATCCGTAAAGGTTCAGTGATATTTCGTACAATTACACAATCATACCAAACAGATACAAACAACAAACGGAAACGCATCGCTTAGTATCTGTTCCTCATTAGCTACATACAACACACGGATAGAGACCGAGATGTATGAATGCGAACATTACTACATATAATAGTATATTGTAATATTAAGCATAAACTGAAAATCACTGGTCCCGAGGATAAGCATCTAAATAGTGTATCTCAATTAATGTGCCCATTAACAGCAGGGGAAGAGTAACTGTGTTGTTAGGGTCGTATATCTTTGATCACACTCCTAACGTGGATTCGCGCTCTAATATCCACCTGAAGTATTGATGTTTGCAGACACCTACCTATAGCAGAGGATTAAACATTTGCGGATTTCATCCCTCATTAAATCTGGTAGCCACGTTGGTTTAAAATGACGATAAACTACAATAAGCCATTATCAGAATGCATTATTATTTATTATGTGTCATGTCTTATATATAAGGAGAAAGATATGGTAAGACATGTTTTAGTTATTCTTAATTTATATTTGAAAGACAATATATACCGGATCGCCAAAAGATATCCGCTTATGTTATGTAACTCACATATACATCTTAAGATTCAACCCGAAAGTGTTAGTTTTATATTTATAGGTGTCTTTTTCATTTTTGTTTTCCCCCAAGTGAACGTGATTCGAACCCATATCGTTGGTACAAAGTACTACTTGTTCGTTTAGCATAATGACGAACGAGTTAACCCCCTCGATTAATCCAAAAGCTCACAAAGAGTTATCACCAACGGAAGATACGATGCGATACAGAAAATGTTGCAGAAATTTTCGACAATAAACTGCAATTTACCAAAGCTTCATATAAGATTCAACCCATTTCCTCAAAAAATAAATTCGATTACAGAAGAAGAGTTTGAAGATACCAAAGGGGTAATCAGAATCCGTATATCGAAGAAGAACAGAACCGTTGCCAGACAACACCATCGTGTTCTGTTTTAACGTCAATGCATTATATCATAGTAAGCTTGCTTTTCAAAGGGCACGGGATAAACGGACAACATACCGACATATGAAAAAACATTAATATGTGTTTCTATTTGTTTTCTTTTTCTTTACCGTTCTTGTATATGTGGCTCCATATTGTTCTTTGTATGATGCAACATCTTCACAGTCGCCATATGGATAACTTTCACGTCTGACTTCCACCTAAATAGAATTGAGAAACTTTTGATTTATTCATTGCATATTAATATGAGTGAAAGTGAAAGCGAGGTATTGTGATAGTTTTCTCTTAACAAGAGAATGATAGAATCGACCTCTTCATAAATATACACATCTAGTATAAACAAAACAATTCGTTACCATTTTTCATAGATCTACCAGTCGTCTATTGTCCATTGTAAGCAGAAACCATCATAATGATCATAACAGGATTTGTGGGCATAATCTATAGATGGTTTTGTGAGTGAGTGAGTGAGTGAGTGAGTGAGTGAGTGAGTGAGTGAGTGAGTGAGTGAGTGAGTGAGTGAGTGAGTGAGTGAGTGAGTGAGTGAGTGAGTGAGTGAGTGAGTGAGTGAGTGAGTGAGTGAGTGAGTGAGTGAGTGAGTGAGTGAGTGAGTGAGTGAGTGAGTGAGTGAGTGAGTGAGTGAGTGAGTGAGTGAGTGAGTGAGTGAGTGAGTGAGTGAGTGAGTGAGTGAGTGAGTGAGTGAGTGAGTGAGTGAGTGAGTGAGTGAGTGAGTGAGTGAGTGAGTGAGTGAGTGAGTGAGTGAGTGAGTGAGTGAGTGAGTGAGTGGGTGGGTGGGTGGGTGGGTGGGTGGGGGGGAGGAGTGAGTGAGTGAGTGAGTGAGTGAGTGAGTGAGTGAGTGAGTGAGTGAGTGAGTGAGTGAGTGAGTGAGTGAGTGAGTGAGTGAGTGAGTGAGTGAGTGAGTGAGTGAGTGAGTGAGTGAGTGAGTGAGTGAGTGAGTGAGTGAGTGAGTGAGTGAGTGAGTGAGTGAGTGAGTGAGTGAGTGAGTGAGTGAGTGAGTGAGTGAGTGAGTGAGTGAGTGAGTGAGTGAGTGAGTGAGTGAGTGAGTGAGTGAGTGAGTGAGTGAGTGAGTGAGTGAGTGAGTGAGTGAGTGAGTGAGTGAGTGAGTGGGTGGGTGGGTGGGTGGGTGGGTGGGTGGGTGGGTGGGTGGGTGGGTGGGTGGGTGGGTGGGTGGGTGAGTGAGTGAGTGAGCGAGCGAGCGAGCGAGCGAGTGAGGTGAGTGAGTGAGTGAGTGAGTGAGTGAGTGAGTGAGTGAGTGAGTGAGTGAGTGAGTGAGTGAGTGAGTGAGTGAGTGAGTGAGTGAGTGAGTGAGTGAGTGAGTGAGTGAGTGAGTGAGTGAGTGAGTGAGTGAGTGAGTGAGTGAGTGAGTGAGTGAGTGAGTGAGTGAGTGAGTGAGTGAGTGAGTGAGTGAGTGAGTGAGTGAGTGAGTGAGTGAGTGAGTGAGTGAGTGAGTGAGTGAGTGAGTGAGTGAGTGAGTGAGTGAGTGAGTGAGTGAGTGAGTGAGTGAGTGAGTGAGTGAGTGAGTGAGTGAGTGAGTGAGTGAGTGAGTGAGTGAGTGAGTGAGTGAGTGAGTGAGTGAGTGAGTGAGTGAGTGAGTGAGTGAGTGAGTGAGTGAGTGAGTGAGTGAGTGAGTGAGTGAGTGAGTGAGTGAGTGAGTGAGTGAGTGAGTGAGTGAGTGAGTGAGTGAGTGAGTGAGTGAGTGAGTGAGTGAGTGAGTGAGTGAGTGAGTGAGTGAGTGAGTGAGTGAGTGAGTGAGTGAGTGAGTGAGTGAGTGAGTGAGTGAGTGAGTGAGTGAGTGAGTGAGTGAGTGAGTGAGTGAGTGAGTGAGTGAGTGAGTGAGTGAGTGAGTGAGTGAGTGAGTGAGTGAGTGAGTGAGTGAGTGAGTGAGTGAGTGAGTGAGTGAGTGAGTGAGTGAGTGAGTGAGTGAGTGAGTGAGTGAGTGAGTGAGTGAGTGAGTGAGTGAGTGAGTGAGTGAGTGAGTGAGTGAGTGAGTGAGTGAGTGAGTGAGTGAGTGAGTGAGTGAGTGAGTGAGTGAGTGAGTGAGTGAGTGAGTGAGTGAGTGAGTGAGTGAGTGAGTGAGTGAGTGAGTGAGTGAGTGAGTGAGTGAGTGAGTGAGTGAGTGAGTGAGTGAGTGAGTGAGTGAGTGAGTGAGTGAGTGAGTGAGTGAGTGAGTGAGTGAGTGAGTGAGTGAGTGAGTGAGTGAGTGAGTGAGTGAGTGAGTGAGTGAGTGAGTGAGTGAGTGAGTGAGTGAGTGAGTGAGTGAGTGAGTGAGTGAGTGAGTGAGTGAGTGAGTGAGTGAGTGAGTGAGTGAGTGAGTGAGTGAGTGAGTGAGTGAGTGAGTGAGTGAGTGAGTGAGTGAGTGAGTGAGTGAGTGAGTGAGTGAGTGAGTGAGTGAGTGAGTGAGTGAGTGAGTGAGTGAGTGAGTGAGTGAGGGAGGGAGGGAGGGAGGGAGGGAGGGAGTGTTTAGCGCCAAATTAGCAATGTGTCTGCTATATCATGGCGAGAACAAGTTACATGTACAAAGTGCTAGCTCACTGAAACAACATTCTTTGGGTAGACATGTCAATACATTCAGACGCATTATTCTAATTCCGATCCAACCAGTCTTTGCTCTTACCCCTTAGTGTTGTGTGCTTAGCAGAGAATCTACAGATACAACTTTTATAGCCTTTGGTTTGACTCGACCGGGGCTCGAACCCATGATCTACCACAATCGAGACGAGAATGTTAATCATTACACCACCGATGTGGTTGAATGGTTTTGTATCGTAGCAGACGTTCAATATGAACAACACTAGACATAATTGTATATATGATGGTCTATGGTATAATAAACCAAAAACATATGACCATTTAATTAGAAATTTAACGCAAATTGTGGAGTATCCTTAGACAAAGACTTCCCATTCCGCTAAGATACGACATAGGTATAAACGTCACAGTACATAATCGCTTTTGATGCAACATACAAATATTCTCTGTATATATCCAGTGTCTAAGGGAAGCCATGATCGGCATTTCGTGGCTTTGTTGCCTTCAGGGTTCGCGATGATTCAGTGAAAAGATGCACATGTTTACTGTAGTGGTTTTGATTTTCTATAAATATAATTGTTTGAAACTCGTATCGCGCATAGCGTGTCAGTCATCTTATCCTAAAGTGTTTTTCAGAGTCCCCATATATGGTAAAACTGAACAGTTGTTGCAATGACATACTAGTATTCATTTATGAGTTATCCAAATATCCAAGATAATGAAAAAGAATTAGTAACTATGACATACCTTTTTAAGTCCAATGTGAGTTTCAAATGAAGAAGACACATACATTCCTTCCTCGCTAGGGAATGGATATGTATCAATATCATGGACGAGAATCCGCGCTCCAAATCCTTGGTTAATTCCAGTCAAATATTCTTCTGTTTCCATATACAGAGTCAGACTAAGACCTGTAAAGTGTTTGTATGTGTTCAAATAATCATTTTATTTATATTTTTACGTTCATAGTCCTTAATTTAGAAATAGCATGTCCTTCCGGTAAAATGACGCCCTCAAATTTATCAATTGAACATTGACTCTACTAGTATTTCAGAATAAAATTCAACAACTTTGAGGTCATGTTTTTACCTTGAAAAATGACCATATGGTCATTGTTCAGTGGAGATTCGCCATTCTACGTTATACTAGTTATAACTGTCTTATAAAATACAAAACCTGAAACTCTCATAACTTAGGAAACAGAAATACTTAATCTCTGTTGGGTGGAAATCTTATTGGGAAATTATCCCTGCTTTGCATGTAAATACACAAATGAATACCTGCATAGAGGGAATCACACGGTTCACATTTCCACAGCCAATAGTTATTTTATGGATTTCAAGCCATACAAACTAAACTTAATATGTAAATAATAAACCAATTATATGCAAATGAAATATATATTATTTATTCATTAAGACGGTAAAATGAACAATGTTGATTACACCTTTGGTATCTTCAAACTCTACTTGTTCCAATTACTTTATATTTTATGCTTTATGAAATGCTATTGATTATAAATTTATAAGTGAATATGAAATTTCCAGTGGAATCAACCGGATAGTTGCATCTGCTAAGAATAAAATCTTGACGAGAAATCGTCATGTCCCAGATATTTAACGAATTCAGAACATTGGAAACTATTCTCTCTCTCTCTCTCTCTCACTCTCACTCTCACTCTCGATCGATCGATCGATCGAAATGGAAAGCTATGATATCACAACTATAGTCTAGAAACTTGCCATTATCGGGGCCTGGACTAGTAACTGTATAATCGTTGGACTGGATCGTATAACAGTTGCCGTACTGCTGTGTCTGAACTATTGTAAAGTTTCTGTAAAATAAAATATACTACATGTTTGTTATCTGTTCACTGATATGGTATGCATTGTATATATGCACGTGGACCTTTTCTTGATCAGTAATAAGGTTCTTTTCCCTCATGTATATGCGACCCTAGCTCATTTTGGCTATCCTGTTAAGGCCCTTTGGTTTTATTGCTCCCAAGACTTTAAATTATTTGGTTTTCCAATCGTTCGATTTTGAGAGTACATGATGAAGGTTATTGCGCACTAAATTTGATATTTACGTTTTTATTAGAAACGTGAACGTAGATTTTTTATATTTATATGAATAGTGAACATTTCTACTTTCATCTCTGTGATCACCAGCAACGATAAATGAATGGTTCTTGGAGCGATTCTTCATATCTTTCTAACATCTAATATGCCCACCAAGTAACATAGTTATTTCTGATTGTCTGAAATATTTAACCAATCTACTCGTTCAAACACATTGTAAATGAAACATTCCAAGGAAGATTGATGGGATAGTCCTCACCACAGACTCCTCTACATTTACCAATATATCAGCCATTATGTTTTCATGTGGTATCATGGTTTCTCTAACTAACTGAAATCTTTAGTCATTCTGGTTGCATCCAATCAGATTTCGTTTCTGTATTTGTTATTTCATGCGAGTTTTATTGGTTTTTTTGTTAACTTTTTATATATTTTCGTTGCTGTTTTGTATCCAAACTGTTGAATCTCAATTTGGTACTGTGTGTTCATCTTGTGGATGCCTCCCCAAAGATATCAATCAGGTCGTCTCATACCGTCCAATATCTTCCTCATGATGATATATTGTTCCCCTACACATACAAAAAAACCGATATAACTGAAATATTGTTGAAAGTGGCGCTAAACACCATAAACTAACCAAACATACAGAAAACATACACTTTGCAAATGGAGAGTCCTCCCGGATATCACATCAACAACAGTACAAAGGTGGCACAAAACAAATGAGCAACAACGCTAAACCCTGACAGTGTTTCAGAAAGGTTTGCCATCTTCCGTCCCATTAAGGCCACTGTCGAGGATTCCAAATTCACGACACAACTTAAAGAAACAAAGATTCGCAATATAACAGAAAAGCAAGAAACATACAGATATGACAAAATCTTAATTCCAATCTTTATATTAAATGATATGAAAAACAAGAAATACCACACAGTCGGAACAGTTCCAAATCCATTCAGAACAGCGTAGAAAGAGTAAATGCAAAATAAATACCCCAACACACAAATACTTTAATAATACTTTGGCAAAATTTCTACTTTTTTTCTATACTGGCCAACAATAATCGTTAAATTTGGAATCCACGGGACACAATTTGTTAAATCGTCATTTCGACATAACTAGTTGTGATATCTATATGTGAAAGATAAGAAGATGCATGAGGCTAGAGCCTTTAATTTCACATACAGGTATATTGATGACGTTTTATCTATCAATAATTCTAGATTTGCAGAATTTCTTCCATTGATATATCCTCCAGAGTTGGAAGTTAAAGAGACCACCGATACAGCTTCGTCCGCATCATTTTTGGACTTGTACCTCGAAATTGACGACAGTGGTCAACTCGGTACTAAAATTTATGATAAACGGGACGACTTCAATTTTAAAATCATAAATTTTCCAAACATGTGCAGCAATATACCAGCTTCTCCTGCATATGGTGTTTACATCTCGCAATTGATTCGCTATGCAAGGGCCAGTAGCAATTATTCTGATTTCCTGAAACGTCATCTTCATCTGAGAAACAGGCTACTGGACCAGGGCTATAAAAAGATTCGCCTTATTCGATCTCTTAAAAAGTTTATATTCCGATACCAAGATCTTGTCGAAATATATTCCGTCTCTGCAGAAACGATTATAAGCGATGCATTTTCACATAGTGAAAATGTATAAAGATAAAGAAATCAAGAAAAATGTCAAGGATATTTTTTTATCAATGTGTGACGTAAAAGTATTTTTGACATTTACGTCACCGAATATGGTACTGCTTTGACAACTATTTTACCTATTTTGTTCCTGTATTTAAATAATGTTATAGTGACAGCAGGAGCCTTTGAACCGTAATGAGAGCGGGAGGTTTGGCGCCTTAAAATCTGATTCAACCCACCATTTCTTTAGAAATGCCTGTACCAAGTCAGGGTCATTACGGTTTTCACAGTTTTCCGGTTGTTGACTGATTTTGTCTGTTTATATAATTATGAGTTTTGACTTTCCCTTTGTAGCATTAAAAAAACAGACTGATATAGTACAAAACAGATTTAATCACCATCTTATCAAAATGTAACGTGTTATCGCCATGATATAGCTGAAACATTGCTCACTTAGCGTTTTACAACATTCACCAACTCACTCAATATGAAATTTATATTATGTTACACATTGAAGAAGAGTTTGAAGATACCAAAGGGGTAATCAGAATCCGTATATCAAAGAAGAACAGACAAGACAACACAATGGCCAAGAGAAAAAGTACATAAGGACAAACAATGATCTACAAAACATACACATAAAACAACGTCAAGAGCGTCATAAATGACCAAGAATTACCATTATTCCACAATACTCACAGATGGTAGGTAGCCTGATGTACAAACAAAATAATCTTAAAGCATTTTGTTTTTATTATTGCCATATACCTTATTAGGATCATTTGGTAGTCGTTGTAGAAAGAAGAGTTTTTGAAGATACCATAGGGGTAATCAGAATTCGTAAATTGAAAAAGGACAGACAACACAATGACCAAACGAAAAAGGACAAAAGGACAAACAAGAGTCACAATGATAATTTTTGAATATACATGCCATGCTATTTTCAACAACAAAATTGATTCCCTCTGTTATTATATGTGATGAACTGAGGACGTAACCAGACTGTACAAATGAAGCTGTTTCACTTTAACATCCGGCGATGAACGGTGAACGTAACCAGAATGTACACAAGATGTTGTATATCACTTTAATATTTGTATGAGTATAGTATGAATAACTTACTGAGTAAAACACGAATATCCAGCAAAAGAGCATTGCAATAACATATCGTGTAGCTGGTGTCCAATCTGACTTCTAGTACCCCTGTAATATAAAGTTAGAGAGGTACATAATCACTTTAACTGTGTACGATTGAATGCGATCTTCACATTAATTATATTTATTGCATACATAATAAACAAATCTAAAAAGCTAATATCTGACTCATCTAAACTTGTAAAATCCCTGAAAAATCGTATTCGAAAAGGCTATGATTTAGCAATTACAGTTAACTCTTTGAGACAGCATTGCTTTCCTAAAAATATAGACAATCATTAATACAACTAGTATATCCAACTAACAATTAAATTAGTACATTTATGTTTCATCATGTTACTATTTTTTGTTCAATATTTTATTCCAGCAGTTTGATGACCTGTGTATTCTGATCTCCAGCGAATACATATACAATATTGGTCTGTTGACGGTAAATATAGAATTTATTTGACAAGGCTGAGAAACGGGGTGAAAGACGAGCTTCTAGCGAGTCTTTCTCCCGGTTTCGCGCCGAGTCAAATAAATTCTATATTTAGCGTCAACAGACCAATATTGTATTTATCCTGCAATCCACGATGTCCTTAAAAATAATCTTAACTCGTAAAAATGCATTTTTTAATGCAACGGAATCCTCACTATTTGGCGTAGTAAAATACCAGATTGTTTTTGCTGACAAAAATTCGCGAACAAATAGTTCTCAAAAGGAAGTGAAATAACTTTATTTAAGTGAAGATTTATTGATTAAGGTGAAAATCTATATAGAAAATTGATAGTTTAGAACCTGAAATATATATATTTAATATGTTTTTCATAGATATGAAAACACATTAATTTAGCGATCATACGTCACATGCGGTCATACTTAAATACGCCTGCAGTAGTAACCAGGTAAATATATACGCCTGTGTGAAAAGGTATACGCCTGCAACTATATGGTTCACTTTTATTTTTATTTTTTTATATCAAATAATAAACATCCGATATATTCCTTTTACTAGTTTATATTAAAAAAATAAAAATAAAAAAGAACCATATAGTTGCAGGCGTCCACCTTTGTATGACACACAGGCGTATATAGTTGCCTGGTTACTACTGCAGGCGTATTTAAGTATGACCCACACAGTTTGTAAACATGTGAAAGCAATACACACATTCATGTATAGACGATTCGAGCATGTTTTAAGTAAACTAGGTAGAGTAGAGAAAACAGAAAGATTAATCATTTATCTCAACAAACTGAACTGATTCACGGAAATGTATTTAACAACGATGTCAAACACTCAAATGCTCAGTTATTGGGATATTTAGTCATTTGTGAAAATTGTGTACACATTCACCATTTGTTATGGATGACCACGCCGTAAAACATAGAACTAATTTGACTTGACATATTTGTATTGGAACTGTAAAAAGGAACATCGGGATTGCTTCGACACGAAACATCAGAAGTGCTACTGGCTGTAGAATTTGTGGAGGTTTTACGAGGTAAGTTTGCTGAAAAGCATTTCTGTTAGTTTCACTTTCAGTGTTGCTGAGGATGTTTGATACTTTCTTGTGTCTTTCCTCACTCAATGTTGAGTAATTATTAATAAATGCCACATTGTTATGCCCTGATATTTGCATAATATCTATCCCCTCCACATTGTTTTCTCTTAACTTCTGGACGGATAAGATATTTTCTGGCACTGATTGATTAATGTCTAATTTGCAACTATCCTTCATTTTTTTCATGAAACTGGAAAGTTTTCTTTCATGCACTTTTCTACCTGTTTCTAAAGCTCGTACAAATAAATTATGTATTTTGCGACAATGCAAGTATATAAAGGAGGAGAAGCTAATACCAATCTTCTGGACTTTACATAGGTTTCAATGGAAAATTGGAATTTATTTTTATAGAATAAAATAAAACTTTCATATATACATGGTAAATTGAAGAAAATCAAAATAGAGATCTGATTTAGTGTCAACAAGCACCAGATATGATTTTAATTACTATATTTAACTTCTGTTTGTATATCATAATCAAATGAATTAATATGCATTGAAGTCTACATGTATGTAGAATCCCCACCAACTATTTTCTTCATATCAAATTTGCTATTATTAAACCATAATCCATTGATTGGTAAATTACATAATGCGATGTCACTAAGGAACCAAGAATATTATGGACATAGGTGTTGTGACCAGAAAAATATTAGAGTGAAGGATATATTTTTCTGGAATGAACAATATTTACATGATAATGTTGGTTGTTGCGAGTAATGACTAATGTGCGAATATATTTTCTGAGTCGGATCATACAAAAATGCATTATGAAAGCTTGAAGTTTCAAATATTCAAACATTGCTAATTTAGTCTGCATTTTGTTCCTTTTTTCTTGTTATTTTATTAGTAAATATATAATAACATGTATTTTAATTATAATCAATGCTATATTAATATCTTTCAGATGAATGGCTGGATTAATGGTTTAACAGTGTACAATGTACATGTGATGTTTGAAATAAGTGCAAAGACTATATATGAAAGAAATAATTGCATAAAAACCTATGAACGTTTTATAAAGATCTGATTAAACAAAGGACATTTTTCAAGAACTATCACTCAGTTGTTGCATACAGGCCAGGGGTATGTGAATCAGTTTCAAATGGAATTGCACAAAATAAAAAATGTACTGTAATCCTGATCAACAGTGAGTAGAATTCCAGCAGATAAAACACTAGTTTCAACTGACAAATCATACAACTTTGTTGGAATTTTGCAAAAGAAAAAAATGTTTTAGAAAAAGATGCAAAATGATTGGAGGAAGTGACTGAATACAATTATTCCAAATGGTTAAAACAAATTATATAGATATTTTGTGGTGTCATAAAGAATTCAGAATATAAAAAATTATCTATAATTTTAAAGTGACTTGATGCAATAGCAGAAATATGTGTTATTTTCACCTTGAAGAAATCTACTATCTGATATGTTGAAGTAATTGATGTGAATTAATTGAACATTTAATATGAAGAAATTTTATAATAAAATATATGTAGTAATCTTAGAGTTTGATGTTCAAACTGTACTGAGTTATTTAACCATATAAGTGTGTTTAGTAAAGATTGTGGTGTGTGACTGCCCAGAACGTTTCTGTTATAAAGGATGTTAATTTCCTCATCTGTTGGAGGGCATGCCCTCTTTGGTTTATTCCCTTTGTCCTGTAGTTTTAATTGCTTTTGTTTTGTTTTCAAAGCTTCCCTGTCAAGTTATAAATGATTCGGATTTGTTTAAGATTTTTGTTTTGTTTTTTATTGACTTCTAGGATTTTTTTTATCGTAAAATATGTATAAAAAATATGAAATTTTAGAATTATTAGTTTCATTTTGTCGGTTTGTAAATTTACAAATAGTGAGAACGAAAACAGTTATTAGAAAAAGACGACGTCGATTATTGACATTGGTTACGGTTAATATTTTAACTCCTTCACAGGAGAGCAAAAACACAAAAAAGTAGTTCCGGAATCTATGGGCGGGGCTTAAAAGTTTATTCGTAGGTTTAAAAGTTTATTCGTAGGCTTCAAAAGTTTATTCGTAGGCTACGAATAAAGCAAAAATTTATTCGTGTGGTATATTTGTACAGCAAATGTACTGATTGCAGGATAAAATTAATTTCTTTAAATGTTCATGAATAATTGATATTAAATCTGTTAGAATTGTCAGTTATGATTTTTGTTATCTAAAGAGTTATGATCTTTAACCAACAGATTCTACATTCCTAGCTAATAGTCAGTAAACTACGAGCATTCATTGACCCTGCTATTGTACTGCACATGTTTATTTTATCATTCATTTTTCTATAGTATGTGGTCTTTTTGAATGGAAGCGAATCCGTACGGGTTTGTTTCTCGTTTGTTTATATATTCATTGCCGTTGGAGATTCACTTATCAAGAGGGGAGGATTAGGGTCCCATTTACCGGTTTAACTACAACACATGTGTGTGCCTGTCCCAAGAAAAGGTTATTCAAAGACTTGCCAAAGATCAAACAAACGCAGAAGCTCTAGCCTTTAATGTCACATTCGAGTATGCTGATGATGATCTTTCAATCAATAATCAATAAAAGTCTTCATAATATACCTTGAGATAAAAGAAGAACCGAAAAAGCTTAATCTGTCTAATTTAGTGACATTTCTTCGAATCTGACATCAATAGTCATCGGTCATCTTTCTACTAGACTCTATCACCAAAGAAACGACTCCAGATTTGCAATTAAAAAGGTATTATTAATAGTAATATATCAACTGCAATCGAGTATGGAGTTTATATTTCACAACTCATGTTACGCTACAGTTGCCGATTGCATTCAGACTAGATGTAATTACAACGTCACTGCGTACAGAATACTAAGCTATCAATTAGTTTTCCTGAAGATATCAAAATCTTGTCGAGAGTATTCTTGTCACTTACATCCAGATGACGAGAGATGGCATTGGCAATTAGATTTTGGTCTATTAAGTGACCGTCGTTTCCTTATTATTTCTTCCAATAATCTTGTAAAGAGTTTTAACAAATATAAAATGGTTATGGCTACCGGTTCTCATTTGTAGAACAAGATCATTTATTATGTATATGACATAACGTTACAAAAGGCACACAGTTGCATAACAGTTTGACTAATTGCTTGAAAATGAAATTTGATATAAGTAAATGTCTGAAAATGCTGCATAACATTGGACATTCAAATATATTCCCTATATTTGTTTCATCCGAAAGATACATTGTACGATGATGGTACACAATATAATGTGGAATAAACAGGCTTGAGATTATAATTTGATATAAATTGAGGTAAAAATTCAGTGGCTGGTCCAAGATATATTTTAAATGCGTGATCTGGGTTAATTTTCGTAATTGTCACTAGATCTACCACTGATGATTCATCATAAAAGATATGATTGTTATCGTGTTCAGTCACCTCCACATTGGATAATGTCATCGCAGGGTTTAAAATTAACTATTTATTGTCCCTTAGTCCAATATTTGTTATTTTTCCCTTGGACAACAAAACTAAAATATTCAAAATATAATTATCCGTTTGAACTTAAAAATGAGAGATATGTATCTAATATGAATCTGATAGGTTGTTGTCACTTAGCCCCGTGTGTTTACAAACCTTTGTTACCTGTGTCAAACAGGTTCATGGATTTTATTGTAAAACTTTTCTCCATTAAAGCGTTTGAAAGACGTATATCACACAAATGCTTGCAATAATATAATGTTGCATACTCAGCTTATTCAGGCGCAAATTTGATATCGATATAAAACAAACACTTAATATGTTTGAAAACACTGAGAAGCTTAAATCAAACACCAGTAATTCACCTTTGGAGCAGAACACCTCATCTGGACGTAAACAGATACCACGTTTTCATGGCGGGTGGGCTTAAGCAACACATAGGATGGCAAATGTAATCAAGGTTTTAATTATATAAAATTGTAATATAAACAATTAATCCGCCAAGGAATCCTATCATGTTCAGTTAAAAATCGCAGGTTGAGAAAAACTGTTTTTAGCGAGTGATAGTTGATTAAGATGTAATGCATCGAGAATTACAATCCAAAACATGCGAGAAATTTAAAGAAACTTGTTCCCGACACACGTTGTTTTGAGATTAAATTGTCAACAAGGTGAAGATGAAAAATGGTCAAGAATGAGAAACATTGCGGAAGCTGATAGGTGACATTTGCAAAAAAAAGTATTATGTCGTGGTTTTTTTTACATAATTTTCTTCGTCTTCTATATTTATTGTTTTTGTTTTTAGTTTGTATTTGTTTATTGTTCATTGCCTGTAGTTTCTGTAGAGACTCTGGTTTTTATTATCTTATCGTAGTTACCACATAGTTATGTTGTAATTATGACTTGCGGCAGGTTGGTGGTTTCCTCTTGGCACTCCGGTTTCCTCCACCAATAAAACTGACCGCCACGATATAACAGAAATATTGTTGAAAGTGGCGTAAAACACTTTAAACCAAACCAACCAAACCATTGCTTTAATACCGACATATTTATATATACACATCATGTCGTCATTACGGCATGTTATCTCCTAATAATGACATAATAAATCAAAACCAGAGGACCACATGAGCCTCTATCGCTAATATGGAAAAGGAAATTGCATTGCATATGTTAAATTTCAAACCTCTTTGACTAGAACAAAAAAGCGTAGTACCTTCCTTGGTACAAGATTACATCTTCACATCACAATGCTGATTCATGCCAAATGCAATTACATTTCCATAATTGGTTTTTAAATGTACTAAAAAAATATTCATTTCATCTTTCTAATATTTGGACCACAAGATCATGATCCCCTTAGCCATGTGGCCAAAATTTGTACAAACTTGAATCTGCCTATATCAATGATGATTCCATCAATTTAGCTGGTTCTTGACAAATATTACTATTAAAAGTTCCATCATTGTACTCTATGTTAAATTTGAATCTCATATACGCCCTGTTGCCTTCATTTGTAAAAGGATGAATCTCCATTACACAAGATAATCAATGCAAAATACTATATTTTTACATTGCTAGTTCTTGTGAATACTATTTTAATATTTTTCCATTTCACACTACATTTTTGTATATCAAAATTCTGACCACATGGTTCAGACCCCATACACCCAGGGGACTTCGTTAGTAAATTCTTGAATCTACAATTCAAAATGACGATACGTGTGATTTATGTTTGTATTTCCTTTACTGGTTTTTCAGATTTTTTTCCATTTTACACAGTACCTATGAGAAACATTAGACCTCCAAGACTTGTTCTCCATAAATTATGGCAACTTTGCTTGTACCAATCTATACCAAATATATCTATATGGTGATTCCAGCAAATACTATTGTTGTATTTCTACTGCTGGTTCTTGAGATAGGTTTATTGTGCTTAGCGCCACTTTCAACAACATTTCAGTTATATCGTGGCGGTCAGTTTCATTTGTGGCTTGTTCTTGAGAAGAAATCGTAATAAAAACAAATTCCTTATTTTGCCCAGTTTAAACCTCTATTAGTCCCTTCAAAAGAAGGATCAACCTCACTTGTATAAATCTTAATCTCCGCATGTTTAGGATCATCCATGTTATGCTTGATTCCATTTGGCTGTGCAGTTTTGCAGAAGATTAAAAAGCTAACGATGACGGACAACGGCAAAGTGAAACGAGAATTTCATTTTGCGTTTTGCTAGATAAACTAAGAACAAAAAGCGAAATGAAAACGACATAATAAATAAAATAACAATAAAAAACGAAAACATTATGTCATAGTAACTACACAGTCCGTCGTAATTACGACATGCTATATTTGTTTTTCTAATGACACGTATTTATTCGGTAGAAAAAAAGATTTTAGTGAGGTTCGTGTTACTCGATCTTTAGTTTTATGTGTATGTTTTGTAGATCGTTGTTTGTCCTTTTGTACTTGTTCTTTTGGCCATTGTGTTGTCTGTTCTTCTTCGATATACGGATTCTGATTGCCCCTTTGCTATCTTCAAACTCTTCTTATCCTGGTGGTAAGATAATTACCTTGTTTCCTCCATGTAGAGTGATTGAAATGTATTTATGATTTGTGCCGTTTGATCTTTTTCTCCACCACGATCTGAGTAATCTTTAGTAAAATTATCAAAGTCGATATTAAAATCTTGAACGTATCTTTTTTTCCTTCTTCCTGGAGTCTACAAATAATGCAATTTAAGAATTATTAATTGCTTTTTTTTTGCAAAACAATATAATGAGAAACTGTACAATATCAAAAATATTAAAACAAAACAACAACCTTCCTATTTGGTTCTTCGTCTCAAACTCCAAATACTGAAACCCCTTGATGTAACACTAGAAGAACCTATTAATAAATCGTATTTCGTGAGGATTATGTGTAATTGAATACCAAATGCTATCAGAATTTCATACTCCTTGCACTTTGAAGAAAACAGTTCTTCAAATTGTTAGGGGTGGACGTCCATCAGAAGGCATAACTTTCTGAACCTATAAATCATGTGGCCTTTTATTTTAATTGTAATTTAAACGAACTTCAATTACTCATTCCATTTTCTCCTTGTTAACTTGTTCCTGTCATAAATATAGCTGAAATACTACTCACTATACATTAATCAATCAATCAATCAATCTATTAATCAATAGAATTGGGAATCGTTCTTAGTCTAAGATTGAGTTTACATATTCTGGTTCTTTAGAGTTTTTTTGCTCACAAATATCTGAACGTGTTTGCTTTGGGTTTTTTTCTATCGAAATACGTTTCAAGTGCATGTGCATTTAATGTATCCAGTCAGCATCTTGTTTCCTATGATAATGTAAATTATGTTATGTGATTTTCTTAAATTTCATTAAAACCTTGTATGAAAGCATATAGTTGAAGGCTTTTCTTAAATAAATATTACGACCCTTTGATATTATGAGACGACATTACATTAACAAATAGAGGATGATTTAATGATAATAGGTTTGGTTTGTGGTGTTTAGCGCCACTTTCAACAATATTTCAGTTATATCGTGGCGATCAGTTTTATTGGTGGAGTAATGATAATAAGAACACACCAATACCTACATGTACTATGTAATATTACTTACAGGTGGTTGAACGTTTTTAGGATCTGTTTGCGCTACCAGAGACTGCAATTGTTGCGAAACTGCATGAAGTTGACTTTTTCTAACAGCATTTACATTACATATAGTAACAGCTGGGAAAGCTAAATTACTGAAACCTAGACTGATTGACACTTGAACATCAAAGTCTGTAAACTGATCAATTAAAAAGTACAGGTGTAGTATCATGCCAGCAATGCCACCCAACAGAATAATCACCCACAATACTTTAGCATACCATAATTTTGCAGCATTAATGTATGGTAAACCTTGCATAGATGTCTTTTCAGCAAATCTCTCGCATAATCTTATGAAAGACTTTTGTTTTCCTCCTGAGTCCAATGAAACATCGTCTTTGTCCTATTAAAAAAAATATCAATTGAAGTACCATTATCAGTTATTACTAACACGTGAAACCGCATCGGTGGTGTAATGGTTAGCGTGCTTGTCTCGAGTACCATAGACCGCGTGTTCGAGCCCCGAGGTCTAGTAAAATCAAAGACTCAGCTAATTACGCAGCGCTAAGGAGTAAGAGCAAAGACTGGTTGGCTCGGAATCAGGATAATGTGTCCGAGTGGAGAGACATGTCTACCCGCGGACTGTTGTTTCAATTAGCTACCACTATAAAAATCAAACTCAGCGTGTTGGTCTAGTGCAAAGCGGACATTATCATCTCATCGAAATGTAACTGTTGTGGTCATGATATGGCTGAAAAATTGATCATTTGGCGTTATACAACAATCACTCACTCACTCACTCAATAAAACGTGTTAGTATTGATATCAGTTCAAAGGTGAATTATAAAATATATGTATATACAAACTACCCAATTTGCAACGGGGTAAATATCAATCGATGCCTCAAATAATCATAAATAAACAACTAAAACAGTTAAAAGTAAGACCAGATTATGATCTAATATATCTCTGGATGTATTCGTGCGAGAAAGTGTGCAATACAAATTAAAATCTGAATCAATCAGCACAATTACATGAAGTCCTGTTGGAATTTCCAACAATATCATTTAACAAAACGTTTCCAAAAACGTTAATTGAAATACTGCTCGCTGGACGTTAAGCAATAATCAATCAATCAATCAATCAATCACTATACACATTCCATTCAATGTAAGAAATATACATAAAGAGACATGTTCTATCAAATCATGTTTTTACTTATTGTACATAGGAGAAGACTTCACAAGTTTGTTTAATTTGTGTCTTATCCTTTTGCAATTTTTGGGGCCGTCGTGGTCGTGATAGTATGGTAGTTTGGATTTACAACTACCTGTGCAATCAGTGTCTATCACTACTAAAGTTGTGAGTTCGAATCCCGTTCATGGCGAGATGATCTCGATACAACAGTATGTGATAAAGTTTGTCTGTGACTTGTTACATGACGGTGGTTTTCATCGGTTTCCTCCACCAATAAATCTGATCGCCACGATATATCTGAAATAATGTTGAAAGTGGCGTTAAACACCATAAACCAAACCTTTTGAAATTTTGAGCAAATTAAATATGTTTAGTTGCCAATCTTAGTTCAATGTCAAAATTCGATTTGGAATTTCAATCAAGAACTCTATATTGAATTATAGACATAATATTCTGTCTTCCCTCACAACTGACATGAAATCATTGATATATGATATGGGTCTAAACTATTGTTATCTTCTTTTGTTTACCTAATTCAAACAAATTAATGGAACTATTGGTCTTTCTTTTTAACGATTTTCTTCATTTAACATTTCAAATCACTTAAAATGTGTTTATTTATTAAATGTAATCGATTTTACCACTAATTGTTGGTAATGTCAGGCAATTTTGATAATTGAAGTCGCATATATTCTACTGATGCTGACAAAGGATTAATAAAAAGAATAAACAGTCATAAATAACCCCATTAATCGATAAATCATTAACTATGTTAGTTATTATATCAATATTGTTAACACCCGTATCACATAAAAATGGGGCCATCCTGGTCGTGATTTTATATAAATAAAGGATAGAGAACAACGAAGGAGCAATCAAAAATGGACAATCCAGAGAAACTGGCGACATAGGGTATACAGGACAAAGAAAAACAACACAAAAACACAATGTATGGTAATTGTATTTACAACTACCTATGCAATCAGTGTCTATCACCACTAATGTTGTGAGTGCGAATACCACTCATGGCGAGGTGTACTTGATACAACATTATATGATAAAGTTTGTCAGTGACTTGCGGCAGGTCGGTGGTTTTCTCCAGGTACTTCAGTTTCCTCGACCAATAAAGCTTACCGTCAAGATATAACTGAAACATTGTTGTTGAAAGTGGCGTTAAACACCATAAACCATAACCCTAACATGTCAATATATACACGAGTGATCAGCATCTCTATACGATTGTGAAAATGTTTGTCTTGAGAATTATTTTAACAATAACCCTAACATGTCAATATATACACGAGTGATCAGCATCACTATGTGATTGTGAAAATGTTTGTCTTGAGAATTATTTTAAAGGAAGAGGCCATGGTCTTAACAAGTTAGCGTGAAAATTTAAATGACAGTAAATAAAAGACATTTGTGCTAATGAATGCTAAAAATAGTATACCGTAAGGTAGAATTTGGTGATTGAAGTTGCCTGTAGCCCAGATAATGGGGATCGCCATTTTTCAAAACTCTTCAATGTGGAGGAGACAAAAGGCATAATGCATTCTCGGATTTATCCTGCCCGTGACGTCGTACAATCGGTATGGTATAATATATCCGCATTGATCAGGTACAATTTTATCATTAAAAATTATGTAAATCGTAAAATAACGTCGTATATTTATCTTTTGATATTTACAATATCACAATGGCTTCATGTCAAGCATTTTATTACAATAAAGCACGAAAAGGGAAAGTGTGAGAAGATTTTTTTTTTGTAATTACCGGTCAGGACTATCCTTGTCAACACATCGACCAGTGACATTCACGTAAAACATGAAATTATACGTAGATACCCCCCAACTACAATAATAAACTCATTTGTTTTATGAAAATGTAACATGGGATGGGAATATTAAGAAAAAAAATAGGACGATATACAATTGTAAACATTGTATTGCAGTTTATCTCATAATATGAGACGGGCAACCTGTTTGAAGGACGAAGTTCTAAAATTTCAATAATACGATGATTCGTACACGTTAATATCTTTTATTTTGAATGAATTTTGTAGCCGATTTGTTATGGCTGTTTCCGTTCATTTTACCTACGCCGCTCTTCCGTCGAGAGTTTCGTAGAAAGATATTTTTTTATTAGAATTTTATTTCAAGTTTATTTCGATTTTGCATAGAGTAAATTATTAAAGAATTGGGAATTTTCATTGAAATATATTTCTTTTGCGTTTCTAAATATCAAATAAAGGTAATAACAAAATTACCGAACTCCGAACAATCTTACAAAGGGAAAGTCAAAACTCATAATTATATAAACAGACAAAATCAGTCAACAACCGGAAAACTGTGAAAACCGTAATGACCCTGACTTGGTACAGGCATTTCTAAAGAAATGGTGGGTTGAATCAGATTTTAAGGCGCCAAACCTCCCGCTCTCATTACGGTTCAAAGGTTCCGGCTGTCACTGTAACAGTATTTAAATAGGTAAAATAGTTGTCAAAGCAGTACCATATTCGGTGACGTAAATGTCAAAAATACTTTTACGTCACACATTGACAAAAAAATTCTTGACATTTTTGACTTCTTTATCTTTATACATTTTCACTATGTGAAAATGCCTCGCTTATAATTTTTTCTGCAGAGACGGAATATATTTCGACAAGATATTGGTATCGGAATATACACTTTTTAAGAGATCGAATAAGGCGAATCTTTTTATAGCCCTGGTCCAGTAGCCTGTTTCTCAGATGAAGATGACGTTTCAGGAAATCAGAATAATTGCTACTGGCCCTTGCATTGCGAATCAATTGCGAGATGTAAACAACATATACAGGAGAAGCTGGTATATTGCTGCACTATGTTAGGAAAATTTATGATTTTAAAATTGAAGTCGTCCCGCTTATCATAAATTTTAGTACTGAGTTGACCACTGTCGTCAAATTCGAGGTATAAGTCCAAAAATGATGCGGACGAAGCTGTATCGGTGGTCTCTTTAACTTCTAGCTCTGGAGGATATATCAATGGAAGAAATTCTGCAAATCTAGAATTATTGATAGATAAAACGTCATCAATATACCTGTATGTGAAATTAAAGGCTCTAGCCTCATGAATCTTCTTATCTTTTACAAGCTTTTGAAGAAACTCCGACTCATATGAGTATAAAAATAAATCGGCTAGAAGAGGGGCACAATTCGTACCCATTGGTATGCTGACGACCTGCTGAAACAGTGTTCCTCCAAAGGAGACAAATATGTTATTGATGAGGAACTCCAGCATACTGATCACTTGTTCCTCGGAGTAGCATGTTTTACCTTTATGAATTTTGTTTGAAAAATATGTGGCATTGTAGCCTAACACAACAAATTTTGAGCCATAGTTGTTATGACTAAAAGCTTTATGAATTGTTTCTTTTAAGCGGGTTTTTAATTTGTCATGCGGTAGGGTGGTATATAGAGTTGAAAAATCAAAAGTTTTGATGGAGGATACCTGAGAGAAAGATCTTGATTTCAGGTTATCCAAAAGATTGATCTATTTTTTTAAACTTCCGGTGAACAGATATTTGGCTATCAATATAGAAAGGAGGAAAACTCGGACAGCCTACCGTTAAAAGGACTTAGTCCTTTATTAATACATAACCAAAAGGGCACGATGTTGGGAAGAGTCAGATAGATTATATATTCAAATAATAGGAACGGACTGTGTGACGTCACATGAAGAGGTGTCATGGCCGTTTATACTACGACAGGAAATTCCAAATATTCATATTGACATATTAATGTTAATAAAGGTGTTTTTTGTTTAATAATTAGTTATTTACATATAAAAAGTTACAATGCATTGAATTATAACAATTGTTCAACTGACTGGCCTTTTCCTTTAACTTCTGTTATGATGTGCATACTCTTACAAATTTACGTATATAGAACTTGATAGGTGATGAGTGTAAAATTGTACGGACCATTGTTTGTTCATTTACAATTTAGCAGAGGTGACACAGCTGATATAGAAGATAGATACCTAAGGTTACTGAAACAAAATCCAGGTACATATATTCTATACAAAGCATATTGCGGAAAGGCAAAGAAATATATTACGCAAATGATAACATTACGGAAATTCAATGCGCCTCTTATGACCATGAGAAATTGATTTCCGTATTCTTGTTCATATCAGCTAAGTCACAAATAAACATAAATCTCTTTGATTCATACTAAAACAATTTCATAATCCAAATTTTATATTAATATTTTCATATTCGCTTATTATTATGATTTTATAACTAATTTGTGTATGATACAAGGATCCCGATTTGGTAATAAAGTCAGAGACTTTCACATTTAAATTATGTTTTGAATATTAATCTCTTATAAAACATATTATATTCTATTTTATAATTCTATTATTGTAAGTTCTTCATTTGTAATGAGGAGTCAGAGAAGCTATTAATATATTTTCCCAGTTGTTTAAATATTATTTAGAAATGATTTGTGTATCCAATATCGGTGACATTCACACACCCATACAGGGAAATGACTACAGGTATATTCGCTGAAACACTATGTGATAAAGTTTGTCAGTGACTTGTGGCAGGTCCGTGGCTTTCTCCGGGACTCTCAGACAATACAATGACCAAAAGAAAAGGTACAAAAGGATCATCATTTATCTACACAATACTACACAGAAAACTAAACATCATCGAGCAACACGAACCCTATTAAAAACCGGTGGTGAACTCATGTGCTCCGGAAGTGTTTGCGAATGAGTACTTTACGACTAAAGATCGGACAACACGATCCCCACAAACAATCGGTAGTGAACTCGGGTGCTCCGGAAGAGTTGGCAGTTTCTACTCCATATGTGGGACTAGGCGTGATAGGTCATGCATGTGGAAAGGACTGGATTGTGATTACGACAAATGGATCATTATCCGTCACGGGTCATTTGTGACACAAATATTCCGTAACGTTTAACCAGACAGCAACCCTCTGTCATGATATGAACCACACACTCTGTGATATCGGATCAACTGAGAGACATATACTCCATGTGCAGGCGCTGCTGGAATGTTGCTACACATAAGTGTGAAGTTCCCAATGGGAACATTGAAATCATCTGAGTTGTTCGTGTGTGAAACATTGGGACAGTTACCGTGTCGTGATAAACAAATGCTAGAAGTTACTCACAGATACTTCAGTGGATTTATTCTTTCTATGGATAAATAACCTCATCGGTGGCGTAATGGTTAGCGTGCTCGCCTCAAGTGGGTTAGATCGTGGGTTCGAGCCCCGGTCGGGTCAAACCAAAGACTATAAAATTAGTATTTGTTGCTTCTCTGCAAAGCATTAAGGAGAAAGAGCAAAGACTGGTTGCTCAGAATCAGAATAATGTGTCCAATTGGAGCGATATGTCTATCCGAGGGCTGTTGTTTCAGTGAGCTATCACTATAAAAATCCAACTCAGCATGTTGGTCTAGAACAAAGCGGACCTCGTCATCATCTCATTGAAAATTAATTTGTTCTCGCCATCATATAGCTATAAACAACAATCACTCACTCTATGGATAAATGAAGTCCGAATGATTCTTTAATAGGTATCGCTGATGTGTGGGGTGTGGAAAAATATATTGATAAAAAAAAAATAGGATCATTTCGTGTCACATCTACAACACGTAAATAAGCAGTTTTCTAATTTCCGTAAATATTAGCTTGAGAGTCCAGTAAGATACAATTGATTTATGAACTTATCAAAATGTTAGCGCAATATGAAGGTTTTAATTGAAAACTGTTTGAAAGACAAGCTCTTGTGACAAAAAAAAATGTGAAACAGTCTTTTGAAAGTCAAGAAGAAAATTAAATGGAAACGCCCAAATTAACCATATTGTCTAACCACGCGAGGAGACAAATTAAAGCTGCCATTATTAAAGGTTACCAAATGTACATCAAGTATTTGGGTATTCGTTTGAACTATGCATTTTAAAATATATAATCCACCGCTCGGTATCTGCTATTTAAAGTGTTTCCTTTTACAATACATTTTTGCAACACAACAGAAAACACTCTAATAACAAAACCCGTTTCGAGTTACTTTGTGTGACACAAAAATTAATTATTTCATATTTTGTCAATACCAGTAAAATTTTACATTAATAAAGACGAAGATATCAAGTTTAGTGCGCACTACGCGTTTCTGGAATAACCGTCATCAAGTGACGTGTACATCTTACTGTCAAGTATTAGAAAGAAACCAAAAGTAGGAGGGCTGTGATTGTTCTATTATATCCAGAACATTTTCGTATGTCTATATGACTCTGTGTAATATGCAGGGGCGGATCCAGGATTTTGTGTTAGGGGGGACGAAAGTCGGCGAGGGGTCTGGGAACCGCTTAAGGTCTCCAGCGGGTCCAGGGCAGGGCAGGGTAGGGGGACCCGGGGGCAAAGCCCCCCCCCCCTGAAGCTCCTAGGTTTTGAGTATTTAGGAAGCTTTTCCGTCAACAATTTTGAAGCATTTTGTGAATGTGATGAAGTGTATTAAAACGCATGAATCTTCTCCAAAAAGTTTCAAATAGTTTCTAAGCAGTGAGTGTAAATTATCTATCTGGAGCTGTGACTCCCCTGATTTCCTTATCACGTCGGGTATTCGTATACTCGGAACAGGTGCAGACACTTTGAACTCGGTGCAAGCTAGTTATTTTAAACGTTTTCATTGGCCAATTTTGAATTTTTGGACACTACAGACCGTAGAGCATGACGGCAACGGAACACGGAACAGCATGCTCCGCGGTCTTTTGTGTCCAAAAATTCAAAATTGACCAATGAAAACGTTCAAAATAACTAGCTTGCACCGAGTTTCCGAATACCCGGCGTGCTATATTAGCCAATTTTCTCATGTTTCTCTGTTGAAAATGGGGTAATTTGTATTGAAGTGTTTGTAGAATGGATGGATTTTGATAAAATTAATGTTTAAAGGATTATAATATCACTTTGTTTTCTGATTAATCGTCGACTGCTTCAAAAGTTCAAAAGCAATTAGATAAAGTAAAAGGGCAATTCAACGGGTAAAAATACATAATGATTTATTACATTTAACAGGCGAATGAATGAATGAATGAATGCTGATATGCTTAATAGAAGGACGGAAGACCCCCCCCTCCCTCCCTCCCTCCCTCTCTCTCTCTCTCTCTCTCTCTCTCTTTTTTTTTCTTTTTTAGGGAGGGGGGGGGGGGTGGGCGTGAACGTCTCCTCCGCCCCCCTCTGGATCCGCCACTGATATGCACACTGGTTAATTTCAGTATGATATTTAAAAATAGTTTTTATTCACCTTTATAATGTATGTTTAAGGAAATAAACAACCTGAAAGAAGAAAACAAATATATAAGTACCTGTAAATTTTCACCGTAATCAGCGGGTGGTTCCATCTTCTTTGTATTCTGGAAATAATCTGATTCGATTTCGTAATATTTTTCATCTCTGTTCATCATATACATATCTGATTTGCTATAATTATTCTTGTTAGATCCGCGATTCATTTTTGCTGGTATTATTCCTTAAAATAACTGATTTCCTCCTTAAATAGTTACGTCCGGTATATAAGACAATCTCTGTTCATATTTGCAGAAGTGATAAACATTATATCCTTAATATTTCAACCTTTTCAGATAACTACTGAAGTGTGACGTTCAAATACGTGTGGCAAACTTTTCATTTAAAAGAACTATCTTTAAATCGTGACCATTTGACAATACAGGATTATATATACATGAATTATTTTAATGATTTGATTCGTGATATTGGTCAACACAACTTGTTCGTCCTTTACCATACATGTATGTCTAAATATTTGGGTCAGATGAGATCTATATTAACAAAAATGCTATTAAATTTAAAACGTATTAAGTGCTACAGAATTACCCTAAAATAAACTAATTCACGGCTGAACTACAAGCAGTGGTTTAGGCTGAAAAAAACAAATCTACATGGATTTCACGATGTACACTTATATGTACACGCCAGGTTAAAAATGGGAATTAAAATTCTTCAATAGAATCGGCAGTGATTGTGTTCTAAGGTAGTATTTTAACCTTACTTTTAATAAAGTATTAAGTACTCTTTTTTATGTCGCGTCTATTATATTTTCATATTCTTTTTTGTGTGTTCGTGTTTAAATTTAATGCTTGATAACTTCTATATCTGATGGTTTATGGTGCTTAACGCCACTTTCAACAATATTTCAGTTATATCGTGGCGGTCAGTTTTATTGGTGGAGGTAACCGGAGTACCCGGAGAAAAACCTCTATGCCTAAAGATGTATTGTAATTGTTATAATGTAGTCAGCATTGAAAAAAGATTTTGGGGCTCTAGATTGTGAGGGGTGTCCAAGTGGTAAACAGGTTTATGGATATTCAACATTTATCAGAATATAATGGTCAGTAAATCATTACAAAATTCTGAAAATAAAGAAATACAGTGAAACCAGTTTAAACCGAACCATTGAATAAACTGGAATCATGTATAAAACAAGTTTAAGAAATCTTTTTTAATTCATTATGTAATAAACCAATCGCCTGTCTATTCCGAAGACAATAGTTGGTCCTAATGAGGCTCGGTTTAGACAGTTTCATTGGATATTAAAGGGGGGAAAAGGTCAGCTAGACATTGTAGAACGATACAGCTGTCTCTTTTCAGTCGGTTTCACCCCACCACATGTATGTGTCTGTCACAAGTAAGGATCTAGATTATATAATCGGATTATATTCATTGTCATTTCTGTGCTTAGAATTTAGAAGTTTGACAGAAGAGTGGTTCGCTAATATATTGTCGACAATTAGCTTTTTTCAAATTATGTGATGGTCATCAATTCAACCAATATCAACCAAACAAACAATCAACTCTTATCTGAATGTTACACTTAAAACCTTTATTTAGAAAAATAAATTGCGAGTTGGAATTTCAACTAAAGAAGAAAACTTGATATTCTTTCAGTCTGTTGGCAATACACTAGTAGATCAGGAACTGCTTACCTGTCCGAAGCTCCATAGTGGAGTCTGTGTTGTTCATGTTGTCAAATTATATGTCTTCACGTTTTAAGTTCCATGATATACGCTGTGATTTCTACGTAACAACCATGTTCTGTTGGTCTTTACTCCTGTTTATTATGTAGGGGTTTCATGTTTTATTATCTTATTTGTATTTATTTACGTATACTGGTGTCCAACATAATTTCCATATCAGATGATGTTCGTGTCGTTTAACAGTAACACGACGGGGGACACATGTGGAGCAGGAACTGTTAACCCTTTCGACGGTTTTAGTGGAAGTCGTGTTGCTCAATCTTTAGTTTTATGTTCCGTATTGTATAGTTCAATGTTTATTCTTTTGTCCTTTTTCTTTTGGCCATTCTATTGTTTGTATTTCTTCGGTTTACGGTTTCTGACTACCCCTTTGGTATCCCCTAACTTTTATTCTGTATGTCTTCAGTTTACGGTTTCTGACTACCCCTTTGGTATCCACAGACTTTTATTCCACAGGTTTCCTTACAAACAGCTTTATGTTTATGTGTCTGTCAGGTTCTCCATGGAAACCTCTTTAAAAAACATTAACATGTATTCTATCAGTTTTTAAAGCAGGGCTTCACAGTAAATGTGTCATCATCTATTACAGGCGTTGTGTTAATCAGATGTGGATTTTGAAACATTCTAAATATTTGTTAGAGTACATGCTCTCCTCCGACAATAGCATTAAAATATTTGACATCTCAAGACAATACACGACAACTATTCCAATCTCTAAGCTAAAAGAAGTAACAAAGAAAATTTAGTTCAACGTTGTTTCATAAAAGGGAATGGCCAACATAGATACATATATTTTGTGTTAGGAAGGAAAAATCTTATTATGCAAATAAAAACACTCTGATTCTAATAAAAGATTCTCTGATATAGACATCATCAATATGCTTAGATTTTTTATTGATAACAATGTTTGGTAGACGTTTTATTAACAGACAGTCGGAATTTTCTATGTGTACCAGCTGTATCTTCTTCTCCTCTACGTGTTCTTTTATTCGTATGATGCGAACTTCATCATGCAAAAACGAACGAAGCTTTCCTTGTTATTTAATTTCACGTTCCGTTGGATAGATGGTGTCCATTCACAGAATGTGATTCAAGTTTGTTGACTATATCATTGAAGCTTTAAAAAAATGATACCACGGATACAACTATGTCTACTTCATACATTGAAATGCACACAGTGTATGCCGGCTAGGAACGGAATTTTATTTTTATAAGAAAGTGATTTCAATTCTGCCGTTGTGAACTTTCCGTTTATATGTAGCAACATTCCAGCAGCACCTGCATATGGAGCATATATAGATATCTCAGTTGAAACGATATTCCAGAGCGTGTGTTTCCTATCCAAATGTGCTTGATAGAAAGATGCTGTTGACAAGGAACCCATTGACAGTGGCACTGTGTTAAAAATTAAGATATGTCAGGCAATAAAATTATTATACCAGGTTATTGATACAACTTGAAATGAGTCAGGTCTCCAGTTTTTGTTATTGTGTCGTTATTACGGAATAGCTGGTCGTAATAACGACATATCGATGTTATTATAATGAGATAATAAATAACATATCACCGCAGAACCAAGCATAACATAATAAATAAAATGACGAAAAAAATGAAAGAATTTTGTCGTTATTGGGATAAAAAAAAATTCAAATAGCACGTACCGGCTTCCGTAATTTACTGACAATGCAGGCCTAGGGCTATGGTGTTTAACTCCATATTCAACAATATTTCAGCTATATCATGGCGGTCAGTTTTATTTGTGGAGGAAACCGGAAATAAAACCGACCTGCTGCAAGTTACTGACAAAATGTATCCCATAATTTTGTACATCTCGCCATGAACGGGGTTCGAACTCACCATATGAGTGGTGATAGGCACTGACTGCATAGGTAGTGGTAAATCCAACTACCATAAGACCACGACCACGACGCCTGCTGACAATGCAGAGATAGGTATTCCGTGATGGGGAAAAAATAAACATTTACCAAAAAAAACAACATAGGAACATTTGTTTACATAGAGGTGGACAGACCATACCATCAATACCCGGTGGGCCGCTCAGATAGACAAAATAATAATGAATAAAAATGGACCAACATCATAAGTGACGGGCGTCTATAGAGGGTTTCAGACCCAACCCGCCACTTTAATGTGCCCCATCAACGACGGTAATGACCAACAAGAACATGTTATTTCTAAATACAATGCCAAAAATATACCAATGTGAAAAGACAATATACATATCTCAATTCGGATAGACAAAACAACACTGGTGACACACAACAACAAAAATCAAACCACATGAACCCATTGACTTTCGTATTTGACCTTGAATAAATATCGTTGTGTTTGAACTTTTCGCACTATTATATCCGCATTTGAATATCAACTTTTCTATTTTTGTTTAAATTATTATATTCTGTTGCGGAAGTTATATTTTGATATAAGTACAAAATTATGTAATATTACGATTCAATAATAATGCATAACCTCGTCAAGTTTCATGAAATTTCCATCCTTAATCACCTACGAAAGAACATTGTTTACGCGGTAAAGATGGCAACAATAACAACCCTTTATTCCATTTACAAAAATAAATATTCGACAAGAATAACACTTTATTTCATATACAAAAGTAGATTCTTTCATCGAATGCAATTTGAATAATAGTGTGTAGATTATGTCTTATAACCAAATAATAAGCCAAGATACATATATACAAATTCTACTTTCCTAGATAGTAGTCAGTAAACTGACTCTGATACTGTGCTGTCCATGTTTATGTCGTCATTCATTTTTGTGATAGTATGTGATATTTTTTAATGGAAGCGAATCTGTGCAGATTTGTTATGGTTTGTTTATATCTGTCATTATCCTTGAATATTCACCCCGAAACATTTGTTTACCTGTCTCAAGCCAGGATCTGGATATCGAACGTCATATGTCGTGAGCTTTTTTCTTTCCGATGATTTTCGGATATTTGTTTTGTTGATATTCGTGATATCGTTGACCACCAATGTTTAAGCTTTCTTTTCATAATACCAATGAATTTACATGAATAGTGAGTAGATATATACGATTAATGTGGGGGTTTTTTTAGAGTGCCCCCTAACTGGACAGACAGGAGGGATGACTACTATTAAGGATATGTACGTTTTATATATTGCTTGTATTATATATATGGAATCCGATTTTAGATTATGACAACAAAATTCGTTTACAAAAGGCTGGTAACGTTTCCCAGACTCATACCATACATTATCAGTGTCACGTAATGAATATAATTGTTTCATAACTAAAATACCATTTGAAAAAACAAGAGGTCAAATCATCAAAACAGCATTTTGATAACAATTTCCATGAAGGTGAAGGTAAGTGATGTGCTGTTTACTCTAGAAACTGCCATATGTTGTATCTGACAACCGGATTTAGATTTTCATCAGTGCTTCCTCATTTATTGGTCTGTTTCACTGGGACTCATTCCTTTACACATTGCATGATTTTCTCATGTTTTGTAAGCACGTTTTAACTTAATAAACATGTTCTCGATCTCTTGGATGAGATAACATTGAGGTTGAAACTGGATTTTGCTGTATTTTACACATACAACTATAATGCATTGAAATACATAAGGTGCTCCCTTATGCTATGTAGGTAACATAGCTTTAAATAATAGAAGAAAATGGTAAGTGGTCATAAGAAAAGCTTCTTTTAGAAATATATTTTCAGTCATGTTCACTCTTCTCTAATACAAGGGTGCCCGGGCTCAATGAGATAAGCAGTTGGATTACCAAACAACTCGTACAAGCCTATCACCAATACGGCGTGGGTTTGCGCCCGGCTTTGTAATGTTACAAAAAGGGTGCACTCGACTCGGAGCCGCAAGTGATAAAATTTACCAGTTGCTTGCCCATGGTCGGTCGTTCTCTCCGGGTACTCCGGCTTCCCCCACCACTAAAACTGGTCGCCATGAATATAGCTGAAATATTGCTGAAAGTGGCGTTATCTTCTATCAATGTCTCATATAATTCAAATTTTCGCGCAAGAATATCAAAATTAAAAAATGGAACTCATATTGAAACTCTTATCATTGGTGGAAATTGGCGTAGTAATCAAGTAATCGATGAAAACTTTAGGGCATATACAAAACCTTTAAATACTGCTAACTTTAAAATTTAAACAAAATAACAATCATTCTGGAGATGCAGATTAAACAAACGGAAAGATATCTGAAATTCCAAAGCATCACCATTTAACGTTCGTGTTGTGGTTGGTTGATTTATCTACTGTCAGAATTTAACGTTCGTGTTGTGGTCGGTTAAATTATCTACCATTAGGGTTAGGGCTATGATTATGGTGTTTAACGCCACTTTCAACAATATTTCAATTATATCGTGGCGGTCAGTTTTATTGGTGAGGGAAAGCGGAGGATCCGGAGAAAACCACCGACCTGTCGTAAGTCACTGACAAACTTTATCACATAAGTTGTATAGAGTACACCTCGCCTGAACGGAATTCAAACTCAGAACGTTAGTGGTGATAGGCACTGATTCCATAGGTATACCGAAATACCATACGATCACGACCACCACGGCCCCTGTCTACTATCACAATTCAACGTGCTATGGTTAGTTAATTTAGCTACTATTACTATGTAGCATTCTTGTTGTGGTTGGTTAAATTATCTACTACCACTGTTTAAAGCTCTTGCCGTGGTTGGTTAATGATCTACTTCCCCTTTTTAACGTTCTTGATGTGGTTGGTTAAATTATCTACTACCACTATTTAAAGCTCTTGCCGTGGTTGGTTAATGATCTACTTCCCTTTTTAACGTTCTGGTTGTGGTTGGTTAAATTATCAACTACCACTATTTAAAGCTCTTGCCGTGGTTGGTTAATGATCTACTTCCCCTTTTTAACGTTCTTGTTGTGGTTGATCAATTTATCTACTACCACTATTTAAAGCTCTTGCCGTGGTTGGTTAATGATCTACTTCCCCTTTTTAACGTTCTGGTTGTGGTTGGTTAAATTATCTACTACCACTATTTAAAGCTCTTGCCGTGGTTGGTTAATGATCTACTTCCCCTTTTTAACGTTCTTGTTGTGGTTGATTAAATTATCTACTACCACTATTTAAAGCTCTTGCCGTGGTTGGTTAATGATCTACTTCCCCTTTTTAACGTTCTGGTTGTGGTTGGTTAAATGATCTACTACCACTATTTAAAGCTCTTGCCGTGATTGGTTAATGATCTACTTCCCCTTTTTAACGTTCTTGTTGTGGTTGGTTAAATTATATACTACCACTATTTAAAGCTCTTGCCGTGGTTGGTTAATGATCTACTTCCCCTTTTTAACGTTCTTGTTGTGGTTGATTAAATTATCTACTACCACTATTTAAAGCTCTTGCCGTGATTTGGTTAATGATCTACTTCCCCTTTTTAACGTTCTGGTTGTGGTTGGTTAAATTATCTACTACCACTATTTAAAGCTCTTGTCGTGGTTGATTAATGATCTACTTCCCCTTTTTAACGTTCTGGTTGTGGTTGGTTAAATGATCTACTACCACTATTTAAAGCTCTTGCCGTGATTGGTTAATGATCTACTTCCCTTTTTAACGTTCTTGTTGTGGTTGGTTAAATTATCTACTACCACTATTTAAAGCTCTTCTCGTGGTTGATTAATGATCTACTTCCCCTTTTTAACGTTCTGGTTGTGGTTGGTTAAATGATCTACTACCACTATTTAAAGCTCTTGCCGTGATTGGTTAATGATCTACTTCCCCTTTTTAACGTTCTTGTTGTGGTTGATTAAATTATCTACTACCACTATTTAAAGCTCTTGCCGTGGTTGGTTAATGATCTACTTCCCCTTTTTAACGTTCTTGTTGTGGTTGGTTAAATTATATACTACCACTATTTAAATCTCTTGCCGTGGTTGGTTAATGATCTACTTCCCCTTTTTAACGTTCTTGTTGTGGTTGGTTAAATTATCAACTACCACTATTTAAATCTCTTGCCGTGGTTGGTTAATGATCTACTTCCCCTTTTTAACGTTCTTGTTGTGGTTGGTTAAATTATCAACTACCACTATTTAAATCTCTTGCCGTGGTTGGTTAATGATCTACTTCCCCTTTTTAACGTTCTTGTTGTGGTTGGTTAAATTATCTACTACCACTATTTAAAGCTCTTGCCGTGATTGGTTAATGATCTACTTCCCCTTTTTAACGTTCTTGTTGTGGTTGATCAATTTATCTACTACCACTATTTAAAGCTCTTGCCGTGGTTGGTTAATGATCTACTTCCCCTTTTTAACGTTCTGGTTGTGGTTGGTTAAATTATCAACTACCACTATTTAAAGCTCTTGCCGTGGCTGGTTAATGATCTACTTCCCCTTTTTAACGTTCTTGTTGTGGTTGATTAAATTATCTACTACCACTATTTAAAGCTCTTGCCGTGGTTGGTTAATGATCTACTTCCCCTTTTTAACGTTCTTGTTGTGGTTGGTTAAATTATCTACTACCACTATTTAAATCTCTTGCCGTGGTTGGTTAATGATCTACTTCCCCTTTTTAACGTTCTTGTTGTGGTTGGTTAAATTATCTACTACCACTATTTAAAGCTCTTGCCGTGGTTGGTTAATGATCTACTTCCCCTTTTTAACGTTCTTGTTGTGGTTGGTTAAATTATCAACTACTACTATTTAAATCTCTTGCCGTGGTTGGTTAATGATCTACTTCCCCTTTTTAACGTTCTTGTTGTGGTTGGTTAAATTATCTACTACCACTATTTAAAGCTCTTGCCGTGGTTGGTTAATGATCTACTTCCCCTTTTTAACGTTCTTGTTGTGGTTGATTAAATTATCTACTACCACTATTTAAAGCTCTTGCCGTGGTTGGTTAATGATCTACTTCCCCTTTTTAACGTTCTTGTTGTGGTTGGTTAAATTATATACTACCACTATTTAAAGCTCTTGCCGTGGTTGGTTAATGATCTACTTCCCCTTTTTAACGTTCTTGTTGTGGTTGGTTAAATTATCAACTACTACTATTTAAATCTCTTGCCGTGGTTGGTTAATGATCTACTTCCCCTTTTTAACGTTCTTGTTGTGGATGGTTAAATTATCTACTACCACTATTTAAAGCTCTTGCCGTGGTTGGTTAATGATCTACTTCCCCTTTTTAACGTTCTTGTTGTGGTTGGTTAAATTATCTACTACCACTATTTAAAGCTCTTGCCGTGATTGGTTAATGATCTACTTCCCCTTTTTAACGTTCTTGTTGTGGTTGGTTAATTTATCTACTACCAATATTTAAAGCTCTTGCCGTGATTGGTTAATGATCTACTTCCCTTTTTAACGTTCTTGTTGTGGTTGGTTAAATTATATACTACCACTATTTAAAGCTCTTGCCGTGATTGGTTAATGATCTACTTCCCTTTTTTAACGTTCTTGTTGTGGTTGGTTAATTTATCTACTACCACTATTTAAAGCTCTTGCCGTGATTGGTTAATGATCTACTTCCCCTTTTTAACGTTCTTGTTGTGGTTGATTAAATTATCTACTACCACTATTTAAAGCTCTTGCCGTGGTTGGTTAATGATCTACTTCCCCTTTTTAACGTTCTTGTTGTGGTTGGTTAAATTATATACTACCACTATTTAAATCTCTTGCCGTGGTTAGTTAATGATCTACTTCCCCTTTTTAACGTTCTTGTTGTGGTTGGTTAAATTATCAACTACCACTATTTAAATCTCTTGCCGTGGTTGGTTAATGATCTACTTCCCCTTTTTAACGTTCTTGTTGTGGTTGGTTAAATTATCAACTACCACTATTTAAATCTCTTGCCGTGGTTGGTTAATGATCTACTTCCCCTTTTTAACGTTCTTGTTGTGGTTGGTTAAATTATCTACTACCACTATTTAAAGCTCTTGCCGTGATTGGTTAATGATCTACTTCCCCTTTTTAACGTTCTTGTTGTGGTTGATCAATTTATCTACTACCACTATTTAAAGCTCTTGCCGTGGTTGGTTAATGATCTACTTCCCCTTTTTAACGTTCTTGTTGTGGTTGGTTAAATTATCAACTACCACTATTTAAAGCTCTTGCCGTGGCTGGTTAATGATCTACTTCCCCTTTTTAACGTTCTTGTTGTGGTTGATTAAATTATCTACTACCACTATTTAAAGCTCTTGCCGTGGTTGGTTAATGATCTACTTCCCCTTTTTAACGTTCTTGTTGTGGTTGGTTAAATTATCTACTACCACTATTTAAATCTCTTGCCGTGGTTGGTTAATGATCTACTTCCCCTTTTTAACGTTCTTGTTGTGGTTGGTTAAATTATCTACTACCACTATTTAAAGCTCTTGCCGTGGTTGGTTAATGATCTACTTCCCCTTTTTAACGTTCTTGTTGTGGTTGGTTAAATTATCAACTACTACTATTTAAATCTCTTGCCGTGGTTGGTTAATGATCTACTTCCCCTTTTTAACGTTCTTGTTGTGGTTGGTTAAATTATCTACTACCACTATTTAAAGCTCTTGCCGTGGTTGGTTAATGATCTACTTCCCCTTTTTAACGTTCTTGTTGTGGTTGATTAAATTATCTACTACCACTATTTAAAGCTCTTGCCGTGGTTGGTTAATGATCTACTTCCCCTTTTTAACGTTCTTGTTGTGGTTGGTTAAATTATATACTACCACTATTTAAAGCTCTTGCCGTGGTTGGTTAATGATCTACTTCCCCTTTTTAACGTTCTTGTTGTGGTTGGTTAAATTATCAACTACTACTATTTAAATCTCTTGCCGTGGTTGGTTAATGATCTACTTCCCCTTTTTAACGTTCTTGTTGTGGATGGTTAAATTATCTACTACCACTATTTAAAGCTCTTGCCGTGGTTGGTTAATGATCTACTTCCCCTTTTTAACGTTCTTGTTGTGGTTGGTTAAATTATCTACTACCACTATTTAAAGCTCTTGCCGTGATTGGTTAATGATCTACTTCCCCTTTTTAACGTTCTTGTTGTGGTTGGTTAATTTATCTACTACCAATATTTAAAGCTCTTGCCGTGATTGGTTAATGATCTACTTCCCTTTTTAACGTTCTTGTTGTGGTTGGTTAAATTATATACTACCACTATTTAAAGCTCTTGCCGTGATTGGTTAATGATCTACTTCCCTTTTTTAACGTTCTTGTTGTGGTTGGTTAAATTATCTACTACCACTATTTAAAGCTCTTGCCGTGGTTGGTTAATGATCTACTTCCCCTTTTTAACGTTCTTGTTGTGGTTGGTTAAATTATCTACTACCACTATTTAAAGCTCTTGCCGTGGTTGGTTAATGATCTACTTCCCCTTTTTAACGTTCTTGTTGTGGTTGGTTAAATTATCTACAACCACTATTTAAAGCTCTTGCCGTGGTTGGTTAATGATCTACTTCCCCTTTTTAACGTTCTTGTTGTGGTTGATCAATTTATCTACTACCACTATTTAAAGCTCTTGTTGTGATTGGTTAATGATCTACTTCCCCTTTTTAACGTTCTTGTTGTGGTTGGTTAAATTATCTACTACCACTATTTAAAGCTCTTGTCGTGGTTGATTAATGATCTACTTCCCCTTTTTAACGTTCTTGTTGTGGTTGGTTAAATTATCTACTACCACTATTTAAAGCTCTTGCCGTGGTTGGTTAATGATCTACTCCCCCTTTTTAACGTTCTTGTTGTGGTTGGATAAATTATCTACTACCACTATTTAAAGCTCTTGCCGTGATTTGGTTAATGATCTACTTCCCCTTTTTAACGTTCTTGTTGTGGTTGGTTAATTTATCTACTACCAATATTTAAAGCTCTTGCCGTGATTGGTTAATGATCTACTTCCCTTTTTAACGTTCTTGTTGTGGTTGGTTAAATTATATACTACCACTATTTAAAGCTCTTGCCGTGGTTGGTTAATGATCTACTTCCCTTTTTTAACGTTCTTGATGTGGTTGGTTAAATTATCTACTACCACTTTTAAAGCTCTTGCCGTGATTGGTTAATGATCTACTTCCTCTTTTTAACGTTCTTGTTGTGGTTGGTTAAATTATCAACTACTACTATTTAAAGCTCTTGCCGTGATTTGGTTAATGATCTACTTCCCCTTTTCAACGTTCTTGTTGTGGTTGGTTAATTTATCTACTACCACTATTTAAAGCTCTTCCCGTGATTGGTTAATGATCTACTTCCCTTTTTAACGTTCTTGTTGTGGTTGGTTAAATTATCTACTACCACTATTTAAAGCTCTTTCCGTGATTGGTTAATGATCTACTTCCCTTTTTAACGTTCTTGTTGTGGTTGGTTAAATTATCTACTATACGATCACGACCACCACGGCCCCTGTCTACTATCACAATTCAACGTGCTATGGTTAGTTAATTTAGCTACTATTACTATGTAGCATTCTTGTTGTGGTTGGTTAAATTATCTACTACCACTATTTAAAGCTCTTGCCGTGGTTGGTTAATGATCTACTTCCCTTTTTTTAACGTTCTTGATGTGGTTGGTTAAATTATCTACTACCACTATTTAAAGCTCTTGGTTAATGATCTACTTCCCCTTTTTAACGTTCTTGTTGTGGTTGGTTAAATTATCTACTACCACTATTTAAAGCTCTTATCGTGATTGGTTAATGATCTACTTCCCCTTTTTAATGTTCTTGTTGTGGTTGGTTAAATTATCAACTACCACTATTTAAAGCTCTTGTCGTGATTGGTTAATGATCTACTTCCCCTTTTTAACGTTCTTGTTGTGGTTGGTTAAATTATATACTACCACTATTTAAAGCTCTTGCCGTGGTTGGTTAATGATCTACTTCCCCTTTTTAACGTTCTTGTTGTGGTTGGTTAAATTATCTACTACCACTATTTAAAGCTCTTGCCGTGGTTGGTTAATGATCTACTTCCTCTTTTTAACGTTCTTGTTGTGGTTGGTTAAATTATCAACTACTACTATTTAAAGATCTTGCCGTGATTTGGTTAATGATCTACTTCCTCTTTATAACTTTCTTGTTGTGGTTGGTTAAATTATCTACTACCACTATTTAAAGATCTTGCCGTGATTTGGTTAATGATCTACTTCCCTTTTTAACGTTCTTGATGTGGTTGGTTAAATTATCTACTATACGATCACGACCACCACGGCCCCTGTCTACTATCACAATTCAACGTGCTATGGTTAGTTAATTTAGCTACTATTACTATGTAGCATTCTTGTTGTGGTTGGTTAAATTATCTACTACCACTATTTAAAGCTCTTGCCTTAGTTGGTTAATGATCTACTTCCCCTTTTTAACGTTCTTGTTGTGGTTGGTTAAATTATCTACTACCACTATTTAAAGCTCTTATCGTGATTGGTTAATGATCTACTTCCCCTTTTTAACGTTCTTGTTGTGGTTGGTTAATTTATCTACTACCAATATTTAAAGTTCTTGCCGTGATTGGTTAATGATCTACTTCCCCTTTTAACGTTCTTGTTGTGGTTGGTTAAATTATATACTACCACTATTTAAAGCTCTTGCCGTGGTTGGTTAATGATCTACTTCCCATTTTTAACGTTCTTTATGTGGTTGGTTAAATTATCTACTACCAATATTTAAAGCTCTTGCCGTGATTTGGTTAATGATCTACTTCCCCTTTTTAACGTTCTTGTTGTGGTTGGTTAATTTATCTACTACCAATATTTAAAGCTCTTCCCGTGATTGGTTAATGATCTACTTCCCTTTTTAACGTTCTTGTTGTGGTTGGTTAAATTATATACTACCACTATTTAAAGCTCTTGCCGTGGTTGGTTAATGATCTACTTTCCCTTTTTAACGTTCTTGATGTGGTTGGTTAAATTATCTACTATACGATCACGACCACCACGGCCCCTGTCTACTATCACAATTCAACGTGCTATGGTTAGTTAATTTAGCTACTATTACTATGTAGCATTCTTGTTGTGGTTGGTTAAATTATCTACAACCACTATTTAAAGCTCTTGCCGTGGTTGGTTAATGATCTACTTCCCCTTTTTAACGTTCTTGTTGTGGTTGGTTAAATTATCTACTACCACTATTTAAAGCTCTTGGTTAATGATCTACTTCCCCTTTTTAACGTTCTTGTTGTGGTTGGTTAAATTATCTACTACCACTATTTAAAGCTCTTATCGTGATTGGTTAATGATCTACTTCCCCTTTTTAATGTTCTTGTTGTGGTTGGTTAAATTATCTACTACCACTATTTAAAGCTCTTGTCGTGGTTGGTTAATGATCTACTTCTCCTTTTAACGTTCTTGTTGTGGTTGGTTAAAATATATACTACCACTATTTAAAGCTCTTGCCGTGGTTGGTTAATGATCTACTTCCCCTTTTTAACGTTCTTGTTGTGGTTGGTTAAATTATCTACTACCACTATTTAAAGCTCTTATCGTGATTGGTTAATGATCTACTTCCCCTTTTTAACGTTCTTGTTGTGGTTGGTTAATTTATCTACTACCAATATTTAAAGCTCTTGCCGTGATTGGTTAATGATCTACTTCCCTTTTTAACGTTCTTGTTGTGGTTGGTTAAATTATATACTACCACTATTTAAAGCTCTTGCCGTGGTTGGTTAATGATCTACTTCCCCTTTTTAACGTTCTTGTTGTGGTTGGTTAAATTATCTACTACCACTATTTAAAGCTCTTGCCGTGGTTGGTTAATGATCTACTTCCTCTTTTTAACGTTCTTGTTGTGGTTGGTTAAATTATCAACTACTACTATTTAAAGATCTTGCCGTGATTTGGTTAATGATCTACTTCCTCTTTTTAACGTTCTTGTTGTGGTTGGTTAAATTATCTACTACCACTATTTAAAGATCTTGCCGTGGTTGGTTAATGATCTACTTCCCCTTTTTAACGTTCTTGATGTGGTTGGTTAAATTATCTACTATACGATCACGACCACAACGGCCCCTGTCTACTATCACAATTCAACGTGCTATGGTTAGTTAATTTAGCTACTATTACTATGTAGCATTCTTGTTGTGGTTGGTTAAATTATCTACTACCACTATTTAAAGCTCTTGCCGTGGTTGGTTAATGATCTACTTCCCTTTTTTAACGTTCTTGATGTGGTTGGTTAAATTATCTACTACCACTATTTAAAGCTCTTGCCTTAGTTGGTTAATGATCTACTTCCCCTTTTAAACGTTCTTGTTGTGGTTGGTTAAATTATCTACTACCACTATTTAAAGCTCTTATCGTGATTGGTTAATGATCTACTTCCCCTTTTTAACGTTCTTGTTGTGGTTGGTTAATTTATCTACTACCAATATTTAAAGCTCTTGCCGTGATTGGTTAATGATCTACTTCCCCTTTTAACGTTCTTGTTGTGGTTGGTTAAATTATATACTACCACTATTTAAAGCTCTTGCCGTGGTTGGTTAATGATCTACTTCCCTTTTTTAACGTTCTTTATGTGGTTGGTTAAATTATCTACTACCAATATTTAAAGCTCTTGCCGTGATTTGGTTAATGATCTACTTCCCCTTTTTAACGTTCTTGTTGTGGTTGGTTAATTTATCTACTACCAATATTTAAAGCTCTTCCCGTGATTGGTTAATGATCTACTTCCCTTTTTAACGTTCTTGTTGTGGTTGGTTAAATTATATACTACCACTATTTAAAGCTCTTGCCGTGGTTGGTTAATGATCTACTTTCCCTTTTTAACGTTCTTGATGTGGTTGGTTAAATTATCTACTATACGATCACGACCACCACGGCCCCTGTCTACTATCACAATTCAACGTGCTATGGTTAGTTAATTTAGCTACTATTACTATGTAGCATTCTTGTTGTGGTTGGTTAAATTATCTACAACCACTATTTAAAGCTCTTGCCGTGGTTGGTTAATGATCTACTTCCCCTTTTTAACGTTCTTGTTGTGGTTGGTTAAATTATCTACTACCACTATTTAAAGCTCTTGGTTAATGATCTACTTCCCCTTTTTAACGTTCTTGTTGTGGTTGGTTAAATTATCTACTACCACTATTTAAAGCTCTTATCGTGATTGGTTAATGATCTACTTCCCCTTTTTAATGTTCTTGTTGTGGTTGGTTAAATTATCTACTACCACTATTTAAAGCTCTTGTCGTGGTTGGTTAATGATCTACTTCTCCTTTTAACGTTCTTGTTGTGGTTGGTTAAAATATATACTACCACTATTTAAAGCTCTTGCCGTGGTTGGTTAATGATCTACTTCCCCTTTTTAACGTTCTTGTTGTGGTTGGTTAAATTATCTACTACCACTATTTAAAGCTCTTATCGTGATTGGTTAATGATCTACTTCCCCTTTTTAACGTTCTTGTTGTGGTTGGTTAATTTATCTACTACCAATATTTAAAGCTCTTGCCGTGATTGGTTAATGATCTACTTCCCTTTTTAACGTTCTTGTTGTGGTTGGTTAAATTATATACTACCACTATTTAAAGCTCTTGCCGTGGTTGGTTAATGATCTACTTCCCCTTTTTAACGTTCTTGTTGTGGTTGGTTAAATTATCTACTACCACTATTTAAAGCTCTTGCCGTGGTTGGTTAATGATCTACTTCCTCTTTTTAACGTTCTTGTTGTGGTTGGTTAAATTATCAACTACTACTATTTAAAGATCTTGCCGTGATTTGGTTAATGATCTACTTCCTCTTTTTAACGTTCTTGTTGTGGTTGGTTAAATTATCTACTACCACTATTTAAAGCTCTTGCCGTGGTTGGTTAATGATCTACTTCCCCTTTTTAACGTTCTTGATGTGGTTGGTTAAATTATCTACTATACGATCACGACCACAACGGCCCCTGTCTACTATCACAATTCAACGTGCTATGGTTAGTTAATTTAGCTACTATTACTATGTAGCATTCTTGTTGTGGTTGGTTAAATTATCTACTACCACTATTTAAAGCTCTTGCCGTGGTTGGTTAATGATCTACTTCCCTTTTTTAACGTTCTTGATGTGGTTGGTTAAATTATCTACTACCACTATTTAAAGCTCTTGCCTTAGTTGGTTAATGATCTACTTCCCCTTTTAAACGTTCTTGTTGTGGTTGGTTAAATTATCTACTACCACTATTTAAAGCTCTTATCGTGATTGGTTAATGATCTACTTCCCCTTTTTAACGTTCTTGTTGTGGTTGGTTAATTTATCTACTACCAATATTTAAAGCTCTTGCCGTGATTGGTTAATGATCTACTTCCCCTTTTAACGTTCTTGTTGTGGTTGGTTAAATTATATACTACCACTATTTAAAGCTCTTGCCGTGGTTGGTTAATGATCTACTTCCCTTTTTTAACGTTCTTTATGTGGTTGGTTAAATTATCTACTACCAATATTTAAAGCTCTTGCCGTGATTTGGTTAATGATCTACTTCCCCTTTTTAACGTTCTTGTTGTGGTTGGTTAATTTATCTACTACCAATATTTAAAGCTCTTCCCGTGATTGGTTAATGATCTACTTCCCTTTTTAACGTTCTTGTTGTGGTTGGTTAAATTATATACTACCACTATTTAAAGCTCTTGCCGTGGTTGGTTAATGATCTACTTTCCCTTTTTAACGTTCTTGATGTGGTTGGTTAAATTATCTACTATACGATCACGACCACCACGGCCCCTGTCTACTATCACAATTCAACGTGCTATGGTTAGTTAATTTAGCTACTATTACTATGTAGCATTCTTGTTGTGGTTGGTTAAATTATCTACAACCACTATTTAAAGCTCTTGCCGTGGTTGGTTAATGATCTACTTCCCCTTTTTAACGTTCTTGTTGTGGTTGGTTAAATTATCTACTACCACTATTTAAAGCTCTTGGTTAATGATCTACTTCCCCTTTTTAACGTTCTTGTTGTGGTTGGTTAAATTATCTACTACCACTATTTAAAGCTCTTATCGTGATTGGTTAATGATCTACTTCCCCTTTTTAATGTTCTTGTTGTGGTTGGTTAAATTATCTACTACCACTATTTAAAGCTCTTGTCGTGGTTGGTTAATGATCTACTTCTCCTTTTAACGTTCTTGTTGTGGTTGGTTAAAATATATACTACCACTATTTAAAGCTCTTGCCGTGGTTGGTTAATGATCTACTTCCCCTTTTTAACGTTCTTGTTGTGGTTGGTTAAATTATCTACTACCACTATTTAAAGCTCTTATCGTGATTGGTTAATGATCTACTTCCCCTTTTTAACGTTCTTGTTGTGGTTGGTTAATTTATCTACTACCAATATTTAAAGCTCTTGCCGTGATTGGTTAATGATCTACTTCCCTTTTTAACGTTCTTGTTGTGGTTGGTTAAATTATATACTACCACTATTTAAAGCTCTTGCCGTGGTTGGTTAATGATCTACTTCCCTTTTTTAACGTTCTTTATGTGGTTGGTTAAATTATCTACTACCACTATTTAAAGCTCTTGCCGTGGTTGGTTAATGATCTACTTCCCTTTTTTAACGTTCTTGTTGTGGTTGGTTAAATTATCTACTACCACTATTTCAAGCTCTTGGTTAATGATCTACTTCCCCTTTTTAACGTTCTTGTTGTGGTTGGTTAAATTATCTACTACCACTATTTAAAGCTCTTGCCGTGGTTGGTTAATGATCTACTTCCCCTTTTTAACGTTCTTGTTGTGGTTGGTTAAATTATCTACAACCACTATTTAAAGCTCTTGCCGTGGTTGGTTAATGATCTACTTCCCCTTTTTAACGTTCTTGTTGTGGTTGATCAATTTATCTACTACCACTATTTAAAGCTCTTGTTGTGATTGGTTAATGATCTACTTCCCCTTTTTAACGTTCTTGTTGTGGTTGGTTAAATTATCTACTACCACTATTTAAAGCTCTTGTCGTGGTTGATTAATGATCTACTTCCCCTTTTTAACGTTCTTGTTGTGGTTGGTTAAATTATCTACTACCACTATTTAAAGCTCTTGCCGTGGTTGGTTAATGATCTACTCCCCCTTTTTAACGTTCTTGTTGTGGTTGGATAAATTATCTACTACCACTATTTAAAGCTCTTGCCGTGATTTGGTTAATGATCTACTTCCCCTTTTTAACGTTCTTGTTGTGGTTGGTTAATTTATCTACTACCAATATTTAAAGCTCTTGCCGTGATTGGTTAATGATCTACTTCCCTTTTTAACGTTCTTGTTGTGGTTGGTTAAATTATATACTACCACTATTTAAAGCTCTTGCCGTGGTTGGTTAATGATCTACTTCCCTTTTTTAACGTTCTTGATGTGGTTGGTTAAATTATCTACTACCACTATTTAAAGCTCTTGCCGTGATTGGTTAATGATCTACTTCCTCTTTTTAACGTTCTTGTTGTGGTTGGTTAAATTATCAACTACTACTATTTAAAGCTCTTGCCGTGATTTGGTTAATGATCTACTTCCCCTTTTCAACGTTCTTGTTGTGGTTGGTTAATCTATCTACTACCACTATTTAAAGCTCTTCCCGTGATTGGTTAATGATCTACTTCCCTTTTTAACGTTCTTGTTGTGGTTGGTTAAATTATCTACTACCACTATTTAAAGCTCTTTCCGTGATTGGTTAATGATCTACTTCCCTTTTTAACGTTCTTGTTGTGGTTGGTTAAATTATATACTACCACTATTTAAAGCTCTTGCGTGGTTGGTTAATGATCTACTTCCCCTTTTTAACGTTCTTGATGTGGTTGGTTAAATTATCTACTATACGATCACGACCACCACGGCCCCTGTCTACTATCACAATTCAACGTGCTATGGTTAGTTAATTTAGCTACTATTACTATGTAGCATTCTTGTTGTGGTTGGTTAAATTATCTACTACCACTATTTAAAGCTCTTGCCGTGGTTGGTTAATGATCTACTTCCCTTTTTTTAACGTTCTTGATGTGGTTGGTTAAATTATCTACTACCACTATTTAAAGCTCTTGGTTAATGATCTACTTCCCCTTTTTAACGTTCTTGTTGTGGTTGGTTAAATTATCTACTACCACTATTTAAAGCTCTTATCGTGATTGGTTAATGATCTACTTCCCCTTTTTAATGTTCTTGTTGTGGTTGGTTAAATTATCAACTACCACTATTTAAAGCTCTTGTCGTGATTGGTTAATGATCTACTTCCCCTTTTTAACGTTCTTGTTGTGGTTGGTTAAATTATATACTACCACTATTTAAAGCTCTTGCCGTGGTTGGTTAATGATCTACTTCCCCTTTTTAACGTTCTTGTTGTGGTTGGTTAAATTATCTACTACCACTATTTAAAGCTCTTGCCGTGGTTGGTTAATGATCTACTTCCTCTTTTTAACGTTCTTGTTGTGGTTGGTTAAATTATCAACTACTACTATTTAAAGATCTTGCCGTGATTTGGTTAATGATCTACTTCCTCTTTTTAACTTTCTTGTTGTGGTTGGTTAAATTATCTACTACCACTATTTAAAGATCTTGCCGTGATTTGGTTAATGATCTACTTCCCCTTTTTAACGTTCTTGATGTGGTTGGTTAAATTATCTACTATACGATCACGACCACCACGGCCCCTGTCTACTATCACAATTCAACGTGCTATGGTTAGTTAATTTAGCTACTATTACTATGTAGCATTCTTGTTGTGGTTGGTTAAATTATCTACTACCACTATTTAAAGCTCTTGCCGTGGTTGGTTAATGATCTACTTCCCTTTTTTAACGTTCTTGATGTGGTTGGTTAAATTATCTACTACCACTATTTAAAGCTCTTGCCTTAGTTGGTTAATGATCTACTTCCCCTTTTTAACGTTCTTGTTGTGGTTGGTTAAATTATCTACTACCACTATTTAAAGCTCTTGCCTTAGTTGGTTAATGATCTACTTCCCCTTTTTAACGTTCTTGTTGTGGTTGGTTAAATTATCTACTACCACTATTTAAAGCTCTTATCGTGATTGGTTAATGATCTACTTCCCCTTTTTAACGTTCTTGTTGTGGTTGGTTAATTTATCTACTACCAATATTTAAAGCTCTTGCCGTGATTGGTTAATGATCTACTTCCCCTTTTAACGTTCTTGTTGTGGTTGGTTAAATTATATACTACCACTATTTAAAGCTCTTGCCGTGGTTGGTTAATGATCTACTTCCCTTTTTTAACGTTCTTTATGTGGTTGGTTAAATTATCTACTACCAATATTTAAAGCTCTTGCCGTGATTTGGTTAATGATCTACTTCCCCTTTTAAACGTTCTTGTTGTGGTTGGTTAATTTATCTACTACCAATATTTAAAGCTCTTCCCGTGATTGGTTAATGATCTACTTCCCTTTTTAACGTTCTTGTTGTGGTTGGTTAAATTATATACTACCACTATTTAAAGCTCTTGCCGTGGTTGGTTAATGATCTACTTTCCCTTTTTAACGTTCTTGATGTGGTTGGTTAAATTATCTACTATACGATCACGACCACCACGGCCCCTGTCTACTATCACAATTCAACGTGCTATGGTTAGTTAATTTAGCTACTATTACTATGTAGCATTCTTGTTGTGGTTGGTTAAATTATCTACAACCACTATTTAAAGCTCTTGCCGTGGTTGGTTAATGATCTACTTCCCCTTTTTAACGTTCTTGTTGTGGTTGGTTAAATTATCTACTACCACTATTTAAAGCTCTTGGTTAATGATCTACTTCCCCTTTTTAACGTTCTTGTTGTGATTGGTTAAATTATCTACTACCACTATTTAAAGCTCTTATCGTGATTGGTTAATGATCTACTTCCCCTTTTTAATGTTCTTGTTGTGGTTGGTTAAATTATCTACTACCACTATTTAAAGCTCTTGTCGTGGTTGGTTAATGATCTACTTCTCCTTTTAACGTTCTTGTTGTGGTTGGTTAAAATATATACTACCACTATTTAAAGCTCTTGCCGTGGTTGGTTAATGATCTACTTCCCCTTTTTAACGTTCTTGTTGTGGTTGGTTAAATTATCTACTACCACTATTTAAAGCTCTTATCGTGATTGGTTAATGATCTACTTCCCCTTTTTAACGTTCTTGTTGTGGTTGGTTAATTTATCTACTACCAATATTTAAAGCTCTTGCCGTGATTGGTTAATGATCTACTTCCCTTTTTAACGTTCTTGTTGTGGTTGGTTAAATTATATACTACCACTATTTAAAGCTCTTGCCGTGGTTGGTTAATGATCTACTTCCCTTTTTTAACGTTCTTTATGTGGTTGGTTAAATTATCTACTACCACTATTTAAAGCTCTTGCCGTGGTTGGTTAATGATCTACTTCCCCTTTTTAACGTTCTTGTTGTGGTTGGTTAAATTATCTACTACCACTATTTAAAGCTCTTATCGTGATTGGTTAATGATCTACTTCCCCTTTTTAATGTTCTTGTTGTGGTTGGTTAAATTATCAACTACCACTATTTAAAGCTCTTGTCGTGATTGGTTAATGATCTACTTCCCCTTTTTAACGTTCTTGTTGTGGTTGGTTAAATTATATACTACCACTATTTAAAGCTCTTGCCGTGGTTGGTTAATGATCTACTTCCCCTTTTTAACGTTCTTGTTGTGGTTGGTTAAATTATCTACTACCACTATTTAAAGCTCTTGCCGTGGTTGGTTAATGATCTACTTCCTCTTTTTAACGTTCTTGTTGTGGTTGGTTAAATTATCAACTACTACTATTTAAAGATCTTGCCGTGATTTGGTTAATGATCTACTTCCTCTTTTTAACGTTCTTGTTGTGGTTGGTTAAATTATCTACTACCACTATTTAAAGATCTTGCCGTGGTTGGTTAATGATCTACTTCCCCTTTTTAACGTTCTTGATGTGGTTGGTTAAATTATCTACTATACGATCACGACCACCACGGCCCCTGTCTACTATCACAATTCAACGTGCTATGGTTAGTTAATTTAGCTACTATTACTATGTAGCATTCTTGTTGTGGTTGGTTAAATTATCTACTACCACTATTTAAAGCTCTTGCCGTGGTTGGTTAATGATCTACTTCCCTTTTTTAACGTTCTTGATGTGGTTGGTTAAATTATCTACTACCACTATTTAAAGCTCTTGCCTTAGTTGGTTAATGATCTACTTCCCCTTTTAAACGTTCTTGTTGTGGTTGGTTAAATTATCTACTACCACTATTTAAAGCTCTTATCGTGATTGGTTAATGATCTACTTCCCCTTTTTAACGTTCTTGTTGTGGTTGGTTAATTTATCTACTACCAATATTTAAAGCTCTTGCCGTGATTGGTTAATGATCTACTTCCCCTTTTAACGTTCTTGTTGTGGTTGGTTAAATTATATACTACCACTATTTAAAGCTCTTGCCGTGGTTGGTTAATGATCTACTTCCCTTTTTTAACGTTCTTTATGTGGTTGGTTAAATTATCTACTACCAATATTTAAAGCTCTTGCCGTGATTTGGTTAATGATCTACTTCCCCTTTTTAACGTTCTTGTTGTGGTTGGTTAATTTATCTACTACCAATATTTAAAGCTCTTGCCGTGATTGGTTAATGATCTACTTCCCTTTTTAACGTTCTTGTTGTGGTTGGTTAAATTATATACTACCACTATTTAAAGCTCTTGCCGTGGTTGGTTAATGATCTACTTTCCCTTTTTAACGTTCTTGATGTGGTTGGTTAAATTATCTACTATACGATCACGACCACCACGGCCCCTGTCTACTATCACAATTCAACGTGCTATGGTTAGTTAATTTAGCTACTATTACTATGTAGCATTCTTGTTGTGGTTGGTTAAATTATCTACAACCACTATTTAAAGCTCTTGCCGTGGTTGGTTAATGATCTACTTCCCCTTTTTAACGTTCTTGTTGTGGTTGGTTAAATTATCTACTACCACTATTTAAAGCTCTTGGTTAATGATCTACTTACCCTTTTTAACGTTCTTGTTGTGGTTGGTTAAATTATCTACTACCACTATTTAAAGCTCTTATCGTGATTGGTTAATGATCTACTTCCCCTTTTTAATGTTCTTGTTGTGGTTGGTTAAATTATCTACTACCACTATTTAAAGCTCTTGTCGTGGTTGGTTAATGATCTACTTCTCCTTTTAACGTTCTTGTTGTGGTTGGTTAAAATATATACTACCACTATTTAAAGCTCTTGCCGTGGTTGGTTAATGATCTACTTCCCCTTTTTAACGTTCTTGTTGTGGTTGGTTAATTTATCTACTACCAATATTTAAAGCTCTTGCCGTGATTGGTTAATGATCTACTTCCCATTTTAACGTTCTTGTTGTGGTTGGTTAAATTATATACTACCACTATTTAAAGCTCTTGCCGTGGTTGGTTAATGATCTACTTCCCTTTTTTAACGTTCTTTATGTGGTTGGTTAAATTATCTACTACCACTATTTAAAGCTCTTGCCGTGATTGGTTAATGATCTACTTCCTCTTTTTAACGTTCTTGTTGTGGTTGGTTAAATTATATACTACCACTATTTAAAGCTCTTGCCGTGGTTGGTTAATGATCTACTTCCCCTTTTTAACGTTCTTGATGTGGTTGGTTAAATTATCTACTATACGATCACGACCACCACGGCCCCTGTCTACTATCACAATTCAACGTGCTATGGTTAGTTAATTTAGCTACTATTACTATGTAGCATTCTTGTTGTGGTTGGTTAAATTATCTACTACCACTATTTAAAGCTCTTGCCGTGGTTGGTTAATGATCTACTTCCCTTTTTTAACGTTCTTGATGTGGTTGGTTAAATTATCTACTACCACTATTTAAAGCTCTTGCCTTAGTTGGTTAATGATCTACTTCCCCTTTTTAACGTTCTTGTTGTGGTTGGTTAAATTATCTACTACCACTATTTAAAGCTCTTGCCGTGGTTGGTTAATGATCTACTTCCCCTTTTTAATGTTCTTGTTGTGGTTGGTTAAATTATCTACTACCACTATTTAAATCTCTTGGTTAATGATCTACTTCCCCTTTTTAACGTTCTTGTTGTGGTTGGTTAAATTATCTATTACCACTATTTAAAGCTCTTATCGTGATTGGTTAATGATCTACTTCCCCTTTTTAATGTTCTTGTTGTGGTTGGTTAAATTATCTACTACCACTATTTAAAGCTCTTGTCGTGATTGGTTAATGATCTACTTCCCCTTTTTAACGTTCTTGTTGTGGTTGGTTAAATTATATACTACCACTATTTAAAGCTCTTGCCGTGGTTGGTTAATGATATACTTCCCCTTTTTAACGTTCTTGTTGTGGTTGGTTAAATTATCTACTACCACTATTTAAAGCTCTTATCGTGATTGGTTAATGATCTACTTCCCCTTTTTAACGTTCTTGTTGTGGTTGGTTAATTTATCTACTACCACTATTTAAAGCTCTTGCCGTGATTGGTTAATGATCTACTTCCCTTTTTAACGTTCTTGTTGTGGTTGGTTAAATTATATACTACCACTATTTAAAGCTCTTGCCGTGGTTGGTTAATGATCTACTTCCCTTTTTTAACGTTCTTTATGTGGTTGGTTAAATTATCTACTACCACTATTTAAAGCTCTTGCCGTGATTGGTTAATGATCTACTTCCCCTTTTTAACGTTCTTGTTGTGGTTGGTTAAATTATATACTACCACTATTTAAAGCTCTTGTCGTGGTTGGTTAATGATCTACTTCCCCTTGTTAACGTTCTTGTTGTGGTTGGTTAAATTATCTACTACCACTATTTAAATCTCTTGCCGTGGCTGGTTAATGATCTACTTCCCCTTTTTAACGTTCTTGTTGTGGTTGGTTAAATTATCAACTACCACTATTTAAATCTCTTGCCGTGGTTGGTTAATGATCTACTTCCCCTTTTCAACGTTCTGATTGTGGTTGGTTAAATTATCAACTACCACTATTTAAAGCTCTTGCCGTGGTTGGTTAATGATCTACTTCCCCTTTTTAACGTTCTTGTTGTGGTTGGTTAAATTATCTACAACCACTATTTAAAGCTCTTGCCGTGATTGGTTAATGATCTACTTTCCCTTTTTAACGTTCTTGTTGTGGTTGGTTAAATTATATACTACCACTATTTAAAGCTCTTGCCGTGATTGGTTAATGATCTACTTCCCCTTGTTAACGTTCTTGTTGTGGTTGGTTAAATTATCAATTACCACTATTTAAATCTCTTGCCGTGGCTGGTTAATGATCTACTTCCCCTTTTTAACGTTCTTGTTGTGGTTGGTTAAATTATCAACTTCCACTATTTAAATCTCTTGCCGTGGTTGGTTAATGATCTACTTCCCCTTTTCAACGTTCTGATTGTGGTTGGTTAAATTATCAACTACCACTATTTAAAGCTCTTGCCGTGGTTGGTTAATGATCTACTTCCCCTTTTTAACGTTCTTGTTGTGGTTGGTTAAATTATCTACTACCACTATTTAAAGCTCTTGCCGTGATTGGTTAATGATCTACTTTCCCTTTTTAACGTTCTTGTTGTGGTTGGTTAAATTATATACTACCACTATTTAAAGCTCTTGCCGTGATTGGTTAATGATCTACTTCCCCTTGTTAACGTTCTTGTTGTGGTTGGTTAAATTATCAACTACCACTATTTAAATCTCTTGCCGTGGTTGGTTAATGATCTACTTCCCCTTTTTAACGTTCTTGTTGTGGTTGGTTAAATTATCTACTACCACTATTTAAAGCTCTTGCCGTGGTTGGTTAATGATCTACTTCCCCTTTTTAACGTTCTTGTTGTGGTTGGTTAAATTATCTACTACCACTATTTAAATCTCTTGCCGTGGTTGGTTAATGATCTACTTCCCCTTTTTAACGTTCTTGTTGTGGTTGGTTAAATTATCTACTACCACTATTTAAAGCTCTTGCCGTGGTTGGTTAATGATCTACTTCCCCTTTTTAACGTTCTTGTTGTGGTTGGTTAAATTATCTACTACCACTATTTAAATCTCTTGCCGTGGTTGGTTAATGATCTACTTCCCCTTTTTAACGTTCTTGTTGTGGTTGGTTAAATTATCTACTACCACTATTTAAATCTCTTGCCGTGGTTGGTTAATGATCTACTTCCCCTTTTTAACGTTCTTGTTGTGGTTGGTTAAATTATCTACTACCACTATTTAAAGCTCTTGCCGTGGTTGGTTAATGATCTACTTCCCCTTTTTAACGTTCTTTTTGTGGTTGGTTAAATTATCTACTACCACTATTTAAAGCTCTTGCCGTGGTTGGTTAATGATCTACTTCCCCTTTTTAACGTCCTTTTTGTGGTTGGTTAAATTATCTACTACCACTATTTAAAGCTCTTGCCGTGGTTGGTTAATGATCTACTTCCCCTTTTTAACGTTCTTTTTGTGGTTGGTTAAATTATCTACTACCACTATTTAAAGCTCTTGCCGTGGTTGGTTAATGATCTACTTCCCCTTTTTAACGTTCTTTTTGTGGTTGGTTAAATTATCTACTACCACTATTTAAAGCTCTTGCCGTGGTTGGTTAATGATCTACTTCCCCTTTTCAACGTTCTTTTTGTGGTTGGTTAAATTATCTACTACCACTATTTAAATCTCTTGCCGTGGTTGGTTAATGATCTACTTCCCCTTTTTAACGTTCTTGTTGTGGTTGGTTAAATTATCTACTACCACTATTTAAAGCTCTTGCCGTGGTTGGTTAATGATCTACTTCCCCTTTTTAACGTTCTTTTTGTGGTTGGTTAAATTATCTACTACCACTACTTAAAGCTCTTGCCGTGGTTGGTTAATGATCTACTTCCCCTTGTTAACGTTCTTGTTGTGGTTGGTTAAATTATCAACTACTACTATTTAAATCTCTTGCCGTGGTTGGTTAATGATCTACTTCCCCTTTTTAACGTTCTTTTTGTGGTTGGTTAAATTATCTACTACCACTACTTAAAGCTCTTGCCGTGGTTGGTTAATGATCTACTTCCCCTTTTTAACGTTCTTGTTGTGGTTGGTTAAATTATCAACTACTACTATTTAAATCTCTTGCCGTGGTTGGTTAATGATCTACTTCCTCTTTTTAACGTTCTTGTTGTGGTTGGTTAAATTATATACTACCACTATTTAAAGCTCTTGCCGTGATTGGTTAATGATCTACTTCCCCTTTTTAACGTTCTTGTTGTGGTTGGTTAAATTATATACTACCACTATTTAAAGCTCTTGCCGTGATTGGTTAATGATCTACTTCCCCTTTTTAACGTTCTTGTTGTGGTTGGTTAAATTATCTACTACCACTATTTAAAGATCTTGCCGTGATTTGGTTAATGATCTACTTCCTCTTTTTAACGTTCTTGTTGTGGTTGGTTAAATTATCTACTACCACTATTTAAAGCTCTTGCCGTGGTTGGTTAATGATCTACTTCCCCTTTTTAACGTTCTTGATGTGGTTGGTTAAATTATCTACTACCACTATTTAAAGCTCTTGCCGTGATTGGTTAATGATCTACTTCCCCTTTTTAACGTTCTTGTTGTGGTTGGTTAAATTATCTACTACCACTATTTAAAGCTCTTACCGTGGTTGGTTAATGATCTACTTCCCCTTTTTAACGTTCTTGTTGTGGTTGGTTAAATTATCTACTACCACTATTTAAATCTCTTGCCGTGGTTGGTTAATGATCTACTTCCTCTTTTTAACGTTCGTGTTGTGGTTGGTTAAATTATCTACTTGCACTGTTTAACTTTGCAGTCTTAACTATGATTCAGTACTACTTATGTAATAGTTTGCCATAGTAATGGTATACATACTAAGATATTGTATAGTGTAATATTCATAAATCTTAAGTGATGTTTTTAGTAAGTAAATCAGATGTAACAATAAACCTTCAACCACTCATCATTTAAAACGGAGTATTACAGACAGACTATATCACTATATGATTTCTAACAGGGGATGTTTGAGCCTATAGAACTAGCTTAACTCCTCCGCTTTGTTATTGATGTGTCTGTGCCAAGCATGGAAAGTATGCACTCTTGTATTTGCCTGATAGGAATATCGATTTTTCCTCTTTTTACGATTTTGATATCTGATTTTTGGAATGTATTTCATATTATTTCTATATATATTTTTTAGGAAATAACTATAGATACAAATTATTGAAAATAGTTTCTAATAATGATTTGTTGTAATATTAAAAGGATTTTCTTGTTCTAATTATATGCGATGAAGTAGCTTTCTCTGAAAAGAAATATATCTGTTACAGATTAGAAATCATAATCAGACTTATTTTGGTAAATTATCTGATAAAGACCTACAATGTCAATGGTATAGTATGCCATCATAAATAATCCACTAGTTATTGTTATGTCAATAATGAAATTATCAATTGATTTGGTCCTTTATTTGATTTTTAGATTGTTGCGGTTCAATTTCACAGTCATTATAAGACTTTCCATTAAGTAACGCATGTTTCATTTCGCCTTGCGAAAATAAAAACGTAGACATTTAACGTTGTGCACACGACACGTTTCTGGAATGACCTTCATCGGCAAGTAAACCAAATGGTCTAAAGTGGTTAGCCAAAATCGGATGAGGTCGCCTATTCCTGAGGGAGGAAAACCTTATTTTTAATAATAATTATATTATTTAAGAACTTCTAACTTTCAAAATCAAATATATCTAATAAACCATGTCAGTGACTACTGGATTAGGAACGTATGTTTTCTACGCAACTGGGCATCATTATAATGGTCAAGGCTAACTATTTATAGTGTTTACATCTAACAATGTGCTATAAATATATACGAAGGTTGCATACGTTAAAATTGCCAACTACTTATATATTACATAACATACACGGTAACCTCTATAAGCTGTTTGTACTTTTAGAACGAGACAGTCGTCTTTCTTCAATAACATTTTGGTCTAATTACACAGATACATACTACGTATAACAACAACAAGCTATTATCTAAAATTTGGAGCAAATGTCGAGATTAAAGCAATTATGCTTGTTTGTTTGTGTGTATAATGGTGTTTAACGTCACTTTCAACAATAATTCAGTTATATCGTGGCGGTCAGTTTTATTGGTGGAGGAAAAAGGAGGACCCAGAGAAAACCACCGACCAGTCACTGACAAACTTTATCACATAATGTTGTACACCTCGCCCTGATCGAGATTCGAACTCCCAACATCAGTGGTGATAGGCACTGATTGCATAGGTAGTTGTATATCCAACTACTATGTGATCACGGCCAGGACGGTCCCTAAAAACAATTACAACTGTTAATAAAATGTTTGAATCCATAAATTAAGATAACGAATTGACGTCGCAGAGTTCACTTACACCATTGGTAAATAACAGTAGCATCCTATATACCACGGGTATCATAATGTATGCCCTTCTCCACGCAAATGAAGGGACCTTCGTGGTCGTGGCCGTATGGTAGTTAGATATAAAACTACCTATGCAATCCAATAGCGTTGTGAGTTCATATCCCAGTCATCGCGAGGTGTACTCGATAAAACATTATGTGATAACGTTTGTCAGTGACTTGCACTGAGCAGGTTTATGGTATTCATCGGGTACTCTGGTTTCCTTCACCAATAAAACTGACCGCCACGGTATAACTGAAATTTTGTTGAAAGTGGCTTTAAAACACCTTATTCCTAACCCTAACTTTAAAGGATTCGGGGTATCTTACGTCAACCATTATCCCCTTTGCCACACCACTGGATGACGCCATAAGAAATATCTCTCACGACGGATGATGTCGCTTATGGTGGTTAAACATAAGCCAAGCCACAGCTTTTCTTGTTCAACAAATCTCATTTCTCAAATGTCGCCAGTAGATAAAGAAGTTCTTTGACAACGCTTTATTGTGTACCAACTTTATATCCACCATGTCTCGTTCTTCAATTATACAAAGGTTTTCTTTAAAAAAAATCACACCATTTAATACATGGTGCGATCACTCATAAAAAATCACATCATTTAATACATGGTGCGATCACTCATAAAAAATCACATCATTTAATACATGGTGCGATCACTCATAAAAAATCACACCATTTAATACATGGTGCGATCACTCATAAAAAATCACATCATTTAATACACGGTGCGATCACTCATAAAAAATCACATCATTTAATACATGGTGCGATCACTCATAAAAAATCACACCATTTAATACATGGTGCGATCACTCATAAAAAATCACATCATTTAATACATGGTGCGATCACTCATAAAAAATCACACCATTTAATACATGGTGCGATCACTCATAAAAAATCACACCTTTTAATACATGGTGCGATCACTCATATAAAATCACACCATTTAATACATGGTGCGATCACTCATAAAAAATCACACCATTTATTACATGGTGCGATCACTCATAAAAAATCACACCATTTAATACATGGTGCGATCACTCATAAAAAATCACACCATTTAATACATGGTGCGATCACTCATAAAAAATCACACCATTTAATACATGGTGCGATCACTCATAAAAAATCACATCATTTAATACACGGTGCGATCACTCATAAAAAATCACATCATTTAATACATGGTGCGATCACTCATAAAAAATCACACCATTTAATACATGGTGCGATCACTCATAAAAAATCACATCATTTAATACATGGTGCGATCACTCATAAAAAATCACATCATTTAATACATGGTGCGATCACTCATAAAAAATCACACCATTTAATACATGGTGCGATCACTCATAAAAAATCACATCATTTAATACACGGTGCGATCACTCATAAAAAATCACATCATTTAATACATGGTGCGATCACTCATAAAAAATCACACCATTTAATACATGGTGCGATCACTCATAAAAAATCACATCATTTAATACATGGTGCGATCACTCATAAAAAATCACACCATTTAATACATGGTGCGATCACTCATAAAAAATCACACCTTTTAATACATGGTGCGATCACTCATATAAAATCACACCATTTAATACATGGTGCGATCACTCATAAAAAATCACACCATTTATTACATGGTGCGATCACTCATAAAAAATCACACCATTTAATACATGGTGCGATCACTCATAAAAAATCACACCATTTAATACATGGTGCGATCACTCATAAAAAATCACACCATTTAATACATGGTGCGATCACTCATAAAAAATCACACCATTTAATACATGGTGCGATCACTCATAAAAAATCACACCATTTAATACATGGTGCGATCACTCATAAAAAATCACATCATTTAATACATGGTGCGATCACTCATAAAAAATCACATCATTTAATACATGGTGCGATCACTCATAAAAAATCACATCATTTAATACATGGTGCGATCACTCATAAAAAATCACATCATTTAATACATGGTGCGATCACTCATAAAAAATCACACCATTTAATACATGGTGCGATCACTCAAAAACTAAAATATTGAATGTTTATGTACTGGAACGACATCGTATTATTAAAGTCACTTTTGGTGTTTAGTACTCATAGCACTATCTACATCAGTGAAAAATCATATAAAAGCTTTTCTTCATTTAAAGGGTATTAATCATAACTATATTTCTTTGTGGTTGCTTTTCGTAGGGATCGGTCATTATCTATTTCCAGATGTGACACAAAATTTGATATTTACCTTAATTACTTTTATCATTACTCTATAAGACAGTTTCCAAACACATGTTCAATGTTTATTATGGCTTAGCAAGATTCTTCAAGCTCTGATGTGTACAATGTATAATTCTGAAAATAATTTATCACGTCAGAGCAGTTCTAGGAACTAATTAGAAAGTGTTCTAGGAACTAATTAGAAAGTGTTCTAGGAACTAATTAGAAAATGTTCTAGGAACTAATTAGAAAGTTTAAAAAGCTAATGCAAAGTATGTACACAATCGCTAATTTCCTGGCTTGATACATTGAAGGACTTATTTAAAGGTGATAGGATTGACACAAGTAAAAATGGAAGTCTACAAATACATGACCACCATTTTTTATCTTCTATTTTCTAGAGTTAGGAATTTGTATTACCCCCACCTACTTATTTGTATCCCCTTGCAGATAAATAATGATCGGTTCCTTATGTTGTACTTTCATGAAAACATTACGAAAAGCGATATGCATCAATATATTTGAATATAATGGGGAAATTTTTTTCGCTTACTACAACATCAACATTTGAACATATTGCGTTCTGAATTGAAAAACCAAAAAATACCACAATGTAAGAACTGTTCTAAACTCAAATAACAAAAATCGTAGAAAGAGGTAAAACAGATACTGCCTATCACACATACATGACCGCTCACTTACTGCCTATCACACATACATGACCGCTCACTTTCCTGGCTTAGTACAGACACTTCCCTAACACGTGTGGCGGGGTGAAATTAGTGGTATAGGCCCAAACCTAATCGGAGACAATCGTCATCGACAACTCACTTTGGAGCGAGTCGAAATATGTGTCATTTTAATGAGAAATGCTTAGTTTGCATGGCCTATTAAGTGCGGCTAAGATTACTTTGAGCTAACTCTTAGTACGCATATTATTGTATTATGTCACATGACAACTGGTAATACTTATTCATTTATAACGAAACATTCGCCGGTTGTAAACATTGAAATAATGACTGTGATTTCTTTGTTATTTCTCCCGTTCGTTTTCTTCAGTATCATACCGTGGAGAACAATGGGATTTCAAGCTAATAAACACCATATTTTCTCAAGTGCACCATACGGGGATGGAAAACATGACTGCGACAATCAACATTACTTATATCGCAAACGTAACTCACAATGCCACATGTGTCTTCGTGAATACGTTTTGCCTACAGGTCAAAAGGTTAGAAACGGAACATGTCTAACAGGCCGGCCTTGTCAGTATTATCTAGATTGTTGTAAGCCTATTGTGACCAGTCTGAGGGTACGACACACAGAAACCTATCTGCCATTTATTACATCATGCAGTTGCCAGCGATGTACACAGGAATCCGGGCCATATTTACAAGATATTTTCAAAATAGAGAATATATTGAGCAAAGAATGGGATGACCATAAACAGACAATGCAACAATTTGTTTTGACTACTGAATAGTTTCTATTGGTACTGTCCTATATGATAGCTGAAGCATTGTGAATGTACAAAGTTGGCAAAAATTTCAATTTTCGGATGCAGTATTAAAATTGGACATTTTAATTTTTAGATTCAATCAGACAAATTATTTAATATCGAAGACAATACCTATTCAAGCAAAATATTTTCTCAATCCGCTTACAATGTCTGGAATATAACTATAATATGACATGTAAGTAAAATGTAGATAATTCTAGTTGTATAGCCTTTATCATTATTTCTAACCACGAGGCAACTTGATGTCACCCAAGAATGAATATACAGTAAATATATTTACAAAAATCAAAAGTACTTAGATAAAAATCCAATCATCAGCCAATCCAAAAAAATTAAAAAAAACTCAAAAACATTTATAATGACTTTATTGTGATTACAGCTTTAATGTTAAAATCAAGGACGTGACTTTGACTTCGTATTTCTATCTCTTGTACAACTTGTGAGTATTGAGTTTTGACCAATAATGTCTTTCGCTTTACTCTCCGAAGACAGTCGTGTGCATTAAGAATAACAAATGTTCTGTATGGTATCCCAGAACATGGTTTTTGTCTCTTTATTTCTGAAGGTTCTATTACATGTACGAAACGTGTTATATACTCTTTATGTCGTGGTCGTAATCGTTTAGTAGTTGGATTCAATCAGTGCCTATCACCACAAAAGTTGCGAGTTGTTTCATTTCCGCTCATGGCTAGGTGTACTCGATGCAATGTTATGTGATAAAACTTTACAGTGACTTGCAGTAGATCGTTGGTTTTCTCCGTGTACTCCGTTTTCCTCCACCAATAAAACTGATAGTCGCGATATAGCTGAAATATTGTTGAAAGTGGTGTTAAACATCATAATCCGCCTCCTCCTCCATATTAATCAGAGACTCTACCATGTATTCTGGGTAGAGACACTCATCATACCAATCAAAATTCCCAAGGCATGCTTGGAAAATAAAGACTCTCAATTACACAGTTGGAAGGTGTATATAATCAGTTGCGACAGTGATTCTTTATAGCTCTGATAATCACAGAATTATTAGTGTTTACTGGCGTTTATTTCTATTGTAACCCTGATTGAAAACACAGCCGATTACCACGATCCAAGAGATATTCCAGTAAATGTACGATACGGATGCAAAAATAACTGGGAGCAAGTAATGTCACCAAATACTGAACAAAAGTTATGCAAAACAATAAGGGTAATAACAAAATTACCGAACTCCGAACAATCTTACAAAGGGAAAGTCAAAACTCATGATTATATAAACAGACAAAATCAGTCAACAACCGGAAAACTGTGAAAACTGTAATGACCCTGACTTGGTACAGGCATTTCTAAAGAAATGGTGGATTGAATCAGATTTTAAGGCGCCAAACCTCCCGCTCTCATTACTGTTCAAAGGTTCCGGCTGTCACTATAACAGTATTTAAATACAGGAACAAAATAGGTAAAATAGTTGTCAAAGCAGTACCATATTCGGTGACGTAATTGTCAAAAATATGTTTACGTCACACATTGATAAAAAAAATATCCTTGACATTTTTCTTGACTTCTTTATCTTTATGCATTTTCACTATTTGAAAATGCATCGCTTATAATTGTTTCTGCAGAGACGGAATGTATTTCGACAAGATCTTGGTATCGGAATATACACTTTTTAAGAGATCGAATAAGGCGAATCTTTTAATAGCCCTGGTCCAGTAGCCTGTTTCTCAGATGAAGATGACGTTTCAGGAAATCAGAATAATTGCTACTGGCCCTTGCATAGCGAATCAATTGCGAGATGTAAACACCATATGCAGGAGAAGCTGGTATATTGCTGCACATGTTAGGAAAATTTATGATTTTAAAATTGAAGTCGTCCCGTTTATCATAAATTTTAGTACTGAGTTGACCACTGTCGTCAAATTCGAGGTACAAGTCCAAAAATGATGCGGACGAAGCTTTAACTTCCAGCTCTGGAGGATATATCAATGGAAGAAATTCTGCAAATCTAGAATTATTGATAGATAAAACGTCATCAATATACCTGTATGTGAAATTAAAGGCTCTAGCCTCATGAATCTTCTTATCTTTTACAAGCTTTTGAAGAAACTCCGACTCGTATGAGTATAAAAATAAATCGGCTAGAAGAGGGGCACAATTCGTACCCATTGGTATGCCGACGACCTGCTGAAACAGTGTCCCTCCAAAGGAGACAAATATGTTATCGATGAGGAACTCCAGCATACTGATCACTTGTTCCTCGGAGTAGCATGTTTTACCTTTTTGAATTTTGTTTGAAAAATATGTGGAATTGTAGCCTAACACAACAAATTTTGAACCATAGTTTCTATGACTAAAAGCTTTATGAATTGTTTCTTTTAAGCGGGTTTTTAATTTGTCATGCGGTAGGGTGATATATAGAGTTGAAAAATCAAAAGTTTTGATGGAGGATACCTGAGAGAAAGATCTTGATTTCAGGTTATCCAAAAGATCTTTAGAGTTTTTCAAAATCCACATGTGATTTATGCCACTACGCGAGTAAACAGTTTCACAATATTTCTGTTGTTCCTCTTTTACTGCAGACAGAATCTTTGTCAGGTGAATAGACAATTCTTTCGTCGAACAAGTTGATGATCCCGCTATGTACCTTTCTTTGCATGGTGTCTTATGGAGTTTAGGTATCCAATATAAATAGGGTAAATCCTCAGACTCTTTACCAGAGGGAATGTTTAAAGAGGTCATGAATGATCTGTGGTTAGCTAGGATTTCATCTTTGTCGAACGAAGTTGGCTTGTATGTGGTATTACAAAAGATTGTACAACACGAACTCCTATATAAACTGGACTTGAGACCACGCGGTGGTGAAGGTGCAACCTGTCTTGATCTACTAATGACATCCGCCGAGGCCAATGGAGTGAGTGATTGTTGTTTAACGCCAAATGATGTCACCTTATCATGTCGAGCATATGACTGAAACAACAGTCAGCAGGTAGACATGTTGCTTTACACGGTCACATAATATACAATTGAGAAAGGGTTATTTTCCCGAGGTCTAGAGGACCGAGGGAAAATAACCCTTTCGAGATTTAATAATTATGGATATTAACTTCTCATGAAGGACATAACTGTATTATTATACTGAACTAATATGAGGGAAATAACTAGTTATTGGTTCGACGTGCTGAGGGAAATAACTAGTTATTGCTTCGACGTGCAAAAGTGCGCCAATTTCAAACAGTTATTTTGTGCTACGTGCAGATTCCCTCACAGTTATTTGACCTACGTGCAGTTTGCCGCGGGAATAATGAGTTATTTCTTGTTCCATGGAACAAAACTTTAAAATATCTTAATTATTTCTTGCTTGGTTTCTATAGTAAAGTATAATAATACTAATTTCGAGCCAATTAGTATTTGTTTTTACTCCTTAATGCTGTGTGCTTATAGCAGAGAATACCAATTTTATAGTCTTTGGTTCGACCTGGCCGTTGCTCGATCCCTCGATCGACTATGCTCTAGGCGAGCACGATAACCATTACACCACCGATGCAGTTCCGACTACAATTGAAGGAAGGTAAATGCACTTGCAATACAATTAAAATCAAACACACCGTCAGATCAATTCCAAGATTCAATAGAAATATACTAGAAACAGAGACAAAATAGAAATGCCTATCACACATATAGGTAGAGTTTGAAGATACTAAAGGGGTAATCAGCAGAACAGACAACACAATGACAGCTTACTCTCCTCGCTTGACACACGCACTGAAAAAAGGATTGATTTAACTATTTTAATTGTCAAAGATGGCAACAAGAATGGTAGAATTATCAAAGATATGTACGCAGAATAAAATTCAAAAACTGAACATGCTTAGAATCTCAAGGTAAACAACAACAAATGTTATGAAACAAAACTGTAAGGAAAGTGCTATTTTCTTAAGAATGTAGTGCTTTTCTCCTTTCTCTCTCTCTCTCTCTTTCTCTCTCTCTCTAAGTCATTAGAAACATATATAAATATTATGATACAACATATTTGCTATATACATGTAATATATACAACATATAAGAAGTAAGCACATTCCTTTTAATGGTAGGATAGTTAACTACAAATAATAATAATGTCACTTTCTGGAAACAACTTTAAATTAATATGGAGTTCAAAATAATGAGCAAAAGTAGTGACGTCGTTCCACATCTATCTTTTGTGAACAACTTATTTCAAAACATATCATTCATGAAACTATATTTAGTAGCTTAATTCAAACTATTATTATAAGTCATGTTGTTGAAGAATAGGAGGTTACAAATAAACTAATTACTAGATTTTATATCTTACTGATTTTTGAATGGAATTACAGTGGAACTTCGCTAGCTCGAACTCGGACGGTTCAAATATCATGGATCGCTCGAACTGTTTTTTAGCCCCGTCAATTTTGACGTTAATTCCTAGTGAAATAAACCCCGATTTCTGGAACATGAATTTATCGAACAGTCGAACTACTTTTATGTTAAAGAAGCAAATTGATTACACTTAAATTTGCCCTTTTAATTAATTCACGTCGGTACTATTACACCTATCAAGGTTTGCTGATTTGTGAATTGTTGAAACAATAGACAAAAGTTCATTAACAACGATTGTTCATAAAGATGTCAACACAACATGTGACTATAGATCTCTAATGTAGAATTTATATAGTCATCTTTCAACTGTTGACGTTGGAAATAATCATTGCAATGACACGTTGGAAATAATCATTGCAATGACACGTTGGAAATAATCATTGCAATGACACAAACACAACAACCATAAAACAATAAAATAATCATGTTATTTCAAAGACAAAGACATGAGACAACTCTCATATGTGAAACCTGTTTCACTTTCACATGTTTGTGTTTGTTTATATACTGAATAGTTAATGGGGCATATTCGTATGGGGAACAGTTGACCTTAAGTTCTTTGTGGCCGTGATTCTTCTTGGCTTTTAAGTACGCATATTTCACTACTGCGTGGCTAGAAAATGTACATTCCTTTTCACCAGTCACACATCTTCCAGAACATAAATTTGCGTAATACGAACTGGGAGCCCACAACCATCCTTCCCACCGCATATCCCTGAAATGCACCTCCCATGGCGTTACAGAACACAGAGAATTTTCATCTTCTCCACCAAGGCTTATTTCCTGTTGTTTAATTCCTGTACCTCTTTTACGCCGTATTCTCAGAGATGATAGAAGTGTGTGATTAACGTTCTCGAAAATAACCAGTTGGGCTGTGATACCATCATAAAAAGCTGTCTCATCCTTGATACGAGACATAAACTGACGGGCGTCAGATCTGTAGGCACGTTGAAAATCTTTCGTTACATCTAAAATATCGTAATTATCTGAAATAAAAATTTAATGAAATTTGATTAAAAAACGTTTGAAGATACCACGAGGGTAATGTTTGGCTTAAAATATTTTCGTTTATAATTGCCATGGTCCATTCAAGAAAAGCTTGAAGATGTCTAAGGGTCGATCAGAAGCCGTAAATCGAGACAGGACAGACAATACAATAGGTAAAAGAAATGATCGACCAAACACTACACAGAAAACTAAACATTAAACTATATGACCCTCACTTAAAACCAGGGGTGAACTCGGTGTTCTGAAAGGGTTTGGTTAATGGTGTTTAACGCTACTTTCAAGAATATTTCAGTTATATCGTAGCGGTTGGTCTGGAATGGAAAGCAGTTCCTGTTCCACCTATTATTATGTTAAGCTTTGCATATTTTGCATTGCCTGGAATGGATAGGATTGGAGAAGTTTCAGTTATTGAGTCATGTTCGGGTTTTTTTTTTTCTCAAATACTCAAAAATATGTTTTCAAAAATGATCTTGCTTCTTGACTATTGATGATATTTCATAGTGAATGTACACATAGTGAATGCATAACGTATTATTAAACAAAGGCTTTTGGTTTGTCGATCACAAGGCCTGTAAGTCTCGGACAAGCTTAATTACAAAAGGGTTGTTACAATTATATCGCACCATGACTGTATTTGGAATTTACAAACGTTAGTTGCGATAAGAAGAGTTCGAAAATATCAAATGGGTAACCAGAACCCGTATATCGTAGAAGGACAGCCAATACAGGGTCCAAAACAGTATAACATGACAAACAATACACTACACATTAAACTAAAGATTGTGTTACACACATAACCAAAAACAAACAAACAACAAATAAAACACAAAGAGTGAACCCAGGTGTTCCGGAAAAGTAAACAGTTCATTGGTAAGTGGTGTAAATCTAACTTTCAAACAGCCTAAACCATTATGGCCCTAATTAAACATAGACAAAACCAAACCTAAGATATATTGGATATATAACTATGTGTATGTTATATAAGTGTGATTGTTCGCAATATAAAATGCATACTAAGGAACTTCACAGTACTTAGTAAATCCTTGAACAATATTACATCACTCTTGATATATAGACAGTATAAAAATATAGCACTTAACTCTTGGCTCATGTATCATAATTACATAATCCAAGTGTTGTTACGTCGCTGAGAATAATGAAACTAGCACATTCTAATACTTTATACATTAATTATCAAGAAATAACGTCGAGGTTCAAATCATTATGGACATCTTTCAATAAAAAAAAGGTACTCTATAACAGGGTTAATCCAATTTGTTTTCAATAGTATTGGACACCAGTGTACGTAAATAAATACAAATATCAAATAAGACATAAACATCCTAATTATAAAAAAAAAACGTAGATATCAAATTTAGTGCGCACGGCGCGTTTCTGGAATAACCTTCATCAAGTACGCTCAATATCGAAATATTGGAAAGTCAAATAATTTAATGTTATGGGAGCAATAAAATCAAAAGGCCTAAACAGGATAGCCAAAATAGGCTAAGGTCATCTATATCTCAGGGAAGAAAACCTTAGTTTTATTAATAATTACATTATTAAAATGAATGTAACGCTTCCAAAGGATAATAAAGATAACAAAAATACATTTAAACATCCTTTTAAATATTAATCAACCAATCGTGTTTTGTTGTTGCGTAGGCGATAATTGTACATGTGTGACATATATTTTATGTGTTTTAGTGGTGGTCGCTGTAGACAGAACATTGGATGGTAAATTTTCTATATACATAGGATGTGTGACATATATCTTATTTGTATTTGTCGATGTAGACAAAGCATCTAAATTGTATATTTGTATACTTTTTTCTTCTTTTTTTAAAGTGTTGTTCCCGCACAGATTATGAATACAAAGCGTATCTTTACATAAGATGTATGTCATATATTTTATGGATGTCATTGGTCGCTGTAGACTGTATTTAGATTCAGAACAGGTGAAAAAAATGAGTCTTCTGCAATGTCGAAGAGCTCAAATCTCTAAATTTTACTGAATCCTATACGGTGATGATGGATTCAAGTATATCAATAGCTATGTGATATCATTGAACAAGGTTCTAAATAGATTACATTTTTAGGGACTTGTCACAAAATAATACTTTTTGAACAAGAATATTCATACACAAACCAGGCAACATGCAGTAATGCGCCATTGTCAGTGACAGATGATTCATTCATTCATAGCAAAAAACGAAATCCATGTATTAACCCTCCATATAAAGAAGAATATAATGGTTGTTCTTCATCTTAAAGTCACAGTGAAACATTCAGTAGCCCATACATTAAAACCGAAGGTCCATGATGTCTAACCAAATAGCTAGGAAGGACTTTATTATTTCTTGTTTTAGCTAGTAGTCAGTAAACTACCGCCGTTCACTGACCCTACTTTTATGCTGTCCATGTATATGCTTTCGTCATTTCAATGGAATATTGTTATCTTTTGATTTGATGTGAATCTGTTTATTTACTTTTATTTGGCCGGTGCAGTCCTACATATTAACAAGGGAAGAACTGGGATCATATTTATTCCTTCACATGTGTGTGCCTGTCCAAAGTCAGGATGAAAATTTACATTAGCTTCTGTAATTGTCATTTCTGTTTTTTAAAGGTTAAGGGTTAATATAACATTGGCTCGTAATGTTGTGAATGGCTATATTTACTCTTTTTTTTCGCTTATGGAATGTTCTATATATTATTATGCAAATTGGTTTGTTTCTAAATATGTTACAACACAAGTGTCATATTACTGACAACATTGACATTTATTACGTAATAAAGTGACATCTATTGCAACTTAAATATCAATGTATTCGTTCTAACTGGTTTAAATGACAATGACATTGTATTAATCGTTCGAAGACGTTTAACCAAATTCCGGTAAATTTGCAATAGTTTTCTTCAAACCTGAACTTTGATATTAAAAAAAAATCCATACTTCATGTGTTAACACATAATGACAAAGAGAGCAGCTTAAAACATCATTTAAAACAAAAATCTTCTTCTTCTTTAAAAAAAAATAGGATTACATAGCATAGGCGACCCTAACAGATAGAATAGATACAATGAAAATGATTCTTGTCCTGCATCTTTTCCTTCAAAGAAGAGGTTGAATATACTAAAGGTGTAATCAGAAGCCGTAAATCGAAGAAGGGCATACAATGCAATGGCCAAAAGTGTTTAGATACTAAAGGTGTAATCAGAAGCCGTAAATCGAAGAAGGGCATACAATGCAATGGCCAAAAGTGTTTAGATACTAAAGGTGTAATCAGAAGCCGTAAATCGAAGAAGGGCATACAATGCAATGGCCAAAGCGAAATGGGACAAAAAGACGATGAACTACAAACCACTACACAGAAAACGTATGCAAGGTTGAGCAACACAAACCCCACAAAAACATAGGTAAAGGGTTCCTGCTCCACTAGTGTTGCTCTTGTCAAAAATAAGGTGGTGCATCGTGAATGAGGAACAGATCTGATTGTGATTACTTTACATATTATATGTGTATAGTATCTCATCTTCCGCAACCGTGTGATTGACAATGTCCATTTTAGCATATATTTTCATCCGAAATGTAATTCAAATGAAGGGCATCGCTATCTGATTGGTCAGTTGATGTCACGTTACCAACTTAATCATACACCCAATATTTACATTTATACGCCCAATATCTATTTACAAATATCCATCTAAACATATATATCACCCACTATCCAATAGGCAGAAATCCAAATAGATACATACAAGCAATCATTTAAATATCGTCATGCATACAATCATACTCCCAATGAATTATATATCTATATTTCACAAGAAAAATATAGCAGCTCATCCGCGGTTTTACCAAACCGTATATAAATACAATGGAAAACATGAAAACAAATTTATAAATGGTGACCAAATATTCAATTATAAGTTTGGTTAACAATTGTACTTTGTAAAGGATGTAATTGAGTTGTAAAAATATAAATCGTCTTGTTAAATATTGCTCTACATTTTTCAAACGTTAATTACCTTTGCATATTTGTTTTTATGCCCTTATATTGGATAGATGTTTATTGTTTAATTGTCTCTACATTTGTGTTCTGTAGTTTTAAATTGATTCTATATTTCTATACCTTTCTCGATGTTAAGAAGTTGGAACACAATTAAGCGTAGTTAACGGGTGTCATATAGGAAACAGGAACTTTTTATCCTTTGTGAGCGTTTGGATTCACCCTCGGCGAGATCCGTATTGCTCATCTGAGGTGTCTCTGAATTTTACATTTTTGGTTATCCCTTCGGTTTGCTCCCACGCTTAACAACAAATAGCTAACCGAATTAAGGGTGCCAACGTGATAGTTTCAGCCACTTCAAAACTTTGTGAAGAGTAGTGTGTGTTTATATGGTATAGAAATAGAAATAGCAGTTAAAGAGGTTAAATTGTAGCATCCCAAATTGCCGATTCCCAATTAGCCGATTCCCAAATTGCCGATTCCCAATTAGCCGATTCCCAAATTGCCGATTCCCAATTAGCCGATTCCCAAATTGCCGACATATGAAAAACATTGTTATTTCAAGTAGAATAATGCTTCTAATTTATGAAGGAAATTGTAAATAATTAAATAAACATTTCTTTTGAAATGGTCCGACATACCAGGGAGTTTAGATTATAGCATTCGAGCTCAAAAGGATATACGGTGGATTAGTCCTGCAGACAACCATGATTTCTGTCAAGATGAATGATGCCAAGAAATAATTTCAAAACATATGCTCTGTGAATAATAACTAGCATAACAAAAGAACGGGTAGTAACTACTATTTATATTCTAAGATTTGTTTTTTAGCAAATGGTCTTACCGTCTTCGTAGATGTATGTCTGATCGTCAAGTAATATTACAATCTCAACATGAGATACCTGCAGATTTCTTTGTAGGTTAGAAATATCAAAATATAGATATCTCTGTCCAACTGCAAAACAAAAGACAAAATGTAAGAAAATTAGGCGAAAAGTAAGTACACGAAATAAACAGTAAAACTTCACATTTTGCACAAATCGTATTAATCTATACTAACTGTGATTGTATTATTTACATACGAGGTCATTTTTTAAATAGCATGCATCATTTCCCATTGAAGACAATAGCAGACGATATTTCTGCACAGTTGAAATTGCAAAGGCAGTTGGTGTTGCTTATACTGTCCATTTGAAATGAAGTGTTATGAGAATATAATGCGTTTTCGAAAATATCTGGTATGTCAATATGACGTTGAATATTTGAAAAATATGATTAAATACACATAGTCGAAGCAGTCTGAAATATTATTTTCTATGATCTATTAGTTGTTTTTGCTGAATGACGATTAATATTGGCAAGATACATGATGCCAAAAATATATTTCTTTTTATTCCAACAAATGACATCATCTGTGCATATGCGTGTGTATGGCTTTTCAATATATTTATTAATATAATGAGATCAATTATGAAATGAAAGTTTCAAGTATAATGGTCAACATTTCCACCGATAACAACAAATTGAACATTCATCTCTCATTTTAAACCACTGAACATAAAAAAGATACTAAAGTATTATAAATCGACTATATCTTGTATGTGTTTATAACCAATATTTGCTTGCTTAAGGATATTACGTGTTTATTTCAAGGTAATCACAAGACTAAATGCAAGATATCATGCATCGGGTTAAATATAGCTGATAAATAAATTCATTCGGATGACATATTTCAGAAGCAAAGATCCAATATTTCTATCATATGAAAACAATATCAAATATTTAACAATAAACATTTCTATGAAACTATTTTTCAAACCAAGTAAGATCAAATGTGCAATGTTTGACATGTTGAGCTTTGTGTCTTTATGTACAGCAGGGGAGATAATAAATACGATATTTGTGGTTTTGTTGTTATGTAGGGGCTGTTACAACGAGTAAAAACACACTTATTGATTATGCAATTGTGTCACCTTTGTTATTTAAATGTATCTCATACTTCAATATTGCTAACTTTGATCCAATTTTGAGTGATATTCATTGTCCAATTGTCATAAATTTTGACACATCTGTAACACTTGAACCTGATAATACTCTGTCTAATGATGTCAATGTTGTACATGTTGATAATGACCATGATGTTTATATACAACTCAAAATGGAAGAATAATAATGCAAATGTATTTGTTGAAAATTTGAATGATGAAAATATACATTATTTAGTTGAAAAGCTGGAAAATCTAGATGTAAATAATATTGATGTTGATACTGTAAATGATGTAGTATTGAATTGTAATTCAATTATAAAAATTGCTGCTGATAAAGCTGATATGATTGTAGAATTCAAACCCAAGAAAAGACCTAGTGTTGGGTCGAAAAAATGTAAACCTTATTTTAATCAAGATTGTTATTTAAGACGTAAAGAATATTGCAATTGTAGAAATCTTCACTAGAGATTACAAAGAGCTGAAACAAACGAAAATCTTATTGTTAGTAGTAAAGAATATATACGTACGCTTAACAGACAGTTTAGACAATATCAGAAGTCTGTTATAGATAAACTGAAAAACTTGTGTAAATCTGATTCAAAAACGTACTGGTCTTTTTTTTAACAAATGTGATACAAAGGGTAACAAATCTGTTAATAAAATTGCTATTGGTGTATTACATGATCATTTTAAAAATGTTAATGCTCTTGATGAGGATGATGATAACGATATTGTATTTCCTACTAATATTACTGAATATAATATTGAATTAAACCAAGATATTACTGAAGCTGAAGTATTATATGCTGTCAAGTCATTGAAAAATAATAAAGCATGTGGCGGTGATCTTATATTGAATGAATTTTTAAAACATGCTACAGTAAAGTATGTCCAATATATAAAAATAAAGGTAATCCAAATGATGTGGATAATTATCGTGGTATTACTATTTTAAGTTGTTATGGTAAATTATTTACTTGCATTTTGAATAATAGGCTTCATACATATTTAGAAAATTCTGGTTTAATGTGCGAAGAGCAAGCAGGGTTCAGAAAAGGTTATAGTACGACAGATCATATTTTTAATTTGAAATGCTTGATTGATTTATACTTGCATAGAGGTAGAAAATTGTATTGTGTATTTGTTGATTATCGCAAAGCTTTTGATTCTGTTAGAAGAGTATACTTATGGCAAAAACTGTTGAAATTTACCATTGATGGCAAAATGTTTAAGATTATAAAAAGTATGTATAACAATGTAAAATCTTGTGTGAGACAAGGTAACTCTTGTTCAAACTTCTTTCAATTCAATGTTGGCGTACCCCAAAGAGAAAATCTGTCACCTGTATTGTTTGCCATTTTCTTAAATGACTTAGTTGAATTTATGTCGCATGCATATAATGGTCTAGTTGATATGAGTACTGCAGCACGTCTTCTTGATACTGATGAAGTCGCTGTATATTTTCGTTTATATTTGTTACTGTATGCAGATGAAACTGTAATCTTAGCCGAGTCGGCAGCAGAGCTACAAGCCTCATTGAATGCTATGTATTTATATTGTCAAACCTGGAAACTGCAAGTATATATATCTAAGACAAAAGTTGTAATATTTTCAAGATCTAGACTTAACACAAATGATATGAACTTTAAATATAATGGTGAAAGCCTAAATAGTGCTACAAATTTTCAATATCTTGGTATTATATTTTCATGTAAAGGTTCTTTTAATGATGCGAAAGCACATCTTGTACAACAAGCAAGAAAGGCCATGTTCATAGTCTTCAGAAAGGCTAGGAAGTTGAATTTACCAATTGATATGCAATTAGAGCTATTTGATACAATGGTTGTACCTATATTGTTATATGGTGCAGAAGTGTGGGGTTTTGAAAATTGTAATATCATAGGAAACTTTCATATGCAGTTTTGTAGAACTATTTTGAAGGTTAAAAAAAGTACTCCTCATTGTGTGATTTATGGGGAATTGGGTAGGATACCATTAAATATTCTTATTAAAGCTAGAAGGGTGGGTTTCTGGCAACGTATCATGTGTGGCAAAAGAGAAAAAATTCATATACTTTGTATTCTATATTGTGTCAGCTTTAAAAGAGGTTTCTATCATTCTAAATGGTTGCTTGAAATTAAAATTACTTTATAGGAATGTGAATTAAATGTGATGTGGGATGATCAAAGAAATGCTAAATCTGATTATAATAGTAAAAATGTCAAGAAATGTTTGAGTGATAAGTTTATACAGAACTGGAATAATAACGTTATGAATTCTGCCAAATGTCTTAATTATAGAATATACAAATCTAATTTCTGTTTTGAGCAATATTGATCAGTGTTACCATCTGATCTAAGAATGTATTTATGTAAACTCCGTTGCCATAGTAACAATTTACCCATTGAAACTGGCAGATTCTTTAATATTGATAGATCTGAAAGACATTGTAATCTCTGTAATGCTAACGAACTTGGTGATGAGTTTCATTACTTATTCAAATGTACTTTTTTCAACAATGTTAGAGCTATATTTTTACCTAGAAATATATGTAATAACCTAAATGTTTTAAAGCTTAAAGAACTGATGAATACATCAGATTTATTTACACTTACTGGCATAGCGAAATTTTGCAAAATTGTTAATAAAACCTTTTAATACATGTACATGTGCTTAATCATGTTATTAATTTGTACTTCTTGTCACATATCAGTGTTCATTATATATACTATTATTGTACCTTTGTGCACCATGTTGTTCGAATGTAAATTTGTTCACACTTTTATTGTTTGTTAAAATGTTGTAATAATATACCCCATGTGGGGGCTTTAGTGAAATAAAATGTCTTCAATGTCTTCAATGTTGTGTCTTTGTAGTAAATTTGTATGAATGAACAGTGTTTTTTGTCAACTATGACACGATTTCAATTATAAAATATGAAATATTATTACAAATTATGCCAAATAGGATAAATTAAAGAAAATTATACTAGCTAACATTGCCATTCAAAAATGAAAATAGTTTCACAATAAATTTATATCTTAATTTCTACTATTCTTTCATTTATAAAATCAACTATAGTATACTTTTGAAATACAGTTGTCATTTAGGCATTTCGGACTAAAGAGTAAGAAATAACCAGAACGTAATTTGTATCTACTCACCGTTCGTTTGATTTAGTATATGAATATTCGCTAATTGTTTTTCAGCCTCTTCCAAGTTGGTATCATATTTTACTATTAGAGATGTGTCGTAATCATAAATTGACATTTCTTCAAAAAGGTTCCGAACATAACTTGTAAGATATTGCTCTTTATCCTCGTCGAATTTACCAATTATTTCAGGTATTTCATTAAGATTAAACAATGAACTTAAATAGTCATTGTAATCTGGAATTTTATCCTGTAATTTAAACGCAAAACAGCAAGCAAAACCAATATACAAGTACCACAATACTAAACATGGAGCATGTTTCATATTAAGATTTAGATGCGGTTACTTCGTAGATCAAAATATGGTAAAAAATTATCTACGCAGTGCTCATAATGATGCTACATGGTGTCAATCAAGTTATTTCTGGCTGTTCTAAATGTCAATCAAACATGTGTTGAATAATTTCGTTCGGACCTGACGTTAAAATCACCTTCCGATAGGCCGTTGTTCAAATTTGACCACCTTCCAATAGGCCGATTCTTAACAATAAAGTGTATGATTACTCATTTTAACAGTTGTTCATCTCTGTATCAAAATAACAGGGTCTGCATTGTATTTCCTGCGATTGTGTCTCAGTTCCTATGTTTAATGTTGTAAATATCCATTGATGAAAAATATATCAATAAGTGTAGTAACAGTCCCTACATAGGTGAAAAAGAGTTTGGAAATAATAAAGGGAGGTAATCAGAATCCGTAAATCGAAGAAACACAGACAACACAATAGATAAAAGAAAAAGTACAAAAGGACAAACAAAGATCTACAAAACATTACACATAAAACTAAAGATCGAGTAACTCGCACACGGTCCCCACAAAAACCGTTCCAAATATCCATTGATGAAATATATATCAATAAGTGTAGTAACAGTCCCTACATAGGTGAAGATCATGTTTACATGTATAATTGTATGACATTTTTTATCGTGTTAATTGATCTATAATTATAGGTTTCATAACGAGTGAGAATTGTATATCGCTTGATATCAACTCGAGTTATTTCATTTTAATACAATAATAAACGAGCCCTCGAGTTCATTATTGTATTAAAATTAAATAACGAGAGTTGATATCAAGCGATATACAATTCTCACGAGTTGTTAAACCTATTTCTCTTATGGTCAACGTAAACTTTTGTTTGCTCGGTCTATTGTTTTGTGGAATGTAATTTGACGCGCGGACTAATATTAGACGTCAGTTGGGAGAATTTGACAGAATGCGAATCGTTGAATGAATTAGGAAACGACCATTTAACTTGAAGGGGGGGGGGGGGGGGGGGGGTTATGGTTTTTTTCTAAAAAAATATTCTGATTCCCAATGTTGCTGAAAAAAATATTCTGATTTTGGTGGAGGAAAAAAAAATAATCTGATTCAGAGTTTTTGTCATATCACCTAATGTTAGATTCTGGAAAAAAATTTCGCGCTTTGCGCGACAAAAAAAATTAATATCCTAACTCTTGTGTTGTCCGAAAAAAATTTTATGAACGAAACAAAAAACCATAACCCTCCCCCCCCCCCCCCCCCCTTCAAGTTAAATGGTCGGTCCTTTATGTAATCACTGTAATGCAACAAACTAATTTAATAGCAGTGTTAGCATAAACAAATTGCAATATTTGTAACATGTACAAGGGTCAATTAAATGTCAAAATGATTTTACAATGAGGATATATTTTGCGGAATGTTATATGTCGACAATCATTAACATGTCAAGATCATCCTTCTACTTCTACCAGTTTGCAGCCTCCATCAATCACTGATGATACTGCCACTTTGGTGCACATGCCAATTTTAAACTTAATTTTTAAAACTGAAAACAATAAAGTGCTGTACAAAATAAATGTGCAAGTAAAAACAACTTGATTAATTTAATCAAGTAAGTGAGCCTTGAAGGATTCAAGACTCTTGGTAGTGGCAGTGTCAGTGAGCAGAGCGTTCCAATCCCTGATGGTTCTTGGGTAGAATGACTCCTTCTTTATAATGGTGTTACATGATGGTATCTGAAAGGAGTGTTGGCCCATGTTTCGACTCAGTCGTAATGGTTGTACGAGTCTGTCAGTGTCATCAATTTTAACTAGACCATTTACGATCTTGTACATTAAGACTAGTCTAGCCCTCTGCCTTCTTTCCTCCAATGTAGGCCATTTTAGTTCTTCTAGCATGTTAGTAACTGATGAAGTGTTGTGGTATCTGTTCGCTACATACCTTGCCGCCCTACGCTGGACCATTTCGATACGGTTTGTGTCCTCTTTAAGGTATGGATCCCATGTAGTGCATGCATATTATAATGTTGGTCTAACCAATGACTTGTAAGCCTTCTTTTTTATGCTTGCATTTCTGATATTTAGATTTCGTTTTAAGAAGCTCATGGTGTTGTTTGCTTTCTTGCAGATGTTTGATATGTGTTGGTTCCACTTCATATCTGATGTTATAGAAACACCTAGATATTTTGCAGTTGCTACGTGCTCTAGTTGGTGACCATTTAGGGTGTAACTATTCGTAATTGGTTGTTTCTTTCTTGAGACGGTCAGGACATTACATTTCTCTGGATGGAAGCTCATTTTCCATCTTTCTTCCCATTTAGCCAATTTGTTCAGGTCATCTTGAAGACTTACGCTATCGATATCAGATGTTATGTTAAGATATACGATGGTATCATGTCACTAGGTTCGTCTTTTTTTTTCTGGTGCCTATATAACACATTGGCTGAAAAGGTTTACTTTCCACTTTTATTCTTATTTAAAACTCCCGCTTAATAGGCCTCTCGATACGAAATGGATTGGCCGTGCATAGCGAAGAATAAGCTAAAAAAGTTCAGAAAATCTTTCCGACCAATGAAATAGCGCGAAACAAAATATGTTCGGCTGACCTCCTGAATGGGCACGAGTGGAGGAAAGTTGGATGTGTCGTCGAGAATAAACTTGAATTTCGTCAATAAATATTTGTTGTTCGTACGTATAAACTAGATAGGAATGAAGGGAAATCATTTTTGAGACGAGGACAAGCGAAGGTCCTTTTTAAAAACTGGCGCGTTATTGTAAAATATCGAGTTGAAGCGAGGATTCCCTCTTTGTATTTTGACGATTGTTTCATACCTTTATGTATACATAAGTAATACGGCAGCTGGACTTAGAAACAAAAGTTAGTAGAACGAGAGAGTTGTAACACGAAATGTTGTAAAATATGAATAAATGGTTCAAAGATATACTTCCAGACAAAGATCCATACCATAATCGCGGGAGGGACCAAATGAGGAAAAAGGGGGGGGGGGCCGGAATTCGAGTGCCTGTGGTTTTTACGGTTACAGGACGTTCGAATTTAATGTCAACTATTGTGAAAGTACACCTCAACTACTTTTTTCTTTCGGGGACTTTATAATAAATTCCATCAATTATATATATTTCAGCCAAGTTGTGACCAAGTCGATCTCGTCTTTTGATTTAATGAAGAGGGGTCGTGTGGACAGTCGACGTTATCTTTTTGCTTTAGTTACCCGATAAACTTGTTTATGATTTTTTTTCTTTTCTTTTTCCTTCTGTTTGTTTGTAGTTTTAAAACCAGGTTAAGACTTGAAATTATAAAACTACAGATTTTTAGATATCCGTAATTTGTCTTTTTTAGTATGCCCCTTCATTATGGGAAAAATTGTGTTTTTATTGGTTTTCAAATAAATATATTGAATTGAAATTTATAAACTAGCTATATACAGAAAGTACATGTCAAGCTTACAACCAACAATACAATGGAATTTTTTATTATATAAAAGTGTGTGCCTGGTGCGGTGAATTTTATAAAAGATAGAATTCTCACTTTTCTCCAAAGCATTTTGCAAGAAAACTATAAATCAGAAAAAACATTTAGTACAAAATATTTTACATTCTAGAAACAACTTTTCCCTTTAAAAACAATATCAACTCCATTTGTGCATCTTTGCAGACATCTACGATTTTCTTTAAAACAGGAGGGAAGTATGTGGTTAGTCATGGTTTTAAGAAACCAGCTTTGAATAATTTTCTATTTCTTCTGGTTCAAAGTTCATCCCTTTTCTGCCTGGAATTGTTGAAAACCATCTGTTATGTACTTGCCATTGGTCGATCCTGTTATATATATATATATATATATATATATATATATATATATATATATATTCCGTAAGATTGACTCTTTAGAAGTCACGAAATTCAATGGCTACCACTTAATCATTACACCGAAAGTTTGCTATCAAACTGAGAATATAACTCGCCTCTGGAAATTTCCATTCGCTGTTGGCGGTCGGTCATTCTCACGTACACTGTTGTAAACTTTCCATCATTCGCTATCCTCCAATACCACTAAACCAGATGGTACCAGATATAAATGGAATGTTCACAAGCTGGCATTGCGACTCCTGGCACTGTATGTGTACATCTCTATAAAAGGTTTAACAACACCTGACTAGTTTCATAAATATCTTTCTATCCGTCATTCCTGATAACTAATTCAATATGCTTTCTCTGGAAAATATCCGTATACACAAGTTTCAAATACAATGTAAATGCATAAAAGAGTTTGAAGATATCAAATGGGTTATCAAAATCCATAAACCGAAGAAGGCCAGATAACACAATGGCCAAAAGAAAAAGGACAAAGGGAAAAATAACGATCCACAAAACATACACATAAAACTAAAGATCGAGTAACACGAACCCAACTTTACAATAGGTGTCATATTAATATTTCTTTAGCATGTGTGTTGGTAGAAGTCGTAGATGGTTTTTTCGAATAGAGTCTTTTTTATTGTTAAGATAAGTGTGAATACATCAAAAGTGTAATCAAATGCCATAAATCGAAGAAGGACAGACATTATCATGGCCAAAAGAAAGAATTTGAATTTGAATTTTGGTGTTTAACTCCACTTTCAGCAATATTTCAGCTATATCATGGCGACCAGTTTTAGTGGTGGAGGAAGCCGGAGTACCCGGAGAGAACCACTGACTCTGGGCAAGCAACTGGTAAGCTTTATCACTTGCGGCTGCGAGTCGAGTGCACCCTTTCCCAAAAGAAAGAGGACTAGAAGACAGACAAACAATGATCTACAAAACATTACACAGAAAACTAATGATCGAGCTACACGAACCCCACTAAAAACCGGGTGTATATAATAAGTAGGAGAGATGGCAAGGTGGTGGCATGTTACGGGTTGGTGTTAGTCACATCTACGGTTGATAGGACAAATGAGAGTACACCACACTGTAACCGATCCAATTATGCAGCTCTCGGGAGAACCATGAGGGTTAAAGAACGTCCGCGATCTGGCATGTGTAACTGTTTAAGGTGTTTTTTCGTCAACTGCACGTTATACATGGTTATCGTACAATGCAGTTTTAGGGACGTTGCTCAGACCGTGACAACTTGCTAAGAGCACATGTTGTACCCCATTTTGATAACCCCCTGTTGGTTGATACACAACTAGTAAGGGATGATAGCACAATATCCCTCATTGTAAGAAAATCCATTAAACATGTCCCTAATTCAAATAACTCAGTCATTTTATACCACACCCCCTCCCCCCGGTCGATGAATGAGTACAGGGTATTGCATTGATTTATTCGAGTTAATATGTCCTCTGATATGAATCTAATAGAGCGCATGTGTATGATCAACCTACATGATCGACCATGTCGGAACATTGCTAAATCAATAGCATGCTATCTTGCAGCAATAGCGACAATTTTCAAAACAGATAGTCCAGGAAGGCGATGGCTATACCTATTATTGGACAGGCGTACATTATAGATCAACTCGAAAATTCTCAAAAGTTGACGAGTCGTTTATTTCCATACAATACTGAAAAACAATCATGAAATGAAACTTGCTTAGTTTTAAATTGAAGAGTGTATCCCCTCTTTTCCTCATAAGTAATATCAACTCCTCGGATCCAATAACAATTTTCAATATGGTTCATTTTCTTATGTAAACAATTTCTACAAAGAATGTATTTTTGATTTTTTCGCTATAATAGCATAACTTTTATCGAAGTGATTATTTCATGCCAGTCAGAAATTTCACACGACAGGGTTGTATGAATTATGACTGTTCTGCTTGATTACCTCCTTTTAAAAAAACCTCCATAGTATTTTATATAAAACAAAGGATGATATGACAATTGATTTCCTCTCTTTCATCACATCCACATAGGAACACATGCCTGTCATGGACTATATGACCCTGAAGTATTCCTCTGATATTGGCATTAGTATATGTTAGTGTTAATAACCATAACAAAACAACAAAATACCAGGTGTTTTTTGTCAAATGAAGACCTATATTTCCCGCCAGAATAACATCAGCTGATACCTGACATTATATGTAGAGGTTAATACATTTACAAGCTGGATTAAATATGCTGAATTCAAATTTTGAAGAAATTAAAAGAGTTTATGAGTATGAAATCATCATCGATCTTCACGTACCAGGATACTGCTTAGAAATGCTATTATAATTATGTTGTTTTTCCACATGACAAAGCATTTATTATTTAAGTATCCGAGTTTTGTATGAAACGCATATTTATTGACTGCCTAACTAAAGAACTATGTACTCAGAATCCTTAACCAGCAATTCTGAGACACGAAGAAATTCTTCACAAATTCACACTTGGCCTTGGTTCATTTGTTATGAATTCCGGCGATGAGGACTTTGAGCATCCCTCCCTATATTGCATACACGAGCCCCATACAAATACAGTTTCTATATGGCTCTTATTTAAATAAGCAATAAAAGAAAAGGTGTCGTTATTGTCGAGAGCGTATGGTAGTTTAAATAAAGCCTATATATGCATTCAGTGGTGCCTATTACCTCTAATGTTGTCAGATGTATTCCATACCAAGTTTGTCAGCAACCTGTGACAGGATGGTAGTTTTCTTCGAGTAATCCGGATTTCCTTGACAACCCCATAACCCCAAATAAAGTTGAAGAAAGATAGACAATTCAATGGCCAAAAATCAAAGGAGAAAGGGACAAGTAATGATCTACAAAACACTATACAGAATAATAAAGATTGACCAACACGAAACCCTCTAAAAACTGGGTCTGAACTTGGATGCTATCACAAGTAAACTAATTCTGATCACAAAATAATAAGTCAAATATCTACTAAATTTCAACAGAAATGATTGTATAAAATATCAAATCAGAACCTAAACGGCATTAAATATATCACAGTTACATTCTCCCATACCAAGAGAAAATGCATCTAATTAGACATGATAAAGAAACTAAATGTAGCATACATGTCAGCTCCCAAAACTAATAATAACAATTGGTCTCACAAAATATCAACTATGTATGCTAACTAATTAAAAAAAAAAAAAATTAATACTACCAACTGAATAATTTAGTAATATACATTCTTATACTTTACTATAGAAACCAAGAAAGAAATAATTAAGATATTTTAAAGTTTTATTCCATGGAACAAGAAATAACTCATTATTCCGCGGCAAACTGCACGTAGGTCAAATAACTGTGAGGGAATCTGCACGTAGCACAAAATAACTGTTTGAAATTGGCGCGCTTTTGCACGTCGAAGCAATAACTAGTTATTTCCCTCAGCACGTCGAACCAATAACTAGTTATTTCCCTCATATTAATTCAGTATAATAATACAGTTATGTCCTTCATGAGAAGTTAATATCCATAATTATTAAATCTCGAAAGGGTTATTTTCCCTCGGTCCGATTAACTTCTCATGAAGGCCATAATTGTATATAATTCGCAAAAACACTGTCAATGTATCACAACAACCTGTTTATCTATATACGTACATTAGAATGATTATGAGGCGGGAACTGCTTACCCTTCGCGAGCACTTGCAGTCATCCCCGGTTTTTGATGGGTTCGTGCTGCTCATTTTATTAAATTTCTTTGTATGTGGGGGGGGGGGGGGACTTTTTTTCTTCTTCTTTTTTTGCTGTTTTCTTTTGTTTTTTTGTTTTTTTGTTCGCTTGGTCCTTTATCTTGTGTTCCCAATGTTGCCAGTGTATCTGGATTGTTCATTATTGATAACCCCTTCTAATTTCATTTGTTGGAAACACGACTGATTATGATTAGAAAAATAAAGGATTAGTCATTTCTTTCAATACAAATAACAAAATAAAATTCTACTCTATTTTCTGTGACATTCTCTCCCATTTTTCTGAAAGATAAATGTTCTTATTCGCATGTGATTTGAACTGCAATTTCATTACCTTCAAACCAGAAGCCATATTCAGACTATGGACGTATGGTAGGCATGTAACAGATTAATTAACCACCAGGTATTGCGTAATGGCTATGTGGTGAAATGTACAGACCGCAAGCGACGACTCAATACTTTGGAGGGTTATGGTGTTTAACGCCACTATCAACAATATTTCAGTTATATCGTGGCGATCGGTTTTATTGGTGGGGGAAACCGGAGTACCCGGAGAAAACCACCGACCTGCTGCAAGTCACTGACAAACTTTATCACATAATGTTGTATCGAGTACACCTCGCCTGAGCAGGGTTCGAGCTCACAACGTTAATGGTGATAGGCACTGATAGCATAGGTAGTTGTAAATCCAACTATCATACGATCACGGCCACGACGACTTCTCAAGACTTTGGTAAAGAGATGTCAGAAATGTTGAGGGAAAGCTTTACTTCTTACACCCACTTTTAACATAATTATAGCTCCGAGTTCACTACATTATTATAAATCTAATAGACCGGTACCAATTTTATTATTATTCAAAGAGAACTGACGATGGTTCTTATTCAGACTATACTTCATATTATTATGAATTTGAATATGTATATACCGTATTGTATTTCTTGAACGAATTATTACCCCCAAACAACCTTATCTTATTTGGTTGCCCTTGGGGGTTTACAATACGCTTAAACTGAAAAAAAAACTAGACGAATATTTTCTTCAGAAATAAACACCATATCCGTGCAGGAATCAAGGTAGGCATCGATTTTTCTTATTTATAGATAAAATATTTACATAACTTGGTTTGTTTTACATGCAACATTTTGACAAATTATCCAGAAGGGTATAATCTTTAGATTAAGTAACCCTTACCCACAGGAATCAATTATTGATATATATTGATAGCGATTTAAGCATAGTGAATACTATCACGTCAAGTTACTTGGTGGTTAATCAAATTATACGTTTTCGTTTCGATTATACAAATACCAACCAAATCGATACGTTTCATATATTTCGCTAGTTACAAGATAAAAGAAACTTGAGAAATTCGTATATCTATGATTTTAGTGAAGATCGCAGAGAACACCACTGGCTTTGTTAATATTACGTGATAAACATTTTTCGGACTTTTTTAGTTTCAGGTAAGATACCATAACATTTTTCTTGGATTAGGGACGCATTCTACTTTTAATATTTATCCACAAATATTATAGTTTATTTTAGAAAATTTATTTCATTGTTTGTGATGTTGTTGTTGTTGTTTGTCTGTGTTTGTCTGACTCATTCGAACCTTAGCCACAACTTCGGGGAGGAAAAAACTCAATAGTCGGACATTGAGTACATTGATTCAATGAAACGAATATATGCTGTTGCAAAAAAAAAAACTATTATGATTTTTATTTTAGTAAAATTCTGACAAACATCTAAATATCTAAATATTTATGTAGAGTATTCTTTACAATTTATCGAAAAAGCGGAACATTTAACACGCCATATCTTTTCATATGAATTAATTATTCTTGCTTAATAAAGTATCAAATTGCCAATAATCTAGCAACGAGATCTCGTAAATGATATTTACTCAATTTTGGTTGTATGACTATAGTACATCTTATCTTCAAAGACTAAGCCAAACACAAACAAACAACAAGGTAGGCATGACTTAAGGTTAAATATTGATCTTTAGATGAATTTGAGAAAATCTTCAAATTGGACAATGTTGATACGTGATCTCCCTAGTATATATTGTTATATCTTAAAATAAAATCCGTTTAGCTACATGTACGAGCATACAGAATTCATTACGGTTAATATAGTGTTCAATTTTGAATCTGTGTGTCCGTGTACAATGTAGCAAAACATATGGTTATATCTTAAAATAAAGTGGAAATAGATCCGTTTATCTACATGTACGTGCATACAAAACTCTGTTTAATTTTGAACCTGCATCGTATTTGAGTGTCCTTGTACAATGTAGCAAAACATGAACCAGGCGACCTTTTAATTCATATTTGTTCATAGATGTCAGATGATGTTTTTTTTATCTCTGAATAACCTTAAATCAATGACACAACAAAATCAGACGAGGTTCGTACATAGACAAAGAAAGGACACCATTGGGGGACATTATTTCTGTTTCAATTGTTTCCAAATCATTTTTTGAATTGCGGATTTTAACTTTCTTATTAACTTTTTAGTAGTGATATGCACACCTTGTAGGGTATCAGTTATTAGTATACCTCACATAATAAAGAATCAATTCTATTGGTTAAAAGATAATCACATGACATAAAATAATCTGGATATTTTTGCTTCTAATCGCCGCCAACGGTGAATAACCTCAAGAATTACACACGTCCATTAAATAGCCCTAGTATTCAACGGTGAATAACCCTCGAAAATTACAACGTCCAGTGAATAACCCCAATGGAATAATACATTAACAATTCAAATATTAAACAGTATATTTCAACTGTTTGTTCGGTATAATAAAACAGTTACGGCCCTCTGAATCGGTGAATATCCAAAATTGTCAACCCCACTAGGGTTATGTCCCTCGGGCAGCTTTAGCCCGAGGGACATAACCCTAGTGGGATTGACAATTTTGGATATTCACCTCTTTTAGCCCGAGGGAAATAACCCTAATGGGGTTGACAATTTTGGATATTCACCTCTTCCGAGGGCCGTAATTGTATATTGTTAACTGGGTATATCCCATTGTCAATACATATTTACACCCATGGGGTTCATGTTTATCTATATTATTCATATTTACGAATACTGGTGACCAACACTATTTCCATATCACATGATACTTATTCTTAGCTTTCTCGTTTGTATGTAATTGTCCATTTTAAGTAATAAATCCAATTATTTGTATATCGTAATTATTATAGAATTTCTTTGCTCGTTATGGACGACTTGATTAAAAATAAAGAATTTGTTGTTATTTTTTTTATTTTTAAAGATATGAAAGACAAACACGACAAACAAGACAAGAAAGATCAACCCACAACTCATAAAGGAAGTCATGGAAGTACCGATAAGTCTGATAAGAATAGTCACCATCCTCATCACGATAAACATCATTCTGATAAACATCATTCTGATAAACACCATACTGATAAACATCACACACTAAAAGGTGCCACGATAAATGCTAGTCCGGTCAACTCGTCACATCCGGTAGGACGTCACAGATCACGCAGTTTCACTCGAAAAGATACTTCCCATTCTGTTGGGTCCGTGAAAGGTCACAGTCACAAGGACCACGATAGAGGCAGTGCTTCATCTACTGGTGATCTCCACCCAGAAGTCAAGTATGAAAACACGTACAAAATGTTGCCAGATTTTAGATTCTTAGAGTCTAAGGTTAAAGAAATTATGGTCAGCGTTTTCCAGGAAAACATTAAAGAAAAATTGTACGATCCTTCCACAATGGGACAGAAATGTAAATTATCCAGTGAAATAATTAAAGAAAAGGTCAAGTCTTTAAGCATGCACCGATTTAAATTCATATGTCATGTGCTAGCTATTCAGAAAGGTGAACAAAGTATGTTAGTAACATCAAGGTGTTTATGGGATCAAAGATTTGACAATTTTTCAACTGTGAATATTCAGCGTGGAGATTATTACATCATAGGAATGGTTTTTGCCGTTTATGCCGAATGAATAATTAACATATGCTACTTATTTTTGTACATTTGTGTGTTGCTTTGTATTTTAAAACATTATAATTTCTAAAACTGGGCAATATACTCTACTGTTTCCTTATGACAAGGAGTGGCCACTTCTAACAAACCTATATACCCATGTCGTCTATTACAATTATCCTTTTACATTTATGAAATTATGATGTTTTGTTAAACGAGGCTGGGTGTAAGATTATTGACCGAGACTTTCGAAGTTCCTATATGTTTCATGAAGTACGAGCTTGAAGATACCAAATGGATAATTAGAATCCGAAAATCGAAGAACAGACAACACAATGGCCAAAACAAAAAGGACAAACAACGATCTACAAAACATACACATAAAGCTTAAGATCTAGCAACAATAACCCCCCTAAAAACCGGGTGTGAACTCAGGTGCTCCGGAAGAGTAAACAGTTCCTGATCCACTAGTGGCACCCGTCGTGTTAATCTAGTTAAAAACCCGGTGATACGCCATGAATGATGAAATGACCGGGAAGTGTTTATCCATATTGGTACTAATAATCACTATGTACCGATCGGAAGTTGAATTAATGTAAATATAATTTCATTCGTTTGAATGGAGATTGGTTTTATTTTCACCATGTTATAATATACAAGTAACTGGCACTGATAGTGTAACGATAACATCATGCGATGTGTCTTGGGTCGTCATTCAGCCCGACAGCGCCACTACTGTTTCAATGTTTCATGATAAAGTTGTTGATGCATTGCTTTTTGGTGGATATGCGTTTTCGTATATTTATGATGAATTGTCATGTTATTTTGATAGTTAAATGTGGTAATTCCATCTGCTGACATTGATGTACGGTAGGAAGAGTTTGATGATACCAAAGGGGTAATAATAACCCGTAAATAGAAGAAGAATAGACAACACAATGGCCAAAATAAAAAGTAAAAGAGGACACACAACGATCAATAAAATATACACATAGAACTAAAGATCGAGTAACTCGAACCCCCAGTAAACACCGGGGATGAACTCAGGTGCTCAGGAAGAGTAGGCAATTCCTGCTCCATTAGTGACACCCGTTGTGTTAATCAAGTTAAAAACCCGGTGATAAGTCGTGAATGAGGAAAGGACCGGGAAATGTTTATGACAAGTGGAACACATCCGTGGTCATTTGTGACACAGATATTCCATAACGGTCAACCAAGTCATGGTGGCGACCGTAAAACTTTCGAAGTGATGACTTCAACTTAACCCAGAGGAACCCTTGGTTCAGTAGCTTCACTGTTAGCAGAAACACTCTATCACCTAAATTCTGATAGGAATCACAAGCTCTGAAATATCGTATCAACTGAGAGATATGTACTCCATATTCAGGGGCTGCTGGAATATTGCTACATATAAATGGAAAGTCCACAATGAGAAAATTGAAATCATCTCTTTTGTCGTAAAGTTTCGTTCTTAACCGCCTATCACTTTTAATTTCGATGTGTAGGTCAAGGTATGAAGCAGACATATCTGTATTTGTGGTATCCTTTATTTCAAGTTCAATGCGATAGATGCGATCAACGAAATCCCCAAACCTAGAATTATTTAGTGAAAGAACATCATATGTATAGCGGAACGTGAGATTAAAGGATCGAGCTAACTTCTTTTCGCTTTCCTTGCCTCATACGAATAAAGGAACAGGTCGCCGAGAAGATGAGCACAGTTTGTACCCATAGGCATGCTTACTGTTTGTTGAAAAACACGTCCACCAAGCATAGCAAATATTTTGTCAATCAAAAACACGAGATTGTTGATGATATCAGTTTCAGAGAACCTTTTGGTAGAATCAGATCTGTCTCTTTCTAGTACAAGGTATTTGTATCAACGTTGGCCATTCTTTTTTATGAAACACAGTTGAACCAACTCCCTTAATCTATCTTAGAGTGAGGAGTAGTTTTGTAGAGGGTAGAAATGTCAAATGTTTTAACGTTATTGCAGGAGGAGAAGGACCTATATTGTATGTGCTCTACCAGATCTTTAGAGTTCTTCAGAATCCACATCTGATTCACACCACCCCTTGCGTAGCTAGTGTCACAGTAACTCTGAAGGCCGGTTTTGACCGCTGATAGAATATATTAATAATTTAGAAAAAGGTTTCGTGGAGCATTTGGCGGACCCAGCAATATAGCGCTGTTTGTAAGGACACTTGTGTAATTTAGGAATACAGTAGAGTGATGGTAGATTCCAGTTCTTCATCTTTGGTTGAAATTCCAAAGGAACATAAAACAGACATATGATTGTCCAGGATTTCCTCTTTCGTAAGTGTCGTCGGGGTATATGTACGGTTGCCAAGTGAATTATCAATATCTAATTCCTTTATCAAGCAATCTATGTAATGTGATTTACACACAAAAACAATAATTTAGGAAAGCAGTAATTGGCACCGTTGTACAGCAGGGCAGTTGCTGGCATTGTTGTCCAGTAAAAGTAACTTCCATTGTCGTTAATTAATCGTCATCGTTTGTCTATATGAATGGTAATTTAGTGTTCGTCTGCCTGGATTGCAATTGACTGTTTGTCTGTCGAGATATCTGGGTTTAATTATGTGTTTGACTGACACAGTTGGGGTTATTTCAGTCTTTCTTGATTCTTATTCAGTATTTATCTTTCATCTTTGGTATTCTACCTTCATGTAGGATGTGTATCGTTGCTTGACAGCTATCCTTTCAATAGAAAACATTGAACATGTAGCCCCGACATCAGATGGTATATCGTGGCCTACCAGGGGCCTACCAGGCTGTAAGGTGTCTAAAATAAAAGTGTTAATGATGCCACGTCATATGCATACCGTATAGAATATTATATGCAATTGAAATGTTTTATTTTAGTAAATATCATACTTTATTTGTACATTTTCGAGTTCAAATGAAAGACATCCATCTTTAAATCACCACCATATATTTGGACTGAGTAAACTTCAAGCTCTTGTGATAAATATATTGATAAAGTGTCATATTTGTAGAAACTGTTATGGTTACGAATGACCATTGGAGTCTCGTTGCACAGCAATCAATTGTACCACTGATGTGACATTCCAATTGCAGTATGTTTCTATATACATGTAGTTTTTTTTACATGAGTGAAGCTCTAAATTATCACAATTGACGCAAATATCTATCAATCGAAATATATTACAATCAACAACAACCACACCACCTTAGAAATAATATAAACGGTTCTTGACAACGACTAAAACGCTTCATTAATGATAAACAAACATGAAAGGTATTTTTCATGGTGTTCCAATAATTTATAAGAAAAAATTGAAAATACGAAAGGAGTAATCAGAAGCCTTATGGGATTTTAGATATTGACATAGAATATTTTGTCCGTTTTTTGACTTGGGTTACAAGACGAATTTGAAGATACCAAATCAGAATTTGTAAATCGAAGAAGGACAGACAACATAAGTGCCTAAAGAAAAGGGACAAATAGACAAATAACTATCTACAAAACACTACACAGAAAACATAAGATCGAGCAACACGAACCCCACAAAATATGAACACAATACCGGGTATAACAAAGCTATATAATATATGTTGGCCAGTGAATCCGATTAACCTATTTCTTCATATTTAAAATAGAACCATGGGTTCAGTATGTCATTTTTAAAAACTAGAACAAGCAAGTTTAAAAAGGTCCCTGGTAAACAATAGACTGTCAAATATTTCAGTCAAAGCACGCCTAATTGAATACACCTCTGGTTTTTGTGGCAAGTTACATATGTCATCAAGACAGGATATGCCAATAATACTCAATTAATACCAAGTATATGGTGCAGTCTCTGACACTTGTACTATTTTTGTACAATCATGGTGCCATCATTGCCATTCATTATTTCAATCGCTCTTGTAAATCGTTGACGTTCTATTGACATGTCATATACATGTAATTGATGGTGTTAAGAGGTTATTATATGACAAATGTCATATCACACCCTATAATATCAACCCGAGACACCCATATTTTCCGGAGTTTTAAGGATTGTACGATGGGTTTGTATAAGTTGTAGATGTATTGTTCATTTTTCAATTCTTCCTTTAGGTGTACTGTTATGTCTTTCATAAACAAGTGCTGTAAATTAGTTTCATACCGTAGTGTTCAAATCTTGGTCTAAAGTAATACATTTTCTAAGCCATATGAATTCATATAGTTTTTTCTTCATCTTCTTATAAAAGCGGAAGATTAATCAGTGATGGTCAACAATTCCACCCATATCAACAAAACGAACAACGACATCTCACCTCAAAGAACATGAAATATTGCTATGGAAATCAAGTTTCTGGCACGGGAAAGGTACAGACATGTGACGGGATTAAATCCGTCAATGGGATCCCAAACCTCCCCTCTTGATAATTGGATCTCCAACGTCAAAATAAATAAGCAAATACAAATGTAATATATTTTTTTAAACTGCACAGATTCGCTTCCACTCAAAACGACCACACACTATCACAAGCATAAATGACAACGTTAACATAGACAGTACAGTTAGGAGTTGCTCGAAACAAAGTACGTGTATTCATCTTCACAAGTTATCAAGCAGATAACATGTATACCAAACAAAGATATGGCAGTATCTATACTAAGGGACACAAGAAATACTATGAACAAAGTGTGAATCGTAAATACGTGTACAGTTGTTTCCTTTAACCGCGTTATTTCTATTTTTCAAATATTTTATGAGAAGTTTTACATTTTTGCATTGAACGACAACATCAAACAAGACATATAATACACTTAGTAAATAATTATCCCTCTAGATGTCCGCTATTGTAATCTTAAAAAGCACAACGTACCAGTACCTTAAAAGAGTAGCTCGTTGGTGTTCATGTATACATGTATAAGCTTCTGTACCTATCATCAGAAGATACAAGGTAAGTGTTTGCATAGACATGTGTTGCTCATTTCCGCTAAAGCCTTTGAGTATAAAGCGTAATATTGATTGAAAAATAAAGATATGTGCCTAAGCTTATGATTACTGCAATGAATTTCCCTCGTTTTAATGCTATAAATATGCATGAATTTTAGTGACCTTACTTAAACTAATGAACAGATCGATAACATAATTTACGCTCTTTTTAATGAGCATTCAAATCACCAAGTACTGTTTACTCGAACATGTAATGTTTAGTCTATTTTTCTAATGCATTATTCATTATTCATCAGAAACAAGTCATTCATACCGCAAACTATGGGTTAGAGCAGAAAGAGATTACGACAAATGCCACTATGTCGGAACAGTTCAAATGCCACTATGTCGGAACAGTTCCAAAATCTAATTGAAAAATCATAGAAACAGAGTAACATTCGATACCTCTCTAACATACACATTATACATGACTGCTCACTTTCCTAGCTTGGTACAGACACTTCAATGAAAAGTGGCGGATTAAGCTAGCTGTTTTGGCCCAAAGCACTAATATGCTTTATAAATGTTTATTATCATCATAGAATAGTGTATTTTAATATGTTATTCCTTTTCGTTTGTAATAGCAGTTTACAGAAGGAAAGATTAGCAGTTGTTAAGTGAAAAAGGAACCACGCATATATCAATGACAGGAACATACTATATTCGTATCTATAAGTAATCACACATTGACTCTTTATGTAAATTATGCCAAAATACAAACATTGGAATATTTTCATTTCAAGTGCAATATTAATTTGCTTAATTGCTAGCTATTTTATTTCGGAAGTGAGAACAATGTATGTTTACTCAAATTGAATGATTTTTAAAAATAGTTTTCCTGTTTCGTTTAATGAAAACTAAGATAAGAAAACAAGTTGAAGACTTAGGAATTACATTATCTAATTCTGTTCACACGGCGCATTTCTGGAATAAGCTTCATCAGGTACACTCAAAAATCAAAAGATTGGAAAGGCAAGTAAGTTAAGTCTCTGGGGTGACATTACCAACAAGGAGAGGAAGCTGCCGAAAATATTACAATTGACAATGACAATTGCATATAAACAAAACAAAAATACATTTGTAATCCAAATCCAGCACAGCCATCTATGCATGTCGATGCCCCTGTAGGCTGACCCCTGCATGGGGTATTTATAAATGTCGTTGTGCACCTGGCATCTTCATTACACAGCCTACGCTAGCCTCAACCAGGAACAACGAATTTTAATTGTCAATGATAAAAGTTATTTAGAGATTAATGCAATCACATTCTTTTTAGATAAAACAACTTCCATTCAACGTGTGTAACTTTGAAGAACGACATTGAAAAATCTAATCGCATGGTGTCGGTTTGCACTCTATTTGATAGTCGTTTTGCGATACAGTTTATGGTCATGGGCAGTTGGGTGTCGCACGGTCGTTTGGAACGAAAGTCGTGTTGTTTGTCACGCAATATAGAGTGCAACTTGACTATATACAGGTGATTGAGGCAACAGATAACCGGGTGGTAATTTGAGATTTGGCGTTTAATATTTTTTTTAATACTTATACAAGTGTGGACACAGAAATGTGCTGTCCAAAGTGTGGATGTCAATATTTCATATTATTAACTTTAAAAAAAAAATCATGGACACAGGGGTCCAGGATTTTTTTAATAAAAAACTAATCCTGGATTATTATTTTTGCTTAAAGTCCGGTCCTGTGTTTTTATTTCAAATTTTCATCATAGCCCCCCTCCCCCTACCAAGGGATATAAAATTGTATCATTAATAATAAATTAATAAATAATAAATTCAGATTTTCTATTTAAAATAAATCTCATTTACAAAACCACTGATATTTGTTCAATTTTTAACGCTGATTTAAGCTTTAGTCGCAACAAATTTTTATTTTTCTCTTTAAACTGTCGAAACATAATATTTATTTAACTGTAAAATTCACAAATAAAATTCCCCCCCCTTTTTTCCCTTTTTTATTGTTTAAATCAATGATCAACAATATTCCAGAATCAAACAAATGGATAAATATAACATAGATTTCTTTTACATGCATCTTTTTACCATGCGGAGTCAGTGTGTTTTAAATCGGTCATCCAATCAGGACGCTCATTATTCTTGTCCAAGATAAAAAATAAAAATACATCGCTAAAATTACCTGTGGGTGTTTCCCCACTTCAACTCGTAAACTTACATAGAAATCGGAGATATTTCGTCATAAAACTTCACACATGGTTTTGTCTATCATATTTTTTTAAGACAAACATAAAATTGTATTGCATTTATCAATATTTTATGAATAGCAACAGTTTTTTCAACACCGTATCTGTTTTTCGATACAGCCGCCCGATTACAATGACCCGTGACCCACTTTAGCACGTTCTACCAGTTTTTTTCTTAATAAAGTTGTTTAACTATTGCTGTAGCTCGTCAGTCATATGGTACCACTGCTGGGTGATTGTTGAAAATTCTACCTCAGTATTCTACTCCAAAGTTATGTAACATTTTGGCTGCTATTTCATCTGTGCCTGTTGCTTTGTGCAAATTAATGTTCAGTAACAGTTTTTCCACCCCTTCTAATGAAATGTATATTAAGGGCATGTCTGAGTGTGAACTTGAACCTATATCTGGAATGTGAGTAATATCTTCTTTGGTGTTTACAAGCTGAGTGAAACTGGTCTGTAGGAAAGTATTTGTGCATGATTCCTTCAGATTTCAAGGGATTCACTCCCTGCGAGTCTTGTAATTCTCCATTTAAATGACCAGAATCGTTTTATGTTTCTCATAGGGTTCGCAAATCGGTGAAACATTCGATATTACGCAAAGCAATGGGTAGAATACACAAGAACAAGTACATTCATCGGTTATAGATTTCAAAAGCCAAAGAAGATATTCAAATTCGGATCTATCTGATGTTTGGTGAGCTATGATTTCAAATCAAGGATTGGAATATCATAATCGATTTAAAAACCAAATAGTATTATACTATGTGTAGGCTAAGCGAAAAAAAATACATACGATGTCGTCTTACCCCTTGAGAAGAATTGGGAGATTGTCTTTGCTCAGTTTCTACATCTCAGATCGTGATCAACTTTAATTTGCCAAGAGGAAGCAGTTCCTGTTGCACATGTGTTATTCACAACAAAAGTTCGAAGAAAAAAAACAGCAGATACCATTGAGTGATCTAAAACTCACCGACTTATAAGAGACGACAAACCCCTTGGGAAAAGAAGAAACGGACAGAGACAAACAGTAATTAACCAGAACAAATACATAAGACTGAGGACAAAGAACACGGGCGCCAGACTGAGTCCGTGTCAAAATTTACAATGTAGTGTTGTTAATGTTTTGCTATGTTGCCATTATTACAGATACGTTAGCATAAGTTGCTGTCCATTCCAATTGGTTTATGTACAATCATTAAGCAGAATGTTATTCGGAAGAGTGTGGGTTCCTGCTCCTCACAAGGTACCCGTCGTGGTGCAGACGTGATGCTTGTCCTATTTGAATTCGATGAAATATTAAGAACGAAATAATAGTGGAATTATAAACAATGAGAACTGATAAAATCAGACAGTGACCAACAATTATTAACCAAAGCAAACACATATTATTACAGATGAACAACATGAAACACCACCAAAAAAAACCCGGATTAAACACGTGTGCTTGTGAATCACGTCAGATCCTCCACAAATGACACCCATTCAGGCCATTGTGTAGTTCAGCGTATTAGTAATTGTTATTTACATAGATATAAGATAAAGGTTTTTAACAAACTATGTGACAAGTTAAACAACTCTTAGATACAAAAAAAATGTGCCAAAATTTCAAACAAACATCATAGTAGTATTTATTCATCTCTTTTCCATATTCGTTTTTTTTTATTGTTTCTTTTTGTCTAGTTTGTTTATGGTGTTTAACGCCACTTTTAACAATATTTCAGTCATGATTTACCAAACCTATCATATAGTCATTCCATATACATGTACCTTTCAATGGTAGTGCAAACTAACGATTCAAATATTTTATTGAGGAAGATGTAAGTATGAATTTACGTACGTTATTCAAAGGGATTGTACATTAGGAAGTCTATATATATATACAAATAGAAATAGGAAAGTACCAGGGTACTCTCCGGGAAAACCGCATCTGTTGCAGGTGCACTTCGGGTCAGGTAGAAGATGAGATCCATTATTTACTTCATTGTACTTGCCATGCAAACCATAGGGAAATTTTTACTACATATTTGACATCTGAGTGTCAAAATTTTCAAAATTTAGATGACAAATGTAAACTCATATGGATCTTAAATAATGAAGACCCAACTATACTCAGATATCTTTGTCAATATCTTTTATCAACAACTATTTGATTAAATGGAATTGGAGATCTGCAAACTGGATGACCTGCATTGAGCATGAGAAAGAAAATATTCTTTTTGGCATCGTCCCTTGATGCTCGCTGCTGGTTATCCAAAAGCTCTGATCCCTTTCCATGTTCCAAACAATATTTCTTCCACATCAACATGGCCGGTCTGCACTAGACACAAGTAGGACTTTATTCCTTTTAGCATCGACTCAAGGTGTCTCTTGCAGATTGGTGATGAATCACCTGATATATATGTATATGTTCTCTCTCATCCCCCCCCCCCCCCCCCCCCCCCCCCCCCCCCCCCCCCCCCCCATATATATGTGAGTAAGTGTATGTACGCTTATGTGCATATATCTCTTTTCCTGCCCGAGTGTGCCTGCACCACAATTATTGATATTTCACCGCGAATATTTAGGTTGATATATTGTTGTTGTGTATCAATCATAATTGTTATTTGTATTGTTGTTGTGTATCAATCATAATTGTTATTTGTATATGCCCTCCTGGGGCCCTGATTTGGTTAATAAACTTATATATAAGAGAGCTCTCCCACAATTATTAAAGGATGTCAGAATTTAAGAAATAAATTTAAAAAAAAAGTATAATTACATGTAAATATTAATTAATAACGAGTGTATATATAATATACAGGTATTATTTACATATCAAGTAAGTTAATTGTTGTTTTTTTTCTCCACGATATAGCTGAAATACTGATAGAGTTGGTGTTAAATACCAATCAATCAATGGTATATTTTTTCTTCTTTTGTTTGTAGCTTTGGTTTAAATGTAATTATTGTTTTCTACACATATAAAGATTGATTCTTTTCCTGGTGAGTCCAGTTGTACAATTCTTAATAATAAAAAATATCCGCCGAATATAAATATTTTCTGACGACAAATAAATCTGTTGTCAAAATTTATTTCTATAGTACCCTTAAGGATCCCCACAAAAAAGTCAATGTCAATGTCAAGGTTGGTGTAAAGGATACAATAGAAAAGTCGCAAAAAGTCATAAAAAGCATGTCGTTTTCTTCGACCACAGTTTCTACAAAACCTTTTGAAGGACAAAAGCCTGGTACCAGCGGTCTAAGAAAAGCTGTCAAAGTGTTTCAACAACAAAATTATACGGAAAATTTCATTCAATGCACACTTGCCGGTGCGCTTGCAGAAAAAGTCGTCGGAAGCACTCTTGTTGTTGGAGGTGACGGTCGATATTTCATGAAAGATGTTGCTGACAAAATTGTGAAAATTGCAGCTGCAAATAGGGTAAAAATCATAATCATGTCATACTCGTGCTTGAACATACACACACAAAAAAATGATATTGGGGCATACTAAGGGAAATAACTCTATTTTCACATTGGATCATAACTGTAAATGATTGATTAATTATTATGCTATTTTTAGTTGCAGAGACAAATTGTGTCAATGTGACATTATACTTTCAGATTGTTTAATCATTTACTGTCAACCAATTTTTTTTATTGTAACTTCACAGTAATTAAATGATTTGGACCCCCAAGGGCCCAACCACAGAGATTTGCTCCCGGCCACTAAATTTGCCCCACTGATTTATTTTTTTACTGTCAATGTATTACCCACTTAAAAATCACAAGGGAGGACAACATTACTAACCCTTGCACGCTTCAACTCGTTCTATTTTTATTTCTCTTCAATTTCTCACCTTATCGCTTTACAGATCTTTTAAATAATCCATTTTGCAATGATTTGTCACATAATTTATCCTGTAAGCACCTTAATGCAATTATCGATCCAAACATCGAAAAGTTCAAATCCTACATTTCCATGGATACAAAACGAAAGTTGTTAATCACACAGGTTTTTTTCCGATTTTCTGATGCTTTCAAACAATGATAAGATAATGTCAACGTTTTGTATCCTAGGAAATGTAGGGTTTGAACTTTTCGATGTTTGGATCTATAATTGGATGTGTATTAAGGTGCTCAAAGGATAAATTATGTGACAACTCATTGTATCATTGGTAACAGTGCCCAGGACTCCACCTACAGAGATGCCCAGCACATCCATTGTGATTTATTGGGATACTCTCTTAATGAGAGGTTTTTTTATTATAATTATGGAAAGCCTAATCGTGGACCATGGTGGTTTCCATGCTATAACTTTTGTTTTAAATGATGGATCCTTCTGAATTTAAGAAAAAAAAAATTCATGCTACAAAACTAAGGTTTTGAATTGTTTGGGAGATGTTAGTCATACCCATTTATAAGCAAAAAGCCTCAATGTTCCAATAAAGGGCTTTTCTGTTTATTGTTCATTTGTTTTTACAAGCTTTTATTTTAATGAATTCCTTTCAGAGAAATGCATTGTATTATTTCAGTTTTTGACATTTAAAAGAGGAAAGAATTTCACAATTTGAACTGTTGAATTTTCTTCCAGTTTTAATGTGCAAAATGTTCATTTTTATGGCTTATTGATGTACCATTAAAAACAATTGCTATTTTATTTGTGAAAGGGATATAAAAGGGATCATATACCAAAATTTCGTCCAATTTTGATGTGGTTTTATAAGATAAGATAAGATAAGAAAACTTTATTTTGATTCGGCACATAATAAAACAGTACAACATAAGCTCTACAGAGCTTTTTACCGAATATACATTAACAATAAAACAACACAAGTCACATGCAAAGTTACAAACTAAAATAGCTAAGAAATACAGGCAAAAATGGAGGACTGTATAGATCTGAAGAACCCATGTGGCAAGTGCCTCTTTGGACTCTTGTTCAAGATCCACACACAGATGCTCCAAGATAAAGCATGGCAGTTAAAAAGGAAGCAGCAGTTAATTTTATGCTTTGAATTGATTGTGTTGAGAGCTTTTGGTAGTCTGAGATAAAGTCAACCGAAAGGGGCCAAATGTGCCAATCTCCAAATTTTGAAGTTTTATTTTAAAAGGGAACAATGGTAAAACGAGACAATTGCACTAAATATAATGGGTCCAACAAATTACCGTCTCCAGCCTATTGTGTCCAGTACATTGGATATTTGGCCTCCAAGGAGGGTAAAATTCTTTGATACCCTCCTTATCTTGATACCTTGTGATAGACCAGTCCTTATAATGTAAATTCGGTTCATTCAACCTATGCCAGCATTTTGAAAAATAGGTATAAAAAGGTAAGAATTTTTTTTGGCATAGGTTGAATAGGTTAATTGTTATATAGACATGACTAGTCATGTTTAATTAGTGTAAAACTGGGGGAGATGTCAATGTACTCCAAGTCCACAATTAACTTTTATGAAATGTAGAAGTTGTCTTGTTTTTGTTGTAAGTATTGAGGGAATAAACTAAGTTAGAAGTAAATATTTAAAAGCATATTTTTTGGAAATAACAAAATAAATCAGTATATCAGCATACACATATATATATGAATATCAATCTTTATGAAAATAAATCGGGACATTATGAGCACATATTATAAGTTCTCAGCTCCCTAGTGACCGACCGTCTAAGTAATCATAGTCGGTCACGGGAGCTTAGAACATTTTTGTATGATGTTGCTGATCTATAGCTTGAAACATTAACTACGGTAAGTTTTTTCCACGAACTATGTTTGACAGACTTTCTTGGAAGTTCTAAGGCTAAAAACGTAAAGGCGTGCTTCATACAAAAAATGTGCCTCGGTCCACACTTTTACACGCCTATAAAACTACAAAAAAATGCATTCAATTCTTAAATAACTACTGTAATCAAATATTATCCTAAATCACATCAATGTGAAAATGACTGATCTTATGATTAATTAGCTTGGAGTGAGCAATTAAAAAATACTGTCCACAATTATGATAATTCTAAATTTATAAATAGTTATTATTCTAAAATTTTGAATTTAGATATTAAGAAAAAAAATTAATTGCATAAGTATCATATAATATTTTAAATTAAGACTTTTTAAAAAGATTGTTTATTTAAATTAATCTAAAATTTTAGATTTTCATCTTATTAATTTACAGATTTTTGGTTAATAAATTTTTACAAAACTGAATATTTTTATATTTTTTTATATCTTATATTTTTAGATTTAAAAAAAAATCCTTTATAAATTTCACTTTTGAGACCTGCTTTTCCAAATTTACTTACCTGTAACTATCATTAATTGTTATATAAACACCTGTAATAAAATGTTTGTTGGCATACCTTGAATATGATATTTCAAAATGTTGGCATAGGTTGAAGACCCCGTAAATTCAAATGATTCTATTATCAGATCAATTATTAATAAGAAAGACTACAAAAAGGGAAGAAATTTTATGTATATAACCTTTATTCTAGTCATGATAACTTGGTGAATTTTCTGTATTAAAAAATTAATTGATTTTAAAAGTGTCAAGTTTTTTTTTTTTAAGCTACTATTTGCATTTTGATAAATTTTGTAAATTGTACATAATTATATTTTTTCTACTTTTCTCCCCTTTAAATCGACTGAAGCCAATTATCATGCGTGAAGTAAACACAGGTTTTAACTCTTTTAAATTTTGAAATGGATATAGCTTACAATCAATTGCCCTATTTATACTTAAAAATGATATAGAAATTGGTGAAGATTGTATTTTTAACTTTAAGTAGATGCTTCTTCTAAAATCAGAGCTTAAAAACTATTTGTGGCCATTTCTAATGTAATCAGAAAGTAATCATGATTACATCAATATTTTGGAGGGTAATCAATTAAATTAGAATGCATGTAATTTTACATGATAAATGATTACGGTACACCTGATTATTTGAAAAAAAGTAATTAATTTTACAACTGATTAATGATTACAATTATGATTATTTCAAGCCTAGTTCGCATTTGCTTTTAATATACACTTGTTCAACATTCCCTTGTCAACATGCTGTGCTCTGTGTAGCCCTTTATGTCTTGGGGAGAGAGGAATATCTGTTCAAGGGTACAGAAGATAAACACAGTGTTTAACCACTATTGTTTGCATGTCTGCGTCGGGTAACTTCGTTATTTCAATTGACAAAAAATTCAAAATCATAATGATACAACTAATACCAGAACTTTGGTTGCCTTATGAAGGAATAAACGAAAGACAAAAAATACCACACTGTCAGAACAATTCTACATTTACAACAAAAAATATAAATGCTTTTACTGAAACCTGTCCATGTTTTGATGGATCTTGATTTCTAATTTTTCTACAGGTTTCCAAATTAATAGTTGCACAAAATGGGTTGATGTCTACCCCAAGTGTATCATGTGTGATAAGGAAGTATAAAACAGACGGAGGTATAATCCTGACTGCTAGTCATAATCCTGGAGGCCCTGATGCTGATTTTGGTGTCAAGTTTAACATCTCTAATGGAGGTATTTTTAGTGTCAGTAAATAGAAGTACAATCAAACCTGTATTAAGAGGTCACCGTTGGGACAAAGAGAAATGGCCTTGTAAGACAGGTGACCTCTTAAAAGAGGTGCAATTTATATTGATTTTCTATGACAAGAAAAAGGTGACCTTTTAATACAGGTGACTGCTTAATAGAGATGACCACATGGGCAGGTTCCATTGTACCAGTATATTTTGTTGATATGATGATCAATAGATGCATACTATATTTACGTCAGTTTCTGATATACTAAAAAACATTGAAACACAGCCATCTGCTGTTATACATGTACAACTGCAAAAAAATTGTCTGTAGACACAATGGTTTCCATGTAATAACTTTTGGTTTATTCTGTCAAACCTGAAACATAACAACTGTGGGCAATTTGTGTTGATAATTTTAACTTTATGTATTAAGCATGTTGAATTACCTCCCCTTTATTTGCATTTATTTTGGAGAGAGAGAAAAAAACATTCTTTCAAGGTGTTAAAATGCAGATTTAATAAATACAAATGTACAATTTGATGGAAATAGTAACAAATCATATAGAAATTCTTTTTAACAAAAGAAAAATGTGAAGAAATTTTTTTCAGACTGAATATGTCTCAAGATTTCAAGGGAGTCATTACAAACTGGCCAAAGGGAGCTAATCATGAGTCTGTAATGTTGCTTTATATGAAGACATTTCTTTTAACATCAAAAACATCCTTTAATTAATTTTCCTCTGTTTTAGGTCCAGCACCAGAGTCAGTGACTAATGCTATGTATAAATTAACTACAACTTTAACAGAATATAAGATATGTAATGATTTGAATGCTGACTTGTCCACCATTGGGGAACAACAATACCAAGTGGATGAACATCCATTCACAGTACAAGTTATAGATTCTGTATCAGATTATGTGGATTATATGAAAGAAATATTTGACTTCCCAGCAATAAAGGCATATCTGTCATCCCCTGATGTTAATGTTCTCTTAAATGCTATGAATGGAGGTGTGTATAGTGACAATTCAAAAATCTAATAATTATGGCTAATTTCTGAAATAACAAGATCAGGATTGTCATTTATATATTTTCAAGAAGTGGAAATGGATGTTAATTATTCAAGAATGAGAAATCCATAAAAATATTGTATTGTCTTAAACTTCTTTGTTTCCAGTGTTCAATATTTGATTTTTTTTTATGCTTATCCAGTAAGCACTTAGTTAGAAACCAGTAAGTTGTAGAAATAAACAATAAACTTTTCTCACAATGTTTAACTTTAACTTTTTAAGCTATCCACATTTACCACTGAAGCTATTGTTTCACTAAAGAAATTCAACTAAGTATGTTGGTCGATAACAAAGCTGGCATCATATCTTGTTGAATGCAACTTGTTCTTGCCATGATATTCATGTATATTACTGAAAAATTGCTCATTTGGCATTAAACAACATCACTCACTAACTCAGTCCACATGTACTGGTATATTAATAAACTGTAACATATTTCTGATTTATCTAGTGATGGGACCTTATGTTATGAAGATAGCCTGTGATGAGTTAGGTGCTCCTGTATCTAGTACTGTAAACTGTAATCCATTGCCTGACTTTGGTGGCCTACATCCTGACCCTAATCTGACATATGCTGCTGACCTTGTTGCTGAGTTAAAGAAAGGAACTCATAGTTTTGGTTGTGCATTTGATGGAGATGGGGTAAATCTAAAAATGAAGTATTGCTAAAGTGGCATTAAACATCATAATCTGTAATCATGTACTTGTATAAAGTACCTTCAAGCGAACACAGCCCCCTACAACTGTTTAATGGAATACCCAACGTCTAATATTGTGCCTGGCCTTTAGCTAATCTAGACACATTCTTATCTGAGACTTTTCCATATTTGTGCTCGGATAAGAAGAAAGAAATAAAGATTTTGAGAGTTCTGACAATTTAGGGGGAAAAAAGTACAGTTAAACGACAAAAGATTGTATTGTTTATATCTCAGAGAGTACATTTACAAGTAATTTATTTTGTTTACACTCATATGTAATCAAGGTCAGTAACTTTGTTCATGTTTTTTTTATTCATGTTAACAATGCAGGTACTTGTTCGTCTTATTGATAATGATTTGTTGACCATCACTGTTTAAGCTTTTTTTTTCATACTATTTTACAGGATAGAAACATGATCCTAGGTAAAAATGCCTTCTTTGTTACTCCTTCTGATTCACTGGCAGTGTTAGCCAACAATCTAGAGTATATTCCATACTTCCAGAAGACAGGTGTTAAAGGTCTAGCCAGAAGTATGCCTACCAGTGGTGCAGTAGACAGGTAAATCTATGAAGGTACAAACCAATATACTGAGGTCATAAATAATAAATTGTTTGTTTGCCCAAACACAATCTACCCGAAAAAATGTGCCTACAAGAATTATTTTTATCTTTTAAAAAAAAATTGTATATTTTTTATTTCTAGATATTTTTACAAGTTCCATAGCAATAAGGTTTCTTAATAATATTTCAGCATATTTTAAAAGTGAAAACGGAATTTTCATGCCTACACACCCATGTCCAACATTCATGGGTCGATTTTGGGCAAACAAACATTTTGTTAAGTACTGACCTGAAGAAATATATTATGAAATACATGATCTTATGTATATATTTTTTTCTCAGGCCTGTCATTTTAGCCTCATACAATTTTGTGATAGGGATGGGTCAGATTTGTTGGTGTTATACTTAACGTGGTAAAACATCAGTTTAACCATGGCTATTAACAATTATTCACATTCTAATATTTGAAAGCAATATAAATGAAAAATATGAGAAATGTGGTAAATTACAACATTTTCATTACATTGCTGTGCAAATTGTATAATAATGTCCAAGTATACATGGGCTAATATTTATCGGGTAAGTTATGAAGCCACCTATATTTGAATATTAAGGAATTTACACACCAAAATCTGTTGTGTGTTAACATCTAATTTTTTGCACTTCATATGCATTTTGTTTATGAGGGTACAGATTGTATATATCAATAAGTTGTCACTTTAGACAGATTTATTAGCAGCTTCATCCCACTGACTTATTATCAACTTACATAATTAAAAGCAGATCCTACTGTGTGCTATGGTACAGATCATGTGTTCTTTGAAACTGGGGCCATCGTGGTCGTGATCGTATGATAGTTGAATTTTACATCTACCCATACAATCAGTGTCTGTCACCACTAAAGTTATGAGTTCGAATCCCGCTCATGGCGAGGTGTACTTGGTACAACATTATGTGATATACTTTGTCAGTGACTAGCGGCAGGTCTGTCTTTTTCCGGGTACTCCGTTTCCTCCACCATTATCAACTGATATAACTGAAATATTGTTGAAGGTGGCATTAAGCACCCAAAACCCTAACCCCTTAACAGACCAATTGTCATTACGGTAGTAACATTTTGAACATAAATATTGAATTTTATTTACTTTTATAAATAGAGTAGCAAAGACTAAAGGACTTGAATGTTTTGAAGTTCCAACGGGATGGAAATTCTTTGGTAACTTAATGGATGCTGGGAGACTGTCATTGTGTGGTGAGGAAAGTTTTGGTACTGGGTCAGATCATATACGTGAGAAGGATGGACTATGGGCTGTATTAGCATGGTTGTCAGTTCTAGCTAGCAAGAAATGTAGTGTAGAAGATTTACTGTTAGATCACTGGAAACAATACGGACGTAACTTTTATACAAGGTATGATTTAAAACATAGGTCTTGTGATTTAAGATATATTGATCACATGATTTAAAACATATTTATCATGTGATTTTCAACTGCAACAGATATCATTTTGCTAAATAGAGAATTAATCATTTATAAAGGAAGAAACAGGATCATATTTTGCAATTAAAAAACGGAAGGAAAAAGTTTCATTTGTCGTAACTTATTCCAAAGCATTCTAATTTCACATACATACAGTAAGACTCTACAGATATTTTGCACCAAAATGTGCACTATATATTAAAATTGTTATGTTAAGATTGTATCATTCTTTTACAGATATGATTATGAAAATTGTGAAAGTGTTCCTGCAGAAACAATGATGGAGAACTTAAATAAAAAGGCTGATGATGGTAGCCTAAAGGGCCAGACATTTACCTCAGGAGGAAAGTCCTATAAAGTAGCCATTACCGATAACTTCTCCTATACAGATCCAATAGATAAAAGTATTACTAAAAAACAGGTAGGTAAGACATATTATGATGGTTCTCAAGTTATTGTGAACCAAGTTACACCTATTTTAATTGGTATTGAGAAAGGATTAAAAATATTGGACAACATTTGACTTCATTATAATTTTTGAAAAATTGTATAAAATTATTAGTAAAAAACAGGTATGTGTATGTAAAATGTATGATGATGTTTCTCAAGTTATTGTGAGGTCTCTGTCAGATTATGGTACACCTATTTCAACTTTTTTTCATATAAACAACATTTTGCAACTTTCTATGTATCACTGTATGACATATATACAATAAATACAATCAAACAGTAGTTTCTATCCATGCCGGGTTTCTGACATGATATAACTTATATCATAAAAAAAAAAAAAAAAAAAAAAAGAGGGAGCAACATAGGGTTCTGTCCACAAGTACCTGTGATAATTATACACAAGTTCACATCATGATATATCTGAAGTATTACTGATGTTGGCATGAAAATAATTAATTTCTAAAATAGAATTCTTGCAATGTACTGCAGTATATTTTTTAATATTTCTTTTCTTAATTCTTAAATATTTAAATTTGGCCTTTATATTTCAGGGAATTAGAATAATATTTGAAGATGATTCTAGAATAATTTTCCGTCTCAGTGGTACAGGCAGTAGTGGTGCCACCATAAGACTATATATAGAAGGATATGAATCAGATCCAGCAACGTTTACTTGTGATCCTCAGGTATCTTCTTTCTTATGACCAAAAAAATACTTAGTGGAAGGTTTTAAAAATATGAGCAGTTTTAAATTCCTTAAGTGAATATTATTTTTTAAGGGAATTGCATACTATGCTGAAAATAAGGATATAAATGGATTCTTTAGATAATTTATTAAATATTTTTTAATTATGAATAGAAAGTTTAAGCCGTGATGGTCACCAATTCCATCAATATCTACAGAATGAATTATCACCTCTCACCTCAAATCATTGAACATTAAAAAGATTTGTGACATATGATGTTGGAAATCCAGGCCCTGGCTTGGGACAGGCACAAATTGTGGCAGGATTGAACAGGTTAATGGGATCCTAACCCTTCCTCTTGATAATTGGATCTCCAACGGCAATGCAGATATAAACAAGCGATGAAAAACCTCCACAGATTTACAGGTTACAATTAATTATGTTTTCCCTGTAAAAAAAAAGAGTTATTTCCCTTAGAACATATTATGATTGATGCAACACACATTTGCTAATTTCTTTTTCAGGATGTTCTGAAGCCATTGATTGACATAGCATTACAGATTTCACAACTCACGGAACTTACTGGTCGACAATCTCCCACTGTAATCACATAGAAAGCAACAATTTTGTGAATGTCCAAAAAAAAAGAAACATAAATGTAGTTTAATTTTATTGATTATTGTTTTGTAAGTGGTTTGTTTGAAAGAGGGTCTGATAAAAATTGCTGCTTAAAAGTTAAGTTATATGATATTTTTTTTTACCTTTGTTTAATTGATAATAATTCATTTTAGCTCACCTGGTCAAAAAGTAAATTGTGAGATATTGTCATTACTATGTGTCTGTTTGTCTTGTCTGTATCTGTTAAAACATTTCATATATTTATGATCTGTTGAAACTCATTGTGCCATTTGAAAGCAAACTTAGCAAGAATATTCCTTGGATTGTTGACTATTAGTATTATTGTGTGACTTGGGAATTTAAGTTGACTACACCACAGAACCCTGATGGGAAAATGTGATAAAAAATAGTACCAAACTGGTTGAACCAGAACTGTCTGTACTTCTGATTATGGAATAGTCATTTACAAAACTTGTGTTTTATGTCTTGATTGGAACTTTAAAAGTGACACGACTACAGTAGATATGGGATATTATGGGAAAATTGAAATTTAAAAGTGACACTACTACAGTAGATATGGGACATTATGGGAAAATTGAAATTTAAAAGTTACACTACTACAGTAGATATGGGACATTATGGGAAAATTGAAATTTAAAAGTTACACTACTGCAGTAGATACTATAAGTAGCTTAACATGGGGCATTATGGGAAAATATGTTAAAGAATAATTCTTTAGAACAACTGAATTAATTGAAGCTTTCCTTGTATGAACATTCTTAAGATAGTACTGGACAAAAGTTTTCATTTTTGCATTGATTGCTCACCATGATATAGCTGAAAAATTGCTGAATTGACTCTGAACAACAATCACTCACTCACTTGCATTGATTGCTAAAGCAGCTTAATCAAACTTGGTAAGAATATATCTTTGATTATCTTCTACAAAGATCTTGCAACCGGTTTGCATTTTATTCTGATTTGAAATTTGATATGGATGAACATGACTTGTTATACAATTAACGGCTGGTAATGGGGGACCGCCATTTTCAACAATATTTCAGTTATATCAATAGGTCAGTTTTATTGGTGGGGGGAACTGGAGTACCCGAAGAATACCACCAATCTGCCGCAACTGACTGACAAATGTTATCACATATTATTCTATCAAATACACATCACCATGTGCAGGATTCACAACTTTAGTGGTGATAGGCACTGAATGCACAGGTAGTTGTAAATCCAGCTCCCACATGATCACGACTATGACAGCCCCAACAAATAACTGACTGTCACATAATAGTAACATGGTTCATATTGGTTGAAATTGTATTGGCTTTGATTATCCTTGCTGGTTTTTTATTGAGTAATAACTCATATTTTAAGATCTTTATTATTTACATTTGTTATACAAAGTATTGTGTGATATTTTGATAGACTGAAGATACAATTATTTTTTACTTGAATTCCAAGATGACAATGTTTTATAATGTCAAACAATTAGCATTTCTAGATATTTAATACAATATACAATTGTAATTAAAATTAGATCTCCGCACTTGCTCCCTGGTGCGGAGATCCAATTTTAATTAGATTGTATTTAACACAGCTTTATGTTGACAAAGAATATTTTTAATGTTATATTTTATTTTATTTTATTTTTGAAATTTAAACAGTATTTCTAATTTATTTTAATTTTTCTATGCATAATTGAAAACTGGTTCTACAAATATTGATGGCAAAATTATTAACTCGCCAATGTATGACATCATATAACAGTTAAAGAAGACAACAGTTTGTTGATGATGTCACAGTTTTTGAACCTGTGATTTTTTTACATTCATAATTGTAGGCCTGTAGTTATTGTGACAGTGACAACTCTGTTAACTGTTTATAGAATTAATGCTTAAAATTTCCTTTCTGCATGTTAATTCAATGGTTAAAAAACTATATTGTAATTTAAAAATGATATTTAAAAAAATTGTAGAATTTTTATTATTATTCATAAACTGCAAATTAAAATATGTCTTTTAGTTATTTTTTCATTTGATCAAATCAAAGACTATAAAATCAGTTTCTCCGCTTAACATGCAGCATAAAAATGTAAGAGCAACGACTGGTTGGCTCCATAACAAGCTAATGTGTCCGAGTGGAGCGACATTCCTACCCCCGGAGTTTGTCAGTGACTTGCAACAGGTCAGTGGTTTTCTTCAGGTACTCTGCTTTCCTCCACCAATAAAACTGACTGCCACGATATAAATGAAATATTATTGAAAGTGGCGTTAACACCATACATCTAACCCTACCCACAAACTGTTGTTTCAATGAGCTAGCAGTATAGAAATCCAACTAAGCGTGTTGTTCAAGTGCAAAGCGGAAAACAGCAGAATATGAACATTATTCTCGCCATGATATGGCTGATAAATAGCTCACTTGGCATTAAACAACAATCACTCAATGTAAAGCAGATAAAAGAACAAATATTTGGAGAATCTAATTTGTTAAAGAATTCTGGAATTACATATTTTTGAATGAAGACTATTGTTCTCTCTTTTAATGAACTAGAAATTTAATATTGTAATTAATTCCATTGGTTTTTATTTCAACAGGAGATATCTTGTACTTTTCAATCAGTTACAAAATGGTTTTACTTGTTTTTACATTGAGTTATTCCCCTTAGATCAAGTTTTTTTTTATTGTCAAGCCCAAGAATAATACATTTGCTAATAAAGTGTAAATACATGTATGTTTATTATATATTCTTTTAGAACAATAAATTATGTGCGAAACAGAAATATCTTTTTACAGAATATAAACTGTGATAAAATAAAATGTCCCAAACCATGCATTGCGCATATTCACCAAATGCTGAACAAGCAAATTTAAATGTCATTGTTATTGTTCTCTATCTACAGGTTGTCATTTTGGACCACCATTACCACTGTAATAATACATTTCATGTGGAAAAGACCTACATCATACATGTAATTAAAACAATTTGGCCTGTAATGGAATGTCATGTTTTATATTGTGTCAATATTTATATACATCACCTCTCATACTAATTGAACTTGCTGAACACAAAAAAGACCATGACATATGATGTTGGAAATCCAAGGTTCTGGCTTGGGACGCTGTATGATTGTAATATTTATTTCTTGTGACTGTATCATAAAATGTATAATTTAGGATGTTGAGTTAGATTGCTGTCAGTGTAATAAAGATACATATGTATATACCATCGCCACATGCTCAAACACATGTATAATGGTGGCCTTTAGTTAGAGAAGCTATTTTTTATAAAGTGAGTTTGGCCGAAGGGGATAAATTGTTGGTCATTATACCAAGTGAACCTCTGCTGCAGTGTACCAATGGTGTTGGTTCAAATACTGCCTCAGGGAGAACCAAAAAAAATTTGAACTCCAAACACTGGTTAAATATTCAGACGTTTTTATTAAAAATATTTTATACAGCCCAGGATCCAGTGGGGTAGATACATATATCAGTTAGAAAAGATATGGATGTAAAAGGAAATGAGAAACTATTCAACATTACACTTGGACATAAATTCAAGTAAAGGAACAGTGCTTTTATTGCTGTTCTGCATGTATGGTTGTCGAGACGAGTAACTGTTGTTCAACGCAAAATGAGTAACTTTCAGCTACCGGTCTGTCATGGGGAGAACAAGTAGCATTTGATGAGATGATGTCTGCATTGTACTAGGCCAACACAATTAGTTGAATTTTTGTAGTACTAGCTCACTGAAATGACAGCCCACATTTAGCCATGTCACCCCACTCTACATGTTATCCTGATTCCAAGCCACCCAATCAGCTCTTACTCCTTCATTCTGCATGCTTGGCAGAAAAACTAGCAAATAACAATTTTAAAGTCTTTGGTTTGACCTAACCAGGCTCAAACCTACAATCTACCACATTTTTTGTTGGCCCTTTTATATCTTGGAAACTACAAGAAAACAAGCATCTTGAAAATGGCAAGTAATCTGTAAAAAATGCCCTTTTTAGCACCTTGAAAAATCACCCCATTCATTCTTAAACTTTATTCCATGTCAAAATTTCAGAAGGATAGGTCACAGATTCCATTGCTCCAGGTTCTTCAGACCCTGTCGCAGGTGTCATCTTTGAATCCCTGGGATGTTCGATCGACCAGGTTCCTCGATTCCGTCTCCGAGATGCTATAAAATACTGTCCTATCTCATTCCTCAGGATGTCAGAATGATGTTGCATCTTTTATAAGCCAGTAAATGGATACTTGGTCTATCACTATATAGAACAATATATTGAGATTGAGACAGACCTAGTAGTCCAAGACGTAGATATACAAATTTTAAATTCATGCCCCTTATCAATATCAGATGAAAAGTAAGTCTCCATGTAAAAATAACAAAAACATCCATTTTAGCACCTATGGCCTCATTTGGAAACAGGTAGTGTTACAATGCCAACCTTTATTTAGTGCCAAGGATTATTGTGTTCAAAATTCAGAAGGATCTGTCAACTAAATCTTAAATTATCGCACGGAAACCATTCTTTTATACAGACGGACGACGACACAACATAATATGACCACAAAATTTTTGTGGTCGGATAAAAAGAACTGCCACGATAAAGCTGAAATCTTATTGAAAGTGGCATTAAACACTTCTAACAATTCCAAAATTCAATATCAAAATCACAGAAAAAGGTAGTCCATACTCCTAACACACAAATACATGACTGCTCGCTTTCCTGGCTTGGTACAGGCATTTCAATAAAATTGGGTAAGTTTTTATGTAATTATTATTTGTCGCTACATTCTAGAAAATAATGCCTATATTTTGCAGATATTTACACTTCTAAAAGATAAAAAAAATATTTTCTTGTATTATAACAATCAGAAGTAAGACAATTTTGAAATATTAATTGTTAAACAGGGATAAATGGTGCATTATATAGCTAACCTAACATTAGGAGAGTTACACAGTCAAACTAACATATTCGGTCACCTCTATTAATCAAGTCTGTGGTTTTCTCTGGGTACTCTAGTTTCCTCCACCAATAAAACTGACCGCCAAGATATAACTGAAATATTGTTGAAAGTGGCATTAAATACCATAACCTTCTGATACATTAACAAAAGAAGAACATATTTGTCTTCAAATCTTTATTTCAAATTTATTTCTGAAATGCATCATTGTTACAATGTTACAATGTAAAATATATGATATTTTACAAACTTTCAAAAACATAATCTGAACCAGAAATCTGGTCTTTCAACCCTGAGTCAATCTTTGGGATCACCCTGTCCTTCAATTCAAATTTATCCAACAACAGTTAAAAATATATAATGTGTTTCAATTGTAATCGCTTTAGAAATTTTTGTTTAAAATATTGCAAAATAACAACAAAACTTATTAAATATTGCAAGGACAGTAATCCCAAGACACTTAGAACACTAGACATCAAATAAAAACACATTAGACAGCAGTCATGTCCTTAAGTGCCTTGTAACCTTAAAATTATTCTTACTTTAATCAAATTCAATATAATTTTTTACCAATGAAGAAGTTTTTTTTTTTTGAGAAATGCACAAAAATAATTTGGTTCCTTTTAAAACTTTTTGCACAAAAATAATTTGGTTCTATATAAAACATTTTATCATTGACAAAAGATAAAAGTTATTTTCACCAGAAAAAAAACAAATTATTCAAGATATTGCACCATTTGAAAAAATAGTCAAAGCCTCAGCAGAACTATTAATTTAATAATAATAAAATTTCTCCACATTTCACCATGCAGTCTGCATCTCAAAAATAAATAGCACCTTTAACATATCGTTGTAATATCAGAGACAAAAACACTAGAAAATGTCAGTTGGAAAGAAGGCAAAATAAAATGGAATGGATTTGAACATGTTTAGGTATTTCACCAACTTTTTATATATATATACATGCACATGCAAACTGGTTTGTATGAAGCTTGAGGAATGATGGAAAGCTAATGGACACGATGGACACACTTCAATGGTTGACTGACATGTTCTAGTATTCTTGTTTTCAATATTACCAGTTCATATGACTTTATTTCTGCTGGAACCACCCAGCTTTATCACAGTAAACATTGCCTTTATGATTATACATAAATACATACTAAGGAATGCCCCATTAATTTGACTAATTAAATGACTGGTTGTTATTCTTAGTATGTAACTATATATAAATACATACAGATCACTGTTGGATTTCCTTCCGTCCTAATCCTTCGATACCATGTGACCAGATACTGATTTTAACCTTCGTCAGTTTATCAAGTCTCCATTACACATGGACATGTCAAAAAACAGATTGTCTCTGCAGTATCTGGTTAGACGGTACTCTTATAAAATACAATTTTTAGACACACAAGTGCCAACCTCAAAATCATTGGAATGATACGATCTCCACAATTTAATGATTCATGATAGTTTCTTATTCATTTGAGGTATTTCTAAACATTTATACAAGGTTATTTGATTTTTTACATTATTCTATCCAAAAAAAACCACCCCATTAAGAAAACTGATTGCTCAGCAATAATGAATGGAGATCTTGAGGTGTAGTGAGCAATCAGTTTTCTTTTTTGGTTAAGTTTTTAACCATTATTATTATGCTGCAAATAAAATCTAAAATTTGTATTCAGCAATTTTTGTGTAACTGATAAAAAAAACTTTGCTTCTGATTTGAAAATTCAGATAAATCTCATCTTTCTACACAACAGATTTAACCAAACCTGTTGTAAAACAAGTGATTATCATGAATTATGAAATCAGAATGATTAAGCTCTTACACATTTATTTTTTTCTAAAAATATATTTATATTTTCTAATTTTTTTCTTCAATACTTTGCCCTATATTTTTTCATTCCAGTTTTTCAATGATTCTTGTATACAAGCCACATTTTCAACAAACACATATATCAAATTCTCAAAATAAGCAGTTGAAAATTTCTTTTTCACTTTAATCATGCAATTGTTAAATGTTGAAACCTAACAGGAAGTAAAACTTCTCAATGTAACCATACATGACACTGGTGCACTCAAAAATTTACTACTTTCATGAATTGAATTGACTTATATGCTTGTACATTTAAAACCGACAAATTCACATAACATTACATTCAATAGGATGTTTACTGGAATGTTCATTTTGAAATCAGAATGTTTATTTTTGACCCATAAGCTTTCATTTAATACTGATAAAATTTTATAAGAAGCTGCTTCTATAATAATATCTTTTGTTTAAAAACAAAGTTAACTCAACAGGAATATAACGGTAAACAATTGAGCTGTTAAAACTCGCAACACAAAAAAAAAATTTGGCAGTCAATGTAACAAATTGATTATAACATCTCACAAGTTTGCTATGCAACAGCATTCTATGGTTTTGTACCAGCTCACTACACTAAAATTTTAACATGTAAAAAGTATAAAAAATGAAAAACAATGAAAAAGTACAAAACATAAAATACACTTTCACATAAAAAGACAGGCACATTTTGAAGTTGATAACATATGACATTCATTTTCCATTTTTACATTTTTTTATCATAAACACAAAACATTTCACCTCATGTTTTCCTCAAAATATAATTCTTTGTTCAGTCATTTACACTTTTTGGACCCATTTCTACATTTAATTTTAGCACTTTCATGTTAACAACTACACAATATTCAAACCAATTGAAAGACAATGGAAAATTGTAATGTTTATGAGTATCCCTGAAACAGAACATTCAAATTTAAACACAAAAAAATATCACTTTCCCCTAAATACACAAACACTCGATGAAAAATGACTGACAGGATTTTTTCCTTCCTTGTTAAGTAAAAATTAAAAAAAATTTTTTAACCTTATTATGTGAAACATTATTAATGAACTTAACAATCTGAGTATAAAAATGGATTTCCACTACAAGATCATATTTTGGAAAGGTGGTGAATAATGGTATTTGTTCACCTTATCCTATATGTAAATTCTGGTCAGTCAACGAAAAAACATACAACCACATATACAAAAACATACATACACATTCAAACATGTATAAAAATGTTTGCCCTTCTTAAGCACTCAAAAATAACACAACCAGAAAAAAAAAAAATTGATAATGAATTTGGTCTTGTTCCAACACTTCAAATGCTTATGCCACAACTTGATGAATGTGAACTGGGCAAAGAACAACCACTGTCACTACTGTCCTCGGTAATCTCACTCAAATTGGGTGTGACTCGTGCATTTGTGCGTCTTTTTGCAAGCCCTGAGCTTGGTGGAGATAATTTAATACATGGAAAATCAAATCTCTCATCATCACCACTTTCGTATGGGTCATCACAGTCAAAATCATCCCTCCCTCCGATAAAAAACGAGGGAGGCTCGGAAATGAAGAGATGTTGCTGCATCATTCTGTTGATTGAGACTGCTTCACCAGCAAAACATTCCAGATCTTTTGTACTGTTGTTTCTGTAATAAAAATTATTAATCTTGTATTAGGGGTATTGTATACATAATAATTATTAAGTCTTGTATTAGAGGTTTGTATACAGAAATGGAATTTGTACTTCAATATTACTATATACCAATATATACCAGAAGGTAATGTACATACATATTCCACAATATATAATTATATGACCATCTTACTAATAACATAGTTTTTTTTTTATTCTAAATAGTCACATACACATTACTTATAAAGTGGTTTGAAATGGTCACACGTTAATTTGATCTTCATAAAATATCTGGATTATAGTTTGAAGTGGAAATCTTTATTCAACTGAAATTGCCATTACACAAAAAAAGATTCTCAAACAAACATACCTTGTGAGGATTCCAGGTGTGGCTAGAGGGGTAGCTGCAGGGGGGCATGTGATCCAAGGGTGTTGTAAGACCTCCAAAGCTGTCAATCTCTTCCTTGGTTCACGGACTAGTAATTTCTGAATGAGATCCTTAGCATTGTTGGAAACATCTTGCCATTCATTGTCTGGATATTCAAACATACCATCCTGAATTCTGGTGAATAATGTTTCCTGGCATGACTGACAAGCCTCTCCTCGCTCCCAGCCACAGTCCAAGCCACACTGTCCATAGAATGGAGGATAGCCACACAACATAATGTACCTGAAAATTATATTATTGTTGTTATTGACAAGTGTACACAAACCTCATATAGCTAAAGTTGCTACTCAATAGATTACTATTACACATATTCTAATAGCTATTAATTCATATTTTCATATTTGCATTATTTGTTTTTCCTGCAATTTTGAATCATGATATTGTACTTTCCATAACATATCATCAACTTCCTTAAATTATATATGTTAAAACTAAACTAAATATGATTTCCATAATTTTTAATCAAAGAGATCATACTTTAATTAACACATCATCAGCTTAAATTGTATGCTAAAACTAAATTAAATAAGATTTACTTTATTGGAGCAAAAAAAATACTTACAAGATAATTCCTAAACTCCAAAGATCACACTTCTTATCATATGAGAAAGATTCTCCAACCCAAGCATCTACAACTTCTGGTGCCATATACTCAACAGAACCAACTGGTGTTAACAGTTCTGGTGTTGTACAGTTATCTTCAGTCTGACTCACTGGTACACCACTGGCCAAATCAAAGTCACAAATACGTATAGGGACTACTTCATCAGTTCGCTCACATAATATGTTGTCAGGTTTGAGATCTCTATGAGCAATACCTTCAAAAGAAAATTTGCAACACATAAATATGTTTGAAAATCTTGTTGATTAATTCTGATTTTTTTTCTCTATTGTAAATATCAATTTCTATAAATAACTTCCATGACAACAAGACACAATTGTTTTTTAACGTAATAACTATTCATTATGACATTTTATATTGTAACCATGAAAATATGCCCAAGGTATACGAACGGGTTGATCAAACATTAGAAACAACTACACTGACTTTTCAATAACATAATTCTATCATAAAAATATATAATTTCATTTACTTTCTGGTGATGATATTTTGTTGTACATAATATAAAATTTCTTTTACCTTTTTGGTGAAGAAAATTCAAAGCTTTGGCTATTTGTTGTACAACAACTACAGCTTCTCTTTCGCTAAGGTGACCCCGTCTCTCAATGTTGGCAAGTAATGTCCCTCCCTGCATCTTTTCAAATACCAAGTAAAATCTATCTTCTTCTTCAAAATACTCAAACAACTGTAGAATGTTATCTTGACCTTGACAGAAACTGAAGATCTCGATTTCCTTAAATACTTTATTTCTCGATCTGGTGAAATCTTTTTCAATAACCTGAAATTGTTAAAAATTAAAAGGTCACAAATGCTGGTATATATAGTTCTATACAATAAGTATTAACACAATTCTTGTCTCATTTCAAAACCATTTTTCTGGTTATTAAACTTTTACGTCATGTATATTACAATTGCATCAAGATGTACAAGAAACTGGTATAATTATATAAAATATTACAATTAGAATAAAAAAGATTTAAAAAAAATTAAATTTGCATCACAATGTTAAGATCTAATAGAATTAGTGTATAATGTATTATAGCATACCTTTACAGCATATTCTTTGTTCGTTGTGCTATTCTTATATGTCTTAACAGCTGCACATGCTCCATTACCAAGTACTTCCCCAGTTGCTGTATACAGATCTAAAACAACAATTAATTCTTATACACACTGTCTATAAAAGTATATACAGTAATCATTTTATGCACAAGAAAAAGTATTCATAAACATTTTACTTGTGGTCTACAAAAGTAATTTGTAGCAAAAAATTTACTATTGTTCTAAAAATGGAATGTTAAATATTTCAAAACAAAAATTTACTAAATTTTCCTTGTTTTACAAATTTAAACAAATTAAACTTTCAGACATAAAAACTAATTCCAAAAGATATTTACCTGAAAATTTTTTCACTGGGATGTCAGCTGCCTTTCGTCTTTTCTTTTTGTTTCTTGGTCTGTCGTTCATTGAGCATGGGCTGTTGTTGTTTTCTGAGTCTGCCAATTCCATATCCAGGTTTGTCATCATCATACTTTCGAACATTAAACTGGTTGGTCGTGGTGGTGATTGTGAACAATACTTTGCTTTCTGGTCGATCTGTAATATTAAACATTGTGTGTCAAAAAAATTGTTTGAAAGTTGATACCTTATACTCAAAAGGACTTCAAAATAAATATCCATACAATAAAAGGTAATTGCTTAGTCTAACCCATTAATGTGTGAATGGCTGAATTAGTTTTTGCCATTTAATCAAGAATAATTCTAATTAGATCCCAAAGTGTTTGACATGATCTAAAAAAAAACATTAACTTCCTTCAGTTAATTAAACTATCAATTTTTTTTTAATAATAATGTAATACTAGTGATTGGTTGTAAGTTTTTACCTTCCCTTTCCCCTATTTTCAATATGATCCATAGATTATCCAAGAACTTCATCACAGACTTTCAGAATTCATTCTTTCCCCTTTCATTACACCAGGTAAATGGTGTTTCCCAATATTCATGCAATCAACATTACATCATCATATTTTTATTTCTTTCAAAAGCCATAAATAACTTGTAAAATTTTATATTAAATAGCTGATCTAATGTTTCTATAAATAGATGGCCTTTGTTTAATCAGCCAATCAGAACTGCAGAACATTAAGTCATTCAATACTTTAGGATTTTCCATTTAGGCAAACAGCCAAAATATTAATAAGTAATCTGGTTATTTAAAGAATTCCAGAATTTCCATCAGGGAATATTCTGGATTCTTCCCCAAAAGTCAACATTGCAATTATTAAAATCATTGTCAACATAAAATATATAAAAAATATTGTTATTTTACATACAAATGTAAATGTTATAAAATCAATAATGATGTCAACAACTAAATTAGGTCAAATGGCTGTTTACATTTACAATGTACCTTGTATCTTTTATGTCAATAATTTTGATATTGCATACTAGCAGAAATTAAAAGACCAAAGTTTGTGTTAATTTTTCCACAAATGCAACAATGTAATCCAGACATTTTCTTATAAGAAAATTTGAAATACAATGTGTGTGCAATTGACCACACAGAATGAATAACTTGGATTGTTGATACAAGATTCAAGAATAATATGAAAAAATAATAAAAATGCATCATTAAGCAAACCATAATTTTTATATTAAAGATAATTTGAAAATATAAAATGCATTACTATGCATACACTGCCAAAAACAAAATAAACATTGCTTGCTAAAATAAACAAAAACTTACATCAATCATTTTCCTTTGTTGAATTTTGGGTATTAATTCCGATAATTATCAATTTTTAAAATTTTCAACCGAACACTAAAATCTGATTAATCCAATATCTGATGCCAGTAAAAGGTCAAAAGACCTGAATAACTTTTGTTCACTCTTTCATCGTTCTACACTCTCTCCTTGAACATTCAAGACTGAAAAATTTACGTCAGCCAGCTATTTATATACCCAGAGCTACGTGGCTTTACGCTGACTGGTTGACTCAACGGTTTGTGACCTGTCAGTCTACGTACTATGATCCACGCAGTTTGTTTACATCCGTTTCACAACAACGTCGGCCATGTTTGTTATGGCGTGACTGACAAAATATGAAATGATCAAATTTTCGATTAAATTCTGAATAACAACTTGTACATTTATTGGCAAATAAAGCATATATATCAAAACTGAAAATCTGAAATGTCAAAGACAATGCAACAAACCTCTATCATGACGCATTTAATGTGTGTATTTCTGTAAATCCGGCTCCCGCCTCTGTCACCATTTTATCAAAACATTCAATCGGCAATTTCCGTAAAATATGCAATTCAAAATATTCGTACATATTTTGTTCATAATGATATTTCTAATTGTTGAATTACACAAAAATCAGAAATAAATATATCTTATGTCAAATTGAATTTTATTTTACATATTTACACAATGTGCTTGATTTGGTCACAAAAACGTTTATCAATGCGTGTTTTAAGTTCACAAAAACAGGTTCTTCAGAAACATTGAACTGATTTTTTACACGTTTTTTGAGATGGATATTCCTCCAAATCCTCCCGATGGTAATAGTTTTAAATGCTTATTCTTAAATTTTTCTAGAAGAAAAGGTTATGAGGCCACAGCCTACACATTTGTTGTAGTCTAATGTGACAGAAACTTGCATGTATTATGTAATGTTGTCTATTTTGTTGGTAGTGCCAGTGCCAGTGGCAGTGGTACTGTCTGTACTCTTAGTCTTAGTTATTATGTACCGTAATCCGTATATATACACCACTGACAACAGCCTTGTCTTGTGCTGATTATATTGCTTTCATTGAAACAGATAGAGACACATTACATTAACACGTTAACTTATGTTAAACGATATCAGTCTGTATTCAAAGAAACATCTTATTATACCCCCCGCAACAAAGTTGTAGGGGGGTATACTGGTTTCACCATGTCCGTCTGTCTGTAGACAAATCCTATGCCATACGATAACAGGAGTTGTGTTTCTTAGAATCTTTTAAAATTTTATCAGCTGTTTACTGGTGAAGAGAGGAGGATCCCTTTCATTTTTGACGATTTTCACTTTTGCCGTTCCAGAGTTATTGGACTTGATATGACGGAAAATAGGATTTTTACCCTATGTCGTATGATAACTTGAGTAGTGTTTCTCCGAATGTTTTGATTTATATATGTATCTGACAAAAACCAAAAATGGAAATGATCAATAATAATTATAAATATATCGTTGAATAGATATTAAACAGAAAGGAAATAACATCAAATAAGGTTACCTATCTTGGAATCACAGATACTGCATAGAATGAATCGTAAATAAATGTTGGAGAAAAAAGAAAAAAAAAAACACGCAGCAGATGCTTTGATGGGTACTACTGGGATGCATATGTAACTGTAGAGCATATTTATCTCCGAAAAATGCAATGTCCCTGATGGGATTTGATCAATGGTTCTTCTTGCATTGTAAGCCACTGCTCTACTAACTGAGCTAAATGATATCTCCAATAACACAGTTAGCAGAGGTGGTTATGAACCTACTGCAGTCCCACCTCAAGGGTCATCATACCTTGATGACGATTTCTCAATTACCAATATTCAACCTGACCAGATTTCCAAATCTGACCACCCTGGGTTATTTAGTTGGATCCAGTGTAAGAGTAGAGCATATTTATCTCCAGAAAATGCAACATCCTAGATGAGATTCCAACTAATGCTTTTAATGGAGAAACGTCATATGATAAGATCTAAGTATTACCCAGACTCCTGTATGGCCTAGAGGTTCTACCTCTTTATAAATCAGCTATATATCTTTGGTGTTTTGCTTCGAAGTTGAACTTCATATTTACAAAAACAGCTCTCTTTTTTTGTAAGCATGTAATCATAGCATGATTTTCTGTAATATCACAAAGGTTTTACAACAATATCAACTACCTTCATTAGACTAACTTAGAAAGTATGCCATCAAAATTACAGCTTTCAATATTTTTCAAGTGTACATGTACTAATACTTTCATATTTACAGCTGGTACTTTTTATTAAATTTTAACATTTTTCATGAATATTTATTCATACCAATTACCATTTTAAATGAGTAAAAGTACCTGGTACTGCCCCTTATTGAAAGGCCTTTCAATATTGTACAACTACCTTATTAACAGATGATGCTGAAACCAAACTTATAACATTTCTTGTTACTCAGTGACATAAGAATGGCAAAATACATCATGTATGGAATATTGCAAAAGAACTTTAAAAAAAATTCAGTAGATTTGCAAATTGAGCATTATGTCCTTTATGGCAATCTGCAAATGAAGATATCACACATTTTCTTTCTAGATGCTCAATTTTAAATACAATCAGAACAGAATATCTGCCTAAATTGAAAGAATTAGTCAATGCCAATACCACTCCGCAGACATGGAGTACCTTATAATTTAATAATAAATTGAACAATGAATGATTATTAACTGAGCAATAATTTAAAGCAAAGATGTAATATGAATTGTGCTTGCAATATTGGGTTTAAACCCCCCAAAAATACAAGGAGAGGTGTATTCCTGATATAGGCAGGTAATTGAATAAAAAAAAAAGCAATTCCATTTAGATTTTTCTCAAGATTTTGCGAAACTGAGGAAAGATAAAGCTACATAGACCTTTGATACCATTTTTGCCACAAAGAAAATTATTAATATTGGATATAAAATTGTGTGTATATTTTGAATTGGAATGTATTTAGTTATAATTTGTGAAATTTAAATAAATAAAGATATCATATGTTTGTGTTTGGGTTTTTTTCTTTAACCATAAAACTATTGTAAGTTAATGACAAGTTTAGTGATTTTAAAATATTTTTTATGGATATGTTAAAAAAAATGTACCTTTTTAACTGGACATTTTCTAGTTGAGTTTAATGAAGTTATCCCAAGTACCAAATATTTTCAGAGTATTAAGGAACATACATGTATATGGAAAATAAAGTTTTTATCACTTTACAATTGTTTCATAGATTTAACAAAATTCAGAAAGTATGGATCTGTTTTGTCTTTGATTATAAGAACTAGGAGACATTTTTGTTGCTTGTTATAGATTTTTTTATTTTTCTGATACTTTTGAGTCAAGTTGTTAACGTTGTTTTTTTCTACCTATTTGATGAGCAAAATTTTTGTGAGCCAGCAACACATTAACTCTTTGACTGTTCTTTGAGAAAAAGCAGCATTTCCTTTTGATATTTTATTGTGAGAAATTGTATATTTTCTAGATTTTTTGTGGTAATAAAGTGTTCATCAACATTCTGTCATTTTAGATCATGAGTTAAAGAATATAATAGACAAATTAGCTAGTTTTGTAGCCAGAAATGGACCAGAATTTGAACAGATGACAAAACAGAAACAGAAAGATAATCCAAAATTTTCATTTTTGTTCGGTGGCGATCTCTTCAATTATTACAAGTTTAAAGGTATGTACATTTTTTATGTTTTGGTCGCTGGTCATTCTTCCTTCGATTTATTTAAAGTTCTTAGCAGTACAGTACTAACCTTTTTTTTTTCTTTTTTTTTTTATATCTACAGGATTTCTTAGAACATACCAAGGATATGTTAACAAAAACAATATAATTCATTGAAGAAAATATTGTTTAGTGTTTACAAACATTATTTTATTTCATTAACATGCAATTTAGTAAATATACCCCATTGGATATTGTATAATTAGATTATGCATTTTATTACATTTATAGTTTTATGCAGTAGTAATGCTACTAGTATAAAACCATATAATTCGTTTTTCTTGATAAATTGTCATATTGCACGGTAGATTTTCATATTGAACCGTTTCTGATCTATTTTATCGGTGGCCGAAATCCCGTCAAAATTTAAAAATTTACTAGCCAATCGTTTTCTATGTCAGTTGCAATGATGTCACACAAGCACAAACAGAAAGTGACACAGAATGCAAATATAAATTTGTACACACTGAATTAGCACAAGTATCTATGATATTAAATGGATCAGCTCAGGGGCTTTTGGATTTGAAAAAAAACACAACCAACAATCCCTAAAAATCAATCCAGTTACACAAAGATCTTGGTACATGTATGTTAAATGTAATAAAACAATTACAGCACTTCATTTTGTGCAATATGATGTGTTATGGAGCACTGAAAAGCTCCATAACACATGGTACATCATATCGCACTCAATGAAGTGCAATAATTATCCCCTCGCCGACGAAGTTGCGATGGGATATAGTAACGCTACTGTCCTTCCTTCCGTCCGTCCGTAACATCTTTGTGAACACTCTAGAATCAACTTCCTTCAATGGAGTTTGACCAAACTTGGTACATACTTAGTCCTTAAGAGAATCTGGAACCGTGTTGATTTTCAAGGTCAAAGGTCAAGGTCACAGGGTCAAATTTTTTACCGCGTAACATCCTTGTGAACACTCTAGAATCAACATCCTTCAATGGATTTTGACCAATCTTGGTACATACTTAGTCCTTAAGAGAATCTGGAACCCTATTGATTTTCAAGGTCATATGTCAAGGGTCAAATGTTTTACTGCATAGCATCCTTGTGAACACTCTAGAATCAACATCCTTCAATGGATTTTGACCAAACTTGATACATACTTAGTCCTTAGGAGAATCTGGAACCCAATTGATTTTCAAGGTCACAGGGTCTAATTTTTACCTTGTGAACACTCTAGATTCAACATCCTTCAATGGATTTTGACCAAACTTGGTACATGTACAAATGTATATACTTAGTCCTTAGGAGAATCTGAAAACCTATTGATTTTCAAGGTCATAGGTCAAGGTCACAGTGTCTAATTTTTACCTTGTGAACACTGTAGAATCAACATCCTGCAATGGATTTTGACCAAACTTGGTACATACTTAGTCCTTAGGAGAGTCTGCAACCGTATTGATTTTCAAGGTCAAAGGTCAAGGTCACATGGTCTAATGTTTACCTTGTGAACACTCTAGAATCAACTTCCTTCAATGGATTTTGGTCAAACTTGGTACATACTTAATCCTTAAGAGAATCTGGAACCTTTTTGATTTTCAAGGTTAAGGTCACTGTGTCAAATTTGTTACTGCATAATATCCTTGTGAACACTCTAGAATCAACATCCTTCAATGGATTTCGACCAATCTTGGTACATACTTAGTCCTTAGGAGTGTCTGGAACTCTATTGATTTACAAGGTCACTTGGTCTAATTTTTACCTTGTGAACACTCTAGAATCAACATCCTTCAATGGATTTTGATCAAACTTGGTACATACATGTACTTAGTCCTTAGGAGAGTCTGGAACCCTATTGATTTTCAAGGTTATAGGTCAAAGGTCAAGGTCACAGGGTCTAAGTTTTACCTTGTGAACACTCTAGAATCAACATCCTTCAATGGATTTTGATCAAACTTGGTACATACTTAGTCCTTAAGAGAATCTGGAACCCTATAGATTTTCAAGGTCATAAGTCAAGGTTAAAGGTTCAAATTTTTAGGCAAGGGGATATGCCACGCTTTGCGTTGCCATTTTATATTATCCAATAAAATATTTGAATTGATAAATATAAAATGCAAAATGGGATTAGAAACAAGTGCACAGGCACTTTTATAAAATCTTCTTCCTGGAAATACAAAATAATATGTAAACATATAAAGATGGATATAATCAAGTAGTATTATTTACATTTGGATGGAGTCATTTTCTTTAAAATGTTGTTTGATTTCACTTGTTTGAAATACTAGTAGATTACCGGGTATAAAATATTAAAACCAGTTTCTATATTTAAGGTTGATGCATGACTCATATGATGATAGCTTTCATATAAAATTACATTTTTTTGCCTTAAATGTCAAGAAAATATTATATACATGTAGGATTTCTTGCATGTTCAAAAGGTTGTGGGAAATGTTGTAAATAACAAGTTGTAAAGGATTAATTAAGAGTTCTTTCATGTTGGACTCAGATGACCACCTACATGTAATGTAATAAAGTACAGAGAAATAATAAGTTTGTTTGGTCAGTTATATGGTGTATGCCTTTGATGATTACATTTAACTCCATTATTTTACTCTATAGGGAATTTGTGTATGTTATATGATAAAGGACAAGCATAAGTAACAAGTGTTGGGTTGAACCCTTTGATATAAACATGATAAACAGTCTTCTTTGTTTGATATAAATAAATAAGATAATTTTAACACCCCGGGTGACATAATTTTGTTAATTTGTCAATAATAACACCTTTGTAATTATTCATAATTAATCCCTTATTTCCTGTCTGTAGGATATTGTTGTTGTGTTCAGTGAATGCATTGTAAACAAAAAAATGTTTATTTAAACTTAAAGCATTTAGATAATTGTAGGTAAAATCTTTAGAACTACATGTACATGAAGTGGGATGAGCTTAAAAAATTCTTAGAATGTGGGAAAATTTACATACAAATAATATATATAAGTATATGTGTGCAGTCCTCGAAAGGAAAACTTAATTTACTGGTTCAATCAAATTCTTGAATTTATTTTTTATATATATATATATATAATTTATATCATTAAATATAGAAATTTCTTTTATATATATATATATATATATATACGTCTGAAAATTAAACCAAACAGTGTTAGAATTAGATTATAGAGCTGTCAAATTTTTGTTCTTCCCTCGACGGGATTTGAACCCACACCATTGTTACACTGCAGCACCATTCGCTTAGCCTTACGTCCAGCGCCCTAGACCACTCGACTACATCCACTCCCTATATATATATATATATAAATATATATATATATATATAGGGTAAAACGAATATGCTCCAAAAGACTAGGAGATGTACCCCATCATTTGAAGAGATGGGGATATAATGACAAAGTTATAGAGAGTGGGTTTTCAAAGGCCAGTGAAATTAACAGAAATGACCTCCTGGAGTACAAAGAAAAAAAGATCAACAAACGGGTTCCCCTTGTTCTCACTTACCATTCTTCTTTAGAGAAAATTTCAGGCATTGTCCGTCATCATTGGAAAGAAATTGAAAAAAGTGAAACGCTGGCCAAGTTGTTCCCTGAACCACCCGTTGTAGCATTCTGGCGACCTAAAAGCATTAAGGATACACTGGTCAGAGCTGCGGTATCTAGACCTTCATTGACGGTCGGCCAGTGTAAACCATGTGGTGACAAGCGTTGCAAGTGCTGTCTCCAATTGCAACACGCACAAGTGTTCCATAGCAAGACGACAGGAAAGGAGTATAAGATCTTTTGCAATGTCAATTGCAAAACACCTAATGTGGTTTACCTCCTTGACTGTCACGTTTGCGGATCGCAATACGTAGGAGAAAGTGTCCAACCATTCAGCAAAAGAATTAATGGACACAGAAGTGACCTTACGAAAAAGACGCTCTTGCCCGTGAGTCAACACTTTGTGTCGCCGGGGCACTCATTGGATGACTTTGGCAGATCAAAAATTTATATCATTGACCACAAATTGACAATCCAAGTTGGAAAGAAAATCAAAGACAAAAAAGAGAGAGTTTTTGGATCCGCGAGTTACAAACATTACACCCGGAAGGCATAAACAAAAAGGCCTAAATCTTTTGTTTTTTAACTTTTGAACCAGTGCCTGGTGAGGCTGGTCCTTAGCTAGTTGGTAAATTTCATCATTACATTTTCTCATTGCTTTCATATTGTTTATAAATTAGTGTACATATATACTTGAATAATATAAAGTTCAAGATTATGATTTTTAGTAATTTACGTCACGATAACTGATGGTCACATGACAATTTTTCAAATCAGATTACAGACGCTGATGAAGCTTGTCAGTCAAGCGAAATATCCGTCGATTTAATTATAATTATAGTCTTTTTGTAGACTTATAGTTATTTTTGTTACATTTTAACATCTTTTTATGATATCGTTGTGCTAACATTTTAGACGTTTATATATATTTATATATATATCAAAATAAAAACAGAAAAATTTACTGGTCCGAACAAAGTTTTATTGGTCTTGGGCAGGAGGACCGGTGTTGATCGTGAGGACAGTTTATTATTATTGAGTGTATGTGTGTGTGAACTGTATCTATATAAAAGGTAGATGAATAAACCATAGAGGAATTATAGATATAATACTGCCTTGAATAAACCATAGAGGAATTATAGATATAATACTGCTTAAACCATAGAGGAATTATAGATATAATACTGCCTTGAATAAACCATAGAGGAATTATAGATATAATACTGCCTTGAATATTTTTTTTTTCTTCAAATTTTGCATATTGAATGCAATATTTTTTAATGAAAAAAAATACAATACAGATAATAATCTGCTAAAGCTATTAACCATTGACAATTATTATGTAATAAGAACTGTCTTTATAAACCTAGGTTTGCTTCAAAATTTATGTTTTTTGGCAAACATTTTTATTCTTTGATATCAGCGTTTCATGATTTTGTTTTTGTTAGATATGAAAATTGCATAACAGAGCAAATATTGATACAGATTTTCTATTTAAATTTTATAAGGGAATAAAAAATGTCTAAAATTTTATTATCCAAATTATTTTAATAGATGTTACAGTAATGATGGTCAAAACATGTCTTCCTTACAAGTTGCATTCACACACTCTTTCTACTCTTAGACTCCTCCCATCATACATGTCTGACATGTATTCCATTTCAAAGATGCCAAACTGTTATATAGATATAAAGATGTCAATTGTAAATTCATTGATCAGATAAAGTCATATACCAATAATCTTATTATAGACCAAAGATTTGTAGATAACATCTGGAAGTAATTAATTTCAAAGAGAAATCAACAAAACCCAGTGTTGAAAACAGGTTCAAAGGAGGAGAGTTTATCAATGTATAGGTTTTGTGTAAATTTTCGATATACAATTCCAAATGTAGATGAATTAACAGAGTCCTTTACTCAGCATATTCCAAATTTCATTTCTTCCATGAACTTAAGCTCAGTTTTTTTTTCAAATGCACATTTTGCCCTAGTTTACCAAGTATACAGCCTTCTGTCAATACTTGTTTTGTTACATTTCACCTATTTGTAATGTATATAGAATTGTTTTTCTTCATCAAATTTTGATGCAGATTTTTTGTTTGAATGGTCTGTGCTGAGAGATTCTATGTTGAAGAATTTCCTCTATCTCTTATGATATCTGCGATAATGTCAGCCAAAAGAGACAAGTGTCACTCAGATTGCAAAAATTTTAACTTTTATATTTTTCATCTTATTTAAATGCAGTTTTTTTTTTAGCTCACCTTGCCAAAGGTAATGTGAGCTTTTGCCATCACTTGGCATCCGTCATCTGTTAACTTTTCACATTTTAATCTTCTCCTCTGAAACCCCCTCAGCCAAATGAAGTGAAACCTGGTAGGAAGCATCTATAGAAGGTCCTCTCTAAAGAATGCTCATTTTGTCCCGATCCATCAACAAACATGCATGGCCGTCATAGGCAATTTTTGTTTCTGATTGTCCGATTTTTAAAAATCTTCTCCTCTGAAACCGCTTGGCCAAATGAACCGAAACTTGGTAGGAAGCATCTACGGAAGGTCCTTTCTAAAGAGTGCACATTTTGTTATGATCCATTACCAAACATGGCCACCACAGGCATTTCTTGTTTCTGATTGGCCGATTTTTTTAAATCTTCTCCTCTGAAACCGCTTGGCCAAATGAACCGAAACTTGGTAGGAAGCATCTATGGAATGTCCTCTATGAAGATTGCTCATTTCGTCCTGATCGGTTAACAAACATGGCTACCACCAAAACTTGGTAGGAAGCATCTATGGAATGTCCTCTATGAAGATTGCTCATTTCATCCCTATCGGTTAGTAAACATGGCCACCACATGCAATTCTTGTTTCTGATTGGTTGGTTTCTAAAAAATCTTCTCCTTTGAAACTGCTTAGCCATATGAACCGAAACTTGGTAGGAAGCATCTACATGTATGGTAGGTTCTGTATTAAGTTTCCTCAAAGCAGAATGAAAGGTGAGCGACACAGGCTCAGCCCACTGAGCCTCTAGTTTACCAAATGATCATATTTACGGGTTATTGATGAACCATAAAATATTTGCTGTTTGCTATATACATGTATTATTGGAAAAGAGGTCTAAAAGGGCCATAGTTCTGAAATTTTGCTTATTTAGAAGGCATCATTTTTATTTTGCATCCAATTTTGAAGCAATCGAAATTATTTTATTTGGATTATGCAGTCAAAACTACATTTTTTTTTAGCATCTTTATTGATGACTATTTTTTAATATGCTGACCACTATAGTATGTAATGAGTGGTAGTGCAATAAACAGTCATTAACATTGGTCACATCTAATAATAGATAGTGACATACACAGCTGAACTTGCACCATATTTTGCAAGATCTGAATTCAGCATTATTTAAGTCTGAAAATCTTTCATATTTATGATGATGAAGCATTTTGATTTCTAATGATGTTGAAATTGTAAATTTTTGTGTATAATATCACTTTATTTACTAATATATGTCATATTACAGTGGGCCCAGCAAATTTATATTTCCAACACATTATTTATCGTACATGTATATAGCACTTTACTGTGTCACTCAAAATAATGTATATATCTACCCTTGCTTTTAACAAACACTTGTTCAACTTTCACTTGTCGACATGCTGCGATCGTAGCATGCTCATTGCTGCGCTCTGTGTACAGTGTAGCCCTTTATATTAAATGAAATTGCTGGTATTGTGAATGTATCTGATTCTGTTACTTTCTTGCTCTGCATATACTTTGCCTGCATCTCCAACTCACACCGCAACACTTTATTGTTGCAATCAACTCTTAATGTACTGGTATATCCATTAAATTCCCAAACATTCCCCCTTTATTACTTTCAGTCAACTTTATCACAGTCCATTTTTATTTCAACATATAGACTTCACTAGTAGAATCATATACTCAGTTCAAGGCTTACTATTTAAAAGGGCCCGGGTGGCTCAATGAGTTAGGTAGTTGGATTACCTAACAACTCATACAAGCCTATCGCCAATACGGCGTGGGTTCGTGCCCGGCTTTCTAAATTACAAAAAAGGGTGCACTCGACTTGCAGCCGCAAGTGATAAAGTTTACCAGTTACTTGCCCATGGTCAGTGGTTCTCTCCGGGTACTCCTGCTTCTTCCACCACTAAAACTGGTTGCCATGATATAGCTGAAATATTGCTGAAAGTGGTGTTAAACACCAAAAGTCAAAGTACTACCGGTATTTAAAAGTTCAGTTTGAATGATGTTTATAATTACAGTTACCAGTTATATTTGTATACAGTGTTTTAACTCACATACTGTAATTCTATATGAACCTGTATAACAAATGTTTTGTACAGAGCACATTTTAATCATTTTTGTACAGCCACAAAAATTTTGCAGTTGTATTTTGTTATTGGTCTGTTGTTGTCTGTAGACATAATGGTTTCCATGTGATAACTTAAGATAAGTTCTCATTTTTCATTCATTTCAATGCATTTTGTTTGGAAAATGCTAATCTTTATGAGTCAATACAGCTATTTTATTTGGAGAAATTGCTAAATGATAGCTAAACTCAGAAATTTCTCATATTTGGAAGATCAAAAATATATATTTTTCATCTAATTTTGACATGTTTAATGCACTTTTTTATAGGAATTGATACATGGTGTATTTTTAAAAGGGCTTCAGGTAGTATTTCAGTAGATTGTCACTTCCTCTATCAGTTATGGTTTTCAAGTAAAACTTGATACATTTGTAGTAGTAAAACTGTGCAGGAGGAAGCCCTTGTCGACTTGCTGCAGTGATATCATGCTGCTCCTATCGTAGCCCATATTTTGATCCAGTATGACATAATGCAACCTCGTCTTCCACAAAATGTGGTTACTTTAGACTTGAGGTTCATATTAGTTCTATGATAAGAGTATAATGCTTATCTATAAAAATTTCAGATGACTACGAACTGAAATGTATTTTAGTGTGTTTTATTACAGTATAACCAGGGTTTTTTTTGTCAGCATCACATTCAACATTTAAAATAGTTTTGTTGGAGTTCCTGGCAAAAGATTTTGTCTGGAATTTCTCTTACAGACCAACCATTACTTAATGAGAATATTAGAAATTAAAAGCTCTTTTGAACACTGCAGAGAGTAAAAATCTACAATAACATATTACTTTCTATCCATCTTAAGCTTATACATGTAGATAATATCACAGCTATACAGAGTACAGACTACAAGTTATTATAATGAATAATGACAGGCTATGGAAAAAAAAGGTCAGTATGTGTCAGTGATCCTGTATGGCATGTGCTTGTAAAGGAGATTCATTTCTGATCTGATTTCAGTAAGCCAACAGCAGCAGACCTTAGCTCAACAGCAAGTGATTGTACAACAAGTTATTACCCAGCAGCCCATTCCGCAGGCTCCATGGCAACCAAATACACAGCTGACCCAACCATCAATTCCCCAGCAGAATGCACAGCTTAATCAACAGATCCAAGCTTTACAGCAGCAAATAGCCCAGCAGCAGATAGTCAATGACCAACAAATCAAACAAAGTGAACAGAATTTAGCAGCTCAATACCAGAGTTTAATGCAACAACAACAGGTAGAAAACAATTTAAATAAATTAAAAAGTACGTTAATATTATTGGTAATGCCCAATGGTAAAAGTACATTTTTGATCATGAGGTAGAAACATGATGTCAGTATGGTGCTGGATGTTTTGGTATAATTACATATAATTGTTGGACTACCAGGATGCTGAGATTTTTATTCTGGTAAATATTTTTTATTGCCCGATAATATTGAGTATAGATGTTACAGCAGGCCAAAAAAATGTGATATACAGTAGATAAGAATGAAAATTAAGTATTTGATATTGTTGGGTTTTTTTGGAGGGAGGAGGGAAAAGGATATTTTTTTATAATATCTTTTGACTTAATTAAACATTTGTTTTATTGGTCAAGTAACATTGCAGGGATACACCTGAAATTTCATTTTGCTGGGCCTTTGGAAATGAAATGAGGTACATGTATATATAGCCAGTGGTTTGAGGGTACTCAATCCAGACATGTTTTTTTTTATGTTTTATCTCCAAGCTTAATACATATGTTGGCCAGACATAATTACATCAGATTATAATTGGATTTTCAAAAACCAAAGAACTAAAAATCTCAAATTAAAAAAAATATGGTAAATGTTTTGATCAGCGGAAGTGCATTGTATGGCATCAAATTAAGAGATGTGTAAAATATATTTTATGACCAGTTACAAAGAGATGTATAAATATATTTTATGACCAGGTACAAAGAGATGTATAAATATATTTTATGACCAGTTACAAATAGATGTATAAATATATTTATGACCAGGTACAAATAAATGTATAAATATATTAATGACCAGGTACAAATAGATATATAAATATATTTATGACCAGGTACAAATAGATGTATAAATATATTGATGACCAGGTACAAATAGATGTATAAATATATTTATGACCAGGTACAAATAGATGTATAAATATATTGATGACCAGGTACAAATAGATATATAAATATATTTATGACCAGGTACAAATAGATGTATAAATATATTTTATGACCAGGTACAAATAGATGTATAAATATATTTATGACCAGGTACAAATAGATGTATAAATATATTACGAATTTAGTTTGTTACACAAATTTTCATTGGTTCTTCAGCCCTGAATGTCAGCATATATTCGGAAAACAGACGGGGTATATATTTCAGTCCCCAAAAACGATTAAAACATGGACGACAAAACATTAGGCTTCACTGAATCAATGGTATAATACGGGATAATAAATGTATTTTTACCAAATTAAATGCTGTTTTTATACTCAAAACGGTTGCATGAACAAAGCAATATTACAACGGTTAATTCCGTCACAAATACCTGATCGATTCAGCAAACTCCTATGTTCCACGGCTGTACCATAACAAATAAACAAAACGTTGAGCCTTGAAAACTTTCGACGTCATGAGGCCACACCAAGGTTTTATTTACATGTAGTTAACATTTATATTATTGAAAATGTTTCACAAACCCATTGTTTTGTTATGTGATATATTAATGTTATATTTATAAAGTTTATAAAATTTACTACATATGAAACTGTATTGATTTAGAAATTTAGTACAGTATTTTCCTTCATGAGACACCCTATACATGAAATATGACGGACATCTAGAGATACGAAAAATGAAAATAAAAGAGGCAAATTTATTTAATACAGTTGGATGTTGTATTTAAAAAAAAATAGGTTAAATCCGTAATATATCTGTTATTCAGCTATCAGACAGGGTATATAATGTGACATTCCCGGCTTAGGATCTATATTCCATTCCCTTCGGCTGCGCCTCAGGGAATATAGATCCTAAGCCGGGAATGTCACATTATATACCCTGTCTGATAGCTGAATAACATATAATATTTATGACCAGGTACAAATAGATGTATAAATATATTTATGACCAGGTACAAATAGATGTATAAATATATTGATGACCAGGTACAAATAGATATATAAATATATTGATGACCAGGTACAAATAGATGTATAAATATATTTATGACCAGGTACAAATAGATGTATAAATATATTTATGACCAGGTATAAATAGATGTATAAATATATTTATGACCAGGTACAAATAGATGAAGATATAGAGATCACCCAAGATGAGGAACTTAGTCTTTTATCTGACGAATGTGATATAAGAATAGAAGATATTAACACAGCAGTACAACCAATCATAGACTCTTGTACTAAAGATGCTATACAGGTACAAACTTTAACCACCTTTCTCCTTCAATAAGTGTACAACATTATGTGATAAAGTTTGTCAATGACTTGTGGCAGGTCAGTGGTTTTCTCAGGGTACTCCGGTTTCCTCCACCAATAAAACTGATCACCACAAAATAACTGAAATATTGTTGAAAGTGGCGTTCAACACCATAAAACCAAACCAAACCTTAAGAGAAAACTGTTATACCAATCAGGTTTGCAGTAATGTAGCTTTACATTGATTCTCTGCTTAAGAAATTCCAGTTTAAATGGAACATTTAAAAGCCAGTAATACTCAACTGACATGTTAACTATTTAGTGTTTTTTCTTTAGTTAGAAGTTTAACATAGATTTTTTTAAATTTCATATTTTAGCAAATACTCAACAAACTATTATATTATTTTTAAACTACTGTAGCAATGCCATCCAAACTTAGCTGGGATAGTCCATTTTCAGCATTAATATATCTGACAGATACCCTTCATCCTGGATTGGTTCCAAGGTCTTTGACACTTATTTTGTGAAGTTGATAAAATTGAAAATTTATAATGATTTTTTTATGAGTTCTATAATAATAGAGTTTAAAGTGAAATGTAATGTACTCTCCTTCAGAATGGTAAAGCCTGGATATTTCAGAGATGTGTTTCAGATGACCATTGTCAGCTGATGTCAAGATACCTCCTCAACAGGTAAGGATACATGTACAGGTGAACCTTGCCTAGAAGTCAGCGGCTCTGGTTATGGTTTTTAATTATTTAGCAATTAATTTTTTTTTTATCTTGATTAACTTCACCGAACTTAAAATCAAATTTCAGAACCGACTTCTATAATAAAAAAAATTAAAAATGATAACATAAACAGCATTTATTGGTATTTTGCTGACAGTAGTGCTGACACAGTACCCTGGTAGGTGACCCACAGTATTTTTTTGCATACTATAGCTGAAAAATTGCTGACAATGGCAATAAACAAAAATGGTGTCTTCCCATTTATCCAACTTTTAGTTTCTTACCTGTAGGATTGTTTATTTAACATTAATTAGGTGTTGATTTGACCAAAATACCTGATAATTTGTTCCAATATAAGCCACTCTAAGCCTACTTATTGAAGAGTGCAATTTTTCCTAATATTACCCTCTAACAGCCATAGAATTAGTTTTCTATATTATTACTTTATTATTGTCAATATACTGTTCAATAATAGGATGTCAAAAGGCTAAATTAATGCCAATTTATCTTGAAAATAGTTCTATATACTGACATTTTCAACAAGAATTTGGGGGCCCGGGTGGCTCAATGAGTTAGGTCACTGGATCTAACAACTCATACGAGCCTATCACCAATACGGCGTGGGTTCGCGTCCGGCTTTGTAAATTACAAAAAAGGGTGCACTCGACTCGCAGCCGCAAGTAATAAAGTTTAGCAGTTGCTTGCCCATGGTCAATGGTTCTCTCTGGGTACTCCGGTTTCCTCCACCACTAAAACTGGTCACCATGATATAGCTGAAATATTGCTGAAAGTGGCATTAAAACACCAAAAATCAAAATCAAGCAAATCAACAAGAATTTAATTATATCAGTCTTTAAATGAATTCTGAAAAAAAAAATATATATTTAGATTTTTAATTTAAATATATATATAGGTCACAGTTTAATTAAATGGTAAGAAAAACTGTCAAGCCTCAAGGCTAAATATTACATAAATATTACAATGGAATATAAATATCTATTGATAAATCATTGATTGAATGCACATTTAATGCTCCCAGCTTTATTGTTAAAACTGTGATTACCTAATACCCCACTTCAGTATTGATTGACTGAAAACTAATTATAATACATGATGTCATCTGGTAATATTTATTGTAAATGTAGTTTAATTATTATAGGTATACCATGTATATACACCTACAAGACCAATATTGAATAAGAAATCAATTTTTAATTATTGCAAATATATTAGTTCTTACGTCATTTTCTAAAGGTACCACACTTGACTTAGTTTATAGAATATAACATATAGTTTGTCTAATGCATGTAGGTTTTTGAAAGTCTAACATATTATTCAAAATGAATAGTTCTTTTTACTTCTACTTAACATTGACTGCCTTCAAAATGCTGATGTTTATGTTGATAGAGAATCATGTGTCCTTATCAAGAGACATATAGTTAACAAATATCAGTATTTAATGCAGTGTTCTAGTATTTTTCTCCAACAGCAACTTTCCATAGGAAAGTTCATACCAAAAAATCACTTTCCTACAGACCATATTGACTTTCTGTGATCCTTGATTAGTTCATTTTGTCGCTAGATTTGATGTTACGTATATGTAAGGCATTTGGACTCAGTAACAAAGCTGTTGTATGCAGCTAATGCTGTGGAATCTTTATTCAATTTAGTATGATCCGGGTATGATCAAAACATTTGATTTAATCATTTAAGCCAAGCAAATGTGCTTTTCCACAGACAACCAAAGTTTGGAAATCTACTTTCGGATCACCAAAATTCACTTGCCATGGGTGACGAGAAATGAATAGACACTTAGACAGAATTATGTAGGCAGTTGATAATACTGAAATTTTTTACTTTCTTTAATGGTCAGCTTTTCATCATCTGAAGGTTTCAAGTAATATAAGAAAATATGCTTTTTAAAACATGTTTACGGTAGTAATGCATATTTTCATACATATGTTGATAACATCAGTAGTAGTTTCTGGTCTCACTTTCTCAATTTTGAAATTGATCCAGGAAGTAATAAACAATACGCACACCTGTTTTGTTATAAACAAATAATTACAGGTAACACCTTTGGTGTAAATGACATCCTACAGAGAAAAAAGTGTGACAAGCTATGATCTTGATAATCAATCAGTCTGATGACCAGTGCTGAGTGAGCCTTGTACAAGAAAGCCCCATGTCAAGTTATATGTCAAAAATAAAGGTGGGCTTTATTAATCATGAAATTTTGTTTGTTTTTTATGAAGTCCTGGGGTTGATTAATTGCATTAAAAAAAATTTTGTAACTCTTTGTCTTCTCTCCATGCTGAGACATAGAGTAATTATAATCATATATCCATCTTCTGATTTCAGGGAAGATTAGTTTTTAACTAACTGTAATCCTCTATAAAATAATGTATTATTGTTACTATTAAGATTATTTGCCATAGCAATATCTTTTTGCAATTAAAATTTACTTTTATTTGTAGAATTACTTCAAAAGAAGCTTCATTTGAATTAAGACTTCACCTGATATACTTAATTAATGACCTCTTACATCATTGGTAAGTTTAGTTATATTTATATTAGTACAAAAAAATCAGGGAAGTATAATCCCCTGAAAAAGTAGCAAGAATTACAGTTGTAATTATAGATGTGATGTATTGATCTATAAATAGCCATTTTTAACATTTGGTATTCTATGGAAATAAAATTCTTTTGTCGAGTCAAACTTGAAATATGAAGGATTTGTCATTTATAATAAAATATCTATTTTAAGTTAGAATATCTATTAATAATTAATATGTATCTATTTCACTTCTATCAGTATATTAAGTTCTCTATTGTTCTGTAAATATATATATCTATTTCACTTCTATCAGTATATTAAGTTCTCTATTGTTCTGTAAATATATATATCTATTTCACTTCTATCAGTATATTAAGTTCTCTATTGTTCTGTAAATATATATATCTATTTCACTTCTATCAGTATATTAAGTTCTCTATTGTTCTATTGTAAATATATATATCTATTTCACTTCTATCAGTATATTAAGTTCTCTATTGTTCTATTGTAAATACATTCCTTAAATGGTACAGGAAATCCACCATAACAAACCAATGAAAATATAGATCTCATATTAATTTGAATAATGTCATTGTGACATATGATATTTATTTTGTGCTATTTTTTTCTTAGCAATTGAACAATTATTCTCAGTTTTGATACATTTTTGTAAAAAAAAAAAAAAAAAAATTAAAGGGGCATTATCTGCCAAATCGTAAATTTTTGTTACCTGTAAAAACTATCAGATAAGATTGATGCCTTAATAAAACGTGTTTCTGTAACTTATAAATCATGTTATGAAATGTACGTGCATCGGGGGAAAATCATGCAACTGCTCGTGTTTTGAGATCGATCAAGAGATGGACGCCATCTTATTAATTATCGACATTGTTTACGGAGTTTGTCGAATCGTCATTAAATCAGTACAACAATGCACTTATTTCATATTTTTTGTGAATCTGCTTCTAGTCGGTGTTAATTACGATTTATTTTTTTAAAAGGAAAAGAAAGAAAAATAGCAATTGAGCAATTATTCTCAGTTTTGATACATTTTTGTAAAGAAAAAAAAAAAAAAAAATTAAAGGGGCAAATCGTAAATTTTTGTTACCCGTAAAAACTATCAGATAAGATTGATGCCTTAATAAAACGTGTTTCTGTAACTTATAAATCATGTTATGAAATGTACGCGCATCGGGGAAAAATCATGCAACTGCTTGTGTTTTGAGATCGATCAAGAGATGGACACCATCTTATTAATTATCGACATTGTTTACGGAGTTTGTCGAATCGTCATTAAATCAGTACAACAATGCACTTATTTCTTATTTTTTGTGAATCTGCTTCTAGTCGGTGTTAATTACGGTTTATTTTTTTAAAATGAAAAGAAAGAAAAAGAGTAAAACTGAATTAGACTTTTGAAAAAATGAAGTCTTGATATTTATCTGTCCATCTGCTTGTCAATGTTTTACAGTTAAATGTTGGCTGTAAGAACTTGGCCACTTGAACTATAAACAGAGAAATGATCTATGAATCTTTCCCCAAAACATGAGTGAACTCAGTTGCTCTGAAAGGGTAAGGCGTTTCTCCTCCATATGTGGCACCTGCCATATTACTAAGAGTAATGGTTAACATCTACTATTTAAGGTAAAAGTGTTCAAAAGGAATGAAAAGAAAGATTACGATAGTGCAAACAGATCTTGAGTCATCAGTGAGACAACACTGAATAGCGATCAACCAGTTCTTAAAACTTCCCAATTGAAACTTTGTTTCAACTGCCATTAACCCCTGTGTAAGCAGTTTGTTCATCAACGGAAAGTCTTGGTGTCCGCTCAACAACTTAAATTCCCTAAAAGAAATTCATTTGAAATATATACACATGGTCAGGAACCATTAAAGGAAGTCCAAGTGTGATTTTTGACTTTACCACGTCTTCGATTTTGAAGTTATGTCCCTGTTTATTTGAGCTGGAAGTGGGGGCATCCTTGTCCAATGGACACCTTTTTCCAATTTTTTTTTCATTTTTGAAATTCTTGCCATCATTTTATTTAGCCAAAGAAAGAATGCAGAAGAATTAAAAGAAAATCTAGAGAAGGTTGTTGTTCCTTTGTTTTGTAAATCATTTGTTGGTGCTGAAGACAATAAGAAACAGAAACTTACAAAGGTAAAACTAGTTTAATTAGATTTGACAATAGTCTGATCATGACAATGCCATAACACTCACTGTCACAGTCAATTTATATTAGATAATTTCCTGTTTAACTGCTATTTCAAAAGAATCTATCTCTAAAAAAAAGTTCTTTTCAACAAAAGTAAGAACGAAAAATGAAATACATATACATGTACATAGTTCTTTTGTCATCAAGTTCCAGACCAATTATTTTAAATATATCTAATACTGGTGTTTCAGTGACATTCCTTATTATCTTCTTTTTAGAGGGGCCTCGGTGACTGAGTGGTTAAGGTCGTTGTCCTCTGACCACAAACCTAATTCCACTGGCACGAGGTCATGCCTAAATACCGACTTCAAATGTTAAGGTTTCCAAACAACTGCCAAAGCTAATGACATGATTTCACCGTTCAGTTTGCTATAACTGTCCAGACTTTCCTTTACCTTTAAGGTTGGTAGTAATGATATAGCTGAAGCATTGCTGAAAGTGAGGATAAACACCCGTTAACCAAACCATCTGTTGAGATCTCTAACCTGTTCTAATAAGAAGAAACCATCTGTTGAGATCTCTAACCTGTTCTAATAAGAAGAAACCATCTGTTGAAATCTCTAACCTGTTCTAATAAGAAGATAACTATTAAGAAATTTGTTTGTCTTTTTTTTTTTATACAGTCTTATCCAAGGCCATATAAAACTACACTAATATACTATAGGTTTATCAACCTTAATTTTCTGTTCTTTGACTCTTATTATTTTGATCTTTAGAACTGACCTGATAAATAAGAATAAGTACATGTAGGACAATGATAGAAGGTTAATGTACACATATTGGCCAAAACAGAGTACTGTGGATGCCAATATTAGCCAAAAGTCGTATAATAACCCTTTTATTATATAGCATAATCTGAGACATGCTGTAAAGCTTTATATTTTTTTTTATTCACCAACGTCACAAACGAGACGTTATATTGCAAAAGTACTTTATTCATTATTGATAGATAATTACAGTCAAACCTGTATTAAGAGGTCATGACCTTTGAAACAAAGAAAAGTGGCCTTATAAGACAGGTGACCTCTTAAAAGAGGTTCAATTCATATGACATTTTCTATGACAGGACTAGAAGAAAGTGTCCTTTTAATACAGGTGACTGCTTAATAGAGGTGATCACATGGGCAGGTTTGACTGTATTTCATAATATATTGAAGGGAATTCCACAAATCTACCAAGTAATTATAATCTAAAACATCAGTTTGTAAGGCAGTGTAGCTTTTATTTTACATATAATTATAGGTTTAACTTGAAATTATTATTTTTGCAGCTTTTGAATCTTTGGGACACAAACCATTACTTCAAAGACACAACAGTAAAGGTAAGATATGTACCTTTAAAATTGTACCTAGAATTAAGTAGAAATTTACCTGTAGATCTATTAAGGCGGCATCTAATCATTCAAGGTTGAAAAAGTAATTAAGTATCTTTTTAGTATGGATATTAATTGTTTTATATGGTAAAAAAAAACTAATTAAAGTCAATGGCGGTAGTAAATTAAACATTGTTTCCTTCTTAAATAATTAAAATGAATATATATGACAATAATTTAGTTTATGTTATCCTGGCTGCCAGTTGTTTTTGCCCCCCATTTTCTTTCTTGTTTTTGAATAAATGCTGACAAGCTTGTTATGATATGAAACACTACGTCATAATAACATTAAATATTTAAAAAAAACTAGAGTCATTAAATCATTTGTAGCTGGTAGTACTTGTTAACATGGAAATGTATTTGTTTTTATTAGAGAGTAATAAAAGGCATAGGGAAGCTATCAAATTATTTACTGTTTGTACGTTTTGTGATTGATATTAAGGAAGATAAAGGTCAAGGTTGGAATGGATTGATTATCCCCCCTTTTGACTTTATTTGTAGGAATTATAAAAAAAATTGCTCTTCTCAATGTGTTAAATTCTTAAAAGTAGATGTTGAAAAAAAGGGGGTTGGGTAAATTATCCTCCCCTCTTTTTACTTTTAGGAATTATAAAAAGAATTGCTCCTCTTGCTGTGTTAAATTCATAAAGTAAATTTTGAAAAAAGGGGGGTGGGTGGATAAATTACACCTCCTTTTGACTTTATTTGTAGAAATTATAAGGAATTGCATCCCTCTCTGGTTGACACTTATTTTGGTTATGTTAAATACTTTAAATAAAGGCAAATGTTGAAAAAAGGGGAGGGGATGGATAAATTATTCCTCCTTTTAGCTTTATTTGTAGGAATTATTAATAAAAGAATTGTTTCCTTCTTCGATTGACATTTATTTATGGTTGTATATTTAAGTTCTTATACGACAGATGTATATAATCCTGTATAAATTCATTTCCTTGTTCTTTATATATATATTTTATAAATACTTTTGATATAGAGCTATAGATTTATTAAGGTGTTATAGGTCTTGTTATATATTTCTATTTTTTTAACTCTCCTGGCCATTAGCCATGTAGTTATCCTTACTTAGATGCTGCCATCATTATTCATTGTCTATTTTTCACATTCCAAAAATGTGATAATGGGATAGGAATTAATTAATACATCAACTATCCAAGGTCAAAGGTTGATTTACTATCACATTCAAGTTAAAATGTGGGTTTTTTTTATGTCAACATTTTGGTACATGTATGGGATACTGGGAATTTACTTATATTTGTTTATCGGTTTCTATAGAAAACGAGATAGTCATTAACATGCAAAGCAGAAGAAAATGTCTTGCAACTGCACTCACTTTATGCATTTCTAATTTTTTAAAGTTTGTTCAGGTAAAAGGCTATATTTGTCTTCAAAATGTATCAGTTTGCATTTTATATCAGTTTGCAAAAATGACAATTTAAAAAATATAACATATGATATCCTCATTTGATAAGACATTATATACAAATATCAGTTCTTTCCTATATGGACACCTGTGTATAACAAATCACTGTCTATAAAGGACAGTTTAATTTTCTCCAATAAATGAATATAATGCAATTAAATTGAACTTGTCTATAAAGGGCAACTGCTCATAAAGGACACAATGTTCAAGTTTCAATCAATGCCATTAATATGCAAATTTTACTATAAATAATATTTGATACACAGATATAGAAATATTCAGGAAAATCCCCTCCGCAGACCACAGCCTATAATAGTTGTGTGTATATATATAAAACCCCTATAAACCTGGTACGAGTACTAATAACTAGACTATACTAAGTCGTAACATGTTTGTCTTTATTGTCACTAATGAGTAAATGGTTGACCCAAGTAGGAAGTTATGTACCTGTTGTTGCCTGTAGTCTATGTCTACAGTGTATTAGGTACTGACCATAAGTATGATGTATGTTGACATCTTGACAAGTCTATCTAGTTACTTTATAGGTGTTGTTACATAGTCAAGGACATCTTGTTTTTGCCAACTTTCGGTTTTTTTATAAACATGCATATTTATGCACTTTGTTTATGGTCAATTTATATACGTGGGTGTTGAGATTTTGCACAACTTGTTACCAGTATGCATTTGCTTTGTTGTGGTGTAAATTAACGTTATGTTGCACTTAAAAGTGACAGGACATTATGTGTTTTGAGAGTGACATTATATGTATTGGGGGAGGTACACGTCATCGCAGGTGCTTCATGTGCATTTATGCTAGTAAAATGTCTGTTCGTGTCCATTTGATTGCTGTCCATAAATTCAATGTCTTTTACTACATGTAATTGGTTTGGAATAGGGTACCGTTACGTTGCTAACATGTATTCTCATACATTTTGATTTGTTTTGGTATGAGGTAGATTGCCACCATCTATGTCTGTAATATATGAAATCTCCCTTAGGTGAATGATTATATTTCCTTGCTGGAATGGTTATGTCTGAAAGTTTCCAAACTGTTTTTTTGCATATTCTGAACTAATGGGGCAGTCGTGGTTGTCATCGTATGGTAGTTAGATTTAAAACTACTTATGCAACCACTGCCTATCACCACTTGACTAATGTTATGAGATGAAATCCTGCACAGGTGAGGTGTGCTCGATACAAGTTTGTCATTGACTTGCGACAGGTCAGTGGTTTTCTCCAGGTACTCCGGTTTCCTCCACCAATAAAATTTATCGCCACTATATAACTGAAATATTGTTAAAAGTAGCATTAAGCATCATAAACCAAAACCTATTCTGAACATATTTTCACCTTAGATACATAGGTACTAACTTGAGTACATCAACGCCTGTTTAACTACGTTAACTTGATGAGAAATTTTGTCCAGGACGACACATATTTTGACCTTCATTCTGTTTTTCTCAGAACACCTGTTAGCTCCCAGATTGTATGTTTGATGATTCAGTGTTTTCTGTTTTCTTTAACTTTTTATGCTTGTTAAATGTTAAATATATTTATAGATAGAATTACATTATGTCATTGGAATTTATAAAGGAAAGACAACAATTTTTCTTTTTTTTTCTTTTTTTCTTTTTTTGAAGTCAAAAAGTCTTTGTTCACAAATAAATCATTATGGTTTTTGTGGTACCAATTCAGTGAATTACAGAGTTTACAAAATCCATGAATTGCAAGTTTCTACATTATATGACTCCTATAAATTAAAAATACTGAAATCTATGAATTTCTCACTAAAAACTCAACAAAATTTGTTTCCAAAAATTTGTTGTTCACTGTAATTTTAGCATACATATCATATAATACAATGGGAGTTGTAGAAAACTTGTAGAATATGTACATTTTTTAATTTAATTTTCTTTTGTCAAACGTTTTTTTTGTGTGTCGTTTTCAGTAATTACATGTGGGAAATTGAAACATGAATCTGAGCAATTCAGACTTTCTTTTATGATTGCTTTGGTAATATAGATAAGATAAAGTTGTCATAAAAAAGACTAAAATATGTCAAAGTTCTCTGTTTTTTGTGACAGTTGTGACAGCATTTTGCAACACGACCTTCATTTCATATCAGAAATGTCAAGGCTATTTTGTTTGTCAATTCTTACTGTTGTTTCTTAATACCAAACATTCCTCAGCAAAGAAGAAAAATGGGTAGTTTACTTGTACACAAGTACCAACAATCATTTGTTCTCTGTATACTGGATTTGTTGTGTTCTCTACCTGTACACAAAAGGTCTGGGACCACTAGATGTGTATGGACCCCAAGAGAAACCATCTTTGAAATTTCTTGGATGTTGGACCATTTGGAGTTAACATATGACAAAAGACAACATGTCATGTAAGATTATGAAAAGAACATTTATCTGATAAACACAGATAGTCAAGAGTTCTACCAATATCACCCAAATGGACAACTACCTCTTGCCTCAAACCTTACCTCAAACCATAGAATACAAAAAAGACCTCAAAGTGTATGACAAACGTTTTAACTCACACGGCAGAAGCTAGTTCTAATAATAAAACCCTAAATGCTCGCTTACTCGCAAGGGTTATAACGGGATGCCATTACACGTAATGGAGCAGCCGCCGAGATTTTTTGCACTCGCTTACAGAGCTTCTGACGCCTGCATTTATCAATAATAAGACATAACCTTTCCTTTTGTCCATTATTATAACAAGTTTTTATCACCTACCAGTATTTTAGAATGTAATTCCCACAAAATAAAAACTTCTCTTTGAAAATTTTGAATTTCGTCATTTCCGGCCTCACTATTTGGATGTCGATACCATATTTGGCGATTTAGGCGTGAATGTTTACCAATCGTAACTACTCGGCCATTCTCGCTACCCTGCAAATAACAGGGTAGCGAGAATGGCCGAGTAGTTACGATTGGAATGTTTACATCAGCTTGTAATAAGAAATACCATATTTAGAAAAGCTCCGCCTTCCGTAGTTTCCGGTTATGGAAAACGATCGATAAATTTGAACAAGGTTGTTGCTAACTTGGAAAAGCATATATTTCTCAGCCAAACCGATTTAACAAGGACTGGGATCATCAGTAATTGTTATAATGAAATGTTTGAAGCGTAAATAGTGAGTTTTTATGTTTCAACTGCAACTTTTTTTTTGCTCCATTGTGACGAATGGGACCGCGTTGTAGCTCTGCCAAGACACAAGTTTGTCACAGGAGCTACATTATTGCAACTAGGCAGAAGCCCATTTTGCACATTTTACTTTCATAGAGAAAATTCTTCAGAGTGCAACTGCACAAGTTGCCTTGTAGGTACATGTATGATCTTTAGGTGAGGAGATTCTGTCCTTTGGAAATGAATTTGATCCCTCGTGGGGAGTGGATGACGTTAGAAGAGGAACTGCAAAATAAATATTTCAAAATCATCCTTAGAACTACAAATTGGATGTAATTTGGCATGAAGCATCATTAATTGTGGTATTAAATTAAAGAACCAGAGTCAAAGCCCTGGGGCTCTAAAATTGAACATAGACAACAATGGGAAAATAATAAAGAACCATCAACTGAAATGCATTTGATTTTAACAGAAAACATCAGTGATTTTTACAAAATACTTCAGGTTCTTTGAGGTTGAAGTCATTGGGACTTGATATTTAAAAATAGGCTAAGGTGGTGAATACATGTTGTAGTTAAAAAAAATTCTTTACCATATGAGCAATACAGGCTCATGTGAACCTCTGGTACTAAACTGGTCATTAGTTACATGAAGTTACTTTTTTAGTTAAAGCAGTGTAAATACAGTATTTGCCTTAATTTTTTTCACCTATTTATTTAAAGCCAAATATAGAATTTTTTTCTATTTATTCAAACAAATTCTTTCATAATTTTCACTTGTCCCTGGCTTCGGGCAAGCGGGTGAACGTGAAGACTGTACATGTACTATTGACTATGTCAAAAAATAGTTAATTTAAGCATATTTTATTGTCTAAATAATGACAAAAGGATCACAAAAAAGAGTTATCTACTGAAGATGAAAAGTCAGCAAAAATATTATTTTTAATTGATGACCACACATCATATTAGATTGATTTCATAGTGACAGTTATACAAGTGGTTTTTTTAACCTCCAATCTTTATGTTGATCTCAAGGACATTTTGTTTGTGAATCCATGGAAAGTGATGTATCAAATTAGATTTTCACCTGACAGTGCATTCCTTGGGGAGGAATTTAATATGTTCTGTCAACTTAATTATGTTTTAGCTGTCTATGTACCTGACTGTAAAAAGTACATTTACAATATTTAATTGTGTTGACAATGTTAAAATGTCATTTCTAGGAACTTTAACATTCAGAGACTACCACTGTTGTGTTACATTGGTGGCTTCCGTTTCAACAATTTTCTAGCATAATATAAAATATCATTTTCTGCAGATTTTAACCATTATTGTCAGTTTTCAAAATCAGTCTGTTCTAAAAAAAAATTGGCAATCTAGCCTGAATGGCATATTTGGAAAAAAAATTCTATTTGATTTTAAGAATGCTTAATGCAATTTTTACTATACTGCGGCTTAGGGCTAGTGGTTTTCGACAGACTGCAAAATATGTTCATACTTTTAAGATCTTATATAATATATTTATCCTCCCTTGAATGACTTTTTCAATATGTCTGAGCTCATTGGTTTTGTCTAATGGTCTGTCTACATGTCAATTTACAAAGCAAAAATTAAGTACAAATTTTACAAGTACATGTATATGTTGAAACCACTATGGGACACACAGATGTAATTTGTTCTAAATGTTAAACTAACAGTGGGACAGAAAAAAAAAGTAATGGATGTAGTCATCACATTTCCTACAGTAATTCTGAAGATGGTAGTAAAATGTTTCTAACCCTCATCAAGTATCAATAGTTAATTCTCAGATATCTGTTACTGTTAAAAAAAAACCGGTGACTCTCAGACTTCATCAAGTACCAATAGTTAACTATTGGCCTCCATCAAATATCGACAGTTAACTCTCAGCCTCCATCAGGTATCATTAGTTAACTGTTATTCCGCTTCACTTTCAGCAATATTTCACTTATATTATGGATATCAGGTTTATTGGTGGAGGAAACCAGAAATTCAAAGAAAATGGCTGATTTTTAGTAAATCACTGACAGACTTGTTTACTTAAGATTGTATCAAATACACCTCACTGCAGGTGAGGGTCAATCACACAAACCTTATGAACAGGATATTAACTGATTGTTTAGTTAAGTACTGTGAACCATCTAAAATCTGGTATAATCACAGTCATACCAGAGTTGGATGGATTTATAGTATAGAAGGCTCATGTCTTATTTACGTTATTTGTGTTTGATTGTGTATAGTGGTGTCCAACACATAATGTGTTGGGTTTTTTGGGTTGGTTTTTTTTTCGTCTTGTGTATAATGCCATTTTTTTCTGAATTGTCCATTTTTGGTCGCCCCTTCGGTGTTCTCTAACGTTTATGCTATACATTTGTTACAATAAGAAGAATTGGAATTCCTTTTGTGAATACAGGCTCAAGGAACTACATTCCAGATCATAGTAATGGATTTTCCTGTTTTTAACATATTAACAGCAGGATGTACTGTTGATCAGATGTTTTTGGTAGATTTTTTCCCACACTGTTAACTTAGTGTAACAGAGCATATTTATAATGGGGGCCGTTGTGGTCGTGATCGTATGCTAGTTGGATTTACAACTACCTGTGCAATCAGTGACTATCACCACTAAAGTTATGAGTTCGAACCCCGTTCATGGCGTGGTGTACTCGATACAACATTATGTGATCAAGTTTGTCAGTGACTTGTGAGAGGTCTGTGATTTTCTCCATGTACTCCCATTGCCTCCACCAATAAAACTGACCGCCACGATATAGCTGAAATATTGTTGAAAGTGTCGTTAAACACCGTAAACCCATAAAAACATATTTATAGTGTTGCAGAGTTCGCGAAATTGCATATGGGTGGTCCTAGTGAAAAAAATGTCAGTCCTCATTAATTTTCTATTGCAAAATACCAATCTTGTGTCAGTCCTTAGCAAAATCTGCCCAAATTTTGCTGGTCATGTCTGACAGGACTGACACATTTCGCAAACTCTGGTGTTGGAAGTCTCTGTGCATGTTAGACTATTTTGTACCTGTGATCCTTCAATCTTGCAGTTTTATGATGTTCTAAATTTGTTTCAGTAGTCAATTCATTGTAATCAATACCTATATCAAATTATATATCAAACTGCCAATTAATCTGACAAATATCCAGACGAACCATACCTCTTCTTTGAATTTGTTATGCATACTGATGACAGTGTTTGTAAGATTACTTCACCGAAATTTTAGATATTTTTTTTATGCAAATGTACCCCACATCTATGAGAAAAGTAAGACAGATGTAGTGTTTATCGGTTAGAAATTATGATTAGACTTATTAGCAGGTCATCTTACTCCCGTAATGTTATCTCACTCTTAAAAGTGTAACTGGGTATTCTTATCACCTGTTCACCGATATATATCATCCTACTTTCATGTTAAATCTGAATATGAAACTTATTGTGAAGGTGTCAGAACCAATATTTTTAGAAGAAATTTTATGAATACATTGCATTGATTGATTTGTATGTTTAAATACTAGTTCCGAATACTAGTAAACCAATAAATTCTGCTTTTTTAGCTCACCTTGCCAAAGGCAATGTGAGCTTTTGCATCACTTGGCGTCCGTCGTCTGTCGTCCGTTAAATTTTCACATTTTAATCTTCTCCTCTGAAACCCCTCAGCCAAATGAAGTGAAACTTGGTAGGAAGCATCTATGGAAGGTCCTCTCTAAAGAATGCTCATTTTGTCCTGATCCATTAACAAACATGGCCACCATAGGCAATTTTTGTTTCTGATTGGCCGATTTTTAAAAATCTTCTCCTCTGAAACCGCTTGGCCAAATGAACTGAAACTTGGTAGGAAGCATCTATGGCATGTGCTCTATAAAGATTGCTCATTTCGTCCCGATCCGTTAACAAACATGGCCGCCACAGGCAATTCTTGTTTCTGATTGGTTGATTTCTAAAAAATCTTCTCCTCTGAAACCGCTTGGCCAAATGAATAGAAACATGGTAGGAAGCATCCTTGGAAGGTTCTCTATAAAAATTGCTCATTTAGTTCCGATCCGTTTACAAACATGGCCACCACAGACAATTCTTGTTTCTGATTGGTTGATTTCTAAAAAATCTTCTCCTCTGAAGCTGCTTTGCCAAATGAACCGAAACTTGGCAGGTCCTCTATAAAGATTGCTCATTTAGTTTCGATTCGTTAGCAAACATGGCCACCATAGGCAATTCTTGTTTCTGATTGGCCGATTTAAAAAAGTCTTCTTCTCTGAAACCACTTGACCAAATGAACCGAAACTTGGTAGGAAGCATCTATGGCAGGTCCTCTATAAAGATTGCTCATTTCATCCTGATCCGTTATCAAACATGGCCGCCACAGACAATTCTTGTTTCTGATTGGTTGATTTCTAAAAAACCTCTCCTCTGTAACCGCTTGGCCAAATGAATTAAAATTTGGTAGGAAGCATCCGTGAAAGGTCCTCTATAAAGATTGCTCATTTAGTTCCGATCCGTTGACAAACATGGCCGCCAAAGGCAATTCTTGTTTCTGATTGGTTGATTTCTAAAAAAATCTTCTTCTCTGAAACGCTTGGCCAAATGAATCGAAACGGGGTAGGAAGCATCCTTGGAAGGTCTTCTATAAAGATTGCTCATTTAGTTCCGATCCATCAATAAACATGGCAGCCACAGGCCATTCTTGTTTCTGATTGGATGATTTCTAAATATCTTCTTCTTTGTAACTGTTTATCCAAATGACCAAAACTTGGTGGGAAGCACCTATGGGAAGTTCTGTATTAAGTTTCCTCAAACCAGAATGAAAGGTGAGCGACACAGCACAGGCTCAGCCCACTGAGCCTCTAGTTTCTCTTCTGTTCTCCATCAACAAATTTTCATTCTGTGGTTTTCTTGAAATTCAAAATTTTCTCTGAAAGAATAAAGAGAATAAATTTATTATTGGTAAGGTATTGATTTATGAATCTAAATAACATGACATGAAATAATGGACACTGGTTGAAATGTAATGAGATTCAAATAACATTGATTAACAGATCAAGTCCCTGTATACCTATATAGATTACGTGTTGATCACATTATCATGATGGTGCTGTTCTATCTGGTATTTAGATATATAAAGTAATTACTTGATCTGCCAGATATCATGATTCTTGTTTTTTATTTTGTTCTACTATTAAGTATTTTGTTCTACATAAGTACCTGGTAATTTGTTCTACAATAATATAAGTAGAACGTTTAATTAACACGATACATGTATGTGAGAAAAATAGATAAAAAACAGAAAATAATCAAATATTTTACTAGAAGTAGATTAAAAATAAGATAGCAGGTGTTAATTAAGGGAAGAAATTTTCTACCACTAAATTTTATGGGAAATGATAATTGACCTGATACAAAAAATAATCTGACCCTTGTCAAAGAGAAATTTGTATATAACTTTTTAGAAAAATTCAGGTTCGTAGGAAAACATAGCTACCCAATCCCACCATTTTTGTCTGTCTCGAAATGATGTTTACTTGTTGTAGCTTTAATTGTTGCAAATGAAACGTGCAACTTAAATTTATGTTCATTATTCCTACCCTACCTGAGTTAAAAATACAATGAGAATGGACATATTTGATGTTGTTGTAAATTGTATCCAATCCCATTTTTGGTATTTATATTTACAAACAAAAAGGATGATGAGGTATTTTGAAATTTTTAGTTCAAATCATTGGAACCAGGATCTGGTATCCTTTATTTTTAAAGTCATAATAGACAGGGAACCATGAACAAGCCATCATTTTCTGTTCAAACTTCATATTGAAGAGCTTTCAAGTTGTCAAAAAAATATACAAGTACGGTAGACAAAATTATATTAATTTTGAATAATTACCAAGTATTTTATTGTAGCCACACTCTTGTTAAATTCAGATGAGTAATAACACTGTACTCGTTAATTTATTCAGGCTTGAATAACAAATCTAATATTTTTATGATTTTATTTCATGCATTTATCTTAATTTTATTAAATTTGCATAAATTAGTATTCAATTTCCTGTTATTGATGAATAAAAACTTAATTATAATTCAGTAGTAATTACTGTTTTGAACATTTCAAGGTTACTTTATCTCAGAAGAATTTGTTACCTTTAGTGGCAGTCACCTAAGCATTTTGAGGACCTTTTAAATATACTAAAAGTACATGATTTACTGATGTACATATTACTTTGCATTGCAGAGATTCATACAAAGAGAAACTGCATCGGTGGCATAATGGTTAGCATGCTCGCCTCAAGTGCGGTAGATGTTGGGTTTGAGCCCTGGTCGGGTCAAACCAAAGACCATAAAATTGGTATTTGTTGCATCTCCGCTAAGCACGCAGCATTAAGGAGAATGAGCAAAGTCTGATCGGCTGGGAATCAGAATAATGTATCCGCAGACTGTTGTTTCAGTGAGCTAGCAATATAAAAATCCAACTTAGCATGTTGGTCTAGAACAAAGCGGACCTCATCATCATCTCATTGAAAATTAACTTGTTCTTGCCATGATATAGCTGAAAAAATGGCTGAATTGGCGTTAAGCAACAATCACTCACTCATACAAAGAGATGTCGCTGCCTGCTGCAACATCAATTAGAATTTTGTTCTTTTAATCTTTAAAGACCTAAACTTCGCCAAAAATTGTCAGCTTCTACTGGTCAAGGACCAATTATCACCAACTTGCACGTTACTCGTTACTCGCGAATGCACGTGAATTTTCGGTACATTTTTTGCAGACAACAATAATAAATGGTGACAAAGCAGACAGCAAAATCCTACATTTGTATCTTGGCTAATTCAAAAGAAATCTGAAGGGGTGTATTGGACTACATAGAAGTAATCTGACAAAAACAAGAAAAAAATGGCGATAATTGGTCCTCGACCAGTATAGTTTTTTCTATTCTAGCAAAAAACTTCTTCTTATCAAAAAGATATTTATTTATTCAAATTACTTTTTCCTGCATGCTTTCACTCTCTCCAACCAATCTCTTCTTTCTTTCCAAAGGTGTGTTCCTTTACTTTAAATTGTGTCTTAAGAGTAATGTTGGACAGACTCATGTTCATGTACATCTATATCCTTTCTTATTATAGTACAGTGAAACCTGTCTTAAATCCCCAGAATAAACTGGAATCCTGTATATACTGAACTTTAAATAAAAACCACATGTAGGAAAGATTTGTTAATTTAACCTGTATAAACCTGTCTATTACGAACACAAAAGTTGGCCCCAAGTAGGTATGGTTTAGACAGTTTTCACTTTAATTTCTTGGCATTGCTAAGATTATTTTGCAAGAGAGTAAAGTCCAAACTATGAGGAATTTAGTCGTCTTTCCAAAGTCATGTATGAGGAATTTGATTGTATTTCAAAAGTCATGTCCTATCATTATAAACTCAGACCCACATGATGATTGTATTCTGGTATTTCCTAATTCAATGACAGGTAGCAGGTAAGGACAAATTGTACATACTTAGACTTATCATAAGTAAATGATTGTACATGTTTTGAATTTCATACTTCAGACAAAAGTCCCTGTTTTCCTGTTTTTCCATATGTATTGTTTATTGACCTTCTAAATTTCGTCATAATAATTTACAACACATGTTAGAGTCACATTTGAAAGCAATCAATCAACAGATATTTTTGCTTTTTGCTGATTCCCCCCCAATGGAACCCCAGGGTGTAGGAATAGGACCTCTATTCTTTGCTAAGAGGTACAACCCCTCCGAAAGGGGTGTCAAATCAGACAAATCCAACACTGGTACCTGATACTTCTCAGGGCACAAATCTAGTTATCAGTGGTGTTAGGCTTGTTGTCAGAAGTCAACAAACTTAATCACTCTGCCTTCCAGGCTCCTTTTACACATTTTGACAGTTGTATGAGATTACTAGAGATAACAATGTTGTACATGTATTCAAATATTTACAGACATCAGTCTTTGATATGATGTTTGCAAATATCTGTTTTTAGGCCTCTGAAGTGACTGTTTTTAGTAAACTTAAAGTATATATTCTGCAATAAAAGTCATTGTTTGATGTCAGCAAATACAGCTATCTAGTAAACAGAATAGAATACATGTATTTGTCGTTTTTCGAATTAAAAATTGTGTCATAAATATTTTATTGTATAATGGAATTGTCAAGATATTGCCACTTTCTGTCATGTCAAAACGATATTGCACCTTGTACTATCATTGTACCTTGTACTATCGTTCATTAACACATAATATTTTGGGTGTGACAGACAATTGCGTCATTAATATTGGCATAATTACAGTAAATATTCTCATATACTTACATTGTAATATCTTTGTTATTTCTGTTACCATGGGTGAAAATACTTGCTTGTTTTTTATTTAGTATTTGTTTATCTTATTTACAATAGTACCATGCATTTGGCATGATTTGAAAATTATATATAGAGGAAGGAGCAAAAAAACACTATAGAGAGGTGACAAATCATTTTTCATTTCAATTCAAGTTGTTTGGTCTTGGTCAAAGAATTTCCAAAAAATAATCATTGGGTAAACCAGAGAAAAACTTTCAACATGTATCCAGTACAGTCAAATAAAGACCATATTTTTTTATGTTGTCAAAAATGAAGAAAACACCTGTAATTTATCAATTGACAATTGATGAATTGTGTCATCAAAATACATGGAATCACATGGCACAACACGAGACGTCACAAAGCAATATTTGCCCTTTTCACTGACAGAGAAATCATGCTGGGCTTTTTTCAGGGATTGTGCTGTTCAAGCTAAATGACTAATGTAGAGACATTACTATGGTTTTCACTACATTTTATATTGAAAATTTGATTTAAAACATTTGCAAGTACTTAGTAGAAATGTTTAGCTTTTTCATAGAAAATCCAAAGCCAGAAGATAGGATCTCTTGACGTCATTTATATCAAGGCTGTTTTTATTACATACGTCATTTGAAGATCGCTGCTAATTTATAGAAAATATTATATCTACCAAGTGGTAAACAGTGGTTGTCAATTAGCAGGAGACACCAATGAATGAGTGAATGTATGTTTTCTGTGAAAATAAAAAAATGTCGGCCATTTCATTATTGTGGTTTATTAAAAACTTCCTACCCTATATGAATGAATTAGAACTTATTAAAGATATCTACTTTAATTGACTATAAAGGACAGCCTCATTTTCCCCATTAATGAATTGTGCATATAATTTTAACCTGTATATAAAAGGTAAATGCTGATAAAAGGCACATTTTCAGGTTCCTTTGGAGTGTCCTTTATATACAGGTTTGACTGTATATGTAAAAAAATTACAACTTTATAAAAAAAAAAAAAAAGGATTTTATTATTTTAATAACCTGTCGACATAACATGTACGTATATATGTAATGTAACAGAAAGTGAAATGAACGTATATTGACATGAGTTGTAATGGCAGTGACAGAGGTATTACATCTACATTTGAGGAAGTGTATTTTATTGGTCTGTTCATAGCTACCCTGAAGACTGTGAGCTAGTCACCAAATATACCCGTCTGAGGAAGTCGTTACAGAAATAATGCTATCGGTCAGGTGATTAATAAGTGAGCAGGTCGGGGTGATTAACAAATGGGTTAGAACTTCGTAAAAAAGTTGGAGTTATTATTTTTCGGCAATTCATATGTAAAATTGTTTTGGGAACTAAATTTAAAATAAAGAGAAAAAAAGGATAATTTTGAGGATTGTATCATCTATGAAGTGTGATTGATGAGATTTATGAATAAACATTTATGAGTAAACAAATAGTCCACCTTTCGGAAGTGTAAACCAACAATAAAGACAATGTAAAACTTAATTTACGCACTTGTTGTCATCAATCTTTGTAGTGTGTGTTTTTTTTACGATAGATTCAACTTTTGTATGATAAAATGTATTTCTGCGATTTAGGATTTTCCTAGTCGAAGCATGCATATTAAAATTTAATGAAATAATGATATTTTCTCTTCCACTCCCCCCCCCCCCCCCCCCTAAAACATCTCTTTCATTATTTGATTTGTTGTTCCATTATACTTTATTGTGAATTACATTTATTTCTCTATTTATAAAACCCATGAACTTTATATTATTTTGTCTGGCTGCACAATTGCATTTGTTTGTTGTACCATTTAAAATTTACCTGATTTATGTAAATATTGTGCACATGAATACAACTGTTTCCATATATGCAAATGTAAAATGGTGTGAAAATGTGTATCTTGTTTTGCACAAATGAATGCTAAGTAGGAAAATTACCAGGATTGTGGAAATTCTTATTGTCTAAATGAAGAATCAACAATCAACAATGTTATGATCCTGTTGTCATGTTTTTTACACTGTAGTGTATATGTACCAAAACAACCCTGTCATTAGGATATTGTATAATCGTTTGTTTGTTTTCTATCAGATAATATACAAGTACATATTTTTGGGCTATAATCCATATACATGTCACATATTTAAAAAACAGTTTGCTGATGAACTATTAGTCGACAGTATCATCCATCCAGTAGTCAGTGTTTTCACACTGACATTGTTTACGACAGTATCATCCATCCAGTAGTCAGTGTTTTCACACTGACATTGTTTACGGTATTAGATATTTTATTATTGAAATTAACATTTTCTATATGATATAATTTTCATTGAAACTAAGATAGTCCTTCCTCAGACATAGGTGATCTTGACTTAGAGTTAGGGACCGACCATTTAACTTGAAGGGGGGGGGGGGTTATGGTTTTTTGTATCATTCAGAACATTTTTTTCGGACAACACGAGAGTTAGAATATTTTTTTTTTTTTCCAGAAAATAACATTAGTTTATATGACAAAATATCTGAATCAAATTTTTTTTTTTCCTCCACCAAAATCAGAATATTTTTTTCAGCAACATTGGGAATCAGAATATTTTTTTAGAAAAAAAACCATAACCCCCCCCTTCAAGTTAAATGGTCGTTCCCTTAGATAGCTATGTTTTTGTCTTGCCTGCGATGAAAAATTCTGAAGGGGAGACAGGTATTGCTTTTCCTGTGACGGTGTTAACAATGACAAGTTTTCGTGATGAGGAGGACAGTTTCTCCATTTTCATACAACCTAGTCTCACTATATTTGGTCCACACATTGATCATGGAGGGTACATGTCAGCCAGGCATGTCTCACCTGACCTTGACCTCATTTTCATGGTCTACCGACTTTGTTAATTTTACGTCAAGTTTTTGTGATTAGGTCAGTTTCTCCATTACCATACAACTTAGGCTCACTATGTTTGGTCCACACATTGATCATGAAGGGTACATGTCAGTCAGGCATGTGTCACTTGACCTTGACAGTACAGTGATTTAATTTATTTGATGAAAAACATTTCACACAAACAATATGCAAGGAGCAGGCAAGACATACATCTGTCTACACTTGTTATTATTTATGTTTATTTTCTCCTTTTCCTGTGTATGTTATTAATTAGTCCCTAAAAAAATCTCTAAAGAGATGGGAAAAAAAACTCAAGTAATTTTGGTGAATTAGAAAACAGTCTGGATTTAGTAAATGATATTAAATCCTCAATGAAACACCTGTGCCAGTACTCCTAATGAGTTTCTATATCAGATGTGAGGAAGAGATTGATTTTGTTAGCTGTAAAGACATAATAATTATTTATATATTAGTAGACCTTGACAGGTTTTACTTTATCCATATTAGAACAATACCAGTTGGCATTACTTTTAATTATCTTTCACCTATATTGTCACCACCAGTCTATATGGGAGGCCTGGGCAATTATAATTAACATATGAATGCACTGAAACACCTTTATGTTGTGAGTTCAAATCTCGATCAGGGCCAGGTGTACAACATTATGTGATAAAGTTTGTCAGTGACTTGCGACAGGTCGGTAGTTTTCTCTAGGTCCTCCGGTTTCCTCCATCAATGAAACTAGCCGCCAGGATATAGCTGAAATATGCGTTAGAAAGGTTAATACTTTGAGGGGAGCACATCTAATTTCTTATAAAACTTTCCACTCCCTTGTATAAAGAAATACAATGAATTTGGTCCTCTCTTGATGAGCATTATTCATCCTTACTGTTTCGGTTTTAAATACTAAAGTTTTATGGGGTCGTCGTGACCGTGATCATATGGTAGTTGGATTTACAACTACCTATGCAATCAGTGTTCACCACTGATATTGTGACTGTTAGAATCTCGATCAGGGCGAGGTGTATAACATTATGTGATAAAGGTTGTCAGTGACTTACGACAGGTTGGTGGTTTTCTCTAGGTCCTCCGGTTTGCTCCACCAATAAAACTGACCATCACGATATAGCTGAAATATTGTTGTAAGTGGCATTAAACATCATCAAACAAACAAACTAACGTTTTATTTTATTTTTTTTATTAAATCATGGCATTTAATTGCTTCGTAATAATGTTTTATTTTGTAAAGACTTGTAAACAAACTCGTAAGATTGGCAAGTAGACATTTTCTTTGAATATTTTCTGCTTGTAATCTGGACTCAAAACAGGATATTGCCCCAATTAAAAGTAATAATGTTTCTGTGTTAAATTCCTCAGATGAATTCTTTTGTAATTGTAACAAAATGTTTCATAGGCAAAATACATAGGTTTGAGCATCAAATGTTGCTTGTTTTTTTCACAAAGTTCGTAATGACATTCACATGATCAACATTCACATGATCATTGACGAAGGTAGAAAAAATATCTAGTACAACATAGTGGTAAGATGGTCTAGGTGAAAGGGTTACTAAATATTAAGTGATGTATTTGTCAACTTGTCATCATTGACGCTTTAACACATATGCCTTGCAGCACAATCTTGTAAAAGTGTAATTTGTTTATCGGGCATTGGCAAGGTCGTTTTTGGATGATGTCCAAAAAAATATATATTCTACGACTATATATGTAAAACAAATAAACAAGTAATAAAAAAAATATTATAACATTGGGTTATAGAACCTACATCATACAGGATTGGAAACGCCCACTTTTATCTAATATTACAAGATCAGAATATGCAAAAGATTTCCGGACTTTCTCAGTGAACAAGCAGTACGCAGGTGATCATTTTGTTGATTTAAAATCCAGAAAGTTTGATGTAATGTTTTGTTGTTAAATGATTGAAAGGAAATATTTTACATCAAATCTACATCTGTCTTATGATTATTATGTCTTCTAAGAAACATCCTGTTTGTATGGAGATGTAGGAAAGGGGAATGTTCTCAATAACAAATGACTTTTTATTGTGTACATGCTGTAATAATATGTCCATACTGAATACCCACATGGGAACCCCAGGGTTGCAGCACCTCTGGATGCAGCATCTATTGGATGTGCAAGAGGAATATGTAGCTCATCCTATTGCTTTTAGTACAGGTGTAAATTAGTCCATCATGTTAACCCAATACCATAATCCAGGAGAGGCAGATCTAAACTTTCAGAGAGAGGGAGGGGGTGTCCAAGAATGTCTTGTCCATCAAAATACAACTTGCAGTAGCATCTAATAAGCAATAGTTTTGTAGGAGTAATTGTTAATGGTGCACTGTAAGGCAAAATATTCTGATTCTATCCATTGACTTCACATATCCCCAATGGTTGAAAGTTTGTCACTGTAACACTTTGTGGATAAATTCTATGCATGTAGCAATCATATCATCTGTCTAGTATAGGCCAGGTATTATCTTCTTGCCTGCCTGCAGGTTGATTTATTGCTTGTAAACATGCTATTAAAATATAAATGAAATACTGCATACTTGTAATTAAACAACAATCAATCAATCTTCACAAAATGTACAAAGATTATTATCCCAGGCTTGATGAAAATGTCGGCTTTTGATTGGTCGATGACCCGTTGGTACAAAACCCATGCTACTGGCCAGTAGTTACGTAACGTCACTGGGGGTCTTTACGTTGCTATACATGATGTAAAGATGGTGTAAAACGTAAACAATCTTAAAGCACTGAGAACGGAGGACGTATTTCTTGAGAGGAAAAAATCAAGCATCTCAATAAATGCAGGAAAAAAAAACAATGCACCAAATTATGTTGAGAGATTTAAAGTACCTACGGTATTGATGGTCATGTTTAAAATGCGTGTAACACTTTGTTGATTCGCGCTACATGAATTTTGTTGTCATTTTGTGTCTTTATGGAAATGGTCAATTGTTTGAATACAATCATTTTAAAATCATTTCTCATTATTGTTTTCACATCAATTCTTCATTTGTTTTATCGTACTATAATACCACCCAAAATATGTACGACGCATATTGTTTTATCAATAGAATTCTCAGCCCTATTACTAGTGACGTCATGAATACTGTAACGCTATCCACATGACAATATGCGCCAAATACAAGAAATTAAATTACAACAAAATAAGACTGAAAACCGTTAAAAATTAGTTAACTATAGGATGATGCCAAAGGTATCTCTCTACACTTTGTCACAATGCACCCAAATTTTCACCTGAGCTATGGCATTTTAGTCTGCAAGTACAAAAACGTTACGATTACGTTACAAAAAGAACGAGAAAATCCATTAAAAATCAGTTTTTGTTTTCAAACCGGGGATAAAATCGTTATCTACGTGTCTACCCGTTGGCATTGAGATTGTACCACCCTTCAGCACCACTGTACAACCTTCGGCTTCACCTCAGGCTATACAGAAGTGCTTCAGGGCGGTATAATGTCAATGCCCACGGGTAGACACGTAGATAACTTATATAATGTCGCTTACTCCTCATTGAAGTATCCATTCTCCTATTCATGGAGGCCTCCACCAACTGTTAGATTTGTTGATTTCTTTCTGACAGTCTAAAAAATATTTAAAAATTAGCAGATTGTAATATGTAATAGTAGATCCATTGGAATTTAGAATACTTATTCATTTTTAAGGGGGAGCGTCGAGGTCGTGATCATATGGTAGATGGATTTATGACTATCTATGCAATCAGTGCCTTTAACCACTAACGATGTGAGTTCGAATCCCACTCAGGCGAGGTGTACTCAATACATTATTATGTGATAAAGTTTGTCAGTGACTTGTGGCAGATCGATGGTTTCTCATGGTGCTCCGGTTTCCTCCACCAATAAAACTGACTGCCACAATATAACTGAAATGTTGTTGAAAGTGGCATTAAAACATCCTAATCCTAATCCTAATCTTATTCGTTTTAAAATCCATTTTAATTAGCTTATAAATACATAATACTTACAATAACAAAGAGTAGAAGTACAAATGTACCTGTTTGTATGTCTGTTATCTCAGTCCTTAGACATTCTATAGTACAACTGTACCACAAAATGTCCAGTATAACCACAACAACCCCAGAACCACACAAATATAACACTGCCGGGTAACATATAACATTTTTAAGTATAAACCACATATACCACAAAAGTTGAATCAAACAATAACTGATTAAACTTATCACTATCAGACATGTACCATACAGTTTTTTGTTGTTGTTTTTTTTATTTTGCATGAAAACAATATTAGAAAATGTGTGCCATTTATTTTTCACAAATTCTTTAACTTTCTATCTATAAAGTTTTTGGTGGTTTAATTTGGCTTTGGGTTTTTTCTAATACATAAATATACTTGATTGTTGTGAGTTTGAATCCCACTTTTGGCGATGTATGTATACTCGATTCAACATTATGTGATAAAGTTTGTCAATGACTTGCAGCAGGTAGGTGGTTTTCTTTGGGTACTCCGGTTTCCTCCACCAATAAAACCTACCAGAGAGTACCTCCACGATATAACTAAAATATTGAAAGTGTCGTTAAGCACCATAACCCTAACCCTCCATATTTGATGGGCCGTTGTGGCTGTGATCCAATGGTAGTTGGATTTATATCTGTTAAAGTTTTGAGTTTTATGCTCAGCCATGGGAGTACAACTTAATGTGCTAAAATTTGTCAGTTATTTGCCTAGATATAACTAAAATTAAGTGGCCTTAATCACCCATTTTCCTATCCTAACCTGTTAACAGCCCACCACTTAAATTAATGTCACTTTGGTCATATGTTTTACACATGTAGATATAGATATCTAATTTAGTGTGCACCAGGTATTTCTGTAATAACCTTCAGGTATGATCATAGTCAAAAGATGGGAAAGCCAGGTATTAGAGAATCAGATCAAATTCTTCTGTAAAAACATCATCTGCTTTCCAGAGATAATGTAGAAATTTTATGTTTAGTATATCAAAGACAAAACAGAGGAATAAATCATGTGATCACAGAATAAATCATGTGATCATGTCAATCTTACCTATTAATTACAAAAAACGCTGCTTTAATTTGAAAGAAGGTTTAGATCAAAGTACTACCAAGATATATTTCATAAAACTTTACATATATTTATGATTTATTGGAACTGTTGCATGAGAGAACGAAGATTCATATGTTTTTCTTTACAACTTATAAATTGATACAAGAGTGATGGAATGTAAAGGGTGATTCCCCAATATATCATTATATACCACACAAACTGCACTTAATTTGATCAATGGAAACAAAAATGATATAGCAATAGCAAGGTGCAGATTATGTTATAAATACCCGTAGTTGAAATGAGATGTCATTAATACCTGATAAAGAAATGTGTTGTATTTGCACAAAATCTTTCCATGACAAAGTCATAGATATGATTTCAATTCTCAATACTTTAAAAATATACTGTTATTGTTTAAATAGCTTTGTTTGAACAGCAAAATCATTTAAATTTCATGGTTAACCCACAATAATTGGTAATCTGTTGATTTGAACTGATAATAGACAAATTATCTGATCTTTTTAAATAATAAACAATTTGCCCACCTATGTAGGTATAAAGGGAGTAATTAGTACATTTTCATTGTCATTTAGACATAAAAAAAATACACATGTTTATATGGTTTTGTTGTATATATAGCTGACTAAGGGAGGTATGAAATGCATCCTTGACAGATCAAAACTTGTTTGTTTATCTCACTCATCACTAGTGTAATCTGTGTCATAGTAATTGTGTTAATTCCATGGACCTTGTAATTGTTTAACATAGGAACATATGCGAAAATGAATAAGAAGATTTTTCTCTGAAAATAAAATATTGATTGAACTCAAACTGGACATTATTGATCAAGGTCCAATTCAAAGTTTGTTTTTTGTTGTGGTACAGAGTCCAAGATGGCCAACACTGCACAACATTTTGAACCATATAACAATTCAAATTTTTAAGGTCTTCTTTGAAAATGCTACACCTTTCAATAGATAATTTGACTGGAGCGTTCTTGTCTGGTCCAGAGCAAAGTTTAGCTCTTTTATTAAAGATGACCAACACTGCTTTAAAAAAAATTAACATCACCCAATGGGGAAATTTGAAGATATCTTCTTCTAAGAAACCACAAACTTTGTACATAGATGATCATTGGTACAATACGCAAATATCCGGTAATTAAAAACCTGGTCAGTGGTGCATGCTCCAGTGAGCCTCAAGTTGATGCCCACATTTATTTTGCTATTGTGTCAAAAATAATGATACAAATAACTTTTTTTTAGACCACTATTAAATCAAGAAAATCTTTTTAAGACATACAGTCAAACCTGTAAATAAAGGCCACTCAAGGGAAAATGTGGCCTTATGCACAGTTGCCCTTTATATACAGATTAAAATTATATGTGCTATTCATTGAAGGGGAAAATGAGACTACCCTTTATAGACAATGATTTGTTATATAGAAGTACACTTTAAGGCAGGTTTTACTTATTTTGAATCAGATTTATTGTATTTTGCTGAAAAAAAAAAAAACATTGCATGTTGTTCACATATTTGTTCAAACATATTAATTGATAAGAGCTATTTCTTTTGACTTGAGTCAGACCATAAGATGGTTCAAGAAAATTTGTAATGAAATGGTAGATCTATTTATATATATTTATAATCACCAGGTGTGGTTTGGAGATCTCATGCCATAACCAGATATTTATATTAGATTGAGCTTTCATTTATTATTAATATTAAACAGACTTTAAATTTCCTCCAGTAAACAATCCATATATATATATATTTATTTCAATCAGGCCATATATGCTGATATTGACTCATAATTTTCTTGACTTATTAACAACAGTACTAGATGACCTACTATATGGTTAACATTTGTTAAGATTATCCTACAGTTCCGGTTGTCTGTTGATGATAACATCAAGTCCCATCAAGTCTGGTATAGATCTATTTTTACTGCTTGACCCTTGTGGGTCTATTTTTTATTTTTAAAGAAAATGAGTGGAGAAGGTGTAATGATTATAAGAATATAATAAGTATACACAGATCACCCCATACATAACCAGATGTTGTAGTTGCACTGATTCATATCTACAGGTATATGGTTTTATGGTTTATCTACATATATAGGCAGTAGACATAAAATTGATATAAATTTGAAGCTTGTTGATATTATGATAACAGTAGACGACCTTGACATTTAATTTTTATTGTCCACATATCTTTGAACTGTTTAAAAACAAAGGTTACCTGGACCTGATGTACACAAGCATGAATAAATAAAATGAAATATTTAAACTAGCTTACTCATTGACATTGAGTGGACTTTTTTATTTGTTATTTTGTTATGGTTGATTTCAAGAACAAAAATGAGAGGAGGGTTGAAAAATAAGACTTAGGAACCTTTTTGTTCAGGATTCCTTTTACAGTTAAAATTGGAAAATTTAATAATATATTTTCTTTAGAATATATATTTATTATTTGCAGGAATGATATAGTTATTTAGATCTTATCATATTGAGAAAGCTATTGCATTTAGATATTTTTATTCTGGCACAATATATTGCATTTGCATATATTTTTTTATGCAGCAAGAAACTACACTCTATGAACAAAACATCATGGTACTCCTTAGTCACGAAGTTGCTTAAGATTTTTAATATTCAAGATACTATGCACTTAAACAAGAGTAAATTTGATCAATCACTACGACAGTCTCTTGTAAAAAAATATTTACTTGATTGGCAGCGCTCAAATGATATGTTAAAGAACGGCAAACTCGTCACATATTTATTCCTGAAAACTAATTTCGGATTAGAGAAATAGCTCACACTAATAAATAATTTCAATTACAGAAAATCAATATGTAGATTTCGTGTATCAGCACATAGACTTTATATTGAAACAGGTCGGTATAAAAACATACCTAGAAATGAAAGGTTGTGCAAAAATTGCTCAGCTAATGAGATAGAAGACGAGGCACACTTTTTAATCAAATGTGACAAACTCAATAACAAGAGAGAGGAGTTGTTCAAACTTATTTCATCAAGAGTGAAAAATTTCACCTAATTATCTAATAATCAGAAATTATATTGTATCCTAACCTGCGAAGATCAAGAAATCCTACAATCTGTTGGTAGGTTCCTATATGAAAACATGCCTTAAATTAGTGTTAGCAAATTTAATATATTTTTTCTTTTTTATCTTTTACCATGTCTTAATATTTTAATATACATTTTATATATTTGTGTATGTTCATACATATTACTTTACTATTGTATTGTTATGTCTATCTATCAATCAAACAACTCTTATATGTGTATTTGTAGTTTAGCTTGTTGCCCCTCGAGGGCCCTTGATTGGTTAATAAACAAAAAAAATTGAATTTTGAATTTTATAGGGTGGGGGGGTTTTCAATTTACTTTTTTTTTTTGCCAAAACATGAAATACTAAATTATAATTGCTTGACTATTATTTCCAGACATAGCAATTTTGAACAATCTGATTGGTTATTTAGATCTACCAGGTAAAGCTAATTCAAATTTAAGGTACAGGAATTTTTGCAAATCCCAAACAACACTGAAATATGAATGACCATGATCTGATTAATAATGTATTTACTGAAAAACTCATATGAATTATGGTGCACTCACAGACCTTTGTGGTGATACCGACTGGATTAATTGGAAAATAGAAGTCCAACCATCAAGGCCATGAAAGCCCCATAAAAGCAATAGATAAAATGTTGAATTAGAAAAAGTCATATTATTAATCTATATATACATGTCATGCAACCGGAGAACAAGATATCTCTGATGTAGTTGACATGGAGAACTAATTTAACCTCTAAACCTACTCAGCAGAATTTGCCAAATGATCGTGGGTCTTTATTTTTTAATTTGCTATTTTGTTTCAAGATTAACTTTAAATTTCAAAAAATAATATTGTTTGAAACTAATTGATTAAATAATCTGAAGCACAGAAGAAATGAATTATATAAAATTTTGATCTTAATATAAAGTATTTAAAAAGGTATCCGGTACAAACTAAAATAACATGTAAAGGAGAATATTGTTAAAACAGCGATCCTTTGGTCTGACAATCTAAAGTACTTTCATAATTTTAATATGAAGATCTAATAGATCTGTAAAGCTGATTTTGATGACTCTCTTATTTACTTTTCATTTTAAATTTTATTTCAGTGGTAAGGTTATGGTGTTTAACACCACTTTCAACAATATTTCAGTTATATTGTGGCAGTCAGTTTTATTGGTGGAGGAAACTGGAGTACCCATAGAAGACCACTGAAGTTGTGAGTTCGAATCCTGTTCATGGCGAGATCTACTCAATACAACATTATGTGATAAAGTTTGTCAGTGACTTGCGGCAGGTTGGTGGTTTTCTCCGGGTACTCCGACTTCTTCCACCAATAAAACTGACCACCACAATATAACTGAAATATTGTTGAGTGACATTAAACACCATAACCCTAACCTTGCACAGGTATTGGTAACAATATTTGCCTTTTTGGAAATACTGGTGATTACTTGTGAGTCCTATTGTTTTAGCTTCACAAAAATCAAAAAATCAAAACATTTATTAAACAATCACAATAATGACACACATCTGTGATTATCCATAGCTAATAAATTTCATCCTACTTTGATATATTGTTAGTTTAGCTTAGAAGTCTTCTTTCTGTAACCACATCAGTTCATGTAGAGTTCATGGCTGTAGTTAAAGGGAAACAATATATGATGTATCAAGAAAAAAAATTACTACTTGATATAATTGGATTGAGTGAGATACAAGGAAGTGTAAGCCATAATAAAGAATCTTCTTTCCTTGTGTTATAGAAGTGAAGGGCATGTGTCTGATATTTAATCACTTAGACATCAATATTTAAGGGGGGGTCAGTCTTTGCCTTAATTTTTTTCACCTACATGTACTTGCCCGAAAGCCAAATTTAGAAAAAAGATTCTATTTATTCAAACAAATTCTTTCATAATTTTCACTTGTCCGAATCCAGTTTTACTTGTCCTGGGCTTCGGGCAAGTGGGTTAGCATGGGGAGGGGGGCATCATCAAGACAGATTTGACTTTCTTTATCAGGGTAACAGAAATTTTAATATTTATAGGAATATTTTTACAAAATTATTGCCTCCCCTTCCCCTTGTAAAGCCAAAAAATGTTACATGCTCCCTCCATTCAAAAAGTTTGGATCTGTCTTTGAAAACATGCCATTAATTAATTAGTAATTAGCTCATTTGGCCAATGTCCATGTGACCTTTTGATTTATGTAATTGTTCCATCTCTATTCCACCTGTCTGCCCATCATCTGTAAGATTTTACAGTAACTTTTCATTCATCTGGTCAGAAACTACTTGGATATTTTACAGGCATGTTCTTTAAAAAAATATCCTGTTTTCTTCTGATGCCTATCATAAGTTGTAAGTTTGAATTCCGTTCAATTGTGAGGTGTACTCGATACAGCATTATGTGATAAAATTTGTCAGTGACTTCCGAAAGGTCGGTAGTTTTCTCTGGGTACTCCAGTTTCCTCCACCAATAGAACTGACCACCACGATATACCTGAAATATTGATAAAAGTGGCATTAAACATCATAATCCCCTCTTCTGATGCAAAATCCATTATGGCTGCCACAAGCCGTAAGGTGTCTGATTGACTGATACATGAAAAAAAAAGTAATAAGTACAGAGCGATTTGAAATGTAATATAGGAATAAATTGTGATTGATCCTGAAAATGTAATAAGTGCTGAATCATTTGAAATGTAATATAGGAATGATCTGTGATTGATCCTGAAAGATAAAGCTCCTGTTCCAATGTTGAATTATTTACAAGTGTGATATTTGAACTGAAATTTTGCAGATCCACATTGGGGTTAGATCCTTCATGGAGGGTAATGTTTATTTAGTATGCCAGTATAGCTAATCTAGGTTTTGTCTATTCTTTTAAGCCAATGAGTGACCAGGTGAACAATATCAAGCTTCATGCAGGTTCTGGTTAGATTTATATTCATTGTTTTTCTATAATCACTGACCCTAGAGGACACTGTCCATTTTACCTCACATTGTTTATAGCTGTGTCTTGTCCACTTAAATTAATTTATAAGATATTATTAGTGGCAAGCACTGGGCTTACAAACTTAAGCTATTTAATAGTGGTCAGTGCTCAATTTATAGCTTTATATCTCTGTGGTATTCTGTTATATTCTCAGGTTATTCTGTATAATATCTGGATTAAAACGTTTTATTATCCATGATGTTGTTGACTTGTACTACTACAAGCTTAGAATTTTATTGACATTTCATATGACCGTAGTTTTATAATGCTATGGCAGATTGGTCATTGTCCAATATAAACAGGTTTACTTGTGCTCTTAGCTTGCAATAACACTACATACAAAAAAAAAACAATTCTAAGGAAAAAGGTTCAAGTAATTTTCTTGCATTGCATTACTGTGAGAGAGAGAGAGAGAGAGAGCATTTCTAAAGAAAAGGGTTCAAGATTTTTATCATGCATTAAACTAAAAGATTTGTTTTTTTTCTAATATCATACCAATATTAGTATTGCATATAATGTTAGCATTAATCCCTTGATGAGACTAAAGGGACTCTTTTTATGGTAGTTCTTTTTAGCTGGCAGTAAGTCATATGAATCTATGCAATCATGTGTTATCCTTTCTCAGGAGATGGTAGCTATACATGAGGAATGATGCATTCAAGATTTTATGTCAAATTTCACATAGTTTTGACATTAGGCAAATTAGATCTATTTTGAGTTAAAAGTAGACTTAGCCTTATATGGTCCTTTGTTGATCTCCTTTCAAAAATGTATCTGATAGCCCTCCTTTCTTCAATGACACCACCACTACTAACGATAAAAACAAGAGCACCGCCCATGGGTGCTGAACAATTAAAAAAAAAGGATAGTGTTTTTTCAGATTACAGAATTTGATCGATTTTGCCATTATGCATTTGTTAAAATAAAATCATGAAAAATTGTTCTAAAACCAGTTGTAGACCCGATTTTTATTCTCCTCCTTTGACATATCTTATAAATTTTCTCTTTCTGCAGGTTTTGTATGATTCTTACCATTTTCAAGATTAAATTTAAATAGTCAAATTAGGGCCAACATCAACAATTTAGAATTTTTATTTTAAATATGGGTTTGGTAGGATTTTTTTCTGTAGATTTCAATTTCTATTTTGAGTCTTGATTTAATGAGTGTTTTTTTTTTCTCTCAGTAGGAAATACCTTTCTGCACTATTCAAACAAATTCTACTTAGTGATTACTTTTACAGGACAATATTCATTTTCATTAAAGTGGGGGAAGGTGGGGGCTTGTAGACTTGCTGCATTTGGCATAGCCCTTTATTCATTTATATCTTGACTACCAGATTTAATGAGGAGTTAACCCTGACCGTTGGTAGAGATGTCTGGCAAGCAAGGATGTTTGTAAACAACATATTAATTACTCTGTTTTCCCTCATACTCAACTGTCTGAATGAATTTTTTGTAATAACAACGTAGGTGTCAATATAGAGCTTTGTGCCTTGTTGTAATGTCAGTCTGGTTTAATGACCCAACAATATTTTTTGGTACTTGGCATGTCTATTCATTGTCAGTGGTCATTAGCATTACCTGTATTGATATAATTTCGGTCAGTGTTTATCTGGCAACCTCAAGTATCAATATTATTTTGGTTGAATTATTTAATAATTGTTTTGTTTATTTAGAAGTTGTTGACACACAGTAAGATTGCTCATCCAGAAAAAAATTTGTAATATATATCCTGATAGTATATTTTAAAGTTTTATTTTTTGTTAAATACATGTTTACTTTATAATAGAGATAAAATAAGTTTTAAAAGAGATTTAAGTTTCTTTTTTAAGTCTCCCACGCAAAGTGTTTGTTTGTGTGGGAATATTTGTAGGCCTTTCAATAAGGGGTGGTACCAGGTACTTTTACCAGCCTAAAATGGTCTTTGGTACCTCCTGATTTTAAAGAGTGTTGAAAATTGTTCAAATTTTAATAAAAAGTACTGCCTGTCAATAGTGAAGTACCTGGTAGATATGAAAAAATATTGAAAGCCCTGTACCTATAGTATGTTTCAAAGTTTAAAAAAAAATCTCTGTTGTCCTGGAAACTAAAAAGGAAGAAGTTTTGAAATTTTTACAACTTTGAAACTCTATTTCTCTCCAAACTTCATAAAATTTCTTAGAAAATCTGCTATACTGTAAACAAGTATATTTGTGTATTTCAGTCAAATTTTCAGATATGTCCATTGTTACCTTGGAAACAATAAGGGATAGTAACTAGTTTTGAAATTTTTACAGTTTTGCAACTTATTTTTCTCCCAACATCATGAATCTTTGCAGAAAGGTCTCGAATGATGTAAATAATGTAAAAAAAAAATTCAAAATGGCCCTTTTTACCATCGAAACCAAAGAGAAAAAAATGCAACTACTGATCTAACCATCATGTAACTCTATAGAAAATGATTAATAAAAATGTAGATATCTAATTTAATGTGTAGAATTTGTTTCTGGAATGACCTTAATTAGGTAGCTCAAATTCAGAAGGTTAGAATTTGTTTCTGGAATGACCTTAATTAGGTAGCTCAAATTCAGAAGGTTAGAATTTGTTTCTGGAATGATCTTAATTAGGTAGCTCAAATTCAGAAGGTTAGAATTTGTTTCTGGAATGACCTTAATTAGGTAGCTCAAATTCAGAAGGTTAGAATTTGTTTCTGGAATGACCTTAATTAGGTAGCTCAAATTCAGAAGATTAGAATTTGTTTCTGGAATGATCTTAATTAGGTAGCTCAAATTCAGAAGATTAGAATTTGTTTCTGGAATGACCTTAATTAGGTAGCTCAAATTCAGAAGGTTAGAATTTGTTTCTGGAATGACCTTAATTAGGTAGCTCAAATTCAGAAGGTTAGAATTTGTTTCTGGAATGACCTTAATTAGGTACCTCAAATTCAGAAGATTAGAATTTGTTTCTGGAATGACCTTAATTAGGTAGCTCAAATTCAGAAGGTTAGAATTTGTTTCTGGAATGACCTTAATTAGGTAGCTCAAATTCAGAAGGTTAGAATTTGTTTCTGGAATGATCTTAATTAGGTAGCTCAAATTCAGAAGGTTAGAATTTGTTTCTGGAATGACCTTAATTAGGTAGCTCAAATTCAGAAGGTTAGAATTTGTTTCTGGAATGACCTTAATTAGGTAGCTCAAATTCAGAAGGTTAGAATTTGTTTCTGGAATGACCTTAATTAGGTACCTCAAATTCAGAAGATTAGAATTTGTTTCTGGAATGACCTTAATTAGGTAGCTCAAATTCAGAAGGTTAGAATTTGTTTCTGGAATGACCTTAATTAGGTAGCTCAAATTCAGAAGGTTAGAATTTGTTTCTGGAATGATCTTAATTAGGTAGCTCAAATTCAGAAGGTTAGAATTTGTTTCTGGAATGACCTTAATTAGGTAGCTCAAATTCAGAAGGTTAGAATTTGTTTCTGGAATGACCTTAATTAGGTAGCTCAAATTCAGAAGGTTAGAATTCGTTTCTGGAATGACCTTAATTAGGTAGCTCAAATTCAGAAGGTTAGAATTTGTTTCTGGAATGACCTTAATTAGGTAGCTCAAATTCAGAAGGTTAGAATTTGTTTCTGGAATGACCTTAATTAGGTAGCTCAAATTCAGAAAATTAGAATTTGTTTCTGGAATGATCTTAATTAGGTAGCTCAAATTCAGAAGGTTAGAATTCGTTTCTGGAATGACCTTAATTAGGTAGCTCAAATTCAGAAGGTTAGAATTTGTTTCTGGAATGACCTTAATTAGGTAGCTCAAATTCAGAAGGTTAGAATTTGTTTCTGGAATGACCTTAATTGGGTACCTCAAATTCAGAAGATTAGAATTTGTTTCTGGAATGACCTTAATTAGGTAGCTCAAATTCAGAAGGTTAGAATTTGTTTCTGGAATGACCTTAATTAGGTAGCTCAAATTCAGAAGGTTAGAATTTGTTTCTGGAATGACCTTAATTAGGTAGCTCAAATTCAGAAGGTTAGAATTTGTTTCTGGAATGACCTTAATTAGGTAGCTCAAATTCAGAAGGTTAGAATTTGTTTCTGGAATGACCTTAATTAGGTAGCTCAAATTCAGAAGGTTAGAATTTGTTTCTGGAATGACCTTAATTAGGTAGCTCAAATTCAGAAGGTTAGAATTTGTTTCTGGAATGACCTTAATTAGGTAGCTCAAATTCAGAAGATTAGAATTTGTTTCTGGAATGATCTTAATTAAGTAGCTCAAATTCAGAAGATTAGAATTTGTTTCTGGAATGACCTTAATTAGGTAGCTCAAATTCAGAAGGTTAGAATTTGTTTCTGGAATGACCTTAATTAGGTAGCTCAAATTCAGAAGATTAGAATTTGTTTCTGGAATGACCTTAATTAGGTACCTCAAATTCAGAAGGTTAGAATTTGTTTCTGGAATGACCTTAATTAGGTATCTCAAATTCAGAAGGTTAGAATTTGTTTCTGTAATGACCTTAATTAGGTAGCTCAAATTCAGAAGGTTAGAATTTGTTTCTGGAATGACCTTAATTAGGTAGCTCAAATTCAGAAGGTTAGAATTTGTTTCTGGAATGACCTTAATTAGGTAGCTCAAATTCAGAAGGTTAGAATTTGTTTCTGGAATGATCTTAATTAGGTAGCTCAAATTCAGAAGGTTAGAATTTGTTTCTGGAATGACCTTAATTAGGTAACTCAAATTCAGAAGGTTAGAATTTGTTTCTGGAATGACCTTAATTAGGTAGCTCAAATTCAGAAGGTTAGAATTTGTTTCTGGAATGACCTTAATTAGGTAGCTCAAATTCAGAAGGTTAGAATTTGTTTCTGGAATGACCTTAATTAGGTAGTTCAAATTCAGAAGATTAGAATTTGTTTCTGGAATGATCTTAATTAGGTAGCTCAAATTCAGAAGATTAGAATTTGTTTCTGGAATGACCTTAATTAGGTAGCTCAAATTCAGAAGGTTAGAATTTGTTTCTGGAATGACCTTAATTAGGTAGCTCAAATTCAGAAGGTTAGAATTTGTTTCTGGAATGACCTTAATTAGGTACCTCAAATTCAGAAGATTAGAATTTGTTTCTTGAATGACCTTAATTAGGTAGCTCAAATTCAGAAGGTTAGAATTTGTTTCTGGAATGACCTTAATTAGGTAGCTCAAATTCAGAAGGTTAGAATTTGTTTCTGGAATGACCTTAATTAGGTAGCTCAAATTCAGAAGGTTAGAATTTGTTTCTGGAATGACCTTAATTAGGTAGCTCAAATTCAGAAGGTTAGAATTTGTTTCTGGAATGACCTTAATTAGGTAGCTCAAATTCAGAAGGTTAGAATTTGTTTCTGGAATGACCTTAATTAGGTAGCTCAAATTCAGAAGGTTAGAATTTGTTTCTGGAATGACCTTAATTAGGTAGCTCAAATTCAGAAGATTAGAATTTGTTTCTGGAATGATCTTAATTAAGTAGCTCAAATTCAGAAGATTAGAATTTGTTTCTGGAATGACCTTAATTAGGTAGCTCAAATTCAGAAGGTTAGAATTTGTTTCTGGAATGACCTTAATTAGGTAGCTCAAATTCAGAAGGTTAGAATTTGTTTCTGGAATGACCTTAATTAGGTAGCTCAAATTCAGAAGGTTAGAATTTGTTTCTGGAATGACCTTAATTAGGTAGCTCAAATTCAGAAGGTTAAAAAGCCAAAGAACTTGAAAGTCATTGGGAACAGGAAAAGATCAGATTTTGGAACTGTTGGATTGCATGGTTTTTTTTTCCATTTTATTATTACAGTACAAAACAGGTTTGATGACCAATAATTAGACAAAGGTTACTTTCGTAAAATAAATAATTGTTATTGATAAGCTGCAAGGTGTTATCTTGTGATAACAACTTTTCCTACCTGCCAAAGGCCATGTCATTTGCATTGGTCATATGAGCTTTTGTCAACACATTAACAGGTGTTGTCTGGAGTGTGCTCTTCATTTTTTCACCTATTATTCTTCTGTAGAACCACATAAATCAAATGGAACCAAACTTGGCAGGGGTGTTCCTTTGGAAGAAGGGATTCAAACTTACACAATTGAAGTTTGGGAGGCCAATAGGAAATTGTATTCAACAATTATTTTAAGATATCAAAAATAAGGAAGGGAATTTGCTGCAATATTCAGATGTCTATGAATAGATAACAGTGCTGACAGCTATGACTTGAGTCCCGGGGTCCAAAGTGTAACAATGTAGAATTTTTTTTTTTTTAATTCTGAAGAACCAACAATGGCAATGTAATTGTATTTAGCATGAAGCATCATTGTGTAATAGAGATTTAGGCATATGCATTGGTATACTTTAGGGAATATCACTATTGTGTATAAGCCAAAATTTAATGCATGATACAAATGTAAAGCTTTTTTCAAAATCTTTTTTTCACACACATTAACTATGAAAATCCAGATATGGTTGGCATATAAGACCATTGTGATATTAAGATTCAAGCTCGTACGAAAAGAGTGTCAGATTTTTCAATGATTTTTGTTTAAAAAAAAAATTTAACTGCTCTGATCTTGTTAGGAAAAGTGAACTTTCAGTATCAGAACTTTTGTATGCCATCCATCTTAACTTTTTATCATTTTAATGAATCTTCTCTTGCAAAACTGCTTAACCAATTGGAATCAAACTTGGTAGGGAAGGTCTTTGAGAAGAGAAGATTCAGAATTTTAATAGTGAGCATCGCAAGATGTGAGCTAAACAGCAACATGTGTGTAAGGAGATGAATCAATATATATGATCAATACCAACAGGAAGTGGATTCTAAGTTTCAGCATAGAATGAACAATCGGAGTGAATCACCGGAAATAGCCTATTAATTTGAATAAAAAATAACTATCCAGTTTAAAAATAACCAAAAAAAATTAGAAAGGAACCCGTACAGCTTCTTTACATGAAACGATTAATTTATTTAAAAAATGGACAATCATTAGACCTTCCTTCTTGTTTCGCCCATAAGAAATGTGGTCCCTGATATATCTCGGCCCTAAAAAAACGTTGTCCCCGATATATCTCGGCCCAAAAAATCTCTTTTGCAATGGAATTAACTGGGTAAGTCGAAATGGAGAACAAAGAAAAATAATCAAGAATAATGAAGAAAAGAACCCAAAACTACTATTTGTACATGTACATGTCTATGCGTAGATGCGATGCTCGCCTGTAGCCTGTTCCTAATCCATATTAATTAAGTTGATCCTCCATGGTGAGGGTCTAAATGAAGAAAATTATGTAAATCTTTAAAAATTCAATGTGGTACAGAGAGTGGTACACATCTCTAACCCGTAACTCTTCAGAGGCCAATCAAATTTTGCATATTTTCTTTAACAGGAACTAAGTTGTGCTCTGGCCATTTTTTTTTCCACATTGATTTTTGGCATTACCCAGACCTAAGAAAAACAGTTTTTCAATGTGAATTAAAGAGGTATACATCTGTATTTCACAACTCTTGAGAATAAATCAGAAAATCTTAGAAATATGAAGTAATTTGAAATAAACAAAAAACTGTCTACAATTTTATACAGTTTAATAGTTATTAAACCAAGACCTCGTAATGCCATTTTAAGTAGTTTAATTAGACTTATTAATTTAATTGGTATAAAAACTAGACTTCTTAATGTGGTTTAAGTAGTTTAATGTCACATAAGTAATGTGGTTTAAGTAGTTTAATGTCACATAAGTAATGTGGTTTAATTAGTTTAATGTCACATAAGTAATGTGGTTTAAGTAGTTTAATGTCACATAAGTAATGTGGTTTAAGTAGTTTAATGTCACATAAGTAATGTGGTTTAAGTAGTTTAATGTCATATAAGTAATGTGGTTTAAGTAGTTTTAATAAGACTTAATAATGTAATTTTGTAGTGTATTGGGTATAAAAACTAGACTTCTTAATGTGGTTTAAGTAGTTTAATGTCATATAGGTAGTTTAATGTCATATAGGTAGTTTAAAAAGATTTAAAACCAAGACCTTTAAATGTCATATAAGTAGTACACCAACCTCTAACCAATACATTGAGTACTCTGTGTATAAGTTGTTGACATCCAGGCCTCTGAAGGTTAATTATCTTTAACTATACTTTATCTCACAGTAAACAAGCTTTCACATATTAGTGTAAAAATATGGTAACTTCAGTTTTTCTAGTAAATTCCAATTATGAAATAAGAAGTACATTTTGTATTGAAATTCTGAACATGTTTTTTTTTCATAATTTATTTTGTTTACTGGTTCTTTTTTTAAATCTTTTTTTACTTGTCACTGACTTCCGACAATTGATATATATATATATATATATGTTATTTATAAACAAGTAAACAACAATAAAAACAATTTAAATGTTGTTGGGTTTTTTTTTACATTTATTTGTTGGTATCTACTCATCTTTCCATCCATACACAGGGGTTTCAAAGTGGGCCGGTACCCGGTACTTTTACCCGCCCGAGATCGTGTATAGTACCGGCAGAAATTACTGAACCCCCCCCCCCCCCCCAAAAAAATTAGCGGTGGTCAAAACCACAAGTACGATGGTCGATAGGCTTGTGGAATATTTTTCATAAAAAATTAATGATCACGTCAATTGCTGAATTCTCGCATTCAAATCGAACAACTGCGTCACGACCAAGTTGATGGGATATTCCCCGTTTTAAAAATAACTTTACCTTAGAATCGTAAATTCTCTTTTCCGAGGTGACGTCACTTCCTCTAAAAACAACGAGTCGGCCATCTTTAGTCGGTGAAAATCAAATGTAAAATGGCGAATGTTTCACCACCTCAATGACAAGGGAGATAATTCGTTGACCGAAATACCCGGATGCCCGGAAAAGAGAATAGCAGTTTGCGAATGCGGTAAATAGATATGTGTTCGCCCCAATATCTTTTCATCCTTGTGTAAAACTCGGACCGGAACAAAGCTGACTATCATTTCAAAATAAAAAAATGACCGATTACAAATTATGTTCAAGCACAATTTAGTGTAATCTCCAGTAATATAAGTATGATCATTATGTATTATGAATATATGACTACATAATATTTTGTGCGATTTTTTTTAATCCATTTACAACCCAGGGTCGAATCATTCTGGGGCGTACTGTCTTGTTGCTTAACTCCGTCCATATTGTTTAACTTCCAGTATACAAAAATAAAAACCTATGGCTAATTATTTACATATTTTGACGGGGCCCTACCGCGGTTGTTCACAGAAATGAAAGTGTGCTGAAAATTTTTTTTAAAAGGGGGTACGAGGAGATAAGGGATAGAAAATTACTAGAAATTTTGAAAAAGGACCGGACATGGCTCAAATACGAATTACATTGTAATGTCAAAACGCCGGCCCCCCTTTTTTTCCAAAATAATTTAACTTTTGTGATTCAAATGTTAATAAATGTCTTCCCGCGAATCGTTTTTGTTCGAACATTTTTTTTGCACATAAGTCGTGAAAGTAACAGTATATATTGTTTTTGTTTAATTATATTTGTATTGATCTATTAAAATTATAAATTTTTATTAAAGATTGATGATTGCAAATTAATTTGATATGTTTCATCAAGAATGTATTCTATATATGTCCTTGGTTTCATTAATTATGACACTTATATGTCTTGATCCATGCCAATGGTCTTTGATGAGTTTAATTACTGGTAATAAAGTAAATAAAACACACAAGCCAAGGTATTGTGAAAAAGAAAAGGACAAAGCCAACAAAAGAATTTTGAGAAGTTTAAGCTTTGATAACAATGGCTTGGTCAAGCCTAGCTGCAGAACCGTAGCTCTTTATGGTCCTTTTGGTTTTTTTAAAGATATGGATGGCGGCAGACTATCTATGAATAATCTTGGCTGAAGTCTGTAAACTGAAATTTTCAATAAAGAAATTGGGAGGGGGGGGGGGGGGGGGGGGGGGGGGGGGTGATCCAGGCATTATGCATGGTCTTCACTCTTGGTGAAATCTGAACTCTAAAGTTAATGGGATTTTTCTTTCAAAAATACTTAATGTTTTGCAGTCTCTGAAGTACATTTTTTGGTCCACAAAATGCTAGATTTCAGGAGCTGCCGCCCCCTGGACCCCTTACGGCCCTCAGCCTAATTTTTTAGGTACCTCCCAAAATTTAAGAAGTACCTCCTATTATCAAAAACATTGAAACCCCTGCATACATATTAATTCAAGAAGAACATTAAAGAAATATAATATGCATGCATTTTTATAGAATATGAATAAAAATGTAAAAGTTAGTGATGAACAAAAAATTGACAAACCAAGCAATAAGGAAAGTACTTTTGATTCTGAATAAAATACAAATGTATTACAAAACAGTTATAACTTGTTAGGGGCCGTCATGGTAATGATTGTATGGAAGTTGGATTTATAACTACCTATGCAATCAGTGCCTCTCACTACTAATGTTGTGAGTTCGAATCCCACTCAGACAAGGCGTACTCGATACAACATTAAGTTATAAAGTTTGTCAGTGAATTGTGACAGGTCGGTGGGTTTCTCCGAGTTCTCTGGTTTCCTCCACCAATAAAACTGACCGCCATGATATAACTGAAATATTGTTGAAAGTGGCATTAAAGCATTAAATTATTTTGTAATTTCTATTATTTGTAAATTATTTTGTAATTTCAGTTCTTTGTAAATTATTTTGTAATTTCTATTATTTGTAAATTATTTTGTAATTTCTATTATTTGTAAATTATTTTGTAATTTCTATTATTTGTAAATTATTTGTAATTTCAATTCTTTGTCAATTATTTTGTAATTTCAATTCTTTGTAAATAATTTGTAATTTCAATTCTTTGTAAATTATTTTGTAATATCCATAATTATTAAATTGAGAAAGGGTTATTTTCCCGAGGTCCGAAGGAACGAGGGAAAATAACCCTTTCGAGATTTAATAATTATGGATATTAACTTCTCATGAAGGACATAACTGTATTATTATACTGAACTAATATGAGGGAAATAACTAGTTATGGTGTCAAACCACTAATTCACCAATCAGAGCTTAGAACATATACGAAAGTAGTCCCTTTTCAAGAAAAAATTTCCTTTCACTTTGTAGTATTGTGAAAACTACTGAATGGAGTGGACTAATTAAAATTGATAATTGAAGTTAAATATATAGGGATTATTTTGAGCCCAAATTTGATGGACTTAAGTTGTATTTTAATACCTCTATGGAGGATTTGATGCATGACCTATAAATACTGAATTTCTTGGGGATGACCGAACTATTTTTAGAGTAGGTGTTTTCCGTAGCATGGCATTTCACTGCAAGACTTTAAACATGCTCTGATATTTTGACAGAACGTAGAGGAATCGTGTACGTTTCAGAAAATATATGGTCTTGGAAAGGTTAAACTTAAGATAAAATGGCCAGGTAGGCTCGAAAAAACACAAATATAGTAGACAACCTTAAATAAATTAATTAGTGGTTTCACACCTTATTGGTTCGACGTGCTGAGGGAAATAACTAGTTATTGGTTCGATGTGCAAAAGCGTGCCAATTTCAAACAGTTATTTTGTGCTACGTGCAGATTCCCTCACAGTTATTTGACCTACGTGCAGTTTGCCGTGGGAATAATAAGTTATTTCTTGTTCCATGGAATAAGAAAATAACTCATTATTCCAGATGATGCTCATTCATGTTCTCTTTGGTTCCATTAGTTTCAGTTTCTAAGAAGAAATTTGTTTGATTTCTTTCCCATAGTGTCTCATGTTAAACTCTCCAACAATTGTGCCCATCTTAGATTTTCTTATCAACACAAAATACAATAATTTCAAAATAGCTTCCCATTGATCATAAATAACACATGTTTATATTTTTTGTTTACTTGGCACAGTTAATGTTGTTATTTGTGCACTGCAAGCAATTTAAATAAGAAATTTTTCCAGTACAGTTACTCTAGACACATTTTTGTATTAACAGATACCAGGGAGGCTTACACAACAACTTTATTGAAAGGAAATTGCAAATCATGTAGAGTAATGTTTACAAACAACTCATTGAGAAAAAGCTTTTGGATCTGATTCAAGGAATGTTATCGTGCTGACGTATTTATCTACGCAGCATATTGGTATATTTATCTACAGATTTTATTTTGTACTAGTTATCTTTTTACACAGTTTCAACTGGCTGGGTTGTGCTTTTGTTTTGTTTATAAAATGTGTCTTAAATTTTGGATAAAAATAAAATACTGACTATTAGAAGATTAGTTAAATAAACATGATCTCAATTGTCAATAAATAAAGTGTTGTGATTTTGTTTTTAAATCGTTTTAGGCGCCAGCAGTATCCTTTATCTTTTTTTTTTTTTATTAATAGAACATTATACTTTATTTTTATACTCGCCAACAAAACACCTTAGATGCCCAGATAAGCAAAAAATAATCTAAGGTTCCCTGTTTTACCGTAGATCTCTTACCAAGGATTAGTAAGAGATTAATTAGAGTCCACGACTCCACGTGTTCGCATTTGAAAAATACAACTAACTTTATCCTTTTATCCTGTAAATATGAAAGGACTAGGATCTTGTGGAGTGTGAACCCAGTGAGTAAAAGATCATTTCAAAAACCAGGAATTGAAGTGGAATTGTGTCTGTCTAGAAGCAGCTTTGTGATCTGCAGAATGCAATTTTGCACCAATGAATGCCACTAGGTTTCAGTCCTGGGGAATCAAAATTTAACATATCCTACAATAGGCAATATCTAAAAAAAAATGTCTTCTTTTGCTGTTGAACAATTAACAGGCTCTCGTGAGAATCTAAGTTTAATTACATGTTTACTACAAATTTGTTTGAAACAAAACCTAATTGATAGAGAGATGTTTAATGTCTTTAAATTAAAGTAATCAGAGGTAAAAATAGACAATTTGATTAAATTACAATAATTAGATTGTTTTTCCCAATCTTGTATCTTTATAGTTGTGTTATATTGTAGTCTGTTTATTTAAACTAAAAAAACAATACTCCATGTTAGATTAGGGTCAGGGTTACGGTATGGTGTCACCACCTTCAACAATATTTCACTTATATCATGGCTGTCAGTTTTATTGGTGGAGGAAACCGGGCTACCCGGAGAAAACCACTGACCTGCCGCAAGTCACTGACAAACTTTAACATATAATGTATCGAGTTTACCTCGCCTGAGTGAGGTTTGAACTCACAGCGTTAGTGGTGATAGGCACTGATTGCATAGGTAGTTATAAATCCAACTACCATACAATCACGAGCTAAAAAACGATACCCCATGTTAAAGTACATGTTAAAATGCATGGAATATTTCATAACAGGACAGTGGATCTTTAAATTTAGTTCAAATAAACAAAGATATCAAAGTCAAGGATGATTTTTACGTCAATTTGCAGTAGTCAGCTAAAGTTTTTTTTGATAAATACATAAACAAAACTCAATCCTAAAACATTAATTTTACATGAAAGTTATTAATTTATTTATATGTTATACTACACATTTTTACAATATTTCATTTGAAATAAATTTTGAATTGCCACACATCTAAAATTAGCAAATTTTAAACACTCTTAATTGCAGTTTACATCTAAGTTAATAATTGTCTTCTGATTATTTGACAGCAGGTACGGTTTATCAAAGTACGGTGAGGTTTTTTTTGCAACCATTTTAAAATCACTTCCAAACAACATTTACTGGAACTGATAATCAAATCTATTTATAAATCCCTTTGTCCCGCAAAACCTCACATGGACGTCTGAGGTATAAAAATATGACTAAGTTTTTCCACTGTAGGTGTACAACCACTCTAAATGAGGTGTTCTGTAGTTGTGCAGGATGAATGAAATATGTCTTAACAGTGATAAAGTATCTGTTGCCATGACAAAGAAACAAACAGCAATCTTAAGACATTATCCTGGCAGGACTGTCGTGGCCACGATGGTGTGGTAGTTGTATTTTCTTATAGCTATGTAATTAGTGCCTATCATAACTACATTTTTTTAGTTTGGTTCCCGCTCATGATGAGGTGTACCGTACTCTACATTGTATACCACTGTATGTGATCAAGTTTGTTTGTGACTTGCAACATGTCTGTGGTTTTCTCTGACTACTCTTGATTTACTCCAATAATAAAACTGGTCGCTATGATATAACTGAAATAATTGTTTGTAGTGATGTAAAAAAAATACCAAAAACCCCTAACCCTATTTTCCTGACAGAAATATATCTTAGAATACAAGATTAACATGATGGGTGCCACTAGTGAAGCAGGAACTGCTTACCCTTTCACAACACCTGAGTTCACCCTCCTTTTTTAGTTGTTTTCATGTTTCTCAATATTTAATTTTCTGTGTAGTATTTTGTTGACCATTGTTTGTCTTTTTGTTCTGTTTCTTTCGAGGGACTTGGGTGGCTCAATGAGTTAGGTCGTTGGATCTAATAGCTCATACAAGCCTATCACCAATACGGCGTGTGTTCGCACCCAGCTTTGTAAATTACAAAAAAGGGTGCACTCGACTCGCAGCCGCAAGTGATAAAGTTTACCAGTTGCTTGCCCAGGGTTGGTGGTTCTCTCCGGGTACTCCGGCTTCCTCCACCACTAAAACTGGTCGCCATGAATGATATTGCTGAAAATGGCATTAAACACCAAAAATCAAAAATCAATCTGTTTCTTTACTCTACTTTAGTACATTGTATTGTCTGTTCTTCTTTGAATTATGGCTTCTGATTACCATGTGGTATTTTTAAGCTTTGTTATGTAATTTTCCATAGCGAAAATTGACAACATGCTGCTGTGCACATGCAAAATATATCTGTTTGTAACAGTGCAATTGACACAGTTACTGAATCTCATGAATAATTAGAAATGAAGTATTCCAGAAATGTTGATAAAGACAGAATTATGCATTAGATGCCTATAGGTATATGAAGAATGTTGCATTGTTCTATTTTTGGTATTGGGTTTTTTCACTACATTTCCAACAGCTATTTTTAAAGTTTTCGTAATGTTTAGGGAGTATGAATGATAATTTTAGTCGTGACTTATTTTTATACAAGCGATTGTTTATCTCCGTGCGGAAATCACCTGTTATTATGATCCAACCAGAAAGTAGGTGTGTGTTGTCAGTGTGTTATTATCCTGGATATCCTTGTTTATCAAATTGAAATTTCCACCTGGGGTCAATTTCAAATCAAATATTTTGAAATTTGCTGTTTAATGCAAATAAATATGACGTTTTCTCAAGGTGACCCAGATTTTACACATATACTGTATACAACAAAATCGGCTAGTCTAGATAATTGGGTATAAGCCAATTGTCACATGGCCAAAGCACACCACTTTCATAAGTAGCTTTGAAAACCTACTTCGTTCAATTGTATCACCCCATATTTATTAGACCAGTAAACATTTTAAATCCGATTGGCATGATTCAGATTTAATTGTCTGCTTTTGAAATGAAGTATCAATATTTTGTTATTGTATATATATATATATATCATTTCAATTAACCCAGAATTTCATAATGGTCAAGATTTTGTGTAGGATGTCAGTTGTCATTATCTTACATTGTTATTTAAATAGAATTGAATGTAAGAACGTTTGGTTAACTTATCATTTGCTTTTTGTCATTCAGAGGTTTTCAAAAAAAGGGGGGAGGTGAAAATTTGACTATCTTATTATTTACTTTTTGTTGATTGATTGATTGATTGGTGTTTAATGCCCACTTTAGCAGTGTTCCATCTGTATTGTGGTTTTATTTGTCATTCAGGGGCTGTCAATAAGGAGGATAAAGGGTTGGGTGAAGTTTCCTTGAGATCTTCAAAAAATGTTTTGTCACATCTGCAAAGCTTACCAGAAAGATTTTCCTGATCTGTGTAGTATTGTATTAAAAGGGTATCTTAAAATGACTTGAATAAAAAATGACAAGTCATGTTAGACATTGAAAGTTTAAAAGGGTATCTTAAAATGACTTGAGTAAAAAATGGCAAGTCATGTGAGACATTGAAAGTTTACTAGCATCATGCATCTTAATAGAAGAAAGGTTTCATCAGAATTTTGGATCAAGTTCAGCCATCCATTTCTTCATTCTCCATAATTACCCATTGACATAGATTTATATTTTGTCAGTTTTGCAGTCATCCACCTCTGATATTTAAAGGACACTGTTATTAAGGCACTGAGATAGTAATATACTACTACAGTCTTTGTCTTAATTTTTTACACCTACTTGCCTAAAAGCCAAATTTCCCAAAAAAAATCTATTTATTCAAAATATGAATTTCATAATTTTCACTTGTCCGAATCCAGTTTTACTTGTCCCGGTCTTCAGGCAAGTGGGTGAGCAAGAGGACTGCTCTAAATGGTTCCCCTCAAGAAAGGCAACCCCTGTTATAAGGACACCTTTTCATTGCAGAAGTGGTGGTCATCTAAACGGAGATTACTGTTTATGTAGTTAGTGTAGGAGGTATCATGTTATTGAAATTTTAGATTTTATGAATGTTTTCATATTTTTCTTTACCATTTAAATGTGGATCATGTGGGTTTATTGTTATCACCTTGTGTCTACGTGAGCTTTTGACCGTACATGTATTGATCTTCTTTAAAACCAAACCCGAATGAGATGATCTCTAAGTACGTTTATAATACTTTTCAAAATAGCATTTGAAATCCCTGCTGGTATTACAGAGATAAATTGCCAGAGTTTTGCATTTAAGCAGTTGTAGTTTTCTTTAGCAAAATTATTTTCAGGGTCCACTAGTACTAGTGCCCTAATATGGTATGGGTCTGTCATCCTCCGTCTGTAGACACAATGATGTCCATGCAATAACTTTTGTTTCGGTTGACAGATTCTTTTCAGACATTACATAGATGGAAGAGATACAAAATTGTGTATTTTGCATGCAAATTTATGCATTTTCATTTCTTTGAATCAACTGTGACAAGGGCTTTAGATAGTAATTAATCCATTAGATTTTCTATATCAGCTATGGTTCTCAAGTAAACTCACGAGGAAGAAGCTGCTGTCTACTTACTGCGGTCATATCATGTTGTATCAATGATGGCAATCGTGACTAAATATAGAAAATGTTTTAATTGGTATCATGCTGTATCAATGATGGCAATCATGACTAAATATAGAAAATGTTTTAATTGGTATCATGTTGTATCAATGATGGCAATCGTAACTAAAAATATAAAATGTTTTAATTGGTATCATGTTGTATCCATGATGGCAATCGTGACTAAATATAGAAAATGTTTTAATTGGTATCATGTTATATCTATGATGGCAATCGTGACTATAAGTAGAAAATGTTTTAATTGGTATCATGTTGTATCAATGATGGCAATCGTGACTAAAAATAGATTTTTTTTTATTTGGTATCATGTTGTATCTATGATGGCAATCGTGACTAAAAATAGATTTTTTTTTTAATTGGTATCATGTTGTATCCATGATGGCAATCGTGACTATAAATACAAAATGTTTTAATTGATATCATGTTGTATCCATGATGGCAATCGTGACTAAATATAGAAAATGTTTTAATTGGTATCATGTTGTATCAATGATGGCAATCATGACTATAAATAGAAAATGTTTTAATTAGCCAAGCTGCTAACTCAGATTCATGATAATCTAATTTATTTATCATATTTATAGATCTGCTAATAAATAGAATTATCCTTATTTTCAATCAGATTTTAAACATGCTACATAATTTTAGTGTTTATGAAAGCAATTTTGTATTAGTTATTTACAATTAGATCATATTTATCTGTATTTACTTGTTATATATGTATATTCTTTAATTCCTCTTGTGAGGGGCCGTGATCGTATGGTAGTTGAATTTAAAACTACCTATGCAATCAGTGCCTATCACCACTGATGTTGTGAGTTCAAATCTCGATCAAGGCGAGGTGTACAACATTATGTGATAAAATTTGTCTGTAACTTGCGACAGGTTGGTGGTTTTCCGGCTCCGGTTTCCTCCACCAATAAAGCTGACCACCACGATATATCTGAAATATTGTTGAAAGTGGCGTTAAACACCATCAAGCAAACAAACAATTAATTCCTCTTGTACAAAAATATATAATGACAATTTTCTATTATAGATTATAAAATTAGAGTTAAATACAAATGTAGATTGAGCAGTTCTTCCGTATCTGAACAACTTAAGGCAAAATGTTTAATCATGTCTTTGAAAGGTGTATTGCATTTACCACAAGTCGTAACAACAGATTGTGGCACACATGTTGCTAGTTTGCAAGAAAAAAAATCATTTGAAAGTTCAGTAGTCTTCTGGCCACTAACCTGGTCCACTGAAAATCCCATTAGTATGCATATGTGCATTTGTGAAATGGGTGATGTCAATGTCCTGTTCCATATGTGATAAATGTTCAGAGGTAGCTACAATTTTTATAGAGTTTGTAACTGTCCTTTTCCTTATCTTTGTTGGAAATTCTTTTGTTTGTACATAATTTTTAAAGTAATGTTCAAGTTTGTATTATTTTTAGCAATTTTGAACACATCCAGAATAAACCCATAAACGTGTCTATCTTGCCATATGTAAATGTGTAAATTCTGTGGAGAAAAACATGCTTCACAGTAGATGATATGTTCAGTGACTAGCTTCTAGAAGAACTGGAGGAAGCTCTTGTCAACTTATTGCAGTCATATCGTGCTCACCCGCTGTAATCCTTTATTAAAACATGTGTATCTCATGTTTTTATTTTCCATCCATAATGGCAATCATGACTAAAAATAGAAAAGATTTTGATTGGTCAAACTGCTAAATACCTTCAGGATTTCCTGCTTTATTTCTCATTTCTATAGATTTGCTAATGAACAAAATTGTGCTTATTTTCTATAAGGTTTTAAACATGCTATTTTCCAGTAACAACTGATGCCTACTGGTAATTCAATCTAACCTTTTTAGAAATTCATTCAATGTCTGGCCTTCCCTTTCTGCCATGATTTTGTCTACCACCTTTTGATTGGTAGAGCTAAAGGTCATTTGGATGTAAGGTTATATCTAGTTGTGTCAGATTTTAAAGGAAGTTGATTTTTTTTCAAATTTGCGTCTTTTTACCCCATTTTTATATTTGGCTGAAATTTAAACTTCGTTTGAGTTCTCCACAAATGTTTTTTTTTAAATTTTATGTGAAATTCATATTTTTGCTTTTGCAATGTATTTATACTGAATTTACATGTTAATGTTCCAAATTGTCATTCTCTATCCGGAGTTGACATTCCCACTAAGCTCCACTACACATCTGTCAACGCTTGAAAAATAGTCCCAAAATCACATGACCATCATTAACGTTTTTCAATCACATGATCAAAACATCGTCGTACTTGTTGAAGGCATGTTTCACTCTATCCTCCATTTTGTCTATCATGTGATCGTTTTTATAGTTCTCCAAGAAGTGTGTGGGGGGGGGGGGGGGGGGGGGGAAATCATTTTTAAGAGAGAATTGATTTGAAATGAGTGATTTATTTTCATCTTTATTGATATTTACAATAATTAAAATAATTTTAAGTACATTTTTTTAGTTTCTAAATTTTACAAAAATCTTGTAAAATGAGCATTGACAGAGGTGTAGTGGAGCTTAGTGGGAACGACAACTCTGGATAGAGAATGCCAAATTGTATGTTAAAAAAAAGGGGGAGATAAAATGAAATAGATATCATTCATCATGATGGTTATATGAATAAGAAAAGTTTGAGGATGTACATACGAAATCAGAAGCCGTAAATTGAAGAAGGACAGACAACACAGTGGCCAAAAGACGATCTACAAAACATTACCAAGCATTAGTTTGGTGATGATTTTATTGGTATAAGCCTTGTGGGCTATGACTTTTACTGATGAAATAAAGCAACTACAGTCAAACCTGTCTTATATGACCTTCCAAGGGAATAGTGAAAAATGGTCACATAAGGCAGGTGGTTGCTTAATACAGATTTAATTATTATGAAATGCACTGTAAAGAGAAATTAAAATTAAGGTCACATAATACAAGTTGTTGCTTAATGGAGGTGGTCATTATAGCAGGTTTGACTGTAACACTGATTCATTGTATGAATGTAAAGTGTTCACTTTAATAGCTGTCCTTGAATAATGATTATAAATTAAGCCTTTCGGAGACAAGATACATCATCTTAGTGAAATCTGGTTCATAAATTATTAAATTAAATCATGTCGTGACAATATTAGTTTTTTTGGTTACCCTCCAAGCAATGCACATTTGTCATTTACTGTTGACTTTAGCATATATATAATTTTTTGTATATAAATTTTATGTTATTTCCATAAAAATGACATTTTTTTTTTTTTTTGAATGAATGAATTGAATTTTTGGTGTTTAACGCCATTTTCAGCAATATTTCATCTATATCATGGCGACCAGTTTTAGTGGTGGAGAAAGCCGGAGTACCCAGAGAGAACCACCGACCCTGGCATGGGCAAGCAACTGGTAAACTTTATCACTTGTGTCTGCGAGTCAAGTGCACCCTTTTATAGCTCACCTAGCCAAAGGCCATGTGAGCTTTTTTAAATTTTTCTTTCAGCAGATTTTTACCGATTATGCACATTAGGCATATTTTGATAAAAGATCACATTTAAATCTTCTCCTCTGAAACCGCTGAACCAAATTAAAGCAAATTTGGCTGGGATAGTCCTTGGGTAGTCCCATTTCAAAATTGTGTCCGACAGCTCCGCTCTCCATTCAAGATGGCTGCTGTTACTAAAAATAGAAATTTCTTCAATTGCCCATTGCTGCTTTAGTTTAAGTCAAAATGAGCTCACATTTTAACTGCAGCTACATGACAATGAGTAGATTAACAAATATTCTTGGTTTTTCTGTGAAATTTTTCTTTCAACCGATTATACAAATTGGACATATTTTGATAAAAGATCACATTTAAATCTTCTCCTCCCTCTGAAACTGCCAAACTAAATTAAAGCAAATTTGGCTGGGATGGTCCTTAGGTGGTCCCCTTTCTATATTTTGTCCGACAGCCCTGCCCTCCATTCAAAATGGCTGCTGTTACTAAAAATAGAAATTTCTTTTGTTATCAATTTCTGCTTTATTACACATCAAAATGAACTGAAATTTTAGCTGCAGCTACATGGCAATTAGTAGTTTAACATACATTATGGGTTTTTCTGTGAGATTTTTTCTGCCAGTTTATTACGTTTAGGAATATTATGAGAGAAAAAAATCACATCAAAATCTGTTGCTCAGAAATTTGAGTTGAAATGATCTTTTGGTGGCCCACTTTCAAAATTATGTGTAACACCCCCATTTTCTATCAACTTTAGATGTCAAATTAAAAACCAGGTCACGCAGGTGAGTGATTACAGGCTCCTGGGAGCCTCTAGTTGTAATTTACAAAGCTGGGCACCAACCCATGCCGTATTGGGGTTTTGGCAGAATATAAAGTGTAACTAAGTTACTTATTAATTTGAACCAGAGGTCATAATATTTACTAATGTTTTATGCAATTATGATGTCATTAAATGTAAATTATTTAGGTCATCAGTTGGGTAATTAATTTCATTTTTGGCCTTGCAACTAGGTTGCTACTTTATCATAATGATAAAGTGATTATAGTTTATATAGGACACATACATGTACCTGTAATAGGACACAGCTGGTCAAGGTGGGGATTATCGGCACGTGATTAAGCTATTAAATTACACATTATTATTATTATTATCTATTAGTGTTGCAATTAATTGCCCGAAAGATATTGGTTTTGGTCGCCTCTTGTATTATTTTTAGACAATGTCGCAAGGTAAAACCATTTGCAAAATTAAAATTAGGCAAAAAGTAAAGAAGAAAAAAACCTGAAAAGTTTGCTTTGGAATCATGTCACCTTTTGGTTTTCTTTCCTCTGAAGAAGAGAGAGAACTATTTTGATATTTCAAGAGTGTCTAGATCTCTAACTGTATGTGTTTTAAGGCATAAATGTTCACATCCGAATCTCCAGGCAGTGCATTATATTTTCACTAGTTTACATTACATAATTTACATTTGAGCAAAAAATATAACTTTCATTTGCACATATAGAAAGATTACCGGTACATTTATGCAAATTTAAAAACGACTAAAACTACATGTAATCTTTAACCAAGAGCTTGTAATACAAATCTGGAATGGTCACACAATCTTGATCTAAATTTACCCAACTGTACTACCATGTAAGAAGTTTTGTCTGTCAGAGCGAAGTGGCAAATTTATAAATACTACAAAAAGCATCATCACTGGTGTAATGGACAACATGCTCGCCTCGAGTGTGGTAGATTGTTGGTTCAAGTTCCAGTTGGGTGAACCAGAGTTATGATATGTGTGAGTAAAATGGGGAAAAAAAATACCACACTGTCGGAACAGTTCCAAAATCCAATCAAAAAATTGATACCCCTAACACATATACATGACTGCTTACTTTCCTGGCTTGGTACAGGCACTTCAATTAAAAGTGGCAGGGTTAAGCTATTTTTATGGGCCCAAACCTGCCTTCTTAGTGAAATAATGAGGTTGTGCAAATGTTTTACACATACATGTAAGTAAAATGACAATTGGCTAACAGCGTCTGTATATTTTGCATTCTTTGTTGGCATCTCAAACAGAGTCAGCCGTTTATCTATTTCATATTCTTTGTCCATGTATTGGGTACTCAGTCAATACATTCAATATTACAATATTTCAAATCTGCAGTTGGAAACAACTTACAAGCAACATTATGTTGTAGAGCAATTTCAAAGTATATTGTATATTTATATATGACAGTTTGGGCAAATGATGCAGCTGTTAAACACAAAATAGATTTGCTCAAAAATCAAATTCTCAGATACTAAAATGTGGATGACATATATTTGTACATTCGCATCCACATAAGAAATGGTGAGTTTCCCTTGATGAATAAATACCTGTAAATTCCCATTGAAAAGTGATATTTTTTAGAAAAAAATTTCATTAATGTTAATAATCCACATGTTTTGCAAAATTTGTGTTTGTCCTACAATACAGTTGTATATACATGTATATCTCAATGACAATTGGACAGATTGCTGGCCAATATATTTATCTACACTGATGCATCCTATTTGATCACGAAAGAATATTTTTTCAGAATCCCCTGAGGATTGCATGTTTAAGTAAGGTTGTTAATTAAGTCTCCCAAACAAAGTTTGGGGGACTTATTGTTTTTGCTCCATTTCTTATTATTATTATTATTCTTATTCTTCTTATTCTTCTTCTTTCTTTCCGTGCACCATGAACTTGTCCACGGCAGATCTCAGGAACTACAGGACAGAATTTCATGAAACGTGGTGGAGTTATAGATATATGTTTCTAGTTGATCCTAAAGTTTTCAGATTTGTGGTAAAGGGGGTCAAAGCCATATTTTTGAGGGTTCAAAGAGGGTGGGGGTTACTATAGAATCCTATGGGAAACTTGAAATTTTGTACATTAATGTTGATAACTTCTAACTGGATAGACATAAAATTTGACATAGTGATAGGTCACCATTAGAGGAGCAATTCTGCATTTTCAAAATTTTCAAGATGTCTGCCATTTTCAAAATGGCTGCCAAAACACGGCATAAAAATGGGGGGTAAAAATTCAACATTGTCCGATATCATCAAAATTTGATATGTGGGTAGATAGTGTCAGTGTTTGGGAGACTTCATAATCGTTAGATTATAATCATATCTTGTTCAGATTTTTTTTCTCACAGAATTGCTTCAGGATTTCAGGGAAATCATTTTGATTTTGTCACGAAATTAAAATTCAGTATTTTTTTCATTGGAAATGCATAAAAATAGGACTGCGTGGGTACTTTTGATAATACACTATTCTACCCTCTTCCCAATTTAGACCAGGATGTGTTTCTAATAATTGAGTATAGATATTTATGCTTCAAAAATTTGACCTGGCCTACTTAAAATAATGTACCTAACAAAGTTGAAACCTAATAGATTTATCATGTGGATTGTTATTATTACCTATTTGGCAAAGTAATGATATGTTTTTATAATAAATCGGGTCAGTGGTTTTGTAAACCACACAGTTTACATTCAGGATGTATGTCATAGGAGGGAATGTTTGTTTACTCCTACATAAAACAGATGATACCTAGAAATCTTGTCCTTTTTTAGATTTATTTATTTTCCAATGTCCTATCTTGTAACCTGCCATCCATCCCTAAAGATTGATTGATTGATGTTTAACACTAATTTTAGTAGTATTTCAGCTATATCATAAACAAATTTTATATTAATTTAGACACCTACAAAATCATTAGAAATAAAACATACTTATCCATCTCTTTAGAACATGTAAAAGTAGCATTACTGTATTTTTAGTTTCAGTGTGTGGGTTTTTAGTAAGCATAATGTAATTTTAATTTTTTATTCATTGAAATATATATTAAAGTCGGTAAAAGTTTTTTATTTGTTAAAGCTATTTTTTACTGGATTTCAAGCAAGTAAAATTATAATCCTTTAATGTACAATTCCCTTTATAATGTTCTCTTCTTATAAGGCCACCCCTTTTGCAATGAGTAAAACCATATTTGTAAACCATAAAACATTCCTAAAGTTGGCAAAACGTAGATATTTTTAGACAGAACAAGCTGAAAATTATACTGCAGCTACATGATAATGAGTTGATAAGTATATTATGTATTTCAATTTTTTCTGTGAAAATTTGTAATTTTGCAAATTAATTTAATTCTTTATTTATTTATTTATTTAACGAGGATTGCAGATAGCCAATGGTTACGAGCGATTTTCCTCAAATTATGCCAATTAGGTCTACTTACGCAAGAATAATTGACACAAAAATATTTTCATTAGGAAAATATGGTGCTAATTTTAATCCAACTTAAATTGAATTGGCCTTAAGTGGTCTAGTCACGTTCCAAAAGTATATTCAATAGTCATTTCTAAATGACTACTGTCGCTAAATTTAATCTACAGGTATAGCTGCAGGATAAAGACTTATTTAACAGTCTCTGCCAAAGTTTACCTACATTTAAGTTTATCCTACAATTGTGTGAATTTAAGTCATAATAAAGGGATTAAAAAAAATCAGTATTATTTAGTCATGGACTTAATATAGATCTTCTGGTACCTGATTCATGTAGAGCTACAGTAAAAAACAGTAACAGTATAAGAGCTGACGTCAAAGAGAACACAATTGAGAACGATTAGCACCACGATTGCTTCTGCTCTTTTCAGACAATTTGGCAATTGTTTTTTACCTTTTGGCATTGCAGGATATTTCTAAAGCTCGTACAAATAAATTTTATATTTTCTGACAATGTATGTATATTATAGATTTCAACCGTTTGTGGATAAGACAGTTAATATGAAAAAAAATATGCACAAATGACCTTGTTCTGTACTTAATAAACTTCAGCAGATATGAAGTAATTCATCTTTTATGCACCAACCAAAGTATGTTAGGTAGTTATATGATTAGAAATTAAATTAGTTGTACTAATTAACCTAGTTAAGCATGTTACATATTTACATGTTCTTTTTGCAAGTAAAACATATATTTTGACATTAAAGTACATTAGAAAACTGTAGAAGATAAAAAATATCCTTGATGAACTAACGTTTGTCCTAGCTATGGACAGGAGTATTATCCTGTATTAATGTAACAAAGGCTGTACTCAGCCTCTACTACAGACAATGTAAATAGCAGAAAAAATGTACTTGTTGTTATAACAATGTATATATGTCAGCTATGTAGACAATGAGAGTAAATCATTATAAGCCACATACATCAGCATGAGTATGTTTTCAACAAGCTGTTGTACTATATGTATCATTTCGTTTAAGCAAAAACAAAAATACAATACAAAAAATGAGTCATCATCAACTGGCAAAATGTTATAAATTGGTACAGAAAAAATGTCCTGAAATATTTGATATGCAGAATCTCAGAAAGTAAATTTGATGAGATAGATATGCACATTTATTATTCTTCCATTTATCAAGATCAGGAAGTTTTTTGTTTTTGTTTTTAGGGAGGAAACTATTTCATTGGTATTGGTTCAGGTGGTGAATAATAAAATGCTTGTCAAAAAATTAAAAAGGATGTTTTTTTCATATAAAAAAATCATGTATAGAAATTTTATTATTACAAAACCCAGCAATTGGGAAATGGACAGGGATGTTAAGTCTTAGAAATCCAAATGCCAGAGTTCTTACAAAATTTATGAAGATCACAGGATTTTTCCAGAAATTGGGGTCAAAATGTGTGATTCTGATGAAATTGCATGGGGATTGAAAATGTGTGATTCTAAAGCAGATTGCATCAGACTTGACCGATTTTCTTCAAACTCCACAGGATTAATTTTAATGGTTGACGATTTTCTCTTTTGTCTTTCCAGAGTTATGGGACTTAATCCTATGACAAATAGTCTGTTGTAGACACGTATTGCAATAGCCTCCACTTTGCCTTGAAAGTTATTGTTCAAACTTCACCATGTTATTAGTAATGGTGATCTGAGGGCCTGTATGTAATACTGTCTTGATAAATTTCACTTTTGTCGTGGATTTTTATTTATTTTTTGGTGTTTAACGCCACTTTTCAGCTATATCATGGTGACCAGTTTTAGTGGTGGAAGAAGACGGAGAGAACCACCGACCATGGGCAAGCAACTGTTAAACTTTATCACTTGCGTCTAAGAGTCGTGTGCACCCTTTTTTGTAATTTACAAAGCTGGTTGCGAACCCACGCTGTATTGGTGATAGGCTTGTATGAGTTGTTAGCTAATCCAACTACCTAACTCATTGAGCCACCCGGGCCCTACTTTTTCGTTGAAGAGTTATGGCACTTCATCTGATAGAAAATTGTCGTGGTCGTGATCGTATGGTAGTTGGATTTACAACTACCTGTTCATTCATGGCAAGGTGTACACCATTATGTGATAAAGTTTGTCAGTAACATACGACAGGTCGTTGTTTTTCTCTGGGTACTTCGGTTTCCTCCACCAATAAAACTGACCACCACGATATAACTGAAATATTGTTAAAAGTGGCATTAAATACCATAAACCAAACCAAACCTGATAAAAAAGCAAGTATGTTGTAAACATGTTGCATGCTTATTCAAGTTTGTATTGACTGATTATGGGACTTCATCCAATAAAAGATTGGTAAATGTGTTGTGTGCTTATTTATATTAAAGTTCTACATACAAATGGTATAATTCAATTGTACATACAAATGGTATAATTCAATTGTACATACAAATGGTATAATTCAATTGTACATACAAATGGTATAATTCAATCGAACATACAAATGGTATAATTCAATTGTACATACAAATGGTATAATTCAATTGTACATACAAATGGTATAATTCAATTGTACATACAGTAAACAACACTGAAATGACAAAGATACCCAGATGTAGTATTTATTGACAGAAGAGTAAAGAGTACCGTTCAACTGGAGACTAGGGGCCATTTCACACTTATCTTAAAAGTGCTGCTCCTTTACTTGGTTTTGTGTCAGTGTAATGTTGGATAGTCACTCATGTTCAATTACATCTATATCCATTTTTTACATAAGTAAAATTCTCAGTTAAATAAAAAAAACTAGTAAAAATTTATTTTCTGTAAAGAAGGGTGTTTTTTTTCCTTGTCTAAAATAGTAATACATGCAGATTAGCGTATAAACAAACCACACTTTTTAAGTACCGGTATATGTCAGGAAATTGATGTTGTGTTATAAAGTGCAAATAGTTTTCTTGTACCATCCTGTTAAATGAATATTTATAGCAGTGAATTCAAATAATACAAAAGATCTATAAAAAAGAGAAGAAATGCCAGAAAATAGAATGTTAAGTAATACAATGAAAGGATCAAAACTAAGATGTATGTTTTATTGTATATACAAGTACTATATATATATTATAGATTGACTTATGAAATATATATGTGAATGGAAGCAGATGTTACTATATACACATCATCACTGTCTGACTCACAGTCAGATGATCGGTTGGCAGTTGATCAGTAGTGTTACATCAGATATAATAATGTCAATTCTGCCTATGCAAAATCAACCACGTATGAGCATGTTTTTTAATTTTTTAATTGTTTTTTTTTTATCAAAAATGTCAAATCTGCTTAGGCAACTGCAAAATCGACCACGTATGAGCATGTTTTTATTTTTTAATTGTTTTTTTTTTAATCATAAATAATTGATTCCTTCCTCTTTTTTTTGGTCTCAAAACATTAGTTAAGATGCTTCTTTACAATACAGATGTAGTAATGTTAGTCAGATTGAATATTAAGAAAAAAATCTGCTGTTTCAATTTTGCAAGTTTAGCATCAGAGTTCATTTTAATTATTTTTTATGCTCAATTCTGCTGAATATATTGCATCCGTAAATTAAAGAATGAATATTAAAAGATTTACCCTTTTGCATATATCTTTTAGAGTAAGTTTGAAACCAGATTTATTTATCTGTTTTATTTGCATTTTTCAACAATAACCATTTGAACCTCAAAAAAATGCAAGTTTCCAAATCTTACATCAAAAGGGAAGTAACTCAATTTCCTTTGTAGGAAAAATATTAAAACGGAGAAAGGAGGATAACTGTAAGAAATCGTATTTTCTTTTCTCTTTTAAAGTTCTATTGAAATTTTGATTTCTCTAATGTGCAGTGCCACAAATGTCACAAATATTGGGAAAATAAGATATTGATTTGTAAGTTACATTCATTTTCTTAAAAATTCTTGTCCAGAAATTACTCATTGAGATTGAAGAATATATCAATGACATTTGTACATGAATAATATATATAAGGCGTTTCAATAAGGGGCGATACCAGGTACCTTTAGCGCCTAAAATGGTCTTGGCTACCTCCTGATTTTAAAGAATGTTGTATAATATATTCATGAAAATTGTTCAAATTTTAATAAAAAAAATTACCGCCTGTAAATAGTGAAGTACTGGTAGACTTGAAAAATGTTGAAAGCCCTGATGAATTGATTATTTCAGTCATGAAGTATTCAAAAGGAGGGAGATGTACAAATTAAAGAATTTTATAGAATAGATACAACACAAAGCTAATATATTGTAGATTTATGGTAAAACAAGATGGACATTGACATTTAACATTCATTGCTTTCATGCTTATCTCATTGGAATGCGTGTAAAATACAGCGTAATTTGTACAATCCAATACCTGAGTTTTCCAACATCCTGTGACATTCGACAAACATTTATGGTCCCAAAGTATTTCTGTTAATTAAAATAAAACCTTTGGTATTCGGACATCATGTACAATCTAACACATTTCCCTGGTCTCTTGGTATGTCAGATTAGACAGGTTCTGACACCATGTACAATCTAACACATTTCCCTGGTCTCTTGGTATGTCGGATTGGACAGTTTCTACTGTATATACAGTGAAACCTGTCTAAACCAAACCCTGCATAAACCAAACACCTGCCTAAACCAGACAGATTTTACAGTCCCATCTACTACATGTCTATGTAATTTGAACCTGTGCAAACCAAACACCTGTCTAAACTGAACAAATTCTTCAGTACCAAGGGGGGTCGGTTTTAGACAAGTTTGACTGTAGTTTGAACTAACTTTAATGGTATGATGGAAGAACTAACTTTAATGGTATGATGGAAGAACAACTACTCATAATAAATTTACAGTACAAAATGTATATTATCTTGTGTGGCAATCCAATTGCCCAAGTACATGTAAAAAAGTTTTATTTGCATGAAAAAAAATTATTTCTTTTTTTTTTCTTCAGAGATTAAAAGATCCTTCTGCTGCATTAACAAACTGTCAAGTAAGTAAAGTTTCTACCTATGTGTGAATGTGATAAATTGTCAATTCATTTAATTAAAAGTAAACGATTATCAGGACATCTTAATTCATTAATATGTACAGAGATGCCAACAACCTGATTATTTATCATATGGTAGATGGATTTAAAACAACCTGTGCAATCAGTGCCATCACCACTAAAGTTGTGAGTTCGAATCCTGCTCATGGTAAGGTGTACTCGATATAACGTTATGTGATAAAGTTTGTCTGTGACTTGTGGCAGGTCAGTGGTTTCTCTGGGTACTCCGGTTTCCTCCACCAATAAGACTGATTGCCACGATATAACTGAAATATTGTCGAAAGTGGCGTTAAACATCATAGCTCATTATTATATTACAGACAGAACTCGTTAGCCAGTATTCATCTGTAGTGAGTCAAATTACCAACAGCATCAACTTACAGTACAGTAATCTACAGAAACAACACCAGGAGTACGCCAGCCATCTAACTAGACAACTACAGGATCAACAACAACAATTACAACAGTTGTTACAACAGAAGACTGAGTCTATCCCACCACCAGGTATACAATATAGTGTAATGTCAAGTTGTTACAACAACAGAAGACTGATTCTTCCGTAAATGACCGTTTTCGAGTGAAGGCGACCGAGGTAAGACGAGTCCACGTGCACTCGTCTTTACTCGTTGTGACATCCAATCAGAATGCCTCTAACAAGAAAAAAAATCGTTTAAATATATACCCTAAGCCGGAAATGTCACATTATATACCCTGTCTGATAGCTGAATAACAGATATATTACGGATTTAACCATTGGTTGTTTTTCCAAATACAGACTCCAACCGTATTAAATATATTTCTAGATGTCCTTTTCCGTACCTTTGACATCATTCTTCAATGACGTCAAAATATGTGTCACGTCATATTTCATGTATGGGGTGTCTCATGAATGAAAATACTGTACTTTCAATAAAATATTAGTGAGAAAAGCTCAAATATCAGTAGAAAGCTACTTAGTTTATTAGTCGGTGTCACAAAAGTCAATTTTATGTTATGTGTATTTCATAACGCTCAATGATATTGATCTGATAATTTTTGCAAATTAGTTACTGATCAATGGCGGGCGTCTCTAAGAGTTTGTGATAGTGAAAGTTGTTGGTTTACGGAAGAAATAGGTACTTACATGCGTTGTTGGGAAAGCCCGGGTGATCTTCCTCTCGTGATAGAAATTGTTGTGTCTTTTCGCGAGTGGAGCGCAGCGAAACGAGCGACATAAAATTTCTATCACTCGTGGAAGATCACCCGGTCTTTCCCAAGAACGTATGTAAGAACCTATTAGTCTATCCCACCACCAGGTATACAATATAGTTTATTAAATGATAAGGAATTTTGCTTTTCGCTGATTGGCCTAAACAGCATTTTCTCAACTCTACCTCAGAGTGAGTATACCTCACGTGCAGTGAGTAAACGCGTGTGCAGTGAGTACACCTCGTGTGAGGTATATTCGGGCTTGTGTCTATTCGGTGTTTCAACGTTGTCCAACCAGAGACGAGATTTCATTTCCAGTCGGCCAATCAAATTGCAAAAAAGGTCAAAATTTTCACAAATTTCAAAATTTTCCAAAATTAAAAAAAATATATTCTAAATTATCAAATTAAAATTTTTCAAAGTTCAAAATTTCAAAAATTTCATAATTTTTTTTATAAATTTTATAAATTTCAAAACTTTCAAAAATTTCATAAGATTTCAAAATTTTAATATCTAAATAATCTTGAAAAATTATAAAACAATTGTAGCCTATTTTGTTAAATATACTGTTGAAAAGTTTGAAAAATTCCTTATTATTATACCCCCGCTCCCCGAAGGGGGAGGGGGGTATACTGTTTTACGTCTGTCCGTCCTTCCGTCCGTCCAAGATATTTTTCATCGCATTTTTCTCAGTAACTGTTGATGGCAGAAATCTGATATTTGGTCACAAGCGTCATATAAGTATACCATATTGTGGGTAGCGTTTTTGGACCCGTCAGATTCCTACTTCCTGTTTGCCGACTTAGTTGGTTTTTATACACATTGAACATATATGCACAGTTTTCGTCACATTTTTCTCAGCAACTATTGATGGCAGAAATCTGATATTTGGTCACAAGCTTCATATAGGTACCCCATATCGTGGGAAGCGTTTTTGGACCCATCAGATTTCTACTTCCTGTTTGCCGACTTAGTTGATTTTTATACACATTGAATATATATGCACATTTTTCGTCACATTTTTCTCAGCAACTATTGATGGCAGAGATCTGATATTTGGTCACAAGCTTCATATAGGTATGCCATATTGTGGGAAGTGTTTTTGGACCCATCAGATTCCTACTTCCTGTTTGCCGACTTAGTTGGTTTTTATACACATTGAACGTATATGCACATTTTTCTCAGCAACTATTGATGGCAGATATCTGATATTTGGTCACAAGCTTCATATAGGTACCCCATATCGTGGGAAGTGTTTTTTGACCCGTCAGATTCCTACTTCCTGTTTGCCGAAGAGCGGGGGTATCATAAGTGAGCATTAGCTCACAGTTCATCTTGTTTAATAAAGCAGTTATTGACTTTTAATTTCAGTCTACTCATGACTACCGTATACAGAACTGGTCAATGATTGATTAACCTCGACCGTTGGCCTCGGTCAATCAATCATTGACCAGGTCCGTATAGTCATGAGTAGACCTCATTAAAAGTCAATAATTGTATAGTAATGTCAAGTTGTTACAACAACAGAAGACTGAGTATATCCCACCACCAGGTATACAATATTATACAATTATTGACTCTTAATGTGGTGGATGCAAGGATTTATTAACCCAAGAATATTATATTTACCGAGGCCAGAGGCCGAGGTAAGTATATTATTCGTTGGTTAACAAATCCTGGTATCCATCGAATTAAAGTCATTAATTATTTTATTACATGACACATTTTTATATGTTACTTTCACCCTTAAAATAAGCTTTTATCAAGACGTGAGAATGTTATATTCACCACGCGTTATGTTGCACGAGGTGAATATTATACAATTATTGACTTTGGAATAGGTTGCTATTTGGATTTATTAACCTGAAAAAATGTAATATTCACCGAGCCGCAGGCGACGTGAATATGCGTATTTAAAGGTTGATAAACCAAATGGCAACCTATTCCAAAGTCAATGATTGTTTTATTTCATTTCATGAAAATGTTTTATTCAGCCAAAAAACAAATGTTAAGTGCAATGTCATTGGTTATTGAACAAAGAAAGAACGAATTTGATAGGATAGCAAAAGTCCGGTTTTCCCCCATCTAATTTTAGGCCTTGCGAGGGTAATATCACTTTCCGGACACCTGTCGGGATCTATTTATAGCCGAGGGGTTGATATTGCAAGTACTCAAAACATCTAAATAAGTTTTAAGCCAATCATATGCAAGCTAAATTACAGTTATGTAATAAAACATTTTATCAAAGAACGTAACTAGGGACGTCGGCCAATTAGAAAAGAAGTTATCTGAAGTCATGTAATTAAGTGTCTGTGATCAATGTTGAATTGAGATGTTGTTCCTTTAGAAAATTTTATATGGAATAACAGCAATCCATTGATACTAAAAAAATAACCCCCAGTGAGATCAAATGCAAAATGTTCAAATGACTGATACACCATGTTATTGATGATTTATAGGTGTTTCTATTGGATCTTTACACATGATCTATTATCAAGCAACATGTGTGAGACAAATTATATTATCACTATTTTCTAATGCGACATTACAGAGAGGTCACTGACGATAATATCTATTATCATCCCTCCCTCCCGCTATATCTACCTGCTGACTCCATAAGCAAAACTCGTATCAAGGTTCGCGTGAGCTGAGCTGGACTTTACAATCAACAGTGAACAGGAGTTATCACCAAATTCTCCCAACATTTAAACGATAATTCCTGTGAAGATGACAAAAGTAAATAAAATTCAGCAACACCATTAATAGCTAGTTAACATTTTATTTTTTAAACATATATCAAATTAGGAACTGTCCTGTCAGCAATATCAACAAACATCGTCCTAAAAAAATGTATTTGTCACAATTCTTGATAACCTCTGCTGAGACGTCATAATTTTTACGTCATAAGCGAGGTCGTGACCTTTATGTTTTCTATAGTGGAACGGCATTGGTAAATAAAACCGATGAATTGCCGACTGATGTTTGTAATAAAAAAAACCAATGAATATCACCATTAAAGGAAAAATTCAACAATCTTAACATTCATATAAACCTGTAAAAATGAATGGTATATTTGCAAACTACTTATGAACTATGTTTTGGGGAAGCGTATTTTGAATCATGTGATTTTTCCTGCGAAAAATACAAATATAGATGTATCCGTGTTTATGTTTGATTTAAGGATGATAAACATGTCATCTGAATGTGAATATGATTGATACTGAAAAATATCAGCCTGCTCGACAGAATATGAAGTTTGTGACTCGTACGCTTCGCTCACTCGCCACCAAGCTTCATATTCTGGCTCGGCAGGCTGATATTTTCGGTATCAATCAATTCACATCCAGATAACATATACTTATTAAGCAACAGGTATGATGCAAATTATGTTATCGCTGTTGAGGTCACTGACGTCACCAGGAAAAATCCCAGATAAACAAACTATTGTTGATATGTTTTGCTAGAAATGAACTTTTCATGGCATCTCCCATCTCAGGTTTCGCCTGAGATGCAATATTGGTCTGAGAAGTCCATTCTTCAAAACAAAACAACATTAATATATACGTTATATGCTGTAAAACGTATTCTTGGTTTTTATCTTGCCTGTGAAAAAAATGTAAAGATAAGACATACAGTAAGTATTTTTCTCATGAACTGATGAAATCCAAACTTTACAAGAGTGAAAATTGTATGGTCCATTTCAAAATTGGGTATCTCTTATGAATAAGAAATCTTAGATGACTTCCATTGCTAGATATATATTAACATTTCCTGACCCTATATCACAACTGACATATAATCTATTATCTTTACTTACAGGGATTGTTGTACCTACATCTATAGCAACCTCTGTTGTACCAGTGGTTCCTACATCAATAATACAGATACCTACACCAGCCTCATTTCCTGGTCCTACATCACAAATCACAACTGTCATAGAATCTACGCCTGTTATTGTAACTGCCCCTCCACCAATAGTACAGACAGAAATTGGGCCAGTCTCAGTAGAGTCAGTCCCATTCCAGGTATAAAGTTTGGTTATTATTTTAGTCTGCTGATTTTTAGCTCACCAGCCCAATGGGCGGGGTGAGTTGTTGAAATCACTCGCATTCATCATCGTGTCTGCCATCCATCATCTGTATACTATTCAAATTTCAGGACCGTCGTGGTCATGATCGAATGGTAGTTGGATTTACAACTACATATGCAATCAGTGTCTTTCACCACTAACGTTGTGAGTTCTAATCCCGCTCAGGTGAGGTGTACTCGATACAACATTATGTGATAAAGTTTGTTAGTGACTTGCGACAGGTCAATGGTTTTCTACGGGTACTCAGGTTTCCTCCATCAATAAAACTGACTGCCACGATATAAATGAAATATTGTTGAAAGTGGCATTAAACACCATAACCCTAACCCCTTTTCAAATTTCTATATTTTTCTCAGTATTCACAAGATCATATTGAACCATACTTGGCAGAAAAGCAACTGTGATGGGGATTCAACAATGATAATTATTTTTTCCCTTAATTTTGAAACTTCAACAAGCCTGCTACAGCCAATTAGTGTTTTCTGATTGGCTGATATTTGGAAAATCTTCTCTTCCGACACCACTAGTTAAATGGACTTGTTACTTGGTAGGGATATATCTTATACCGTATATCAGGTTGTTTTTTTGTTTTTTTTTGCGCCATTTTTTTTTAACGCTTTTATGACAAAAATGGCTAGTTAAAATTTCGCTGCATATTTGGTAAAAGACTGTATTGTAAACAAAATAAAGAATGAAGTAACTTTGTACAATAATGTATATCAATAGATGTGGCCAGAAAATCATCATTGATTTGAAAAATCAGTGTAAATATATGAGAGTACCCTAGTAAATCATGATATCTGTTTCATTTTAGGCTGCACCTCCGATATCAGCTAGTATACCACAGGGTCCCCCACCAGATTTTGGCCCACCACCGTTTGTCAGTCCATATCCTGAAGGACCATACCCAGAAGACTCATATTCAGAAGGACCATATACTGATGGACCACCCCCAGGAGGTCCTCCACCTAGGAGACCAGGAGGTCCACATCGTGGGTTTGGTCCACCTCATGCAATGGGACCTCATCCAGGATGGAGCAGAGGACCACCTCCACAACAGTTTGAATATGGTACAGTATATAGTTAACACCAATTTTATCCCATCACTATTAAACCTCTGAAACTACTGGAACAAGAGGAATAAACTTTACAAGAATAATGTATTTGGGATCCTCTGCAAAAATTCCTCATTTTGTCTTGTTCCACCAAAAAAACATGGCCACCTTAGGAAATTCTTGTATCTGATTGGCAGAAACTTTGAAAGTCTTCTCCGCTGAAACTGCAAATACAAAACTGTTAGTTGGTATACATAATGTGTGTGAGGTGCTTCACAGCAGTCCCTTATTTTGTATGGATCCAGGAAAATACATGGTTGCCATGGACAATTCTTGTTTCTGATTGATTCAAGTTAAAAAAAATTGACTCCTCTGAATCTACCAGTAATATTCCGTTTGATTTTAAAGTTGGTACAAATGATGTTCCTTCGTCCTCTATAGAGTTTCTTCATGTCTATCTTGATCTAGCAAAAACTGAAACTGCATGTTCAAAATTATTTATTAGTTGGTTTAAATAATGTCTATGAGGTCTTCCTTAGCAATTCTTCATTTTGTGTGGATCTGAGGAAAAGCATGGGTGCAATATGCAATTCTTGTTTCTGAATGGTGGAAATTTTAAAAAAAATCTACAAATCTTAATGACTTGTAACTTTGTACAAATGATGTATATGTAGTCCTTGATAGAGATTCCTAATTTCATTATAAACCGGCTAAAACATGGCTGTCGTGGACAATTCTTGTTTCTGATTGGCTGAAACTACAGGTCTATATGATTTGTTTCATAGTAAAATTGATTTATTTTGGGTTCTCAACAAAAATCCTTCATCTTGTTTTGATCCAACAGAAAGCATTACTGTCATGGATTATTTTTGTTTCTGATTGAAAACATGTCCAAATGATTTGTTTCATAGTACAAAGGATTTATGTGAAGTCACATACAAAGATTTCTCATGTAATATGGTTTCTCTTTGAAAAAATAAATCGTCACAATGGGCAATTCTTCTATCTCTGAAACTACAAACTTGCTTGAACCCAAATATTAAAAGAAAAACCAGCTTTTATTTTGTTTGTTTTAGCAAAAATGTTGACTTTGTTGTTGTGTCCATACTGTAATATTTTACCATTTCAAAGCATTCTATTCAGCTTTATCATTGTATGTTAAGCTACTTTCATTCTACATAGTTTTCAGTTTTGAGGAAAGTGAGGTGTCTCAAAAATAGGTACAAGTTACCCTACATAAATGCAGTAAAACCTGTCTTAACCAGAACTTTGGATAAACCTGTATAAACCAATGTAGGAAATATTTCTTAATTTAACCTGTATACACCAAACCCCTGTCTATTATAAACATAAAATCAGATCCAAATGAGGTTCTGTTTAGACAGGTTTCACTGCATATATTACTACAGGTATCTAATGGTGATTAAAACAATTGTGATTTTTCTGTACATATAAACACATCACATGCATTCCATCAATTGAAGAGTGATTAAATATAAGTTTATGAAGTTGGTAAAGGTTTGTATCTAAGATTCAAGGGACTATGACCAGACAATGGCCAAAAGACTTGTATTGTATTCTATTACAGGTCATGGACAATTACCTGTTCCTGAAACAGGGTTTCACCCAGAATTCAGAGGTCCACCACAAGGTCCTGGACCTTTCCCTCTGCCAGATTTCACAAAACCACCACCAGGATTTGGTCCACCTCCAGGACACTTACCAGATATAGATCTTACTCCGTCAGTACCTTACTATGAGTTACCTGCAGGATTAATGGCACCTCTTGTGAAGGTAATGTTAACTACAAACCAATCTTAGATGTTAGTTGTATCTATTTTTATTGTTTTGTTTTTTTATCTCATCACTTTTTGCCATCACTTTGCATCTGTCGTCTGTTAACTTTTCACATTTGAATGTTCTCCTCTGACACCGCTTGGCCAAATGAACCGATAATAAAGATTGCTCATTTCGTCTTGATCCATTAACAAACATGGCCGGCCGCCATAGGCAATTCTTGTTATTGATTTTTCAATTTCTAAGAATCTTCTCCTCTGAAGCCACATGGCCATATGAACCGAAACTTGGTACGAAGCATCTATGGAAGGTCCTCTATAAATATTGCTCATTTCATCCCGATCCGTTAACAAACATGGTCGCCATGGGCAATTCTTGTTTAAAAAAACTTCTCCTCTGAAACTAGGAGGCCTAATGAATTGTGATGTATGGGAGATCCTGTATAATATTTCCATATATCGTGCCAATCGTACACCTAATATGGCTGCCTTAGGCAGTTCTTGTTTGTGATTGGTCAATTAAACAGTGATTGGGAAAGGCAGGGGCCATGGGCCGTTTGATACATACAGTTTTGTAATTCTGTGTAGATGCCCCATACAAAAATTAAAAGGCCCATAAAATATTTTAGTTTTTACAAAGACTACACTGAAATGGCCCATTGAATGTTGTGATGATGGGGGCCCAATGGCCCATAATCATTTCCTCTTTCCTGATCACTTATTAAAAAAATCTTCTCTAAAGCCATTTGGCCAAATTAATTGAAGTTTGAAAGGAAGCACTGATGGAGGGTTTTGTGTAAAGTTTCATCAAAACAAAAAAAGTTTTCTCCGGGTCCTCTGGTTTCCTCCACCAATAAAACTGGCCGCCACGATATAACTGAAATATTGTTGCATTAAACACCATCAAACAAACTTTATAAGGTAATGTTAACTACCTGCAGGATTTATGTCATTTTTTTTAATAAAGGGAGTATTAAATTATCATACAAAGATCTGTTTATGTCATATGTCTGAATTCTTAAAGATTATTTGCTCAATAAAATTAAAAATCCAAATGATCGTGAGTGCCTATGCTATCTTTATTTTTTTAGCTCTGTTTTGCCTCACACAGCTATTGTCATTGTTGTCTGATATCATCATCATTTGTGTAAACTTCTCACATTTTAATCTTCTTCTCTGAAACCCCTGGGCCAAATGGAACCAGACTTTGCTGCAATGGTCATTGGATGTTTTTTTTAACAGATTTTGTGTGTGCATGTAGGAGGTTGAATATTTAACATTCAAGATGGCTACCAGTGTCAATAATGGATAATGATTGGCTGGAATTAAAAAGATCTTTTCTGAAAGCACATGTCAGAATTAAATTAACTTTGTGGGATTGTACTTTAGATGGTCCTCTTCAAACTTGCACAAATTAAGAAACAGTAACAAAAGGTACAATTTTTCAGAAGGGTTGATTTATATTTTTAATAGTTTTATAGTCCATTGTAGGCTTTTTTGAGAAAAAAGTTATCCAGTTCGTTATACAAATTAAATAATTTGAAAAAGACTACAATATTTAATAATATTTTGCTCTTTCCAGTTGCATGAGAATGAATATAAACCACTAGATCCAAGAGATATACGACTGCCACCACCTATGCCCCCTAGTGAGAGATTACTGGCAGCTGTGGAAGCTTTCTATAGCATGCCTACACACGAACGACCAAGAGACAGGTATAATAATATACATGTATATCTTAGCATCATCTTATTGTCATGTTAAAGGTTTGTCAGTGACTTGCGGCAGGTCTGTGGTTTTCTCTGCATACTCTGGTTTCCTCCACCAATAAAACCAATCACCACAATATAGCTGATATATTGTTGATAGTGCCATTAAACACCATACCCCCCCCCCCCCTTTCCATTGTGAAAGGATAGGTTGATTGACTAGCAGTAATTCAGCTATATTCAGGACGAGAACAAGCTCAACAATTTATAAAAACTATATAGAAATGAGGAATCTCAGAAATCTACAAAAAAGGTCTTTAACATAAAGGACAGATAAATGCATTTGACTTTGTTTGCATGTACATGAAAGGGGTTTGCATCTTTTTTTTTATCTTTTTCAAAAAAAAATTGCATGTGCCATAATCATGGAATTTTCTCTAAGTGGTAGAGAATTTACAAAATTGAAATTGAATGTTGATATCTTTAAAAGATTGTTTATGAACACGAAACTTAATGATTGTATCATTATATTTTCAGTGAAGGGTGGGAAAAACTTGGTCTGTATGAATTTTTCAAAGCAAAACAGAGAGCAAAGAAAATTAGAGAACAGGAACGAGAAGTAGAAAGAGAAGAAAGAAGGGGCAGATCAAGGTCTAGGTCACGATCACGGTCAAAGTCTAAATCAAGATCGCCATCTCATTCAAGATCAAGGTCTAGGTCACGGTCAAGGTCATACTCCAGATCACCCAGACAGAGATCACATTCATATACACCATCACCACCACCAAGAGCCAGGAGAAGAAGATCCAGATCAAGGTAGCATCTGTTTGTTCTACAGATCTATCAGGAAACAATATTTTAATCAATTAAGGGTTTGAAGCCAATTGTAAATAGGAAGGAAACCAGTCATAGAAATCTCTTTTACTGTACACGAATAATGATGTTTTCATTTTTCTTATGAATTGAAAATCCAAGATGGCCACCTTAGCAGAACAAAGTTTAACACGTGGGGAAAATATTTAAGAACTATTATTTTTTTAAACGAATGAACCATTTTAAGTTAAATTTTGCTGGAATGTTACTTGTATAGTCCTGTCTGTTGTTTGTGTTGGTTTGAATTCCAAAAAGCTTCCACCCCCAAGGGTGTGGAATTGCCATGCCCGACTCTTACATAGAACCTGCCGACAATTAGATTTTCCTGGCTAGCTTGTCCGGGGACAAGTAAAGATCAACAAATAAAAATAATTTCTTATTAAAGTACTCTGGAAAGACAATTTCTCAAATGATATTATATCGTAAAATATTGACGGTTATAAAGATAAATTGTTTTATGTGGTTTTTTTTTATTGGAAACGATCGCATCAGAGGTGTTCCGAAAGCAGCTAAAAATAACCAGAATTGTACAAGTTCTAAGTTGAGTATTGCAATGATAATTGTACAGCTGCATACTTAATGAAAAGCGGGACCGTGTAACAGGTTTTTATTGATGTTCCAAATGTGACGTTTCCTTGCTTGTCCATGGCTTTTCGTAAACAAACAGGGCTTAATATCTGTGAACATACATTGTATAATACAAATCGGGTTGCAGTCGTTACAATGGATAAATATTTGATAATAAAAAAGAATGGGAAAGGTTCTGGCCTCAATGAACATCACGAGAAAGTTAACAAACGCAAAACTCTAGCGGAAAAGCCAAAAGGACACATAATTTGAGGAAAAACACCCTACAATGGCAACGAACTGTTCAGTCCAAGTGGCTAGCCGATTTCTCATGGTTACTGCTGGATTCTGATATTGCAATATCTACAGGAAATATTTTGATTTTGCTGACCGGAAATCATTAATGTTTATTGGCAAAATCATGAATAGAATGGATCCTTATCTTCCCATGAAGATACAACTAAAACTAAATACATGACTGGTTTGATGGATAAAGCCATTACCAAGGTTAATCAAGATGAACTTAATTGATATGAGAATTTTTTTCAACACAGCTTATTCTGTATCTAAAAACAACCGACTATTCTCTGAATGCACATTCCTATCTGAAATTCAAATTTAAAATGGTCCTCATTTGGGCAGTGATCACTTAGGCAGGGATGTTTGTGTTAACTTTAGTAAAACTATATTTCAAATTGTATGCAATGATGTAATAGACAATATAAACAAGTTCAATTTAGCAACCGTGTTTGCAAGTATTAAATGTTTACAAAAAAAAAACAGGACAAGTAGGATTTTGTCCGGACAAGTAATTTTTTTCAGATAACTTGCCCGGGAACAAGTAGAACATTTCATTATGTCCACACCACTGACCCCATAGGACACTTGTAAAAAGGATAAAATAATTTTTCAAAAAGAAAATTTATTTTATTGAGAGGAAACTGCATGAGATAATCCTCTAATATACATTGTATTAATATTTGAGTATCATGATAACGAGATTTTCTGTATTGGTGTAAAATAAATTATAATGGACTTCGATTGTATATTAAAACTATTAACAGCTTCTCTTATATTTAGATCCAAGTCACCATTGCCATATCAACGCAGTAGTAAATCACCATCACCAGTACGCCAAAAGATTTCACGAAGTCCTACACCACCAATAGGAACATTGTAAGTATTAGATAGTAACAAAGATACAACAAGCATATTGGTAGAATTACTCTATAATATTGTTTTATTTTCATTGATTAGTATTTTGTGTTGTCCTATTATGTGTCTACGTTCTGAGTTCCGTATTGTGATGTCCATTACAATTTCTGCATAGAAACGATGTCTTTACCTCCAATTGTTAGTAGGAGGGCTCATGTCTTATTTATGTTATTTATGTTTGTTTGTGTATAGTGATGTCTAACACATATTGTGTTGTGTTTTTGCTTTGTTTTTCTTCGTCTTTTATACCCTATGTTGTCAGTTTCTCTGGATTGTCCATATGTGATTACCCTTTCGGTATTCTCTAATGTTTATTTACACATATACATTGGATGAAAAGAAACTATCTAAAATCGCAGGGCGAAGACAACCAATGGAAATCTGGTTTATTGTATCTTGGAGGTACTTCCTGCTTAAAAAGATTGGATTCAATCAGTTGAAAGTGTTGAATGTTGTAAAATCTTGAAAATTAAATAGATATGTAAAATGACACATCACGTTTCCTAAGCCTTTATTAGCTTGCTCATCTATGTCAAAATTTAATATCACGACCAGTGGAACATTTAGTTGACCAGAAGTTATCAGACTCCTTGTCACATAATATCATGTTTTAAAACATAGGAAATGCAGGTTTAAGCAATATATTATCTGGATTTTGTACATAAAAAAAATTGAAATATTTTCCCATGTTAAACTGAATAGGAAGCTTGATGGTGCATTTACTATCACTCACTCACTCACTTGATATCTTTTCACAGTACTAGTGCAGCAGGAGATTTTATGTCAGCAGGAGCACCTCCACCTACAGGAGAACCAAAACTAGGACAGGAAAATAAAGGACATCAACTCCTTATGAAAATGGGTAGGTTATGAGAGTGGAGTCTCTTATAAATCCAGTCAGTGGATTAAATCCCTGGTTGGGTCAACATAAAATAGGTATTTATAGCTTCACCTATAAACATACAGCACTAAGGATTAAGAGCAAAGATTTGTGGACACAGAATCAGTATAATATGTTCAAGTGGAGTGACATGTCTACCTGTGGAATGTTATTTCTAGTACTATTGAAATTTTTAAAAAGCATGTTGGTCTAGTACATAGTAGACAACGTCATTATTATCATCCTAATAGAACTTGTTCCCACCATGATAAAGCCAAAAGAAAATGCTCATTTGGCATTAAGCAAGGATCACTTACTCACTTCATTATAGATTCATATCATGAATAACATACAAATTCAAAGTCTACCATATAAGAATTGAGTGCATTATTCTATAATTACATTACTTCCGTTTTTCATTGAAGAAATGTTACAATATGATTGGTTATGAAGTGGTCACATGATTATAAAAGAGATGTTTCACATCCCAATGAAACTCAAATCCGAACTTGCACGTGCCTCCATGACGACGTCAGATGTAAACAATCAATGGAGTAGTAATTTCCAACAGCAAATAATCTAACACAAATAAAATTCACAACGAAAAATTCAACTATATTAAATTTTGGCGTGATTTAAATATAATTATAAGAATTGAATGCATTCTTTTGAAGTTTCATTGGGGTATGAAAGCGTTGATCGAACTACATTTTCAACATGAAGTGCGGTAGAAGCAGGCTTCTACCGCGCTTCATTGAAAATGTACTTCGGTCAACGCTTTCATACCCCAATGAAACTTCAAAAGAATGCATTCAATTCTTAAGTAACATTTTTGAATTTAAAAAAGAGAATAGATATTTTTGGTCAACTTTAGAACATTTTATTTTTAAAAATGTATTGTGTCCCTGTCATTTTTTTTTTATCCTTTCTAAATACAAAATGCACTCAACGCAGATACCTTTCATATTGTTTTTGCCATTTCTTTTATATATTTTAGAAAAAGACATTTCAGTACTGTCAAATTAATATTCTGAGGGACCATTGTTTAAAACAAAAAGTGGGAGGGGGGGGGCTTGATGTTTGAAAGTCAAGTTTGGTCTGCCTTTTTGACCTTCATGACTTATGGAGGTCATCCTATAAATTATTTCATATGCTTGTTTATGTTATGATATTTTAGGTTGGGGTGGAAAAGGATTGGGTGTAGAAGAACAAGGTATTGTAGATCCCATTAGTGCTGCTGATGCACGAGATAAACAGGACATGTATAAAGGTATAGGAATTGATATGAAGGATCCATTTGAACAATTCCGAAAAAGTAAAAGCCATGGTTTTATACAGAGAATGAAAGCTAGAGATGAAATGAGGGAAGGTATGTGTATATGTAACTGTATCCAACTATCATAAGAAATTGTTTTGCTAATGCAAGTGTAAGAAATTCTTTCTGCATCCATCCATCTGTCTATTGTCCATTCATCAGTCCATCAATAACGTTGAGAGATTACTTTATTCATGTTATCTGTAATTGCAACAGTTTTCATCCAACGTTATTCAAACTTTGCGGCGACTGCACACACATTGAAGATGTGCCCCTCATAATTTGGACATTTTTAGCTCACCTGACCCAAAGGGTCATGTGAGGTATTGCCATCACTTGGCGTCCATCATCGTCCGTTAACTTTTTCATATTTTAATCTACTTCTCTGAAACAACTGGGCCAAATGGAACCAAACTTGGCAGAAAGTATCTATATAAGGTCCTCTATAAAAGTTCTTCATTTGGTTCCATTCGGCCAACAAACATGGCCACTGTTACTAAAAATAGAACATATGGTAAAATTGCACGTTTTTGGTAATAACTCAAAAACCGTTAATAATATCAGAAATCTGACAGCGGGTAAAAATTATCAGCACAGCAAGATCTAACTACCCTGAAATTTTGAAGAAAATCTGATTACCTACCTTGGAGTTGTTGCCCTTTTTTCATCACATTTTCATAATTTTAATACTTTTCGTTTTTTATTTCAAAAACTATAAGAGATAGATGTTTAGTGTAAACTGAAAACATGTTCAGCTTGTCAAGATCTACATGCCCTGCAATTTTGAAGTAAATCTGATTACCCGTCTAGGAGTTATTGCCCTTTTTTCATTATTATTTTTTTAATTTAAACATTTTTGTCCGATATTTCAAAAACTATTAGAGATAAAGGTTAAGTTTAAATTGCAAAAATGTGCAGCATATCAAGATCAACCTACCCTGCAATTTTGAAGTTAATCTGAGTACCCAATTTGGAGTTAATGCTCTTTTTTCATCAAATTTTCAAAATTTTAATACTTTTTGTCCTTTATTTCAAAAACTATAAGAGATAGATGTTAAGTTTAAACAGCAAACATGTTCAGCATATCAAGATCTACCTATCCTGCAATTTTAAAGTAAATCTTATTACCCATCTTGAAGTTATTGCCCTTTTTGATCAAATTTTAAAAATGTTAATACTTTTCATCCTTTATTTCAAAAACTATAAGAGATAGATGTTAAGTGTAAACTGAAAACATGTTCAGCTTGTCAAGATCTACATGCCCTGCAATTTTGAAGTAAATCTGATTACCCGTCTAGGAGTTATTGCCCTTTTTTCATCATTTTTTAGCTCACCTGGCCCTCATGCGAGGTAACGCCATCACTTGTCGTCCGTCCGTTAACTTTTTCATATTTTAATCTTCTCCTCTGAAACAACTTGGCCAAATGGAACCAAACTTGGCAGTAAGCATCTATGTAAGGTCCTCTATAAAGTTTCTCCATTTCGTTCCGTTACACCAACAAATATGGCCGCCAAGGGCAATTCTTGTTTCTGATTGGCTACTGTTTAAAAAAATCTTCTCCTCTGAAACTGCTTGGCAAAATGGAGCCAAACTTGGCAGGAAGCATCTATGCAAGATCCTCTATAAAGCTTCTTCATTTGGTTCCATTTGGCCAACAAACATGGCCGCCAAGATTAATTCTTTTTTCTGATTGGCTAATGTTAAAAAAATCTTCTCCTCTGAAACAGCTTGGCCAAATGGAGCCAAACTTGGAAGGAAGCATCTATGTAAGGTGTCCAAACCTGGCATAGATGGTCCCTGGGTGTTTCCCTTTCAAAATTGTGTCCGACAGCCCCACCCTCCATTCAAAATGGCTGCTGTTTTTTAAGGTAATGATTATCTCCATTTGAAATTTGCTTCAGTATCATTCTATTGTCAGGTGAGCGATACAGGCTCAGTGGGCTGATCCTCTAGTTTTTGTTGATATTTGGAAGTTTTTTTGTCATCCCATGGCCTTAAAGAGTACCTTAATTGTATAATCTGTAGCTTCAATTGTTTTCGTTATCCGACTACATAGTGATTGAACACATATTGCTGATGTACACTTCTTACTAGCATTTGGTAAATAAGATTTTTAATGTGTAAGCCATAATCATTTTCCCAATATTTATGTAATTTGTAATTCCAATGATTAGCCATACTTTTCACCTGTACTATGTTCTTTATAGTTACATATTGTACCCTTACATACATGTATGTAAAGTCTTTTTCCAAAATTTCACAATTAAAATGTGGTCATTGTTGTGCAATTGATGCAGGTCCAGGCTCAACATTGCTAGAAAAAAAACTTCTTATGAGGTTTATTGTACTTAAGGGTTAGTGTTATGGTGTTTAACGGCACTTTCAACAATATTTCAGTTATATCGTGGCTGTCAGTTTTATTGATGGAGGAAACCAGAATACCTGAGGGAAAACCACTGACCTGCCACAAGTCACTGAAATATTGTTGAAAGTGGTGTTAAACACCATAGCCTTAACCCTAAAAGTGTATTTACAAGAATTCTGTAGATTGGTTGGTTTATGGTGTTTAACGCCACTTAACAATATTTCAGTTATATTGTTGCGGTCAGTTTTATACGTGGAGGAAACCGGAGAAAACCACCGACCTGTTCAAGTCACTGACAAACTTTATCACATAATGTTGTATCACCTTAGTGGGATTAGAACTCACAACATTAGTGGTGATAGGAACTGATTGCATAGATAGTTGTAAATCAAACTACCATGCGATCACGACCATGATGGCCCCTTCTTCATCTGTAGAAGTTTTTTTGTTTATATGTTAGCATTGAGTTTTATATTGTATTAATTCTGATTCACTTATTTTTGTAGCTACCAGACACAAGAACTCTAAAGAGGAAAAAAGTTGAAAGTGATTAAAAGACAACTATATCATGACATTTGTGTAGAAATCATTCTGATCATTAATAAATTATTGTAATATATTTTATCATGTTATCTTTATCAACGACAATAGACTGGTGACATGGCAGAAATAGGCTGTTGTTAATAAAGGCATGCTGTAAAAAGAAGTGAAAAGAGTCATTTAGTTACAATTTAAAAAGTTATAGGGGACAATACACAAATTCAATTTTCAACTTATGTTATGGGTGTATTGTTGTCATCATCGTCATCCATTCTGTGCAACAGCTTTTGTTGTAGTAGATAAATCCTTCTGAAATTTTAACATAATCGATTTGAGGAATTATAGACATACCATTGATTAAACAAGAGGTCCCCAAGATGTCAAAAAGGGCCTTTTCTGTTAGCATTTATTTTTCTAATTGCTTTCTTTATATGCCATTGAAATTCTATATATTAAATCCAAGTTTGGTCCAATTTGGCCCAGTGGTTCTTGAAAAGATCAAAATGTGAAAGGTTAATGCATGATAGACGCAGGTCACAAAGTGATGGGAAAAGCTCTTTGGTTATGATGAGCTAAAAATGGTTGGATTAGATTAGTTTTATGGGCTCAAGCATCTCTTAGTGACATATCAGTCATGGGCCCAAACATCTCCTCTTAGTGACATAGCAGTCATGGGCCCAAACATCTCCTCTTAGTGACATATCAGTCATGGACCCAAACATCTCCTCTTAGTGACATAGCAGTCATGGGCACAAACATCTCCTCTTAGTGACATAGCAGTCATGGGCCCAAACATCTCCTCTTAGTGACATAGCAGTCATGGGCCCAAACATCTCCTCTTAGTGACATAGCAGTCATGGGCCCAAACATCTCCTCTTAGTGACATAGCAGTCATGGGCCCAAACATCTCCTCTTAGTGACATAGCAGTCATGGGCCCAAACATCTCCTCTTAGTGACATAGCAGTCATGGGCCCAAACATGTCCTCTTAGTGACATAGCAGTCATGGGCCCAAACATCTCCTCTTGGTGACATAGCAGTCATGGGCCCAAACATCTCCTCTTGGTGACATAGCAGTCATGGGCCCAAACATCTCCTCTTGGTGACATAGCAGCCATGGGCCCAAACATCTCCTCTTGGTGACATAGCAGTCATGGGCCCAAACATCTCCTCTTAGTGACATAGCAGTCATGGGCACAAACATCTCCTCTTAGTGACATAGCAGTCATGGACCCAAACATTTCCTCTTAGTGACATAGCAGTCATGGGCCCAAACATCTCCTCTTAGTGACATAGCAGTCATGGGCCCAAACATCTCCTCTTAGTGACATAGCAGTCATGGGCCCAAACATCTCCTCTTGGTGACATAGCATTCATGGACCCAAACATCTCCTCTTGGTGACATAGCAGTCATGGGCCCAAACATCTCCTCTTAGTGATATAGCAGTCATGGGCCCAAACATCTCCTCTTAGTGACATAGCAGTCATGGGCCCAAACATCTCCTCTTGGTGACATAGCAGTCATGGGCCCAAACATCTCCTTAGTGACATAGCAGTCATGGGCCCAAACATCTCTTAGTGACATAGCAGTCATGGGCCCAAACATCTCCTCTTTGTGACATAGCAGTCATGGTCCCAAACATCTCTTAGTGACATAGCAGTCATGGGCCCAAACATCTCCTCTTAGTGACATAGCAGTCATGGGCCCAAACATCTCCTCTTAGTGACATAGCAGTCATGGCCCCAAACATCTCCTCTTAGTGACATAGCAGTCATGGGCCCAAACATCTCCTCTTAGTGACATAGCAGTCATGGGCCCAAACATCTCTTAGTGACATAGCAGTCATGGGCCCAAACATCTCCTCTTAGTGACATAGCAGTCATGGGCCCAAACATCTCCTCTTAGTGACATAGCAGTCATGGGCCCAAACATCTCCTCTTAGTGACATAGCAGTCATGGGCCCAAACATCTCCTCTTAGTGACATAGCAGTCATGGGCCCAAACATCTCCTCTTAGTGACATAGCAGTCATGGGCCCAAACATCTCCTCTTAGTGACATAGCAGTCATGGGCCCAAACATCTCCTCTTAGTGACATAGCAGTCATGGGCCCAAACATCTCCTCTTAGTGACATAGCAGTCATGGGCCCAAACATCTCCTCTTAGTGACATAGCAGTCATGGGCCCAAACATCTCCTCTTAGTGACATAGCAGTCATGGGCCCAAACATCTCCTCTTGGTGACATAGCATTCATGGACCCAAACATCTCCTCTTGGTGACATAGCAGTCATGGGCCCAAACATCTCATCTTAGTGATATAGCAGTCATGGGCCCAAACATCTCCTCTTAGTGACATAGCAGTCATGGGCCCAAACATCTCCTCTTGGTGACATAGCAGTCATGGGCCCAAACATCTCCTTAGTGACATAGCAGTCATGGGCCCAAACATCTCCTCTTGGTGACAAAGCATTCATGGGCCCAAACATCTCCTCTTAGTGACATAGCAGTCATGGGCCCAAACATCTCCTCTTGGTGACATAGCATTCATGGACCCAAACATCTCCTCTTGGTGACATAGCAGTCATGGGCCCAAACATCTCCTCTTAGTGATATAGCAGTCATGGGCCCAAACATCTCCTCTTAGTGACATAGCAGTCATGGGCCCAAACATCTCCTCTTGGTGACATAGCAGTCATGGGCCCAAACATCTCCTTAGTGACATAGCAGTCATGGGCCCAAACATCTCTTAGTGACATAGCAGTCATGGGCCCAAACATCTCCTCTTGGTGACATAGCAGTCATGGTCCCAAACATCTCTTAGTGACATAGCAGTCATGGGCCCAAACATCTCCTCTTAGTGACATAGCAGTCATGGGCCCAAACATCTCCTCTTAGTGACATAGCAGTCATGGCCCCAAACATCTCCTCTTAGTGACATAGCAGTCATGGGCCCAAACATCTCCTCTTAGTGACATAGCAGTCATGGGCCCAAACATCTCTTAGTGACATAGCAGTCATGGGCCCAAACATCTCCTCTTAGTGACATAGCAGTCATGGGCCCAAACATCTCCTCTTAGTGACATAGCAGTCATGGGCCCACACATCTCCTCTTAGTGACATAGCAGTCATGGGCCCAAACATCTCCTCTTAGTGACATAGCAGTCATGGGCCCAAACATCTCCTCTTAGTGACATAGCAGTCATGGGCCCAAACATCTCCTCTTAGTGACATAGCAGTCATGGGCCCAAACATCTCCTCTTAGTGACATAGCAGTCATGGGCCCAAACATCTCCTCTTAGTGACATAGCAGTCATGGGCCCAAACATCTCCTCTTAGTGACATAGCAGTCATGGGCCCAAACATCTCCTCTTGGTGACATAGCATTCATGGACCCAAACATCTCCTCTTGGTGACATAGCAGTCATGGGCCCAAACATCTCCTCTTAGTGATATAGCAGTCATGGGCCCAAACATCTCCTCTTAGTGACATAGCAGTCATGGGCCCAAACATCTCCTCTTGGTGACATAGCAGTCATGGGCCCAAACATCTCCTTAGTGACATAGCAGTCATGGGCCCAAACATCTCCTCTTGGTGACAAAGCATTCATGGACCCAAACATCTCCTCTTGGTGACATAGCAGTCATGGGCCCAAACATCTCCTCTTAGTGATATAGCAGTCATGGGCCCAAACATCTCCTCTTAGTGACATAGCAGTCATGGGCCCAAACATCTCCTCTTGGTGACATAGCAGTCATGGGCCCAAACATCTCCTTAGTGACATAGCAGTCATGGGCCCAAACATCTCTTAGTGACATAGCAGTCATGGGCCCAAACATCTCCTCTTGGTGACATAGCAGTCATGGTCCCAAACATCTCTTAGTGACATAGCAGTCATGGGCCCAAACATCTCCTCTTAGTGACATAGCAGTCATGGGCCCAAACATCTCCTCTTAGTGACATAGCAGTCATGGCCCCAAACATCTCCTCTTAGTGACATAGCAGTCATGGGCCCAAACATCTCCTCTTAGTGACATAGCAGTCATGGGCCCAAACATCTCTTAGTGACATAGCAGTCATGGGCCCAAACATCTCCTCTTAGTGACATAGCAGTCATGGGCCCAAACATCTCCTCTTAGTGACATAGCAGTCATGGGCCCACACATCTCCTCTTAGTGACATAGCAGTCATGGGCCCAAACATCTCCTCTTAGTGACATAGCAGTCATGGGCCCAAACATCTCCTCTTAGTGACATAGCAGTCATGGGCCCAAACATCTCCTCTTAGTGACATAGCAGTCATGGGCCCAAACATCTCCTCTTAGTGACATAGCAGTCATGGGCCCAAACATCTCCTCTTAGTGACATAGCAGTCATGGGCCCAAACATCTCCTCTTAGTGACATAGCAGTCATGGGCCCAAACATCTCCTCTTAGTGACATAGCAGTCATGGGCCCAAACATCTCCTCTTGGTGACATAGCATTCATGGACCCAAACATCTCCTCTTGGTGACATAGCAGTCATGGGCCCAAACATCTCCTCTTAGTGATATAGCAGTCATGGGCCCAAACATCTCCTCTTAGTGACATAGCAGTCATGGGCCCAAACATCTCCTCTTGGTGACATAGCAGTCATGGGCCCAAACATCTCCTTAGTGACATAGCAGTCATGGGCCCAAACATCTCCTCTTGGTGACAAAGCATTCATGGACCCAAACATCTCCTCTTGGTGACATAGCAGTCATGGGCCCAAACATCTCCTCTTAGTGATATAGCAGGCATGGGCCCAAACATCTCCTCTTAGTGACATAGCAGTCATGGGCCCAAACATCTCCTCTTAGTGACATAGCAGTCATGGGCCCAAACATCTCCTCTTAGTGACATAGCAGTCATGGGCCCAAACATCTCCTCTTAGTGACATAGCAGTCATGGGCCCAAACATCTCCTCTTAGTGACATAGCAGTCATGGGCCCAAACATCTCCTCTTAGTGACATAGCAGTCATGGGCCCAAACATCTCCTCTTGGTGACATAGCATTCATGGACCCAAACATCTCCTCTTGGTGACATAGCAGTCATGGGCCCAAACATCTCCTCTTAGTGATATAGCAGTCATGGGCCCAAACATCTCCTCTTAGTGACATAGCAGTCATGGGCCCAAACATCTCCTCTTGGTGACATAGCAGTCATGGGCCCAAACATCTCCTTAGTGACATAGCAGTCATGGGCCCAAACATCTCCTCTTGGTGACAAAGCATTCATGGACCCAAACATCTCCTCTTGGTGACATAGCAGTCATGGGCCCAAACATCTCCTCTTAGTGATATAGCAGTCATGGGCCCAAACATCTCCTCTTAGTGACATAGCAGTCATGGGCCCAAACATCTCCTCTTGGTGACATAGCAGTCATGGGCCCAAACATCTCCTTAGTGACATAGCAGTCATGGGCCCAAACATCTCTTAGTGACATAGCAGTCATGGGCCCAAACATCTCCTCTTGGTGACATAGCAGTCATGGTCCCAAACATCTCTTAGTGACATAGCAGTCATGGGCCCAAACATCTCCTCTTAGTGACATAGCAGTCATGGGCCCAAACATCTCCTCTTAGTGACATAGCAGTCATGGCCCCAAACATCTCCTCTTAGTGACATAGCAGTCATGGGCCCAAACATCTCCTCTTAGTGACATAGCAGTCATGGGCCCAAACATCTCTTAGTGACATAGCAGTCATGGGCCCAAACATCTCCTCTTAGTGACATAGCAGTCATGGGCCCAAACATCTCCTCTTAGTGACATAGCAGTCATGGGCCCACACATCTCCTCTTAGTGACATAGCAGTCATGGGCCCAAACATCTCCTCTTAGTGACATAGCAGTCATGGGCCCAAACATCTCCTCTTAGTGACATAGCAGTCATGGGCCCAAACATCTCCTCTTAGTGACATAGCAGTCATGGGCCCAAACATCTCCTCTTAGTGACATAGCAGTCATGGGCCCAAACATCTCCTCTTAGTGACATAGCAGTCATGGGCCCAAACATCTCCTCTTAGTGACATAGCAGTCATGGGCCCAAACATCTCCTCTTAGTGACATAGCAGTCATGGGCCCAAACATCTCCTCTTGGTGACATAGCATTCATGGACCCAAACATCTCCTCTTGGTGACATAGCAGTCATGGGCCCAAACATCTCCTCTTAGTGATATAGCAGTCATGGGCCCAAACATCTCCTCTTAGTGACATAGCAGTCATGGGCCCAAACATCTCCTCTTGGTGACATAGCAGTCATGGGCCCAAACATCTCCTTAGTGACATAGCAGTCATGGGCCCAAACATCTCCTCTTGGTGACAAAGCATTCATGGACCCAAACATCTCCTCTTGGTGACATAGCAGTCATGGGCCCAAACATCTCCTCTTAGTGATATAGCAGTCATGGGCCCAAACATCTCCTCTTAGTGACATAGCAGTCATGGGCCCAAACATCTCCTCTTGGTGACATAGCAGTCATGGGCCCAAACATCTCCTTAGTGACATAGCAGTCATGGGCCCAAACATCTCTTAGTGACATAGCAGTCATGGGCCCAAACATCTCCTCTTGGTGACATAGCAGTCATGGTCCCAAACATCTCTTAGTGACATAGCAGTCATGGGCCCAAACATCTCCTCTTAGTGACATAGCAGTCATGGGCCCAAACATCTCCTCTTAGTGACATAGCAGTCATGGGCCCAAACATCTCCTCTTAGTGACATAGCAGTCATGGGCCCAAACATCTCCTCTTAGTGACATAGCAGTCATGCAGGTGCTTTCTACATGTGAGTAAAATACAAACTCTCGCATAGAACTGGGTGAGCAGCATTCTAGTAAAGATAGCAGAGTTCTAATCTTGACCTTTATACATAATGTATTTATTCTTCAAAAGACGAAAAGGTTATTGTATGCATAATTATAGTTCTATTAAAGAGACCTTCATTTAAATGTTTGATAGTACACAGGGCCATCGGAAAACATTATAGGAAAACAATGGTCAACTTTGAACCAAAATTTCTTTGTTATAAATTTGTGGTAGTTTACTATTAATAAACAATCTAATTAAAATAAGATCTTGAATTGCTCCTCCCTTTTCTGATGTGGATTCGCAATATATCAGAAAAGGGGGAGTAATTCAAGACCCAATTTTAATTATATTGTATATTGTATTAATAAACTAATGTTATTAATACAATTGAACTTGTACGATCCGACACATTTCCCTGGTCCCTTGGTGTGTAGGATTAGACAGGTTCTACTGTATAAAGAAAGATGTTCTGATCTCTAAAACTTAAATCTAATCATTTTGTCATATTTTTAATAAATTCTTAATTCAAAATACTCGAAAAATAAATTATAATTCCCAATGTTGCCAAGACAAATTTCATGACTTAAAAATAAAAACATGATACATTTCAATCTGAAACACATTGATTGGGGAGACGGCATGTTTGCTCTGTAACGAAAGGACTGAGAATCAGGATAATTAGTCCTGGTGGGGCAATATGTCTACCAAGGAGTTTTATTTCACAAAACCTACCAGGGTAACACTATTTCAATTCAGAGTAGAATGCTGGTTTAGTGCACTAGTTCAACCAGAAAAATAAATGTAATTCAAGATATAATTTGTTCTTTCTCTCACTAGGACAAGACTAAAACTTATTCATGTTCCAGCATTGTTATTTTATATTCTTTCTCTCACAGGACATGGTCATGAACGTATGGTAGTTGGATTTACAACTACCTGTGCAATCAGTGCTCATCACCACTAAAGTTGTGAGTTTGAATCCCGTTCATGGCGAGGTGTACTCGATTCAACATTATGTGATAAAGTTTGTCAGTTACTTGAGACAGGTCGATGGTTTTCTCAGGATACTCCGGTTTCCTCCACCAATAAAACGGGTACTGACCACCACGATATAACCGAAATATTGTTGAAAGTGGCATTAAACACTATAAACCTATCTCTGGAACAGGAACTGCTTACCCTTCCAGAGTTCACCCGGTTTTAATGGGGTTCATGTTACTCGATCTTTAGTTTTATTTGTATGTTTTGTAGATCGTTGTTTGTACTTTTTCTTTTGGCCATTGTGTTGTCTGTTCTTCTTCGATTTATGGATTCTGATTATCCCTTTGGTATCTTCAAACTCTTCTCACTAGAACAACACTAAAATTGTTTCATGTTCCAACATTGTTATTTTTATTTTGTCAATAGCAACATTAGAAAATATAGAAAGTAAAAACAATGTAAAAAAAAACAGAAATACAAATCAACAATATGTATGTAATAGTTATACACTGAGGTATAGGTGTTTCTGGATTAGAAACCCCGGAGGCCGGAGGGGTTTCTAATCCAAAAACACTGTATACCAAAGTGTATAACTAACTTACATCCCAGGTTCTTTGTTAAACATCCCATGTTGAAATATAATATTTTAAAACTTGTTTATATGTATGAAGTGTTTAACCAACAATTGAAAAACACAACAAATTACATTCTTTGAAAAACCCTTTAACAACCTCTTACTTAAAGAAGAATGCTGGTGTTTTGAAATGTGAGTAGATTTCACTGAAGTCAAGGTTGACGCTTCAATACAGGTGAAATTTGCTGTCGTCAATATGGATGGGTATGAAACGGATGAAATTTTGAGTCGAGCTTTGGATCCAGCAGAAGATGTGGAAAACGATACCATATTCATAACTCGGAGTACATTCCAGAATAATGAAGGTATTTTTACATGTATTGAAAAAAGCGAGAAATCGAGCAAACCCCAAAATATACGTAAAAAATTAAAACACAAAGATTACAGTTCAATATGTGTGCTATTGAAATAAATAAATAAATAAACAGATAAATGTGCTATTGAAAATAAATAAATAAAAATTTGTCTCATCCAGGCTTATCGGTAGCTTAGTAGCGCCTGCCTGCATGATTTATTTATAACTTGTTCTTGTTATGATATAACTACAATATTGTAAACTTTGTTATTAAATAACAATCAATTAATCACCCCAATTCTATAAAAAAAAGGAATAAAAAGTAAAACAAACAAAAACAAAAAACAAATCAAAAGCAAACACAAAAAGGTAAAAACAAAAACAAGAAGAAGAAGAAGAAAACGACAGTCTACAGGTGGAATATCTATACTGAGCAACACAAGAAATGCACCACTTCTTTCCTGTTGCATTATTTTCACAATTTCTAATATCTGGTTAATTTTTTTTTTCAGCAAGTAACACTGAAATTTGCATTGGATTTTGTAATTTAATGATGTATACAAAGGAATTATTGTTAATCATTTTTAATCTTATTTCATGATGTCTGAAGGTGAGTTTTACTCAATAGAAGTGCTGTTACAGGAACAAAGGTAGTGCTTGTGCATAGGGTGTGATGACAGGTGTTTCCAGAAACCCCTGTCTTCACAACCTATTGTTCCTGTAACAATAGGACAAGAATTTCAGAGATAGAAAGTATATGGTTTAACAAAGAACCTGGGGTGTAAGTATAAATATTAAATATATAAACCTTTAAAGAGGTTACTCATCATGAACCAATAAGTATTGCATTAATTCCACATAATGCTATCTTTTTTCAGTCTTCGAAATTAGACTTTCGAATTTACTAAATTTGGCAAAAGTCACTGGTCCGAATCAATTTTCACTGGCCGTGGGCCACCGGACCACTGCTAAAGTCGATGACTGCTTTTTTGTTAAGTGTGTTAATATATGTCTTGGCTAAGTATAATTTAACTTTCATCAAAGTAGACTGGTTAAAATACATATATTACCACAGTTTTCTGATCATACAAATGTATTTTTGCAACTTTTTACATTTAAAAAGAGCAATTTTCCCACTATTAGTACTTGAAATTAGACATATTCTAGAAAATACTAAAAAAAAACATTTCTACTTAAAATTGGATGTTATTTGCACAATTCTAACAGGAATTATTTCCCTTATAGCAGACACAACGGTACCGCTTTCACCCAAGAATAATGGAAGAAAGGACATAATTTGAGTATAATTTTCTTTAAAAAATCAGAAGACAATTTCATTACAAAAAGAAAATTCACGAGTTGTTACCACATTAAAATTTTGTATAGATTGTGAAAGAAATGCATATAATTTTCATTGAATTTTGTCTGCCTTAAAGGGAAATAACTCATAAAAAAATAAACAATTTTATAATCAAATCAGAAATGTATAAATGATATATTCAAATCATATACCTGCAGTTGTATAATAAGTATCCATTTTGAAATAAGTGTATGATTTTTTGCATATAATTAATTTTCATTCATCATTTCTCACATCAATCTTTTTTTTTCTTCAATTCCTACGTTTATCTTCAAAATTATTTACCAGAAAGAAAGAAAAATAAAGTGCAAATAATTATTTTTAAATTTCAACCAGCAGGGAATATTATTTTTAAAAGAAGTACCAAAGTAATATATACTAGTAAACAAAAATCAATGAAGTCAGAGGTAGAGACATCAACTATTACAATATGGAGGCTGTAATAATCCAGCAATAATAACGATTCTGATAAAAAGACAAGATACACACAGATCTTTATACATTATTGATTTCTTATACGATACATTTAATCTTAACAAGAAACAACATTAAAGTAAAGTAAAACCTTCATAAAAATATAAATTAAAAGACAGAAATATAATACAAGGTAAAAATAGAGATTGATAACAATCTGTGAAAATTACAATATATCCTGTGCATTGGTTAGGAGGGTTACGGTGTTTACCACCACTTTCAACAATATTTCAGTTATATCGTGGGGGTCAGTTTTATTGGTGGAGGAAACCACCGATCTTCCGCAAGTCACTGACAAACTTTATCACATAATCTCTGTATTGGAAAATTTGATTGGTCATAATTAATAGAATTATAATTCTACTTAAGTTATAAACTTGTAATGGGGAAAATCAGTGTTGTAACCTCTTATTAGCAAATTTTAGGTATATATTCTAAATTCTCCTTTATATTTAAGTAGTGTTTACAATTCCTCTTTATGTACTGCAAGTTGAAACCCTGTAATGCTGGGAGTTAAATTTGAGGAAATCTGTCATGCAACATTGACCTAATTTTGAGGACATCAGTCATGCTTCATTGACCTAATTTTGAGACATCAGTCATGCTATATTGAACCAATTTCATAAGTGTTATATCTGAATCACTATAATGTTTACAGAATTTTTGCTTCTGTAAGTTTTGCAATATATTTAAGGTACACATCTCAAGTTCATCAAAAACCGGTAGACTTAATTTAAGCTAATATATGATATCAATTACAATGGAATCATTTCAGAAAAAACGTTTGGCACTTTCTAAATTATTGTTTGTGATTTTGTTCTTTATTTTTTAAGCTTAAAGGTATTTAACCTGACAAGAGTAGAATTTAATATGTTGTATATTACTTTTACATCTCTGTAATTATGAATTTAGTTTATGAAAATAAAATTCATTCCTTACCTACCTAAATTAGCAACCCAATAATTTACATGTGTATAAATGGAATTCTGGTACGTAAAATTACAATAAATAAATTTGATTAAAAACTTTATCCGGACTATGGATGCATTTGAATACATATACATATACATGAACATATTGGGTAATAACAAAAATAAGTCTTCTTTAGTGCCATAAACAGTTACAGGAAAAAAGTCCTAAAATCTTTAAAAAAAAATAAATAATAATAATAATATAGATTTCCTAACTGTGTTCGTTCATTACATTTTTAAATAGATATGTTTGATACCAGTTTGAGATATATAATAATTCCCCAATACAAAATACCCCAGAGTGTAAAAACTGATTGAATAATACAAATTATGAGAATAATATCAATTCACATTAACCAATTAATATAGAATACTGGCAGTTATGAAAGTCCAGACATACATTACCACTAGTATCACAACGAGTCCAATAGGATGAGCTCTGATACTAGTGATAATGTATGTCAAGACATTCAAGCCTGACCTTATTGTTTTTATCGGTAACATCATAATGTGTTTGACATCACATACACTGTCCAATGATTTTCAGTATCAGTCTAGTCTGTTGGTACTGAAAAAATCTGTAAAATGTATAAAATAATATAAAGCACAGTTTTATAACATCAGTTGTAAATATTAAAAGATTATGACAAGCATTATACAAACAAAATGGTTCTAAAATATTTATATTGTTACAGATCTGATAGAGGTATTTAAGCATGGATTGTTTTCAAAAAGAATAATTAAAAATACAGGTTTTACTACAGAAAACAATATGTGCTTGTGTGTGTATCTACCAGTACATGTAAAATCAGACAATATCATATGCATGAAAAATACACATACTGATTTTTGAGCTTGAAGTTGTAAGCTATGTTTATTTTTGAAAATACAATGTTTTAGTTGGATCATATGTTTTAACTTTAAAAAAAAAATTATAAAGCACAAATTGTATGTAAATTTTTACAAGTTATCAGTCTTATCCAAACCATAAATAAAAACAGAAGTCATATTTCAAAATAAATCCGTGACAAGATTCAGAATTTATAAAAATAAGAGTGAAATTTTCATTTTAATCATTTCCCGCTGACTGCTGATCATTACCGTACTTCCCGCTGACTGCTGATCATTACCGTACTTGGTGTAAACATTATTTTATTGTTGAAGAATATAGTACCTTTTAGATAGTAGGTTGGTTTATGGTGTTTAATGCCACTTTCAACAATATTTCAGCTATATGGTGCAGGTCAGTTTTATTGGTGGAAGAAACCGGAGAAAACCACCGACCTGTCGCAAGTCGCTGACAAACGTTATCACATAATGTTGTATCAAGTACACCTCACCATGAACAGGGTTCAAACTCACAACTTTAGTGGTGATAGGCACTGATTGTACAGGTAGTTATAAATCCAACTACCATACGATCATGATCGCCCCAGTACCTTTTAGAGGTGTCAAACAATTATGAACTTAAGATACCATTGAGATGGAAGCCATCTCATGAGGGCCCCGCCAGTGTGTCATGTGAAGATGGAATTTGTGTACCTGAAGGACAGGAAAAATGGATGTATGGTAATTGTGTACAATTTTTAATATTGGTATGCGGCACATCATCTCCTGGAAATGCACATACATGCCAAATGTCATAAACCTATGTGAAAAAATAAAACATTTCTGGGGCGGACACGAATATACTCCTCCATAATTAATAATTGAGCCTGAGGTCAAATGTCAAGGTCGTACAGAGGCAATATTGGTACGCGACACATCATCTCGTGGTAATGCACCTACATGCCAAATATCATAAACCTATAGGAAGAAATAAAAAATCTCTGGTGCCTACACGATTTGGACCGGACGCATGGACGGACAGAGTGATCACTATAGGGCGTCTACCACAAAGTGGCGGGGCCCTAATTAACAAGATATGATTATAATCTAACGATTATGAAGTCTCCCAAACCGGCCACTGACAACCGGTTTAAAAAATAAATTAAAAGCTACCTTTGAAATCAAACAATGTTGAATTTTTGCAGTATTGTGGTGGCCATTTTGAAAATGGAGACTGGTAGAAATTTTTCGATGTCAGGAATCAATTCAGGACATTGAAATCGAACAATGTTGAATTTGTGCGGTATTGTGGCGGCCATTTTGAAAATGGCAACATGTAGAAATTTTTCGATGTCAGGAATCAATTTGGGACATCATAATCTACCCACATATGAAATGTCGTTGAAATCGGACAATGTTGAATTTGTACGGTATTGTGGTGGCCATTTTGAAAATGGCGACCGGTAGAAATTTTTCGATGTCATGAATCAATTTGGGACATCATAATCTACCCACATATGAAATGGCGTTGAAATCGGACAATGTTGAATTTGTGCAGTATTGTGGTGGCCATTTTGAAAATGGCGACCGGTAGAAATTTTTCAATGTCGGGGAATCAATTCGGGACATCATTATCTACCCACATATCAAATTTTGATGATATCGGACAATGTTGAATTTTTGCGGTATTGTGGTGGCCATTTTGAAAATGGCGACCGGTTGAAATTTTTCAATGTCAGGAATCAATTCGGGACATCATTATCTACCCACTTATCAAATTTTTATGATATCGGACAATGTTGAATTTTTGCGGTATTGTGGCGGCCATTTTGAAAATGGCGACCGGTAGAAATTTTTCAATGTCGGGAATCAATTCGGGACATCATTATCTACCCACATATCAAATTTTTATGATATCGGACAATGTTGAATTTTTACAGCCCATATTTTATGCCGTGTTTTGGCAGTCATTTTGAAAATGGCAGACATCTCGAAAATTTTGAAAATGCAGAATTGCTCCTCTAATGGTGACCTATCACTATGGGAGACTTAATATTAATAATCACTTTAGGGGTCAATGATGAAGTATCAAAATGCCACGAACAAGATGACACAGTTTGTTACGGTAAAATCACTAATTTGACCTTGAGGTCAAAGTTCAAGGTCAAAGGTCACCAACAATGGTACGCGACACATCGTCTGGAGATGGTCTTACCTACATGCCAAATATGCAAAGCCTGTCTTGAATGACAAAAAAGTTACAGCACGGACGGACGGACTGATCACTATAGGGCGTCCGCCACAAAGTGGCGGGTCCCTAATAATATGATCAACAATCAAATCAGATTCAGAAACAAGCAAACTTCCTAATCTTAAATAAATCTGTCTTGTACTTGCTTAATAAATCAAAAAAAATATCAATAAATTAACAAAATGTAGCCATGTGATAAATATAAAGCTGTTAGATAATGAGATTTTCTAATGAATCATGGTCTCTATAATAACTGGTTAGAACAGTTGAATTAGGATCATCAGGCATGCTTCCAACAATATAAGATCTGTTTTCATCTCTTTGCATATTCAAAGCTGAAAAATAACGAGCATTTCAATTGAAAGATTTTAAATCAGAAATGTATCAGTGGATATGATGTATGTATAAGATAAAAAAAAATAATGTTCCAGTGAAATTACATACAACAGATACATATTTAAATACCTTGTATTTCAGTGTAATTTGTACTCTTAGAAATTTGTGTGAATCAAATACAGTCTGTGCCAAAAACATTTTGAAAAACCAGCCTGATCAGCATTTTAGAAGAATATTTAAATTTGATGCAATTTATACTAGTCCGAACAAATTTTTACTAGATTGGGGCATAGGGCTAGTGATTTTTGGCGCAGACTGCAAAAATATTACAAAAATATAAACATAGCTACTTCATGATTATCTGTGGTTTGTTTGTGACTTTATACTATGCAATTTGTCTTTTACATCTCCTGTGATACACCAATAAAACCCCTCTATATAAAAATAGTCAAGTGAAGAAAAAGTCATTGTTGAATTTAACTGATACCAGATTCAATTTTTCAGATGCACTTTAGTTTGACACAACATGCTAAATAATTATTATATCCCTATCATTTTAGCTTCTTGGTTTGGTTTAATAAACTTTATGGTGATTAACGCCACTTTCAACAATATTTCAGTTATATAGTGGTGGTCAGTTTTATTGATGGAGGAAACAGGAGTACCTGGAGAAAATCCCTGACCTGTCGAAAGTAACTGACAAACTTTATCACATAATGTTATATCAAGTACACCTCGCCATGAACGGGGTTCCAACTTACAACTTTAGTTGTAATCTAACTACCATACGATCATGACCATGACTGCCCCTCTTTTGAAAGGATGACACAGTATAAAGGTTTGAATATGCCAATCCATTACTATAAATTCTAGAGTGATCATGAACATCTTTGTATTGTACTAAGAGGTACACACTTGTTACAATAAAACTTAGAATTAGCCATAAATTTATATTGTAATTGAGGAAAATATGTTTTGAACACTTTTTAAACAAATTTCATCTTCCATGACTGATATTAGATGTACCAATACAGTAAAAACCTTTTTATTGGATTGTGATATATATATAAAAATATGGGTTAGCAGTAATAGTTCTCTAAATTAAATCTGTATGTTAAATTATTTAGGAAAACATGATTCACCAAAAGTTTGAACTGTATAGAAAGAGAATTAATTCCTCTACTTCTATTTCTTCTACTTCCGAGTAAAGTTTTTAGAAATACCAAAATATGGCTGAAATAAGTGAAATATAGCGGGTAGAATTATAAATAAGTTTGGTTTTGTTGAATCTGGTAACAGTAATGTCATGGCAAGCACCTTTCAAAGACCTAATGCTCAAAGCGAAAAATGTGAAGGTTTTCAATTAATTTTCCTGTGATACATGCCACTACAAGGTGGGATATTTTGAATTCTATAAATAATGACCAATAGTGAGCACAAACGGTCAGATTTCTTTTGACATGTTGGGCTAATATTATGAAATAATGAAGAACTTACTGGTGTCATATGGTATTAACTATTTTGACCAGGTATACTATAAATCCTCATTTAACTAGTAGCGATATTTTTCAGAACTTATCCATACAAAAAAATCTATTTTGAATTCTGAGTTCATGCCCGGTTTATAGTGGGGTTCGTGTTACTCAATCTTAATTTTATGTGTATGTTTTGTAGATTGTTGTTTGTCCTTTTGTACTTTTTTTCTTTTGGCCATTGTATTGTCTATCCATGTTAGATTTATGGGTTCTGATTGCCCCTTTGGTATCTTCAAACTCTTCTCACATATATATATAAGTGTAATGCTATTACATTATCTACACATAAAATAATAAACAAAATTCAATTTATCATGCTTACTAAAAACAACAATAAGAAACATACGATTGTAATTATACTAGAATGTTCCATGCCTGGTAAACAAAACAAATGTAATATTTATCTAGCAGAATAAAAATATCATACTAGACTGTTCATGCCTGGCACAAGAACAAATGTAATATTTATCTAGCAGAATAAAAATATCATACTAGACTGTTCATGCCTGGCACAAGAACAAATGTAATATTTATCTAGCAGAATAAAAAAGGTTAGGGGTTATGGTGTTAAATGCCACTTTCAACAATATTTCAGCTTATCGTAGCGGTCAGTTTTATTGGTGGAGGAAACCACAGTTCCCGGATAAAACGACAGACCTGCTGCAAGTCACCAACAAACTTTATCACATGTTATATCGAGTACGCCTCGGCATGATCGGGGTTCCAACTCACAACTTTAGTGGTGATAGGCACTGATTGCATAGGTAGTTGTAAATCCAACCACCATACGATTACGACCACGATGGCCCCTTGAAATAAAAATATCATACTGGACTTTTCATGCCTGGTACAAGAACAAATGTAATATTTATCTGGCAGAAATAAACTAAATAGGTAGAATCATTTGAAGCTTTTATGTATTTAATAAAACTGCATCTGATGCAAGCATTTGAATGACATAAGATTGAAACTAGAGGCTCAGTGGGTTGAGCCTGTGTCACTCATCTTTCATTCTGCTTTGAGGAAACTTAATACAGAACCTTCCATAGGTGCTTCCCACCAAATTTCAGTTCATTTGGCTAAGCAGTTTCAGAGATGAAGTATTTTAGAAATCGACCAATCAGAAACAAGAATTGCCTATGGCAGCCATGTCTGTTAACAGATTAGGATGAAATGAGCAATAGTTATAGAGCACCTTCCATACATGTTTCCTACCAAGTTTCGGTTCATTTGGACAAGCAATTTCAGAGAAGAAGATTTTTTTAGAAATAAACCAATCTGAAACAAGAATTGCCTGTGGTGGCCATTTTTGCTAACGGATCAAAACGAAATGAGCAATCTTTACAGAGGAACTTTCATAGATGCTTCCTACCAAGTTTCATTTCATTTGGCCAAGCTGTTTCAGAGGAGAAGATTTTTAGAAATCGACCAATCAGAAACAAGAATTGCCTGTGGTGGCCATATTTGTTCATGGATCGGCACAAAATGAGCAATCTTTATAGAGGACCTTCCATAGATGTTTCCTACCAAGTTTCTGTTCATTTGGCAAAGCGGTTTCAGAGGAGAAGATTTTTAGAAATCGACCAATCAGAAAACAGAATTGCCTGTGGCGGCCATGTTTGTTAATGGATCAGGACGAAATGATCAATCCTTGTAGAGGACCTTTCATAGATGCTTCCTACCAAGTTTCGGTTCATTTGGCTGAGGGGTTTCAGAGGAGAAGATTTAAATGTGAAAAGTTAACGGACGACAGATGACAGATGCCAAGTGATGGCAAAAGCTCACATTGCCTTTGGCAAGGTGAGCTAAAAATCTTCTATTTTTAGGACATACACGTCTGTGGACATATTATATATAAACTTCAATTAACAATGTCAGTCTTGCTCCCTTAAGTCAATTTTCTACACCGGGTAATTAAGTAAAGACTCTTAATTTTGTATTTTTTTGTAGGGGTCCAATAACTTTTTAGCATTTTTAGCAACATTGACAGTCCTCGAAATGAAAATTTGATTTACTGGTCCGAATCAAATTCTTGAATTTATTTTTATATAGTTCTAAATAAAAACTGAAAAATTTACTAGTCCGAACAAAGTTTTACTGGTCATGTGCCTGAGGACCGGTGCTCATCATGAGGACTGCATTGAACTTTTACCCATATCTATTTGAACTTTAATATTGATATAAGAATCACTGAGTTAATATACACTTAGGTGACAAAAGTATTTCACGTTTCGTGTACACAACGTCACGCCACCAGAAAAGAATGTACTTCGGTTGCCTATAACTTTATTGATAGTTATCATTATGTTACTAAATTTAGACACCATAATTTCCAAAATATAACGTGTTAGTGACGTAATTTTCACGTGCGTACATAAAACGTAAACGCTACAAAAAGGGAGTTTCCAACATGTCTAGAAAAACAAAAGAGATGAACCATGACTAAAAACGGCAGGTATTTCGCCTACATCAGGATGGATTAAGGAAAACAGAAATCGGAAAGATCATTGGATTTAGTCGATCTGCAGTGTCTAATTTTTTTAAAAGATTTGATCCATGGGAAAATATAGAAAACAAGCCGTGAACAGGTCGACCCAGATCTACGAGCAAGCAAGGTGAGCGTACCGTTATAAGGCTTGTAAAACAGGATCGTAAAAGAAGCTTACGCGATTTGATGGATGAATTTAGTCAGTCTGTTCCAGTTCCGATTTGTAAAAGGTCAATTCAAAGACGACTGAGTAATTTATGGCTTTCACAAGAGAATTGTTGCGAAAAAACTGACAATTTCGTTGAAAATAGAAAAAATCGTGTGCGATGGTGTCGAAATAGACTACACTGGACATTACAAGAACAATGGAATAAAATAATATTTCAAATGAAATGTGGTGTTAACTAGGGAAAAACTCACGTGGGTATGTGTGGTGAAAAGCAGAAGAAAGGTGGAACACACTATGCTTAGGACTGTATGGATGTCGTAATGGCGGCGCCCGTGTATCTAATGTTTTGGGATGTATTTGTAAAGACGAGGTTGGTTCAATCACAGAAGTAGAAGGAAATATTAACTCGGTTAAGTGCGTAGACATCCTTGACAATAATCGTTTGCCAGTCGTTTTAAAATTCGAAAATTATCAGTGGATTTTCCAAGATGACAGCGCCCCGGTACACCTGTCCATATAGACAAAATTGTAGAATAACAATGAGGTCAATTTTCTTGTTTGGCCATCCCAATCACCAGACCTTAATATAATTGAAAATATTTAAAGATTAATTAAAATACGATTAGAACTGGAACAACACACCATTCATTCCAAGGTTGACCTAGTCCGGGCCGCCACAAGAATTTTGTATGCCATTTCAAGTGTGTGCATTTCAAACTTATATCAATCTCTTCCAAGACAAATAAGACATGCAATTAAAGCTAGAGGTCATGTTACTAAATACTGAATATTTGGTGGATATAATTCTATTTATTATGAAGTTATAGCTTCTCAAACATCAACAAACTGCAACCGCTTAACTTGGTGTGACGTCGTAAACGTGAATTACTTTTGTCACATAACTGTATGATAATGATTGGTACAAACATTTTAAAGTGAGATCATGAAAACCGACTGTCCACAAATGTCAAATAATTGCCCTGCCATTTCCATCCACAAATTATCTACTTATTTTTTAACCCTTAAATTAACCCTTAATATATTACCAATAAGGAATTCCACATTGGTAACCATTTAACAAAGTGATAAGAACCATATATATTGGTATATGGTATTAAGATGACTTCCTTTAATCTATCTATATATACCAAGGGTTATTCCAGAAATAGTTGTGTGTCATTATTTAGTATAAGTACATGTATTTTCATCACCAGGAGTTTAATTTTTTTTCGTACAATAAAATTAATCAAATAATGATCGGCTTATCAACGAACAAGATAAACTTCTCAATGTGTGAACTCCACAAGGGACTATTTATTCAATGGGACAGTTTACCTTCTAAAAATTTAAATATCTCGACCCGACCCAAAATGATACACAGGAAAGGTTAATTTCAATTCAAACGTAATTTAGAATGCTGGTAATTTTATTTGTTTGGGACTATTTACATATGTAAGTTAGCAAATTTTCAATGTCATACATATGACTTGTTTCCAATACGGTGTATAAATTTAATAAGGATTAGGGTTATGGTCTCTAACACCACTTTCAACAATATTTCAGTTATATCGTGGCGGTCAGTTTTATTGGTGGAGGAAACTGGAGGACACGGAGAAAACCACGACCTGTTGCAAGTCACTGACAAACTTTATCACTTAATGTTGTATCGAGTACACCGCTCCTGAGCGTTATTCGAGCTCACAACTTCAGTGGTGATAGGTACTTATTGCATAGGTAGCTGTAAATCCAACTACCATATGATCACTACCATGACAGCCTCTAAATTTAATAAAAAAATTCTCCAAGACTGTCAATTTTTTTAAATGTACTTTGAGAGAGTGGGGTGTGGTTGTGCATGTGTATTTATATTTGTGTATGTGTATTTGTATTAAACAAACTACAAATTAATTATTTAGGATCACCATTGTAACAACTTTGAAGAAGGGCATTGTTTGAAAAAAAGAAAATGAAGAACAGAATAAGAAATAACAAAATACATGAACATGGATCCAGGATATTGTGTCAATTTTTTAAAGTTTTTCTATGAAATATTTTTTTCATTATAAAAATTCTACCCTGTATCCAGTTCTCCAGACACTGATTTTATAGATGGACTAGCTATACCATAGTTTTTATTGTATTATTATCATCAATACTGTATTTTCCTGCAAGCATATTTAAACATATTATTAAGATTGAGTTCAAAATCAGATATTAACAAAATTTCTTCAGAAAAAAGATGATTAAGAAAAGAATGAAACTTTGAACAGTACAAGTTTAAACTAGAGGATCAGTGGGCTGAGCCTGTGTCACTCACCTTTCATTCTGCTTTGAGAAAACTTAATACAGAACCTTCCATACATGTAGATGCTTCCTACCAAGTTTCAGTTCAAATGGCTAAGCATAAGGTGGCCATGATTGCTAACCGATCGGGACGAAATGAGCAATCTTCATAGAGGACATTCCATAGATGATTCCTACCAAGTTTTGGTGGTAGCCATGCTTGATAACCGATCGGGACGAAATGTGCAATCATCATAGAGGTCATTCCATAGATGCTTCCTACCAAGTTTCGGTTCATTTGGCCAAGCGGTTTCAGAGGAGAAGATTTTAAAAAATCGGCCAATCAGAAACAAGAATTGCCTGTGGTGGCCATGTTTGGTAATGGATCATAACAAAATGTGCACTCTTTAGAGAGGACCTTCCATAGATGCTTCCTACCAAGTTTCAGTTCATTTGGCTGAGGGTTTTCAGAGGAGAAGATTAACATGTGAAAAGTAAACAGATGACAGACGACGGACACCAAATGATGGCAAAAGCTCATATTGCCTTTGGCAAGATTTGCTAAAAAGAATATTAAAATGTGAATAACTACTTGTAATGTATAGAATAAACATGTTACACTATATCAGCATTAGTTAATTTCTAAGGGAGATAATGGCAAGAGTTATCTTTCTTTTAACAAGTTAGGCAAGAGTTTCAGAGGAGAAGATTAAAATGTGAAAAGTTAACGGACGACGGACGCCAAGTGATGGCAAAAGCTCACATTGCCTTTGGCAAGGTGAGCTAAAAATATGTACAGATTCTGAGTAATTTACAGGACAGACAGATTTAGAAAACTTATAAATATCTTTTATATATTAATTGTCTGCAAAGTCAATTACTAGCTTATACATGTACATGTACCTACAATGGTCAAATATTTCTAAAGGTGATATATTTAAATATAATTTTTTATATAGAGGGTAATGATGTTTCACGCCACTTTCAACAATATTTCAGCTATATCGTGACGGTATGTTTTATTGGTGGAGAAAACTGGAGTACCAGGAGAAAACCATCGACCTGTTGCAAGTCACTGACAAACTTTATCACATAATGTTGTATCGAGTACACCTCGCCTGAGCTGGATTTGAACTCACGTTAGTGGTGATAGGCACTGATTGCATAGGTAGTTATAAATCCAGCTACCATACGATCACGACAACGATGGCCTCTTGTTTCATACAGAGGAAAGACATTTAACTGAATAGTTTTATATTCCAAATAAGAAAATAAAATGGACATACCTTTCTTCTTTGGTCTAGGTGGTAATAAAAATATTGTACAGGTTGCCATTAACATGTGCCAGGCACTATGTGTATATTTGTAGTTTTTAAGATTCTCTGCAAAGGCAAATATACATAATCCTCCGCCAGCAATTAATAGTCCTGGCAATAGACACATCAAATATCTCTTACACGGTGGGTAACATCTGCGTCTTTGATAACATCTACGAAACTACAAAGAAATAAAACATTTCAATACATGTACAGTCAAACCTGCCTTAAAGGCCACCTCTATATAACAAATCACTGTCTATAAAGGGAAGCCTCATTTTTCCCATTAATGAATAGTGCATATAATTTTAACCTGTATATAAATGCCAACTGCTCATAAAGGCCACATTTTCATGTTCCCTTGAGTGCTTTTTATACACATGTTTGATTGTATATAAATACATGTATAATAATTACTTTTATCTTTCATTATTCATTTTTTCAGATTTTTTTTTCGTGCACGAGTGGTTATTGTTAACCCTAAATGGCAAATTTTTCACCTAAATCATGACCAGAATAAGTTAAACTTGATGAGATGATAATGATGTCTGCTTTGTACCAGAACAACATGCTTAGTTGGATTTTTATATTGCTAGCTCATTGAAATTAGTCTGCCAGTAGATGTGTTGCTCCACTCTGACATATTTTCCTGATTCTGAGCCAACCAGTCTTTGCTCTTTCTCCTTAATGCTGGATGCCTATCGGAGAAGAAGCAACAAATATCAATTTAATAGTCTTTGGTTTTGACCCGATTGGAGCTCGAATCCACGATCTAAAGCACTCGAGACAAGCACACTGACCATTACACTATTGATGCTTTTTTTCTTCCATATATTAATTAAACCTAATTTTAAATGTGATCATAATATGTATACGTGCCAGATACACTTAACAAATAATAATGGGTTATGAAACAATATAAACTTTTTCTTCTTTATATTAAACCTAATTTTAAATGTGATCATAATAAGTATGTGTGCCAGATACACTTATTAATTACTGTTAAATAATAATGGGTTATGAAACAATAAAAACTATATTAATTTTGTTGTCAATGTTGTCTTCAGTAATGAGTAAATGTATCAGCAAGGACATCATAAACTTTTTGGAAAAATGAAAGCTATTGTAAAGTTTTTCTAAGATCCCTGTAATATTTCATCTTGTCCAATTTAGCACAGAAAATCTTTTTTTAAGACCATCTTTGTAAGTAAAATAAGTAATGTATCAATTTTGCTTTGCCACCAAATTCTCAAAGATGTAATTTACTGAGTAGTGAGACACAGGGCATTAGCAATCAAATCTATCACAAAACATTCTCAACTAAAGGTAACGCTAATAAAAAAAAATCACTGATTTCCAATGAATTTTATTCTTCTTTAATCCTCATGTTTTGGTCCTTGTCATGTCAGAGCCAAAAAAATGCATTATTATTTCCCCAAAATATCGGTTTTGGTTTTTAATTTCAACAAGACGTAGAAAAACGAAAATAGTAATACCCAGGTAATAAAGTGAAAGATGTCTTAACAGAACAGAATCCTGTATAAACCAAACTTAAAATAAAGACAAAATGTAGGAAATCCTGGTCATTTTAATCTTTATACAAAGAAGACAAAAGCTGGCCCACAGGAGGTTGAGTTTAGACAAGTTTCAGAATATAATCTATCTTCTCCTTACCCATGATATTGCTATCAACAAAACACCAAAAGCTCCAGGAACAACAAACAAATACATGCTAGTTCTCTCCCATTCAATACCAACAGCAAACAACAATGGTGCAGATATATATAGTATACTTGTTAAAACACGCGGTAGCTTGGTCATTGCTACTAGTGTCACCCATATAGAAGTCATTGATCCGAGAAAATCACAGAAACTAAGAACTTGGATATCTATCAAGCAGTATTTATATTCTGGATTTCTATTACCATCACAGGCATGGTAGAACTGAAAATATAATACACTATTAGTCAAACATCACATATACAAATATAAGTAAGTAATTAGGTCATGGTGGTGATCTTATGTCAGATAGATTTACAACTACCTGTGGAACCAGTGCCTATTATCACTAAAGTTGTGAATTCGAATCAGGCTCATGGTGAGATGTTCTTGATACAACTTTATGTGATAAAATCTCTCAGTGACTTGCAGCAGGTCTATGGTTTTCTTCAGATACTCATGTTTCCTCTACCAATAAAACTGAATGCCACAATATAACTGAAATATTGTTGACAGTGGCATTAAACACCATAACCCTAACTCTTAAACTAAATATACAAGTCAGTAAGTCATACACTGAAATACTAAGTTTTATGATTTTTATAAAGAGAGTTTACCACAGACTTTTAATTATACTACATGTTCTTGTAGTTGAAAACAATTTTTTTACTAAAGATTTACTTAATTTCCTCCATTTAGTCCCCTACTGGCTTCTCATGTGAAATCAACCCCATTTATAAATATATCAAAAGCACTTTGTCTTAAGGATTATCCCTGCTACTTTGGTTCCATTTTGAAAAAAAGTTCTCCAGAAGATTGAAATGTGAAAAAGTATTAAATTCTGTATATCAGATAATATATTACAATTTAATACTGAATGCTTCAAACATTAACTAAATTCTATGACCATAAAAATAAATAATGTCTTAATTTAAACAATAAGTGTCATGCACAATAAATGCAAACACGACAACCACATATTTGTGCCTTGCAAGATTGTTTTTTGTTTCAATGCAAAGGAGCGTTCTGGCTGCAATATGTTGTATCATGAACTGGATGAAAGCAGGAATGTACCACTGATTAAAACAAGATTCTGTGAAGCAGGTAAACTTATATTGGGTTGTGCTTACATGATATGACAGCAGTTAATTAGCATCAGTAGCAAACTGAATAAGGATAGGGTGGTGGTTAGGGTTGTGATGTTTAATGCCACTTTATCACATATTTATAAGTAATAACGTCAATTTTGCCCATACGTAAACACCGGAAGTGCCACAGCGATATCCGCCATCAGGGCAAAACTCTGATAACACGATATCAAGCCTCTCGTGAGCCCCATGACGTCACTTACACCCAACTGTTAATTGTCAATTGGAAAATGCGAGGAAAGATTTGTTGACGTTTCAGAAGCAGAACCCTCAACCGATATCAATCACTCATATCCATAAGTTTGGTGTCTGTGTGGGAAGTTAATTTTGTTCTTTTTAATTCAATGTTGAATTATGTGATAAATAGATTAATACATGCCTTTTTCCATATCAGGACTGTTATCATCCCTCGACCGAAAAGGGCATGCATTAGTCTATAATTAAACAATATTTCAGTTGTATCGTGGTGGTCAGTTTTATTGGTGGAGGAAACCTGCATACCTGGAAAAAACCATCGACCTATCGCAAGTGACTGACAAATGAATATGGATATAATTATTTCTTATATTCCTAGTATATTTAACTAGTTGGTTAAATTTCTGTCAATTTCCTTCCGAAGGTCATTGACGTATGAAATTAACGACTTAAAAATATTTTTGCTGTTTTGGTCATTGAAGAAACCGATTCTCCTTCTGCTACCAATGGATTACGACATTCTTTCACTCGAGAGGCACAATTTTTCATGTTACATTTAAACTTGTGGAAGGTTTATAATCAGGATGGTGAAATGGAAAATGTATACATCCATACTAAATGGAATTTAACTAGCAAACCTTGAACAACCATTAATCTTACCAGAACTGTAATTTACTGAAAAAAGAAATCATTGAAGTAACTTTCACATATGGCCAGAGGAACAATAAACTCATTTGAGTAGGATGTATATAAGTGTTGTTAGTCAGTAGGATGTATATAAGTGTTGTTAGTCAGTAGGATGTATATAAGTGTTGTTAGTCAATGAGTAGGATGTATATAAGTGTTGTTAGTCAATGAGTAGGATGTATATAAGTGTTGTTAGTCAATGAGTAGGATGTATATAAGTGTTGTTAGTAAATGAGTAGGATGTATATAAGTGTTGTTAGTCAGTAGGATGTATATAAGTGTTGTTAGTCAATGAGGATGTGTATAAGTGTTGTTAGACAGTAGGATGTATATAAGTGTTGTTAGTCAATGAGTAGGATGTATATAAGTGTTGTTAGTCAGTAGGATGTATATAAGTGTTGTTAGTCAATGAGTAGGATGTATATAAGTGTTGTTAGTCAATGAGTAGAATGTATATAAGTGTTGTTAGTCAATGAGTAGGATGTATATAAGTGTTGTTAGTCAATGAGTAGGATGTATATAAGTGTTGTTAGTCAGTAGGATGTATATAAGTGTTGTTATTCAGTAGGATGTATATAAGTGTTGTTAGTCAATGAGTAGGATGTATAAAGTGTTGTTAGTCAATGAGTAGGATGTATATAAGTGTTGTTAGTCAGTAGGATGTATATAAGTGTTGTTAGTCAGTAGGATGTATATAAGTGTTGTTAGTCAATGAGTAGGATGTATATAAGTGTTGTTAGTCAATGAGTAGGATGTATATAAGTGTTGTTAGTCAATGAGTAGGATGTATATAAGTGTTGTTAGTCAGTAGGATGTATATAAGTGTTGTTAGTCAGTAGGATGTATGTAAGTGTTGTTAGTCAATGAGTAGGATGTATATAAGTGTTGTTAGACAGTAGGATGCATATAAGTGTTGTTAGTCAATGAGTAGGATGTATATAAGTGTTGTTAGTCAATGAGTAGGCTGTATATAAGTGTTGTTAGTCAGTAGGATGTATATAAGTGTTGTTAGTCAATGAGTAGGATGTATATAAGTGTTGTTAGACAGTAGGATGTATATAAGTGTTGTTAGTCAATGAGTAGGATGTATATAAGTGTTGTTAGTCAATGAGTAGGATGTATATAAGTGCTGTTAGTCAGTAGGATGTATATAAGTGTTGTTAGTCAGTAGGATGTATATAAGTGTTGTTAGACAGTAGGATGTATATAAGTGTTGTTAGACAGTAGGATGTATATAAGTGTTGTTAGTCAATGAGTAGGATGTATATAAGTGTTGTTAGTCAATGAGTAGGATGTATATAAGTGTTGTTAGTCAATGAGTAGGATGTATATAAGTGTTGTTAGTCAGTAGGATGTATATAAGTGTTGTTAGTCAATGAGTAGGATGTATATAAGTGTTGTTAGTCAATGAGTAGGATGTATATAAGTGTTGTTAGTCAGTAGGATGTATATAAGTGTTGTTAGTCAATGAGTAGGATGTATATAAGTGTTGTTAGTCAATGAGTAGGATGTATATAAGTGTTGTTAGTCAGTAGGATGTATATAAGTGTTGTTAGTCAATGTTTATGTAAAATGGCATCAGAGACAGATATCTTTCCAAACTTTTAATATTTTTGTTTTATTTACATAAATATTGTTTTCAGAGATAATAATATTATCTTCAAAAAATGCATCAATGAGATGCTTTAACTATATAAAATAATTATCATGTGTGCATATTTCAAGATAATCATATCACATTTTTGTTTATTTTATCAGGATAGATACTTACTGCAGAAAAGAACATTGTGTAGAAGTAAACAAAGGCTTCCACATAATGTGTTCTATATAAGGCAAGTATTATGGCTGGTATAAACATCACATGACTCGTCACCAATAATACAAGTTCTGTTAACTGTTCATGGAATGGTATCAAATCAGACCCATCGGCACATGAATACCCTGACCAACCTGAAAAATTAGTATGTAAAATTAAATAGCATCACTTAACATCAAACAAAACAAGTTATAATAGCTGTTGATGGAACAATATCAAATCCTAAAAACTTGACGTAAATTTAAGAAAATTGGTAGGCCATGAACAAAATGTCAAGGTCAGACGGCACATGTCTGGTTAAAACATGCATGTATCCTCCATGATTAAGGTGTGGACCAAATGTGATAAGCCTAGGATATATGGTAATAGAGAAAATGATCTAATCACGAAAACTTGACATTGTTCTTCCATATCTGTTGCTATCAGAAAAGCAATTCCAATGTCTTGCCTTTAGGCATTTTCGTCGCAGGCAAGACAACAAACATTTAAATTTTCACTCTTTGGATTTTTAGGTAATTATTCCATATTTTGATCAAAGAAGATGGCAACCCATATGCAAAAACCCAAATACCTTTAAAAAAAAATACACATCACATATTTTCATCTCTCTTCATTCAAGTTTGATTTTTTTCATTCCTTTAAGTGATCTAGAAGTTTGTATTCATTTAAATTTTATGGTGCAATGTATGTTGTTATCAAATTTTTAATTGACTTCAGTCATACCTTCAAGGAGAAAGATGAATAATATTTACCTCCTTGACATACACAAGCAGATACCAGTAATCTCCCTTGTAAATACACAGCACAATTTCCTTTGTCGTTGCATTTTCCCTCAACACAACGATCTGACTGTATATCTAATGTTGTATTTACTGTTCTGTTGCCACATGGTACTTCAGTCACACTATAATTATTTAATAAAAAAAAAATTATTTGAAAATAAAAGATTTCAAGCAAAAATTGATAACAAAACAACTAAAAATCTGAATATTTTTTCGAAAAGTGTTTTTAGTTATTGCCTTTGAAATATAAATCAATGTATATAATTCTAATAAGCTTTTTATACAACATTCCAAAGTGAGTAAAAAGTGTTGTTATTGTTCTTTTTATATATTATACATATACTGTGAAACTTGTCAAAACCCAACACTGAATAAACAGGAATCCTGTATAAACCAAATATTAAATAAAGTCCCAATGTAGTTGTTAATTTAGTCTTTATAAACCAAACACTTGTCTATTCTAAGCACTAAAGTTGACCCCATTTCATTCTAGACAGGTTGTTTTCATCTTTTAATCTTAGAAATTATATAAGTAAATAAGTTGTTACATTGTGTACCTTTCATTGCTTCCTCTCATGAAACAAGACATTTTCAACAATATTTCAGTTATATCGTAGCGGTCAGTTTTGTTGGAGGAGGAAACCAGAGTACCTGGTAAAAACCACCAACCAGCCGCAAGTCACTGACAAACTTTATAACATAATAATGTATCAAGTACACCTCGTCATGAGCGGGATTGAAACTCACATTAGTGGTGACAGTTACTGATTGCACAGGTAGTTATAAATCCAACTACCATACTACACAACCACGACTGCCTCTTGGTAGCAGTTAGCGGCAGTCAATTATATGTTACATACTTTTCATTGATTCCTTCTGTAAAACAAGACATGTTCAGTGATATAAACCATGTGCCAGCTTTAGGATAAGGCACTACAACACTATCCTGTAAGACTGAGGATGTAGATGTGTTCACACTCAGCTGGGCAGCAGTAGGACAGTCAACACTTTTGGTTCTTTCTGACATTGACCTATGTAGACATGTTCTCACAAGGATATGAACTTTGGAATTTTTTATCTGAAATACAAATATGATATGTTCCATATTTTCATGGCAAACACACTTTTTAATATAACATAGAGTTCCAATCTTGTTGTATCCAACTTGATTGACTCAAAATCTTAGAAAAGTCCATGTAATTTGTCAGTTCCTGTAAAATTCCCATTTATCCCATGTATTTTACATTTGATAAGTCAAACTCAGATGAATTCAAATCTTGATTAACTCCAGTATATGCTAAGTCCCTACATAAAAATCATGATATTCTACCTTGATGCTTAGCATGCAAAACTCAATATTGGAATAGGACAATTTTTATATTTCATACAAAACATCTTAAACTGAATACACAATTGCAAACATGAAATTAAACTGTGTATTTACAACATTTAGCATGACCTACTCTCAGAGTGATAACACCTTTTATTTATAAAGGTACTGTATGTGTAGCAAGGCAGAACATTAATAAATCTGTGATTATTTTACTAGAGATTAATATTTAAAACCCATTTATATGACCTAAGAATTGTAATATTATCATTAAATGTAATAATTAAAGATAAAACTAGAGGCTCTCTTTGTTATTCTTGCACAGTTTGTGTTCAATCAAGTCTAGTTTTTGAGAAAAATCAGTTTAACTAATTATATCACTTGAAAACTATGCCCATTACTGTGAATTTTTATCTATCAGTCTACGAATTTTACTCTCCACAATATTTAAGGAACGTGTAAATGAATTGATTGATTGGTGTTTAATGCCAACTTTAGCAGTATTTCAGCTATATGCCACAATATACATGTAGCTGAAATACTGCTAAAGTTGGCATTAAACTACAATTAATCAATCAATCAATCAATTCATTAACATGTTCCTTAAATATTGTGTAGAGTAAAATTACCTCTTGATCTGCCAGTACAATAAGTTTTAATATAACACTGCCACCATTGTCAATGCCACTTTTAATTTCATACGGCACTATCAAGGTCGTGTTCTCTGACAGTATGAACGGCTTTTTAACTTCTGTACCGTTTATGATGTACATGTATCTGGTTTTAAATACTCCCTGGAATTCATATCTATCCATCAATGGAAACATTACACATGTATTGTTGTATGGACTGGAGGTTAAATCTCTTGTTTCACATTCTGCAATACATATATGATCTTAAGTTGGTTTGGTTTATGGTGTTTAACACCACTTTCAACACTATTTCAGTTATATCGTGGCGATCAGTTTTATTGGTGGAGGAAATCGGAGTACCTGGAGAAAACCATTGACCTGTAGCAAGTCACTGACAAACTTTTATCACATAATGTTGTACCGAGTACGCTTTGCCATGAACAGTGTTCGGACTCACAATTTAGTGGTAATAGGCACTGATTGCACAGGTAGTTGTATATATAACTACCACACGATCACGACCATGACACTCCCCCCCCCCCCCCCCTTAATGATAATAAGCTATTCAAAAATAAGAAAAACGTAGATAACTAACTTACGACTCCACGACACTTTTCTGGAATAACCATCATCAGGTGTGCTCAAAAACCAAAAGATGGGAAAACAAAACAATCTAAAAGTATTTGGGAGCAAGTAAAAGCTGATAGCCAAAATCAGTAAAGGTCAACGGAGGGAGTTTGACCTTAGTTTTAATAAATCCCAATTTTTTAGAAACTGTAATTTTAAAACAAAAATATATTTAATAAACCAAGTCAGTCCTCAAGCAATGATTATTGGGTGTACGATCCCATCTGGAATTAATAGTTCACCACCACCAATAATATCAACTCGGTGATAATAATGAAAAAAGTAGATATCTAATTTAGTGTGCATAATGTATTTATAGAATAACCTTCAGAAATATAATGTTATTTTTATGCACTTATTTTAATTTTCAAAAATACATTTTAAGTTTTATCTATATGAATCCAAATCAGATTTTGATATTTGATGGGGGGAAGCAAACAGGTTATTGATTAGAATAATATCTTACTGACAAGTAAAAACAAGACCAGTTGGAAAAATAGGTTATTGGAAATGATTTTGTTATTAATAGCAAGGATTTATATAGTAGAAAGGATTCGAATCTCGAACCAGAGCAAAAATTAATTCATTCATTTTGAAATGCCTTGAGAATTCGTAGGAAAATCAACCAATTACACCAAAGTTCGTGTTATGCATCGTCTATATACTACACTACACAAAACAATCCTTGGATTTGCCGATATAGGTTCAATGGAAAAGTTTTTTTGATTTTTTCTGTATCACCCCTCATACACATAAAATAAAAACATAGTACAGTAGAGTTTCATACATCTAAATACATATTAAAAATGATAAAACAAAGAAACCAATCACGCCAAGTTTTGTTCTATATATTGAATACACATTTATACACTTTGGTATGTCGATTTCATGTAAACAAGGAAGGTTATTGATTTCTAAATAGGCCACCCCCATTTCCGCCCAGAACGCTGCCATTTTGACAAATGATGGTAAACAATCCTTAATAAATACAAATCGGGAGCACTGTTTTCAAATCGATTAATGTCAATTATTGATGAAATATGAGTGATACATCTACAAAAAGTCGATACTTTATTAATAATTGGTATTTAGGACAGATATTTTCACTTTATACCTGTAATTATGGTTTTATATATACTTACAAATACTGGTTTAAAATGTTGAAGTGATGAAAATTTCCACCATTAATCAAGACATGCGCATTGTCAACGAATTACGCTAAGGGTAATCTCGCCACGCAACTTACATACATACAATCTATGTTAAATCTCCCGAGATTCATATCCTTCCTACTATATAAATCCTTGTTAATAGTACCAAAATCAAACAATTTAAATAATTTATTACAGCTGATATATTCATAAAAACTATGTAATGACCTAGTGACTATCATGGCTCCAATCAAATGGTATTTGGATTCATGTCTAACTATGCAATGCATGATATATATTTTATAAGGTAAACTTTTTGTCACATTTCCATAATAAAGTGTATTTCATGTTTATTTTGCACTTAAATTGTCAATGCATGTTGTTTTCCTCCTCAGATTGAAACAAAAATGTATGGCATGTACCCTGACCTTCTTTTTTACGGTCATAAATCAAATACTATGCTCTATATTTATTCACATTTAAATTTTAGCACCAAATTTTACTGTGCCCAAGTAATTCTGTACATTTTTTTTATATTAAATAGAGCTTAGCATTGCAAACTGCTGTTTAGAGAATTCACAAAATCCTTTTTTCTTGTGAGTAAAGGTGATGTGCATATCCTTAGTCCTCGAAATGAAAATTTTAATTTACTGGTCTGAATTAAATTCTTGAATTTATTTTTTATATAGTTCTTTAAAAAAAAAACTGAAAAATTTACTGGTCCGAACAAAGATTTACTGATCTTGGGCAGGAGGGTCGGTGCTCATCGTGAGGACTGTATCACATGTAAATGCATATCAGAATAAAAATGATTTAAATCATACATTTAATTGGCTGAACACTTTCCACGTGACCTTCACTATTCTGTGATATAGACTGGAATGCTGATATAGACCAGTCCAAAAACTGTGTATAGACTGGTACTACTGGTCTATACACAGATATTTGTTTGTTTATGTTTTAATAAATTACAATGTTACTTATAATCTCATTTTATTTCTCATTATAAGTTGAACACCATTCAAACAATTGCTGTAGTCAATTCAAATTAGGTAATAACAAAGGTGAAAATGGCTAGGGAAACCTTCAATAATCCTGATTAAAAATTTCTATGCATTTATATTGTATGTGTCAGATTCTGGTCTTCAATGCAATAAACACAATAGTTACTGATATAGAGTGTAATATCAGGATAGACAGACTGCCCTTGGGTCGTGGTACAGATCACGACCCTTGGGCAGTCTGTATATCCTGATATTGCCCTCCATATCAGTAACTATTATATAATTATTGCATCTATCTCAGCTTTTCTTAAAAATAAACAAGTTACAAGTAAATAATAATATACAAACCAGTAGTTGAAATGTTAAATGTAAAGGACAAGTTTGAGCGTGATGTAAACATAAGATACTGGTTCCCATACTGATACAGGACAGGAACACTGATGACACACTGGTCTCCATTACTACAGTTATACAGCTGGTTGTCATAGTGATTTGTATCTGGTAACCCTTGTCCTCTGGTCAACAAACTTATAGAACAGTTAGCATTAGCTCCTAAGGGGTCAATACAACCTGATATTAATACATTGTATGTTATTGAGGTCTCAGCAATGTTAAATCTGAAAGTAGAAAATCAAATGGTAGTCAAGGCAGCAGAATTAATCAAATGTATTCCATTAAAAAATCACAGTGGATTAGGAGGAAAATTATATTTTTATATTATGTTGTGTTGGTATTCATGTGTTTTCTGTCCATTTAATGAAAGTCACTTTCAAAAATGGAAATACAGTCAAACTTGACCATGTGGTCGTCTAACCTGACCATGCGGTCACCTCTATTAAGTCAAACCTGACCATGTGGTTACCTCTATTAAGTCAAACCTGACCATGTGGTCACCTCTATTAAGTCAAACCTGACCATGTGGTCACCTCCATTTTAATGTTTTCTTTTCTTTTTTCTTCACATATATATTTTATATGTTTCTACGAACTCTGACAGTAACTTTTAGAATTTTTCATCCATAGATATAAAAGTTGCCCATTAGGTGTCTATGTTAAATATTTGTTTTTATATGTGTAATTTCTAGGGGAGTGAAAGAACAGCCCAAAACTGTAAACAAAAATAAGAACATGTGCTCCCCATGCAAATATACTATTGGCATGTGACTTGTCATTTAAATATCAAAGAAGATGACATGTAAAGGATGATTGGAAATAACAATGGAAAATAGCCTTGTGAAATCAAGGTGAACTTTAAATACCAACAGTGCCTCTTGTTTGAATAAAAAGCATACAAGTCAAGCTCTATGCATTCTTCAATATATATTTAAACTAGAGAATGTGTCCATGAGAATTAAAGATCAAGTGACAATGACCTTGATGCATGTGTTTTGAATTAAATGGACAACTCTATTCATACAAGCCCATTTGGTATTTAAATGGTCAGTCATATGATATATAGACATTTGCATGTCAAGCACATGTTTTTATTTTTTTTACAGTATGAGTGCTGTTCTTTAAAGCATGTTTACTCCACTGGAAATTACACATATAAGTGCAAATATTTAACATAGACACCTAATGGGCAACTTTTTTATCTATTGATGAAAAATTCTGAAAGTTACAGTCAGAGTTCGTAGACACATTTGAAATATATATTTGAAGAAAAAAGAAGAGAAAAAATTAAAATGAATTTGTAATCAATTTTTTTTAGATGGTCTTATAGCATTCAAATGGACTATAAGTCAAACCTGACCATGTGGTCACCTCTATTAAGTCAAACCTGACCATGTGGTCACCTCTATTAAGCAGTCATCTGTATCTTGTCCTGTCATAGAAAATTTCATCTCATTTTCTTTCCCTGTCATAGAAAATTTCATCTCAACTGAACCTCTTAACAGGTCACCTGTCTTATAAGACCACTTTTTCTTTGTACAAAAGTTGACCTCCTAATACAGGTTTGACTGAACATGTATCTTCATTACAGACAATTTTTTAAACTTCCACAAATTTAAATGTACAATAACACTGCCATATTTTTGTGCCTGTCCCAGGCCTGGACCTGGATTTCCAGTCTTATGCTGTGGTCCCCATTTTTGTATTCATTTAGTTAAGGTGACTGTTCGTTTTGTTGATATTGTTGGAATTGACGGCCATCACTTTTTCAACTTTCTTTTCATAATGCAATTAAATTGACATGGTATTTGCTCTGAACAAAAAAACTAACCATATATCTGTACAAAAAGTTATTTGAATGTATTTAAAACAGCAGATTGAGTTCTCATTTAGCCACATTCTATTGTATTGTGAAATGTGCTACTTTAACTAAATGTTTACTTCATTTTATCTTGCTAAACATAGGTACATCCATAGACCAGAGGCTCAAAAAGCCTGTAATCATTCAACTGTTTCTTCAATTTAATTTTTCCATTTTATAGGGGAAGTCAGAACATTTGTAAAATAAGTTAAATTCACATTTCAGCTAATTCCAGCTTTAAAAAAAAACAAGATGAACTGTGAGCTAATGCACACTTATGATACCCCCGCTCTTCGGCAAACAGGAAGTAGGAATCTGACGGGTCAAAAAACGTTTCCCACGATATGGAGTACCTATATAAAGCTTGTGACCAAATATCAGATTTCTGCCATCAATAGTGGCTGAGAAAAATACGACTAAAATGGGCATATACAAAATGTATGTTCAATGTGTATAAAAATCAACAAAGTCGGCAAACAGGAAGTAGGAATCTGACGGGTCAAAAAATGCTTCCCACAATATGGGGTACCTATATGAAGCTTGTGACCAAATATCAGATTTCTGCCATCAATAGTTGCTGAGAAAAATGTGACGAAAAATGTGCATATATGTTCAATGTGTATAAAAACCAACTAAGTCGGCAAACAGGAAGTAGGAATCTGACGGGTCCAAAAACCCTTCCCACAATATGACATACCTATATGAAGCTTGTGACCAAATATCAGATTCCTGTCATCAATAGTTGCTTAGAAAAATGCGACAAATGTGCATATTATATACAAATGTATGTTAAATGTGTATAAAAATCAGCAAAATCGACAAACAGGAAGTAGGAATCTGACGGGTCAAAAAATGCTTCCCACAATATGGGGTACCTATATGAAGCTTGTGACCAAATATCAGATTTCTGCCATCAATAGTTGCTGAGAAAAATGTGATGAAAAATGTGCATATATGTTCAATGTGTATAAAAAGCAAAATCGGCAAACAGGGAGTAGGAATCTGAGGGGTCCAAAAACGCTACCCACAATATGGTATACCTATATGACACTTGTGACCAAATATCAGATTTCTGCCATCAACAGTTACTGAGAAAAATGTGACGAAAAATATCTTGGACGGACGGAAGGACGGACGGACAGAGGTAAAACAGTATACCCTCCTCCCCCTTTGGGGAGCGGGGGTATAATAATTATATTTCTGTGAATGCAGCTATCTTGTATGGAGGGCTTACTAAAGATCATCTCAGCCCAATTGTTTATTTTGGTTTAGTTTGTGATAAGATGATTTAACGTGAATAAGGGGGTTGTTGTCGTGATCGTATGGTAGGTGGATTTATAATTATCTATGCAATCAGTGTCTAACACCACTAAAGTTGTGATTTCGAATCCCGCTCATGGCAGGTGTATTAGGTACAAAATTCTGTGAAAAAGTGTGTCAGTGTTATAACTAAAATACTGTTGAAAGTGGCATTAAACACCATAATCCCACCCCCTTATATTTTTGATATATTTATTATTATGTTTCCCACCACATGTTAATGCTATACACTATCTGTATATGATTGATTGATGTTTAGAGAGTCTAACTTTATAGTTATGGTTGAGATGAATTATATCTACAATACCTGTATATGATTGATTGATGTTTAGAGAGTCTAACTTTATAGTTATGGTTGAGATGAATTCCATCAATGTCGCCTTCTATTGAAGATGTAAACTCTACATGAAACTTATAGTAACATGTAGAAAATAAACCCTGAAAAATACAGAAAAAAAAATTCAAATAATCTCTGGAAAACAAAAGAAAATAGTGTACATACTACTATAGAATACAATATAAAATATAGGCTCTAAAGAACCAGTATTGGTTAAACTGGATTTCTACAAAGAAAATAAAACCAAAAAAACATTCCTCAGGCCCTGAGGCTCAGTATCGTTAAGACTTTAACATATTTGCAATAATTTCCTAAACCATTTTCTATAGTGGTAGACATTTTGGATTGTTAGTCCTTTTTTGAAGAAGATACTAACACATTTTTCACATAAGAGTCATATGTAAAACTATGTGGCAATCTTGGATTTCTTATAATCTCAAAAAAAAATCTTTGTGAGGACCATGTAACTATTCGATTCTGACAAGTATTCAAGTAAATCAGAATGAGTAATTAGACTCTGCAACCATGCAGGTAACTATAAATGAACCAATATAAAGGCTCTTAAATGAACACCAGTGAGTAAGTGATTGTTCTTTAACGCCAAATCAGCAATTTTCCAGCTATATCATAGCGAGAACAAGTTAATTTTCAATGAGATGATGATAAGGGCCCCTTTGTACTAGATTAACACGCTTAGTTGGATTTTTATAGTGCTAGCTCACTGAAACAACAGTCCGTGGATAGACATGTCACCCCACTCGACACATTATTCTGATTCCGAGCCAACCAGTCTTTGCTCTTTCTCCTTAATGCTTTGTACTTAAAAGAGAGGGAACAAATACCAATTTTATAGTCTTTCGTTTGACCCAATCAGGGCTCAAACCCACAATACACCGCACTCAAGGTGAGCATACTAACCATTACACCACCGATGTTAAGTTGTTCAGAGTGAAGGTTTGTACAGTACATGCTTACCACAGACTATTTTTCATCGAATTAAGTCCCATAAATCTGGATGGATAAAAGGGAAAAAAGTGAAAATCGTCAAAAAAATATATAGACCACAGTTCCTAATATTTCAGAAATTTTGAAGAAACTCGATCAAGGCAAAGAAAAGTTAGTGTGAGACATGTTTACACTGGACATAGGCACAATGGAACACCATATAATGCATCCTTTCTAAATACACAGAATGGGAGATAACTACATCAGCTATACCATACTATTATTGTTGTTATACTTTATTGTTTACCACATGCTTCATTATTATAATCTCATATGTATTTTAAACAATATCTTTTATATTAAAAAAAACGTCCAGGAAATTCTACTAAAATAAAACTGAAATTATAAACCGATGAAAATCAGGAACACCTATTTCACCAAGTAAAATTCAGAACAATTCTGCCAAAATCAGAACAGTTGGCAGATATGTAAGCTTTACCATCTCCAAGTCATGGATAAGACAGGTCCAGTCAAGTAATGATACAAGCTATAGCAAACATATCTGAAGGATATGAGTTTGCCTTGTTGTGTAGTACCTACCTTTGGTCTTAGCTTGGTACCTTTGTCTGGAATATATGCCATAGCAAACCAGTCTCCAGGTAGTGGTTAAGCCAGCAGGTCCGGCTAAGTTATGATACAAGCTGAAGGATATGAGTTTGCCTCGTTGTGTAGTACCTACCTTTGGTCTTAACTTAATAGTATCTTTGTCTGGAATATATGCTATAGCAAACCAGTCTCCAGGTAGTGGATAAGCCAGCAGGTCCGGCTAAGTTATGATACAAGCTGAAGGATATGAGTTTGCCTCGTTGTGTAGTACCTACCTTTGGTCTTAGCTTAATAGTATCTTTGTCTGGAATATATGCTATAGCAAACCAGTCTCCAGGTAGTGGATAAGCCAGCAGGTCCGGCTAAGTTATGATACAAGCTGAAGGATATGAGTTTGCCTCGTTGTGTAGTACCTACCTTTGGTCTTAGCTTAATAGTATCTTTGTCTGGAATATATGCTATAGCAAACCAGTCTCCAGGTAGTGGATAAGCCAGCAGGTCCGGCTAAGTTATGATACAAGCTGAAGGATATGAGTTTGCCTCATTGTGTAGTACCTACCTTTGGTCTTAGCTTAATAGTATCTTTGTCTGGAATATATGCTATAGCAAACCAGTCTCCAGGTAGTGGATAAGCCAGCAGGTCTGGCTAAGTTATGATACAAGCTGAAGGATATGAGTTTGCCTCGTTGTGTAGTACCTACCTTTGGTCTTAGCTTGGTATCTTTGTCTGGAATATACGCTATAGCAAACCAGTCTCCAGGCAGTGGATGTGACAAGTCTAGGTGTGTAGTCTTGTTATCACTCCTGATATTTACTTCTCTTACATCTGTTCTATCGAGGTAGAAATTGTCTGGAAATGTCTCGTTCTTTCCTAAAGGCAAGCTACCGTACTGCAATTGTCTGTGAAAAGGATTAGACAATATTCTATGACAACATGCTATTTGCCATAGGACCTAAATTGCTGAGTTTTTTTAAGGATTAGCTTCAACATGCATGTATTAGTAGACCATGACAAATACATGTAATGAGATTGTATAGTATTGTACAAATATAAATAATACTGTAAAATCACTTTTATTCGTGGGGTACCAATTTTCGTGGTTTTCGTGGGTAGGTTGATCCACGAAATTAAGAGTCCAACGAACAATGAAACTTGAGAAGCAGTTTGACATGGTCATCGATATATAGCCATATATGCTGTCCTCGAGTGACTTTCTGAACCAGCTGCATAGGGTACAGTTGACAATTTTAATGACGAAATAAGTACGAACATACTTTTTAATGGGTTATAATCCACATGAACATGTTCGTGAATGATTTGATTTTGAATGCATGTGTAAAAACGACAAAAAAGTTTTTCGAAAATTAATTTGAAGTACCTCTACAAGTACAATCTGTCAAAATAATGAGAAAAACAAATTTTGGGGGTTTTTTTTAGTTGTGAAAAACAAAAATCGAAAATAAAATGGAGATTAAATATTTGTAAAACATAAAAACAAATTAAATATATATTGATGGAAATTCCTCATGTACGTGCTCATAAAATAATTTCAGATGATTTTACTTTAATTTTCAAATCCGATAAAATAACACTGATCTATAATTATGAAATTCAACAGCTGTTTTTGTTCCGGTATCATATGGTATTTTGAACCCCATGGTAAATTGACCCTGGGGTCAATTTTCATCCATGGTATATTGACCCCCCTACCCATGGTATATCGACCCCCCTACCCATGGTATATCGACCCCCCAACCCATGGTATTTTGACCCCCCTGCTCATGGAATATTGACCCCCCTACCTATGGTATATCAAACCCTCTCTTATGGTATTATGAACTCCTCTCTTTTGGTAGAAATGAGGGGGGGTTCAATTTACCATGAAGGGGTTCAAAATACAATGACAAAAAATGACCCCGCGGTCAAAATACCATATGGAAAATTGAACCCGGGGTCAAAATATCATATGTAAATTGACCCCCGGGTCAATTTACCATGGGGTTCAAAATACCATATGACACCTGTCATATGGTACCATGGGGTTCAAAATACCATATGACACCAGTTCTAAGTTGATATACCCTGCAGTCCAAACGGAAAATCCGCGATCCCTTCAAGGACAAAATCGACAGTTCACAGACCGTCGCAGTGATTCAACGCGGACCATGATCGTGGACAAATTCTATCATTTTCATCACCATCGCGGAATCACGTTGAACGTGTATCCGTCGTGATGTCTGCACAATGAGCAAATGTACTTTATAAACCTATGTGTACAAAGTATCTCGGTCGTATAAAGTTTGCCTTAAAAATAAATGCAAATGTGGTCATTTTTATTGCATGTGCGATCTGATAAGAAATTATGCTTATCTTTGAAGTGATAAGTTCGTAAAGAAAGGTCATATCCTGTCATTAATTTCAAGTGCGGTGTTGTCTTATTTGATATTACACAAAGTATCTTAACGCTCAAGTAAGCACCACGTGGAGATTATCCTCGCCTGTCAATCAACACTAAACAGTAACACACACCTGTCTGAATTGTAGAAAAGCAATTTAATGACGAGCATACCTTTTAATGGGTTATAATCCACATGCAAGTGTTTGTGAATGATTTGATTTTGAATGCATGTGTAAAAACGACAGAAATGTTTATCTGTGAAAAGATTTTAACAACTTCCGGTAAAAAAATTACTTCCAACCCATACACTAACGGTTACACACTTTTAAGTGCTGTATAAACATTTCTCTTTTAAATTATATCACCCTTCAATAGTATAAGTTAACTATACATTTGTCCCGGGGTCGGGATTAATTTTGTGAGACAATTACGAGTGGTTTCAATCCGAGACAAGGGTATTTATTTATTTATTTATCGAACATGTTGAAGTACAATCTGTCATTGGAATCAAAATAATGAGAAAAAACAAACTTTATTGTTCTTTTTTTAGTTGTGAAAAACAAAAATTGAAAATAAAATGGAGATTAAATATTTGTAAAACAATGTATATTTATGGAAATTACTAATATACGTGCTCGTAAAGTAATTTCAGATGCTTTTCAATTTTTATTTTCAAATTCAATAAAATAATACTGATCTATAATTATGAAATTCAAAACCTGATTTTGTTCCATGATTCTATGTAAAAAAAATGAGAAAATTAACATGTTAATATCCACATTCCACTTCCGATTACATAATTCTACGTCTTAATGTATTGAAGTTTTCTCAAAGTTTTGAAACCCAGTGAAACTTGTTATGTTGAAAATATAAAATCAACAAATTTTATTTTGGTACAAACACAAAATCCACTAATTTAACTAAGAAAAAAATGAACACGTTAATATCCACGTTCCACTTCCGATTACATAATTCTATGGCTCATCTGTCTAATGCATTGAAGTTTTCTCGAAGTTTTGATACCCAGTGAAACTTATCATGTTCAAAATATAAATTCAACAAATGTTATTTTGGTACAAACACAAAATTCACTAATTTATGAATCCACGAACTTGTAATTTTTAACCAAACCACGAAAATTGATACCCACAAAGAAAAGTACTTTAACAGTAGTTTATTTTGATATCAACGAGTAATAATTCAAAATGAATAAAACTAAAAATTCTGAAAACAGAGACAGAATTTCATCTTGTAAAGCATATTACCTGTAATGTCTAAAATTTAAGAATTAAATATAAAAAAAATAATCCATAAACCTTTTTGTCTTGGTTTGGAATTATTACTGTATGGGTAATGAGTCACAGAACTGTTGTTAACATAAGTGGACATTTCTCCTACTTGACAACAATAGCACTGTGTCTTATTTTTTTCAATATCATTGTGTTTCCTGTGCAGCAGATCAGACATACATTATTATAGGGATCCTATTAATTGTCATCTGAATTGTCATCACACTTAGTTAATCAACAACTATGTTATGTGTTTTTAATGAAGAATCTCAAGAAAAACCCAAATTTTGTTCGCTATACAATTTTTTTTCAAAGGATATATATGTTCATATATGCATAACGGTATTTGCAATCTAAGCAAAAATATGAACTTTTATTGCTTCCTTTCTCCGGGTACTTCGGAACTAAAACTGACCATCCCGATATAACTGAAATATTGTTGAAAGTGGCATTAAACACCATAACCCTAACCCTTTTCCGATATATCACATATAAAGATCTGGCATAACTCCACAAGAGGTCACATTCAGACACATCATAAAAGGGAGAGCACTTAAAGATCTCCTTCTAATTAGATTGTACAATGTACATATTTGTAACAAGATTTAACAAGTAATAATACATATTTAACATACATCTGAACTTTTCTATTATCACAGCTGTCAGGACTTTTACTTGCACGGAACATGAAAGTGGCTTGTTTTGCATCAAGAGGAACAGTAAACATGTACGTCAAAACATTTCTGAACGAATTATATTCTCTTAAATATCCAGCTTCATATAAAACTGATGACACAGCTGATACACCTGTAAATATAAATCACATGACAATTTGTATTGTTTTCTTTTATGAGACACAAAATGTGGAAATAATAAAATGCTAAAATTTTGATAATGTAATTACTAAAACCTTCAGGCATAAAGAGATTTTTTTTCTTATATTAATGACAGTATAAATGTAATATTTGTGCTAGTTATTTATTAAACAATTATTGTACTTCCCATTTCCATTTCCTCTGTTTGACAAACTTTATCACTAGATACAACATTATGTGATAAAGTTTGTCAGTGACTTGTGACAGGTCGGTGGTTTTCTCTGGGTACTCCACCAATAAAACTGACCGCCATGATATAACTGAAATATTGTTGAATGTGGAGTTAAATATCATACCAAACCAAACCATCTATTTTAGTACCGGTAGTTGCAGCTTACAGTTAGTCAGGATATCACATCACCATGGAAGCTGTAACATTGAACTGGTCACAAAAGTCAGTGTAAATTAAAAAGACCCAAAATGTCCCATCTATAATTAAAATGTAGCTTTAATCTTTATAGATGAATAAAAAATATACAGGAGCCAATCTAATAAAATTAGATCTTTAATGGCTCCCCTTCTAATATGCCACACATAAATATCTAACCTGTCATTATTACAAAATATAGCATCAACAAAACTGTATTGGTACCATTCTGTGATAATAAATGTGATTGAAATAAACAGAAATCAGTCATTCATTTGTTCTACAAAAATATGGTAGTATGTAGTCAGTCTAATATATTGCATTGACAAAAACAAAAACACCAAATTCACTGGATTAAATATTTTATCATATGGGTAAGCAAGTTCAATGTTTGCATCAAATAATTCATTTTTAATACTTCAATTTCAAACTATTTAAAAAAAAAACATCTTTTAAAATTCTTCAGACAAAACAATTACACAGAAAAAGCTAAAATACTGTACTTTCTTAATCTGGTTTACTTTTTAAGTTTGGTTGGCCTATGACAAAATCATGTGATTTATTTACCACTGACCGGCCTTATGTCACGTTATACGACGCCATTTACAAAAAGGGTAGTAAACAAAGATTTCCAGTCGAATCGACCCCTGGTCAAATCGCCCTCAGTCAAATCGGCCCCAAGTCAAAACGGCCTCAAAATGAAAATAAGGGTAATAACAAAATTACCGAACACCGAGCAATCTTCCAAAGGGAAAGGCAAAACTCATAAGTCAACAAACAGACAAAATCAGTCAACAACCGAAAAACTGGGAAAACTGCAATGGCCCTGACTTGGTACAGGCATTTCCAAAGAAATGGTGGGTTGAATCAGATTTTACGGCACCAAACCTCCCACTTCCATTACGGTTAAAAGGTTCCGGTTGTCACTATAACAGCATTTTTAACAATACTGGGACAAATTAGGTATAATAGTAGTCAATGCAGTACTTTTTGAAAATCCATCGTTTATTATCGTCTCTGCAGTACGGTTTAACTAAACGGTCATCTTTTTACACAATTTGATTTCAAATGAGATGTTGAATGACGTCATGTCTAAACCATGATTACTTAATCCTTATCTTTATACATTTTCCATAATTACTTTATGAAAATCCATCGTTTATTATCGCCTGCAGACAGAATATTTTTCGACAAGATCTTGGTATCGGAATATAAACTTTTTAAGAGATCGAATAAGGCAAATCTTTTTATAGCCCTGGTCCAGTAGCCTGTTTCGCAGATAAAGATGACGTTTCAAGAAATCAGAATAATTGCTACTGGCCCTTGCATAACGAATCAATTGCGAGATGTAAACACCATATGCAGGAGAAGCTGGTATATTGCTGCACATATTTGGGAAATTTATGATTTTAAAATTGAAGTCATCCCGTTTATCATAAATTTTTGTACTAAGTTGACCACTGTCGTCAAATTCGAGGTATAAGTCCAAAAATGATGCGGACGAAGCTGTATCTGTGGTCTCTTTAATTTCCAGCTCTGGAGGATATATCAATGGAAGAAATTCTGCAAATCTAGGATTATTGATAGATAAAACGTCATCAATATACCTGTATGTGAAATTAAAGGCTCTAGCTTCATGAATCTTCTTATCTTTTACAAGATTTTGAAGAAACTCCGACTCATATGAGTATAAAAATAAATCGGCTAGAAGAGGGGCACAATTCGTACCCATTGGTATGCCGACAACCTGCTGAAACAGTGTCCCTCCAAAGGAGACAAATATGTTATCGATGAGAAACTCCAGCATACTGATCACTTGTTCCTCGGAGTAGCATGTTTTACCTTTTTGAATTTTGTTTGAAAAATATGTGGAATTGTAGCCTAATACAACAAATTGTGAGCCATCGTTTCTATAACTGAAAACTTTGTGAATGGTTTCTTTTAAGCGGGTTTTTAATTTGTCATGCGGTAGGGTGGTATACAGAGTTGAAAAATCAAAAGTTTTGATGGAGGATACCTGAGAGAAAGATCTTGATTTAAGGTTATCCCAAAGATCTTTAGAGTTTTTCAAAATCCACATGTGATTTATGCCACTACGCGAGTAAAAAGTTTCACAATATGTCTGTTGTCCCTCTTTTACTGCAGACAGAATCTTTGTCAGGTGAATAGACAATTCCTTCATCGAACAAGTTGATGATCCCGCTATGTACCTTTCTTTGTATGGTGTCTTATAGAGCTTAGGTATTCAATACAAATAGGGTAAATCCTCAGACTCTTTACCAGAGGGAATGTTCAAAGAGGTCATGAAGGATCTGTGGTTAGCTAGGACTTCATCTTTGCCGAACGAAGTTGGTTTGTATGTGGTATTACCAGAGGTGTTGTTATTTATGCCTAATACGACAGTTCAGAGTTGGGGGAAGAGTTATGTCCCATGTCCAGCTCTTTGCCATTAAAGAGTGCATAAGGTGTACATCCGGGTCTCATTTTTGGACACTTTTTTAAGATGGCTGCCACCCTTTGTTACAAATACATGCAGCTGTCATTATCAGCAGAGAAAAAACTTTCCCTTTTATACCTTACTGGGTAGTGGTTGCGTGTTAATTTAATATTCTATGTTATCACTGATCATTGCCTGGCTAGGTTAGGATTATTCACCAGAAGCTGAAGTTGCAGATAAGAAACTTTGCTATATTGTGCAGTATTGGATGTAATGACAATATTCAAATTTAGTTACCGTAGATGACACTGAACATTTTACATTTCAGGTGTAAAATTACCTGCTTTTTAAAACAAATTGAACAGACTATATTTAATGAAAACAATAGACATTTTATGATTTTTGTTGTCACATTAAAAGAAACATATACTTTTTTTTACGAAGGTATTTTCCGTGTATCAATGTTAGATTTACAGTAACATAATATACAGACAAACCAATAATTATTTGTCATATTAGAAAGAATATATATATAAATAGCTGTGGGTATTATTTTTTAAATATTTTCCTGCATCAATGTTCAATTCAAGTCATTCAAAGGAACATAATACAAAGCAAAACCCGCCATGTTGATTAAACGTCCAACGACGGGAAATATAAATAGTACTATTTTACCTCTTTCACAAAAGACTTCCTAACTCCGAACTCCCGTATTCCTTGATTAGGCATTCGTAGTAATATGATTTACATACATTGTACAAACACGATGTTGTTGGAAGCCTTGTCCACAGGAACGATAACATATTTGTCATGAAGTGAGGAAAGACACTTAATAGCTTCTTGGTCTTTAAACACAGACTTAGGTCTGAAAGTCAAATCGGCCACATATTTCAAATTGAATTAAAAAAAAATACATTAATATGAATTAAAATTTTTGGTTAAAAGATTAATGTATAATGTTATTTTTATTGATGAATGTGTTCTTTTTTTTTAATTAAAGAAATTAATTAATGATTAATTTATGATCTAATTAAGTGATTACTAATTTACATAAAACGTGATTGGCGACAATTATTTAAAAAAAAAACTTTATATTGATTAGGCACATTCTTTGATCTATTGTCTATAAACACGTTGGGTATTCGGGCACACGAAACCGTAACTGGCACTAAGAACGCGGGCGCTGATAAAAAAAAATCAAAAACAGGGTAGGTATTATGTAAACGTTCTTTTCTTAGACATAGCAAATTTTTGCAATGAAATAATTTCATACAATAACTGTGCATACAATAAAGTCTTCACATTCAAATTTTTATCTTGATAAAGTGAATAGTAAATCGGCAACACGATTGTTTTATCGACCTTTCTCATTTTTTTTTTAAATTTCGGAATTGATTACTTGTACTTTATTGCCGTGAATGCCATTTCAAAAACAAATTGGCCCTTTCTCTTCCCAAATTCTTCCTACAACTTGTGTTTAAAACATTCACGAAAATTCCTCATAGCCAATGGTTTATAGACATTTTGGGTACGTCAATTTGCCCACTAAGAACCGTGGATCAACTTGAAAGAATGACACTCCCTGACTCGGAACGCTGGCTTTGGCCACTAGGAACAAACAGAGTATCATTTTTCAATACGATATAATATGTCAAACCAAAGACTATAAAAATTGGTATTTTTGCTTCTCCACCAAATGCAAGCACGCAGCATTAAGGAAAAAGAATCAAGTCTATCCGCCAGCTGTTGTTTCAATGAGCTAGCACAATACAAATCCAACTAAGCGTGTTGGTCTACTACAAAAAGCGGACCTTATCATATCTCATTGAAAATTAACTTGCTTTTTTTTTATGAAATACCATTTTTCTTACCATAAACTGTTATAAATTATTGTTTTTCTATTGTGGACACTCAATTAAAAAATCACAGTCATGCTACAATGTCGAAATCTAACGTTACTGTATTAAGACACATTGTCGTCAATACATACATTGTATTAAACACACTAAACACAAATCAAATTCCCTTATGAAAGAGTGATTGATAATCAATACCAGATATCTGTATTTCTTTTAATTATATATATATATATATGGGTCTAGGACAATAGCCCCCCGGACAATTGCCCCCTGGATAATAGCTCCCAGACAATAGCCCCCCGGACAATTGCCCCCCTAGGACAATAGCCCCCAGGTCAATTGAGAAATAGATATGCATAAACTCAGATTAAATTATTCAAATTACTTTTAAGTTGGATTTTCTTCTTTGTATATTAATCACAGGGGCTTGAATCGCTTTCATAGAGGTCACACAGCCTATATACCATATATGTATACTAATGTTAGTATATATGGTATATAGGCCGCATGACCTCTATGAAAGCGATTCAAGCTATATATATGGTATATAGGCTGTGTGACCTCTATGAAAGCGATTCAAGCCCCTGTGATATTAATCATCAAAAGGATTATACAGCTTGGACAAGCTATGATAAAAATAACTTTCTCTTATTATTTATAGATATTTTATTTTTAAATAGAGTTTAATGATTTCCCAATTAATTTTAATTACCTTACAAAATTGGTCTTCAAAGAAAAATTATAAAAAGAAATTTGATTAAACAATGATCAAAGCTAAGTACAAAGGTTAATAATTAAAAAGAATTTTGAGAAAAAATGATTGCAAGCTAAGTATAAGCTTAGAACTGGCTTAAATAGGAGTGTATTTTGAAGTGAAAGTATAGTAGTCCAATGGAGTTCATAGAGTCAGAAAAGGGTAATCAGAAACTAAATATAAAACTGAAAAAAATTTGTGGGGGGCAATTATCCTAGGGGGGCTATTGTCCGGGGGGCTATTGTCCGGGGGCTATTATCCGGGGGGCAATTGTCCGGGGGGCTATTGTCCTGCTCCCATATATATATATAAAACATATTATACGATTTGACCTGGGGCCGATTTGACTTGGGGCCTATTTGACTGGGGCCGATTTTACTGGGGCCGATTTGACTTGGGGCCGATTTTGTTTGGGGCCGATCTGACCTGTTACCGTAAATATGGGTCAGTGTGTCATTGTTATCGATCTTTTTTCTATGGAACTTTACACATGTGAGCAAGAATACATATGTAGATGAGGAACATAATTATAACGAAAAAATGCTTACTTTTCAAACTAGATACGATAACGTAACCCTCAGTCCACTTTTGCTCCCAGCGAGGGTTATGATTCGGTCCCATTCAACGTAATGGAGCAGCACCCGGAGTGATTCACACCGGACGGTTTTTTGTCCTGATTCCATTGAAGTGGTTGAAAAAAATAACAGGGGTGAAAGATAAATATATTTAGATAAAGCTTGAGGTGTTAATTAAACGCTGCATCAATCCATGGTAGACTTATATCCATCTGAAAATTTGAATGCATGAGATCTTCTTTCTGTCCGACATTTTGCTTACAAGTTGCTATTTCATGTGCACTTGCCTCGTTTTAGAGATATCCTTATCTGGATCGATTGCCGTACATCGTAGTAAAAGTTTTCCATATTTGGCATTCAGATCCATATATGGATAGGCTCCGCCAATCACGAGAGTCTACGTAAGGTGCCATGGCGGACAAGAAACAATTTTCGAATACGAAATTGATCGTGAAGGTAGAAACAGGTATTGTAACACTTATTTCGTATTAGTCCGAGATTCCTCTGTCGTCCGACGACATTATATATTTTTGCTAGAGCCGTCGGACGTCAGAGCGCAATATATACGGAAAACAGCTGATTTGCCTCACCAGCTCTGGGTCGGCACATTTCCACGTTTCGTGGCTATCGGATTTTATTAACTATCAGAAACCCTTATATAAATCGCTTCACCAATCATTTTTCTATTTATTCATAACCATCTTACCCTCAGAAAGTGGTGTTACACTCCATTACAGCACAATTTTGCCTTAGATCCTATTATTCCGCCATTTGACTTCCATTTTCGAATCTACACATGTGATCTCACGATACTAACTGAATGATGACAGCAACGCATTGCATGATGGGAGCTAATTAATGCAGCGTGCCAAATTATTTGGAGCATTATTTGCATACGTAAACAACATTCAAATCACATGGAAGACGATACATTTAAGCGTATTCTGCAGGACAAACAGTCCATCTACAGATCAAAGCAGAGCAGAAGGAAATAATACAGAATGTGTTGGAAAGAAAAGATTCAATGGCAGAGTGTTACCAACGGGCTTCGGAAAGAGCATGTGTTACGTTCCCCCTTTTTGTTTTTGGACAAGGTACTATATTTTTTTTTCTTATGGTTATCTGTAATTCACTAAATTTGCTGTTAAAATCATTACCAATCAATATAATCAACTGTATTAAATTTTATGTTAATTGTTCTGCCTTAACAGGCGCCTATGATTGGCAATAAAAATATTTGTTTGTTTGTTTATATGCAAATCATCTCCCATGATACATTGCGGTAATCGTAGTTTTCTCGTAGTCACGTGACAAATGTTTGAAAAATGGAAGACAAATGTCGAAATCATAGGATCTAAGGCAAAATCGTGCTATAATGGAGTGCAACACAACTTTCTGAGGGTAAGATGGTTATGAATGAATAGAAAAATGATTGGTGAAGCGATTTATATAAGGGATTCTGATAGAAAATAAAATCTGATAGCCACGAAACGTGGAAATGTGCTGACCCAGAGTTGGAGAAGCAAATCCGCTGTTTCCCGTATGTATAGCGCTCTGACGTCCGACGGCTCTAGCAAAAATATATAATGTCGTCGGACAACAGAGGAATCTCGGACTAATTTCGTATCACCATTACTTAAAAATTGTAGGGAATAATAAGTTATGTCTTATGACCACATATGCAAAAAGAAAGTTGAAATATTCACGAACGAAAATTTTAATTTGCTCCATTACGTTGAATGAATGGGACCGATTCGTAACCCTCGCTGGGAGCAAAAGCGGACTGAGGGTTACGTTATCGTAACTATTTTCAAACATGAAAAAAATAATCAAACATTATCCAATGACTGGCCGACTTATTGTCACAACGGGATATTCTTGACGATTCAGTTCAGACACCGATATTACATGTGAACAATAATGCATGCTTACACAATTGTAATTTACATAAAAGTAATAAAGATATGAATATTTTTCTTCCTGGCATCCTTAAAAATAAAAATGTTATAGTGACAAAGATTTTTATTCGTTGTCAAAGCTACGCTTAAAACCAATGCAAGAGGAAGAATCGAACACCGACAATTCAGTCGTTATTCCGCCTCGCTTCGATCGCCGCATGAACATAATTATAAGGACACTGCGTGACCGTTAGAGGCCACTTAATAATTCGAGATACAGGTAATAATGATAAAATCACTCTGGCAATACCTGTCCTCTGTCTATTTATTAACAAATATGTAAATATGTTATGTTTCGTTCAGAAATTTTTTTTTGGACAACACGAGAGTTAGAATATTTATTTTAGAATAGAATATGGTTTTTTTTTCTAAAAAAAAATATTCTGATTCCCAATGTTGCTGAAAAAAATATTCTGATTTTGGTGGAGGAAAAAAAATAATCTGATTCAGAGTTTTTGTCATATAACCTAATGTTAAATTCTGGAAAAAAAAAAATTCGCGCTTTACTCGACTAAAAAACAATTCTAACTCTCGTGTTGTCCGAAAAAAAAACTCTGAACGAAACAAAAAACCATAACCCCCCACCCCCCTTGCAAGTTAAATGGTCGGTCCCTAATATGGTTTCTCTTCGAAAAAATAAATCGTCACAATGGGCAATTCTTCTCTCTCTGAAACTACAAACTTGCTTGAATCCAAATATTAAAAGAAAAACCAGCTTTTATTTTCTTTGTATTAGCAAAAATGTTGACATTGTTGTTGTGTTCATAATATTTTACCATTGCAAAGCATTTTATTTAGCTTTATCGTTGTATGTCAGCAAATTTAAGCTACTTTAATTCTACATAGTTTTCAGTTTTGTGGAAAGTGAGGTGTCACAAAAATAGGTACATGTTACCCACATAAATACAGTAAAACCTGTCTTTTTGGATAAACACAGTCATCCTGTATAAACCAATGTAGGAAATATTTATTAATTATAAACATAAAAGCGGATACTAATGAGGTTCTGTTTAGACAGGTTTCACTGTGTATATTACTACAGGTATCTAATGGTGATTAAAACAATTGTGATTTTTCTGTAATGCTTGTGGACATATCAGAAAACAAATTCAAACTACTATTTAAATCCATTTTAATCAGCATGTATAAGATGTCCGGAGAAATAGCTTGGTCTTACTGCAATCATCTGATTAGAACCATGTTGTGTTACTATATGTCTAACCCATACACGCTGTAGACGACTGCAGTGTGTAATTACCACATGTGAACTGGTGTCATAGCCTAAGCCATGTGCACTTAGGTGTATTAGTGATACTCCATTTTTCACCAATTGCGCGTCAACTCGTTTCCTATCCCCAGAAGAGACGATAGATGCTGCAAACTCGTACAGTCCACTGACAGGACACGTGAAGATTCCACTTGAGTTATTGTAGCCGCTATGAACGTTACTTAGTACGGTCTCATATATCAATGTTTCTTTATCAGTAAGATGTGCTTTATTCTTGGTGATTGCTGCAGTAAATCCAACAACCGGTGTAGTCTTTGGTATCTGTCGTTTATCTAAACAAGACAAATGGTACATATTCGTGCAGTAAAATTTTCAAATGGTTATACCAAGATATTGAGTATCGTACAATGATTTAAAAATTGTATCAAATAATTTGCTTGGGGTCTTTAAATAATTATATAATAATGGTGTGTTATAGCGGCTATGCCATATAGTGGTCAGGGTTGAAGACGAAGGGTCGTGCACTATGTCTTCAACCCTGACCACTATAGTCATTGCTAACACAACATTATTATTATTATTATGCTGACTGTTATATGTAGACAAAATGTATTGAGAACTATTACAATAAAGGAGGTCCTGATATTGGTGACTAATATATTGGATCAGATAGCCTTGAAAGTGTGAGAATATTCTTTGTTTCATTTAAGGCTTTAAAAATATAATGATTTTTGAAGTTTGAAATTTAATTAACAACAATAACAAGTATTAAAAAACAGTAACATGAATAATAAACGTCTATGATAGATTGACAGACTGTATCCGCCCCCTTGCACGTGAATTAGCTATGCATAGCTTGACAGACAGCTGAAAACCCAACCTTCCCTGCGTGAAACTGGCATAGTAGATGTACTATTTTCGTATAGTATATCAACGCTATATAATTCTTTGTGATATATGCCAAAATATCGTATGAACTTATATTACTGAAGAAATTTACAGAAAGTATGATAATATATAATAAATTGAATACCAAACAGACAGAGTGGTAATTATAATAATGGTATATAATTATGAAGTCGGTCTTCTGTAATAGGACAATGAATATCATCAATGTGTTGTGTTGCAGTGAACATCTTGTGCAATATAACAATGGCTACACTGTTTAATTCAGACAATATCAGATTAACGTATAAATAGATTGAAACTAATAGCTAAAGGATACGTTACAAATGTTTGGCTGTTTGGATAAAAAAGTAGATATCTAATTTAGTGCAAACGATGTGTTTCTGGAATAACCTTCACCAGGTACATTTCTGGAATAACCTTCACCAGGTACATTTCTGGAATAACCTTCATCAGGTACGTTTCTGGAATAACCTTCATCAGGTACGTTTCTGGAATAACCTTCATCAGGTACGTTTCTGGAATAACCTTCATCAGGTACGTTTCTGGAATAACCTTCATCAGGTACGCTAAAATTCGAATGGTCGGAAAGTCAAATAATTTAAAGGCCTTTTGGAGCAAGTAAACCAAAGGACCCAAAAAAGATAACCAAAATATGCTATGGTCACCAATGTATGAAGGAGGAGATCCTTAGATTTAATAATAATTACATTATTTAGAAACTGTCGATTTCAATAACAAATATATCTAATAAACCATGTCAGTGCAGAACACAGACTTCTGGGTGGATATTCTGTCTCTGAATATCCGTGGTTTTACATACATGATATTATGTTTGTGAATTTGTTATCATCATTAGTATAGCTGACAGACTTCTCACTTGACATTAAGCAACAATCAATCATATTGACATACCTTTGTTATAATTTGAAAGCTTCTTTAAGTTAAGGTCACTGATGTCTAGTTTTGCTTGCAACCGATCAAATGTAATTCTTTGACGATGGATAATGGCATTTACCTCTTTTAGATGATCTTGTAGTCTTTCTATAAAAAAAGAAGTAGAGTAAATGATGAAAAAAAATAACCATCACATCTGTATACAAATGATGCAAAACTAACCATCACATCTGTACACAAATGATCAAAAACTAACCATCACATCTGGACACAAATGACTCCAAACTAGCCATCACATCTGTACACAAATGATCCCAAACTAACCATCACATATATATATAGACAAATGATCCAAAACCAACCATCACATCTGTACACAAATGATCCAAAACTAACCATCACATCTGTACACAAATGATCCAAAACTAACCATCACATCTGTACACAAATGATCCAAAATTAACCATCAAATCTGTACACACATGATCCAAAATTAACCATCACATCTGTATACAAATGATCCAAAATTAACCATCACATCTGTACACAAATAATCCAAAACCAACCACCATATCTGTACACAAATGATCCAAAACTAATCATCACATCTGTACATAAATGATCCAAAACTAACCATCACATCTGTACACACATGATCCCAAACTAACCATCACATATATATACACAAATGATCCAAAACTAACCATCATATCTGTACACAAATAATCCAAAACTAACCATCACATCTGTACACAAATGATCCAAAATTAACCATCAAATCTGTACACACATGATCCAAAATTAACCATCACATCTGTACACAAATGATCCAAAATTAACCATCACATCTGTACACAAATGATCCAAAATTAACCATCACATCTGCACACAAATGATCCAAAACTAACCATCACATCTTGATACAAATGAGCCTTAATGATCCATTACATCTAAACACAGCTGGTTCAAAACTAACCATCACATCTTGACACTAACTATTCAAATCTAGTCCTAATATCTCGACACAATCTCTCAACAACTAGTCATCACATTTTCAACTAAAAAAAAAAGTTCTTACTTTTCGATAAATTGAATCTTGGCATAATGATACCAACGTGACCGACAAATTTTTAATACAAGATTGATATAATTAATTGAAGACATGATATATATTAGACAATAGACATGTCAGCACAAAAACGGACCGCCATTTGAAATGTCGTTCCACGATAAAGCCGATATTAGTTTTATATCGCAACAACTGGTTAATAGATTGATGAGATGTTTCAGGTCTCAGTGGAAATGATCCGATGTCACAGGATTTTTGTGGTAAATATACGCAGGTCGAGACAGGTACCTGTTCCTGAAATTAATTGAAAGTTATTAGATATACTTTGATTGTGTTATTCGCTATATTCAATTATTATTTGGAGTGAGGCTATTATTCTGAAAATAATTACCTATCCGAAAACTAGTTTCAGCAAAAATATAAGGTACACACAACAAAATGAGTACACAATAGTTGGCCATGGTCAGTAGTTGTCTGTATTTAACAAATGTCTGCCAATAGATAAGAAGGTTATGTAGATATAGAGACGGGTTGAGTATACGAGAATTATTAATTAAATTCTTGATTGGTTTTTGTTTTGGTTATTTTGTTTTAATACATATTCTCTTGAAAGTGGCACGATCCGTCTGCAGTCATGTCGAACAAAATAATCTTCGAAAATAATTGTTGACAATAATTTTATTCTACTCTAATAGACTATGTATACACTTGTTGACATCACAAATAAAGTCTTTAAGGGGAATTATTTAAGTTAATATGGATGTCTTAGATATCTTTTCACGAAGAAACAAATCATGTTTTCGAGACAAGATCAAAATTAAAATAAGCAACATTTTGTCAGATGCCCAGAAAGAGTTTTAAATTTGAATTAATGTCTTCAAAATGTGACGACGATTCCATTATTTCCATTTACTTAACATTGAAGATTGATAAGAATTGTCGCTCACCAACAGTTTATAAACCTTAGTAAATGTCACTGGGAGAACATGTCACCAGTTTTCGTTGTGACCCTATTGTATATTTCCAGTTGTATGTGTATAGATGGTAATGTTCAAGAAAGTGTACTTATTGGTAAGTTGTCTAAAAATGTGTACAAAGTCAATAATATCTTGTGTGAAATATGTTCGTTCAAGGTTGGATAGTTGATTTTTGTTCTGATAATGTTAAATAAGAAATGCCGGGAATTACAGCTGCGTTGCCGGGAGGACAAAATATGTACGTTGCACTAGGACAAGCATATGAGCAACATGTAATAGGTCGACAAGTTTGCCCTCAATACCACTCCAGCATGACAAATCATGTGGTAGTATAGGAGCTCATATAAGCAAGAAGAATAGCACATATTTGAGGTTTTTTTTGTTACTTGGACGAGTTGTGTTTTTGATTTTTCGCTAAAACAATGGACTCCCCTCTGGAAGAATGTGTATCCCACAGCGAAGACACGAAGTCATATGCATACATGGACATCGTTGTTCCTCGGTGTCGTTCGTTCATAATAATTAGAATGTGTGCATATTTGTTTATTTTTATTTCTTTATTGTCTTGTTTTACCTGTTAACATATATCCCTTTAAGCCATGCTTCCAAGTGAATAGTGATTGTTGTTTAACGCCAATTCAGCATTATCATGGCGAGGACAAGTTAATTCAATTTTCAATGAGATGATGATGAGGTCCGCTTTGTTCTAGGCTGACACTCTGAGTTGGATTTTTATAGTGCTAGCTCATTGAAACAACAGTCCGCGGATAGACACGTCGCTCCACTCGGACACATTATTCCGATTCCGAGCCAATCAGCCTTTGCTCTTTCTCCTTAATGCTGCCTTCTTAGCGGAGAAGAATCAAATACCAATTTTATAGTCTGGTTTGACCCGAGCGGGGCTCGAACCCACGATCAACAGCAGTTGAGGCGAGCACGCTAACCATTACGCCACCGATTCGGTTCCAAGTGAATAAATTACAATACTAAAGTAACATAAAAATATAATTTCATTGACAAAAAACATGATTTTAGTGTATATTTTCTTTGTAGATGAGCTTGAAAATGAGATCAAAGAGGTTCTTGAAAATATAAATGTGCAGGCAGTCGAACTTGATGTCGTCAAATCCAGACTCCGAAAAAACGAAGCTAAGATCGAATCAATAAAGGATACAATGCAGTGCAAGTTTCTTGATTTTAATACATTTTATATATTTTGTGTTCTTAATATGGAATATGTCTGTAGCCATTTTAAATATTGTGTTTCATTTTTTAGACAAAGGGTTAAGTCGAGACACTTCGTGTTTTGAGATCTTGAATCTCATTTTCTATTCTTCACTTTACATTCAAGATCTTGGATATCTACATTACAGATGGGCTGCTTTATTAGTAAACCTATAGCCGTCTATATCTAATATGAAGAAAAAAACTTTTTGTTCAAGCCAGGAGTGAAATACTATGTATAAACTAAATCAGTAAATGGTCTTCCTCTTGTTACATGGAGTAACCAGAAAGAAGTTCGAGTGGAACTCAAAACAAATTAAGCACTTTTATTATTGTTCTTCATCTCATGTCACGGTAAGGTCTTCAATGACAAGGATATTTCACCGTAAACAATCAGTGCGAGACAGTCGACCTTTATCTGTTGGTAAGTCGTACTGTTAACTTCTATTATTGTTTCAGTGATTTTAACTACACGTAAAAATATTTATTTTCTGTTTCTATTTCTCACCAACAGCAAAGAGACAATCCAGTACTGGTGTCGGATTTACAGCAACTTTGTCAAACACTCTAACAAAACTGAGTAACCACCAGGTTATCAAATTTGACTCACTGATAACCAACGTTGGAAATGGCTACAGTCCTGCCAGTGGTATTTTCACTTGTCCGGTCAGTGGACTATACGAATTTTCAGCATCTATAGTATCAAATGGCGCTAATAAAAATGCCGACGTGGACATGGTTCGTGACGGAATTAGGATTTTATATATTCATGCAACACTGTTTGAGTATGACACAGGTTCTCAAGTTGTCATTTCACGCTGCGCTAAGGGACAAAGGATTTGGATACGACATACACAAGGAAACACTGATTCAAAAGAACTTCTTGGTGGACACTGTACTTTCTCTGGTCATTTGATACATGCAGATTAAAAAGTAGAACATATATAATGTTTCTTTTGTTCAGTTTCTGGATCACTCTTGACCCTTATCCTCCACCTTTTCTCCCACCCTGAAACATCCCCTTTTCCCCCATCCATGATCCTCCCCATATCTTCCACCCTTAAGCCTCCCCTTCCCCTTTCTCCCACCGTTAACCCTTATTTACCACCGTTAACCCTTCCCCTCTATTCCCACCTTTAACACTCCCCCCTCACCCTTAACCCTTCCCCTCTTTCCCCACCCTTAAACCTGACACTCTCCCTTTCTCCCACCCTTGACCCTTACTCTCCACCTTTTCTCCCACCCTGAAGATCCTTGATCCTCCCTATATATTCCACCCTTAAGCCTCCCCTTCCCCTTTCTCCCACCCTTAACCTCCAAACACTCCCCTTATTTACCACCGTTAACCCTTCCCCTCTATTCCCACCTTTAACACTTCCCCATCACCCTTAACCCTTCCCCTCTTTCCCCACCCTTAAACCTGACACTCTCCCTTTCTCCCACCCTTGACCCTTACTCTCCACCTTTTCTCCCACCCTGAAGATCCTTGATCCTCCCTATATATTCCACCCTTAAGCCTCCCCTTCCCCTTTCTCCCACCCTTAACCTCCAAACACTCCCCTTATTTATCACCGTTAACCCTTCTCCCCCTCCTCCCACATATAACCCTTTTTCCCACCCTTAACCTTCTCCCTTCCCCTTTTTTCCCATCCTTAACCTTACCCTTTTTACCACCTTTAACCTTACCCTTTTTACCACCCTTAACCTTACCCTTTTTCCACCCCTCTCTTCCTCCCTTTTCCACCCCTCTCTTGCTAATTTTCTTGCAGTATAAAAAGGTAAATACATTTGTTTTTGTATATTGTAAAAATTTCTGAAATAAGATGGAACTTATGGATGTTTATGTATTCAGTTTATGATTTCATGGATTGCTATACTTTTCTTGAATGGAGCCAAGTGCGAGAATGAAACACGCACGTTTATCGTTAATTTGATTCTTATTTATCGGAAATTCACGAAAAAATGAAAAAAGGTACATATTGTTGGTTAAAGACAAATGATACCAGAGGTAAACTTTAGTTTAAATTAATAATGACAATGTCCAGAGGCACAATCAGTTGATAAAGGGGTAAGCTTTCTGTCATTCTGTAGAGAATCAAAATAAGATCTTTAGACCTAAAACTTTATCACGTTTACACCAACACTTACGTGATGATCCTGTTCAGAGACCAAGTTGTTTGACCTCTGAATTGTGTTTTTGTTTTGTTTTGTTGATTGTTGACAAAAGTACATTATTTTTTATTACCTCTAAAAACCTAATTAATAGTGAACCCTATTATACTACAAAGAACTATCCGTTGACCCAAACGCAAACATTTAACCAAGTCGCTAGAGTGTAAAATTTAGGTCATGGTGACCTTGTTCTATTCAAGATCTATCCTATCCACTAACAAAATATCATGGCTTTATAGACCTAAACGCAAAAACTTAATTAAATCGGGATGTACGTACGGGCGACAAGTGTCAATATTTAAATACCCCGGGATGTGCGTACGGGCGACAAGTGTCAATATTTAAATACCCCGGGATGTACGTACGGGCGAAAAGTGTCAATATTTAAATACCCCGTGATGTACGTACGGGCGACAAGTGTCAATATTAAATACCCCGGGATGTGCGTACGGGCGACAAGTGTCAATATATAAATACCCCGGGATGTACGTACGGGCGACAAGTGTCAATATTTAAATACCCCGGGATGTGCGTACGGGCGACAAGTGTCAATATTTAAATACCCCGGGATGTGCGTACGGGCGACAAGTATCAATATTTAAATACCCCGGGATGTACGTACGGGCGACAATTGTCAATATTTAAAAACCCCGGGATGTACGTACGGGCGACAAGTGTCAATATTTAAATACCCCGGGATGTGCGTACGGGCGACAAGTGTCAATATTTAAATACCCCGGGATGTGCGTACGGGCGACAAGTGTCAATATTTAAAAATACCCCGGGATGTACGTACGAGCGACAAGTGTCAATATTTAAATACCCCGGGATGTACGTACGGGCGACAAGTGTCAATATTTAAATACCCCGGGATGTGCGTACGGGCGACAAGTGTCAATATTTAAAAACCCCGGGATGTACGTACGGGCGACAAGTGTCAATATTTAAATACCCCGGGATGTACGTACGGGCGACAAGTGTCAATATTTAAAAATCCCGGGATGTACGTACGGGCGACAAGTGTCAATATTTAAATACCCCGGGATGTGCGTACGGGCGACAAGTGTCAATATTTAAATATCCCGGGATGTGCGTACGGGCGACAAGTGTCAATATTTAAAAATACCCCGGGATGTACGTACGGGCGACAAGTGTCAATATTTAAATACACCTCCACTTTCTTGATCGGGGCATTATAATAACAAATTACAATTTATGTTGTGCTATGCATAGTCTCACAATTGCTTGGACTATGTCTGTGGTATTGATAGAAATTATGTAATAGTACTAAAAATTGTTCACATCATAAAAGTTATAAAATCATAATTTATTATCAAGTCCTCCAAAAAATATCGCACCCCTACCCCAATTAGTCCTCCATAGAGAACAGATAAGTATACTTTGAGAAAGATACTTGATAAGTTTTAAAAGTAACATGTTAGTTCAGAACTAACTCTACAATGGGTAAACCATATGCGCTTTCCATACATGTAAGCACTCTGAAGTATGCACTCTTAAAACACATGTGCACATGTTGGCATATACAGTCGCCTTTAACATCTCGTGTACATTTTGCGATGTCGTCAAGTTAACAAAATAACTCAAAAAGATGTCATGAAAATGTCGATAAGTTTCAAAACAAGTGAACAAGTTGGCATATAAATGTTGACAAGTGGAAAGAAAACTACTTTCTGATATGTTAGTTCAGAACTAATTCATTCGTGACAATCTGTATACAGATAAGAAAGTTCTATATAAGAAGGTAATGGTATACGGTGTCATGGAAAGGGGAGCTATCTTTGTTTGTATATTTTTATTTCTGAATCTCCCAGAAATAGAAACTGAAACAGCATCAAGTTTATCATCGGAAAGTCGATTAGGTAGGTAATTTCTTTTCTTTTTTTCAGTAGAACGCCGCATGGAATTGTAACTGCTTCTTCTTTTTTTTTATACAAAAAACTTTATGAGCCGCCAGAATGGGTAGCAATTTTTACCTTAGAATTTATGATAAAGTCGTTAATATCAGACAATCATGAATCTAGTAATTTCTGAAATTTGTAATATATGAATAATTCCCAACTGCACACACCCCTACCAATTAAATTTGACAGTTTAAATACCCTCTGGGACTAATCATCCACCAGCAGAGGTATCTCGACATGGTGATAACTATATAATATTTACTTAGATATCTAGTTTAGTGCACCCGACACGTTTCTAAAATAATCTTCATCGTGTGTGCTGGCAGTCAACAGATTGGATAGTTAAATAGTCTTTGGGGCATGAAATCCGAGGGGCTTAAACCAGATCGTCAAAATTCGTCCAAGGTAACATATGCTTGAGGAAGGAAAACGTTAGAACTGCCAATTTCAATATTAGATATTTTCTATTATTACATAATGATTTTATTTAAACAATTGTATTGGCTATCATGCTGTCACATGATATTCCGTAAAATTTGATATTGTTTAATTAAAACTCGTATTGACTTGGTTTCACTTTCACTTTCACATTTCATTTTAATGTAATAAAACAATTACAATCTTTTGTATCGGTCAATACGAGTTTTTATGGACCTTAGAAATCAATATTCACCTCAGCCTAAAGGCTTCGGTGAATATCGTTTTTAAGGTCCATAAAAACTCGTATTGACCTCAACAAAAGACTATAATTGTATAATAAACCATGCGGTGCCGATGTACCAGTTATTGAATTATATTGATTGCTGTTCAATGTCATTACATGGAACCGTGTTCGAAAGTCATAAATAACAGAGGACAAAGTACAAAGAAAACAGGCTGATTACGGCCATGCGAAATTTGTTTGTTTATTTTGTTCCCTCAATATATATATATATAATATCTTGTTCCCACAACTTATTATTTTGTTTCCACAAGAAAGATATTTTGTTCCCACAACATATATTTAATTCCCACAACATATTATCTTGTTCCCTCAATATATATTTTTGTTTGTTCCCACAACATATCGTATTGTTCCCTCAATATATTATTTTGTTCCAACAACATATTACGAGTCTTGTTCCCTCAATATATTATTTTGTTCCAACAACATATTACGAGTCTTGTTCCCTCAATATATTATTTTGTTCCAACAACATATTACGAGTCTTGTTCCCTCAATATATTATTTTGTTCCAACAACATATTACGAGTCTTGTTCCCTCAATATATTATTTTGTTTCAACAACATAATACGAGTCTTGTTCCCTCAATATATTATTTTGTTTCAACAACATAATACGAGTCTTGTTCCCTCAATATATTATTTTGTTTCAACAACATAATACGGGTCTTGTTCCCTCAATATATTATTTTGTTTCAACAACATAATACGAGTCTTGTTCCCTCAATATATTATTTTGTTTCAACAACATAATACGAGTCTTGTTCCCTCAATATATTATTGTGTTTGTTCCCACAACATATCGTATTGTTCCCTCAATATATTATTTTGTTCCAACAACATATTACGAGTCTTGTTCCCTCAATATATTATTTTGTTTCAACAACATAATACGAGTCTTGTTCCCTCAATATATTATTTTGTTTCAACAACATAATACGAGTCTTGTTCCCTCAATATATTATTTTGTTTCAACAACATAATACGAGTCTTGTTCCCTCAATATATTATTTTGTTTCAACAACATAATACGAGTCTTGTTCCCTCAATATATTATTTTGTTTCAACAACATAATACGAGTCTTGTTCCCTCAATATATTATTTTGTTTGTTCCCACAACATATCGTATTGTTCCCTCAATATATTATTTTGTTCCAACAACATATTACGAGTCTTGTTCCCTCAATATATTATTTTGTTCCAACAACATATTACGAGTCTTGTTCCCTCAATATATTATTTTGTTCCAACAACATATTACGAGTCTTGTTCCCTCAATATATTATTTTGTTTCAACAACATAATACGAGTCTTGTTCCCTCAATATATTATTTTGTTTCAACAACATAATACGAGTCTTGTTCCCTCAATATATATTTTTGTTTATTCCCACAACATATCGTATTGTTCCCTCAATATATTATTTTGTTCCAACAACATATTACGAGTCTTGTTCCCTCAATATATTATATTGTTCCAACAACATATTACGAGTCTTGTTCCCTCAATATATTATTTTGTTCCAACAACATATTACGAGTCTTGTTCCCTCAATATATTATTTTGTTTCAACAACATAATACGAGTCTTGTTCCCTCAATATATTATTTTGTTCCAACAACATATTACGAGTCTTGTTCCCTCAATATATTATTTTGTTTCAACAACATAATACGAGTCTTGTTCCCTCAATATATTATTTTGTTTCAACAACATAATACGAGTCTTGTTCCCTCAATAAATTATTTTGTTTCAACAACATAATACGAGTCTTGTTCCCTCAATATATTATTTTGTTTCAACAACATAATACGAGTCTTGTTCCCTCAATATATTATTTTGTTTGTTCCCACAACATATCGTATTGTTCCCTCAATATATTATTTTGTTCCAACAACATAATACGAGTCTTGTTCCCTCAATATATTATTTTGTTCCAACAACATATTACGAGTCTTGTTCCCTCAATATATTATTTTGTTCCAACAACATATTACGAGTCTTGTTCCCTCAATATATTATTTTGTTTCAACAACATAATACGAGTCTTGTTCCCTCAATATATTATTTTGTTTCAACAACATAATACGAGTCTTGTTCCCTCAATATATTATTTTGTTTCAACAACATAATACGAGTCTTGTTCCCTCAATATATTATTTTGTTTCAACAACATAATACGAGTCTTGTTCCCTCAATATATTATTTTGTTTGTTCCCACAACATATCGTATTGTTCCCTCAATATATTATTTTGTTCCAACAACATATTACGAGTCTTGTTCCCTCAATATATTATTTTGTTCCAACAACATATTACGAGTCTTGTTCCCTCAATATATTATTTTGTTCCAACAACATATTACGAGTCTTGTTCCCTCAATATATTATTTTGTTTCAACAACATAATACGAGTCTTGTTCCCTCAATATATTATTTTGTTTCAACAACATAATACGAGTCTTGTTCCCTCAATATATTATTTTGTTTCAACAACATAATACGAGTCATGTTCCCTCAATATATTATTTTGTTTGTTCCCACAACATATCGTATTGTTCCCTTAATATATTATTTTGTTTCAACAACATAATACGAGTCTTGTTCCCTCAATATATTATTTTGTTTGTTCCCACAACATATCGTATTGTTCCCTTAATATATTATTTTGTTCCAACAACATATTACGAGTCTTGTTCCCTCAATATATTATTTTGTTCCAACAACATATTACGAGTCTTGTTCCCTCAATATATTATTTTGTTCCAACAACATATTACTTTGTTCCAACAACATATTACGAGTCTTGTTCCCTCAATATATTATTTTGTTTCAACAACATAATACGAGTCTTGTTCCCTCAATATATTATTTTGTTCCAACAACATATTACGAGTCTTGTTCCCTCAATATATTATTTTGTTTGTTCCCACAACATATCGTATTGTTCCCTCAATATATTATTTTGTTCCAACAACATATTACGAGTCTTGTTCCCTCAATATATTATTTTGTTCCAACAACATATTACGAGTCTTGTTCCCTCAATATATTATTTTGTTCCAACAACATATTACGAGTCTTGTTCCCTCAATATATTATTTTGTTTCAACAACATAATACGAGTCTTGTTCCCTCAATATATTATTTTGTTTCAACAACATAATACGAGTCTTGTTCCCTCAATATATTATTTTGTTTCAACAACATAATACGAGTCATGTTCCCTCAATATATTATTTTGTTTGTTCCCACAACATATCGTATTGTTCCCTTAATATATTATTTTGTTTCAACAACATAATACGAGTCTTGTTCCCTCAATATATTATTTTGTTTGTTCCCACAACATATCGTATTGTTCCCTTAATATATTATTTTGTTCCAACAACATATTACGAGTCTTGTTCCCTCAATATATTATTTTGTTCCAACAACATATTACGAGTCTTGTTCCCTCAATATATTATTTTGTTCCAACAACATATTACTTTGTTCCAACAACATATTACGAGTCTTGTTCCCTCAATATATTATTTTGTTTCAACAACATAATACGAGTCTTGTTCCCTCAATATATTATTTTGTTCCAACAACATATTACGAGTCTTGTTCCCTCAATATATTATTTTGTTCCAACAACATATTACGAGTCTTGTTCCCTCAATATATTATTTTGTTCCAACAACATATTACGAGTCTTGTTCCCTCAATATATTATTTTGTTTCAACAACATAATACGAGTCTTGTTCCCTCAATATATTATTTTGTTTCAACAACATAATACGAGTCTTGTTCCCTCAATATATTATTTTGTTTCAACAACATAATACGAGTCTTGTTCCCTCAATATATTATTTTGTTTCAACAACATAATACGAGTCTTGTTCCCTCAATATATTATTTTGTTTCAACAACATAATACGAGTCTTGTTCCCTCAATATATTATTTTGTTTGTTCCCACAACATATCGTATTGTTCCCACAACATATCGTATTGTTCCCTCAATATATTATTTTGTTCCAACAACATATTACGAGTCTTGTTCCCTCAATATATTATTTTGTTCCAACAACATATTACGAGTCTTGTTCCCTCAATATATTATTTTGTTCCAACAACATATTACGAGTCTTGTTCCCTCAATATATTATTTTGTTTCAACAACATAATACGAGTCTTGTTCCCTCAATAAATTATTTTGTTTCAACAACATAATACGAGTCTTGTTCCCTCAATATATTATTTTGTTTCAACAACATAATACGAGTCTTGTTCCCTCAATATATTATTTTGTTTGTTCCCACAACATATCGTATTGTTCCCTCAATATATTATTTTGTTCCAACAACATAATACGAGTCTTGTTCCCTCAATATATTATTTTGTTCCAACAACATATTACGAGTCTTGTTCCCTCAATATATTATTTTGTTCCAACAACATATTACGAGTCTTGTTCCCTCAATATATTATTTTGTTTCAACAACATAATACGAGTCTTGTTCCCTCAATATATTATTTTGTTTCAACAACATAATACGAGTCTTGTTCCCTCAATATATTATTTTGTTTCAACAACATAATACGAGTCTTGTTCCCTCAATATATTATTTTGTTTCAACAACATAATACGAGTCTTGTTCCCTCAATATATTATTTTGTTTGTTCCCACAACATATCGTATTGTTCCCTCAATATATTATTTTGTTCCAACAACATATTACGAGTCTTGTTCCCTCAATATATTATTTTGTTCCAACAACATATTACGAGTCTTGTTCCCTCAATATATTATTTTGTTCCAACAACATATTACGAGTCTTGTTCCCTCAATATATTATTTTGTTTCAACAACATAATACGAGTCTTGTTCCCTCAATATATTATTTTGTTTCAACAACATAATACGAGTCTTGTTCCCTCAATATATTATTTTGTTTCAACAACATAATACGAGTCATGTTCCCTCAATATATTATTTTGTTTCAACAACATAATACGAGTCTTGTTCCCTCAATATATTATTTTGTTTGTTCCCACAACATATCGTATTGTTCCCTTAATATATTATTTTGTTCCAACAACATATTACGAGTCTTGTTCCCTCAATATATTATTTTGTTCCAACAACATATTACGAGTCTTGTTCCCTCAATATATTATTTTGTTCCAACAACATATTACTTTGTTCCAACAACATATTACGAGTCTTGTTCCCTCAATATATTATTTTGTTTCAACAACATAATACGAGTCTTGTTCCCTCAATATATTATTTTGTTCCAACAACATATTACGAGTCTTGTTCCCTCAATATATTATTTTGTTCCAACAACATATTACGAGTCTTGTTCCCTCAATATATTATTTTGTTCCAACAACATATTACGAGTCTTGTTCCCTCAATATATTATTTTGTTTCAACAACATAATACGAGTCTTGTTCCCTCAATATATTATTTTGTTTCAACAACATAATACGAGTCTTGTTCCCTCAATATATTATTTTGTTTCAACAACATAATACGAGTCTTGTTCCCTCAATATATTATTTTGTTTCAACAACATAATACGAGTCTTGTTCCCTCAATATATTATTTTGTTTCAACAACATAATACGAGTCTTGTTCCCTGAATATATTATTTTGTTTGTTCCCACAACATATCGTATTGTTCCCACAACATATCGTATTGTTCCCTCAATATATTATTTTGTTCCAACAACATATTACGAGTCTTGTTCCCTCAATATATTATTTTGTTCCAACAACATATTACGAGTCTTGTTCCCTCAATATATTATTTTGTTCCAACAACATATTACGAGTCTTGTTCCCTCAATATATTATTTTGGCGTCCGTCGTCCGTTTGTCCGTCCGTCCATCGTTAACTTTTCATTCAAAGACCTTCTCCTCTGAAACCACAAGATATTTTTTTTTCTAGCATGGCCATAATCAGCCACCGTACATTTTATAATTTTTGTTGGGATTTTGTTTTTATATTGTTCTAAAAACAGTCACGATCTCAGAATTCTTATTCGTTTAATTGTGAAATATCTGCATGAATTTATATATGCCTAATCAGTATTGTAGTTCAAATTTAGTTTAAATATTTTAGATGAGTTGGAAAATCAAATGAAATATGCATTCCAGTCCATAAACGCACACAAAGACGAGATCATTAATATCGAATCGGAACTTGGTGTCCAAGAGAACAGAATCCTTAATTTACAAAACAGTTTAAAGTGTAAGTATTATTTAATTCTAGATATTCTTGTCACAGTTACAACAACAATATGTAATGGAGAATACACTCCAACTGTAGATTCTTAAAAATAATCAACGAGACCCGGTAAGGGTCGAGTTGATTATTTTTAAGAATCTACAAGTTGGAGTGTATTCTCTTACATAATACATTTCCATCTACGACAGTGTTTTCATTTTATATTTTTACCTTTTTAATGTTCAGAAAGCTAAATAAGCCACAATTAACAAAAATAAAACAACAAAATTTTATCGGCATTCGTGCTTTCGATTTTCGTTTATATTTAGATATTTCAAGGTCTTTCAAGTATAGTAGTTAGTGTTCATGGAAAACAATGAATAGATGGATAAAATACAGTTATCACTTAACAAATATATTGTGTACCAAACAATATTCAAGGTGTTCCAAGATAATCAAGGTTCTTCTTCATATATGACGTTCTTCTTCATATATGACAACTTTTCAATTTTCCAAACAAATATTTATATTATGGCCTGGCTGTGATCTGGACATGTAAAAAAATAATAGGATTCACCCACATATCTAGACAGGTAAACTCTCTGTAAGGAAATTGTTAGTGTACATATGGAACTAAAGTTGTCATCCGGACAATACTGTGTTGAGAAAAACAAATAGTGATAGGGTCCACCGTTACAGTTGGAAACTTACTGTGATTTCAAAGGAAGTTCGAGAGTAAATCAAAGGTTAGAGATGTGAATTAAATATACTGTTAACGATGGACACACCGTGGCAAATACTAACGGTAGTTATATGGCCAGGATCCAGTAATTACTTACATCAAAATATTTAAAACCGATAATGTAGCTGGTATGCTAAATTCTTACTTTTGTTTTAATTTTAATTTTTCAGCAAAACGTCAGTCAGCAATAGTAGTGGGTTTTACAGCACTAGTTAACAAATCTCTAGCCGACCTAACTGTAAATCAAGTTATAAAGTTTGACCATGCTATAACCAATGTTGGTGGGGCTTATGTACCACAGACTGGACAATTCATCTGCCCACTGAACGGCCTGTACCAATTTGCAGCATCCATTGTCTCTAAAGGGTCTGGTAAAAATGTTGAAATAGAAATAGTTCGTGAAGGAAAGCTGCTTGTTAAGATACATGCAACTGAATATGCACACGACACTGGCTCCCAGATAGTTATAACACACTGTATTGAGGGACAAAAAGTCTGGGTCAGGCATCATGCAGGAACAAATTCTAAAGCTACGGTGGCAGCAAAATCTTACTTTTCTGGACATCTTATATATGCTGATTAAAACAATGCATAGGAACTGTTGTAATTTGAATTCTATTTAAGACTGCTTAACAGAAATGTATATAAATGAAAATCTTGATTTTGTTTTGTTCAGGACAGAAACATATGTACCGGTATGTAGGCCACTTTAAATATGCACGTTTGAAACTTCAATAAAAAAACTATGTATTGCATATTGGGTTTTTTTTTCTGATGGAGTTAATCTTAATAACAAATTCTTTTTTCATCTCTTGTTTCATTTTGAAGACAACTATCCATCTATAATTAATCAGGTTAATAGATTGGTGTCTTGCATTTATTTTTATTGTGTTTTATTTTACACCATCATCAACAGTATTTCAAGTATAGTCTACAGAATATATTCTTAGCCAGTTTAGTGAAGAAACAAGTGTACCTAGAGAAAACCATCAACTTTCTAAACTTGACCTCATGTAGTTTTGTCAAGTACAACTGGACACTGGCACCACTCAAACTTCAATGATGATAAGCACTCATCACAACCACACGATGTTGTCACAGAGTAAGTGAATGAGTGATTGTTGTTTAATGCCAAATAACAAATTTTGAGCTATATCATGGTGAGAACAAGTTACATTCGATAAGATGATGTCTTCTTTGTTCTAGACCAACACGATTTGTTGTATCTTTATAGTGATAGCTCACTGAAACAACAGTCCATGGGTAGACATGTCGCTCCACTCAGACACATTATCCTGATTCTGAGCCAACCAGTCTTTGCCCTTTCTTCTTGATGCTGTGTTACCTGGCAGAAAAGCAACAAATACCAATTTTATAGTCTTTGGTTTGAACCGATCGGGACTCTAACTCACAATCTACTTCACTAGAGGTCAGCAGGCTAACCATTACACCACCATTGCGGTTGTTGTGAACAGAAACAATATAATTTAAAACTGGAAATGTAAATAATTTTGTAAAATTTCAAAGATCAAGAATAAAACAACATCAATTTTGACTTCAGATTTATTTCATCTTTAGAAAAAAGATCAATATAAGTATAACTTGCTACAATATCATTTTTCACTTTGTATAAAATTTAATCATATACACACAGTATCAAAACAATATCACATTATAGAAACACAGTTAATGTGTATGGATACATTTGTTTGTTAGAAAACATTGATAAATATCACAGAATAAAAACAAAAAACACATCAAATTAACATTGTACAAATTGGTGCTGTTCAATGACTTTATTTGGAACAATATAAACAAAAGAGCATTAATTTATCATGTAGATGACTTATTCTTAAACCTGTGAACAACTCAAGGACAAAATAGACCATTAACAAGGTTAAAAAATAGGATGACTGTAAAAGAATCGAAAGAAAATTAAAACAGTGATAGTCAACAATTTCAACCAATATCAAGTAAACAAACAACTACCTCTTACCACAAATCATTGAACACAAAAAAAAAACCCAGGATAAATGCCAGTTGAAATCCAGATCTTGGCTGTAGACTGGCTTTGTCAATTCACCCAAATTATATTTATTTCTTGTAATTTTCTTGACCAAAATTGAAAATAGGTTCAAATTCATATTGATCTTTCATAGGTGTCTGTATCTAGTGCGTTGATATTGTTCTATGAAAAATAAATTAAATTTAACAAGTTACCATGATAATGAGTTTTTCAATGAAATATTATCCTAGAGAAACATATGATAGCTAGTTATAATGGAGGGTAGAGTATGGAGTATGGTGAGTAATGTTGAGAATTTATGTAAATACTAAAAAGCTGCATGTGTCAAGTCTCTACATATTATGCTTTCTTTAATGAGAAAAAAATGTATAGAAAATTACTTATAGACATTTTCAAAACAGACATAACAATAACCAAAAAAAAACATAAAAATAAATATATTAGAATTATATATTTTAATCTATTTACTGTGTAAGTAAATACATAGATACAAACAATAATTGTAACTATTTCTGAATAAAAGGTGTCTTCTGAAACATAAAGTTGTTTTTTATTAAAAAGAAAATGTAAATAATTTAATGTTGAAATATTTCTTTGTATAGAGAAACCTGTCTCAACCAAACCCTGAAGAAAACAGAAATCCTGTATAAACCAAACTTATTTAAAGTCCCAATGTAGGAAATTTTTCTGAATTTATCCTGAATAAATCGAACACCTGTCTATTGTGAACAAAATAGCTAGTCTCAAGGATATTCAGTTTAGACAGGTTTTACTGTACTTATGAAGAGATAGCAAACAAATACAAGTGTAAGTTTCGTCATTGTTGTTCATTATTTAACAAAAGGATTATCAAACGGTAATCCTGTTTTCTTTTCTCCTTTATCTGCTAATGCCATTTCTTTAGCAAAATTAAGAACTGTCTTGGTATGTTTCTCCCAAACATTAAACTCTTCTAAGAATTTTGAATATGACGATGGCTTCTCTGTCAGCTCAGCGAATGTGATTTCTTTGTCATACACTGGATTGTCACGTAGCCACTGTGATAGTTTTATTTGGAACTCGTCAGCTTCTTTGTTCTGGTTGAGTGACTGTAAAGTGTTGATCAAGTGGTCATAGCACACATGTACCCATTTTAAGTATACACCAGAGGAATCTACAAGAAATAATAATTACAAATACATCAAGTACTTCAATAAAAACGTAGATATTATATTTAGAGCACACAATGCACTTCTGGAATAACCTCCATCAGGTACGCTCAAAATCGAAAGCCAAATAATTGTCTTTATACTTGATTATACCTGTGGAATCAGTGCCTATCACCACTAAAGTTGTGAGTTCAAATCCCGCTCTTGGCGAGGTGTACTCGATGTAACTTAAAGTGATAAAGTTTGTCTTGCGGTAGGTCTCCGTGTACTGAGGTTTGCTCCACCAATAAAACTGGCAGCCACGATATAACTGAAATTTTGTTGAAAGTGGCATTAAACACCATACCCTAACTCTTTATACTTATTTATTATAAAGGAAGTGATCTAGACACATGAATGTGAATCAATAAAAGAGTAAAACCCTACACCACACTTGTGTAACATATCAAGGAAAAGATTGCTGTTCTTTATCCCACAGTCATAGAGGGGTCTTAATAAAGTCTGTAATGCACAAATATCAGCTGAAAGAAGTTATTTTAAATTTCACTTGCTTTGAAAGTTGGTCTTTGTAGCTTTTAAAATAAAACTCCATATGTCTTAATATAAAATATGACAGTATTTTACAATAATTTACATCTATGAAAATCTTAATCTTGATGTGTCTTATATATGTAAAGTGGTGTATCATATGTGTATAAGTAAATAATTCATAAAATGCATAAAATTTAAGATAAATAGTTTTCTAGAGTAACATAAAATATATATTTGAAATGTCTGTCCTCAACTATGAAAGAATATATGCTTTTGAAATATTAGTAAATTTCCAAATACGTTATTAAAAATCAAAGAAAAAAACTACCAAATTCTGCCAATGGATACAACATTAGGGGTAAAGTCCAACATCAATAGGCTCTTCTTTTTCCAGTGAGAAACACTGGTAAGTTATCTCCGTTCAACAAGTTAGGCAAGGGAGATAATTTACTAATGTTTCCTATTGGGACATACTATACTTAATTTATTATCATAAATATAACGGGTTGTCGTGTTTGTGATTATATCGTAATTGGATTTACAACTACCTAAGCAATCAGTGCCTATCACAACTAAAGTTGTGAGTTGTAATCCTGCTCATGGTGAGATGCACTTGATACAACTTCATGTTAAAGTTTGGCAGTGATTTTCAACAGGTCGGTGGTTTTCTCTCAGGTTACTGAGGTTTCCACCACTAATAAAACTGTCCACCACGATATAAATGAAATAATGCTGAAAGTAGTGATAACCCTAAACCTATAATATATATATGTGCTGCTCAATGAGTGCTCTACCATCCACTTGATGGACACAAAAATAAGGACACATTGAGTAATGACTTACCAACATGTTGAACAACATGTCTGAACAAATTAACAGCTTCTTTTGGTTTATTGAAGATTTTATGTAATGTTGCTAATGTAGCCATAGCCAGGAGGAGGTAGTTACTGTTCTCTGGTTGACATAACTTCATGTAGATAATAGCTCTATGTAACAAATCATCTGCCTCTGCTACCCTGTATAATACAAAATAAATCACAAGCTGAATTAAAGAATATAGTCCCTTTTCATCACAGAAATTATTTGTGAATTTATTTAAAATCTGGTATCTGCCTCATTGGTGTAATGGTAAGTATTATTGGCCCAACTGTGGAAGAATGCCTGTTCAACCCATGAATGGGTCATACCAAATACTATAACACTGGTATTCGCTGCATTTCTATTAGTCATACATGTACAGCTTTAAGGAGTAAACAGAAAGAGTTAGGATAATGCATCTGAGTGGAGTAACACATCTATCTGCTGACTATTGCTGATGTGAGTTAGCAATAGAAAGCTCCAGCTCAGCATATTTGGCTAATACATAACAGGCATCATCATCATCTTATCTAAAAGTAACTTGTCAGCATGATATAGTTGAAAAATTTCTCACTTATTATACAGCACTAGGCAACAACAATTACTCACTTGCTCGAGAAGACAGTAGTAATTATTATACAGGCCAAATTATCTCCCCTTAATAATGTTTGAAAATAGTGATGAAGTGATTGTTGTTTAACATCAAGTGAGCAGTATTTCAGCTACAGTACATTTACTATGAGAACAATCCTAGAATTGACAATTTGATCTTACCAAACATTTGAAATGAGAATTAACTAAAATGAATGGAAAGAATGAACAACATACCAAAAAGGTGAAGGATCACAAGTGTAAAGTTTATCAAGTCTGCCACACACAAAAACTTAAGCACTGTATAAATATGACAACTACACATTGCAAAAAGTACAATAAAAGTTAAAAACTAAAAGAAATTTAGCTAAAAATTAGCATTTAAAATGTTAAATTATCTCCTGTTATAGGGAAAAGTGATGGAAATATTTGTACGTTTATGTACTGAGTAAATTTTTCATCTAAATGTTTGTGAAACCTGTCTAAACCGAACCCATTTCAGACAAAAACGTTTGTTCAGAATAGACAGGTATTTGGCTTAGACAGGTTAAATTTCTAAAGATTTATAATATTTCGACTAAATCTAATATTTGATTTACACAGGATTTCAGTTTAGACAGGATTCACTGTATTTGTAATATACCAAGTTCATAATTCATTAATATTAAACCCATCTTTAGCTGATACATTTGTACTTACATGTCCATTTTTGATTTTATTTGACCAAGAAGAACACACATTCTAGCAGTACATAAACTCATCTCGGAGTAATGAGTAGCTACAATCTCTAAAGCATCAATAGCTTGTGTCTCTGCCAGTCTTAATGTAGAACATTGCATGTCTTTAGAAGAATGGAGAGCTTTCCATTGCAGAGCTGATGCTAAAAAATATAATTTTATGAATATGAAAACCTGTTCAGTATGTAGAAACTTGTGGTACGTCTACTTATCTAGATAAGTTGGAGCAAGAATCCAGTAGCAGTGGTTCAGTAAGTAATGTAGACTTATTTAGCTACTATTCATGACATTGATGTTACAGTTTCACATTTGTTTTATTTGATATATTAACATCTATGTTTTTGCTATGATTAATTTTGCTATATTTTGCTGCATGAATAAAAAGTTTTCAATATTAAATACATGCAAAATCTAATTGGTTAACAGTTCCTCAATCCTACTATGTATGTCCAAAAAATTATTACGAACATGTTTCTTAAAATATAAGAAGTTTTCACACTTTAAAGAGGCATAACTCTGAAACCGCAATAGGCATAATAGTCAAAATTCACCTTGATGTAATAATACTTATAGTTATCATAATCATAGAGAAAACTGGAATAATTAATATCATCAAAACTGAAATTATTTTCATGATGCAAATGGTAACTACAAAATATCATCCCTTGAAAAGTCTTTTCAGAAAATAATTGTTAATCAAACTTCAAAGTCATTGTTTTACTGGAAGATATATATCAAACTTTCAAAGCTATTAAAGTTGAGTTTGATCTGAATACATCACACAAAGTAAGGGGCTTTCTATACAAATCGTTTAACTGTGTCAATATTTACCAGATGTGTGTAAAAACAAATGCAACATTGGGTGTTTATCTGGCAGAATACTCCTAGCCATTCTCAAAGCCTCAGTCGCATGATGATGGTAGTCCATATTGTCAAACTTCTGAAGTACCAGTAAGGCCTTAGCTAAAGCCCTGTGTGCAAGGGCTACTGGTATAGTCTCACAACCATATACAACAACTGCCGTGTCTAAAGCATGCTGAAATAAAATCAGATATCTACATATCATTTTTTTTGTGAACTGAATTCTGTCTAAATTAGATTAGAGTTATGGTGTTTAATGCCACTTTCGATAATATTTCAGTTGTATCATTGCAGTGTTATTGGTGGAGGATATGGAATACCATGAGAAAACCACTGACCTGCCACAAGTCACTGACAAACATTATCACATAAATTTGCATTGAGTACACCTTGCCATGAGCAGGATTCAAACTCACAACTTTAGTAGTGATGGGCACTGACTGCACACATGTAAATCCAATTACCATACGTTCAACACCACGATGGCCCCTCTGTCTAATTTGAACCCTTAATTATGCTCCAATATCTGATCTATGTAACTTTAAGTCATTTCATAAAAACACCTATCTATTCAGAACAAAATAATTGTTTGTCTGAATATTTTGTTTAGACAGCTTTCACTGTTTAAATATGGGTTAAATAGCAGCACACAGAATTCCGTCATTTCTATATGAATTTAAAAAAAGACAAAAAGAAGCAACTAGTGTTCAAGGTAGAAATGAATTTCATTCCTACAAGGACTTCTATCCTTCTAATTGTAAGACTCAGTGGTTTATATGGTCACCATAACAAACAATTATGGGAAAATATCACCTTTATGGAATGAGTTTACTTTTTACAAGAAAGAATATTGATGTACCAGTTAGTGAACATGAATAAGAAATTCATCTGAAACCCCAGACTGGTACTGTTTAATGGTAATATGCATGAATATGTGCAGGTTTTGTAGAACACAATATTGGAGACAGCAAAATGCTAAAAATAATTGTAACTGATAATATGTTTTGCCAAGCAAAGTTGCATTGGGTTCTAATGAAGAACACAAACAAGTAGCTTTATTTATGAGGATTAGGGTTATGGTGTTTAATGCCACTTTCAACAATATTTCAGTTTGATTTATGATTTTGTAATATACATCTTAAGTGAGAAAGTTTACCAGTCATTTTGTATTTATTAATTATCTCTTGACGAAACAACTGTCTCAAATTAAAATAGTCTATTAGTCACATGTGTTACCGTTCTCATGGTTTTCTCTTGGCAATAAAACTGATTGCTAAAATATGGAAATATTCCTACCTTAGCAACATCTACACCTGAACACCTGAATATTCCTACTTTAGCAACATCTACACCTGAATATTCCTAACTTAGCAATATCTACACCTAAATATTCCTACCTTAGCAACATCTACACCTAAATATTCCTACCTTAGCAACATCTACACCTAAATATTCCAACCTTAGCAACATCTACACCTAAATATTCCAACCTTAGCAACATCTACACCTAAATATTCCAACCTTAGCAACATCTACACCTGAATATTCCTACCTTAGCAACATCTACACCTGAATATTCCTACCTTAGCAACATCTACACCTGAATATTCCTACCTTAGCAACATCTACACCTGAATATTCCTACCTTAGCAACATCTACACCTGAATATTCCTACCTTAGCAACATCTACACCTGAATATTCCTACCTTAGCAACATCTACACCTGAATATTCCTACCTTAGCAACATCAACACCTGAATATTCCTACCTTAGCAACATCTACACCTAAATATTCCAACCTTAGCAACATCTACACCTAAATATCCCTACCTTAGCAACATCTACACCTAAATATTCCAACATAGCAACATTTACACCTAAATATCCCTACCTTAGCAACATCTACACCTGAATATTCCTACCTTAGCAACATCTACACCTGAATATTCCTACCTTAGCAACATCTACACCTGAATATTCCTACCTTAGCAACATCTACACCTAAATACCCCTACCTTAGCAACATCTACACCTGAATATTCCTACCTTAGCAACATCTACAACTAAATATTCCTACCTTAGCAACATCTACACCTGAATATTCCTACCTTAGCAACATCTACACCTAAATATCCCTACCTTAGCAACATCTACACCTGAATATTCCTACCTTAGCAACATCTACAACTAAATATTCCTACCTTAGCAACATCTACACCTAAATATTCCTATCTTAGCAACATCTACACCTAAATATTCCTACCTTAGCAACATCTACACCTAAATATTCCAACATAGCAACATCTACACCTACCTTAGCAATATCTACACCTGCTTGATCTTGTTTGAACTCACTGGAGAAATGACAAAAGTGTAGCAAGGCTTTAATATATAGTGGATGTCTGGTTCCAAAATTTTCCCTGAAAAGAAATAAGTCACATACAGAAATTCCTAATTCATAATAAATGTCAAAAACTTCATGCTAGTTAGACCTACATTTACATATACACATATCCAAGGGACTTTCGGACAGTCAATACATAATTTTCAGTTTTATCAATGAAGTCAACAAAATTGTGCATAAAAATATAATAGAACGAATGACAAAGATGGTTTGCAAGATTTGTGAAATAAGAAAAAAATGGCAATGTTAACATTAGCTGACATATAATATTGGGAAACAGCAATTATTTATAATCTTTTAACACAACCTCACATAGTCTTGAACAAATTTAAGATACAGAGAAATTAAAGGTAAGCTTAGTAATTTTTTTGAATTTTTTTTTTTGCATTGAAAGTTAAAATATACCTTCAAAACATAAGCATAAAACTTTGTTTGGTGAGATTTGACCAAAAAACGTGTATTTTCGTTGTTTTTTTGTGTGCAGCTCATCTCCCAGCATCATTAATTGTGCATGTCACAATTTCCGAACTACATGCGCAATAGCACTGATGTTTACATTCTCAACGCTTCCTTCAATTCCAATCAACGGTCATGTTGGTGGCTTATGTTAATTCTTGTTTTATTATAATTCGCCAAAACTTCTTTCCTGTTTTTTTTTTTTTAGCAGAATCAGTTAATATTCTCATACGACCATGTGCAGGTTATCCACAGACTTCGAGAATGTGCAGTAAAAGGTCACCTAAGGTCATATGAATAGGGGCATATATTGTCGTACAGACAGGAAATTATGTTCAAGATGTGTTTTCATAAAAATAAAAGAGAATGGATGAACTTTTTACTTTAAAACTCAATAATTAGTATTAATTTATGTTTTTAATGTACTCTTTGTTAAAAATATCTGGACAAAAAAAATCACCAAAATCAATGACATTACCCATTTAATAAAATAAGAACAGTTTTACCATTTGGGAAATTAATACTTGTCATATTGAAACAATTTAGTCATAACTTACTTTGCTTGTTGTACAGCCTCTATAGCCAATGTTTCGGCTTTTTTTATATTCCACTTGGCACAGTAGACCATTACAGCACCACATAAAGCATGGATCATATTAGCAGGATCCTCTGTTTTAACTTCCTACACATTAATAGATAAAAAATGAATTATATTGGCATGATCTTTTGTTTTATCAACTTACACATTTTATATGTCTTATGAGTGTGTAATGCCACTTTCAACAACATTCAACTCTTTCATGGCAGCTTGTTTTATTGGTGGAGGAATCTGGAGTAACAGAAGAAAACTACCGTCACTGACAAACTTGATTCACTTAATCACTTAAGATTATATTGAGCACACTTCACAAAAGTAGAAAGTGAGTGATTGAGTGAGTGAGTGAGTGGTTGTTGTTTAACACCAAATGAGCAATTTTCAGCTATATCATGGTGAGAATCAGTTATATTTCAATGAGATGATGATGATGTCTGCTTTGTGCTAGACCAATACGCTCATTTGGATTTTTATAGTGCTAGCCATGCGACTGAAACTACAGTCTGCGGGTTGACATGTCTCTGCACTGGTATACATAAATATATTTTCCTTGTTTCATTCAATGCATTATTTGAGATCATATTGTTTCCATCTCAAAAACAGGTATCTTTATTTTTAAAAGTTTTCCAGTGTTTGGTGATAGTAAATTCATTTGTCCAGTATTTGGTCTTATAAAGGGAGATAATTTCATATGTATTCTATATATCTGATTATATGTCAGGAATATTGTACCACTTCTTAATTTTCAATAAATATTATTAGTATACTTTATGCAAATTTTTTGGCTAATTCATTAAATTCATTGGTCTAGAGCCCTGTGGTATTTTTCAATAATTTTAGTTAACTCTCCCTTTCTTAGCAACGGGTGGTAACAATACCACCTGTTCCAACTGAGTTTTACTGAAAAAGTCAGACAGTGTATTACATTTGAAAGTAACAATTCCACATTGATATAGCTATAATATGTTGTTCTATTTTTTAAATTTGCATTTATTACCACACCTTCGTCTCGGGTGATATTTTTTTTCTTCGTGTGGCAATCTACCATAACACCCTCAACTAAAGGCAGTATGATTATAATATTACCCTAACCTAATATCTTATACAAAACTCATTCAAAGTTATTTTTGTCCAAAAACAAAATACTTTGCTATATTAAGTTTTCTCCCTTCTTCTACTTCTATCAAATACTTACCCCATTCTATTCCACATGAAGAGAAAATGAGGAAAAAGATCATTCATTTAGAATTTGGCCAATTTATCATATTGCAAAAGGAAAACTTCTAAAGCCAAGGGAATTTAAACACCAAAATTGACAAAGTGTTGCATTGTGGAGATAAATTAAAAATGAAAATAAATATGTATGTACAAAAGAAACTTGTGCTTTCTATGGTAACCAAAACACTATACATGTTCATTGTAATTTCATTTAATCCATCTGTTATGGTAAGGAAAACAAAATCAAAAAGAGGAATTCACAAATTACTGTCATGGGAATAATTCCAGTGATACAATGAAATGTTTTAATCAAAAAAGAAAAAATGGAGGTGTGCTGAAAAGGTAACGCAATTTATATAAATTTATATATATAAGACACATTCTGCATGATCCTTACTAATTTTCCCACCATCTTACCTATTTGCAAATACATTTGAGTCAAATTTAAGAATATCACTAATATTATATATATACATGTATATGAATAGTACCTTCAAAATTTGTGAACAAATAATAAAAGTGTACTTTTGTATAGTGGACATACTGTACAACTAGTATTCCAATATCCCAAGTTATCCTGTAATTGTGTGATTCAAGTAGAAGTGACAGAAAGAAACGGTAACAGCATAAGTACTGACGTCATTGAAAACGACTAAAACGATGCTTGTTTCAGCTATTTTCAGACAATTTGGCAGTTGTTTTGGACTTTTTGATATTGCAGGATAAACACCATAAACGTACATTGTTGTCAAACATAAAAATTAATTTCCCTTGCTGCGAAACAGGCTAGAAAAGCTAGCCAAAAGCTCGTACAAATAAATTTTATATTTTCCGACAATGTACGTACATGTATATTGTTTATGTATCTGCAAATAGCATTCATACATATCATAAAAAAAAATATAAATAGTTTGGAACCAGCATATATTATATACTTATTGACTGAGATGAGGATAATAGCAAGTTAATGTTCCCAGAAACACCAACTATTGCCTGAAATGAAGCCAATGGCAACAGTTGATGTCAACGGCAACAATTAATTTACTATTACCAGAATTTCCAGTAAAAAAGTGTTAACTGATCAGAACAGCATAAGAGACTATAATACCATTGACAGACACAGAACTTGCTCACAGTGTTTGTTGTTTAGCATTTAGACATTTTCTCATATTGGTACCTATTTAATGTTAATAGCTTTCTAAAAGAGAAAATATATGTCAATATATGTAATAAAACTTACTCTTAAAGCCTTGTGTATCCACCCAAATGCTGCATTAGCTGATCCATATTCCAACATTAAAGTACTGATTTCAATGTAAAATTCTCCTTTATCTATCAGATCCTGACCAAATGACATCATATCTATTTTCCACATCATTTCATTTGCTAAATTGTAGGCCATCTGAACTCCTTGGAAGTCATAGTTCATATTCCTAAAATGCATGAGTTTGATGTACCCTCTACATTTAGACATCCATGTGTCCATATTCTGTGATTTGTTTAGGACCATCAGAAGAACAGTCATAATAACCTCTGCCTGGGTGAAGTAGCCATAATCAGCTAGAAAATCTATCAGATTGAACCCTAATTTTACAGCTTGTTCCATATTTACTCCTCCTTTTGATGGTTCCATGTTATTCATTATAGAACCAAATGATGAAACGACATCAATGTTTAAATTCACATCAGAAAGTTCCAGATTTCTCAGATATTTAAAGTATAAATGGTAATTAACTTTATCATAAAGAATCTCATGTACTACGTCACACATACACAACTCAAATCCTTCAGGCAGAAGTTTTCTCCTCGCCATCACAGTTACAAGTTCAAATTTCCTCATTTTTTCTAAAGCTTTGGTTTCTTGTGCTAGCTGCTCTTTATCTTCTGGTGCAGAGGATTCCTGTAATCTCTTGAAATGATCCTCTGGTACCTAAAACAGCACAACATAAAAAATATTTTTTACACAGATTTAAACAAGCTACTGTGACTTAATAGAGGGTTAGGGTTGTGGTGTTTAATGCCGCTTTCAACAATATTTCAATTATATCGTGGCGGTAAGTTTTATCGGTGGAGGAAACCAGAGTACCTGCAAAACACCACTGACCTGTCGCAAGTCACTGACAAATGTTATCACATAATGTTGTATCAATCCGTGTATCAGGGTTCGAACTCACACATTTTAGTGGTGATAGGCACTGATTTCACAGGTAGTTGTAAATCCAACTACCATATGATCACGACGGCCCTGTGACTTAATAGAAGCAAGTTCTTTAAGATTTCCACTGATCATGTGACTTACCATGAAAGGTTTACTACTGATATTTCTTCTGTTTTTCATTCATTTAAAGATATAATTACTAAAGAAGGAACTCAATTACTTGTAATAAAAGTAAATTATAACAAAACATTAATAAAATATATTGCAGTAACAGTAAGTCACGATACAACATTATGTGAGAAAGTTAGTCAGTGACTTGCGGCAGATCAGTGGTTTTCTCCTAGTGCTCTGGTTTTCTCCACCAATCAAACTGACCGCCATGATATCAATGAAATATTATTCAAAGTGGCGTTAAACAATAAACACCATAACCTTAAGCTAACCCCCATCTAAGACAAAAAAAAACTGTCATTAATTTTTAGACAACAAGAATTCTGAGAGTATTGCACATAGCAATACATTGTCCCATACCTAAAATATTAGAAGTATCACCTTGCAGTGACTAGATTTTAAAATACAAGTTCAAGGGCCATAACTCAGCCAAAAATCATTCGACCGGAACGAAATTCAAACATAAACTGTAACTCATCTAGATATAGCCACATACCAAATATCAAGTCAATATCTCAAAGTCCGGACAACTTAAAATTTGAACAAAAAATACAAGTTCAAGGGCCATAACTCAGCCAAAAATCATTCGACTGGAACGAAATTCGAACTTAAACTGTAACTCATCTAGATATAGCCACATACCAAATATCAAGTCAATATATCAAAGGACGTCAAAAAAAAGTCTGGACAACTTAAAATTTTAATGTGACGGACGGACAGACGGAACCTAAAACTAGTCCCCTTCGGCTTTCGCCGGTAGGGGACTAATTAAGCTGACATACTGAGACTTAATTATACATTTTGGTGGAGGTAGTTCATGCACATGAATACTAAATACTGTTGTGTGGAAGTAAAAATGTCTGTCACACTGAAAGCTGTTGCATTTTTATTTAAAAACATACAAGGTGTAATATAATTTTCATTCTTAGTAATGAAGGTTTTTCCCAACATACTGTACATATCTCAACAATGCAGAGTTCAGCATAAATATTCAGATGAAATATTAGCAATATCATTTGCCTTGATATTGGTCATTCACACACTGGTACCAACAAAATTTGGTTGCAGAACATAATAGGCATCATGTAGAGTAAAGAGTTGTAGAAACATTTTGACAATTACCTGAATTAAAGACCTGAAGTTATCTGGTGTAGAAACCCATTGTTGGAAAAATCCCTTTACAAGTGTCATGGAATCTAGCTGGTCAGCGTTCCATGGAATCAACTTGTCTTCTCTCTCTGGTACTGTATCTCTAGCACCTTTCTCAGCGCTATACTCTTCCTTTGAAGATTCTTTTTGTCTCTCATTATCTAGATTGAGTACATTCTGTGTGCATGGGGCTTTCTTTGTATTCTTATCATTAATGGCTGGTAATGAGGGATAATGTGGAAGTTTCATGGAGGATGTGTCAGATCCACTGAATCTCGACTGTTGAGATGTCGGTCTGTGTATAACGGTATTGTCAAGAAACTCAACCATTGCTTTACATCTCTTCTTAACCTCAGGTCCACCTTCTGGATTTAATAAAGATTCTTTAAAGCTCTGGTACCAATCTTGAATGTGAGTCTTTGTTGGTAGAATGTCTACAAGTCTACGAGCTTTATCTGAAGGTGTAGTTCCCATGTCAATTTTCCTTTGGTCTTCTTCGTTAATGACTCCACATTCTTTGAGATAACCAAGGATGTATTCCACCCTAAGTTCCTGGACCAAAGCTATCCTGTTGATCCTCAATCTCATGATATTCTGTCTGTCTATCCCAGACATGATTACTGGCTCCATTATTTTTGGCCTAGTAAAGAACTTGTACATGTAATAAAATGTAAATCATATTAAATATAAAATGCATCACCCTCCCAAAAATACTGTTTCATAAGTCTAAAAATAAAGATACAGTCAAGCCTGCTCATGCGGTCACCTCTATTAAACAGTCTTCTGCATTAAAAGGACACATTTATCTTGTCATGTAATAGGAAATTACATATGAATTGAACATCTTTTAAGAGGTCATCTGCCTTAAAAGACCACTTTTTCTTTGTGCCATGGGTGATCTCTTAATACATGTTTGCCTGTATAATGTAAAAGCAATATGGTTTCTATATCTTTAAGTCATACTGTAACTATAGATCATCTATCCTAATTCATATGTAATAAATACACATGTATATCAATCAAAATAATTTCATCTACATCTATGTATCTTAATTCTTATAAATATTCTGTTCATTATAAACGACATCTCTAAGATTTTCTAAAAAAAAAAAACTTGACATTCTTCAGTCTTTCTTACACAAAATGAATCTCACGTGACTTTTAAAAAATCATGAAACTAAGTTTCAGATATTATTAGAAAAGAGTTATTCTGAATATAGGAATACAATTTATATGCTTAATTTATTGAAAATGTGCATCAAAAAGTAACTTTGAGTTCTTGTCATGATATTGTTAAAAAAATTCTCACTTGGCATTCAACAACAAACATTCACTCACTCAAAATTATTAAAATTCACAAAGTTACTTGACAATGGTTGAATGTTAGGGTTATGATGTTTAATGTCACTTTCAACAATATTTCAGTTATATCGTGGCAGTCAGTTTTTTTTTATGGAGGAAACTGGAGTACCCTGAGAAAACCACTGACATGCCACATTTCACTGATAAATTTTTATCACATAATGTTGTATTGAGTACACCTCGCCATAAGCCTGATTCGAACTCTCAACCTTAGTAGTGATGATAGGTACTGGTTGCACATGTAGTTGTAAATCCAAACATGACTGCCCCTGTTTAACTGTTAAAAGTGACACAAAATGTAAACATATAATACATGTAACAATTTAAACAATTACATGCAGACAGTATTCAGTAATTCATGAATACTGCATAAGTACATTTGTATTGTAATAGTTAGGGTGTTTGCCTAAATTGTGCAAGATCATGTGTTTCATCCCTGGTTGGAAGCAAAGACTGAATCAGGTGAATGGGTTGGAATCACAATAATGTGTCCGAGGGAGCAACATGTCTAACTGCAGACTGTAGTTTCAGTGAGCTGGCACTATAAAAATCCAGTTAAGCATGCTAGTCTAGTACAAAGCACACATCGTCTCATCAAAATATAATTTATTCTCGACATGATGTAGCTGAAATATTGCTCACTTGGCATTAAACAACAACTGTTCACATAATCAGTATTCATGACATTGTTTTTTGTTATCTTTATGCAGTAGGTCTTTTCTCAATTGAGAGGAAATTCTTGCTTCAGTGTTGTAGATTAATTTGGATATCTAACATAGTAGATAATTAAATCAATACCAGATTTCTTTAATTTATCTTTCTACAAACAAGACAACAATTATTACCATTCCAATGTTTAAGGACATGAGGTCAAGGTTAGGATAAGGTAACAATATTACAGCACGATTGATTATTACTTCTGCAGAAATGTTGAAAACAAACAAAAAAGTGCACTTATGACATGCAGGATCACACGATGTGAACATAATTTCAAAATAAGACGATACATTGTGAAAATGAACATATAAATACCCTTTTCCTCTTACAAATCACTTATCTTAAATTTAAGATCTGTAAAACAATTGATAACTCTATTAAATATATTCATCATGACCACTATTTGAAAAAAAATTATTGATAGATATGGTCAATATCTAATTATCTATAGCATATAATCGATTATGGGTGGTCTGGTTTTTATATAAATTTCAGATTAATCTACCAGGCATGATTATTTGTTGTTACACATATGATCTCTAAAACTTTTATCCTGTCAAAGAAATATCATATGGTAATAGTATTACACTAGTTCTAATAATAAAACCCTAAACAGAGCTCCAGATAAGCTGCGTATTTACATTTTTTACGCTATGAAAACGAGTAAAAACGCATGTATTATCATATCAGAGTGTACACATTATGCATACATATTGCTGTGTAAGCAAACTTTCCAAATTTGGAGCGTACTTGTACAGTCGTGTACATAACAATACATTTTTGTCTTTGAGAAATTCCCCGTTATTACATCCGAGGGGTACCAAATGCTTGCCTTTCTAAGCATCGATGTCAAAAGAGATCTGATTGGATGTTTACGATAAATCATCCAATCGCGGTCAATATTACAAATAAATGCAGTTTACGTAATAAGTCAGAACTAAAACGAAAGTAAATTTGGGAACACGTTGTTCGTTGAAAATGAGCAAGAACATGAATAAGCGCGCTACTAAGCACATGAGCACTACGGAAAGTTCCTGACAGTTTCATCTGTGTCTAGTGACAGTATAGTTAAAGGATTCATTGATGATATTGTCAACACGGCTGTGAAAACTGCCGAAGTCGACAACCAAAAAACAATATATTTACAACATTTTATTAATAAACATGACACAATCATGTCAAATTAAACAGAGATATACATTTCACTTGCATCCTGCATTTATTGAATAACACTTGTGTCAAACATAATTTTAAAAGTGTACATGTAAGCAATCTTTTCTGAAGTAGAGAGTACAACAGTGCAAAGGAAATATGCAAATACCTATCATTTTCAAAAGTAGGGGGTAATTACCCTTTGGACTTGAAAATTATCTGGAGCTCTGCCTAAATGCTCGCTTACTCTGCCAAGACACAAGTTTGTCACAGGAGCTACACTATTGCAGCTAGTATTACACATTAAGTATAAGTTGCACAACTTCCTTTTTATAAACCATTACTGTACTCAATTAAAAAAAAAATCATTATATTATTTGGATTTCAAGTGTGGCTTAATATTATGTAAATTTATATATTCCCTTACAAGTTGTTTCGGCCTTATGACAGATTTGGCCGTAGTTGATTCGGCCTTAGTTGATGCGGCCTTACGCAAATCCGGCCTTATATCAAATGGAAAAGAATAATTAAAAAATAAAAGTTCTATTTAAATTTAAAATATTATTTAAATATTCATGGATATGATGAATAAAATATTGGAACTTGTAGTGTTTTCACAAGATTTACTCTTAACTCAATATAAAAAGCCATAATAAATCGTTATTATTTTAACAATTTTTTAATTAGTAATTTTTGGTAATAATGACGGAAATCATTTCCATTGAAGTTGATGATTAGAAAAACAATTTAGGTTGATATACCAAGTTGTCAACAAGCGAAATTCCTTAGATGTTCTCTTGCAATTAATTATCATTTGTTTAATAGTCGTATAATTACACTGGCAGTATGATTATAAGGGTTACCAAAAAGTAAAAGGAAGCCATACTATAAATTACTCAAAAAGTACTCCAATTCTTTTGATGAAACCGCACTAATATATGCACATTTTGGTGATGGTCCTACTATTTTCAAAACTATCAACTATGTCGTTTCCTTGTATTGTGTGTGAGCAGAACATCCGTCCAAAGCAGCATGCTTTAGAGTGTGACAGTTGTTTCCAGTGGCAACACAGATTATGTAATTGTAGGACCATCACTTAATTATTTACTCAAATCATCACAATGTGTCGTTTTATTGTATATATCATATATATCCATAGATACACATCATTCTTAACTGAGGCCGCATTAATTAACCAAGGCCGTATCAACTAAGGCCGCATTTGTTTAAGGCCGGATTTGCATAAGGCCGAATAGTTTTCAGGCCGGATCAACTCGAAAGCATATATTCTTATAGCTGCTCATATGGTTTACTGAATTCCATATCTTAATTCTAAAATACCTGACACAATCAGTATACAATTACCAGGTGCATTTTTCATTTAATTTGCTGCTTTTGACATATTTATATTCAATGTAAACATGAGAAGATTTTTATAGTAAAGTATCATGCTATGGGATAAACGTGACAGATCATTCACTAATCCAGCCATTCCAGGGCAACCACAATTTGCACAAATCATCGTCAAATGTAAATGTAATATCAATGTCTCAGATATAATACACAAATTCGTATGTTAAAAAGGTAGTTTTGTACACAAATGTTACACTGCATACTTACAAAAATTTCAGACACTCGACGGTTAAGCTCAGTTAAAACATATGTTCATTACAGCTTCCCTAGCAACGGGATTTAAAAATCTGATAAGAAGCTCAATTTGACATAAAAACAACGTATATATACATATCACATGTAAAAATAATTTCTAATACTTACTCCTGTAAAATAAAAGTATCTCTCCTTATCATTTTAGTCATTGCATTATAAAATTTGAAAAATATTTCACCCAAATAAAGGTAACAGGTATTTGTTTGAAGGGTACCTGTAAAATGCGAAATGAAACGCGAAACGAAACATGCGAAATGGAACGAAACGAAATTTACCAAAACGAAACGGAACGGAACGAAGCAAAACGTAAACGGAACGAAATAAAATGAAACGAAATTTATCGAAACGAAACGAAACAAAACGAAACTACACCATGTTTATCTCTGACATACACTGAGAGGTTTCCAAAATGGGCCAATCGAGGAGCAAATGTCTGTCCCAATTCAAAAAATCAAATTTAATAATTAGATTATCATTTCACAGATCAAGAGATTTGGAATAACTTCCATGCAATATCAATATTATTACGCTATACATTCACATAACAGCAATGCATTTACCTCTAATAACTGTTGGTGGCACAAATATTGGGAGTATGAAATTCGCAGTTTGGTGAACACTGCAAGTGTGTCTGTGGGCATTGGTAAAATTCAGCTGTGTCACTATAATTTAGTACGGGGAATGTTGCGAAGAAACCTGTATTTTTGTACTAAAGATGTAAGAGAAACAGCTTATCTAAGTTTAGTAAGACCAATACTTGAGTAAGCAGGAACAGTATGGGACCCAAATTGTTTACATCTGGAAAATGACCTAGAAAGGGTCCAGAAACGTGCAGGAAGATTTGCTATGAACAATTACTCGTTCGAAGAAGGATCAATGACATCGATATTATTTAGATAATGAACGAATTAAGCTGCAAACAACTGAAACAACGCAGACAGGAAAATAGACTCATCCTACTATATAAAGGACTCAAAGGATATGCAAGCATCCCCATCTGGTGTTGCTATTCAAGATCAGCAACAATCTAGTTAAAATAGATCCAACAAGCAAGCTTATACCACCCAAGCGCTTATCTAGGAACATGCATGATAGATCTTTACAAATTCCAGCAAGCTCAACAACCTTGAGGAGAGAATCTTTTTATCCGAGGACTATACGGGAATGGAATTCACTGCCAGCCAACGTTGCCATTGCCTGGGAGCCTTGAAACCTTCAAGGTCCTCATCAGCCAGCTGGAATAAGTGATAAAGTCTGTTTTTACTTGCACCTGTAAATATTATAGCACTTTTTCAAAATTTTCAATTTTTATTTATCTTTGTCCTGCGCTAAAGATCCTATCTCCACTTTTGCCGAACTTATTAGATCCGTTAAACTCCTTGGAGTAACCATTGACTCAAATTTAAACTTTAACAATCATATATCTGAAATTTGTAAAAAAGCATCAAGGCAGCTAAATATTTTGAAACGGATTGGCAAATATTTAAATAGGTTAGGTAGACTAACAGCTTATTACTCATTCATTCTTTCAAATTTTAATTATTGTACTGTAACATGGCACAACTGTAGTGAAAAAAATTCTCTTAAAATGGAAAAGATTCAAGAAAGAGCTCTCAGGTTTATTTATGACGATTATACCAGTTCATATGAAAATTTGCTTGAAAAATCAAAACTACCCTCTTTAAAAATTAGAAGATTAAAAACCATTGCTGTTGAAACATTTAAAATAATACATAAAAACAGTCCAAGTTATCTTCATGATTTAATCAATATTAAACTTCAAAATTATAATTTTAGATCACAGGAAACAGCAGTTTTACCAGAGTCAGAACTACCAGGTATGGCCTGAAATCCTTTCGTTATAATACTGCACAAATCTGGAATGAGCTGCCTAATCACTGTAGAAGGGAAACATCTTTGGGGCAGTTTAAAAATGTAATACAAACGTGGGATCTAATGAACAGCTCATGCCAGTGCAGTGCATGCATATAGTGCTTCGTAGCTTATGCTTTTTTTTTTCCTAGACATTTTTAGTTGAAATATGGTGCAGTGCTAAACATTTTGCTGTTTCTATTGCTATGCTTATAGACTTTTTATTATTATTTTGTTTTTATTTTGCATGTATTATCATTGCTACTTTTAGTGTATGCTTGTCCATAACTCAGATTTATAAACTTCATTTTTTTACTTTGACTTGTATTATCTTACCATGCTTTATATGTTTTATTTTGCCATGTATTTTTAGGTTCTATCTTAACAAGGATTTATATAAATCCTTGATCTTAACAAGCATTTATGTTGTTTTTAAGTCACCATATGCATGATATGCATTATGTTTTAATATTACTATGCATTATTTTTATTAAATTGGTGTGTTTGTGCATGATTGTGGGATGAATGTATGTATTTTGTATGTAGTCGATTTGAAAAGCTCATTAGAGCTTGTGTTGTAATGTTTAATTAATATCGACTTTAGATAAAACTTTATTATTATTATTACCGTTTTGACTAAATTTCCGACACTTGACACATGGGCGGTGCAATAATGTCGTTAGATGTAGCACCTATAATGATGAAGAGGAGGATATATAACATAAAAAAAAACCATGCATAATCAACGTTATGAATTGATTCAGTTACGAAGCGATCTACATCCGTTTGCTTTCTTCTCGCATGAGATGTAGAATTAGCAGAGTACTTCCGGTTTCAATAACAACATGATTTTCCTCAAAACTTGCAGGGTTGGTATAATTCCCCTAACGTGTACTGTTTTATAAGATATGTCAATGTGTACGCACTGGGGAATATTGAGGCAAAGTCATAAGTGTTTAAGACGTAAATGCAATATGTTTTACTGCTTCTTTAATTTACAGCAAATTAAAACAAAAATATAATTTTGTATGGAGATCTGAAATTTATGATGGCAGAAATAATAAACAGGGGGGTAATAAATTAAGAACTTACAGACTATTTAAAGATAAAATTTCCTTAGAAAAATATTTACTAATACTAAATGAGGATGAAAGGAGAGTACCTACTAAGTTCAGAGTAAGTGCTCATAATCTAGAAATCGAAAAAGGAAGATACATACACTGTAGGAGTAAAAACAGAAGATAGAATTTGTAAATTATGGGGTTGAAGATGAAACCCATTTTCTTCTTCAGTGTCCTGTTTTAGAAAACAAAGAGAACTCAAATTATTAATAATATTCAAAATGTGAATAAAAATTTCAATAATCTGCCAAATAAATCAAAATTAATATAGTTAATGTCATCAGAAGATAATTTTATAATTAAGAACTAGTGATGGGAATCGGTAACGTTTTCAAGATCGATGATCGTTACATCAACATCGACCGATGATCGATCATAGGTGACACTTGCCTGCTAAATGTATTTACTGACTATAATTAATCAAGTAGTCTTTATTTCAAGAGTATGATTGACAAAAGTAAAGATATAAATACAATTGTATCATTTTATAAACTTAACTATAATTTTTCCATTAGTAAACATTAACTTAGAACAAAACAAAAGATCGTTTTCCATATGTGTAACACCTGATATAAAATGAACTATTCTGGGAAGTAGATAAATAATAGACTAGTCCAAATATGTGTATTGACTGAGTCAGTGAGTGTCAAAAATATGCTTGGACAAAGCTACAGTACAGCTGACAGCATACACTGATAAATGCTGAGCATAATCTGCATGCTGAGCCAGGCTCAGCATTTTCGCTGATGGTCTGCCAATTAACCCCAAGGTAATAAACAGGGCCATAAAATACCTGGTCAGTAGTGTCTTGTTGATTTCACAGGTGATCTACAGGTAAATATATACACCTGTTTGTGTTACATAACAGGAAATGGGCATATTTGAATTTCAGTGATTTTGATGTGTAGAAAAAGGACTTTAATACATTTAACTGTACCTTGAAAATTTGTCAATAAAATAATATTTTCAAAATTTAATATTTTGTGATATTAGCATCAGCTAACAATTTAAACAAATAATTGAAATGAAATCATAATTTTGTGTTGGATATATAAGAATTTTTAACTGAAAATATGGCAAAGAAGAACAAGATTAATTGTGATGCTATTTTAATCAATAGATTAATTAATTAAGATTAGATTTAACATTTTAAGAATTTTCTTTCTATGTAATGTGCATGTGTGTGTACATGTTAGTCATGTATTTAAGAGTTTTTTGGTGTTTTTTTTTCAACTTTGACAAAAATGTTATAGTTGTTCTTTTAATGATACATGTATTTAAAATTTTAATTTTTTTTATTTTGTTATTAATTTTATCTGTTTTTGCAGAGGAATAATATATTTAATTTGCTTTATCAATTTAATCAAATAAATGTAATCCAATTTCAAAAATATACTTGTTACTATGTTTCGAAAATAAAGAAAATAAATATTTTCAAGATAAATGGAACACATCTTGAACCCCCCTTATAATTTATGCATAATAAAAGTTTCAATATAAAAAATGACAAATTAAGTATTTTTTGTATATTAACACACAGATATGGTAAACACAGAAAATCTCAATCAATGAAGGATTTATGGACACTTGTAATTTGCCACTTATTCACTCTCATGTCATAAATTGACCTTAAAGAGACATACTGTGTAGGCTAATGAAAAAGAAAACACACACACACACATATTCAACTAGATTCATAAATTAAATACATATATTTTTTTTATAAAATGTGAAATGTTCAATGGTTAAAATTAAATTACTATAAATTTCTTTTTCATAAATATTCATGAATTTTGAATTAAACTTTTTTTTTAAATAATTTACTGTTTTTGTTAGTACAAACACAAATAAAAAAGAAAAAAAAAAGAAAATCAAAGACAGCTAATGAGAATAGATTAGCTTCTAATTACTTTTGATCAGTTTTGATTGCTAGTGGTATGCAATTAAACCACAATATTAAAGAATAATTAAGTTTACTTAACTATTAAAAAAGAATAGATACACATCTATTGCATACATGTAAATATTTTCAAATAACTTATTTTTAAATGTTAAAATACAGATAATAATTGAAATTTTAACAAAACAAATCAATTGAAAAACAAAGAAATTTTAATTCAATTTTAGAATTATCAAAACATTACTACATTGTAAAATAGAAAATTTATTATGTAAATATTTCCACTGAATAGAAAGTCACAAGTGTAACAAATCACACATGCATGCTCTGGTAAATTTTACTAACACCTATTGAATCAGGTACATCTACCTGGAAATCATTATGATCATATTGTTTATTCAATTGCTGACCATCTGTACAGGTGAGGGTAATAAAACTGATCATCAGCCCATGATTTACGACCCCCAATAAAACCTCAGCATTGAATGCTGAGCCTTTTAAATGCTCAGCATTTATCAGTGTATGCTGTCAGCTGTACTGTACCAGATGTTTGTCACTATGAGGGCAAAAAAACCCAGCTGGGATAAAACTGCAATATTTTTGTCAGTATGGAGACAAAAACAACCAAAGAACAAAGTTAAGCATATATATTTTAGACACTATAGAATCAGAATCGACCACAAGGTTTAAGAATCGATCATCGGATCGTATGATGACGTCCGACTGATTAGTCGATGTTTCCGATGATCGGTACACCACTATTAAGAACACTAGTTCACTGCTATGTTCTTTATTTAAAGAAAGAGATTTAGTTCTCAAAGGAAATCAAGATAGATTGAAGAAAAAAAAAAAATAATAATATACAACTGAACTAATATGAGGGAAATAACTAGTTATTGGTACGACGTGCTGAGGGAAATAACTAGTTATTGGTTCGACGTGCAAAAGCGTGCCAATTTCAAACACTTATTTAGTGCTACGTGAAGATTCCCTCACAGTTATTTGACCTACGTGCAGTTTGCCACGGGAATAATGAGTTATTTCTTGTTCCATGGAATAAAACTTTAAAATATCTTAATTATTTCTTGCTTGGTTTCTATAGTAAAGTATAATAATAATAATAATAATGATAATAATAATAAAAAATAAAATATTAATAATATTAATGAAATACTGTTCATAAAAATACTATATGTATACTATAACTATATTGAAGATGAGTCACTGGTGGTTCTCCCATACTAATACAATATTAGTATTACACTTATACATGGTGTGCAAGTAAATATCTGGAAATTATGTAAGATCACCATGAAGGGTCAGATTTTATTATTGGATTTATTCATTTGCTATATTGTCCTTCTTTTTTTGTTGTAAAACCAATCAAACCAATCAATATGAAATCAAATGTATGTAATTCACTTAATTATTCTGCTCAATATTGGGTGATTGACAATAAAAGATTTGTATTTGTATTTGATGACCCATTTCAGGGCATTTGTATCTTCAAACTTTCCTCCTGCTAAACTGCTCTACCAAATGGAACCAAATAAAATTAGAATGGATGGCCATTGGAAAAAGAATATTCAGATTTGTACAAATGAAGTTGATCCTCTATAGGGAGGAGTTATTAGTAGGCCTAAAGTAAATGGGGGAAATTGAGTAAAAAAAAACACTCAAGAAGCAGCAATGGAAATGATGTGCAGCATCATCTGGATATGTAGATTTAGATGTGTACATTCAGGAACTACAAATGAAGGTCCAGTGTCTAAGGGGCCAAAATTCTCTGGATCCAAGTTTAACATAGTCTGAAGTAGGGAAACTTGAAAACAAGGTTTTAATAAGAACCTAGTCTCGTTGAGATTAGGATTCCGAAGAAACCTAATCTCGTTGAGATTAAGATTCCAAAGAAATTTTCTGTCTGTATCTTAAGAACCAAGAATGGAAATCAATCTGATCTGTCACTTGCTCTCTTTTACTGATATGTTGCCATGTAGGAGATCTAAGGAATGCAAGTGACTCTTTATGTACAGTTTAGTCAGAGACATAACATCAGTGTTTCAGCTAGACTTTGGAATCTTCAGGACAATTGCCAGTTTTATCAAAATTTCTTCAGGACAATCTTTAATAATTAAACTAATTATTATAAATTTCTTCAGGATAATTTGAGAAATAGATGGGCAAATGTCCCGAGACCGGTGCCTAGCTGAATCACTGCATAGCATGATAAATCACTGTGATAGACATATCACTCTTCTTAGTGATACTGATATACAAAATGTATCTTTTAGACTGTTTAATCTATTTACTTATGTTGATTTACCTTTTGGATGATAGTAATTATATACATGTATATAAGTAACACTCTAAATGTAAAAGAAATTTTGAATATATTTAATAGAACAAAAGATATATCCAAATCACCAAGATGAGTGATGCATCTATCACAGTGATTTATCAGACTATGTAACATGGAATGGAACAGGGAAAGCATTAACATTCATTTTCTTGCAAACCAGTTATGGAAATAGGTAGATGACATGATTTGTCTTTGTGATATGCAGATTAAAACATGCACAAATGAGGAACCAAGTGTCTGTGTTGTCCAAACTCTGGGGATCCAAAGAATAACATAGATTGTGAAGGGAAAAAAATGTCAAAAATGGCACAAATCATTCAGCTATGAAGATGTTTGCAAAAATTTAGGCCTCTGAGTGCAACGAGACAAAATTCAATAGTCTTCTTAAAAACAAGGAATGGAAATACACTTGTATTTGGCATGAAGGAGTTTTATTATATACAGATTCAAACATGCACAAATGAGAAACCACAGGTCTATGTGGTCCACACACAGCAGTGACAGGGTGTCTAAAGAATATATAGTTAAATCTGTAATAGACATAATATGGTATTCTACATATGCATCATTTGTTAAGTTTATATGAAGGTTAAAGATTGTACAATTGTAGATTTCAAAAATATATTTTTGTCAATTCATCATCTCATTGAAAATTAACTTGTTCTCACCATTTTTATACAAAAATATAGCTGAAAAATTTATGAGTTGGCATTAAACAACAATCACTCACTCACTCTAAGTATGGTAATACAAATGGAGTTCAAAATATCTTCTTTATAGGCTTGACATGGGCCTCTAGTTTAATTTGTAAATGTATTATTTATCATGACTTTCAGGGGTGTGGGATTACCATACCCGACTCACACATAGAACCTGTCAGACAAGTAGATTTTCCTTACTAGTTTTTCCTGGGACAAGTAAAATTAACAAGGCATAATAATTTCTTATCAAAGTATTCTGGAAACACAATTCCTCAAATAATATATCATAAATATTGGCATTATGTTTACAGGGTTTCTTAAGGTTCAATTAGACAAATAGTTCAGGAATTACAGTATAAAACTTGTTCTTTTGTAGAATTTGATCAGACAAGGTGTATGTAGCAAGAGACTGTTTCATAAGTCAATATGTAGAACAAATCCTTTAGTCCCTATTGTTATAGAGCAGACTGGGGGTGGAGAAAGAGCCTACGACATATATTCACGGCTTCTTAAAGATAGAATTATATGTGTATTTGGTGCTGTAAGTATCATTGTACATTTGTATATATACAGTAGTCCCCCTCTTATAAGGCCACCTAGTTATGATTTCAAACCCTGTTCATGGCAAGGTATACACGATACAACATTATGTGATAAAGTTATGCAGTGACTTCCGGGTAATCCAGTTACCTCCACCAATAAAACTGACCACCATGATATAACTGAAACATTGTTGAAAGTGATGTTAAACACCATAGACCCCCTATTTCATCAGGCAAGATTTCAAATCGACAGAGATAGGAAAATGCTACTAAATTATCTCCCCTTACCCAAAAGAGACCACCTCTCATATAAGGTCACTTTGTTGTTACAGAAGGGGTGGTCTTATAAGAAGACTACTACATATAGAAATGTATATCTCTATTAGGACAAGGTGTATTTCAACAATATTTGTAGTAAGTATTATTGGTAGAGTACTAGTACAAATTATCTCACAAGTCATGGATAACTTTATCATATAAAGTTGTATCAGATATGCCTAACCACAAGGGGCCGTCATGGTCGTGATCAATGATAGTTGGATTTATAACAACCTATGCAATTAGTTCCTATCACCACTAACGTTGTGAGTTCAAATCTCACTCAGGTGAGATATACTCGATACAACATGATGTGATCAAGTTTGCCTGTTTCTTCCACCAATACAACTGACCACCATGATATAACTGAAATATTGTTGAATGTGGTGTTAAACACCGTAACCCTAACTACAAATCATAGTGTTAGTAAGCACTGGTATAATAGGTATGTTATATAACTACCATATGACCATGGAAACTGAAATCCAACAACAAATTTGTAAATCTTTGTCTCATAACACTATTAGGAAGATAACAGTAATGAAACTTATTTTTATCCTCAAATCTGAAAATATAATAGTTGTATTCTTGTATTCTGGTAAGGCAGATTTTTATCCACAGTTGATATTCCAATGCCTTTACAATTGCATGGTGATTTATACTTTGTACAGTACACTAAGTAATATATTTTATTGTATAATGTCTTATCAATGATAGGTACATAAATTTATAGGTTAACAAACACTGGAGAGAGAAAAAAAACATTATCTTATGCAAATATATTTTCTAGCGGCATCGGTTTTATGATATTTAATGACCAATTTTTTCAAAGATAATATTATTTTGTATTTTACAGATCCATGATGATATGTCTAGTGCAGTTATAGCTCAGTTACTCTTTCTAGAGTCTGAAAGTAATAAAAAGGATATACACATGTACATTAACAGTCCAGGTTTGATTTAATACAAAAATTTTGTGACATTATGAGTCGTGCTATTAGTTCCTTGGAACATGATAGAATATTAATCTATATTATGCCAAGAAAAAAAATACCTGTGATTCTGCTAACATTCTTGAAATAAATGGGAAGGTAGATAGACAAAAGATTTTACTTTAACAAAAATATTTTTAAGTAGGCTCTACAGGACAAGGATCTGATTTTAGCAGTGCTTGTTCAAAAATGGCAATACAATTTAGGGTTGATAGGGTTAGCGGAGTCACAGGTATTTATTTTTTTACTGTATTGAATTTCAATTACTTCTTATTCTCAGTTGAATGTTAAGAAAAGATATAGTCACTATAAAAAATCTCACTAGTTTAACCTTAAAATCAGAATGTGTTTGTTTAACCTTAAAATCAAATATATATGTTTTATAGGATAGAACTTGTATGTAGGGTGTCATCTGAATAAAATGTAACAGGATGTACTGGATGTTTGGCATCTATTTCTTTCAATATTCCTTATCACTTAAAAGAATTTAGGGGTGGTCGTTATCATATAGTAGTTGGATTTACAATTACCTATGCAATCAGTGCCTATCACCACTAACACATTGACAAATGAAAAAAAATCATTTTTAAAACAAAGGCTAAACCTAGATCGATATTATACATAGATTATTAAGAGATAATTAGACCGTCTACTGATTACACTGACAACATGCTTTCATCGGTAACTTTAAACTGTCATAGCTTTTTTATTTCTAAACCAAATTTCACAATATTTTGTGAATCAAATGAAAGGAATAACATAAAGCTAAGCCATATATAAAGTTTCAATAATAAATATACATGTACACCTAAAAAAAATTATGACGAGTAGAAGTTGGCAACTGAGCCAGCATCTCTGGATTGCCAGTCATCGATAAGCTGATAAGGTACATGGGCCTCACTAACATTGTGAGTTCGAATCCCACTCATGTCCAGGTGTACTCGTTACATCATTATATGATAAAGTTTATCAGTGACTTGCGACAAGTTGGTGGTTTTCTCCTGGTACTCTCGTTTCCTCTACCAATTAAACTGACCTTCGCCATATAACTGAAATATTGTTGAAAGTGGCATTAAACACCATAACCCTTACCCCCTATTATCAGTTGAATGTTAAGAAAAGATATAGTCACTATAAAAAATCCTACTAGAAAGAATAGTGTAATAATAGAATGAATACAAAAACAGATCAAAACTTAAAATGTACCATTGACCTTCATCAAAGTTAAAAGGTCCTTTGGTGAATATCCAATATCATTATTATATACAATTTTAGAATTTGTTTGTTTAACCTTAAAATCAAAAATACACCACCCCATATAACTGAAATATTGTTGAAAGTGGCATTTTTATTGTTTTATCAACTATTCCACATTTTTCAACCCAGGTCCTTGAAACATTAAAGAAATATTTGTGCACTGTACATTGTAGGTGTTTGTGAATCTCTGAGCCAATTTCTGTCATAAACCATTTTATATTTTTAGGTGGTGTTGTAACTTCAGGATTAGGTATCTATGACACAATGCAATTAATACAGTCTCCAATAGCAACATGGTGTGTAGGACAGGCATCTAGTATGGCTTCACTGTTACTGTGTGCTGGAACAGAGGGAATGAGACACTCTCTACCCAACTCAAGAATCATGTTACATCAACCCTCAGGACAGGCATCTGTAAGTACTCTGTATTCTACAAGTACTGTTAAACAACCTAAAATAACCCTTTTGCACATACCCGATTTGATTGTAAGATTATGTTTGTTTTTATAAATGAGTTTTTCCCTTATAACGGACAATATGGTAACGAGTCTAGGATCTTTGCACATTCCCGATTTGATTGTAAAATGATGTGTATTCATACCTTTTATATACGGGTTATTTCCCTTACTACGGGCAAAATGGTACCTTGTCTAGGAAAGAGCAATGGGACAACAAATTTGAGTTTAATTTTCTCACAATTTGTAGATATTTGAACCTTGCTGTGTTAGCGGTAGATAATTTTTTTTATTAGCCACTGTGGCTAATGGGTAATAATTTCTTTTAGCCACACTAAATATAAACAAAGAGCATAAAACAGTTGAAAGTTCAAAACTTTATTATTTAATTAACTAACAATAATAATTCATATATTATCATGATAAACAACAAACTTTGAACATTAGATAAACAGAACATTCAATATTCGTATGCTTTTGTTGTTTATTGCTGTGTGGGGCTGTTGGCGTTGCCAAAAAAGGATAAAAATAGATCCTTGGCGCTTGGCCATGCTTGACCTTCTCGTCAAATAATTTACTGGTTTTAGATTCAAGCGTAGACAGAAGGACAGACAGAATAAAGCTTAATTTAGGAAACCAGTCAGTCGGTGACTAAAAATCGAAACTATTTCCGGAATGGGACCCGGATAATGTTATTAACTGAAAATACTACTGGAAATAATCAATTTGTCCCGCTTTTTAAAATCGTTTTGGATATTATACATCGATCAAATCATTGTCTATAATGCGTTTTATTCGAAGTTGACTTTCTACATAATAAAAGATCGTTGTCAGATGCATGCTCTAAAAGTTTTTCGTTCGCCAGTGTGGCTACTGCTACACAAATTATCCTCGCCACACTACCGTTATATTCACAAAATGCGACATGGCGATCGTCTACCGCTTACACAGCCTTGTAAAAACTAGATGTGTCGGAACGACACGAATGTCCCTGCCGTGAATATTAAGGAGGCTCGCAAATGTTTCAAAGTCCAAGGGCCATAACTTGGCCAAAAATCATTGGACTGAAACGAAATGTAAACTTGATCTGTAACTCATCATTATACACTCATACACCAAAAATCAAGTCAATATCTCCAAGCATAGCAAAAAAAAGTGGTGACAACTAAATTTTTGGCCAAATTTCAAGGTCCAAGGGCCATAACTCGGCCAAAAATCATTGGACCGGAACAAAATGTAAACTTGATCTGTAACTCATCATTATACACTCATATACCAAAAATCAAGTCAATATCTCCAAGCATAGCGAAAAAAAGTGGTGACAACTGTTTTATTTCGAAATTACGGAATGACGGACATGGGTAACACTATATGTCCCGGCCACTTAGTGGCGGGGACATAAAAATCAGAGGATGATTTTATTGCAAGTAGAAAATTCACAAGTTGTTACAACATTAAAATTTTGAACAGATTATGTGAAAAAACATATTACTTTGCATGAAAGAGGACCCTTTTGCCCACCTTAAAGGGAAATAATAATTTTACTATCAAAGTCGGAAATGTGCAAATGGTCTATAAATGCAAGATTTTTTAATAGTTTTTATAGACTACCGACTTTAAAAGTAAATGTAAATGCTGTAAGAGTACTAGACACTAACAAAATAAGTACAATATTCTTAAAAAAAAATGTCATTTGCATCACAATTACCGTATATCTGTATCCTATCAACAGCAGGTTCAATTCAAGCTCTTCAGAATGTTTCAAGTGACTTATTTTGGCTTATCATTGAATTTGTTATTGTCAGTTCAGTTCTTGCCATGTGTTATAGTTAATTTACCTATGATTACCCTTTTTTATAAAGAATAAAAGTCTATCATTCTCTTTATTTGAAAACAGATTAAATGACAAACATGTGTATTTATTAAATTTGATGAATTGTGTGGTATTTATTTTTTAGGGTCAAGCAACAGATATTCAAATTCAAGCAGAGGAGATTATAAAATTGAAAAAACAGATTAATGGTTTATATTTTAAACATACAAATACACCTTTAGCAGATATAGGTAAGGTTTTTTTGTGTTATACATAGACAATATATGTGTATTGTTGGAAAATATAAAATTTATTTGTACATTTGTATGAGCTTTAGATTCTAGTGCCCTGTTTTGCAGCAAGTGCAAATGAATTATATATTTTTAGATAATTTACGTATATTAAGCCCAAAACAACTGCCAAATTATTTTAAGAGCAGTAACAAGCATCGTTCTTATCGTTTTTGATGGTGTCCTCTGTGAAGTCTGTGCTTATACTCTTCGCTCAACATAAATCAGGTACCAGAAAACTATATCATATAAAAATTTATGCAGTCAATGCAATTTGACTGCTCATATAGAACCAGTGCAGGATGAATATAAATATGTGATAAAAGAACCTGCAAGTCTTTTTAATAAATAAAACTCACTCAAGATAAAGTATCATGTGAGGTATTGCCGTCACTTTGCATCCACAAACTTTTAAATTTCAATTTTCTTCTTTGAAACCACAAAGGCCAATTGAAACCAAATAGGAATGTTCATTAGATCATCCTCTACAAAGTTTATTATTTTTGTTCCAAACAGAAAGCTAAGATGACAGAAACAAGAGGCACAAAAGAGTTTTTTTGTTTTTTTGTATGTGGACAGTTTATTTTTCATCCGATTTTGATGATGTTTTTCTTTTATATTACTAATCAAATTCTAACAGATCTTCCATGGCTCTTACCATTTTCAAAATATAAGGAGGTCAAAATGGGACCAACATCCAAAATTTTGAATTAGAATTTTATGTCTGATTTGAATGAGTTCAAGTTAAGGACACTATGTGAGAATGAATAAAATATATTTTTCTCAAGAACTAGACTTGCTTGAACAAACACAAACTACTTCAATAACTAGGTGAGCGACAGCCTCTCTGAGGTGAGCCTCTAGTTTTATCCTGTGATCCATTAACATCTTAACAACATCCAATATTAGGTCACATTTGGGAACCTTTTATTCATATTGAAAAGTTCTCCACTCCTCCATAAAAACTGCTGTGTTGTTCAATACCTAAAGATTGTGTAAGCCCATCACTGATTGCAATTGGTCATTTGAAAAGTGAGGACTGATATGACCAGATATGGAATGTTTTTTAAAAAAAAGATCCAAGAAACATATAATTTTAATAAAATGATACAGTATATCATGATTTCTTTGTTTAAATATGTGAGTTTATGTAGATGTGGAACAAACTGACCTTTAATAAATTTGATCAGAAATGAAGATAAAAGAGATCAAACAATTTTCAAGTATTACTGACAATGCAAGTACATGTATTATCACAACAACACAAAACATTAAATCATCCCTTTCCAAAGTTCAGTTTACAGGGAGCTGGTAATTGGGGAAATTATGATGGAAAATAATCACATATTCAAAGATTATGTAGTTTTGCATCTTTTTTCCTTTTTTTTTTTCCAGAGAACTGTATGGAAAGAGATAAATTTATGAATCCAATAGAAGCAAAAGAATTTGGACTGATAGATAACATTTTGTGAAAATACTTCATTTGTAATATTATGATTTTAATAAACATATAAGGGTAATTTTGTTAAAACGTTTTAATTTTGTCTCACTATTTTTTTGTAAGAGTGAGACATGACAGAATATAATAAATCAGTCATGGTCGAGAATGTGAGATGGATAATTCCACACAAGGGTTCACATTTTCAAATCAGAAACGCAGCATGGCCAGTTTCTGAAGAAAGAAAATATGAAACTGAGGAAAACCTTACATGGAGTCAATGGCACTTTTAAACAAACAAATCAACTGAAAATATTGAAACTACATTTTTTTCCTTTGCCCCTGACATCTTTGATCTTCAAGCCTCCAGAATTGGAAAGTTGCTGTTGATTCGCTGGCTGAAAGTATGACCCCATACAAGATGCCATTGGATGATAAGTATAATAATTGCCAAAAGAAAAACATAATAGATCCAACAAATATCTAACTTTAATTGAAATATTGGTCACATCTGCACAATATGTTGAAAAGGGGAAAAAATTCAGAAAAAAATATATCTGGAAAATTTCAATATGTCTAAGTCAATGAAGTAGCACAAGGTAGTGTGACACAGGCAGATGGGACAACACAAAATGATGATAGAACAAGTGTTAACAATCAGAATGGAGTAATGATTAGTGTACTTGTTTCAAGTGTGGTAGACAGCTGGTTTGATCCCCAGTTGATTACAACCAAAGACTATAACTAGATTATTGCTACTTTTCTGTTAAGCATTCGACATTAAGGATGGCAAAGACTGTTTGACTGAGAGTTGGATTGTGTGTTAAAGGTAAGCAACATGTTTACCTGTGGACTTTGTTTCTTTGACCTATCAATATAAAAAGCAAAGTTGGTGTGTTGGTCTAGTACAAAACAGATACATGATATAGCTGATAAATTGCTTACTTGCTGTTGAACAACCATCAGCATCGCTGAGCATTCATAACAATCATCCCAAATCTACCATAATTATATACACAAAGAAACAATCATGAGATAACTAGTGTGGGAAAAAAACCTCTATTCAATGTGGTCTAAAATATCACTGAGCATTCAAAACCATAATTACCAGTATACACAAAGAAAACATAATCATGATATATCTAGTGTGGAAACAATCTCAATTCAAAGTTGTCCAATATATATATATATATATATATATATATAAAAATGGAAGTATTGGAGACTCAACTGTTTTAATAAAACTAGAAGAAATTGATTGGTTATAACAATAAGCAAAAACATCAAGTGCAAAACATTGCTGATAATATATTCATTCATTCAAGGTTTCAAGTACAATCTTATTTTTTGACGAAAAAATTAATTCCTTACGACGAAGACAATTGGTTTTTAGTCTCTCCACTAGAGGAAAACTTGCATTGTTTAACATATTTACATGCACAAAGTAGTAACAAACAATTGTGGTCTTCCCAATGTTAACTTTGAACCTGTTCCTTAAATAAATCTATTTAAAGACTAGCTTAGTCTGTCCTCTTCTACTTTCTGTTCCTTAAATAAATCTATTTAAAGACCAGCTTAGTCTGTCCTCCTCTACTTCCTGGTTGTCTTGCATATGATAACTTTCTCTTTTTGTTTGGGAATGATCTGTCAGTGGTCAAAAACATTCTATTGGTCATATCTACAGAAGAAATAATACATTGTCGATAATTTGGACATTTTTCCTTTGATCTCTCTAAGTGATATTGCCAGTATCATCAACTAACTCTGATAATTAAAATTATCGTTTAGTTATGACGTTATCGATAAAAACAATAACGTTAGTTTCGAAGGACTCGACATACATTATAACTAGTATCGCAGCTCTTCCTATCGGTCTCGCTGTGATACTAGTGATAATGTCTGTCTTGACCTTCAAAACTGCCATATTCTAAATAGTAAATATAAGAAAGAATCTTTTTTTATGTGATATACCAATTGACACAAAATGAGTTCTAAGATTGAATTTAACATACATACAAAATGTATATGCAAGCCATATAAACCAATATTTATGTTTCCTTCCAGAACTTCAAAAATGACAATTTCACAACATTTAAATATTAATTAAATCTTGCCTAGTATCCAGTGTATAAATCATAACTTATATCTGTACAAGAATAATGAACAGGTCATCCTTTGAAGTATCCATATTGACAATTTCCCCTTTACCATAGAGATTACAATCTTAAAACCTGTTCATCATAAATCCAGAACACTTCAATGAGAGAAATATTGTCACAACTATGGAAACTGTTGTGTAGTTTTTCTCGTTACACAAAGCACATTTTTTTTAAATCTTAGAATTGATTGCAATTTATTTTTGAGAAACATTAAATGGTAATGTTTACAATGCAAAGAAATCATAAGATTTTAAGGTTAGTTGAGTTTAAATATTAATAATAAACAGTATATAGTACATACCTTGAGTCTGATTCATATAACAGTCTCTATAATACCCACTTTGTTCACTGAACAACTGAAAAAGGTTAAAAAGATAGCATGAAATATCAATTTATTCTCCACTTCTTCCTTACATAATTTTATTGGGAAAAATCTAATTTCCGAAATTTCAATGCGAACATCTCCATGATTATAAAATCCTGCTTAGCGAAGAGTTTGATTGACAGGTAGAAAAATAGCTTGTTTCCTTCTTAACTGGGAAATTACCAAGATTTTAGAATATAAATACTCAACAGCCTACTTACAGTAGTGTATAATTATCATAGATATTGTTTAACACCAATCTTGTTCTTAATAGTTTTCCTCACTACAGTGATTTTTAAAATTGTCAAATAAGTTTGTTATTGTGTATATTGTTTGTAAATATGTATATGGTTTCAAAACATGGACAATATATATGAAGTATTTTGATTGGTGTAAACTTTAGATATTAAACACTCATTTCCATAAAAAATAAGCTGTGTTGTATAAAAAAAAAATATCAGATTTTTGTTATGCTTTTAAGAAAATTGATAAAATTAGAATGGTATTTATTAATGTACTGTTTTAAATGCAAAAAAAAATGGATGTTTTTTTTTTAAATTTTGGAATCAAAAAGAACAAATCTCTAGTTTTAAATCTTTACCTGTGATCCTACTAAATTATCAAGATAATCAATGTCCATGGGTGGTGAATCATAGTCCTGCCACTGTCTACATGATCTGTTGTGTTCATCATCTTTTCTACCATTCATATGCCTAACTGTTTTTGGTGTTTGGTCTACATGTTCAAATCTATTCCTACACGGACCAGATAGCTTGTCAAACTGGGTGTTATTTCTATTGTGTTTAATCCCATAATCATAACTTTCTTCAATAAAAGTTTGTCTATTACTATCTACATCAGTATGTCCTATATTAAACACGCCTGATTCCCCATGTTTGTCATTTTCTTTATCATCATTACCAAAGTTACGACCAGACTTCTTTCCTGATCCGTAACTTTTACCTTGCCTCTTATTAAAATGTTCAGGTTGTCTATTTCTATTGTCATAACAGTAGTTTGACACTTCTCCTGATGGTCTGTTATCTTTGTATATTTCATTCCTTTCATGTTGAACAGGTCTGTGCATTCTTTCATGTTGTTTATCAATGTATATATCTGACATTTTACAATCCTGTCTGTTGTAAGTATGATGTGATCTTTCATCCTGGGTATTTTTATACTTGACATTTTCTGTTGGTCTACAGTGTGATGTAATGGTCTCATTTTCTATTGCTTCATTCTGTACTGCATTTGATCTTGAGTTGATCATTCTGTCATCTTCAAACAAAATTGTTGAGTATCAAGAAAGTTCTTAAACATGTTAAATCAGATAATTTAAATTAAAAGGTAAGATGTGGTTTTTTATGCTGTTACAGTAACTCCCCTCTTATATCCCATCTCTAAATTAAAAACCTTATTTAAGATCCATTTATCATTCACTGGTAAAGTGAATAGTTAACTGCAGTATCATTTTTTGTCATCAGGCACCAACTTTTTTACTGCAGAGACTATAATTTGGAATATTAACTTTGGAAATCAACTTAAGTTGTAGATATTTTGGCATATCAATGAACAAAATCTTCATATAACTAAACAAAAATAGCTATGATCTGTTTATATGTTATCTGTTAAACCAAGATTTTAGACACAATTGGTCATTGAAAGTTGTAAACAAACCACGACTACAGATGCTATCAGCCAATTGCATTGTTTTTTTTATCATGACTACAGGGGGGATTGGGGTCGAATGAGTTAACAAGTTTAAACCAGCCAGCCATATTTCTGTGCCTGTCCCAAGGCACAATACAGACTTCTGTTGCCTTTTTAGAGAGAGAAGATTGCCAGAGGAATGTTTTGTGGTTTAGTAGTTGGCTATCTTGTTGACCAATCATGTTTAATTTTTTTCCAACCATTTCTTGTAAGAGTGTAAAACAAAAGTTAAAATATCAACAACAATTTTTTTTTAATCTAAGACAAAGAACATGGCATTATCAAGAAATATGTACTTACTAGATGATTCTTTTGAAGTTGTCTCCCTTCTAACTGGTTGTGCTAAACCAACACTGATTCTGTGTTTAAAAGATCTTGAAGGTCGTACACCAAATCTTGGAGACTGGTATGCCTGTCTTAAAATGTTTCTTGTTGTCTCTGATAGATCTCGTGTAAAGTTTCTACTTTCAGAATTCTTCTTTGCATTATCAATCTCTTGAATATTCTCTGACACTGAGTACTGCAATTTGTCAGATTTCGTCGCATTTATATGTGGGTTGCTAGATTTTTTGGAATATGAATTTATTGTCTTGTTACCTAAATCCTGTGAATTGTATACAATAATCTCTGGACTCTGAAAATGGTTAAAACTGTTAGGTTTATTGTTGAAATACTCTTTTGAATGTACTTGTTGATAATTCAATAAGTCATATTGAGAAGACGGACGGTAACTACTCATGCCATGGGCACTCATCGTGTATCTCATGTCTTCTGTATCTAATTCTGATTTGTCATTATTTTGGTCAATCGTAGGATTCAAGATTTCGAAATCAGATTTTGGATCAAGTCTTTCATATCTACAGTTGGAACTCTTCAGTCTATTATTAATTTTATTACTTGATACATTTTCAAATTCAGCTTTAGCCATTTCCATACAAGATATTCTGTTCACATTGCCTTCAATTTCAGCTTTTTCAAATTCATTCAGTTGTATAGAAGATTGTGAACCGTGTAGTGATAAGACATCATTAGTATCCTGTGTATCTGTCTCTTCATATGGATACTTGTCATCTTTTGTCTCTTCATGAAAGTTTCCTTGACTCCTACCAAAATTAAGTTTACACCTTTTCTCAGGAAATGTACCAGCAACGAAATCAATCCTCTTTGTATGTTTTATGGGTGAATATGAGTCTACAATTCTGCTGTCATTTTCATGTACAGCATCTTTATGCATTATCATAACATCTTCAGTGTCATCCCCTTTGTCATTGTTTAAATGATTTATATTCTTTATATTAAAATCATCTTCATTGTTTTTCCCTATTATTGGTTGTTTGAGCGTCCCTTCTTGAAATGGAAAATATTTGCTGTGCGAGGAATCAGATTTAGAATTCTTCAAAGACTGATTTTGTTCATCTTTTCTAGTTTCTTCCATGAACATGTTTTGATTATCATTTCTACTGTGTTCATTGAATCTGCTATAATTTTGTTGACAAAGTTTGGGATTTACTTCAGGAACACTATGAAGTCTTGAATTTAATCCTTGACTACTGTGTAGTATAGAATACAACATCTGAAATGATATAAAGTAAATCACAAATTGCTGAAATGATATAAAGTAAATCACAAATTGCTGAAATGATATAAAGTAAATTCACAAAATGCTGAAGTGATATAAAGTAAATTCACAAAATGCTGAAGTGATATAAAGCAAATTCAGATTATTAATGATTACTAGTACTTAACCAAATTATATTTAGCTTTATCTTGTATTAGATTAGGATGGCAATATCACAAAACAAATTTGTTAATTTTGACAGATTCTGAAATTTAAAGGAGATAATTTCAAAACACTCAATCAGTCAAACCAACTTTAACTCATTATAAGTTTTAACTCCTAATATATATGTACAGTAAAACCTGTATTAAGAGGTCACCTTTGGGATAAAGAAAAAGTGGCCTTCTAAGACAGGTGACTTATTAAAAGAGGTACAATTCATATGAATTATCCATGACAGAACAAGAAAAAAGTGGTTTTTTTTTAATACAGGTGACTGCATGGGCAGGTTTGACACATTGATGCACCATACAATATATTGTTGAATTTCCATCTTTGGTTCTTTAATTTTTTCAAAAATTACTCAATGGCAGACTGTTTCACCTTGGATACAACTGACCTTGAAGACCTACGTGTCAAATATTATTGGATTCCTATAGATGATTCTACTTAAGTTCCCAATAGGGGAACACTCGTAGATCCTGACAGACTGGTTATATATGTACATCACATAATTGCAAAATATCACTTGGCCAAAAGCTAAAAAAAATTGCTTTACTAACACGAATAATAATTTTACCATTCTGATGCAATGAAGCTTTAAATAGCAAAATATAGTACCAGTGAATGTTTTACATACTCAATGGTCAGTATTCTACATACTTAAACTTTGTGTCACTTACTTGTAATATTCTCTTTGAAATCATAGGGAGTGTTTCCATTAAGTGTTCCTGTGAGCTTGATATTAATTCTTTTAAGGTCATTTTCTTTAAAATAATCTGTGAACTAAATAGTAAAATGATTCTGTATAATATTTTTTAAATACCTGTGCTATTAGGGGGATAATAAAATTAGTTTATAGTCTTTTTTTCTAATAACAAAGTGTTTAGCTATTAAAAATTGAAATCTGACATTCCCTTTCACTTTGACAATAAATTGACAGGTATTCTAAATTGTACACTAAAATAATACTTTTGGGAAATTAAGAAAATCACAAAGACCCTTTTTCAATTTTAGCATAGGCAGACATCTCGGATAACAAAAACCTCAACAGTATCCCAAATATTTCATTTTGATTACATCTGAGATATTTCATAAGATATTAAAAACGAAATCTGAAAATCTAAAAGTGCTTTTATTGTGAGAAATGTGTCATTGGTCACAACTAAGTAAAACGAAAATCTGCCTCCACATTGACATACAAAAAATGCTATAAAAAGGGCATTAACTCAGATGTGCATGAGTGGAAACAAAATACATTGAATACAAAGAAAATAAACACAGATGCACACCATGCCAGTAGATTATGATAGGGAATGTGGTAAAATTAAGTTAAATGCCATTAAATGACGTAAGAAGTGTTGTGGATTTATGATAGTATGATATCGACAGATTTCATTTTTGAACAATAAACTCAAAATGAAATTATACATAAAATGACAATTTTTCTAGGATTGAATTATACCTTTCAGAGTTGATACAGGGCAGTGTCAACAGAAACTTTTCTTCCTGTAAATGTAAATTACACATAAAATTTAATATGTTTCAAAATAAAAAATATCATTTATAACAAATTTCGGGAGAAGACTGTCTAAGTTGTTTAACTTGTGTCTTATCCTTTTGTCTTTTGAACAACAAAATATGTTTAAAGTACAAATTTCAATGGTGAAACACACTGTAGATATATTTTTGCTATGATGTGTTCTGTCCAGAAATCCTCTTAAAAATTTTTCCTAAAAAGATATTCTTCTATAGCAGATTTCTTGTTCAACAATATGATATAAAAAGCATAATACATTGTCTTCTTTTGTACCAAGGGTTGTCGTGGTCATGATCATATGGTAGTTAAATTTACAATTACCTATGCAATCGGTATCTATCATCACTAACTAACTACCTATGCAATCAGTGCCTATCACCACTAATGTTGTGAGTTTGAATCCTGCTCAGGCAAGTTGTTATCGATACAACATTAAGTTTGTCAGTGACTTACAGCATGTCGGTGGTTTTCTCCCACTTCGTACACCAAAAAAACTTGACCGCCACAATATAACTGAAATATTATTGAAAGTGGTGTTAAACACCATAACCCTAACCACCCTTTTGTACCATTTAACTGAATATATTACCATTATCTGTAATGGCTTGACTGTCTGTCAATTTTCAGCACAGATTTTCAAAACAACTTCTAATAACCAGTCATACAGTAAAAATTAAGATAATCATTTTGTTTTTCAGAATTTATTTTACCTTAGTTGCATTTTCTTTTAACCATTTTCCATCTCTCAATTCCTCATTATTCCACACATCTGATGATCCCATCTCAATGTCACAAATTTTTCTGATAGATGAACATGTTTCTTCTGCAGTGTAACATGATAAAACCTAGAAAAAGTATGTTTACAATCATTAAGAAGATTTAGCAAAAGCAAGATAGAGTAGATAAAGAGATAATTAATGTGAAAACCATAATATATAATGATAATGATAATTGGAAGGAATACAAATATTTGAGTCCAAACTCTAATTATTACTTTAAAATTAGTTTTTAAAACTCATGATTTATTGGATATTTTACCACAGGAACATTCTTAACAACCAAGATTGTAAACGACCTTACAAGATATCTTTTATCACTGAATGGAATCATTCTTGTTTAAACATACCTTTGCATCAAAGGAATCATGTTTGCTCACAAAATTACCAAGACTTGCTTGCAGCTTGCACAAATTGTTGACATATTTGCCTGCATAAGGATAGCTGAAATATTTCAGTTATATACTTAAGAACAGAATATCAGACTATACACATTATGAAAACAAGAAACTTACTTTAAACTAAATGAAAAAAAAACATTTCTTCTGTGTTATCTTTGATCAATGACATTTTTTTTATTTATAAACCATTTTTTTTAGATACACACATGAGATTTTGTTTTGTTTTCAAATACAGTCAAACTTGTTTCCAACAGTCATCCTTGGGACAAAGGAGACTCCTTATTAGAGTTAAAATAACACATAAGTCTACTCTGGGGGTTTAAACAGGTTGTTGAAACCAGGTGACCATTAGGGCAAGTTTGACTATATAAAATAGCGAAAAAGATGTTCATATCAGTCTGTATCGATCTCTTGGTAAAGAAGAATTTTTCCTATTGCCTCTCGTAGCATCATAATGATGTATAATGCCAATCACAATTTTTATTTGCATTTTTTAAGTCAGGTGCAATGAAGAAAGCTAGGGAATGTTTCTTTTTTACCAGCAAAGAAGAACATTAAAAAAAAACTTTTTGACCTATAGATGCTTCTTTTATAGTTTCAATAAATTACATGAAAATTTTTTTTCTAGGTCCAAGAAAACATCAAAGTTTTAGATATCAAGACTGGACTGTACACTTGCAATACTTGAATACCTTTTATCTGGCCGACCAAAATTACACAACAAAATCCAACATTTTGTGTATTTCATACTAAGGGAGATAATTATCCTCAGTAGAAGCTCCATTTGATTTTCATCCGACATGTCTTTCATTGAATGTAGAACAATACCAGCCCTGTCAGTCATGTCAATATCAGCAAAGAATAAGGACTTTCCAAATATATCATAATTTCTCTCAATCACTATCAGGTTGTATCTAAAATTGAAAGACGTACTTCATAAGTTCTCATTTTTATTAGAAAAAAAAATTAAAGATACATCTTTAATAATGAAAAACTAAATAAAATCAATAATAGTATGTCAGATTATGATATACAGACAAATATACTATCTTTGTTTTAAAAGAATGGATTTCTCAGAGCAATCAAAGGCTAGACTGAGATGTGATGATGTCAGTGACGTCCATATAATGTCATAATAGAAAACAGTGATAATATGTTTGTATCATGTTTGTTGCTTGATAACATGATATTATTACCTGATGATTTCTGTATTGGCCTAGTTATTAGTCCGAGGGAAGTTGTATTCGCCTGAGGTGAAGCCAAAGGTCAATGCAGCTACCCAAGGACTAATATCTAGGCCAATACGGAAATCATCACGTAATGATATATTTATTAATTAACCATAAAATATTGTCTTATGTGTTTTTATCCTTTCGCTTCAAAGAGTTCAACATTTTAATAAATTCACAATGTGTTTTATTTTTTTAGCATGAACAATAATTTTTCAATTGACTTTCTGTTTTCATTACATTTACTCTTGAGATGAAACAATTTTATATGTTTATTTTCTTTCGCTGTCCTTTCCATTTTTGTTTCACCAGACGGCAGTGACTGAGTGTCTCTATTTTATCATTGATACGTATGTACAATCTAGAGAGCATCCAGAACACCAATATTGGCCGGATCAAAGTCGACCAATATGAAAAAAAATCAGTATTGGCTCACTTTGTCCCATATTGGCGGAGTTGTACTATCTGTATCATAAAGGCAGTTTTCATCTTATTTATGTAAATATAACGGTAGTTAATTAATAATAGAAATTATTGTATGCAAAGATCAAAAGAAAATAAAAAAATCATCGATAAATCAAAATATATGTAAGGTTGTAATAACAAGGAACCCAAACGAGCTAAAAAATGAAAAAGAAAAGATTTCTTCATAAAGATAATTGGCTTAAATAAGTAGACAATTTTACTAAACAATCATGTGCAAACAGTCTTTGCCATAAAATATTTGACAAACTAGTTCAAAGGGGAAATTTAGAGAACTTTTACTGTGTCCAAACAAATGCATGAAATTTTCACTAGCCGGAACCAAATTTGACTAGACTCGGGCATGGGGCTAGTGGCTAGTGGCAAAAACTGTACAAATATGATTTGATTCTATATTTTCTTAAATGTTTTGTTCATACCTAGTTTCTAACAAAGACAAAATATCTCCACATGCTGTTAGTTGAGTTGAACCAATTATTGTTCTCTGTTGTACATTGACATATTGTGTAGTTTCTGTATTCAAGGAAACTTCTGAAAATTAGTTTTCATAAGTGTAATCAGATGTGCATAATAATCACTTGTTTTGCACCAATGTGTACTATGCACTTTCAATTATGACAGGTTCACAATACTGTCAAAAGTATCATTGTTCAACAGGTTAAAATTGATTTACAATTTCAAGTTACTACCTAAATGTGGTAGTTCATTAATTTTGCTGGCTGACCTATTTGTCAATTTTTGTAAATAAAAAAGGCAAGATTTTCCCAAATATGAAATACATGTAATTAAATTTTTTGAAGAGTATATGTATGAAAACAGTTGCAAGTAAATTAAAGGCTACAACCTGGTGGCAGCTTGACACAATTGCAGTACCATTGGGCCTCTTATTTGGAAATGAGAATTTGAGAAATTAGAATCCCCAAAATCAATCCTAACCATTATTAAATGCTAAGTATCACTTTATTATAATTTCAGAAGGATTGGTAACATAAAAGTTATGTTATTGCGAAAAAAAACTATTAAATATGTATACAGAAAGAAAATGAAAACGACATCAAATCCACAATATAATAATAAGATGTAAAGCTTTAATATACAAAATCAACAACAGGAAATTTTGAAAGAGAACACAGTTTATTTTAAGTGAAGTAATTACGAGAATAAGTTCTATTTTCTCACATGTCAAGGTGTATTTGATGAAATATGTCGGTTACATGCAGCATTTCAATGGTATTCTCCAGATATCACCAATAAAACTGACCGCTGCAATATGACTGATATATTTGTTGAAGTGGTAGTAAACACCCACAACTTAAACTCAATAAATTATTTTGCATACATCATATGCCTTGGTTTTTTTATGTTTAATGATTTGAGGTCAGAGGTGGTTGTTCATTTTGTTAATATTGGTGGAACTGTTGACTATCACTGTTTAAACTTTCTTTATATAATCACAATACATACAATAACAATATACAATACCTTGCTGATGGTTATTTTCCACATCTTTCAGGTCCATTTTTAATGCTACAAATGTTACATTTTGTACTTCACATTCTCTACAAAATGCTGATTGTTCTTCATATTCATACTCTATGACAAGATTAAACATGGACCAAGGGAAGTCACTGCTTATCAAACTCTTTGATATTATCATACAGTTACATTCTTCAAGGCTGAAATATAACAGTTATTCATATATGATGTTTTTTTCCATTTATATATGTTGTTTCATTGAGGCAGCCATCATGGAATTCACCAAGAACAAAAGTTTGCAATTGATCCACTGTAGTATCATTTGTGTATGATTTGTTTTTCATGTGTAAAATGAGTTCTAAAGGGAAGGTGTTAGTTTGTAAAGTTAAACAAGTTTTCGTGGTGGTGGCCATGTTTGATTTTTCAATAGACACCAAAACCTCAAAATAAGTAGAGGACCATCTAAATATCACAATTCAATCTACAAATAACAATAAGATTGTTGTATGTACAAGTATTTCATATAAGATTCTATCTAAAACTAAGTTCTATGGTAGCTATCTTGGATTTCAGATTGGCAACAAAATTACAAGCTTGGTGGAGGTCTACTTTAGTACCATTTGTGCATGATTTGGTGTAAATATGTTGAACAGTTTCTGAAAAGAAGCTGCTTGTACATATTTTCCATAGGATCCTGTTCTGTGGTGACGGACATCTTTGATTTTTAATAGATGCAAACAACTCAAAACTTTCATGAAGATATACATGTATTTAAAAACATTTTTTTATTACTTTTTAATGATTCTTTCAATCTGTGAATCTTCTTGAATCTTTATAGTGATTGCTGAGCAGTGAGTTACAACTTCCTCAAGAACATTCAGGAAACTAGGAATATTTCTTTTTATGATAATTAAAATCTGAAATTAAACTAAAGATATTAAGCAAAAAATGTGTTGTAAATCCAACTACCATATGATCACGACCACATCGGTGTCTACATCTTATTACAAAGAGCATTCATTTCTTATACTACAATCTCATCATGGGGGGGGGGTAATTATTAGATAAAGACAGATTTTATCTGGTTGTTACAAAACCAGACAACTCTAGGTCCGAAGACTAGAAAAGTGTCACACTGATAAACAATTTTCAATTTAAGCTATAAACACAGGACTTCATTTTGATTATTGCGTGTTATTAGTATTTTTCCCATGGATTTTATTATGATTTAGTCTTTCTCAAAATTTCATACTTCTGAACATCACAGTTATATGAAGGTATTTTCTTATTCATTTAAGAAATAATTGCCGGTAGCCATATATTCATATTGTTTTTACCACGGGTTGGCACTTTATGCCGAATATTTTACCATGAGCGGTAGCGAGAGGTAAAATGAAAACCCATGGTAAAAACAATATAAATATATGGCTACCGGTAATTATTTTGATTCTAATAGAACAATTATGGAACATTTTCAAATCAAAACAGCCTAGGTCATCCAGTGTTTTTGGTTGTTCCGTTAATTGACCTGACTGAAATGTTACAATAATATTCTGTTTTTTCCAAAGATGTTTGAAATGACAACCGAAAAGGTGTTTCAATGCTGATGGTAAATATGTTTTGCGATTACTAAATGTTGTCATTCATGAACATCAATCAAAAGAAAGGGAATATACTGCAAATTCCACTTTGACACGGAGGCGTACACGAAGCCAAAAAACGTCAGGATCTTTACGTTCTAAACTGGAAGTCTTCATATGACGTAATGTTGTTTATATACCAAAGTCATGAACAACATTTCACGGAATTTTAATTTGTGCGATTTTTAGACCCAGGGATATGCAAGAATACTATATGCTATTCTGGATCTTCGCAAGGGATACAGGTTTATAATACCTGTCTGTTTTCTATATCGCCTGAGCCAATTTCCAATACACGAATGTTTATTTATTTTGTGTATTGCATACTTATCATTGTGCATCTTTTACCAGGGAGTGTCATGGAACAGCCTCTTTACAAGCACAGACCACGACTATCTATGACGTAATCGGTCATAGATAAATATTATTTTTACCATGGGTTTGGACTAAAAGCATTTGAAGGACGTCATATTAGAATTATAAATATGTAATGATTACATTTCATTCAATAAAAATATACTTTTTAGTGTGGATTATGTCCCTTTTCTTCTTACATACAAGTTGAAGTTACATGTAATAGTTACTTGAATTTTGATGCCATAATTAGAAACAAAGTATTGGAACAGAAAGTTAATTCCTTTATTCATGGTATGGCTTACACTCTAATTACATCTTTTATTTCAAATTTTCTTAAGATTGATATTTATTCTGATATACATACAATTTGTTGCAAATAAATAAAAAAAAAATTTGGCTTTATTTAGGGTTCAGACTAGTTTTATAACATATTGTTTTTATTTACCTTTTTCTGAGAATTATCTTTGGAATTCAAACATTTGTCTATTTCCATTGATGTTGCCATTATTTTTGGGTGATAAATCTTCCTCTGTTGGAAATGAGAGCTCAGCTGGAATAATTTTTGTCTGACATCTTCGATGCTACCTATTAAAAAGTATCAAACATTGAAGGTAATTAAAAACAAAAGAAATTTACCAAATGTCTGTAAGATTTTTTATTCTTGGAGAATAAACTGAGTAAAAGTACCATGAAACTGAAATTAAGGTGACCAATGGATAAATATGGATATATAACCTGCATCACTAAAGTGTTGACCAAATATGGCGAACCTTGGTTGTTTGGAAAAACCGACATAATCATGAAAACTTTATGCAAATTTAACAGATTCCTTAGACCTTAAAAATGAGATCAATGTCAGGAAACAACTGCTGACATGTGTCCTCCATAATCAATATGAGGACCAAATATGGTGTACCAAGGTTGCATGGCAATGGCGAAACTGACCAAATCACAAAAACTTGATGCAAAGTCAATAGACCATGAAAATGAGGTCAAGGTTTAATTAAACAAGCCTGGCTGACATGTAACCACCATGATCAATGTATGTACCAAATATGGTAAGCCTAGGTTGAATGGTAATGGAGAAATTGATCTAATCACAAAAACATGACAATGCTAACACTGTTATCAAATAAAGTTGTATGGAAAAAGGGTGAAATCCCTGAGTCTATGTTGTATAAGTCAAATAGCAGTATAATGAATAACAAATAAAAGCATTAGGTTGTAATTAAAATGATCTGTATGGATGTATGGATCTGGAAAATATAGTCGACAATTTCTGACAATTTTTTTAGGTTGATTTTTATGCCTAAAACTAGAAAACTGATGATATGGTGTCTTCCTGACTAGTCACATTAGGCAGTAAACAATTATCTAATTTAAAAAAAAGATTCAACAAACATCAAATTTCAATTAGATTAAACTGCTATACAACTGCAACCACAGAGGTCCAAATGTGTTGTAATAGCTTAGTTTCAAACTCTGATTAAGTAAAAAGTACCTGTCAGACAAGATGGGTATTTCTCGTCAGCAGCTTGTAAATGTGATAGAGCTGATTCCAAGCAACAATTCAATAATATGTCTCTAGCACCACATAAAGAGTGTAAACACACTACTCTTTTATAACTTTCTTTCATTTCTTCTAAAAATAGAGAAAAATGTTCACATATAGCATAACAGCTGATTAATAATGGAATACTACTACTAAAATAGAAAATGTCCTAATCTTGAAAAAAAGAATTGTTGATGTAATATAACAGAAGTATCATAAACATTAACATTTCACAGAATGTGTGGTAATAATTATATCTTATAATTGTGTTCATTAGGATGGAATGTAAAAACAAATGAATATAAAAGGATGTTTGAGTGGACTTTTTTTTAATTTTTACACGATACCCCTGGACAAGTGAGATTGATATAAAACAGGGACCCTTAGTGTGCAACCCCATGCCATGAAGGTTACTGTAAAGAGATGGGTTTTTTTCATAAACTATTATGATGTAAAAAAAAAAAAAAAAAAAAAAAAAAAAAAAAAAAAGTTCAAAGAATCACAATATACATGTATACATTTGTACTTGGTTCTTTAAATAATCATAAGTTTTTTTTTATGCTGTTACTGTGACATAAAAAAATAATAGTAATAACAGTATAATAAATATAATCTTCCTGTCTAATTATCTGCTCTTAGCTGAAAAAGTATAAGTTTGCAAATATTTCTTTTTATGTAATATGTTACAATATCCTAAAAATAGATTGGTTGATACTAAACTTCAAATGAGCAGTATTTCAGCTATATTATGACGAGAACAAGTCTCCAAAAATAAGCAATGTAGGTGAACACATGACACTGGGATAAGCTTATGGAAGGAAATCTTTTAATGCTACATGTAAAATAGTAATAGAATCAGCACATTTTGCCTTGTAACTGTTCATAAATTAATAAATGACCATGCTATTGCCCGTTAGAAGTGGATGCATGTTGTCTGTTACATGTTTTATTTTGTAATGACAAATATATACCAGTATAGCCTGCCGAAAATGTGATAATTGTCAAAATGTTTACAAGAGAATAATGGAAGAAATAAACATAGCCAAAATCAAAAGCAAGAAATCTTTGAATAGATACAATAACCCCACCACATTAAAATGATTTAATAATTTGCTTGCTTAAAAGTGTAATACCATTGTCTGTTGAATCAGTCATCTGTTTTTCTTTCTGCTTTAACAAGAACCTTGTAATATCTGTGTTTAAAGAGGACATTTCCTGATTTGGAAAGACATCTCCTGTTTCTCTCAAGGATGATTGTAAATAAGAGACTTTTTCATTAATGGTATCTAAAATGTCCTGAAATTTATCTGAAATAAAATATGATAAAGGAATGATTATCAGAAATATCAGTATTCTGTACTGTTTGTCTGTGAAACTGTTAATTCATATTGTTTATTATAAGTAATAAAATGTGATTCTTATAATTTCATAATGCATAAAGGGTAGTTATCACATGATGGTTAGAATTATCATCCACCTAACACCACTAAAGTTGTGAGTTCGAACCCCCTCGTGGTGTAGTGTATTCAATACAACATTATGTGATCAAGTTTGTCAGTTTTCTCTGGACACTCTGGTTTCCTCAACCAATAAAACAGATTGCCTTCAAATAACTGATATATTATTGAAAGTGGTATAACACGACCACAACGAAAACATAATTTCTTTATAGAAACGAACCTGTTTTGGTTGATTGATTGATTTTTGGTGCTTAACGCCACTTTCAGCAATATTTCAGCTATATCATGGTGACCAATTTTAGTGGTGGAAGAAGCTGGAGTACCCGGAGAGAACCACCGACCATGGGCAAGCAACTGGTAAGCTTTATCACTTGCAGCTGCGAGTTAAGTGCACCCTTTTTTGTAATTTACAAAGCCGGGCGTGAACCCACGCCGTATTGGTGATAGGCTTGTAGGAGTTGTTAGGTAAACCCAACTACCTAACTCATTGAGCCACCCGGGCCCTAACCGGTTTTGGATTAATGAGTAAACAAAATTACATTGATGGCACAGTCTGTTCAATTTCTATTAAATCTCTAAAAAGAATTGATTAATAATTAGATTCAGGCCATACAAAATACTTTTTTTTTACTTCTCAGACTTTTTCAAAAATAGTGTAATTGGGAAGGCAGTATTGTTCCTTATTTACTTTTTCTTGATTATGAAATATGATTTGAAATATGTAATTATATAATTTCCGTTCAGTCATTTGAAGCTGTATATATCGTAATGTGTTGCACGACATTTCTGCTGATTATTAAGTAACAGACTATGATGGCTTCAAAGATGATAGATGATTTCAGCTTTCAAAGATAATTGTACCATATTGCAAAGTAATATTCAATTTCTTCAATGATAGCTCGAATGTGCATCTGAGCATAAAGTGATAAACAGATCCTTTTTAAACTGATATCATAAAAAGTATCAACACAAAAGTATTAAATGATTTTTCAAAAGAGTTGTCTCCCATGTGTCTAATATTGATAATATATTTACATGAAAGGGGATTATCTTTATATTCTTAAAGCAAAAATGTTTTATATTTTTTTGTGAAATTAATATATACAAAATAAGATTTGTTTCAAGAAAACATATAACATAAATATTGTCTCAGATTTAGCTTGTGTTGATACTTTTTATGATATCATAAAACTAAACATGTATGAAACCAACAAAAACAACACTGAACAGTTAAACATGATCTTTTTTTAATAACAAAAAATAGAATACCAACCAGGAAACACAAGTTGTTTTAATACCTCCAAGCTGAACTGTTACAATTTTGCTGTGTATCTTGGGCATGCTGTTATTCCCATTTGTTTTATCTATATGTTGTTCTCTGTTCAATTTTTCACTAACATCTATCAAAAAATAATAAAACTTTTAGAATGATGGACTAAAACATAAAAATAGACCTTAATTTAGAATTCTAATTCTGCTTAATTTCATGTCAAATTCCCAAACAAAATGACCAGTATGGATAGTCAATGTTAGAGCAGGGGCCGTCGTGGTCATGATCGTATGGTAGTTGGATTAACAACTACCTATACAATCAGTGTCTATCACCACTAAAGTTGTGAGTTTGAATCCCACTCATGGCGAGATGTACTTAATACAGCATTACATGATAAGGTTTGTCAGTGACTTACGGCAGGTTGGTGGTTTTCGCCGCATACTCCACAAATAAAACTGACCACCACGATATAACTCAATGATAGAGCTTTAGCCATACTTTGTAAGGGTTAACAAGGTACTTATTCAACCAAAGTTAATAAGAAAATTATAACAATCCAAATAATTCGATATTTAATGGACCAATCTTATCAATCTCACCTGCATTAGACTGATTAGTATGGAATGAAAGATTCTGTACTGGCTTTCGTTGTGCTTTCATACCAGTTCGTAATGTAAAGAAGTCGTCTATTTGATCAAAACCAAAGTCTTCCTCTGTAGAAATTATTTCTTTAGAAGCTTACAAATAGATATAAAAGTAATTATAGAAAGCTTTCTAAAATTTTGGTCAAGTAAGATATTGCTTGTGTATAAATTTCATTAGAATCTGTCAAGGAATAAATTTACAAGTGTACTAAAACATAAGACAAGTGCAATTTTGTCGCAAATCAGCTCAAATAAATTATCAAAAATTTGTGAATAGGCATAAAGCAGAAAGTATGCAATAGTTTAATAATGATGAAGTCAACTTGATATGATGATCATGACAGTTGTGTCAATCTCCAATAAAACACATTGTGAAATCATTATTTAATGTCAATATTTCTGAATTGTGATAAATTGAGAAATGTGAATCACCTATATATCCAAGAATCTAAGAAACCTCTAACCCACGAACCTTTTACTGGTAATACTCTGTCCATTTTGGTGTCTGTGATTTCAATTATATCATCTTGCCAATCTAAAAAGAAAAGATAAGAAAAAAGATGGGCATTGTGACCAGTGAGTCATATATTATAACCCTCTTATATAACAGAAAGAGTCAAGTTCATTGTTTGATATTGGAGATGCCAAAAATCATATTAAACGTATATATAATTGAAAAAATCATCAATATTACTGAAAAACACAAACTACAACTTTTACAACTTGTTCTCATTCCATCTCATAAAAAATGTTCTGGTCATTTGAAGATATTCCATTCGTATATATGATGGTCTTATTAGGCTAGGTAACCACATCGGTGGTGTAATGGTTAGCATGCTCTCCTCAAGTGTGGTAGATCTGGGTTCAAGCCCTGGTTGGGTCAATCCAAAGACTATAAAATTGGTATTCGTTGCTTCTTCGCTAGGTACACTTCAGTAAGGAGAGAGAGCAAAGACTGGTTGGCTCAGAATCAGAATGGAGCAACAAGTCTACCAACAGACTGTTGTTTCACTGAGCTAGCACTATAAAAATCCAACTCAGCGTGTTGATCTAACAAAGCGGACAACATCATCTCATCAAAATGTAATTTGTCCTCGTCATGATGTGCTGAAATAAATTGCTCATTTGGCATTAAGCAATAATCACTCACTCACTCACTCCTTATTAGGCTAGGTAAAAAAGTAGGCTGTTGGTGTTATTCATCACTTTTACCATTTTTTTCTGATATTCCATGAATACTAGAGCTATTGGAGGAAGAAAACCCAAACAACTGGTAGGTGTCTGGAAACCACAAAAGTGGTCATATTAGCCAGGACTGCTGAATTCAAAATGGGGGCCATCGTGATCATTGGATTTACAACTACCTGTGCAATCAGTGCCTATCACCACTACAGTTGTGAATTTGAATCTTGCTCATGGTGAGATGTACTCAATACAACATTATGTGATGAAGTTTGTTAGTACGTGCGGCAGCTTGATGATTTTCTCTAGTTTCCTCCACCAATAAAACTGACCGTCACGATATAACTGAAATATTGTTGAAAGTGGCGTTAAACACCATAAACCAACCAAACCTAAACAACTCTAATAATATAGTTGCTCATTTGAACACCATAACCCTAACCCTAACCCTATATTCATTATGAAAGGGAGATAACCCATCTCATTAAGGCTATATCTAAATTCCCTGTTTAAACTGACTGCAATGTCCATTTATCATTCTAAACAAGTTGTTACTGTCACTTACCATGTCGTTCAATAGAATCATATTTTTCAACTTTTATATTGCACAATTCTGGTATAACTTTGTTTTTATCTGAAAAATCCATCTTCTCCAAACATTTCTGGACATTCTTTGTTGTGGTAATAATGTTTCCTACAGGATCCCAGCCCAGAGACAGTTCTATGTCACCAACTTGTTCATCTTTCATCAAATCAAGTTGTTTCATTGTTGAATGCAGTGATAGATATGAATCTAATGAAGTTCCCACATCTGGTTCTAAAAATCATAGCAGAATTTCTTATAAACAACTGTCATAATATAGTTGTTCATTTGATGAAAATGATATTACTGTACAAACCCATGCTAGAGTTGTATGTTGACACCAGAACAATTATACAGAAGTTGTTTTACTTTTATAGTATTTCTTTTTTCCTTCTTAAAAATATAAACATCAATTACATTGATAGCACACTTGTGTTCCAATACATTAAGGTAAGGTCTAAATATATCTAAATCATTATATAATAGTTCAATCAATCTGGGTTTTTTCCAAAGACTTCATAAATTTACTCTCTGCATATTAAATAAATAAAAATTACAAAGAAATCGCCACTTTAAAAATAACAACATAGATATCAAATTTAATGTGCATGACATGTTTCTGGAATAACCTTCATCAGGTATGCTCAAAATCAAAAGACTGGAAAGCAGAATAACCTTCATCAGGTACGCTCAAAATCAAAAGACTGGAAAGCAGAATAACCTTCATCAGGTACACTCAAAATCAAAAGACTGGAAAGCAGAATAACCTTCATCAGGTATACTCAAAATCAAAAGACTGGAAAGCAGAATAACCTTCATCAGGTACCCTCAAAATCAAAAGACTGGAAAGCAGAATAACCTTCATCAGGTACGCTCAAAATCAAAAGACTGGAAAGCAGAATAACCTTCATCAGGTATACTCAAAATCAAAAGACTGGAAAGCAGAATAACCTTCATCAGGTACGCTCAAAATCAAAAGACTGGAAAGCAGAATAACTTTCATCAGGTACCCTCAAAATCAAAAAACTGGAAAGCAGAATAACCTTCATCAGGTACCCTCAAAATCAAAAGACTGGAAAGCAGAATAACCTTCATCAGGTACGCTCAAAATCAAAAGACTGGAAAGCAGAATAACCTTCATCAGGTATACTCAAAATCAAAAGACTGGAAAGCAGAATAACCTTCATCAGGTACGCTCAAAATCAAAAGACTGGAAAGCAGAATAACTTTCATCAGGTACCCTCAAAATCAAAAGACTGGAAAGCAGAATAACCTTCATCAGGTACCCTCAAAATCAAAAGACTGGAAAGCAGAATAACCTTCATCAGGTACGCTCAAAATCAAAAGACTGGAAAGCAGAATAACCTTCATCAGGTACACTCAAAATCAAAAGACTGGAAAGCAGAATAACCTTCATCAGGTACGCTCAAAATCAAAAGACTGGAAAGCAGAATAACCTTCATCAGGTACACTCAAAATCAAAAGACTGGAAAGCAGAATAACCTTCATCAGGTACACTCAAAATCAAAAGACTGGAAAGCAGAATAACCTTCATCAGGTATACTCAAAATCAAAAGACTGGAAAGCAGAATAACCTTCATCAGGTACACTCAAAATCAAAAGACTGGAAAGCAGAATAACCTTCATCAGGTACGCTCAAAATCAAAAGACTGGAAAGCAGAATAACCTTCATCAGGTACACTCAAAATCAAAAGACTGGAAAGCAGAATAACCTTCATCAGGTACGCTCAAAATCAAGACTGGAAAGCAGAATAACCTTCATCAGGTACACTCAAAATCAAAAGACTGGAAAGCAGAATAACCTTCATCAGGTACCCTCAAAATCAAAAGACTGGAAAGCAGAATAACCTTCATCAGGTACCCTCAAAATCAAAAGACTGGAAAGCAGAATAACCTTCATCAGGTACCCTCAAAATCAAAAGACTGGAAAGCAGAATAACCTTCATCAGGTATGCTCAAAATCAAAAGACTGGAAACCAGAATAACCTTCATCAGGTACCCTCAAAATCAAAAGACTGGAAAGCAGAATAACCTTCATCAGGTACACTCAAAATCAAAAGACTGGAAAGCAGAATAACTTTCATCAGGTACACTCAAAATCAAAAGACTGGAAAGCAGAATAACCTTCATCAGGTACACTCAAAATCAAAAGACTGGAAAGCAGAATAACCTTCATCAGGTACGCTCAAAATCAAAAGACTGGAAAGCAGAATAACCTTCATCAGGTACACTCAAAATCAAAAGACTGGAAAGCAGAATAACCTTCATCAGGTACACTCAAAATCAAAAGACTGGAAAGCAGAATAACCTTCATCAGGTACACTCAAAATCAAAAGACTGGAAAGCAGAATAACCTTCATCAGGTACACTCAAAATCAAGACTGGAAAGCCAAAGAATGTAAATGTGTTTGAGAGCAATAAAACTAAAGGGCCTAAACAGGATAGCCAAAATCAGCTAAAGTTGCCTATCATTCTGGGAAATCTATCATTAGTTTGTTTTATTAATGTACTATTTTTAGCTATATCACTGAGGCCAAGTACCTAGACAATACAAAAAAGCATTGTTATGTATTGGTCAATAGTTGTGTTTTCTGACCACTAACCTGTGATTCTCAAAGATAAAATATCATTGAAGTATTTTTCCTTTTGCCAGATCTTACTTTCAATTGACTCTCTTTCTGCACTGGAGAGAAACCTGCAATACATTGATCATAATTTATGCCTTTTTACTTTTAATATTCTTGCAATGTTCTATAAAGTTAAATGTGAAAAAATAAAACTGTCTACTCTACTTTTTATTGTGTAAAATGTTGGATGAAAACTTCCATTTAGACACATTTCATATAATACACGATGGAAAGACCAACAATATAACTTGGTAACTGATACATTTACATGTACATGACTGATGATCTAATTAAAATTATTTAACATATAGTTCTTGATTGTTGTCCTGGAGTCATTTATTATATTTGAAAACTAAATGGAACAACAAAGTTTCATGTATAGTGTTCGAATTTCAGATGCATTTTGGATTTTTTCAACAAAAAACTTTTTTTTTCACCCAAACCATCAAGCATGACTTTGTAATCCAGAGGTATTGAATTAAAACATTTGTCTCTCCTTCAATTGATCCCAGTTATCATAACAATGAAATTAAATGGTTCGGGTTAGGGATATGGTGTTTAATGCACTTTCAACAATATTTCAGTTATATCATGGCAGTTATTTTTATTGGTGGAGGAAACTTGAAAAAACAAACGACCTGTTGCAAGTCACTGTCAAACTTTATCACATAATGTTGTATTGAGTACACATCACCATCAGCAGGATTCGAACTCATAACTTTAGTGGTGATAGGCACTGATTGCATAGGTAATTGTAAATCCAACTACCATACCATCACGACCAAGATGGCCCTTCAATGAAATTAAAAGAACTGCCTAGCACATGATTATATGTCAAAAGTGTAAATATTCTACTCATTTATCATATGTGGAGAAATTCAGTATTTGGACAAATGGAGAGGTTGTCAATAAAATATTTTTTTCTGACTTCATGCTTTAGTTCTTATTGTGAACCAATGCACATTACATTACATGTACATCATTGAAATAAAACTAAAAAAATCTGATGAAAAGGTGAAAAAACTGATGTTTGACAATAATTTTTCCCCACAAAATTTGTGACATTTGCAACATGGGTTGCTATAATTTAACTATTACAAGTAAAAATAGTGGCACTTTTGAAAGTGCCAGCTTATTTGGACAGAAATATTGATAAAGCTTTTGTATTTAATGAATTCATTATTTTTTCGTTCATAACCAATGGTGTCCTTCAAAAGTATCTACGAATTGTATGCATTACGATGATTCAGAATGATTTAATGATCAGTGTGTATTGAAAAAAACTAACAGGGATGAGTTATATAATAAAAAGTTGAACAGATGGTCCCTATAATAATCGTGAAATCAAGGTTTTACTTTGGGATTCGAAATTGTCGTCATGAAGTTACGAACAGAACGTTGGCCAATAATAGAATTGTGAAAGCTGTGACACTTCCTAAAGTGTACCTTAATCTATTGTTAGTGCAGGAATTTCCACAACGTCATGCAAAACTGGGTATCTCACAGAAATCTGTGATGTAGTTCACAATAATGTGTTGTCGTCTCGATAATGGTGGACAGCTATGAACGCAACAGGTAAGTCACGTACCATGATTTCAACGTTTTTTTTTAAACTTCATGTATATGTTGAGATAAAGACGACTTACAGGCAATTTCTCAGTACATTTATTTACATTGTGAAGTAAAAAAAATAATCACTACGGTAGTCTGTTATTTTCCAAAAAAATCTTCATTCAAGTCACCTTAGTCGCGAAACACTGTTGTAGTCCTATGTTACGAACACAACGTTTGATCGTTTTCACTCTTATATCTTGTGAAACTTCACATTACGGTAATGATTACCTGCAATGTCATTTTCTTTCTTTTTCAGACTATCCAGTGAAACTCCAGTGAATTAGACAATTAAAAGTTTAAGAATAAAGAATTTATTGGTGCTATTGGTGTCCTAGTTACTCACAACACTTTTTTCTTTTCGCTACCATACACTGAAGATACTAAGATAAAGTTACCAAAATTACTTTCAAGTGTATAAACACAGCCATATCAATACTATGATGATTAAAACCTGCTAGTATATTCTCAGGAAGATATAAAATCAAATTTATTTATGTATAAGGTTACAAGTGTTCGTATGTAACGGTGTCCACATGATTAATCATTCTTAAGTCGAAGATATGAATATTTATTTTTATATTTTTAACCGTATTTTACAACTGTTTTATATATAAGGTTATTACTGAATACACTACGCTATGAACGCAACAGACATTGGACACTCTGATGCATCACAAAATTATGAAAAAATAGGTACAGAATTTATCTTGCCATTACTATTTGATGAAAATATAGACATTTTGCTGTGCAAAAACTTTTAAGGATCTTTTAATTAAAGACTTTAATTTTTTACTTATGAAGTCACACTTTATGTCCCAATACTTAATTTCTCCGACAGTCAAACATACATTATATAATAGAACAAAACATACTTCAATAAATTACTATCAGGAATGTGTAATCTTGGTAATGGTTGAAGCAACAGCTTAATCTGTAAATTTTCTAGTTCTAATGTAGTGCCTGCAGATACAACAGGACTATCAAGTAATGCTTTTGATTCAAACATGTCACCATCCTCTCCTAAAACATAAAGAATTCCAGAATAACAAATGCCACATTTCAGCTCACATCCAACTTTTTCTTAGACAGAATTTCTAAAAGAAAAAAAAACGGTCAGCTTTTATTATCAAAGACTAACATTACACATGAATATTTCTTATAGCCAGTTCAGATTTGTTTGTTGGTTTTTTTTAAAGCTATAGAGTTAGATCCTTCTTACAGGTAGCAGGCCAATATATAATTAATTGGTTAACATTCAGAGAGCAGTATTTCAGTTATATTTAGGATGAGGCTAATACACAGAGTGGTTTTACAGAATTTCTTTGATATAAATATAGAAGAAGAGGTTACAAGGATTTATACAGATTACCGGTAGATCTTTTCTTTGCATATACACTGAAAAGTTCCTATATTGGTCTCATTCATATATTGTAACAACTTACAAGAAATAGTGACAGTTGTTAAAGTTTTTAAGTGGATGAAAGGAATTTTTTTATGATTTGAGGTAAGAGTGATGCTGTTTATTACCAATATCATTAATATTCAAGAAAGAATCCTTCTTTTTAATCTCAATGTGTTCTTTGGAAAGAGTTTCTCCATGTTCATATAGGTTTGTAGTACATGATGGGAGAGTCAATTCCTCTGTGACTGAAATAGAAATGTAGACATTGTTTCATAGTGAACAAAAGAAAGTCATGAAAATAACCAAACTTGCTGAAAGTAGACAAAACAATTGAATGTTCAAGAATTTCTAATGCAAATTTGGCAATAATAACATACCAATCAATTCCAAATTTGCACAGTGATTTTGAGAACAAAAAAGCATATGAAAACAGTGACCTGCTGTGTTATATAAATTGACTAAGTAAAGGGGTAAAAACACATGCATAACTTGGGGAAAGCATGTCACTTGGCTGGTATTACATACTTGACACATTAATGTGCTCTCACATAACAGAGGTTTTTCAAGACAGGTTTCACTGTGAATGTACATTGTATATATGCAGTATATCATAAAAGTTACCAGCTAATAATAATGCAAACAAAATGCTATCAAAAAATTTAGAACATTAATATATTACCCAATTCTTGACTTGTCATTTCTTTCAAATCCTTCATCAGACAACATTGCTCCAATACCTTTTCTTCTGTTGGCAAAACAAAAGGAGATAAGGTTTCCTCGAGTAACATCTGAAAAAAAACAAGACAATCACTTTTGACACCTTCTATTTTTTGTAAAATAAAAATAAAAATATATGTATAGTCTGATTATGTGAAATAAAAACATCATACCATGGGGAAAGCATAATATACACTAACCAAACAGGTTAAAAAATATAGCACATACTTTATCTTGTACTGAAACTCTGGCAAAATCTTCAGAAAAGCTGTCTTTCCTTTCTGATCTATCAACCAGTTCTGAACTGTTTAATCTATAATAGAAAATTAAAAGAAAATTATCAAATTAAAATCAAAATATTTCAGTACCCATGACAATAAGATCCATGAAAATAAATGAATTCATGGTATTAGATCCCATGTAGCAATATATTCACATGACAATGATTGGCTAATGATATTTGTATTAACTAATACATCCAAACCCAGTTTTAGTAGTGAAGAAAGTGAGAGAAGTCAACTAAGTTTTTATAATTGTAGTCCCCCTCTAACTATTATATTTCATCATTGTCAGGCCTGATTTTAGATGAACACGAGGTATTAAAATACTACTAACTTGCCCCCCCCCTCCCCCTCCCCCCAAGTGATACCACCCATCTTATAAGGCCACTTTTTCATTGCAGAAGGGGTGGCTTTATATAATGGGATGACTACAGTACTGTACTATCTCACATAAGGTAGCAGTCAAGAGCATCTATATTTGAACTTGACAAGAACATGATAGTTTGAAAGATGATCATGATATAATAACTATTCAAACAGATGTCTCCAATGACTTCAATATTCACCTTCAGATAGCTTAAAATGATATTCTTCTTGCATCCATTCATAACAAAAAGTCTAAAAGATTATATGGACATCTTATAACAGATATTTCTTAAATGCTTGTTACCTTAAACTGTCAAAATTATTTGAAGATCTGGTAGAAAATGGATCTTTAATCTGGTTTTGATGTAATCTCCCTGTAAGGCTTTTCAATGTGGGCAAGTTTTTCTTCAGAGAAAGAAACAAATCTTGAGCTAGAGGCTCTTCAATTTTCTTTTCCCAATCTGTAACCAGATATTAATAAGAACATAACTTATATTTCTAAAATGATCGATTGATTGGGTTTTTAACACCCACTTTAGCAGTAATTCATCTAAATCATGGCATTCTAAAATGAAAATTACATGTTGTCTCAAAAATAGAACTTTATGGAGCTTGATACATAAAACATTGTTTTAAATGCTTATAAAAAGTTTGCATTTGTATGTATATGTTATTTAAGCTAAAATTTAATTTTCTTATTGCAATGTAGCTTTTTGTTTGATCTACAAAAACAATTCTGGTTCTAAGTTGTTCAATTTTGAAAAATGACAAATTCATTCTTCCTATGAAAGTAATAATGTAAAAAATGTTGGAATTTTTTCTGAACAAAGAAAAAAAATGAAATTTGTTCTTGTTATCCTTATCTTTATTCATTTTCTTGAACAATAAATTTTATTTCATTTTGATAAATTGATAAAAAACTGTTATCTCAAAAGAATGTTAACAATTGTACAATATGGGTTAGGGTTAGGGTTGTGGTGCTTAACACCACTTTGAACAATATTTAGTTATATCGTGGCCGTCAGTTTTATTGGTGGAGAAACCGGAGTACCCAGAAAAATCACTGACTTGTCACAAGTCACTGACAAACTTTTTATCACATAATGTTGTATCGAATACACCTCGCCCGAGTGGGAACTCACAATGTTAGTGGTGACTGGCACTGATTGCACAGGTAGTTGCAAATCCAACTACCATACGATCACGATCACAACCACCACGGCCCCTTTGTACAATATGTAGAATGATGAAAACAAAAATAGTCACATTAAATCATTCATTCTTTGACTCTGTTCTCTTGCATCTTCATTCACAAGGAATTTTCTATGCCATTCCAAAGTATCTGCCCTGGGTGTCATATAATTTATTGGAACAGCCCTTATCCTTTGGTTGATCCAAAAAAATGATTTAGTTTGTGCATTGTATAATGCAATATCATTTGAACATGTATAACAACTGTTTGAAGAAATGAATCAGAAATGGTATATAACTTACATTACATTCCGCTGGACCAGAAAATTATTCTATACTACTTTCAGTTTGATACTTTATTTGGATAGTTAACGAGAAAAACATTGTTTTATATCAAAAGCTGGTTTTAATGGGATAAGGGATGCAGAAAGTTAATGTGCTAATAAGGGTAGTTTTGTCATTTGTTGCACCAAGGGACATAATACAGATGGTTCATTTTGAAAATTTCCAGAATACTAGTGCTTGTATTCTACAGGCTAAGTCATCTGTCTAACTCTCATTTGCCAAATCATGAATATAGCAATTTAGCGGATATCTAAAAAGGTCAAAATGTACTGAGGATTCTATTTTTTTTTATTTTGACCAACCATTATTTAGTCATTTATTAAATTAAAAACATGTAATTTTATTCAAAGTTTTCATATGAATTATAAATTTTACCAACGAATACCAACCATCTTGAAAGTTCACTTTATGATGTACTTCAATGAGACTTGAGGTTTTTGACTGTTCACAATCTTTGGGAGAATCTGGATTAGAGCTTGGAACAAACTCATCTAAGTCAAAATATCCCAGATCTTCATCTTCAGGATCACTGTGTAAAACAAACAAATCACAATTAAGAGTGATTAACAAACAGAAGTAAGAAAGTCCTATATGAAAATTTAACACATAAAACTGATAAAATATTAACATGTCTGGTTCAAAAAATCAAATTTACAAGGTTTCGATCAGTGAAATCAGTCATTTTCAAGTTGTTCAAATCCAAATAAAACTGAAATATTCCTTTAAAAAATTCAACCAGCTAAGTAATTTTGGTTTGACAAACTTTTATGCATAATCTACATTACAATAATGAAAATTTCTACAAAATTTTGATTCATTGTTTGATGGAATTTCTCATGCATCAATATATTCATGACTCTAACAGTACTCGCAATTTCAAGTTCTAGTTTAATTTGTCTTTGCCCGCTCGCCTTTCATCAAGACATAAGCAGAGTTCAACTTTGATGTAACTTGTCTAAAAATTAATGTAAGAGTTTTAATGAAGACATACAATTTTTGCTTTAATAAATCTTAAATCTATATGATAACAGACTAATTATTGGTAAGGAATCAGTGAAGAAGATGGAAAATTCTAAATCTTGAACTATCTTAACAAATTACAAATTAATATTTCTCAATTATCATTACAATTGTTTTTGTGACAAAACTGAAGTACCTGGAGAAAACCATCAACCTTTTTTGTAAGTCACTTATAAAACTATATCACATTAAAATCATATCGAGTTTATCTTGCCAAGGACAGGAGTTGAACTCACAATCCATAGCAATGACAGGCATTGAATGCGTAAGAAGTTTGTAAATCCAATTTCCGTCCAATAAGGCATCACCAATGAACCCCATCTTCAGCCTACAAACAAGCATGATATTGACACATTTTTTTTTTTAAATACTGAAAGTAAAATTACCAATCAAATTTTTCCACATTTTCTTCATATTTCATAACAGGAACAACGAGTTCAAAAGATGCAGCTTTTTTCTTTTCTTCATTTAGAAATCTGTCATCGCATGAAGCTAGAAAATACTAAACTACTTGTTATTTGAAACTAACTATGAGAAGAGGATGATATAGAATACTGATAGTACTATAAGTCTAAGTAACAATACTGTAATAAAATGAAAAACAAAAAATACCAAACTGTCGGAACGGTTGCAAAATCAAAATTGATACCGCTAACACACAAACACATGACTGCTCACTTTCCCCGCTTGGAACAGGCACTTCAATAAAAAGTGGTGGGGTTAAACTAGGTATATATAAAAAAAAAATACAACACAGCTGAGGTGGCAGGTAATATATATTTCATTTCAAATAACCTTTGTTTTAGTCTGTTCGGAGTAGACAATTTTATAGAACTTCCTCAAATCAAAGATGAAGAATGAGATTAAAACCTGTGAAGAGTGGCTGAACCTCTATTAAGCATAAATTTTAATTACCTATACAATGCTTCCCTTTCTAGTGTACTAGTATTTGACATAAATTTAACATCAGAATTAAATGGCCATTTGTCTTTCCTTGTGCGACCTTTTAAACCAAAACAACTAGATGCTACACTTTTGAAAATGAACTGTATTTTGATTTGACATTGAATAAAACTGAGTATATAATGCTTATCTGGCTAATATCTCTTCTGATTATTTGAACATTTGGAAAGCAAAGTGTATACACCAACAAGAGGCTCATCTGGTTATTCATGCAATGTTTGGGTTCTGACAAGCAAGTTCATAGTTTTTCGAGAAAAGTTGCATTGCCCATCGAAGCCATGGATTTTCACTGAAACAAGATGAGAGGAATCGAGGACCTCACATATATCATTTGGATAAGCAAAAATCATTTGGACTTGAAGTTTCTGACAAGAATTGTCGACCATCCCTGTTTAGACTTTCTTTTTATAATTACCCCTTTTCCATGGAAATCTGTATCTTTTATCTTCTATATTGCCATGGTGAATATAAGGGTCTACAACTTCTAAATGTTCTGGAACAGCTATTAGTGCTTGATTGAGAAACTGCTGTTTTTGATTGATAGCCTATAAACATAAAAAAAATAGTTCCAAAAAGAAAATTGAAATGTGAAACATATTTGAAAAATTCACATTCACATTGTCAAAGCAAGATAAAAATAGCAGATAGAACTATGAGTATGATCATATTTTCAATTTCTGCAATACTTTTTTTTAAAGTACATTGTATATTGAAATACTGGAAAGTAAATTGAAAATAAGTGGTGTTTCCAATTGAATGCAAAACATTATTTCTAATTTAATGATCTATTACATTCTATGTTTCATTTACAGTTACCAAGTATTACCTGCTTCAGATAATCAAGCCCAAGATATTTAACCATTTTTCTGTTCTGTATATTCAAACTTCCAGTTTACCATTTATCACCCTACAAAATAAACAACAGTGTACCCCTGTACCCACAAAGGTGTCTCATCTTTTGGTGACAATGAGCCCATCGTAAGTGATATACATTACATGTATGATCAAAATATTGGTAAAAGATCTAATATATATTAAAAAAAATATATATAACGTGGATATTTGGAGACAAATACCATCTTCATCTGTGAGGGTTTCTTTGTCAGTAACGTGTGTGTCGTAATATAAACACCAAACAAATTGAAGTCATGGAACTCAAACTTGTATGGATGTAATTTACATTTGCTTATATCTAACCGCTTTCACAACACCATTAATAATTCTAGATCACCATGTTTATTACTACAACTTTCACAAGAAATATGGATTATCTGGATAATTGGACTGACTTGATTTCATTTCTTTATAAATAAATAACAAAAAATCCAAGTAAATTTTGAAAGACATTGTGCAACATAATGTAATTAATTAATCAGATTGGCCATATTAAGGCTCTGCAAAAGATACAAAAAGTACATAGGAAAGGGCATCGATGGAGAATGCCATTATGATAATCCATTCTATGCTCACTACATCAATTTAATGATTTGAAAGTCCCTCCAATATTGTTTTCACTTCCATCGTCTGCAGTCATGGTGTGTGTTCGGAATTCCACCCAACCCACCTAGTCTAACATTTACTTTTAACGTTGTTTTTTTGTTTTTTTAAAGAAAAAGAAATTTTTGAAAAAGAAAAAACAAGATGAAATGTGAGCTAATGCTCACTTATGATACCCCCGCATATATGTTCAATGTGTATAAAAACCAACCAAGTCGGCAAACAGGAAGTAGGAATTTGATGGGTCCAAAAACGCTTACCACGATATGGGGTACCTATATGAAGCTTGTGACCAAATATCAGATTCCTGTCATCAATTAGTTACTGAGAAAAATGCGACGAAAAATGTGCATATATGTTAAATGTGTATAAAAGCCAACTAAGTCGGCAAACAGGAAGTAGGAATCTGACGGGTCAAAAAACGTTTCCCACAAAATGGGGTACCTACAAACAGTGCCAGTGGACAAAAGTATTCGGACGCTTCCAGATTTCTCTATATATTTCATATTAATCTACAATTTAATTGTCCGATTCATGTCCGATTTTGATAATTTTTTAATTGACACAAGCAAAATAGAAAGCAGTTAAACTGTATAATATCAACATTGTTTTACAAGAAAACATTTTGAGAAAACACAAGTTAAACACAAAACTTAATTTAATTCATCCGAAACACAATACAATGATAGTACTTTTGTAGACAAATTATTAAGTCTTGTTTAAATCATGGTGATTTGAAATACATGATTCTAAAAATTCTTTGAAAATTATAACTATAAACTACATACTTTTCTGCTTTTGTTGATAAAATAAGTATCAAAATTAGACGTGAATTGACCTCAGGATAATTATTTGAAAAATCGTAGTTTTATATGAAATATATATGGAAAATCAGAAGCGTTCGAATACTTTTGTCCACTGTCTGTATATGAAGCTTGTGACGAAATATCAGATTTCTGCCATCAATATTTGCTGAGAAAAATGCGACGAAAAATGAGCATATATTTTCAATGTGTATAAAAATCAACAAAGTCGGCAAACAGGAAGTAGGAATCTGATGGGTCCAAAACGCTTCCCACGATATGGGGTACCTATATGAAGCTTGTGACCAAATATCAGATTTGTGTCATCAATAGTTGCTGAGAAAAATGTGACGAAAAATGTGCATATATGTTCAATGTGTATAAAAACCAACTAAGTCGACAAACAGGAAGTAGGAATCTGACGGATCCAAAAACGCTACCCACAATATGGCATACCTATATGAAGCTTGTGACCAAATATCAGATTTCTATAGTTTAAACATATTTTATTGTCCAAAAACATGACAATAGGATCAGATACAAGTTTTTCAACTTAGAACATCTTCTCCTTTATATAAACAATATACAAATACACATTTCTGCCATCGATAGTTGCTGAGAAAAATATCTTGGACGGACGGCCCTCCGGGGAGCGGGGGTATAAAAACGTTAAAAGTAACCGATTGGAAATGTACGGAGTCTTATATTGTACTCAAAGCGTTACCCTATGTGACTTGATTTTTTCATTTGAGCTGCCAATAGATACATATATATTAATAATTACGAGAGTGTTAATAGAAAGAAATGGCGACAGCAGAAAAGAAAAAAATGCTATTAGATTTAGACTTAACTCACTATTTCAACAATCATGTAGTTGCTATTGTGATTTTGTGAGAATAAAACGGAAAACAAAAAAATATATAACACTGCCGGAACAGCTCTTTCTAATAGAAAAAATATTAGAAAGAGGCAAAATCGATATCGCTGATACACAAATTCATAAGATGCATAAAAAAGAATAAGACTAATTATTGAAAATATTTTCCAATGACAGGCGGAAAAGTATACTAAAAGATTGCTTGAATGAAACTAGCATTTTCCTCCTCATAGTTTAGCTGCGGAACCATAGTATGGTATTTTTCGTGACAAAAAAAAAAAGACAACAACAGCAACGGTTCCGCAAGTACTCTCTAATTGGAATCACAATTGTCATAGTTTCTTCATTTATTCCCACCGGTTGGACCATTCCTTCGGTGTTATGGAATTAGGCGATCAATTTTATTGGTGGAAGAAATCGGAGAACCGGCAGAAAACCACCGATCTGCCGTAAGTCACTGACAAACTTTATCACATAATGTTGTATCGAGTACACCTCACCATGAGTGATGTCCGAACTCACAACGTTAGTGGTGATATGTACCTATTGCACAGGTAGTTGCAAATGTTCAATGCTTTATTTATAGTCCATACATGTATAAATATCACATAATAACACAAGCTCTTTAAGTAAGCCTTTAAAACCGACATTAATAACAAACAAAAAAACAAAGATAAGACATTCATGAAAAAAAAAACCCCACACAGAGTGAAAGCAAACTTGCATGGAAATATTAATATGATCAGTCAAAAGTCAGAACACATGTGACAAGAGCCTTGATGTTGTTTGCCTTTCGAGATATTGAAGCTAGACATAAAGCATACAATGGAGACACTAAGGCAAATCAAATTTCCCTACGACCACGACCACAAGGTTCCCACTATTCCTTCAGCCATATGAACTTTTTACACGCTCTTCAAAGAAATATTCACATATAACATATGGGATCTGTCACTTTTGATATCAATTAGTAAACATATAACTCTAGACAAACAATTAAGAGTTACTATAATTACATAAGGGTGAGTTTGGTGGAATTCCGAACGTATTCACTATATTGGATGTTTTCTTCCTACAAATATTCTTGAAGACTCCTGGTACGTTACACACCACTATTTGTTTGAAAGTTTTTCTATTTGAGTAGTAAAGCAATTACTTCCAGGGTTTCTGACACAAATGAGTAGCCCTTAAATGTCATTTCTGATCATTTTTTGTCGTCATAGTTATTTTTGGTTATTAGATCAAGCATTTATGAATTGTAATTTCAAATACATATGCGGACAATGACTGAAAAAAATATACTGAAACAGTTGAAAGTCAAGCATAAAAACACAAAATAATGTCTAGAATTACTGGTCGAATATGGCATTTCATGAAGAAATCTTTAGGAATTCCCTCGAAAGAAGATCAATTTATTGGACGAGATCATCTTGGAAACGCATATTATGAAAAACTTGCAGGTCAATTAATGTTTCGGTCACAGCAAGCACTAATCCACTAGTACTTCACTCTTTAAGGCTTTTCAACCATTTGTTACATGACGAAAATGCCAATATTGGTAATAATGGTCCATGCAATCACGACCTTTTACCTTATGTAAGAGTTAGGGACTAGACCATTCCATGGAAAAGGGCCTGTGATTATGATGCCTTTCTATCATATAGCTTGGTACTCATCTACTGTGGCTGTGCTGGTATGGTCCAACCTAATCAAGATGTGACCTCTATATCTCCAGTCTGACACATCCATACATGACAAAATATGAATCTGAAAGCATCTGGGATTCAGATTTTAAATTTCCACAATACCTTAAAGGGTTTGTTCAATTGTTGGTGCTTTAATTTTTGATGAGATTGGACTGGATATACAGAGCAGAAAATTTCTTTGGAAGTGTTGAGATTATAAGGTCCAAGCATATGAGAATAGTTTGATTTAAAGTCACTACAATGTAAAAATGCTAGAAACTTCATTAAATTATTACAATCATTTTTATTGATGTATGAAACCAGAGTATCTGGATATAAAAAAAAAGACCTATAACAAGTCACAGACAAACTTTATCACAAAGCAAAACATGTATCAAGTACACCGCATAATGTATGAGAATCAAACTCACAACTTTAATGCTGATAATCAACAATTTCATACATGCAGGTAGATATAAATCCAATTGCCATGCAATCACAGCCATTATGCAATAAGAGTTTTTTCCTTACAGCCAAAATTGTTGTCTGCAAAGCAGAGCCAGCATATTTATGTTACTTTTAGTTTGAAATTTTAGAGATTACTTTTTTAAATCTGATCTTTTCAAACCAGACTGTAAAAATGTTCTTTTCCAATGTAAGTACTCGGCTTAGAGGAAACAGAACAAAAAATGATTGACTGGTAGTCAGAATAATGTCTCCTATCATGATGACATGTCTAATGTAGGATGGATCTTGCAGGTCAAATACAAGCAGATGCAAGAATAAGAACGTCACAATGAATTCATGTTGCCATGTTGTAGCTGTGAAAAAAATGTTGATAAATTCATTTAACAGTTAAAGTTGTTGATTTTATATCAATTATTCTTTTGACTATTATATAAAAATTTAAATTCAGATACAGAAAGAAATAGAAGAGCACGTAGATGGGTAGAAGCAGGAGATGGAGATACAGATAGAGTACCAGATATACCAGTAGAATGGGAGTGTTAGTATATACATGTATATACGTACATTAAACCAAACTCTAAATACATTTAAATCTGAAACTTTTATAAATTTATAAATTTTACTTGTCTAATGCAAATATTTGTCTATTCGGAACGAACAATTAAATCCGAACTAGTCCAAAGCATATAAAAGGAGAAATTTTAAGGATCTCTCGTCCAGAGGATGTTTGATTTAGACAGGTGTTACAGGATTAATTATAATATCAGTATTTGCATTTTAGTCATTTTACACTTTACTTGCATAAGCAAAATGGCAGAAAATTACCAAGTACATGAATTCATTATTTGTAAACATGTTTTTCATCATGAAGGCAGTTAGCATACACAATCACCTTACCTGATATTACAGGTAAATTCAACACCAATCAAACTTTAGCTGTGTTTTGTGTACTTAAAATTTTTACAAAAAAACTAATTGAATTCAATGGAATTAAAATGACATTGGTATACACCAGAAATTGATTGGATGTTAGAAAAATCTTAAATATGACAAATATGATTGATTGATTGATTGATTGATTGGAGTTTAGCACCAACTTTTGCAGTATTTCAGCTATACTGTGGCATGATTTTATTTTATAAATATGAATGGATTGTTTTGTTATTACAGCTTGGCTAAGAAGGAGAAGAAAAGAACCACCAACTCAAGAGGTAATACTTATATACAACAGAATAAATTATAATCATCAGAAATGGTTGGATTGATTAATGAATTCTTGGTTTAATGCCATTTCATAAATTTTTTGTTCAATGTTCCTGTTGGGTAATTTTTATATTTTATGTTAAAACAGAATTATCATTATAATGTTTTCTCCTTAGCTTAAAAAACAATTTATAAGATCTTTTGGTGTTTTTATAAAACGATTTAGCAGTGCTGCATGTATTCTTTTCACATTCCATCAGATTAATTTGGGAAAAAGTAGTTCATCTAATTATTTGCAGACATCTATTTGTGATTTTAATGTCACAAATTGAATTTTAACAGCAAGATTTTAGAGGGATCCTGTAAAATTGATATTCGTGACAATGAAGTTTTTTTTGCTTCAGATAAAAATCAAATACAATGTGGTTATTTCTGTTCCACTGCAAAAAAAAATCTTTACATCGCAATTTTTAAATAATTGAAAATCTGCAAGTACAGAGCTGTACAATGTGTTGGCACCTAAGAGTTCAACATCCTCTTTCTGGTATACAAGGGATATATTTATGAAAAGAATAAGCAAATTTTAAACTTCATTGTTTACACGGTTGATTGTATATATTTCAGTTCATAGTACATTTTTACTGCAACAGGATACACTAAATGTAAACAAACCAATCCCTCTTTTTCTCATAGCTTTCAATGTCTTGTATATTTTCTGTAATTTAAAATTGCGATGCATGTGGTGTAAAAATAGCTCTAGACATGAATAAGGGAAAGATTTTTATATGAAACACTATGAAACTACTAGTGTAATGCCTTGTGAACACCTTTAGCTATGGTATAACATATTGGTATGATCATTCATTATAATATACTCAATACCCAGGTGTCCTCTGTCTTAATTATTTCTCAAAATTTAGGTTGCACTCCAAACAGTAAATAGATACAAAATGTCAAATTCACAACACAGGCAGAAAATATATTCAATAAACATATTACAGGTTGTATTCTACATAGATAGGTTTATTGTTTATAAGTGTTACAACAAAACGTGTGCCAACTCCTGAACCGCACCAACACACTGGATTCTATTGTCTATTCTTCACTTGGTAAATGTAAGACAACTATGCAATTTGTTTCATATCAAGTTTATGACTATGAAGCATGCTAGTATCAAATTTTGCAAGTTTTTGACTCAATTAATGTTACTGTTAAAAAGTTTTTGACAACTAGGATACTATAATCTATAATACTGATTTTTTTTCTTGTTTTTACAGATGATTGATAATAATTATATTTCTATGTTGAGAACTCAACACAGAGCTAAAGAAATAGAAATGAAGGATAGACTAGAAAAGGTATTTGTTATTGTATTTTATGTCAAATTAAAGTATATTAACAGGATTGTATTATGTAACTACAGTAGAACATCATTTTCTCACTTTTGAGATTGCATGGTTCCTATCTTTATCAACTGCATCGGTGGTGTAATGGTTAGCATACTCGCCTCAAGATAACATCTAAGCTATTCATGGCATATGTATGCACTAATTTATGTCCAAAAGATTAAAATTTTCAGGAGCCGTCAGAAAACCGCCTTACTCGGCTGCCATTTCGGGAAGTCAAGTTCGGTACATCTTGGTTCAAGCCACCAGTCAAGTCATACCAAAGACTAGAAAATTGGTATTTGTTGCTTCTCCGCTGAGCTCGCAGCACTAAGGATTAAGAGCAAAAACTAGTTGGCTCAGAATCATAATAATGTGTCCGAGTGGAGCGACATGTCTACCAGCAGACTTGTTTCAGTGAGCTAGCACTATTAAAACCTAACTTGGTGTGTTGGTTTAGAACATAGCGGACATCATTATCTCATCAATATGTAACTTGTTCTCACCATGATATAGCTGAAAAATTGCTCACATTTAATGCAAGTAAGTGTTAAGAAAAAAAAAGACTTACATTGTAAGAAATTTACAGAAACTTCTCATCTTATATTATCGATACATATGTATATGAAGTGATTTTCCTGCTGGAAATGATCAAATGATAAATCATTGTGATTTTTGTCTGAACGTGATAGATGAAAAAAATGAGAAACATAAAATCCTTGTCATTAAGTTTAACTTTTTATCAAAATCAGTGATTGAAAATGTTTTTGAGAGTTGTAATTGTTTTCTTTCAGTTTTAAGGAATCTTATACTCAAAATAAAGTTTATATACATTGAGATTATATTAGAAATAATTAAGTTCGGTTATCATAAAGGGAGCCATATCCAAGATATGTAATGTAAACTGATATTGTAAAATGGGATTTTCTCTAATATTCAGTAACATCTACACATCTTCAAGTGAATGTCATTGATGTTGTAAAATGTTCAAAGATAAACTGTCAACAGGATTTACTGCATTCTTCAACAGTTCATTTAACTGGTGTGGATGATTATATGAAATTTGAACCAGTTTTGTTTGTGACATAGAGATACAATGTATCATTAAACTTTTTTTTAGGGAGAATTGATTGATGAAGGGGAAAATAAAAGTTTTACAGAATCAGTAAAAGGATCATCTGAGAAAAGTAAGATTGACTACACATATATATATACATGAATTAATGTGTCATAGTACTATCTGTGACATATACTTTGAATGTCATCACGTTATTTTTCAAATAATAGATATATTTAAAATATATAACAGTATTACCATCTTTTGTCCTATGAAAATGTTAGATAAACGTATTATATGCATAAATGTGTTGGTACAACGGTTTGTATCATGTTGAGTCATTTGTTTAAGCTATATTACTACGAGATGGATGGCAAGACACCAAGTGATGACAAAAGCTTGCATGGCATTTGGCCAAGTCAGCTAAAAACCAATTGATAAAATAATGAGTTTTTGATAATTTTGTACGTTACTGGAAAGTTATGTTGGAAAATTTATTACATGAACATCGTAAATGCTTGTTGATTCAGTATCTAACATATTCATCATTGTTGATAATCATTTTAACAAAAGATACAATTGCCACTGGAGTAATATATAACCTGTTTATCCTTTTGTTTTTATTTTATAGGACCATTTCCAGTATATGAAGAATTTGAAATAAAAGCAGGAAAAAAGTTGGACAGATAACACAGGCCTACAATGGTCTTATGACATGTAATTGTATAATATTTTGACAATGAATGAAGTTTCCTATTAATAACTTTTAAATACACATTTTAATTTGTTAAACTACTGGTGAGTTCTGAATTTGCTCAGATTATTTAGTAGTCGTGGATGTTAAAATATGATCACTGAACAATGGATTATAGGAAATCATGGATCCGTTTGTTTGTAGTGAGAAAATTCATGTAGTTGTGAAATGGAAAAGAGTTATTCTTAATAAAATACATGGATTGCAAAAATTACATTTTTCATTTGATCTCGAGTCAGTTGATATTAACCAAATTATTAAATGACTGTGATATATTACTATTTACCATGAAAAATATAAACTTTGCTGTCAAAAATGCTGATCCACATGTACTTGCCACTTCATAGTATTTCTCAAAGCAAATATAAGGAAGGAACCAATCCATCAACTTTAACTGTGATGACAGTTTTGAATAAAAAAAAATACCTAAGGAAAACTACACTGTGTATATATTTGATAATTTACAGTTGAGGACCTTCATATAAAGTCTTGTCTTACTTGGCCTGTATAGTAACCACTTTTATTATCTTATAGCTATTAACTCTCCTTCCCAAATGCCTATGAACCCTGTTTTAAGTGACGTTTTATCTCATCTCTGGCCAATGTCATTTTAAACTTCTCTTAAATAGTTTGGCCTAACTAATAGATATTTCCTTGTGTGGGCACCTGATTCTATCAGACAACCACACTTTCAATCCAAGACGACTACAAATACTAAAAAGTAATTTTTGTTGCAAATATCAACAACATTTTTATATACCAACTTTTTGAGAGAGAAAAAAATTGAGGGGGATATAGTTTTCATTTTACATGTGCCTGTTTGTCATTGTCAGTTGGGAAAATAAATTTTGAAAGCATCAATATTTTTTAATGAGGTTTTAAAGTAGTAACTGTCAATCCATATAAATTTTATCCATTTCATCTTTCCTGACTTATTACCTTTTGTTTGTTGAAGAAAATGGGGTTACATTGTTAAATTTTTTTGTGCAACCATTTGTATTGTGAAGTGATTATTACAGATATTTTTGAGTTATAACAAATATGGAACAAGTATGTGAGAGGATAAACAATGAAACCATCAGATCACAGCATTCTGTATCAACTGACAATGATAGAGGATAAACAATGAAACCATCAGATCACAGGCCATCACAGCATTCTGTATCAACTGACAATGATAGAGGATAAACAATGAAACCATCAGATCACAGGCCATCACAGCATTCTGTATCAACTGACAATGATAGAGGATAAACAATGAAACCATCAGATCACAGGCCATCACAGCATTCTGTATCAACTGACAATGATAGAGGATAAACAATGAAACCATCAGATCACAGGCTATCACAGCATTCTGTATCAACTGACAATGATAGAGGATAAACAATGAAACCATCAGATCACAGCATTCTGTATGAACTGACAATGATAGAGGATAAACAATGAAACCATCAGATCACAGGCCATCACAGCATTCTGTATCAACTGACAATGATAGAGGATAAACAATGAAACCATCAGATCACAGCATTCTGTATCAACTGACAATGATAGAGGATAAACAATGAAACCATCAGATCACAGGCTATCACAGCATTCTGTATCAACTGACAATGATAGAGGATAAACAATGCAACCATCAGATCACAGGCCATCACAGCATTCTGTATCAACTGACAATGATAGAGGATAAACAATGAAACCATCAGATCACAGGCCATCACAGCATTCTGTATCAACTGACAATGATAGAGGATAAACAATGAAACCATCAGATCACAGGCCATCACAGCATTCTGTATCAACTGACAATGATAGAGGATAAACAATGAAACCATCAGATCACAGGCCATCACAGCATTCTGTATCAACTGACAATGATAGAGGATAAACAATGAAACCATCAGATCACAGGCTATCACAGCATTCTGTATCAACTGACAATGATAGAGGATAAACAATGAAACCATCAGATCACAGGCCATCACAGCATTCTGTATCAACTGACAATGATAGAGGATAAACAATGAAACCATCAGATCACAGGCCATCACAGCATTCTGTATCAACTGACAATGATAGAGGATAAACAATGAAACCATCAGATCACAGGCCATCACAACATTCTGTATCAACTGATAATGATAGAGAATAAACAATGAAACCATCAGATCACAGGCTATCACAGCATTCTGTATCAACTGACAATGATAGAGGATAAACAATGAAACCATCAGATCACAGGCTATCACAGCATTCTGTATCAACTGATAATGATAGAGGATAAACAATGAAACCATCAGATCACAGGCCATCACAGCATTCTGTATCAACTGACAATGATAGAGGATAAACAATGAAACCATCAGATCACAGGCTATCACAGCATTCTGTATCAACTGATAATGATAGAGGATAAACAATGAAACCATCAGATCACAGGCTATCACAGCATTCTGTATTAACTGACAATGATATTACTACTACATCTAATAACATGAGTGTAACAACATCAGACCTATTTTTTTTAAATACTTCAATGCATCTTATAACTGAAATATTGTTGAAACTGGCATTAAACTCCATAAACCATAAACCATCAATGCATCTTAAACTTGTAATGAGGGATGCTACCAGATGGATTAAAATACACTGTTTTTAGTTCAAACTCATCTCAACTGTATAATTGGGTTAGGGTTATGGTGTTTAATGCCACTTTCAACAATATTTCAGTTATATCGTGGGTGTCAGTTTTATTAGTTGAGTAAACCAGAGTACCTAGACAAAAACCACCAACCACTGATAAACTGACATATTGTTGTATCGAGTACACCTCGTCATGAGCAGGATTTGAAATCACAATGTTAGTGGCGATAGAAACTGATTGCATAGGTAGTTGTAAATCCAACTACCATAAGATCACGACCACAACAGCCCCTGTATAAATGGCAGCAATTGTAACAGAAGTTGTTTATTAGAAGAATGTACATTTTTAACTTCTTTATATAAGTTTTATGATTGATTGATTTTTGGTGTTTAATGCCACTTTCAACAATATTTCAGCTATATCATGGCGATCATTTTTAGTGATGGAAGAAGCCGGAGAGAACCACCGACCATGGGCAAGCAACTGGTAAACTTTACCACTTGCGGCTGCGAGTCAAGTGCACCCTTTTTTGTAATTTACAAGGCCAGTTGCGAACCCATGCCTTATTGGTGATAGGCTTGTATGAGTTGTTAGGTAATCCAACTACCTAACTCATTGAGCCACCCGAACCCTATATAAGTTTTATGAAGTAGATATCTTAACTTATTAGTAATACAACCAACATATTGTACCTTCTTAATTAATAGGCAACTACGAGCTTTCACTGACCCTGCTATTGTACTGTTCATGGTTATGTTGTTCATTATTGTAATACATGTGGTGTATAGACTCTTGGTGGGGGCTGTCGTGGTCGTGATCATATGGTAGTTGGATTTACAACTACCTATGCAATCAGTGCCTATCAATTCCACCAATATCAACAAAACGAACAATCACTCATCTTAACTGAACTCATTGAACACAAAAAAACCACGACATGTGGCATTAGAAATCCAGGTCTTGGCTTTGGGCCAGGCACAAAAATGAATATTCAACCAGTTAAAGGGATCCCAACCCACCCCTCTTGATAACTGGATCTCCAACAGCAATACATATATAAACAAACATATATGTAAAAGTACTAGGAGGATTGTTCTAAACTTTTCTGTAAACAAATTGATTTGATTACAAATTTCTCCAACACATGTATTTCAAAATCATTTCATATTTTGACTACCGGTAATATGTTTTAGGGTATATTTAAGTAGACTTTGTTCAGATACATAGGAGCCGATTGTTCGTTTATCTCTGTATTGTCATTGGAGATCCAATAATCCGAAGAGAGGGCTAGGTTCCTATTAACCAGTTTAACCCCACCACATCATTGTGCCTGTCCCAGGCCAGGACCTGGTGGATTTCCAAATCAATATGTTGTTGTTAGTTTTGTTGATATTCGTTTAAATTTTTTTATTACAAACAAAACTATGAAACTGTCCATATATTCTCATCATTTCAATAAAAATAGACAATCTCATTCAAGTTGAGGTACTGTCGTCGTCATGATCGTATGGTAGTTGTATTTACAACAACCTGTGCAATCAGTGCCTTTCACCACTAAAGTTGTATGGTCGAACCCCGTTCATGGCGAGGTGTACTCGATACAACATTATATTTTATGTGATAAAGTTTTGTCAGTGACTTGCCACAGGTCGATGGTTTTCTTCGGGTATCCCTGTTTCCACCACTAATAAAACTGACCGCCATGATATAACTGAAATATTGCTGAAAGTGGCATTAAACACCATAAACCCATTCAAAATGAATTATCTCAATTTTATCTATAAACTCAGTAAAATAATAAAATATCAAATGCAAGTTTTGTCGGTAATTTTTTTTATGGTCTTTAATGCAGTATCCTCCTTTAAATGCTGAATATAAAATAAACACAAATCAATAACTAATTAATACAACTGATGAAAACAATAATTTAATCAAGATATATATATATAAAACAGCACATTATGAAGTGATGAATGTTTCTTCGAGAAATGTTGATCAAATTTTATGTATTATTGTAAAACTATTTTAATCAGTCTGTTTTCACAGATTTCTTCTTGGCTTTTGCAATGTTCTTGTCCCTCCTTGCTTTTTTCTTCTGTTCTTTTTCTTTAGCTTCTATTTGTTTTGCAAGGTTGTAGGCTAAAATTGCACTTATCAAAAACAAAGGAGATAAACACAGTAACACATAAAACACAAAGTCCCATGGATTTACAGCTGCATATTTTAAAACTTCCACTAAAGTCTCTCGCCAATCCCAACCAAACATGGTCGTCTGGTATGTTGTGCCTGCAAGATAGGAATTAAATGTATACAATGCTATTTAATAACAATTATTACAAACCAAATGACAGAACCTAAAGTATGGCACTCGTTCAATGTCATTTTGATTATTCCTGGTATGCTGGTATATCTCAAGGTAAGTAGCAAAAAAAAAAACAGTTCATTTTATTAAAAATATGGGCCCAAGTATAAAACAAATGGAACTATCTAGCTTAGGATTTTAAAATGTTGAAGATAGAGTGAAACAGCTTCGTCTTAATTATGCTACATAATACAATAGACATGAAACTTTGTACACCATCACTGTCATGTACCCATGCATTCTGGAGGAGCATTAGGTGAACATTATAGATTCATGTTGTTTTGTGTGTTCAATAAACAATATTATTGTTATAAACATGTCATTTTTTTTAAATATGTAAGATGCATGCACAATTAGCTGTCTGAAATTATAGATTGTACATTCTGAAACCACACAATTGTTGCTTGATCGATGCACCCAATTGTGAAGTTTATTTTATTCTACAGTTGAACTTTTGTTATTTTCAGTAATTTTATGGATTTTAGAAGATACTTAAACAGACATTAAGAGGTTGATTAAAAAAAACATTGTCAAAATTCATTTACTTATGCATTAGTTAACCTCGGATTGAACATCATTCATTGCATATGTATTGTAACATCACCCATTTTCCAGGGTCTCCTGTTTTCTACGGTTTGTTTCACGTGATAAAATCTCACATTATTTTGATTGATTGATAGGTCACAGGTATGATGCTTAAATAATGTAAAATGATCTCAAGACATCAGAGTTTGAAATATGATTTTTAAATGTAGGAACTGCAATATTTATTATTTCAGGTTGAAAAATGTACTATTTCGTTATTCCACTTCTGCCTTTCCTAGAAGCAAGCTTTATTTATTTAGAAAACTCACTGGTGCAGTCTGATTTTAGTTTCATCCACTCCATTGTCATTAATGATGTAAATATTGACTTCATACCCAAAGCGCTTCATATTTTGTTTACCTTGACCATCGAAAACTGGTAACGTAGTACACACGGTTTATGAATAAGCCTGTGTTGTTTTTTTGTGCCACCGTTTTGAAACAGAAAGAATATACCGAGTTTAAAATTTAGTAAATCAAAGACAAATGAGAAAGTTTTCATTTTATATACATGTTGTATATATGATAAGCTTCAAATCTGGTCACTCTATTGATATATTAATATTTGAGTGTTAGACGGTCGAAATCGTTAATTCCAGACTACTGAATGTTTGCTATTATATTCAGCAACCAAAGATGGCATCAAAAGTCATACACGATTGAAGGAGACGGTCGAAAACACAATACATCTACATCTACATAGTACGACGATCCATCAAAACTCTGATGACTACACGTCGGCGCTGCGCAAACAGACATTAAAGAAAAATTTACTACAAATATTGCATGAAAATAACAGTGAAAGCAAAAATTAACAAAAACAGGTGCAAAAATTTAACACATTTACAGGTATTTACAGGCCAACTAGATGTTTAGATGTTCTGACCTTGGATCAGTTGTTTAAACTGATCCAGGGACCCAGCATTTAACAACTGTATAAGGTAGTGAGTTCCAGAGTACTACTGCATGTGGGGAAAAACTGTATTTATAATAGTTTGTCCTGGTGGATATAATTTGATATTGTAATGGGTTATTGTTTCTTGTACTGAGCTAATGGCTTTACACTGGCTTCCGATTAAATACAGGTGTCAGTACAAGTTACTTTTATACACTTTCAAAGTTCTGACTGAGCGTGCTCCTGTTTATCTTCAGGAATTGTTAACAATTCATGTTCCAACAAGATCACTTCGCTCGGAAAATTCCATGCTGCTATCAAAACCCAGAGTGTGCACAAAGACATTCGGTGAGAGGCAATTTGACAGGGCAGCATCTACACTGGAACCTAAGCAGCAACCGACATGAACAATCAAGAAACAACTGAAAACATATCTTTTTAGACTTGTTTATGTTGATTTGATCTAGTTGATGGTGTGCAGTAACGATGTATTTTTATTTTCTTATGAGTCACGTATGTTTTAATTCTTGGTGGAAATTTTTTCCATTTTTAATTATAGATGCATTGTTTTTAAACATATTTCATACTTTTATCACTTTTAGTTAAGAGCTTCGATATCATTTTCTTTCCTCTTTTATAATTTTAGTTTTATTGCTTCATGTTTCGTTTCTGTTAAGTTTTATAGGTTTATGTAATTTTCACTTTGTATGTAAATTTTTATAGTCTTTGTTCTTTTTTAACTATGTTAAGCGCTTAGAGTAATTTTTCATCTATTATATATAACGCTATATAAATTGTGTATTATATATTATATATAAGGTTGAGGAGTAAGGTAAAGTTTTGGATCCACTGCAATGGGTACCAGACAACTCGGCCCGCGGACAACTCGGACCGAGACAAGTCGGCCCGTAAGCGAGGACTAGTCGGCCTGTGTGTTAAGACAACTTGGACCGTATGAAAAGACTACTCGGACCATCAACAAATATTGTTGTCTTACTTATTTTTTTTAATAAAATTGACGGAAATCATAAAGATACAGTCTGACATCTGTCAAAAGTATTGGGAAATGTAAAAAAAATCCCTATATAATCAGCCAAAACCATATTTTTTTCAAAAAATTATTATGAAGTCATTTCTGGATAGATTCTTACAAATGTTACACCAAAACATTCGGAATTGTCTATATTTTGATTGGTTATTTACTCATTATATTGTTATGAGTGATTTTTATTTGTACATAATTTAAACACAACAAATAAAATTTGATTTTCCTATGTATTTCAACTAAAAATTGACAATAATGGAAAAATTATGTACAAATAAAAGCCTCTCATATAAACATAATGGGCAAATAAACAAACAAAATATAGATAATTCCGAATGTTTTGGTGTCAAATTTGTTAAAATCTATCCAGAAATGACTTCACAATAATTTTTTGATAAAATATGTTTTATTACGTTTCCCAATACTTTTGACAGATGACTACCGGTATGTGCAACTTCATTTCAACTTGGATTTTGATAGATAGTCTAGTGTTAATAAACTTAATATGTTTGGTTAGACCTATTTTGACCTACAGTTCTGAAATATCTTTTATGGATTATTTTCTTGTTTACCATAGGGCAAAGCAAAGAGCTATACTAAGAAATGGTAACATGGACCATTTCACCTTTATTGATAGAACCCTCTTCGAAAAAGTTCACTTGATTTTTTGTAAGCATCTCCTGGGAACAAAGAAGACTTCCTCAAATATAGGAGTGAAAGCAGAACTTGGTAGATTTCCTGTTGAAAATTTTATTAATTCGCAAGCAATTTTATATCTTGCCAGACTACATACTGACAATTTAAATCCAATATTGAAAGAGGCTTTTGAACTTTCAAAATCTCTTGATTCACAAGGTGTTTCCAACAACCATGAAGCTTATACAAACAAAAATAATACATAATGCTTATATGAAATTTCATAATTTATAAGCTCTAAATATTTTTTTCTTAAATTACCGGTATATATTTTTAATTTTTTATATTAATTTTATTCCCGCAAATGATACGTAATAGACCATGTTATGAGAACAAAATCACGTCCTAATCACATTTTTGGTCACTTAATATTATCATTTAATAAATAATTCATTTTCACTAAAAGATAATAATTGTCTTTTAAATAAATAAATAATTATACACATAAAGTCACGAATCAATGATGTGGATTTAGAGGCGGATATAGTGGCAACAAGCCAGCGTCCACTGTAGTTCCTATGGTATCCTATGGTATAAATATTGAACAATATTATAAAACAATAATACGGTCCGAGTTGTCTTAACATACGGGCCGACTAGTCCTCGCTTACGCCGAGTACGGGCCGACTTGTCTCGGTCCGAGTTGTCCGGCATTCCACTGCAATAAGGTTGTTAGACACTGTATTTTGGTCAAAACGAAAGTCGGCTCATATGACTACGCTATGTCTCAGATCGCACCTGCTCTTAATAAGTTATGTGAAATTGTTCAATAGCAATTTAGTTTACAATATATTTCAACATACCTTTGCCTTTAAAGTAGCAAAACACTACCAACTTCTGTATTTCGAAATTTTTCTTTTCACTATTTTTCAAACCGGAAGTCACACATTCCAATATAAAATCCGAGAATATGACGGATTAATTTAGGGTGATTTCCGACATCAATGTAAGTAAGCACTTTATAATTATTTTAAGTCGTCACATATATATTTTCAAAATAACAAGATCACATGAGCTCTTGCAACCGAATACACATATATACATATACAAAAACATAAAAGTCCAATATCATATTTGAAATAATTGAAAGCAGTAGATGATAAATAAAAGCACACATATATTCTTTATTAATTAGGGGAGAGTGGTAAAATTTCGACCACCCAAAACCTGGACGTATTCAAAAGCCCCTGATTGCATCACTGGTTGCCTGCACCGCTGTAAGTTATAAAAACCAGTCACGAGGACATTCGGAACTAGATGTTTCACTTGAATATTGGAAAAAATCTGAAGTATTGCGGGTAATACGCATAAAAACAGCCAATCGGCCAGTTTGGGGGAACTTCGACCCCATCCTGGGTATTTTCGACCGCACCATTTTTTCCTATTTCAGCAAATACCAGTGTTTACCGAAAACCGTCAAAAGCTTTATTTTACATCTGCACTTCTTTTATCAGTATTATTCAGTCCGTTTTCTTTTCTTTTTAAAGAAAGGGGCCCGTTAATGTTTAGGGACAACATCAACATTTTCGTTTCTTAACTAAGCCACCACCTCTTCCCCCTTAAATGTAACTAAATGAATGCATAGTAATAGGAAAATCGATGTAGGATAGACAATTTTCGTTAATTTTGTTTATCCTACATTGAACTATTGATGTCATCGTTTAATTATAACTTCAATCAAAACATAAAGCAGGTGGTCGAAAATTACACAGGATACAATTTATCTGTATGGGTATCTTCGACCACTTTTAACTTTATAAATATTCTGGAGTTGTAATGATATTTTATTAAATATTTGCATAAAATACATCTCAATGACATAACATTTCAGTGTTTTGTAATTTGCTTTAAATGAAACAAATTGAATCATGAGGATTTAATGGATACATAACACTTCTCTATTCAGCTTGTATTTGGAATTTACCGCCGCTGTAACTTTATAACCGAGAATACCACAAAATCACGCGATATTTTATTCCGAATAAATTTGGAAAGACAGTAATAGGTTCGAATATTATTTACTCTTTAATTGGATCAGTAATATGGTTTATTTTGGTAAGAAAGACAACAACTAGTTTATGTTTATTAATGACAAACAATCTACCGGTCGAATTTCCCGTGTGGTCGAAATAACACCACTCTCCCCTAATGCTCTTTTATACCCTTATAGGGTTGACAGCATAAAACAAACATACAAACATGGATATATATACATATACAAACATGAGCATACAAATCAATCATACATTAAAACAAATATAATAATTATTTTTACATCTGTAAAAGATTGGGGCAATGTCGGTACCTTGATTCAACGCCATATCAAATCAGGAGCAAAACACCATAGCTGTTCCGTTGCCGCTGAATCGTTCTTGTCTGTGTCAAAAGGGAAAACCGCAGATATTTGCATGCAAATTAATTCACAATACCGAATCCAGATCGAAGACAATCGTTATTTTCTCGCTTGCCTTATTGATGCTCTCGTACTATGTAGAAAGCAAAACATTGCTATTAGGGGCCATGAAGAGAACAAAGGCAACTATTTAGCAATTTTACAGTACCGCGCTAAGTCTGATGAATTGTTGCAAAAGCATTTGAATGACAAAACAAAGAAAACGCGCTACTTGTCGCCTAAAATACAAAATGAGTTGCTAGATATGTCTGCAGAACAAATTCGACGAGATATTGTTCGAGATTGTAATAATGCAGCATGCTTTGCGCTAATTGCAGATGAGGCAACTGACTCATCTACCAAGGAGCAAATTTCTCTGTGTTAGATTTGTTGATCGACAGGCTGACGGTAATATTGAGATTCGTGAAGAATTCCTTGGATTCGTGCAGGCTAAAAGTCTTATAGGCGAACAATTAGCAGAACAATATCTCGAATCGTTGAATCGTTACGGAATTCAAGTTGACAAGATTCGGGCTCAAGCGTACGACTGCGCATCTAACATGAGTGGAAAACATATGGGTGCCCAGGTAGTTGTTCAACGACAATACCCTTTAGCTACTTACGTGCATTGTAAGGCACATTGTTTGAATTTGGCCATCACTAAGTCGCAATTTGCCTCTAGTTAGAAATATGGTGGGTACGGTACAAGAAATTTCTTTTGCTTTTGGGTATTCTGCAAAGAGACTTCTAGAATTTCAAGAAGAAATCAAAACTGATCGTCAAGCAAAAGAGGAGTTGAGTCGACGTTCTAAAATCCGTATGCTATCACGGCTGGTAATCGGCACAAGCAGAACAGTTGGTTCTGCAAAGAAATTCGTGAGGATAACTTCCGGTTTTGGTGGAAGAGAGTTCACGAAGACGCTTCGCAAGGTATGTACATGTCAAAAATTGAAATTTTCTTTTTTACTGCTCGAATATTGCAAAATCAGAGAATGCTATGCTGTGGCGAATGCTTTCACGATTAGAAACATGTATAGTTTATTCTTGTATATGAAGTGTAACTCTCGCAAAATCAATCGTCCCACGAAAAACATGACGAAAATTGTGACACTCTTACATTTCTAAGTTGTTCTTGACAAAGATGCAAGTTAAATTTTCAATATTTTTTCATCATGGGAGTCTAAATGTAATCGGGGATAAATTCCGATTCGTCAGAAGTAAATTGAAGTCTAGATAAATCTACAAACTGTCAATTTTCTCGTTTTCCTGCTTGAGGAGATCGGTTCTGATAGAGCACCTTGCGAATGCATGAGGAGATTTGCTAGTTTTGGTAGGACACATGTAATCCACTGTATAATCACAAATTTTGCATGTCTGTCTGGTAATAAATTCACGAACTGATGCCCTTCTTCCCGTCGGGTTTTTAAAAGTATAAAATTAATATTTCATTGTTCATGGGCTGTCCACCTAGAAAGAAACATTTCATTTAAGGAATCAATTCATAATTGTAACTGCGGTTTCCCATGATTTAACTTGTCATTATTGATCATTTGTTGTTTGTGACAACTTCCATTGTGTATTGGATACACAAGATTAACTTCCCTTACATTGGAAAAAATTGAAAATGCACTAAGATAATTTTATAATCAAGAATATTTAAACTTAATGTGAATCATATCTTTATAATTTCTAATACAAATGATACACTCTAAATTAAATATCATACAGTTGAGAATAATATTAATTTGTGGTAAAGGAGTGGGTATGATAAGGGTATATTTTGGCCCAATCTCAGAAACTGTTTATATAGATATAATATTAAACACAATCATTGAAAGGTAAGAATTTTTTTTTTTTGATGATTTCACTTTGTCCTTTGTTGCTTAGCAACGTAAATGAAGGAGGGTCTAAATAATCATTGGAAATTCAAAAATGGTGGTTTTATTTTACATATCTTGCATAGTCTTTTCGACAAAATGTTATGTTCTGTGTATGTACACTCTAAAAATAATATTCCAATTCTCTCTGGTAGCATATAGTATTTTTGTGTAGTTTTGTCACCCTAGCAACGGTTTTGTAAACATTAAATTAGCCTATATTATTGCAATTAATGGTTGAATTTTGACAACTACGATCTTTTGACTTGATATTTGATTAAGCGGTACATTTTTGTCAAGCTATTCACACTACAAATGTCATTTCATATTTCAAAAATACATTTTGATATTTGTATTCATAGTTATGCCCCGTCCATAGCAACAGGTTTCCCTATGCACAGTATTTTCCAATAGATCTTCATGGACCTTTTATTTAATCAAGAAAAAAAATTCTACAACAGCACCTTAGCAGATCTAGAGACATCTTATCATTTACTAACCAGTATATATTATAAGAATTCCTTAAACCTTACAATGTCCCTAGTAACCAAATATTATCCCTAGCAACCACAGAAACTCGTCAATGCTGAGCTCTGTAAATTGCTTTTTTAAAATCTTTTTATAACCGAATGTTGATCTTTTTATTTTTTAAATCATGAGAGGAAATTATTCTCAGTAATTAGAATGTCAAAGGAACCAAGTCAACTGCATAACATGGTAAAGCAGCGCTACAGCGGCAAGAGAGGATGTAATCCATGTTGAATAATTAAGAAATAAATCATGGAAGCCAGAATGTGTTGGGAGTTTTAACATGGATTAGCGGATATTATACGTTATTAGTCTCGAGATGTTATATATCCCTTTAAAACGGGATATATAACATCTAGAGACTGATAACATTTTTATCTGAATGTTCCAACATTAATAAGTATGTCCTTATTATAGGAAAAACATAAATACGTGTATCTTTGGACAAAGATCACAGAGAGCGATTATTGATTTTCTGTCATCTTGTGAAATGTGTGTCGTCTGCTGTGCACGGCTTCCCTGAAGTTTTAAAAGTATCCTTTTAGCCAATCAAAATTCTACTTGCAACGAGCACATCAGAAAATAGTATTTTATCCCGAGCCAGAAGCGAGGGATACAATTTAGTAATATCCGCCAATCCATGTTAAAACTCCAAACACATTCTGGCTTCCATGATTTATTTCGATTCTGATATGTCTAAGAGTACATCTACGGTGGTATTCTTTGATTGGAAGACGGTAATTTATATTTACGGTATCTTCAAACTTTTTTTGTTGAGAAAAGTAAAACGTGATAGATTATATAAATAGAATGCTTGGTAATACTGTATTATCGGTCATGGCCCATTAAAGTAAAATCATACCACTAAAATTCCAAGTAATACTACACATTTACGATAGACTATATCAATGACATTCTTAGTAAGGATAACAAAAGGACCATTGTAAACAAAACACCGAATATGTAAATCAAACCTGACATCCGTGTACTATGTTAAAACATGCACGTTATATCGTTATATGTACTGTATTAGATGAATTATGAATTATCAAATATAATGTTTGTTTTTCCAAACTTTATTGAAATAAGTAAGAATAAAATATTGATCTCACGATGTTGTTATCGGCAGTCATGTGTGCTAAACAATTACGCCACCGCAACGTTAATATTAAGTTTTATTAATTAACTTTGATTTATTAGCCTTTATATGATCAAATCTGTCAATACAATATAAAAACTTTCATTGTGCCAATACGGCAAAAACTAGTCCAATACGGATATTTTCCGTATTGGCCCAATTCCAGTCAGTCCAATAACAACTAGATCGGAATCCGCTAGACATTTCGACAATTGCAAGGAAAAATCCCGAGAGATATTGGACTGGTTAATTAATAAAGGTATCATTACATGATGTTTTTCATATTGGCCTAGTTAAAGGTCCTCGGTCTGCTGTATTGGCATTCGGCTGCGCCTCAGGCCAATACAGCAGGCCTCGGACCTATAACTAGGCCAATGTGAAAAACATCACGTAATAATACTATAATATATAAATCAAATTTACGTTAATACAATTATTCATCGGGAATTCACTTTGCGAAAGAGCCAAATAAAATATATTTGTTAAAGAAAATAAAATAATAATAAAAAGTAAAGGGACTACTAAAAATAGAAAGTTCCGATGTGTTTGCATGTCCAATGAATTAATTTCTAAGATAATCTGACGTACTAATTTTCTTTTTGGTTGCTTGTTTTGTTTTCTGTACTTTCTTGTGAAATGTGGGGATAATATTAAAGTATACTTTAGTATAGTAACACATGAAATTCCACTGAGGGTTAGAAAAAAAACACGTCGGACTCAATGCACAATCAGGTCGGCAGTAAATCACCTCCAAAATTTATTTAACGTCAAAACTGTTTCATGAAAACTGTTCAAGTTTTACTCCCGTAGCAAAACAACTACGATAACCAACTTTATTTTGGATGAGATTAAAAGGTCGATTTCAATTTCTGTTTATTACGAATGAAAACGATCAATAAAAAATGGCCGCTGACGAGAAATCGACCTTAAAATTATTTTTTTATTGCAGATTTCATACTCTCCACACTCGGGTACCAACACAAAAATTAAATGAGATATGTGTTTATGTATATTAAACATCATACTAAAATATGCCGTTGGTACCTGCTTGTGGTTATACTGAAAATTGACATTAAATACACATTTCTTGTTAGATTTCATATATTTTCACGAAACGATAGACTTTTCATTGACTAGTGTGACGTCATCGCACGTGCAAATATGGAAAATTGTTACCAAAATAGTAGTTGGGGTAAAGGTCTTATAAAATCAAGAAACAACGAAAGCTATACGTTTCATTTAAAATTTGTCTATTTTTTAGGCCAATTTCTGCCCTTATCATACCTACTCCTTTGACGACAGTGGTCAAATCAGTACTAAAATTTATGATAAACGGGACGACTTCAATTTTAAGATCATAAATTTTCCAAATATGTGCAGCAAAATAACAGCTTCTCCTGCATATGGTGTTTACATCTCGCAATTGATTCGTTATGCAAGGGCCAGTAGCAATTATTCTGATATCCTGAAACGTCATCTTCATCTGAGAAACAGGCTACTGGACCAGGGCTATAAAAAGATTTGCCTTATTCGATCTCTTAAAAAGTTTATATTCCGATACCAAGATCTTGTCGAAATATATTCCGTCTCTGCAGAAAAGATTATAAACGATGGATTTTCATATAGTGAAAATGTATAAAGATAAGGTTTCAACAAAAATGTCAAAAATATTTGTTTTATCAATGTGTGACGTAAAAGGGTTTTTGACATTTGGCGCTGATTTGACAACTGTTTTACCTGTTTTGTTCAAGTATTGTTGTAAATACTGTTATAGTGACAGCCGGAAACTTTGAGCCGTAATGAAAGGGGGAGGTTTGGCGCTTTAAAATCTGATTCAACCCACCATTTCTTTAGAAATGCCTGTACGAAGTCAGGGTCATTACGGTTTTTACAGTTTTCCGGTTGTTGACTGATTTTGTCTGTTTATATACTTATGAGTTTTGACTTTCCCTTTGTTAGATTGTTCGGTAATTTTGTTATTACCCTTATTTTCTATTATGTAGTGTGTTATGTGTACACACTTGTAAATAAAAAAAGATCTCTGTTAGTAGTGGTTACAAGATGTAAAGCGCTTTACCGATTTTAAGGATATGTCCACAGTTTAATTGACATCTTGTGTTTAATTTATTCATGACTACTAGCACTAAGTGAATGTTTATTTACGTTAGACCTATGTATGTGCTGAAATCATGTAATATTATAACTTGTGTAGATCTGCGGTGAAGTTTCCGTCGTCTTTAGTGAAAAGGTTGCGCCGAAGAGATGTGTAAACCCGTTTGAAAGGATATAAATATTTTGAAATTGAAAGAGATTTTTTTAAATAAACTTGGTGTCCTGATTGATGGGGATTTTAAATTTGGTGTACTAGTACTTGTTTTTGTTCGTTTCCTTGGCGGTGATACAGGCAATCTATATCGAAATGGGTTTTTGTAAAGAGTCAATGTCAGTCCCCTTTTTATCTTTCCCTTGAATCCTGGCATCTCCTTAAAGTGGACAGAGAATAGTTTATTTTGGTTAGAGTATTTATCAGTTTTGTGTTTAAAAGTGTCAATTTAACAATTTTGCAGAAAACAATTAACAAAACTAACAAATCTCCTCATGCATTCGTAATGTGCTCTATCAGAACCGATCTCCTCAAGCAGGAAAACGAGAAAATTGACAGCTTGTAGATTTATCTAGACTTCAATTTACTTCTGACGAATGGGAATTTATCCCCGATTACATTTAGACTTCCATGATGAAAAAATAATGAAAATTTAACTTGCATCTTTGTCAAGAACAACTTAGAAATGTAAGAGTGTCACAATTTTCGTCATGTTTTTCGTGGGACGATTGATTTTGCGAGAGTTACACTTCATATACAAGAATAAACTATACATGTTTCTAATCGTGAAAGCATTCGCCACAGCATAGCATTCTCTGATTTTGCAATATTCGAGCAGTAAAAAAGAAAATTTCAATTTTTGACATGTACATACCTTGCGAAGCGTCTTCGTGAACTCTCTTCCACCAAAACCGGAAGTTATCCTCACGAATTTCTTTGCAGAACCAACTGTTCTGCTTGTGCCGATTACCAGCCGTGCTATGTGAAACGCGATGGAGTGCTAGAGCAGATGCCATTTTTACGCTTAGATCCGCTTTTGCATTAGTGGTACATTCTCTTGAAGAACTAAAGGAGGACAATGACAAAAATGCTAGGAATCTTTTATTATTAATTTCATTTTTTGTCCAAATATCATTTATTTTTGCAGTGTAAAATTAGATTTTTCTATAAGTTATAAGGAATCCGGCTTCAAAATCATTACAATCAACTGAAATATCGCTATATCTTGCATTTACGAATGAATTAAATGTTGTCCAAAAAGAAAAAAATATTGATGAATGATTGATTTTACTTAAAAATACTATTTTGTTGATGAAAAGTCAATTAGTAACTAGTTATACCCTAAAACATGATGTATTATGAAATTAATAATAATAACAATCATAAAGCATCATAATTCAAAACATTATATACACAGTATATTTATAAATACTTACGATAATTATCCGTGTCTGCTTTAAAAATACCGCTTTAAAATATCCCGGATGTTGACCAAACATTTTCGATCGGAGCTCTTTGACGACAGTGTAAGCGCTGTAGTCTGCAATTAGTTCACTTGGATTTGGCTCTTCACAGGAACACCTGTCTCAATCGATAATGAAGTATTCCAAACCGAGTAAATTTACATAATTTTGTGTTGCTTAATTAAAGACCTCTCATTATTATTTTATTATTCCAAGTATTGTACCATTCATATGGGTTTTAACACCTTGTTTTAATTATGCATACCTTAATTGATAATTCACAAACAATCACCCACTGGAGATATCATGAATGTACATGTCATTATTTGTTTGAAATGAATAGCCTTTCATTCTTATTATATTGATATACCACCAGAAAGTACTTCAAATAAACACCCTCGGTATGACATATCCATTAAATTAGCATTTATAATAAGTTATTAATGTCGCCGTATTATAAGAAACGGGTCATACTACGTTTAAAGGTAAGTAGTAGTATCTTGCATCATTAATATATTTCATTTATAAATTCATTCATTCATAAAGACGGACGGAGAAATGACTACACCTTTCTACCTTTTTGCACGAATATCACATGCATGTATTCCCGCCCTGGTTTTGGATCTATATATTCGCTAACTTGTCCACTGATTGACATTCACACTTCAATACAGTACACGGCTGGTTGGGATTGATAACTTGTTCCCTATTTTCACTAATTATTCGTTTTGTTTTTGTTTTTGTTATATTTTTTCTTGAACTTTCACTAATTATTCGTTTTGTTTTTGCTTTTGTTATATTTTTTCTTGAACATTCTATCTATAACGACGTTTCTTGATTCCGTCCTCTAATTTTCGTGTTTATTCAACATCTTAATCACTATTTTGTTGACCGTGTTTTAATTACCAATAATTACACACTGAATATATTACCATACCATAAAAATCAATCATGAACTTAAAAACTCATACTGTCTTTCTAAGGTTATAAAAGTCCCTCCCCCCAATAATGGGTTGAAGGTGAATACACCTATGGAAAAAAAACAGCTGTTCAATCTTCGTGTAAAACGACAAATTGTATGATTTTATAAGATGTATTTTTTATTACGGTTTATTAGGCAACCCTTAAATTTTATATTGGTTTTCTAAAGAGGCCCCGCGTTTAATTATTCATACGCGTGCCATTGAAGTGGGTATTCTATACGTGAAGTAATTATTAAACCTCCGACCTTTTACAACAATGCACACAAAACATTCGTCACTATATTGTAAGAGGGCAAATAGGAGTCAAGGTTAACAGAGAAAATATAACTATATGTATTAACCCATCATAAAGAAAAGCCATAACAAGTACGGCATTTAAATTTACGCTCCAATGATCAGACAAGTTGAAACATGAATGTATTTACTACACATGCCCTCTGGCATATGCAACTATTACGGTCATAATTAGGTTCGATAACTCTGTAATGACTTCTCGACTGTACCATAATTAATTATGATCTAGCTTTCGATAACCCATTCATATTAGAAACATATAAAATAATATGTCTCTGGTCATATATCCTTGATTATACTGATATAGCATGTAAAATGCATTTTTTTAGGTAATAAGTGAATTCATTTATCTGAAAACAAATATGAGAGTTAATTTAAGATATTATTCAGATGAATTATTTAATGTAACTTTTACATTAAAATGTGAAATTTACTATTCAAATTCTTCCATTTAAAAAATAATCGGTTCAAAACATTACATTCTTGCAGCGAAAAGTGAAGATTTAGAAAATTGATTACCTATGCTCGAGGTTACAAAAGATTGAAACGCTAAATAAGTGTTTATGAGTTGGAAAGGATAGCCAAAATCGGGATGCATAATGTTGCCTATTCATTTTGTCGTTTCCCCCCTTTTTAGCCAAAATCGCTTACTCTTACATTTTTGTATATTTTGTTGTCATTTTTACTGGTCGAATTATATTATTTAAAAAGTGTGTGAATTGATATTATTTACCTGTACAATAATACAGGAAATAATCACACCGGGGAGTTCTGATATTTTTATGGCTTTGTGTATAGTTAATTAGGATGTATTGTACTCCTCTGTGTGGACTTCACTTCTCCAAACAATTTACATAATTGTAATAAAAAATATCAATTCACATTTGACAGGACAGAATCAAGCCAAATGCTAAAAATTACAAACAAACATTATTATCGGCGTGTTCACAAAGTTGCTAAAGAGGAAAATGCACACTCTTACGAAATAATTTTAATTAAGTGGAATATTTTTAAAGTGTCATGAATAAATGAGTGAAATAGATGATATATACACTGATCTGTCAAATCCGCGTACTATGAAACATGAACACTACTTCCGGTGAGCTCCACCATGTTGGATTTTTCTTGATCGATCTTAAAAAATTGGTCATTTTCAAATCAAATTGGACGTAATAAGAACACAAATTAAACTGTTAAGAACTCGATTTTCGGAAAGATTAATTATTCAGCTTCTACAAGATATCAGCATAAATTTTTTTCTTATTAATTTTACTGATCAAATTTGACAATTTCCATCGACTGAATTTACAAATTATCGTAAATTCATAGGGATTATACATGATTTATCGAGATTTTTATGCACTTTTTAAAAATTGATTTGGAAGTATTTTCTCGTTAAATTAAACTGATACAAATAATATTTTTTTATCGATAAACATTTCAAGATTATGTATATATCAGCATAAGTTTTGTTTATTGAGCAGTTTGTTTTTCAATTGCGATTTAAAGTTCAATCACCGTACATTCTTTGTTAATTTAAATGACACCTATAATGTTGGCGACTACGTCATCAAAGTCACGTGATGACTGAATAAGCTGGATATGTGAACTCTAGGTGATTTAAATATAAACATAATACACAAACAAAAATCGATACCAATTATTGCTAAATTGATTTCAACCGTACCAGACTCCAATGTTAAAATATGCAGATTATGTGGGGGGAAAAACCCAGATATTTTTGTACACGTGTGCTGTAACTGTCAATATTCTTTCGAAATATTTGGTGGGACTTAATTATAGAAAATTTCTGTTTAGAACTATATGTTGAAGTAGCTACGAGGATGAGGTATTATACCAACATTTTACTTGGAAAAAACTCCGTGTGCGGTCGTCCGTCGTGTACTCTGTTTCGGTCTCGTGTTTTAATAATGACAACTCTGGACCACGCGGTAGAAGAGGAGTGTAGACGTATCCTTCTTGAGGCGGAGGAGGAGGAGGGGGAGGGAGGGAGGATGAGGAGGGATAAATTTCATGTTTTCATGTCTGCTGTTAAAATGGCGTTTCATATTGTCTCTTCTGGTAAATCTCATTTCACACTATGTCGTAGACATCTCGTAAAACACGTCTTTCTTCTTTTGGATAAGAATGACTAGAGATTGTAATGCACACTTAATATATTCGACGTGGGCGTATGTAAAAACAAACAAATCATATATTTCTAACTTTTATTTATAAGTCTGTTCTGTACAGCGGAACCAGTTGTCTGAGTTCTGGCTTTTTTTGTTCGATTGCTGGGATAATCTGTTTCCATATGTCGGCCATTACAGGAGAGACGACCCTCTTAAAATCCGTACGGTCTCGTGGTGTAGTCCTGCATGACGACTCTTTTGTCGAATACTATCCTGTAGTCTTTGTCTTGATGTACGGTAAGTAGTCTCTTGTGGTCTCTCGTGATCTTGTAGTCGTCCCTCACGGTCTTGACGTCATCTCTGTTATTAATGACCATGTCCTTGATCGTATCAAAGTTGATGGTTAAGGAGTTCTTGTAGTTGAGAGTGATGCCTCTCACTTTACATATGGTAGTATTTCCATCCTTGTCGGGTCAGGCAATCTTGTAGACATAATTTTTCGGTCCACCGGTGACAAACTCTATTATTCTGTTGTCAGGCACTTCATCGGTGAGATCTTCTAGATAGTCACCGAGTTCTGGTTTCCACTCGCCTGGCCTAGAGGTATACACGACTGAGTCTGTATCGGCGTATAAGGCACGGGGTCCTAATTGTTCCAAATAACTACAACTTCAAACGGGCTTGCGCTGTGGTATAGGCTGCTATGACTACGTTGGTTCTCCCAGATTCTTCGACGAACTCTTCTTTGTATTGATATCTCATTTCCGCCATCTCGTCCCTGACAAAATTTATACCCATCACAAGAATCTGGTCGCTGGTCAACATGTCGAAATATTCGGCAGGTTCGGATATGTATTTTATCTGAGGCATGTTGGATCTCTGTCCGAATTTTCCCCAAAAGCTATTCAGCATCAGTTTAGCTAATGCTCTCAATCCAGGATTATTCTTTATGTTGTTGTAGTACAGGAGTATTCCCTCCTTTACGTGGTAGTCTCTGATGTACCTCCATTTATCGTTTTCGCTCTGACACCACTCTGGCCAACCGCTGGCTTCCTGCTTCATTTTGAGGAAGGTATTCACGTAATCGGTAAAGAGTCCTCCAGTTTTCGTTTTCGGATCGTACTGTTCCGTTTCATCGTAGATGCGCTGAACTACATATCCTTTCTCCAATGCTTTCTTCAATTCGTCCGTGACCCATGTTCCCGTCAATGATCTTTCTTCGTCGTTATGTTGACACGGTTTCTGTTGCTGGTTTTCACTACATGTTCTACACAGAGTAAACAACAATTTGTTGTTCATTTTTACTGGTAATACGGGTATGTACAGTCCTCTTGGTGGAAGGATTTTGCATTTGATGAGTCCTTCGTACTGTTGTATATCTGTAAAACCCTCGCTGACGATCTCAGGGTGTCCGATGGGTATCTTTCCGGTCTTATTGATATATGAATACAGGGAGGTTACATCGACGTATGATATATCCTGGTCTTTTTGAAACAGTGTAAACGCTTCGGTGCGCCCTCCGGAGAAAGCATCTCGGGGTTCTAAAGGGTTGATCATCTCGGATTGTTGGACAGTTTCGTAAAGTGTCGTTTTCTCGAACTTCTCTATCGAACTCGCATTCCCACTTTCCAACGTAGATATACCCTTGACCTTCCAGGTATCGTTTCTTCTCTATGGTTCGTTGGTATAGATCACCCATGGTCATACCATTGACCGGGTTGACCGTGCTGGCATTGTAACAGTGTAAACATCCGTACCAGAACTATCCGTTAAATTCCAAGACGTATTTCTGTCCGTTCTCGTTTTCGTAATATCCATCCACTTTATAAGGTCCAATTTCCTTTTCCCCACCGTTTCTAGCATGTTGTATGTGGACTCTTTCTGTTGTTGATAAGTATTTGATCCATTGCATTGCTTTGATGGAATGTTTTTCTTCTTGGTGGTATCCTTGAGCTGGAATGATACCGATGGTATCGGGTCGTAGAAATTTCGTTCTAAAGACCAAATTGCAAGCCGAGGCTATCGTGATGCATTTCTGAAAAGGATCGATGCCTCCGTGTCTGTCACCAGACGTCATCTCCAAAAACAGTTGTCTAAACGTTAGGCAGGCTCTTCTTAATATGTCCACGTCGGAGCGACAGTAACTCAATAGTTATCTTTGAAAATCGAATCGTTGTCTGTAGTTGGTCTCATACCACATAGAGAAGGCTTTTCTGTCTTTCAGTTTCATGGCATCCGGGTTGTAGTAGTGTACGTCTGGTAGATGATTGAGTACGACTGATTGGTTCTCTTTCCTATTGAACAAATGTGGGAAATATCCTTTCTTGAGCTCCTCCAATCCAAACATCTTAGGTAGTTCCGATAACGCGCTAAGTAAAAAGTTGATGGAGTCTATCATTCTAACACGACATCCGGGTACTTCGATATACATGTTCTTGGCACCATTGGCTATAATAGTTGGTTTCACACCGTTTTGGTACAGATACTCTAGTATGGGCAATGAATCGTAGCCTTTGAAATTGTGTGCAATAACCGTGGCCCCTTCGTTTTTTCCGGAAAACAACCATTGGCAAAAGTGTTCAGTTGTGTTCGGCCCGGCAAACACCAATTCGTTCTTCCCACATGCTTGGTAGATACTGTCTTTATCGACGCCTTGATCCATGCATTTTAAACACACTCTATGTACTACACATAGATTAGGTTTATGTTCGAAAGCTCCACACCTCGGTGATTTGCAATGAATACATTTTTCGTTGTCGTCCGATTGGTATCCTTGTTGACACTGGATCCTGTCATCTTGGGTACATTCAAAATCGAAAAAGATGTAAGTCTGTTTCTTCTGTCTATCGTTGTAATCCACAGGTAGCATGTAACACTGGTGTCCAGATGAATAATAATCTTTACAAGTCTTGCAATAGACGTTTCCACAGGTATGATCTTCCACTCGTTTGTTCACGGTTTGTCCGCAGTTCTTACATTTGTAATAGGAGGTGCACGTTGAGTTTCCCATTGGCGTCGTCTTGTGGAGATTAAAGCATGTTGGTCCTTTGAAGTATCGTCCACAATCCTGACAATGTATCCAATCATCTTCAGTTTGATCGTGAATCTTCCGACAATTATGGCATACGTTGTTGCAAGCGTGTTCTTCTTTGGTGTTATAACCTTTGTAACAGTTTGTACAGAAGTAGATGCGACTCAGGAACGCAGTCATGCTGGTAATCACATCGTAGTGGTTGTCATGATAGTACAAGTAGATCTTCTTCTCGGCTGTGGGTCCATGGTAAACGATTCCGCTGAAATGCTCTCTCGATATCGCATGTATCTGATATCCTGCCAGGAATCGTTGAAACGTTTTTACATCTTCGATTCCGCATTGATGTAGGGGTACTCCCGCCTTGGCGTGTAATTCCAACGCCAACTCTTCTTGGATACGACGACTTTGTCGAATAGAATTCCATTGTTCGTGTCCGTCGATCTTAGCTTTGGCCGTTACGATGGCCCTGGCACAACATATGTCATCTTTGTTTTGTATCTGGATGATGCAACGTTTATCTTTCAGGAACCTCTCCGTGTCCACGTAATCACATCTCTTTCCAGTTCCACCCTTAGGAAGGCTGACGTGTTATATTCAGTTGTACACAATGGTCCAGGACGAACTGTTCGTTGGACTGTAGCACTCTTTCTATTTCGGTTAGTAGTAGTTGACTGGTCAGTTGGTTCATCTGCATAAAAGGTAATATGATGGGAAAATCCAAATCGGGACATTCAAGGGTAATTTGGACTAAATCTTCTTCCTGCATTCCTTTGGTGACATCTGTTAAAACGGAGTCAAATAGGTTCTGTAGGGTTTTCAATATGTCTGGTACACTCTGGACGTTTAATTCATTGAACGTAACTCTGTACTCGTTGGATTCGGTGTTAAATCGAGGCATCTTCTTTCCCTTCACCTTAGTAATAGTGTAATACTGATCGGGGTGGTTGATATCCAGGGTTGATTTTGTAAACCGGCTCTGCTCTGATGTTTCTCCTTCAGATGGTGATACAGGTTATCCTTTCGTCTGTACAACAATCCGCATTCGCTACATGGAAAGAAGCTGTCGTTGTTGTGTTTTCTCTCGTGTCTATCGAGATTGTCCTTTCTAGTAAAACGCTTCTGGCATACTCCGCAGGTAAAGGTATTCAGGTGTTTGTTTAGACGGTGGTGCTCCATTAATTGACTCTTCTTGGCAAACGTTTGCTGACAATATACACAAGAATGCATCTGTAAAAGACAAATGTATATTTACAACATGAATCAAACAGTTCAACTACATGTTAATTATTTGTTAAAACTACATGTATGACTTACATCTGCTCTGTCTAATTGGCGTTTGCTCTGAGCTCCAAACACGTCTGGGCGCAGAATGAGAATGCTTCGCGTCGAGTCGGCTTTTATAGGTGACTGCATGTTACTTAAAATAGATCGATGAGTCATCGAAGTGCTGTGACATTCGACACGGTTTGTTTAATTCTCTTTGTCTCTTGTGTTTTGTCTTTTCGTTTATCTCTCCGTTTGTTTTATGTTTTCCTTCTGTTTCTAATTTCTACTTCATGTCACAATACCACCAATTTCCTCCCTCCCTCCCTCCCTCCTCCTCCTCCACCTCCTACCTTACACCTCCTCCTTCCCTCCCTTTTCCACCACCACCAACACCACCACCATCACCACCACCACCACCAACAACACCACCACCACTGACACCACCACCACTGACACCACTACCGCCGCCGCCGCCGCAATAGCGCTGAAATTCCACCCAAAACACGAAAAACGTAAACAAAAAACGTTAACAAAACGAACAAATAGCCATTAAAAAGTTAAATGAACACAAAACACGTGATCAAAACTGAAATCATAACGTGAAAACGTGAAAACGTGATTAAAACGTGAAACACGCGCAAACAATACGACAAAAAACTTGTACAGAGCCGTCATTTGAGGAGGATCAGGAGGGGAAAATGGTTTAACATAGGGGGTAATAGGTCTATACGGACCCAATACACTACTTATGATACATGTGTATATCAACACAGATATTCATACATGCATATGTCAACGAAAATATTCTATAATTGTCTTTTTCAAGAGTTAACTCTTATCATATAAATTTCCAGCTGCTGATTATAGTAGTTAAGAAAAACAGAAATCATCACACTAATCATTTCTCACAATACAATAAAAAATCTTAATTAAGGGTCATAAACCTGTTGGATACTAAATGCACTGACATACAAAGGTTATTCTCCCTGACTAGATTGAGACAGTTAAACTCATGATCATGGCTGGTTGATTTCCTCATTACACATCATTTGTAATAAAATAACAATATGATCTAACCATCTGGATAAAGGGCATTAAAACTTTCGCAATGGTACCATGTACCTCCATAGTACTTTTTTACTGAATCACTTGTCAATATTGATCTGATATATTCATTATACTTTGAATCTTCAAAACAAAGGATTAAATTCCTTCATAAATATAATTAAAATATTTATATTCATGTGAATATATTAGGATATAGGTACAAGGCGCAATTACCTATATAGGTAAGACGCCTTCCAAATCTAAATAACAACAATATACCCGGTATTCAATCATGGATCATCTATGTTAGAACTGAGGATAGACGACCTCTAACTATTTTTAATTCACTACTCCCTTTTTGTGTCTGTTTTGTATTGTTATATATGGGCAATATTGAATTTAAAATCGACTCCAAAAATTACTCCAATAATGACTCCAAACTCCACTCCAAAACTGACTCCAAAAAAGACTCCAGACTCCACTCCATGTTTTACAACATGCCAATAAATATTCGCGATCACGATGCCTGAAATATAAATAAAAGTCCATTCATACACACATACGCGCTGTGCTACTCGGACGGCTGTACACGCATCACGAATGAAACAACTGAACAAGAAAAAGTAAATCATGAGTAGCACATAGAAAATCTAAAAAATACACATGATAACATAATAATAATAATTTTATTGTCAAATAAACATCCATACATGTTTATGACCAGAAAAAAATCATAAAAAAACCAAACTAAAAAAACAATGTAAACAAGATATCTCAATTTATCATGAACAAATTAAGAGACTTCTGTCCTCAGTTCTAATGACCTTATTATGTAGAAGCCTATAATTTTGACATGAGCTGTAGTTGTAGGATTAAGAAGATAAATTAGTTTTTGCTCACTGGAAAATTGCATAAAATTTGGGTTTTCATTTGCAAGAATTGCAAATAGATCATTTCTCAATTTACTGTTTATAGTACATTCCAATATAAAGTGCTCTTCATCTTCAATTTTATTACAGGTTTTTACAAAGTCTGAGTATTCTAGGTATTTTGCAATATCGTCCTTTCTCTATTACAAACAATCAATTATCCTATTCCTAACTCCTAAATCGTAACAATATGTACTTTAAAGCGTGAATACGGATCCAGTGAGGTGTGGTGGTAAGGTTGTCACTTGCTTGAGACGTTCGTAATACTAGAATTAATATAATTATTTATTTTCCGTGACTGTATGAAAAAATAATAATTCAGTTATCCTTGGGGGGGTGGGGGTGCAAAATCCTGAACGCAAACCTGCATATTATTGAATATGATGTTAAGCACCCTATAATTGCAGCGAACCAGTCCACAATGATAAAACCCTAACTGTTTATATAGTTTATGCAATGCATATATTGCACATTTCCGTTATACCTATAAAAATGGATTCACACGAAATGTTTAAGGACTGTACTTTCCATTCTTGTCTTCGCCAGTCAAAGTTTACGACCCTTCTCATTCCCTTCAAAGAGAAGAAGAGGGGCTATGGGTCGTAACCCTTTGGCTAGTGAACATGTTTCCACTCTCGAAATAGAAAAAAATGTAATGCAGCAGGGTCACTGTCATACTGAAAATTGTTTACCTGTATGCAGATGTATTTGTTTGCATATGTTACGCATATAATTAATAAATAACGACAATTATACATTCGTTTATTATTTGACGGACATACAGAACAACTACAGTCAAATTGATTTAATAATTTAATCTCTGATAACATTAATGTATACCATTGTTTATGAGAATGAAAATATCATACAAGTTTCATGTTATAGCCAGAGAGAGGCTATATGTGGGATGTGGACATTTTCTTACTATTTTATTTTTTCAACTTGCTTCAGCGGGTCAAATTATGTTTGTTTACTCATTTTTTTGAAAAAGTGGAAATTTGCGCTTTTACCATAGGACATTTGCGCTTCTTCATATTAGCATAAAATAAGGTAAACTTGTGCTTCTTTATATTTGTAAATGATAATTATCATTTTAACTTTGGATAAAATGTATTATGTCAATATAACAATCCCATTTTCAGCATCATTTACTTGTAAAAATGTTTCAGACTTGTTTGTGACAACAGGATAATTTTCAAGAACAGTATGCACATCTTCTCTTGACTTAGGGTGAAGTACGGACTCACCAACATCTTTTATAGAAGTTCTTACTATCTTAGAAGGTATAAGCAAGATCATTATAACCACCGATATGTACTTATTATGTTAGGGTTAGGGGTTGGGGTTATGGTGTTTAACGCCACTGTCAACAATATTTCAGTTATATCGCGACGGTCAGTTTTATTGGTGAACGGAACTAGAGAAAGTCACCGATCTGTCAAAAGTCACTCACAAATTTTATCACATAATGTTGTATCGAGTACACCTCGCCATGAACGGGGTTCGAACTCACAACTTTAGTGGTGATAGGCACTGATTACATAGGTAGTTGTAAATCCAACTACCATACGATCACGACCACGACGGCCCACCAAATTATAAAAGACTATGTCTATATGATATACAAAAAATCAAAGAGGACAACCAAATAATCTCACATGCCAAACACTTCCGACATCACAAATTATAATGTTATAATATTTAAATATGTTCTTGGTATATTGTTTGCCATTTTGTTGCCTTTTGTTATTAGTAAATATATACAACATTCTGAATTGAAATCAACCGACTGTGTGCAAGCTAGTACATTGTATATGTAATATAACTCGGAAAACCATGGTATAAATGATTTTTGTAACATGAATGCATTCTTTTCCTGTGATCTTTTTATGGTTTATATACCAGAAAGCAAGCAACAGCTAAGAACTATGAAATAATACTCGCAGATATGAGATACATTTTGTATAGCACACTTTAAAACGGGGATGTAGTTTTATCTCTCTCACAGTGCCGTGCAATAACCAACGACCAAGATGTGATATTGTATGGCTTCATGTTACAAATCATTTATACCACGGTTTTCCGAGTTAAGCAATCTCACGCTTCGCGTTCGATTGTTTAACCGTTTAACTCTGAAAACGTGCATGTTGCTTACATTCTGGTATATTAATCATAAAAAGATCAAAGGAAAAGAATGCATTCATGTTACAAGCAGATTAATTTCACCATATATTCAGCAACGTATAGTAGGATAATTATAGCCTATCGTACCAGGAGATAACTAAGGAGAACAAGAATACATTAAGTTAGATGTTGAATATTTACAGAGTAATAAAACAGTGCCCCCTTGTATATTTATATAACGTAGTTCATGTCTGATCGAATTATTAGGATCAAATGTTGATGTTTATATTTGTATCAGTGGTATTCATAACATGACCCAATACACTCATCCAAACACAACATAAACATGTATATAGAACATTGTTTTCTATTTTAACCATTGTGTTTATATTTCCATATCCGGGATCACATTCAGAACATTTGGATTCACGCGTCTGTTCATTCGTGGAATTTATTGTCACAAGCAGACCATTGGATTTAAAGGTTACTCGAGATACTGAGTATAAGACACTATAATATTTATGTCTGAAAATCTGAAAGTTGCACATAACAGTGTTAGAATTAGATTTTTGAGCTGACAATTGTTTTTGGTTATACCCTCCATCTTTATTATTATTTATATTATTATTATTATTATTTTATTTTGTGTACATATTGTTTTCATGTAATGTCTTGTGTGGCTTTATATGCCACTTTCCATCTTATTATTTTTGCAATATAATTATTATGAATTTATAAAGATCAAAATATATGTATCCCAATACATAATAACAAAAAATACTACACTTGACCAAAAAAAACTCGAAATGTGATTGTGTGAAGAAGCAATTTACTGCTTTTTTTTTGGAATGTCCACTATATACATAAACTAAAGAATGGTACTTTTGGATGATCTTGATGTAAAACGACTTTGACATAGAACTTTTACTCTTTTGGAATGACAATTACAGGTATAGTGACAAAGAAAATTATGATTATTTGGAAAAATTCGAAAATTTAGCAAACAAACTAAACATTTTGATGGTTTCAGTCAGCAATTTAACATCAATTTTCACACAACCCCCATATTTATTAATTTTCTACAAATAGTAATTTGCATATTAATTTTCTTTTGCCTGCTGTCAATCCCATTTTCATATGTGTATTATATGTAAGGAGAGATCTAACATCCGATACTATTGTTTATTTACAATAAAATATTATTGATCAAAACATCTTCTCACCCCCGCGCCAGCTTTTACATACATTATTTATTGTTTATAAGCGTATTCCCATTATGAATATATATGTATATAGCTAAAATATTGATTAGTAGTTTACATTAAACAGCAATAAATAAATTAATCAACACACACAACAGCCCAGCAATTGATTGAACCGACTGCTGTGACTGGCGTTGAATGTATATTTTGACAGATTGGAAATGTATAAAAACTATTGACAAAATGGGTATAGTAACCCCGACTCGTTGAGAAATATGTCAAAATATTCTGATCACAAACCACTGAAAACACGGCACCAAAACTCATACGACACCCATATCGATGGGAAAAACGGACAGACATCGTGGGAAACATGAATCTATTCAAATAGTATACAAATATTTTAAAAAACACTTGATGCAATCATGGCTTTTTTTTTTATTGAACATGGAAAATTTTCTTTAAATGGGTAGTATATTTACAAATACAGTAGATAAATAATGGTTGGTATGCTTCAGTCTGGATTTTACCATTGTGCTTAGGTGTGCTTAAGCACAGGGCCCCGTTGGCCAGGGGGCCCCATCTTCCTAGCTTCGAGTTTGTTGCAGACGCAGTGTACATGTTTAACCTAATATAACGTAATATTTTAACTACTCCTAAATTTCCTGAGCATGTATGCCTGACTGCCTGTGTAGGCCTACCGGGTATACCTCCTTCAGGGCCCAAGTAAGGGGCCTCATAATTTAACTAGTACAGGGCCTCATTTGTCCTAAATCCGGCACTGATCGCAAGTACCTTTTTCTGTTATCTTTATAAATTTGCATAATTTGATGAGTACAGTTTTGTTTTTTGTTTTTTGTTTTTTTGAAGTCATAAGATTTCTGAATTTTAATACATTCACATGACTGTTATAATACTTTGATAGTAATAATTTTCCACTAAGATTAAAATATTGACACTGTAAAATACAAACAAATTTATGATCTAAACACAGAATGATCTAAGTTCGTCATGATAATACAAACTTGACATATTTTATATATTAAACATGTCATTGATCACAAGGAAATAATTTACATAAATTTGTTAATATAAGATGTAAAAAGATCTGATAGGTGTATGTTAATACACAGAAATGGGTGGAGTATTTTTGAGAACAAAAGGAAGTTGATTGGCCTTTACGTTGTCATACCGTCAAGGCAGTATATATATACAAATTCAAATTCAAATTCTTTATTTATTAATAAAGAAAGCTCCACAAGGAACATGCATGTATGAAAGAATGCACAAATGACTAGAACTAATAAAAGAATAAAACAAGGAAGTACAAGGAAAATAAAAAATAATAATAATACTACAGTTGTACCAGAGGGAGTCATACCCAAATATTTGTAGACTATATATAAACAATACACTGGTATACATATATATATAAACATGAATCAGTACTGTTGGTTATAGAACATAAATATATTCAGTTACTTATCTGATAAATCTCTTATTGAAAGGCAAGTTGCTATACAATTTGCAAGATTTTTACAGATTTCTCTGTCTTCGTTACTTAATAACCATATAAACTTATTTCTATCTGATAATTCTGAAAAAAATTGTTATTAATATTAGAAAAGAAAGTATTTCTAGCAAAGGAATATTTATTACATTTAATTAATAAGTGTTCTTCATCCTCAACTGCCTCACAGTTACATTGTTTGGATATTCCATTTTCAACTGCAGTTTTTGGAATTGTGTATCTGCCCCTGTCAATTTCAAGTTTATGTGCACTTATTCGAAAGCGTGCTAGGGTTGATCGATTTGATAATTCTTTTATATTATCTAAGTATTTTTCCTGTTGGAATATAAATTTAAATTTACAATGTGTACGTAATTTATTTTCATTTTTGTTAGTAGCTGGGTTTTGCTTAACTAAATTAATCTTCTCCCTCCAAATTTTTGTATATCTCTTTTAATATTTTTTCCGATTATATTTATTTCTCTTGCACCGCAAATAAGTGGAGATTTAAACATTTTCAACATATCAAGTTCTTTTAAAATATAATAAATACAGCTAACCCAACAATGCTGACCATTATTATGCATTTTATCATTTTCATCTAATGCTGCTTTAAGTATACAATTTGTTTTACCTTCATGCAATCTAATCCAATATTTTATCATGCTAATAACAATATCTATATACAAAGGATATCTACCAAGTTTTCCAACCACTGCCAAATTTCAGGCTTTGCTACCCACCTCAAGAATACTCTTGCATAAACTTAAATTTAGCTTTTCAATTTTATGATCATTATATAAGTCATATAGATAAGGCCATTTTTACTTTTCTTGAGTTTACTAGTCATATTGAACATACCCCATACTTCTGAAGAATAAAATAGCACAGGCTTCACTGTATGATCAAAAGCTTTTAATATAGTATGAATACGCACTATAGGACGTATTAGACCGTACTTAACAGAAAGCGCATGCAAGACACTAGTTGCAACTCTGGTTACATCTCGTATAGACTATGGAAACGCTATTCTTTATGGTATCAACAACAATGTGCTTTCGAAACTTCAGAGGGTCCAGAACACTGCGACGAGACTTATCACCCGCAAAAGAAAGTACGACCATATTACACCCGAGCTAATGGCTTTACACTGGCTTCCGATTAAATACAGGTGTCAGGTGTTACTTTTATATACTTTCAAAGTTCTGACTGAGCGTGCTCCTGTTTATCTTCAGGAATTGTTAACAATTCATGTTCCAACAAGATCACTTCGCTCGGAAAATTCCATGCTGCTATCAAAACCCAGAGTGCGCACAAAGACATTCGGTGAGAGGCAATTTGACAGGGCAGCATCTACACTGTGGAACAATCTCCCAAGCAGCATCCGACATGAACAATCAATGGGAATTTTCAAGAAACAACTGAAAACATATCTTTTTAGGCTTGCCTATGTTGATTTTATCTAGTTGATGGTGTGCAGTAACGATGTATTTTTATTTTCTTATGAGTCACGTATGTTTTAATTCTTGGTGGAAATTTTTTTCATTTTTAATTATAGACGCGTTGTTTTAAACATATTTCATACTTTTATCACTTTTAGTTAAGAGCTTCGATATCATTTTCTTCCTCTTTTATACTTTTAGTTTTATTGCTTCATGTTTCGTTTCTGGTAAGTTTTATAGGTTTATGTAATTTTCACTTTGTATGTAATTTTTTAGTCTTTGTTCTTTTTTAACTATGTTAAGCGCTTAGAATAATTTTTTTATCTATTATATATAGCGTTATATAAATTGTGTATTATATATATATAATACTGGGGATACCATATTTAAAAATACTTTTTTCCTTTAAAAAAAAAAGGCCTTCTGTCCTCTATTAACCAGGTCAGAAATTGCAGTAGAAACATTTCCACCACAACCTATTAATAGACCTAAGTATTTATATTCTTTGACACACTCTAATTTGTAATCATTAACTGAAAAAGAACATTTAATAAGTTTACCTCCTTTATTGAAAATTATTATCTTAGTCTTTTTTATAATTCATTGATAAGGCCCATTTTGAACAGTAGTTGGCAAACTTATCAAGACAATTTTGTAAACCCTTAGCTTTTGTTGACATAAGCACCGAGTCATCTGCATATAATAGACAATTAATTGACTCTGACCCTAAATAAACTGGATGGCAAGACTCATCGAAAATGTTAACAGAATCATTTATGAAGATATTAAATAAGGTGGGGCTTAGATTATCCCCTTGCTTCACGCCAATTTCAGATTTAAAACAATTACTTAAATTATTGTCCATTTTCACTCTAAGAACACTACATGAGTACATTGATTTAATAATATTGAAAAACTTGCCATTGATTCCATTTTTCAGAAGTTTGTATAATAATGCCGAATGGATGCCAGAGTCAAATGCCTTTTTAAGGTCGACAAAGCAAGCATATATTTTCCCTGATTTCTGTATGTATTTACAGATTAATGTTTTGAATTTGAAAATATGATCGGCTGTTCTGGACTCTTTTCTGAAGCCAATTTGTTCATTATTGAGTATTTTATTTTCCTTTAAAACTATAACGAGTCTGTTATTAAGAATACTGTTAAACAATTTACTCAGACAACTATTAATAGTTATACCCCTATAATTATTTGGATCTGATGGAGACCCACTTTTAAAGATAGTTATTAAGTAACCTTCTCCCCAAATTGTAGGATAAGTTCCAGATGAAAGTATTATATTAAAGAGCTTTTCAAGACAAGGAAGTAATGCATATTGACCATATGTTATCATTTCATTTAAAATTCCATCCATTCCACATGATTTACCATTTTTAAGATTTGTACATGCTTGCATTATCTCCCTTTGACTTATAACTTTATCTAGTAATTCATTACCTGCAGAACTGTCCAACCCTTTTAACATATCATTTAATTTTGCAACAAGCTGTGTTTGACACTGAGGTATAGAATTAATATTTTTGAAGTGAGTGTGCCATGTTGCAAGGTCTATACAAGAGTCCGAGCTGTTTTTTTCATTTCCGGTTTAAGGGAGTTTAAAAGTTTCCAAAACATTTTAGGATCCGACTCTTCTATTAAATCATTTATTTTATTCATAATAGTTTGAAAGTATGTACGCCTTTTTCTTTTTAGAATTGAGTTGAAAACATTTTTGTCTAAGATGACTATTATATGGGTTAAAAGAAAGTAATCTACTGTACTGCTGTAGTGAGCTACAGACATACGTAACTCTAACAACTTCCGGTTCCGGTATGAACACATGTTCTGAAAATTGAGAAAGGAAAATTGTGTTTTCCACGGAAATTAACCTGGTTAAATAAGTTTTCAAGTATCCATGTGTTGAGAAAAGCTTCGATACAATGTCTATAAACTTTGAAAATCCAGAAATATAGTCCATTTTACAAAATAACGCAATCGAACAACACTACTCGTTAGATTGCATGCCGACAAAACTTGTTGACCCCAGTACCGACAAGGCAAATCGTTGTTTGTATGAAAAATTAGACCCATCCAATTATGAATCGGGAGCTAGAATGGTTGCATTTCGTACCTTTCATGAAAGAATTGTACCATGGATCAAGATATTAAATCTTTACTATTATGAATTAATGGGCAAACAGAACGATAAAATGGTATCTTGGGTGGACAATCCCCAAACAATATCACCTGGACAAAAATTACAATCCATAATTATTGACGTGAAAATGCCAATGATGAAAGACAGTACAAGATTACATTTTTTGTTAGATCAGGCCTCATTCAAGCACAGGGTAACCATTACCATGAATTTGCAACCAAAGATTTCCCTGCCCTGTTGTCAATTATGCATCATTTGTCAGGCCTCCTGCCTGTCATAGGTTCACAGCCAACAATAGTTAGCCCTAGTTATGAGCCTCAGTCCAGAGGTAACTCGGAAACAGGTGTTGAAGTTCAAACTTCTGTTGAATCCGAACAAACTTGCCTAAAATTACCACCAAATAAAGAACATAATGTTATCCTAGACTCTACTCAGGCTAATATACAGAAAGTGAACCCACAAGATAATACACATGTAAAGAAAATTTCTGACAAAATATCTGATGAAGTGCAATGTGACATGAACAATAATCTAGTCAATCGATCAGACATTGACAGGCTGGAAGATGCATTTGTAAATGCACTTTTCAAGCTTGAACAGGCAACTACCAACAACAAAAATGAAATCATAGGTCACATAAAGTCCTTGTCCATGCCTAATGATAGTTCAACTGAAAAGATGAAAACATCTGACACTCTATCATCTCTTGAAACTAAACTGCGCAACATGAAGGACGAAAACAAATCTTTGGAACAGCAGCTTCACACAGTTAAAGCTAATTTACTGCTTCGTGAAGAACTACATGAACAAACTTTAACACATGAGAGGAAACTTTTGTCTGAAGCACAAGAACAACAGAGGAGATGCATAGCAGAAAAGAATGAAGACCATGACTATTTACAAAACCAACTAAAATACAAAATGGCAGAAAATGAATCTCTAACGCAAACTATTAAAGACCTAACGACAAAGTTGAACATCTCGAAAGATGAAATAATTCAACTAAAAACAAGCATGGCTTCATCAATACATGTAGAATTAAGGGCACCAACAAATCTACAACCTCCCCCTAAAATACAGCAACCTTCAGTCCTACTAATAGGAACATCTAACATTGAAGGCATAAAAGCTGACAAGTTAACTACTGTGGCTAATGTACAAAAAACAATTCAATACACAATGAAAGATACAAGTACCTACCTGCAAACAGTAGTCATTCAACCAACAGTACTTGTACTTCACTCACTTACTAATGACTTGAAGAAAAAAAATCCACAACAATGTGTGAATGACCTATTTGAGCTTGTTACAACTATTTGTGCAAAATGGCCCCTGGTTAAAGTGGTAATTTCTTTCACGACGCCCAGATGCGATACACTAAATAACTCAACTTCTGCTCAAATCATTAATGTTCTACTAAGGCAGAAATTTTTAGGAGTAGATAACATCTTCTTCCCAGAACATCCTAATATGTTAGTGAATGGAATTCCAAACAAGGATCTCTTGCAGCCAGATGGAATTCATCTAAATGACAAGGGTATTTCTCTACTCGCAGGGAATATCAAAAGAGCCATCCATATTGCTTTGGACATACCACCGCCACCGCGCCGTTCCAGAAGCAAATCACCAGGACGAAGAGGCCGTAGACAATACCAGAATTATCCGTGAAAGGCACAATGATTGATTCATGCATATTTTGCTATTGTAATAAACAGCTGATATAGTTAATATCACAAATTTTCAGATAATTTCATATTTGCTACTTTTCACTTTTCATATTATTGAAAAGAATTAATAATAATTATTGAACAATTGTTTAGCGGAACTGAAGGAATCTCTTTCGATAATTTTTGTTTTTTTTTTTAATTTCGACTCCACCCCTATTTACTATATTTTACATTTGTCATCAAATACATATTTTATTTTATTTTTATTTGAAAAATGACAATAAAAACCAGTATAAACACCTCAATTAAAATGTGTTTTTGGAACACTGGAGGTTTAAAGTCCAAGAGCAATGACAAAACATCTGACCCCATTTTTTTTGAAAGAGATAGAAAAATATGATCTTGTTTTCCTGGCAGAAACACATGTCGGATACAATACAGATATTCACACCATTGCCCTTTTCATTACCATGGGATATGCAGGTCTATATCAAAGAAAAATAACCGTCACTTTGGTGGATTAGCAATTTTAAGGAAAAATGAAATTAAACCATATGTAAGAATCTTAAAAAATACAAGCCCTGAATTTCAATGGGTTAAATTAGAAAGAGATTTTTTTGGTTTTTCAGATGACTTGTATATATGCTTAGTATATTACCCACCTAGTGGCTCGGCATATACCCAAGGACTTGACATGGATATTCTTGATTGTATTGAAAAAGACATAAGTACCTATAAAATGTCAGGTAACATACTCCTTTGTGGAGATTTTAATGCTAGAACTGCTTCAGAGCCAGATTTTATAGTAAATGATGACAATAGTTACTCTCCTACATACAACTATCCCATTGACAGAAATTTGCTGAAAAGAAGTAGTCCAGATATAACACTTGATACTCGAGGCAAAGACCTACTTGATCTATGTATAAGTCACCAAATCAGGGTCCTCAATGGTCGGGTCCTTGGGGATATGCTTGGCCACTACACATGTTATACTCCAAATGGAGCCAGTGTGGTGGATTACGTTATGGTGTCGGAGGGTATCCTGGACCAAGTTCTATATTTTAAAGTAACCAACTTTATTCCCACTCTTTCTGATGCACACTGCAAGCTGGAATGGACAATGTCAGCTAAATTTGTATCCCAACAAAAAACCGATAACACATTTGTACAGCCCATATCTCCAAATTTTATTTGGTCTGAAGAATCATCTGAAAAATTCCGGTTCGCATTGTGCTCCACAGAAATACAAAGTAAACTCAAAAATTTCAATTCAAATACTATTGAAGGAACAGAGATTTCAGTGGATGGTGCGGCAGCAGAGCTCTCTGAAATTCTATTTTCTGCAGCAAAATCCTCTTTAAACAGATGCAAGGTATATAAAAAAGATTCCCCAAAAAACAAAAAATGGTTTGATAAAGACTTGAAAAAATCTAGATTGAATTTGATTAATTATGGTAAAATTTATTCAAAATTTCCTCGAGACAATTATGTCAAAAACCATTATTACAAACTTCAGAGAGAATATAACAAATTGCGAAAATTTAAGTATAGACAATATAAACAAACTTTAATCAATCAACTTGACTCACTACATGATAATAATCCAAAACTCTATTGGAATCTTATAAATGACCTTAGACAACAGAAAGAGAAAGATCAGAGGGGCTCTGTTGTTGACCCACCCTCCTGGGTGTCTCACTTTGAAAAATTTAATCAAGTGAAGGATGAATTTAAAGAGCGGTTGAAAAACCTTGAGATCCAGCTTGACATGTTAGAAAAACAAACAACTTTTAATGAGCTGGACATGCACATCAGTAAAGCTGAAATTTCAAAGGCCATTTCTAAGTTAAAATGTGGAAAATCACCTGGACTAGATAACATTTCCACTAATATGTTGAAATGTGCTCAAAATGAATTATTGCCCAGCATCGAAAAACTCTTCAACTCTTGTCTATTCAGTGGAAATTATCCAAAAAATTGGGCTGTTGGATATATTACACCTATTCATAAAGCAGGTGACATCTCGGATCCTAACAATTATAGGGGTATTTCAGTTACAAGTGCACTAGGAAAACTCCTCAATTCTATCCTAGATAACAGACTAGATATGTTTTTAGAAAAACATCAAATTATTGATACATGTCAGGTTGGATTTACAAGGAAAGCCAGAACAACTGATCACTTGTTTATATTGAAATGTATAATTGATACATATTGTAACTCTAAAGATGGTAGAGTGTTTGCCTGCTTTGTAGATTTTCAAAAGGCATTTGACACTGTCATTCACACCGGTATCAAAATCAAATTACTACACGCTGGGGTAGGCTCCCTATTCTATAATATAATAAGTAGAATGTATGAAATTAGCAAATCTTGTGTTAAAGTTTCAAATGGTATAACAGATTTCTTTCCTATTAAAGTTGGGGTAAAACAAGGCGCATATCTAAGCCCCAACTTATTTAAGATATTTATAAATGATTTCCCAGATTACATCAGGAACTGCCCAGATCCGATACAATTAAATGATAAGCCTATCCACTGCCTTATGTATGCAGATGATATAATTCTGTTATCTTCTACTGCAGAAGGCCTCCAAGCAAAACTTGATATCCTTGATAGTTATTGTAATGATTGGTGTTTGACAGTTAACCCAACTAAAACCAAAATATTGGTCTTCAACAAGGCAGGCAGGCACCTACGTCATAAATTTAAGTACAAAGCATGTGAACTCGAATGTGTACAACACTGCAAATACTTAGGTGTGTATTTTAGTGCTTCTGTGATTTTCTCCTATGCTCAGGATGAACTTTATAAGAAAAGTTTGAAAGCATATTTTAAACTTCAGAAAGATTTTCTCTCACTAAACCCAAAACCAAAAACTAGTATAGATATATTTGATCACACAATCAAGCCCATTGTACTTTATGGCTGTGAAATATGGGGCACTTTTAACTCAAATACAGCTAGATTTAGAAATGGAACTGTATCTCCGGACAGAATTTACTCAAATCTCATTGGTGAAAAATTACATACTAAATTTTGTAAATTTATTTTAGGTGTTCATAAAAAACCCACCAACTTTGCTGTTTTGTCAGAACTTGGTCGTTTCCCACTCTATTACGATATTATAAAAAGTATTCTCCACTATTGGAACCGACTTGAATATCTAGAAAAATTTCCTTTACTACAAAATGCTTATGAACAATCAAAACAACTATATAATCAAAACAAATCATCATGGTACGGATCTCTCCAACGTATACTTCAAAATTTTCCAACAATTAGTCAATTGAAAGGAAAGAAAATTTCAAAAAACAGCCTCAATAGACAAATCAAAGAGGGCTTTTTGGAACTATGGAAAAATCAGATGAAACAATACTCAGAAGGGAAGCTTCGCACTTACACCACATTCAAAGTACATTTTGGGTTTGAAAATTATCTATCTGTTATCGGTAATTTTGAGCATAGGAGATGTTTAACTAAACTAAGAATCTCAGCACATCGTCTACATATTGAGACTGGTAGATACCAGGGTATCCCTCCACACCAAAGGTTGTGTGAGCAGTGCGACTCGGGAGAGGTAGAAGATGAAATTCATTTTCTACTTTGCTGCAGCAAATTTAGAGAGGAGCGACAACAGCTGTTCAAAACAATATCTCAATCGTGTAACAATTTTCTACAATTAAATCCTCGAGAAAAATTTTACTGGTTAATGACCTGTGAAGATGTATCAGTTTTGAAAGAGTTGTGTCACTTTATTTATAAATACTGCAGATAATTTAAATAACTGAATAACACTGCTTCAATTTTATTAACAAAATCTACATATTAATGTCTAAAATATATTATTGTTTGTCTGCACTAGACACGAGGAGGAATGCTCATTGCTAATCTTAGTAGATGCAATACATTTCCTGAAGCACTGTCCCTTGGTGTCTGTTGCAGATAAACGATACATCTATTTATTCCCATTTTAGTTTATTACTTGAACTGCTTGCTTTCCTGGATCAGACACGGGGAGAATCGAAATGCGATTCTTAAGCACCGTCCCCTGGTGTCTCTTCCAGCTATGTAATCACAGTCCTTTCATCAAACACATGATGTTTTACTACTTGAACCGCTTGCTTTGCTGGATCAGACACGGGGAGAATCAAAACACAATTCTTAAGCATCGTCCCCTGGTGTCTCCTCCAGCTAAGTAATCGCATACATGTAGTCCATTCTTCAACCATATGATACACTGCAACTATACATTACTCATTGCCTCTCCTCGGGTCGTGCTGCCGATTACGGCCTATTTATTTATTTAATTATATATTTTTTGTAACATATCATTTAAATAGTTAAGAATTGTCTTGTTTAAAAACATATATCTCCATTCTGTATTGTTGTAACTGTTGATATAATTATGAATGTATATTTGTTATTGCCCCTTGAGGGACCCTAATTGGAATAAAAATATTGTATTGTATTGTATTGTATTGTAGAGACCTGTCATACCAACGTTTATCATTCTTACGTTTTGTTGACTTTTTGACCTGTTTTTTCTTTAATGACAATCTTGCTGTCTCAAAAAATAATTCATTAACATCATCTAAGGCAATATCTACAGCTTATTTTCAAATGACATATTTTGGAAGTCCTTGATCTTGGAAGTAACACTTACTGATGATAGAGCACTCTGAAATCTACTAATACTAGATTCATCCCATATATACTTGTCTGGACATAGCAAATATGTACTTGCAATCAGGTCTAAATTTGGATTAATATTAATTTTCATATTAACAGCAAAACTAACCGATACACAACAGTGATCGGATAGTGACCTAATAAGGTTGTTTACTTTCATAAAAATAAATTTGTGTAAAAAAGATTCACTACTTATTATATAATCAATAGTACTACTCCTCAGGGAGTTATGAAAAGTATATTTGCCTTCCAAATCACCAAGAGTTCTTCAATTCTTAATCTACTTTGTACACACAAGTCTAATATATGTTTCCCTCTAGTAGTTACAATCTTATCTTGATTATCTCTAAACCTACAACTATCTACATTATACTTATTATCATAATTCCAGTTATTACCTGCACCATCTGAGTCATTTACAATAAAGTCATGCAATGTTGAAACCCTTCCATTAAAGTCTCCACATAACAATATATCACCCTTGTCGGAATAATTCAAAATATCTTGGGTTAATTGCTCAAACTGATCTCCTTGACTTTGACTATATGTTGAATTTTCTATTGGAATATGTAAAAAGCAGACAAATAAATCCTTTTCCAGGTTATAGAAAGAACTACTTAATTTCAACCATACGAAGTTACTGTTTGTATTTTCACCACTATTTATTGGTTTTTTTTTTTATCAAAACACTTATTCCCCCAAAATTACGCTTTGTTTTAACATTTTGTTTTCTATAAGTATGGTGAATATTATAATTTTTAAGCGGTGCAGGTAAAGATTCAACAAGGTGGGTTTCTACTAACCCAATTATATCATAACATTTTATATTGTTAATAAAACTTGTATCTTCAAATTTGTTTATAAGCTTAGATTTAACACCATTTATGTTCCACACAACTAAGTTCACTGACGTCTTTGACGTAACGAGTTTCTTTCCGACCATTCACGATTGTCAGAATACTTATACCGATAGTTATAATTGTCTCCCCATCTTTCCTCGGATCCATGATTATAGCGGTTTCTCTTTGGATAATATCGATGCTCATCAAAGTAGCTATTATCTGTATCACTCCTCCTGTTATACTGATAACCTTCCCTTTTATGGACATTATTGTTTTTGGTATTGGTAAGTCCTACGATTCCTTCAACAACTAATCGTAGATTTGATGCTAGTACTTTTGATAAACCTCTGTGAAATGATACCATTGCGTGATAATATATTGCTGTTGGCAATGTGTACATTTTCTACATTGTGGTAATGCTCCTGAATCATTGCATTAATACAATTCACTTTCAAGTTGAATAAATCACTATCCCTCCTATTTGTTGCACATGAAAGAATTACAATTAGGGAATTTCTCTTGTGTTGTACTTATAAGCTGAGTGAACTCCTCAAAACATGTATGTGTGCTCTTTGCCATGATGTCATTTGACAGAACATAAAATTAACTAAACAACTATGACTACACAACAAGTAAACACCAAAGTACGATGAAATCACAGTGATATCAATGTCCATCTTTAAAGATGAAAATTGTCTTTTTGCAGGGGTACAAAACGTCATTATATAAGATTATTTTTTGATGGTACACAAGGCCGTAACTAGGGTCTCATTTCTAGTGAGGCAAGGGGTTTGCGTTTGCGTACGGACGCACGAAGGAATACCCCATCGCAATACGACGGGCCATACAACAACTAGCTTATTCAATGGCGATACCAGAACCACAAGAATCTGCCGAAAACCAATATTTAGGTCATCGCATGCTTTTTACACTCGAAAATCAACGCAGTTATCAAATATTGTGTATTATTTTATCAAATATTGTGTACTTAAAGTTGTCTTAGTTGTGTTTGTCATGTTCTGTATTGATGATAATCCTTTGTTTGGATTTTTAGATCAATAAAAATTATTTGATTTGATTTGATTTTACAAGAAAAGCTTTAATTACTAAAATTATATGAAAAAAATAACCATGAAACAAATGCCCTGCATACGAGAAGTAGGGCCATCAAATATATGTCTGGCACCATATAGCTGAGAAACCGAAAAATGGAAAATACCCCACATAATGAAATTCTACCTTTATCTGTATCTGTATCCTTACAACATTTTCAAACAAGTGATTTTAATGTGATTATGTTGAGGTGTTTTTAAGTTATTGCACAGAAACCACTTCTTGACGAACGGGCGGTAAAAGCGAATGCCCCCGTCGACTAAAGACGGTGACATAATAAAAACAACAAATATGTTGAAGTGCAAGTAAATTACAACTGATTCTGTTGAGGCGTTGTTGACCTATTCTACGGATACATACTCCGGGATGTACGGACATGGGTAAAACATATTCTGACGCCTGAAAACCTAGTGATGAAATAATATAAATAGCACAACGTAACCCTCGACCAATATACAACTTTCGACGGAAAGTCCGAGTTCGTCCACGGTGATGAACTTATGGGTCTACGCTTTTAGAGTTCGAAAAATCGTGCAATCCTCACTACATTTTTGACACTTCCAAATATAAACTGCGGTGCATTTTTAGCCACCTACAATTTTAAGACAAACTTGCCTCTGTTCTTGAGCTACTGATGCCCGTGCAACTATGAAGTAAAGGGATCGATACAAGGGAAGCAAGGAGTCATTGGGAAAGGAGACTGATGCCTTAGATCCAGATGGACATTTTGGTGTGATTGCTCTTATGTTGGGGCCACCGGCTTCGTTTTTTGTGTGTTTTATAATTTTTTCGATGTACACGTTGAAATTTGTGTATGAAAAATTACAACATACAACTTGCACAAACCTAATTCGGACTGTCCTGTTTTTCTTTTTTCTTTTCGTTTTCAGCCAATACCAATTTCGTACAAAAAGTGTGGTCAATGTAAACATGTTGAGTGAATTCTGACGTACAATAACATAAGGAATTGGCTGACTATTATGGGTCATTATCAAAATACACGCACTTTTTCCTGTTCATATTTTGGTGACATCAAATATTTTCGTTCCCGCTTTGCTTTAGCCTATTAGTTTTTTTCTACATTACAATGACATATTTACATAATATGCAGTCGGGAAAACCACCATGAAAAAAAATATTTCTAGATATGTAGCACCCCCTAATACCTTTCAATCCGTGGTGTTACCAACATAAAATTATTCTTTTAAGGAAAATGAAAAATAGTTTTTATGTAAAAAGTGGTTACATACATAATATACAGGGAAATCATGCATATTACTGTAGGATATTTTCTTTGGAGCACTAGTTTTTTTTTCACAATATTTGGATATGTAGTTGTGGAATTCCATTTAAGCTGCATTATGAAACAAACAAGTTTTCATAATTATATTTTGTTTCACTTTATATAAAGAAAAGATGACTTATACATAGTTATCAAAGTCAACTTTATTCAACTATAATATAATTTACTTCAATTATGTCATTTATCCTTTTTATGAAACAATTTACATGAGGCCATTGACAAGAGGTAACACCACCGATGACAAAAGTAGCACCAGGGACATCTTCATGAATGTAAACATTTAATTCAAGAAAAAAACACAACTATCAACCTATATTTGTTGTTTTCTTTATGTTTTCAGTACAACATTCAGTTTTTCAACATATTGGTTTAATGCATGAGCAATATCAGTTTTGTCCATGGTGTTATGAAGATATGTCCATGGTGTTATGAAGATATGTCCCTGGTGTTACCAGGTCTAAAAAGTATACTCCCATCAGCTTGTTAAACTATATCTTACACGTAAATGACGATGTTTGAACAATTTTTCTGCATAGGTTAAAGAGCAATATTTTGTTCTGTATATTACTGTTTATGGAATAATGTGTTTATTCACAATTTTAATGCTAAATGTCTGTGGTGTTACACAATCTTTATGGTAACACCATTAACAGTAACACCACAGAAAACAGGTAAGTATTTTCAGGATAAAAGGAAAATAAATTCTCCCTGACTATATTTTATATGTATATCCTGTGAAGAATACCAAATGTAATGTATTGTATATTTTTACATTTTGTTCAATTCTAACAAAAAGAAGTAGTGAGAAGTACACCACAGACATAAAATTTATATACTATACCAATCGCACGTACCTTTTCGGCTCTATATTAGTTTATGGATCACTTTTATTTTTGTCGTCTGCACATGTCATGAAACAGGAAATAAGCAAAGGGAGAAACTATTTTTGTTTCAAATATGACAGATAACTCTTACCAGCCTTAATAGGAAGGGTAACACCACAGACATGAAAATCTATAACAGCAGGTTTTTGCTAATTTTCTTTTTGAATTTTAATATATATCAAGCAAAAATAATGTTGTGCTATTAGAGTTTTAGGAATAGTTCAAAAATAATATAAAGATCGAATAAAATCATAACATCTGAATAGTACAAATGACCAAAAGTAAGTCATTCTGGAAAAATAACACGTAACACCAAGGAAAAAACAGGTCTTCGTGTAGCTAGTATAAATTCGCAATTGGACCAATCTGGATTTAGATGGTAAAACTATAGAAAGCTGATGTGCCTTCATGCAAAACATGTTTTCTCCAATCAGTTTGGTTGATATTTGTCTTTTAATTGCGTAAGAACAGAAAAGCGCGTGTTTTTTTATAATGACCCAAATACGATTGGAACAACTTGATACTACTTAGGCAAAATCAACATAAAAGGATACACAAGACACCTTTGTAAATCATTTATTAAATAAAATTGAAGGAATTTTCAGTGAGGCAATTGCCTCACTTGACTCAATGGAAGTTACGGCCTTGGTACGTAGAAACTAAAAGTAAAACAATATAGTTACAATTTTCAGCAAACGTAAAAAGGTACGAATTTACTCTATTCGTTTAGTCAACACACTCTACGTTCAATCAACACTAACAATCTATGCGTTCAATCAACAGTCAACACACTATATATATACGTTCAATATACATTATATATGGTCAATCAACACAACCTTGAATCTATTGCTAACTTTCTAAGAATTAAGATGAAGAGGAGATATGTTGTATTGAACATCTGAATTATTCTAGATGACGAAAAATCAATGCATGCTATTGCATTAGCCAACAAAAATGCATTAAGGATGTTCCTGTAAGATAGATAGCTTTTGTTAGTCAAACTTGGTTATCAAAACCTACAATTAAAATTATACCGTTTTATGTACTTTATGACCACAATGGAATGACGAAAAATGAAAAAAAAAAGTTAATCGCCTTAAGTTAGTTCTTTGTACATTTTCCTTTTAATGGATTCGTATATGTTTTAGCTGCAAATGTCATAAATATGTCTTTTATATTTCAGCCCACTATATCGATTGGGGAGAATGTACAAAGCACTATAAATATGTTATAATTGAACGTAATGCATAGTCTATTATTTTTATTTAACATGCGAGTTGTTCAATGTAAAATTACCGGGTTATATCTTTAAAAAAATCATACTGTTAAAATGGAAAAAAGCAAACATTTTTCCAGGTATTTTGCAAATTCTTATTTACTCCTCGGAGTGAGTATCCAAATGATTTAAAATTAAAACTGATGGAGCTAAATCATCTCGTGGTAGGGGTTTGTTTCTTATTTCATGCATCCTTACTTGCTTCTTGCACCGTCACTAAGACTAGTACAAATGATCCATCACGCCAAGGACGTGAAATGGAAAGCAGGCTGTTGTCTGTGCTTCTGTCAGTGTCAGTACCGCACAATATTGGATAAATAAAGTCCACTACTGTACTGTTTGACTCATTGAAATGGCTTTAATGAAACAGCCCCCCCCCCCCCGGGATTTTTTTGTGTTGAGGAACACTGGAGTATGTAGTGGTCTGTGTGGATGTGCCCGTGCAATGGCCCTGAGCGAGTTGAATGGCGGAATTGACAACGTCAAGAATGGTGATGAGAGTGATGGGAACTTATACATTGTTGATAAGGGTCCATGCTGTAAAATCAGAACCTGATGACGATGATGTCACAACTGACACCATAGATTGTGTTATCAGAGTTGTTTCCGTTTGGTCGTCCTGAATATAGCTGAGCTGAAAAATTGCTCGCTGGACGTTAAACACCAATCAATCAATCAATCCGTTTGACTTACTGAATTTTCTATCTTACATCTGAGATTCTATTCAGTTGGATTGTTCCCGATGAAACAAATGAAGCACGAGAACTAGTATTCATATTCTAACCTGAGTTATGGGTGTCCGCCAAAATGGTTGATCACTTTGTTGTCGGTTAGACTTTGTGTGTGTAAATAATGTTGAATATGGCTGTAAATTACAAAATTTGTAAATTAATAATTATATTTTGCCGTTTTACAGGTTCTAATGCGCAAACTATCAAAGTCTTGCTTTTATACCAAGATATAGTTCGGTTTTGTACGCCGTTTTCCTGAGGTATAATATTAAAGGTTTATCATTTCATTTATGAATTGTGTATTCTATAAATTCGGTTGTGACCCTTTAGTTTTGTTTACTAGTTACTCAAATATCCTATCTAAAAATATTACATAAGAGCTATATATGTCCATTTATATCCTATTACCGGTACACTATCAAAAACTTCCGCTTTATTGTTGATTTTAATACAACTTAATCAAATAATCTTGTGTATTCTTGTCATAAAGAAATGATGTAATACTATTGTGATGTTAGTTTTATAGCATGTAATTTATCGAGGTCGTTGAGCCGCTTTATCATGTTGCCACGTTAACATTAGATAATACAAGATTAACAGATTTCAAACTAGAGAAATGTTAGTACCATTTTGTTCGTTGAACTTTTAATGAATATAGTGAGTGAGTGATTGTTGTTTAAAGCCAACTCAGCAATTTTTCAGCTATCCAACGTTCAGCTATCCAACAAGTTAATTTTCAATGCGATGATGATGAGATCCGCTTTGTTCCAGACCAACACGCTGAGTTGGATTGTTATAGTGCTAATTCACTGAAACAACAGTCCGCGGATAGACACTCGGATACATTATCCTGATTCCGTGCCAACCAGTCTTTGCTCTTACTCCTTAATGCTGCGTGCTTAGCGGAGAAGCAACAAATACTAATTTTATAGTCATTGGTTTGACCCGACCGGGGCTCAAATCCACGATCTACCGCACTCGAGGCGAACACGCTTAACCATTACACCACCGATGCGGTTAATAATAACATATAAAAAAAACCATACACTCTATTTAATGAATCTGATTTAGTATGACATTTTAAATGATGATAGAGTTGCGATGTATGTACAGTTGTTTTTAAAAAATTAAACCAATAAATAAAGACTGAGAAAGAGCTATTTTTACAATCTAAATTTTCTTCTTTTGAATCTTATCACATGAGGAGATTATTTTTGAAAGATAAATGTAGAGTGTAAATTTAGAAGAAATCGCAAAGAAGAAAAAACCCAATCATAGCTGATACATAACAACTGCATCAACAATAATGATGAAACTAACAACAAACAAGAGAAAACAAATAAAATATAATAATAGCATAAAACTACCACAGAAAACCTGAAATATTGAAAACGTAAACATCTCATGTCCAATGAAAACCATCAATAGGGAAATTATAACTGTTAAATCAGTAACAGTGAAAGAGTGGGTGATTGCTGTTTAACGCCATGTGAGCAAATGCTCAGCTATATACCATGGCGAGAACAAGCTATATACCATGGCGAGAAAAAGCTATATACCATGGCGAGAACAAGCTATATACCATGGCGAGAACAAGCTATATACCATGGCGAGAACAAGCTATATACCATGGCGAGAACAAGCTGTATACCATGGCGAGAACAAACTACAATGTATACCATGGCGAGAACAAGCTATATACCATGGCGAGAACAAGCTATATACCATGGCGAGAACAAGCTATATACCATGGCGAGAACAAGCTATATACCATGGCGAGAACAAACTATACCATGGCTAGAACAAGCTATATACCATGGCGAGAACAAGCTATATACCATGGCGAGAACAAGCTATATACCATGGCGAGAACAAGCTATATACCATGGCGAGAACAAGCTATATATCATGGCGAGAACAAGCTATATACCATGGCGAGAACAAGCTATATTTTTGATGAGATGATGATGATGTCTACTTTGCACTAGACCAACACTGAGTTGGATATAGTGCTAGCTCATTGAAACAACAGTCCGCGAGTGGGCATATCGCTCCACTCGGACACATTATCCCGATTCCAAGTCAACCAGTCTTTGTTCTCCTTAATGATGTGTGCTTAACGATGAAGCAGCAAATACCAATTGTATAGTCTGTGATTTGAGCCGATCGTGGCTCGAACCAACGATCTACCACAAAGAAGGCGAGCATGCAAACCATTACATCATCGATGCGGTTCAAATCAATAAAAAGAAACAAAAGTTTAACTATTAATAAATTACTGCTCGGAAACCTCTTATCACTGCAATGATTACTTTAAGTCGATAATAGTAATGTATTGTCTTGTAGTGTAGTGTAGTGTAGTGTAGTGTAGTTGTCCCCCCCCCCCCCCTATGTCGAGAGGGGCCGCCGTGGTCGTGATCGTATGTTAGTTGGATTCATAACTACCTATGCAATCAGTGTTCATCGCCACTAACGTTGTGAGCTCGAATCCCACACAGGCGAGGTCTACTCGGTACAACATTATGTGATAAAGTTTGTCAATAACTAGCGACAGGTCTGTGGTTTTCTCCGGGTACTCCACCAATAAAACTTGTTTAAATATTGGTTGAATATGCTTCTATGAAAATTAGCATGTATAACTGTTGACATTGAGTAATTCCACGCCCCTCTCACATTAATCCTTGAACTTTAAATACCCCAGCACTTCAAATTGATTCTTGTACAGGATCTAACAGGAAATAGGTTAAATAGCTTTAATGAGGTATCCTTGAAAGAATTATTCAATATTCTGAAAGTGGTATTGAAATTTTAATAATTGACAGAAGTTTTAAGTTTACTTAAATAAATTTAGAAAATTGTAATCACTTGTGTATATTGTTGGTATTCTTAACCTAAATATATTTTACCTATGTCCTGTTAAATATTGTTGGTATTCTTAACCTAAATATATTTGACCTTTGTCCTGTTAAATATATATTATCCGATTTACGCTAGTTCTATACATAAAGCCGCATCGGTGGTGTAATGGTTAGCTTGATCGCCTCGAGTGTGGTAGATCATGGGCTTGAGCCCCGACCAGGTCAAACCAAAGACTATAAAATTAATATTTGCTGCTTCTCCACAAAGCACGCAGCATTAAGGAGAAAGAGCAAAGACTGTTTGGCTGGGAATCAGCCCGTGTCCGAGTGGAGCGACACGTCTATCCGTGGAGCGTTGTTTCAGTGAGCTAGCACTATAAAAATCCAACTAAGCTTGTTGCCGGACTAATACAAAGGGGACCTCGCCATGATATAGCTGAAAAATTGTTGAGTTGGCATTAAACAACAATCGCTTACTCTTATAACTTAAAACCTTGCGTTCGTGACTACTAACAACGTTATGTTCGATGTATCAACTGTGTATCGTAACGATGCATCGCCCCCCCCCCCCCCCCCCCCCCCCCATTGAAAGATGATAACAAAATCATATGGAAATGTGCATGATTGATATAGCATACTGACCCTTATTGAGTGAGTGAGTGAGTGTTATTAACTTAGTATATATTTTTCATATGCTATATTTTTAACTGATTACAAGAAAATTTGAAAAATAGCCGGCGGAGTGAAACAGTTGACTGTTCCCCTACTTCCGGATCCGAACTGTTCCATGCCCGAGAACGATGCGCAGTGCGTCATTCCTGTCAGCTGAATAAATAATCAACACAATGCTGTATTTCTTTCAAAACAATGTTGTGCCCCAATTTTTTAATGGTATGGTATGCTCACATTATCATCTTCAGTGGATTTGTGGTTATGTGCATGTATATAAGATAATAAAACAGTTATTTCATGCCTATTCAGGGAACAGTCAAAACTATTGTCCCTCGGTGCTGGAGATGACTTGGGAACTGTTGTCGTCTCCAGCACCTCGAGTCAATAGTCATGCCTGTTCGCCTCAGGCAACAGTTCTCAAGTCATCTCCAGTACCTCGGGTCAATAGTTTTGACTGTTCCCTGAACAGGCATGAAATAACTGTATATTGTTTAATGCCAACTCAGCAATTTTTCAGCTATATCATGGCGAGAACAAGTTAATTTGCAATGAGATGATGATGAGGTCCGCTGTGTACTAGACCAACTCGCTGAGTTGGATTTTTAGTGCTAGCTCACTGAAACAACATTCCGCCTCACCACTCGGACACATTATCCTGATTCTTTGCCAACCAGTCTTTGCTCTTTCTCCTTAATGTTGCATGCTTAGCGGAGAAGCAACAAATACCAATTTTATAATCTTTGGATTGACCCGGCTGGGGCTCGAACCCACGATCTACCGCACTCGAGGCGAGCACGCCTAACCATTACATCACAGATGCGGACCGACACTTATTGAAAGTATATCTATCCTAACTAAAGGTATCCTGATGCTATCAATAAGAATCGGAATGTTTTTATATTAACATATACAGATACCCCCAAGAAGCATCGGGTACAAAGTTAATGGTTACATTGAAAGGACCCGGATGCTTAATGGAAGTATCCCGAGTGGATACTTATTGAAAGTACCTCGATCATTGGAGTGTACCGATACATACTGGAAATATTCTGATAATTATCGGATGTATCCTGATACTTAAGGTATCCCGATGGCAGTATCCTTATACAAATTTAATGTATCCCGATGGAAGTATCCTTATACTAATTTAATGTATCCCGATGGAAGTATCCTTATACTAATTTAATGTATCCCGATGGAGCTATCCTGATACTAATTTAAGGTATCCCGATGGAAGTATCCTTATACTTAAGTTAAGGTATCCCGATGGAGCTATCCTGATACTAATTTAAGGTATTCCGATGGAACTATCCTGATACTAATTTAATGTATCCCGATGGCAGTATCCTAATACTAATTTAAGGTATCCCGATGGAAGTATCCTTATACTAATTTAAGGTATCCCGATGGAACTATCCTGATGCTAATTTAAGGTATCCCGGTGGAACTATCCTGATACTAATTTAAGTTATCCCGATGGAAGTATCCTGATACTAGTATATGGATAGCCAAGATAGCCGTAAAAACTTTAAGAAATGGTCCTATCAAATTTTTGTTATCCATTTTTCTGAAACCACTGAACAATTTTGGGGAAAAGCCTCTCTGTAATTTGTGTGGGACATGTTTAGTTTGATTAGAGAAATTAAAGTTTTAGTCATGTGCTATTGCAAGAAAAGTTTAAAAGCACCAAGAGGAACATGTACAACTATCTTCTCAGAAAACACAAATCTGATTGAATCGGAAGCGTAGCTATAATCCGACAGTCCATTAAGTCCAATAGTCGGACAGCCTGATAGTCCGACAGAGATGTGCTTATTTTCCACTTTCACCGTTCAAGTAAGAACAGCAACGAAGTAAAAATTCGCGGGAATACATAAGAAAGATATAAAGCTTTAGTTTGACCAATTTTCTTGAATATTGGTTTGAATTTGTACTTGTATGACGGAATTTGTACTTGTATGACGCAATTTGTACTTGTATGACGCAATTTGTACTTGTATGACGCAATTTGTACTTGTATGACGCAATTTGCATTCACTTAAGTGAAGAAATAGTAAACTTCTATAATTCAATGATAATCTCAGAGTGACGACCATACGATTTTCGATGGGGGGATTATTTTTTAATCAAATTAAATCTTTTCGTCTTCTTCGCCGTTAAATTATTGTTTTTCTCGACAGAGCCGATGTAGCAGGCAATTTGTACCGGACTGAAAATACTGTCTTGGCTATATATGAGCCGACCAGAACAATAGACAAAGGCTACGTATTCCGGGTCTAGGCAATATATTCGGACCTTTTTTCTTTGAATTCTCTAATGTAAATGTTTTGAAAATTAATTTGACGAAAATCTTATTAATATATGCACCAGTAAACCACATAAGAATCTTGCAACGCCAGTTTGAAGACTGATCTTGCTTTCAGTGCACTAAGCTTGACTAAGCGAATAATTGTTATAAAGAACAGATATTTAATTTTCATAGAAAAACTATTAAATATATCTAGATTGTCGGACTACTGGACTGTCGGACTACTGGACCGTCGGACTATCGGGATGTCGGATTACAGGAATCCACATCCTATATAAATTATAATTTCATTGAATAATACATTAAACTGAAATTTTATAATTAGATGAGAGTGACAGACCCGAGTGAGCCTCTGGTTTCTCTTAAAATATTGACTTAATGTGTCGTATTGATATTTTTTGTGTTAAATACTGGTATAACATGGTCGTGTTTTCTGAAACAGTGACCATATCAACGTGCGTAGATCATATGTTGTGGAAATTTGTCATCAACAGATGTAAAATGTGTTTACGTATCTAAGGCCAGTGGCTAGGGGTCAATGTACTGTACATTTCTCCCGAAATTATCAATGCTAGGACAATATTATGGCTTACAGTAGTGATAACAGATTTTACAGGTAAACCGTTGAAATTAGGGGGTCGGGTATGGGGGTTATGCAAGAATTAAAAAAAAAACCATCAGTAACAATTTAATACTGAAATGAAAATTCATAGGCATTTCAAACTGTATCAATATTAATTCCACAAGCACAACGGGAATTAAATAGTGTCAACGGGTAAGGCTAAGCCCTTTTGTATAAAAACACAGGCGCTCGTGTCACGTCTTAAATGAATATGGACACGAACAAGTTAAATTAAGGAAAAAGAAACGAATTAATAAAGAAATTTGATTAAAAATAAATATGTAAACAGAAAGTAAAAAAAAAGGGGGGGGGGTGATAATTCCGTGATACGAACGCCTGTGTATAAACGGTATGTCTAATCACCGCTCAGGACTCCTGTGTGTACTCAGGACATGATGCGGTTATTTTAGTTGACACAGGACATGTATATATGACTTCTGTACCACAGGTACTCGAGGACAGGATCCTGTCTGGTACCCCTCAATGCCCCCCCCCCCCCCCCCCTACCTCATTACTATGAAAAATGTTTTATTAACAATATATATACCCATGTTCAGTATGTCTTTATTTAATACATATGTTTACTTTACACGTCCAAATCACTATATAAAAACCACATAGTGATTTGGACGTGTATAGTAAACATATGTATTAAATAAAGACATACTGTACATGGACCATATTATATATATTGTTAATAAAACATTTTTTTATAGTAATGAGGTAGGAGGGCACTGAGGGGTACCAGACAGGGTCCTGTCCTCGAGTACCTGTGTTCTGTACATTATAGTTATTGAGTTATGAAGGATTTTCTTATACCCCTTTGACATGCCGCCCTTTACACAACCGGATGACTGATCGATCATGCATGAAAATCCAATAAACAAATTACTATCGTTTCTTGGCCAAACAAATTACACCATAAAATGGATTTTTATATATTTTATTTAATAAATAAATTATTCATAACAAAAACAGGTATACACTTAATAAATAGTTATATGCATGAAAAGTGTTTTGTGCGTACGTACTGTTTTAAAACAAGGACGTATATCAGTATTCATATTTTTAAACTTTGTGATTTTAAAACAAGGACGTATATGAATACGTCCTTGATTAAAATCACAAAATTTAGAAATATGAATACTTTCAGAAAACAATGGTTTGGTCTTTAAGGAGAGATTTATTTTTTCGCGTAAATTCTATGCAACTTAAAAATTATTTTAAAAAGTACATACAATAATAATAATAATAATTTTATTGTTCCAATTAAGGGCCCCCGAAGAGGCAGAGAGTTACATATAAAACAAATATTGATTCAATGTACATATAACAATACAACATTTTTATGCCGGCCAGAATCAGAGACAGAGTAATGACATACACTATACATATAAACACTACTTATGACAACAATAATCCCCTCTTCTAATATCTAGACAATCAATAATATATTTTCCCAGAAGTTTAAGTACTGATATGTCTTCGTTTGTAAAAAGCCATATAAATTTGACCTCATTGGGTAGATCTTTAAATTTTGGACAAAGCTCACCTATATTATTGAACATGATTTCTCTATTGTCAATGTATAATGGAAAGTTAATTATAAAATGAAGTTCATCTTCAGTTTGATTTGAAGAACATTTTTCACATATTCTTTGAGATCGTTCTACATAGGGTTTCTTATATCGATCCCTTTCTTTTTTCAGTTCATGGGCACTTATTCTTACTTGACATGATGCCCTTCTCAATCGAAAATTGTTAATAGATAAATATGTTTCCCGAGAGAAACATTTTTTAATTTTGAAATAAGTATCAAGTTTTCCCTCTGGTTCTTTTGAATTTTTATTCCAATAATTTAGAAAACTATGGCATAATTTTTTTCTTACAGATCTTACTAATTCATTCAACTTTATTCCTGTATGTTGAATATTTAATTTTTGTAAGATAAATTTAATAGAGGACAACCAGCATTCTGTGTTTTCTGAAACCATGCTTTGATTAGCGATATATGCATCAGACAATAGACCACTTTCCATGTTGTCTATTCTAAACCAATATTTTAACATAGACAAGACAACAGAGAAATATAGAGGGTATCTGCCAAGTTCAGACAATACAGCCAAATTTGTGGACTTTTTATTTACACCCAAAATATATTTAAGGTATTTAAAATGAGATTTGTCTATAAAATCATCGATATAAATTTGTTGCAATAAATATTCATTTTCTTTTCTGCATGCTGCAGAACTGGTCTTAAACATCCCTGTAATTTCACTACCATACATCAGGATTGGTTTAATTGTATGGTCTACAAATGAAGAAATGTAGAGATACTTGGATTGGATAATGATAAGGCTCTTTGCAATTTGAATACAACCTTCAAATATTTCTTATACATATCTTCTTTTCCTTGTCTAAAAATCCCACTTGATGTGAATTTCATACCCAAATATTTATAATCATTTACACATTCTATCGTAATATTATTGAAAGTAAAGTTATCTTTAAGATGTTTGCCCGGTTTATTAAATATTAAAATCTGGGTTTTTGATAAATTAATCTCTAGGCACCACTCTTTACAATATTCATGTAGTTTATCAAGTTTCTTTTGTAAACCAGACGTACAATAAGAATTATTTTAAAATAAAAAGTACATACTATTTTTTTTTTTTTTAAGTACATAGTTTATATAATAGAATTATTAAAGAAGAGCTGATTATTTGTCTGCACATTTTTTTAATGTACATGTACTTGTTACTTGTTGAATGCGTATTTAAAATAATATGACAGAAGCAAAACACAATATACAATATTTCAATTAATTCAGTTAAAGTTTTAAAAACACAATGAGTTGAAGGATGGAAAAAGAAAGTTCTAATATCTTGGCTGTGTACGATTGGTTCGAGGTCGTTTGTTCTGGTGAGGTTCCTTGGCAAGTTTCTGGGGTTTCGGAACTTCGAAATCTGAACATGTAGATTTGACGGCTGTGACTAGAATAGTGTGGTCGTTCAACAACTTTTGAAATAAGCCCTCACGCTGCTCGAGTGTCTTTGAAAACCAACTAAACGTTGGCCGGTGAGAAACACTATGTCTTTTGTAGCTTCCACAGAGTTCGTAGTTTCCGGTACCATAAACTAAAGGGATCGTTTTAAGCCCGTCTACATGTTGAATACGAACGACGTTCAATAGTTTGGGAATGGGCTGTGGCGTCCAATCAATCAGTTGATTGTCACGAATTAATATTGATATATTATCTTAATCTCGTTGAGATACAGACAAAAACAAATTCTTCGGAAGTCTAATCTCAAAGAGATTAATATTGTCTAATACTTGTTGAATATCCAATGCGGATTTAGATAAAGAGAAGCCCTGTAGCTAGGCTATTCCACTAGTGAGGCCCCTACTAATCCCCCACCATCACTATTAGAGGAAGATAGAAGTGTTTTAAACATAAAGACTATGTTGCCATATGGCGTTTTATGACAGCATAAACTAGTAAGGATGCCTATGACAATGTCAAGATTATTAAACACATTAGCCTTATGACCCCTAGATTGTGCTCGAGGCCCTATTCTTCTGTTATTGAAATAGATTTGTATTGGTATATTTCTATCATTGATTGGAAAGAAAGATTTTCAATCAAGTGTTGATGGCAATCCAGGGTAACGCTACAGGTAAATTCCGCTCGAAGAAGACAAAACAGCTTTATTTAAACCAGTCATGTAGTTCCCAAATAATGAGCATGTCAATCAAATAAATGAAATGAAATGAAAGAAGTTTATTAACCAAATCAAGGCCCCAGGAGGGCATATACAATTAACAAATATGATTGATACACAACAACAATACATCAAACTAAATATTCACGGTGAAGTATCAATAATTGTGGTGGCAGGCACACTCGGGCAGGAAAAGCAATCGCAATAAAATAATAAAGAAACACAAATATAATTGTTCAATGATTGTTTAAATAGGAAATTTCAAATAAAGAAAAGATTTTTTTTTTAAAGAAAAGTGTTTACAAATGTTACAAATGGCTTGAACAGTTCATCTCGGTAATATTCTAAACAATTCTAAAAAAAATGTTTACCCAATTGAGGCCTCTATCTGAAAGTGTCACGTGTTTTGTCTGTGCAATGTTTGTAAATATTAGCCACCGTCAACCACGTGGTGCTTTTCAAGTCAAGGTTGGCTTTGTTTACTTCAATCTACGGGTTATACATCGCTAGCCGGCAGGGGCTGTAGTATATAAAGAAACATCAGCTCGTGCAAAAGGATAGCGCTATATTATAATATAATAACAGGGACGTCGTATTTTGTTGGATAATTTCTTTTAATTTATAAATCGGTAAGTTACATTTGATCTTAATTGTATTTGTAACTTATCATTGAACATATTGTCATTTAATTTTTAACCAAATTTATATTAAGAATTTATCAATGGTTGTTTACATTGTTATTAAAATTGAGGAATTTCAAGTTTTAATTTCCATTTTTTTTTTAACTAGACTATTGCGAAAACAATAACATAATTAAGAATCAAAAATATACTAAGCAATCGGCGGGGTGAGAAAATTTGTACTAAAACTTGCGTTGGAGTCTCAGCATATCGGAAAGTACCAACTGCACACCGGGCTACCGGCCCCTCGCCTCCTACAATCCTCACGCATCTTGTAAATTGATATAAAAAATAAACGACAACAACAATTTAAAAACTTCACAAACAACAGCTGCCTAAATGATCAATAATGATGTATTTGAACTGAAGTCTTGACTTCATTAGTAATGAATGATTTGTTGCATGGTATTGATCTATTTTCAATGTTTCACACTTTAGTATAATCCATTTTCAATGTGCAAATACATTGTAACCACCTATACTGTGCATTTTTTTTAGAATAGCAACAATCGTCGAGGTGATTGCAAATGAGCATTATTTCATATGCGTAATCATGTATTCGCACACTGGTATATGGATCGATATATTCTTATTCTTGTAGATTTACCGATATATTTTTTTGTTATTTCAGATCACCATGAGTACTCCTCCGAATAACCACAATGAGAAGTTCATGAGGCAGTTTTCTGGCACCCAACCACATTTTGCTCCTCATATGAACCAATCAGGAGCGGGGGACCAGAAACCAGCGACAAATTTTTTTCACCGTAATAGTTCACCAAAGATGGATTTCCAGCGTTATCGATCGCTTAGCGTTGGCAGTGAAGGAGAGCCGTCCTCACCAAGTGGATCACCTCAGACAATTACCCCTCCAATAGCTATTCAAATGAATGAACCTTCCAACAAGCAGAGGTTTTACAAAGAACTCAAAACTTCGTTTGACTTCAAATAAACTGATGTTCATCGATTGGTTTAGTCGAGATATGGCAATGTACAATAAACTGCTGTGTCTATACTATAGTGTTACCTCGAGGGCATTTGTGTAAATATGTTGATCTCATCAAGTTTCTCATTGAACATTGAATGGATTTGTGAAAAGATGTTTGTTATTTGTTTGTTTAAATTGCGATCAAATCGCTTAATTCAGGGATGTTCTCATCAATCGTTACCATGATGTTCGTCTTTCAAAAAAAATAAAATTTTCTATAAAATAAATAATTTAATTCTTTTCTGTCGCCTAGATGATATACAAGTTACAACACATGTTGTTTACAAACAATGAAAGTAGGTCAAATACTTGTTTTTCATATGATCAACCAGAAAGTCGATCAACTGATAATATATTTCAAGGCCTTTCAATCCTGATGCTATTTATAGATTTTGAAATGATGTTTTGTTAACGTTTCATCATACCTGTATTGAAAGGATTAAAATATGTTTAAAACTACAGGTAGATAAAACATTAAATGGTTGCTTTCAGTACTCTTGACGATGACAGCTATTTATAGAATATATTTATACATTGTCGCTATTTATAACTTGTATTTGTACGGGCTTTATGATGAAATGGGGAGGGTATGATGGGTTCTCATCCCCAATGTTCCTGTCGAAATAAAGTATTTCCAGAATTCCTAAAATTAGACGATCACACCCGAAGTTAAATGCCAAAATCCTGATTTCCCACCAAATAGACGTACCGGAAAAGATCACCCCCTTCCAAGAAACTGAAGGAAAAGGGATTCTCTGTTGGCTTGCTTGTTTTAATGCGAGTACAATTAAATTTTATATTTGCAGACTCAGTTTATACTGCAAGGTCATGTATGCAAACACATAGTCAGGAGTGGATCCAGGATTTAGGATTAGGGGGGCGTGAGTAGGAGAGGGGTCTGGGGACCATTTCAAGACAGAGCCCTGGTAGGGGGCCCAGGGGGATAAACCCCTCCCTAAGCTCTGGGGGTCTTTGAACGACAATTTTGAACCAACCACACCATTTTTATCAGACCAAAAAAACTTTACTTTTAGTCTTAATTTTGTCGGATAATTGTTAACAGTATGTTTTTGTCAGATTATAAGAACCTGAAGTAAAACTTTTTTTTTGAACAACCGTGATGCGAATTGTTCAACTCATGACTGATCGATCACGATATTTTAACCCTTCAAAGAACTATTGGTTTAGTTTTAACGCATTCCTGGGGCCCGGATGGCTCAATGAGTTAGGTCGTTGGATCTAACAGCTCATACAAGCCTATCATCAATACCGCGTAGGTTCGCGCACGCCCCCCTCTAAATCCGCCACTGATAGTGGTGTACCGATCATCGGAAACATCGACTAATCAGTCGGACGTCATCGTACGATCCGATGATCGATTCTTAAACCTTGTGGTCGATTCTGATTCTATATATAGTGTCTAAAATATTTATGCTTAACTTTGTTCTTTGATTTGTTTTTTTTTCTGTTTCCATACTGACAAAAATATTGCAGTTTTATACCAGCTGGGTTTTTTTTGCCCTCATACTTACAAACATCTGGCAATTTTGTCCAAGCATACTTTTGACACTCAGGTCAATACACGTATTTGGACTAGTCTATTATTTATCTACTTCCCGGAATAGTCCATTTTATATCAGGTGTTACACATATGGAAAACGATCTTTTGTTTTGTTCTAAGTTAATGTTTACAAATGGAAAAATTGTAGTTTGTAAATATATTATTTGACTTTATTCAAATCTTTACTTTTGTCAAAAACATATTTGGACTAGTCTATTATTTATCTATCTATATCAGTAGCATTGCCCAATCTCGCTAGGTGGCGCGCGCGTCACATTTACCGGAAGTCTTCAGATGCGCCCCGAGGAACCCCTCTCACTTTTACGGCTTGATACATGAAATGTGGGCGTTTCTGATCTCTTTCATAGAGCACATTTAATAGGGGAGATGTCAAAATGTGTGACAATAATCGAAATGTATGGTTAAACCCCGAGAGTAACAAATTTAAGTAATTTGACGTGGAAATTTCAGCCGTACATCTACAAAATACATGTGTCACTGTTTATATCGATATAACAGTGTAATTTAATATTAGAGGAACAATACAATACAATATTTTTTATTCCAATTAGGGTCCCTCAAGGGGCAATAACAAATATACATTCATAATTATATCAACAGTTACAACAATACAGAATGGAGATATATGTTTTTAAACAAGACAATTCTTAACTATTTAAATGATATGTTACAAAAAATATATAAATAAATAAATAGGCCATGTTCGGCAGCACGACCCGAGGAGAGGCAATGAGTAATGTATAGTTGCAGTGTATCATATGGTTGAAGAATGGACTACATGTATGCGATTACTTAGCTGGAGGAGACACCAGGGGACGATGCTTAAGAATTGTGTTTTGATTCTCCCCGTGTCTGATCCAGCAAAGCAAGCGGTTCAAGTAGTAAAACATCATGTGTTTGATGAAAGGACTGTGATTACTTAGCTGGAGGAGACACCAGGGGACGGTGCTTAAGAATCGCATTTCGATTCTCCCCGTGTCTGATCCAGGAAAGCAAGCAGTTCAAGTAATAAACTAAAATGGGAATAAATAGATGTATCGTTTATCTGCAACAGACACCAAGGGACAGTGCTTCAGGAAATGTATTGCATCTACTAAGATTAGCAATGAGCATTCCTCCTCGTGTCTAGTGCAGACAAACAATAATATATTTTAGGCATTAATATGTAGATTTTGTTAATAAAATTGAAGCAGTGTTATTCAATTATTTAAATTATCTGCAGTATTTATAAATAAAGTGACACAACTCTTTCAAAACTGATACATCTTCACAGGTCATTAAACAGTAAAATTTTTCTCGAGGATTTAATTGTAGAAAATTGTTACACGATTGAGATATTGTTTTGAACAGCTGTTGTCGCTCCTCTCTAAATTTGCTGCAGCAAAGTAGAAAATGAATTTCATCTTCTACCTTTCCCGAGTCGCACTGCTCACACAACCTTTGGTGTGGAGGGATACCCTGGTATCTACCAGTCTCAATATGTAGACGATGTGCTGAGATTCTTAGTTTAGTTAAACATCTCCTATGCTCAAAATTACCGATAACAGATAGATAATTTTCAAACCCAAAATGTACTTTGAATGTGGTGTAAGTGCGAAGCTTCCCTTCTGAGTATTGTTTCATCTGATTTTTCCATAGTTCCAAAAAGCCAAGCAAAACCTATTTTTATTTAGATTAGAGGTCGACAATGATGTTTTTGAAGCCTTTTTTACAGGCTATGTTTTACCGGAAATTGACAAAAGTTAGCTCCCCTTGATTTTGCCGGCCAACTTGCATGGAAAACGATCTTTTGTTCTATTTTAAAGTTAATGTTTACTGATGGACAAATTATAGTTTATAAATTTATGATACAATTTTATTCATATCTTTACTTTTGTCAATCATACTCTTGAAATAAAGACTATTTGATTAATTATAGTCAGTAAATACATTTAGCAGGAAATTGTCACCGATGATCGATCATAGGTCGATGTTGATATAACGATCATCGATCTTGAAAAATTCCCATCACTACAAACACAAAATAATGGCCTTGGACTCGAAACATTTAATAGCATTTCTTGAAACTCCTATTGGTCTATATTGGTGCAGTCGGACCTGTTCAACCAGTGTCAATTGTAATTTAGCCTTGCAGGATACTAGGTTTGGTTTGTGGTGTTTAACGCCATTTTCAACAATATGTCGGTTATATCGTGTCGGGTCAGTTTTATTGGTGGGGGATACCCGGAGAAAACCACCGACCTGTCGCAAGTCACTGACAAACTATCATATACATGTAATGTATCGAGTATACATGTACTTCTCGTGAGCGAAATTCGAACTACCAACTTAAGTGGTGATGGGGATACTAGAAGAATGTATACGTACGTATATTTCAAATTCAAATTATTTGATTGAAAATCGCATATATATATATATGTATGGTAAGCGTGATCCAAGTACATGTACAGGCGGGAGAGTGCGTCCCCCCCCCTAAAATTGGAAAAATATGATTTTTTTGCGTAAAATCGTGATTTTTCACACGAAATACCCCAACAATTTTCTCGCCTCCCTCCACTCGACGCAGTTTTTTTTAAGTGCGCCCCCAACTTGAAATTCTGCATCCGCCCCTGATGTATACAAAAGAAGTGTCGGTGACATATGATAGATATACATGTATACAGAATGTATAATATATCATGTGGTTTCATAAACAATACTAGAGTACAAGATACTTTATTTTCCAAATCATGGAGGGCATGATACACCATTTATAATTAGCACATACACAAATAAAGTAAAATATAATGATTATTTTATTACCATCAACCATGTCTGTCACAGATTAAAACAAAGGGAAGTAATTCAAGCAAGATTGTCTTAGAATTTTTTATTCAGTATAAGTATATAGCAGGGGCGGATCCAGGATTTCTAGTTAGGGGGGGCGCACTTAAAACAATTGCGCCGAGCGGAGGGAGGCGTGAAAATTTTTGTGGTATATCGTGTGAAAAATCACGATTTTATGCCGGGTGCGCCCCCTCCCCCTGGATCCGCCCCTGTATAGTATATATAGTTATAAATAATAAGTGTAAACAAGTGTTTTATAATTCAGTAGTACATACATTCAGTCTTTAATAAATAAATATTTCAATTAAGGTGATTAGGTTACACTAATACGTGTAGTAGACATTAAAAGCAAATGTTTATAAATACGTACACCATTACATTCAATTCTTTATTAAAGATAACTAATAATACATTAGTGTTCTCCATTACAAATCATATGATAATATATAAAACAACATTTAAAAGTTACATGCAGTATATAATAATATAGTTGTACACATATTTTAAGAAGTGTTTCTTATTTCTAATGCGTCCCTAATGAATTTATATAAATAATTGCATTCAATAATATTTTTTGGATTTAAAAGTTTAGACAGTAAAAAATAAGTATTATGTGAATCTTTTAGATTTAAACCATAAGACTGGGAAAAAGTTTTCTTTATATCTTTATATTTATGGCATGATATCAACAAATGTTCTGTCTCTACTTCAGTACAGAATTTACAGAATCGTTCTTCTCTTGGAATTTTAGGTTTATTGTATCTACCCCGCTCTATATTTAAACAATGAGCACTGATACGTAGTTGTGTAATTTTACTTTTTATACTTTTGCTTAGATTGGTTTCAAGATGGAAGGGAACAAAATTTGGAATAAAAATATTGCTAAAAAGTATCAATTTACTGTCTACAGCCCCAGATTGAATTTTTTGTAGTTGTGAGTCAGATTGCTGATGAAAATACTCTATCAAATTATTTCTAAAAACGCTATTATCTGCCAAATTTTTGATATCAAGTTTAAGTATTTTAAATATTTTATTTAGAGTAGAAAACCAGCATTTTGAGTTTCCTTGAGCTAAATCTTGATCTGTGGTAAATGCACTATATAATATTCTATCTCTATTTATTTTAACTAGTCTCATATAATAAGACATAAGACAGTAAATATACCGATTGCATTACAAAACATACACGTGTACTCGGGGACACCGTGGACTTTGCCGAGTGGGGCGTTCAGTGGTGTCGTGGGGTCTATTTTGGGTTGCACGTGGAGGAGACGTTATGGAGAGTTGCTACACTCGTCTTTTAGAACAGAAAAGAGGCTATATGATCAATTTGCAACCTGGTTGATATCATATGCAGACGTGCATGTAACGAAGTGTCGAAAATCTGGCGTTTGGTAACAGGGATGCATATTTATTATACGGTCTGTTATAACTAAGTATTCGTACAAATTTAAAACATTTCTTATTTTATGCAAGGCATGACAAAAGACGGTTATTAGGTTAGTTGCTCGCAGCAACTACATGTATATATTTTTTTCAGAAACGGCAACATTTAATAATTACAATAGATACAATCATAATATATCTCGCAAAAAAAAATAATTATGAATATTAATATAACACACTGGAATAAACCAAGAAGCCGTAGCACCTAATACGTCACCAAACATTTTCTCGTGCTATACATGTATCTCAATTCCCACCCTAACATACGATATTGCCTATAAATAATACCCGAACCCGTTCTCGATCCCCATTTTGATATGTGTGTGCATGTGCGCCAGGGGAAACCTTACTTCCAAACTAGAAATTCATCTATTGGTCCTGTGTTTTCTTCCAATAACCAGAGAAGCAAAATAGCTGCAGCATTCCTGTAGTTCTTCTGTTTGTTGCAGCATTCCTGTATTCTTCTGTTTGTTGCAGCATTCCTGTAGTTCTTCTGTTTGCTGCAGCATTCCTGTAGTTCTTCTGTTTGTTGCAGCATTCCTGTATTCTTCTGTTTGTTGCAGCATTCCTGTAGTTCTTCTGTTTGCTGCAACATTCCTGTAGTTCTTCTGTTTGTTGCAGCATTCCTGTAGTTCTTCTGTTTGCTGCAGCATTCCTGTAGTTCTTCTGTTTGTTGCAGCATTCCTGTAGTTCTTCTGTTTGTTGCAGCATTCCTGTAGTTCTTCTGTTTGTTGCAGCATTCCTGTATTCTTCTGTTTGTTGCAGCATTCCTGTAGTTCTTCTGTTTGCTGCAGCATTCCTGTAGTTCTTCTGTTTGTTGCAGCATTCCTGTATTCTTCTGTTTGTTGCAGCATTCCTGTAGTTCTTCTGTTTGCTGCAACATTCCTGTAGTTCTTCTGTTTGTTGCAGCATTCCTGTAGTTCTTCTGTTTGCTGCAGCATTCCTGTAGTTCTTCTGTTTGTTGCAGCATTCCTGTAGTTCTTCTGTTTGTTGCAGCATTCCTGTAGTTCTTCTGTTTGTTGCAGCATTCCTGTAGTTCTTCTGTTTGTTGCAGCATTCCTGTATTCTTCTGTTTGCTGCAGCATTCCTGTAGTTCTTCTGTTTGCTGCAGCATTCCTGTAGTTGTTCTGTTTGCTGCAGCATTCCTGTAGTTGTTCTGTTTGTTGCACCATTCCTGTAGTTCTTCGGTTTGTTGCAGCATTCATGTAGCCGGATTTAGGACATATGAGGCCCTGTGCTAGTTAGATTATGAGGTCCCTTACTTGGGCCCTGAAGGAGGGAGACTCGGTAGGCCTACACAGGCAGTCAGGCATACATGTTCCGGAAAATTAGGAATAGATAAAATATTAGGCTATATTAGGTCAGACATGTACACTGCGTCTTCAACAAACTAGAAGCTATTATATATTACCCAAAGCCCCAACCCACCCAACACTGTCTTACATAGGTCACATAATGAAACAGTCAAACTTGATAAAAAGAGAACAGACAGGGCAGTCATTACAGTCAACATCATGTAATTAAATCTAAACATCATTTAACGCAGTGGTTCTCAACCTTTTTCCCCCCATGGACCTCTTTTACTCTTAATTTTTTTGGTGGACCGCCATAACCATTTGATGAAAAAGCTTATGTTATTTTTTAATAATAAATAATTTTAGGAATTGTATTATAGAAATAGTAAATGTATATGCTTTATTTGGAGTAATTTAATTAACTAATTTAATGAAAATAAACCTGTATTTAACAACTAAATTCTATGGATCATTTATGTACACTAGTAAATTAACTCATAATAAACCATTTTAACATACAGTAAAAATAACATGAGTTTCAAAAATTGTTTATTAGCCATACGCCATATTGCTGGCAACATAATGACTAGTATTGATCAGTATTGAGACTGAGAATACATCAAACAAAATACCAAGACGGTATCGCTATCAATAACCTTGCCTATAACCTTGAGCGCGAGTGAGAGCTTGTTTGCAAGGACAGAGTGTATGAAGACAGTGGTGTTTGCTGCTCACATGAGGGAGGGAGTCGTAGTGGCCCCATTGGGCGTTACTAACAATATGACAGTTTGTTATGTCAGTATCAATTAAATCTGAAAGGAGAAAGTAGACTGATGTTAACTTGTAGAACCCTTAATGTCAGCAAGGGCGAATAGCTTTAATATGGATAACAAAAACCAAAACACGCTATCATAAATAATCTGCTATTCAGAAAAAAGGTATATCATGTGTATGTATGTATATAATATCAGTGGTGGTGTTGCAAATAATATGTTTTACCAGAGTTGCGCACAGATAGATAATAATCAACAGGTATATGAAGCACAGATTCATGTGCCAAGATGTAACAGTATCTTAAAGGCCGGTTCACACGAGTGTCAAAAGCTCAGGCCACTTCATCTTGATCGATGTACGGGTGAGCACACAAACCACGGTCCCAAGGCAACTCATCTTAATGTCTATGTTGTCTTCCGTTTGGGCAAGATCTTACTTTTGGATAGATGTTTCCACCCCTCACTAAATATTTCCTCATCCATTATTCTTATTTACACTTTATTTTATTATTATTATCACCATTTTTACTTTTATACTTTCAAAGGTTGCATACATCAGATAACGACCAAATTACTTATTTAGGTTTCACATAGTTTTTTTCTGGAGATTTCAAGGCCAAGAGGGGGTGCCCATTATGCAACCAATGCGCGTTATGTAACGGTAATGATAGTATTTCTTTCTATAGGTCATGTACATATACATCTATACATATATAAGATGAGTTGAATTTTTTTCTGGGGAGTTTTAATCAATGGGTGATTGACTTCTCTCTTCCAGTCATACAATAAGAAGTTTAAATGTCCAACAATAGGATTCACCTGTAAACAAAGGCAATTGTATTCCTTCGAGAGATCAGTTCCAATTGCAGTTTTTTAAACTCTTAACACAATACCAATTGAAACATGGGTAAACTAACAGTGGGTCCGCTATAAAAGTATCCAATGCTTCTTGAAGATCACTGAAAGCATTTCGATGGTTATTGAAACTGAACAACATGATACTAATTTAAAGCATTCCGATGGAAAAAAGCATCTTGATGCTTCAATCGGTCCTTATTTTGTCATGAACTGCCACTCGTACATAATCTTCAATATGTGTGCAAACATTCTGCAAAGTTTCAAAGAAGTGTGGAGGTAACATTAGTATTGACAACGGAAAATATTGTTGAAATATTTAAGTCCAAATTGTCATTATTTTGTAAGAAAGGGTCACATGCACATCTACAATATGCCCCTCAAACTGTGTATAGATTTGAAATAATTTGGGAATAAGCAAGCTGTATGTCCCGAGGACGGTTGATTACACAAAATGTGGTTCTTGTGATCGTCTATTTTAGTGAAGCGAGTATATGCATGTATTTTATATCAAGGACTTCTACTTCTTCTACACTGGTAATTCGTAAAGAGTCGTCTGACTCATCACACGAATGCATAATACTGGACGTCATCCATCATGTGCTCATTAAAAACATATGTATATGTGCAGTTTAAAAACATTCGTGAGATTTTACTGGCTTCTGTGGACCATGAGGCTGGTCTTGAATGCCTCATAGTCATCAATTCCTAGAATGTCCGGTGGAGGATCATTCCAGTCTTTGATGGTACTTACAAAGAAGCTGTGTTTCCGCTGATCGCCAGTTGATCCTATCCTTACGAATCTTCTTGGATGGTATTGTCGAGTCGTTCTAGTAGGTTTTTGTAAATATGGTGGTAATGGTATGGCTACCTTCTGGTGGGTTATTTTGTGGAAGACTAGCAGGCGTGGTGTTTTGCGCCTTTCTTGGAGTGCTTGAAGTTCCAGTTCTTGCAGGATTGATGTTACTATCCCAGGATCTCTTGCATATTCGTGCTTGATAAACCGCGCTGCCCTTCTTTGTACCATTTCTATTTGGTATATGTTTTTGTAGGTGCGGATCCCATACACTACTGGCGTACTCAAGGTGCAGTCTTACAAGGCTGAGGTAGGCTTGTCGCTTGATATTTGTGGGACATCTGCCTAAATTTCGCCGTATAAATCCCAAAGATCTGTTGGCCTTTGTGAGGATATTGCCAATGTGACAGTTCAACACCAAGATAAGGGTTGTTGTTTACTGATTCAAGCACTTGTCCTTCCATGTAGTACGGGTATATGACTGGTTGCTTCCCTTTAGTTATTCTTAAGGTGTAACATTTAGAAGGATTGAAGATCATCTGCCATTTCTTACTCCAGTTTACCATGGTGGTGAGATCGTCTTGGAGTCGTTGACAATCGTTCCTAGATGATACTGCCATGTAGATGAGGCTGTCATCAGCGAATAGTCTTACTGATGATCCTATTTTTTCTCCGATGTCGTTAATATATAGTAAGAACATTAATGGGTCCAATACCGTCCCCTGTGGTACTCCAGATTTAACTTTGACTGATCTTGACTTCTCTCCATCCACCAAGACTGTTTGTTCTCTTGTTGTTAACCAACATTACAGCCACCCATGTATATTATCTCTCACTCCGCAGTGGTCTAATTTCCGGAGAAGTCTGGTGTGAGGCACGGTGTCAAAAGCCTTGCTGAAATCAAGGATGAGCATATCCACCTGTTGCTTGTTATCCAAGTATCTGCTGATTTCTTCGACTGTGATTATTAACTGTGTTTCGCAGGATCTTTTTTCACGAAAGCCATGTTGAAAATCGGCTAATATATTGTGAGTTTCCAGATGTTCCATGATATGTTTAAAAATAATATGCTCCATTATCTTGCATGGTACCGATGTCAAAGAGATTGGCTTATAGTTGACAGGTTTTGATCGATCTCCTTTTTTTAATAGAGCAGTGATGTTGGCTGTTCTCCAGTCATATGGTACATTTTTCAATTCCAATGATTTTTCAAAAATAAATTTTAGGTATGGTGCAATTTCATCTGCGGCTACCCGGAGTATTCTACACGAGATTGTATCTGGACCACTAGCTTTGTTGATATTTAGCTTGTATAGTAATTTAGCTAGATAAGATAAGATAAGAAAACTTTATTTTGATTCGGCACATAATAAAACAGTACAACATAAGCTCTAAGGAGCTTTTTACCGAATATACATTAACAATAAAACAACACAAGTCACATGCAAAGTTACAAACTAAAATAAGCTAAGATATACAGGCATAAAAAGGAGGACTGTGTATAGATCTGAACAAGAACCCACGATGCTAAATATATTCGATATTTTGACAACGGTAAAATCGAAAAAAATAAAATAAACGTCCAAATAAAGAAAATAGAACATGGAATAGCGAATACATGCACACAGGAGACAGAAGTTTCGGTCTAGGGGCCGTCGTGGTCGTAATCGTATGGTAGTTGGATATACAAATACATATGCAATCAATGCCTATCACCATTAATGCTGCGAGTTCGAATTCCCTTTTCCTGTATCCCGTATATGAGAACGTCCTTGTTTATATGTATTGGAGTTTGATATAAAATTATCAACATTTTGTGTCTGTCGAGCATGCCAGGACATGGATTTCCAGCCCTGCTCATTCATTCGGTGTAATTTGACGGAAATGTCCGAGAACATTTCGACGTATTCATATATGATTGACGATAAAGATGAATCGAGAGAAGTTCCAAAATTCGATATTTCCACCCTATTACTACGTTTCTTTTCCCTAACACTTATCATCCCAAAGCATGTCAGACGAATTTAAAATCAACAAAGCCTATGCGGAAAAATATAACAGTTGGAGACAGAAAGAGGAATTACAGAAGTGTAAGATATCAGCGTGATGGATTTTTCCCCCTTGCTGATTAACGATAGAAGATAAAATACAAACTAAATCAATATCATAAAAACAAAACATTTCAATTTTTCATACGATTTTTGACGGCTTTATTGGATATTTTCATTTTTGTCATCTGCCGTAATTTGAGGTCAGATTTATTGAGAAAACCACAGACCTTCCGCAAGTCACTGACAAACTTGTTCACATAATGTTGTATTGAGTACACCTAGCCTGAATGGGATTCGAACTCGCAGCATTAATGGTGATAGGCTTTGATTGCATAAGTAGTTGTAAATCCAACCACCATACGATTACGACCACGACGGCCCCTAGACCGAAACTTCTGTCTCCTGTGTGCATATATTCGCCATTCCATGTTCTATTTTCTTTATTTGGACGTTTATTTTATTTTTTTCGATTTTACCGTTGTCAAAATATCGAATATATTTAGCATCGTGTTATCGATTTTCCGATATAGCGATTAACAGTGTTAACCCTTCATTCATATGACGATTGGAATTTTCAAAGAATGGCTAGTTAAATATTTCTTTGTACATAAGATTGTTTTAAAGCCATTCTTGTATTTTAATATACTCTCGATTATCTGGCAACATTTTGTTGTCAGTAAAATGGGGTCATCTGTTTTCGTGTTAAGTAAAAACAAGGCCGATATACAGGATGGAAATGAATATATAATCCGGAAATGGCTGGTTTTAAAATTTCATGGTTCTGGCCATCTACCAAATCATAATACATCTAAATAAAATAACAGAATGTTTGAAAATTACCACTTTCAAAATTGTGTTTACTTTAGATGTTTTATTTAGTGCTGAAACCACAATGCACTGCAAAGTGACATGTATTTTATATAAGAAACAGGCACATTTGATTTCAGTCAGCTCTTTTGTTTACAAGTACGATCAGTGACCCCATGACAGTTACATGACAGGAAGAGCCGGCGTCTAAGAGGCAGACGACATAGTTAAATTTTATATAGCGCTTCTGGATTTTCTTCCAGCTACTTTATAAATGAAGTAAATTTTTAGCATTACAAAAAGTATGGTTCAGTAGGTAGGTTCACTGTTTTTGGTACTTACGTCTTTAAAAGCAAACTTTAAAATTTTTTACAGATGTCACGTTGTAGTCCTGTTTACGTTCCATATATAGAAACCGGAGGACACGTAAAAAATAATGCGTGCACTGTGGAAATCAAAATAAAATGGATGATACGAAAAGACATGACATACGAAAACACTTACCGTGACGATATATATGCACACAGAAGACAGAAGTTTCGGTCTAGACGGACCCATGACCATGTAAAACATTGGCAAATAGTGAATACCATACTTATTTCACTAGGATAAGTGTTTCCTCGGATAACTTTGATTAGACATTTGGTCTGTTAGGCTTCGGGTTATGGTGTTTAATATCACTTTCAACCATATTTCAGTTATATCCGAAAATCGTGGCAGTCAGTTTTATTGGTGGAGGAAACCAGAGTACCCAGAGAAAAACACTGACCTGCCGAAAGTCAAAAATATGTATCGAGTACACCTCAACATGAGCCTGATTCAAACTCACAACTTTAGTGGTGATGGTACTGTGTAAATCCGACTATCATACAATCACGACCATGACGGCCTTTAACATGATCGTTAATATGTGTAGAATAAACAATGTGTTTTGTATCCAATTAAATTAGGGAATAGGTAGATATCAATATTATATTGTGAATTTGAGAAATATGATGATCAAAATATAAGCTTTTGTTTTGTTCTTTTAAAATGATTTTGTATTTTACAGTGAAAGACAAATATGGTAATATCAGTGATTTGGATTCTGAATCAAGTTCATCTGAATCAGAGGATGAAAATGCTGAGGTAATTAAAGGGGAATAACTCCCAGTTTTATGTCTCCTTCGCTAGACATCGGAGACATTAAGTTTTACTCATATCTGTAAGTCCCACATCTGGATTTCGTTCAATAGCTTAAGTTTCCCTACAACAAATCATTTGAAATTTATGCACAAGGTCGGGGACCATAAAAGGAAAGTCAAGTTTGATTTAGACTTTACCACATTTTCGTTCTGGAGTTATCGCCCTGTTTACTTTAGCTAGAAATGTGGGCATCTCTGTTTAATGGAGTATTCTTGACTTAGTTTTATGTAATGTTTTAAGTGTTAAGCTAATTTAATGGAATATTCCTGACTTAATTTTATGTAATTTTTTAGGGTTAAGCTAATTTAATTGAGTATTCCTAACTTAATTTTATGTAATATTTTAGGGTTAAGCTAATTTAATGGAATATTCTTGACTTAATTTTATGTAATATTTTAGGGTTAATCTAATTTAATGGAGTAACAGTATTCCTAACTTAATTTTATGTAATATTTTAGGGTTAAGCTAATTTAATTGAGTATTCCTGACTTAATTTTATGTAATGTTTAAGGGTTAAACTAATTTAATTGAATATTCCTGACTTAATTTTATGTAATGTTTTAGGGTTAAGCTAATTTAATGGAATATTCCTGACTTAATTTTATGTAATGTTTTAGGGTTAAGCTAATTTAATTGAGTATTCCTAACTTAATTTTATGTAATATTTTAGGGTTAAGCTAATTTAATGGAATATTCTTGACTTAATTTTATGTAATATTTTAGGGTTAATCTAATTTAATGGAGTAACAGTATTCCTAACTTAATTTTATGTAATATTTTAGGGTTAAGCTAATTTAATTGAATATTCCTGACTTAATTTTATGTAATGTTTTAGGGTTAAACTAATTTAATTGAATATTCCTGACTTAATTTTATGTAATGTTTTAGGGTTAAGCTAATTTAATTGAGTATTCCTGACTTAATTTTATGTAATGTTTTAGGGTTAAATTAATTTAATTGAGTATTCCTGACTTAATTTTATGTAATGTTTTAGGGTTAAGCTAATTTTATTGAATATTCCTGACTTAATTTTATGTACTGGTAATGTTTTAGGGTTAAGCTAATTTAATTGAGTATTCCTGACTTAATTTTATGTTATGTTTCACAGGCGTTGACTGCTACCATTGAGAAGGACTGGTTAAGAACATATGCTGCTCTTAAAAACAAAGACCCTAAGATCTATGAAAAAGATGTCAGGTTTTATCATAGTGATGGTAAGTTATCTAAGCAATTTATTTTTAGTAGCAGATAATAATCAGACTGTAACTATTAGATGAAGAACATTAATCAAATACTAGAACAGTTAACATGTCTGGAAACTTCGTCGAAAGACCTGTCATTATGGGAGACCACCCTCTTTCTAGGAAGTTACAAATCTTCATTATGTGTTTTGAGAAAGCATCTAGGTTGAAAGACAACATAGATGGTCTCTTAAGATATGTTTAACTGAGCTTGTCTTTGTTATTACCAGTGTTATCTTTAAGAAGGGAGTTTTGCAGTAAAACCTATCTTAGCTGAAAATCTTTTGTTTGAAATAGATTGATGTGCAGATGAAACAGGTTGAAGTTTATATATTTATATAGGGTGTTAGGGTTGTGGTGTTTAATGCCACTTTCAACAATATTTCAGTCGTATCGTTGCAGTCAATTTTATTGATGGAGGAAACAGGAGAAAACTGCTAACCTTTCGCAAGTCGCTGACAAACTGACAAAATGTTGTAGTGGGATTAAAATTCACAACTTTAGTGGTAATAAACACTGATTAAACTGGTAAATCCAGCTACCATACAACCACAACTGCCCCTTATATATAGGGGCCGTCGTGGTCATGATTGTATATTAGTTGGATTTACAACAATCAGTGCTTAAGAGATACATTTGAAGTTTAAAAACGTGTTTTACCTGAATGACATTTACATGTACTGTAACATGTGTAATTTCATTTGAAGTAATTGGTTTTTGTATTTCCAACCTTGTAGTTGATTCAAATAAAATATTTAAAAAAAATTATTTAAACAATTGAAGTATAAATATCTAAGAAAAATGCAATGAAGTGACAAGGAAAGTGTCAAAGAAAACTCTTTGTTGTTTTAGATGACAGTGGATCCAGTGAGAAATCGACCAAAGTTAAGAAAGATAAACCAGTATATTTGAAAGATTATGAAAGAAATGTTATATTGGAGAAAGGAGGGTAATGTCAAAATAGCAAGAACAACTTCTCACTCTTTTGTGTGGCTTCTAGATACAAAGAGCAAACATACAATAAGATAATGTATTTCAGAGAAAAGGAGATAACCTACTTTTACTTTAATATCAAAACAAAATAATTACATTTTGATCCAGGATATGGATTAACCTATAACTTGAAAAATAATTTTATCCTTAATTAATGCATCCTGTATTATAGTACATTGTGTACTGCAATACTTAGTATAACACTCACTATTGAAAATACGCCATTGAAATGTTTCCTTGTTTTTAGCTGGTCAAAGGCCAAATGAGCATTTTGTATCACTTAGCATCCATTTTCTGTCATTATTTTTTTCTCCATATTTTAACTTCTCCTGTAAAATTTCTAATCTACCTGTAAATAGAACCTAACTTTGCTGAGATGATCCTTGGGAAGGGGCTAGTAGGGGGTAAAAAAGGAGGGAGAATTAGATAAAATCTTTAAAATGTTTTTTCACAAGAACCAGTAATAGAAAGGCTGTTCCTGATCATTGTGATTTATTATGTAGATGTAGATTTATACAAACAAAAGGCTCCAGGTTCCATGAGGCCAGAGCTCTGGGGTTCTACAGTTTAAAATCAGCTGCAATGGAGAATATTTAAAAAAAACATGATTTTCTTTTAGAGTTTAGAACCAGTAATGGAAACTGCATGAATCGTTATTCTAATTTCACAGATTCATATTTGCACAAATGAAGACCCTAGGGTCTGTTGGATCTGAACCTTTGATCCATGGGTAGGCTGATTTAGAAAAAAGATAGGATTTTCAAGAATCAGGACTGGAAATTTAATTTGATTTAACATGAAATTTCCTTTGTGCAAGTGAGATTTAACCTTATTCATGAATAAGACAGGGTATATGGAATTTGAGCACTGGGCCTGGGGTTCAAAATTTACCATTGATTACAATGAGGTTACTATTAAAAACTTAGTTTTCTTAATAACCAGATAATGAGTTACGGAAATACAATCGTACATGCAGCTTGTTTGATTGGTCATTGTGATATGCACATTTAAGGTTTTACAAATGAGGGCCTTAGGTTCTATCTGGTCCATACCCTGCGAGTCCAAATATTTACATAGGCTACAATGGAGAAAATTAGAATTGTATTTACATTGAATTAAGCAAAATTAGGTAAATTCTATATACTGGTACATATGTACTGAGAAGAGTCTTGTTTCTGAAATAATTATAGATTTGTTTTGTCTCTTTTATTCTCAATATTTGATTATTTTTATATGCTTGATAACGTTTTACAAGTTTGTAAATCTTGTAGCAAACTGAGTGATGAAAGTGACAGCGAAGAAGAAGATGATGTTCCACAGAATCCCAGCTATTTTGAAGAACAGGATGAAATTAAAAAGAGGTAGCCCTATCTATTTATCTTTAAAGGGAAAGTAAACCCAATCATGATGTAGGGGTTTAACAACGTAAATTACTTATTGAAAAGGTAATAAACTACATTTTCTGGTTAAAAGGATCACAGAAAGCTATTAATTGGGTATGTTGAAATCAAATATTATAAATTTCCATGCCGACAAGGCAGCTGTCATATTGACAAAGGAAGTGATGTCTATTCCATGTTATATATCATTATCTATTTGACTACAATGTATGTTGAGTTAATATATTAGATCTGTAATCAGTAAACATAAGTGTGTTCAAATTCTGCAGTGTATATGTCAGTCAGATATGTGTCACCTGAGTGACCTTGATCTCATGCTGGTACAGGTGAGACATGATTGTGTGTTCACACTGGTCTCTTTAAGGTACCAGTATTTTTAATCAAATAATTTAATTTTATATTCAGTGTTGAAATTTGCTTATCTCAAATATTTCTCTTTCATTTTGACATTTTAACTAGTGTATTAGACAGCATATAAGTAAAAATCATCTTTTTAAGAACACATGACACTTTACAAAGTGAAACATAAAATATTGTTTTCTCTAATTTATTGTAGTTTCAAGATGGAACTTGATAATTCTGAAAGTGAATCTAGTGATTCAGAATTTCTCACCAAAAAAGTGAAAACAGAAAAGGAAAAGGTATCAGTAATGAATTATTACATTCAAAGCCCTTCTTGTTAAGTAATTGGGTAATAATGGCTAATTTCCAAATTGCATACACCTATTATTGGCTATGAGGAAAATAGAAAGTTTTTTTTTCTCACCGATACACCAACTATTGCAAAGTGGAGGGGATTAGTTGAGTTGAGGGAGAAAATATACTTGCTATTTTTGAATAACCAGTAAATAAGTGTTATATTGTACCAAAGACAACCTAGGAAATCTGAAATGATATGGCTATTAGAAATCTAGTATTAAAAAGACACAAATATAACTTCATGTAATACGGAGAAAAAAATATTGACAATGAACTTGTTTCTAGAACAACAATTCTAACCAGTTTAAAGGATTCACAATTGTGATCGTATGAAATCAGTGCCTATCACCACTAAAGTTGTGAGTTTGAATCCTGCTCATGGCGAGGTGTAGTCGATACATCACAATGTGATAAAGTTTGTCAATAATATGATAATATTTCATTTCCATAGTAACAGTCAGTCTTATTGGTAGAAGAAACCAGAGTACCTGAAAAAAATCACCAACAAACTTTTACCTTTAAGTTGAAATTTTGATGTTGTACATAGTTTTAACCTTTGTCAATTGTCATGTTCAACTGTCAGTCAGTATATGGTAGAAGTAGAAGTAGAAATATAATAATATTTTCTGTAACTTCAGATGGTTGGTTTTGATAACCAGTATATATAGGAATATTGTTGAAAATATTGGCTTCATTGATACTATGTACACACTATGAAATTTAAATGTATCTAATCTATGATGTATTTATAGGATGATGATGAAGAAGATTTTATGTCCTGGATAAAAGAACAGAAAAAAGGAAAGAAAGAAGAAAAACAAATTGGAATAGAATTGGTATACATTCTTTATAAACATTATGAACATCTTAGCTTACTTTTGAAAACAGTGTTCTAATTATTAGTTTCAAATGCCTAGAAAAAACTTTGTATTTTTCAGGTTATTTTACTTTACTATCATTACAGAGTGAAAAATAACTGTAATTTTACTGCTTTTTAGCTCACCTGTCCATAGGCCATGTGAGCTTTTGTCATGGGTAAGCGTCCGTCCGTCCGTCCGTTAGCTTTTCACATTTAAATCTTCTTCTCTGAAACCGTTGAACAGAAATCAGCCAAACTTGCCAGAAATGTTCACTGGATGGTCCTCTACCAGATTTGTGTTTTTGGTGCTGATTTGAAATCCAACATGGCTGCCAGGGTCCATAATGTGTTCTCATTGGCTGAAATTTTAAAAATCTTCTTGTCAGAAACCACTAAGTCAATTGAATTGTGACTTTGCAGGAATGATCATTGGGTGGTCCTGTACTAAAATTGTGAATCGTTTGCCGATCGGAAATTCAAGATGGCCGCCATGACTCGACTTAGTTTAACATTGGACCCTATGGGAATTTCACATTTTCATCTTTTTTTCTGAAACCACAAAACAGATTTGAACCAAACTTGGCAGAAATGTTCATTGGATGGTCATATACAAGATTTTTGTTTTTGGCGCTGATCGGAAATCCAACATGGCTGCCAGGGCCCATAATGTGTTCTGATTGGTCGAAATTTTAAAAATCTTCTTGTTAGAAACCACTAAGCCAATTGAATTGTGACTTTGCAGGAATGATCATTGGGTGGTCCTGTACTAAACTTATGAATCGTTTGCCGATCGGAAATTCAAGATGGCCGCCATGACTCGACTTAGTTTAACATTGGACCCTATGGGAATTTCACATTTTCATCTTTTTTTCTGAAACCACAAAACAGATTTGAACCAAACTTGGCAGAAATGTTCATTGGATGGTCATATACAAGATTTGTGTTTTTGGTGCTGATCGGAAATCCAACATGGCTGCCAGGGCCTATAATGTGTTCTGATTGGTCGAAATTTAAAAAATCTTCTTGTTAGAAACCACTAAGCCAATTGAATTGTGGCTTTGCAGGAATGATCATTGGGTGGTCCTGTACTAAACTTGTGAATCGTTTGCCGATCGGAAATTCAAGATGGCCGCCATGACTCGACTTAATTTTAACATAGGACCCTATGGAAAAAATGTTTAAAAGTCTTCTCCTCTGAAACCAGTAAGTCAGTTTAAAGCAAACATGGGATGAATGGTCCTTAGGTGGTCAACTTTCAAAATTATGTCCTGTGACCCCGACCTCCATCCAAGATGGCAACCATCAGCGAACATAGTTTTAACATAGGACCCTATGTGAAATATATTTAAAAATCTTCTTCTCTGAAACCAGTAAGCCAATTTAAAGCAAACATGGCATGGATGGTCCTTAAGTGGTCAATTTTCAAAATTGTGTCCAGTGACCCTGACCTCCATCCAAGATGGCCACCTTCAGCAGACATACTGTAGTTTTAACATAGGACCCTATGGGAAAAAATGTTTTAAAATCTTCTCCTCTGAAACTAGTAAGCCAATATAGCAAACATGTCATCGATGGTCCTTAGGTGGTCAACTTCCAAAATTGTGTTCAGTGATCCCGATCTCGGTTCAAAATGGCCGCCGTCAGCAGACATAGTTTTAACATAGGACCCTATGGGAAAATTGTTTAAAAGTCTTCTCTTCTGAAACCAGTCAGCCAATTTAAAGCAAACATGGCATGGATGGTCCTTGGGTAGTATACTTTCAAAATTGTGTCCGGTGACCACGACCTCCATCCAAGATGGCTGCCATGAGCAGACATAGTTTTAACATAGAACCCTACGGCAGTATGGGATTTGAATAGTAACTTAGATGTATTCAGCATGCAGACATTCTTAAGAGGACTTATTTATGTCAGGTGAGCGATACAGGCTCACCAAAGCCTCTAGTTTATTAATGTCAAGAAATAACTAATTATTCATGCAGCATACTGCATATAGTTCTAATAACTGTTAGGGAATCTGCACATAGCGAAAAATAACAGTTTGAATTTTGTATGTAACTGCCTGTCAAACTAATAACTGATTATTTTTCTTTTCGGCCTAGTACAGAGTTTTTGAAATTCGTCGGACCTAGGGGGCAGAAAATCACGAGGTCCGCCAATAACGTCGGTAATGCCGGTTCCAATGTCTGCCAAGCATTTTTGAATGATGTGTTTACTTTTTTAACGGAAGTCAGAAACGCAGGTCATATTGTAAATACCGGAACAAGTTCGGTCAACTCGGAATTCGTAACCGCATTGAATCAGACTTCCCGAAAACCGTCAGTCCGTCGGTCCTGACCGACAGAAATGCAGTAGGACCGACGATTTCAAAATATATATCGGACCAAATGTCCGGTAAAACATAGATATTTGAAAGGACCGGCGATTGAAATTTATTCCCTCCCAGTTTTCACTGCCAATGGCATTAAATTCCGTTTTCAGTTTTATTAAAATGTCAGACAGAGACTTGAAATTTGTTTATTTATTCTGTCAGACCGACACGTTCCTCTTTGTAATCGAAACTCCTATGCAAATGTACGTAAATGTAAACATCCTTTTAGTAGGAACCAGCACCTGCAAAACGTGGAACATTAAAACTGAAATATATTACTGAGCACAGAAATAAGTTGACTTCCACACTCCCCAAGTATCAAAGATTGTTTGTGTTTGATTAAATATGTTTTGCGATGCTTATATATTGAAGATGACAGCAGATTCATATTCTTAACTGAAATTAAAAATGTAGGTAAACTGGAAACTGACATTGATGTATAATATTCGGAACGTGATCGGACCATTAGATACGGATTGTTGGCTATATCTGCCTTATCTTTTTAGATAAAAATATGTATACAGAAAAATATTTAATTGAGTTGTTTAATGATCATGACTATAGGTAATCTTGCATTCAGTTCTGTATAAAAAAAACAAAATTTGACAGGTTATATACAATATTACAAAAAAATGGTGGGACAGACACAAAGCCCATGGGTAAGACAGAACCCCAGTTCCTTGACTGACCCAATGTCAGACAGAAAAAAAAGTTTTCGCCAACTCTGTAATACTGAATGTTTGGTATAATAGTTACCTCAGATTTTGTCCGAAAGGCATTGATCAGTGTTTAATTTTATTTTTAAATTACATAATTTTCAATGTTTTCACCCCTTTTATACATTTCCGGTTTCAATCAAACCCATTTGTGAAGACGATCACGACACGATTGGTTATTTGTATATATATTAGCCAATGACATGACGTCTTTCATACAACCATTTACCTATAGTACAAGGTTATCAAAACAACAAAACTCGAGACACACACTATAAAAGACATAACATATACAATTTTGAACAACACTGAAAACTGAAAATTGAATTACTTAATTGCTAATACTAGGGTAAATCACTCTAAAAAGGCCAAACTAAACATTATGCATGTGACAGTGAATTTTTGGGGACTTTTTTTCGGACCGGCAAAATATTTTTCGGACTGACAAGATTTTCATGTCTGTCAGTCCGAATGACTGACAACTTCTCAGCAAGTTTCGGGAAGTCTGCATTGAATGCATGATATTTTATCTGTTTTTGGTAAATATTATTGGTAACTGTCATGAAAATAAATATATTTGAATATATTGTGATGCGTAAGATGATCTTTTCGAGTGAAACTCAAAAGCCCCCAAAAAATTAATAAAATAAAAAAACATGACGTTCCTGATTTGTATCGTTCCCTTCGCCGAATCCGTTTCTATTTAGAATTTTGTTTACAGTTCCAGCAACATGGCAATGTGTCGATCATAAAAATGTGGTCATTCCTGAAGCATTATGATGGATTGAACAGAGTGAAGAATTGAGAGACTGCATAGGGAAATTGAACTGGAGATTGAGAGAGTCCAATGACTTTTAGAATATTGTTATCTCAATAAAAAATTTAAAAATTGTTTTAAATCTGGTAAATTTTTCAAAGTTTGAGGGTATCCCTAGCTGAATTTGGCTATTCTTTTTTGGTGCATGGTTTCAACTTTTTGGTTTATTCTGGATGGTGACTGGTCTTCCTATTCTTAGGCCTCTACCAGTACTAATGAAGTTAAATACAGAAAGCGCTCTGCTAGACTAAAATAATAATAACGGTATGACATTGCTTGGCTTTAAAACAATTTTAAATAAAAAATGTAGGTCCGGCAAAAATCCAGAGGGTCCAGCAGAAAATTCCTGGGTGCTGGACCTATGTCCAGCAAAATGAAAACAAATTTCAAAAAGTCTGCTAGTACAGTATAATAATATCATCATGTCCTTCGTGAAAAGTGAATATTCATAATTATCCAATTTAAAAAATATATCTTTGAATAATGTGTACAATTTACCAATTTTATTTATACTATATATATTTATATTATAATTAGGATTCTTTAAAACAATATTGGAATGATCCAGGATTAGATGATGGAGAGAAATTTCTGAGAGATTTTATATTGAAACAAAAGTACTTAGATAAAGATGTAGACAGGTTTGTACTCATTATTTGTGTGTATGTGTGTTTGGAGGGAAGGTTTAAGTGTAGGAAAAAATCAGAAGATAAGTACTTTTGATAATGAGGTATTGTTGTTTAACACAAAATAAGCCATTTTTCAGGAATATCATGGCGAGAACAAGATACCCTACATTCGATTTGATGAGGTAATGTCTACTTTGTACTGGACCAACATGCTTAGTTGGATTTTATTGGAGTAGCTCACTGATACAACAGTCTGTGGATAGACATGCTACTCCACTCAGACACATTAACCTATTTCCAAGCCAACCAGTCTGCTCTTACTCCTTAATATTGCATGCATAGTGTAGATGCAGCAAATACCAATTTTGTAGTCTTTAGTTTGACCTGGCCAGGGCTCTCTCAACGAGCACTCTTAACCATTACACCCCTGATTTGGTTTCATTTAATAATGATTAAAATCAGTTTGTGGAAGGATTAACATATAGGACAGGTTACTAATGGGGGTACCATACACTACAGGGAGATAACTCTTTAAAATCAGTTGAACGTTTTGATCATATGATGTTTGTATGCAGATTTCAAGCATCTCGGTGATCAAAACCACAGAGAGAAAAGCTGCTATGTGGCTAGTGAATTTATAGCTCTGAGTCTGTTGGTTGGAATTTGTTGAAATTTTGATATTTATTACAGTGGATATATTCAAACACACTGCCAAAAAAATAAGAAAATTAAACAAGCAGATCAAATTTTACCTGAAGTGTATGGTACCACCTTAAAGAACTAAATGCTTTTGTTATTGATGTATACTCTTTGTTTGTGTGAAGAGATTTTTATATATTATCATTTGTACTGACAAATCCCTTGACGTCATTTTCACCTTTATTCTATCATTTTACCAGCTTAAGCATTTTATTTATATTAGAATACCATCATATGATGAGATTATAAATGATGGTGAGGGTTTGTCTGATGATGAAGACAATCTAGAAAAACAAGAAGAATTTGAAAGAAAATATAACTTCAGATATGAGGAACCTGACCAAGATTTTGTAAGTACAATGTATATAGTAAAACCATTTTGATGAAGATCAATACAATACTTGGTGGTAAATACCTCTGATAAAACACAGTTTCTGTCTAACCTGTTCAGAATTATTGTCCTCTTTTAGGTGTGTCTCATTGGGAATTTTTGATATTTTACTACTTTTCACATTCACTAAAAGGGGAGTGTTGGGCCCATAAACCTAGTTTAACCACTCCACTTTTTATTGAAGTGCCTATATCAATCCAGAAAAGTGATCATTCATGTATTTCTGTGTTAGGTTATCGATTTTGTCTCTTTCTACGATTTTGATATTTGATTTTAGAATTTTTTATTTTTCATATTATTATCCTTAACTGGCACGTCACAGAGTGAGAGCTCTGAGGAACCCCCCTTAACTGGCATGTCACAGAGTGGGAGCTCTGAGGAAACCCCCCTTAACTGGCACATCACAGAGTGGGAGCTCCTTAACTGGCACGTCACAGAGTGGGAGCTCCTTAACTAGCACGTCACAGAGTGGGAGCTCCTTAACTGGCACATCACAGAGTGGGAGCTCCTTAACTGGCACATCACAGAGTGGGAGCTCCTTAACTGGCACGTCACAGAGTGGGAGCTCCTTAACTGGCACGTCACAGAGTGGGAGCTCCTTAACTGGCACGTCACAGAATGGGAGCTCCTTAACTGGCACGTCACAGAGTGGGAGCTCCTTAACTGGCACGTCACAGAGTGGGAGCTCCTTAACTAGCACGTCACAGAGTGGGAGCTCCTTAACTGGCACATCACAGAGTGGGAGCTCCTTAACTGGCACGTCACAGAGTGGGAGCTCCTTAACTGGCACGTCACAGAGTGGGAGCTCCTTAACTGGCACGTCACAGAGTGGGAGCTCCTTAACTGGCATGTCACAGAGTGGGAGCTCTGAGGAAACCCCATTACGGGTCACATGCCAGTAACCCTATGTTACCATCTAATGAAAATGGTGATTAGGAGACTGAAAGTGATTTTTTTTTAGTAAATCTTTTTTGTTTATTTTAAGCAATCCGATTGGTAGAAAATTGTCATAGATATTCATGACATAGGATCACTCGCATGTGACCCTTCATATGGTTTCTTCAGATCTCCCACACTCCAACATATCTGTAAAGGGGTGCAAGTGAGAAATGTAGGGGTTGAGGAAAGACTAAGACCAGACAGTTGTAGCGAAATGAGTGGTGAATCCCCATTACACCTGAGGTGGGTATTGGGGCACAAACCCATGTCATAGGTGTTAGGTTTGTGGTCTAAGCTTAAAACCCTTTACTACTCTGTCACCCATACACCCTCTTTGTAAAGGGGAGAGTGTGAGGAGTACCCATTAACAAATACCTCAATATCTAAATGTGACTTGCAAACATTATTAGCTTTTAGCAATAGATTGTTAATATTTTGTCATAATTTGTCTCAATATTTCCAGTTCTCTAGAGGGTGTTTTACATACAGGAAATATTGTGACAATATTCAATTTTGTTTTCATTCCATAGAGATTTGATTTACACACAAGAAACTTTGCTCTTTGAATATTGTTGCAATGAGGTTAGGGTTATGGTGTTTAATGCCACTTTCAACAATATTTCAGTTATATCGTGGCGGTCAGTTTTATTGATGGAGGAAACCGTAGTACCCAGAGAAAACCACTGACCTGCTGCAAGTCACTGACAAACTTTATCACATAATGTTGCAACAAGTAAACCTCACCATGAGTGGGATTCGAACTCACAGCTTTAGTGATGATAGGCTGATTGTATAGGTAGTTGTAAATCCAACTACTATAAGATCACCACCACGACAACCCCTTGTTGCAATATATTATTGATTATGATATCAGTTAACTAGTTCTATTTCATATATTTAGATCAAAGCTTTTCCTAGAAACATTGAGGATACAGTCAGAAGAAAAGAAAACAGAAGAGCAGAAAAAAGAAAGGAATTGAAAGAAAGAAAGAAGATGGTAGTTTCTTTATTTAGAACACATATAGCAATATAATATACAGTTGAATCTCGTTATGTCAAACTCGGTTAACTCGAAATTTCGGCCAAGTCAAAATTTTTCTGAAGTCCCATTTTAAACTTAGTGCTTTTCAACTTAATTTACTCCTCTTATCTCAAATTTCTATGTGTCGAAATTTCGGGTATCTCGAAGTAGCTTTTCAGTCCCAAATATTCAAATCCATTCAAATTATGTTCGCTATGTCAAAATTATAAATTAAATCAATTAACAAACATGTCAAAGTGTCAACAGCATGGCCTCCAGTGTTTACCGCATCAAGTGATATTTATTTTAATAACTGTTTATTATCATTTGTAAAGAAAACAATTGGATTTCTTAATTGAAGCCTTGAAGTCATAATCAGGAATGAAATATCATGTAATGATAAATTTGAAAGCGTTTGATGTCATGACACCTTGAGTGTAGAGAAAACTCCAAAGCCGTTAAACAGCCTGTTGTGTACATCGATATCACCAAAAAAAATTATGAAACAATATTCATTTAAATACGCTGAGCCCTCTGTTAATAACATTTCAACATTTTGTCAAGTTGCCGATCAGCTTTTACAACAGAATATTGAAAGATAGTTTTTTTTATTAGTGTTTAATTACGTGGTATTTATAGATTTCTATGAAAGATCGCTTTGTTGACAATTTCGTAATTTTTGAATACACGATTTTGCATTGCCGTGCTTTGTGATGTAATCAAATTACATGATGTAATCAAATGCATGTTTCTTTTTTCTCTCGAAGTTTCCTGACAATTATTGAATCTATAACTTAGTAAAATTCAGATGACACCTCATCAGACAATGTTTTTATTTATTTAAAAAAAAAATCAATACTTACGCACGTGTTAAAAATACGTACACAATACATGTATGTACAAATGATGATCAAAATATTGTAAATGACCAAAAACAATATTTTTCATCAACTTTTGTCAAACTTACCTGACAGAGTTCTCTATCTTACTTAATCCCTCACTCCCCTTTAGCTGAATTTCGGATATCTCGAAATTTTGCAACAGTCCCGTGAACTTCGAGATAACGAGATTCACCTGTATATAGTAATTTGTCAGTACTAAATGGTAAATCTTTGATTGGAACACAATGAAATATGAAATTTTAGTGTAATTTTATTAGATAGTTTAATGTGATTAATGTTTGGTGATATTTGATTTAAAAGTTTAAAAAGTTGTCCAAAGAAGCAAAAGAGAAAAGTTTTATTGGTTTAAAAGGAAGATTATTTGAATCTACACAGGATAACACATGAAATTTAGAAATATTAGGAAGAAGGTTTTCAGTAGTAAATTGTGAAATTTTGACAAAAGAAAGAATCTCTATTAAAAGAGAAAGGAATATATTTCACATGGCAGAAGACTTTTGTGGAATTTCTTTGCAAAAAAGTGAGACGTTTTATGATACTTTGAACATAGAACAATATAGATTGTGGATGGAAATATAAAATTTGAACTTAAATGATGTTATTATACAGGAAAAAGACAGAAAGAAGCAAGAAATAAAACAATTGAAGAACATGAAGAAACAGGAGATAATGGATAAGATAGATAGGTTGAAGGAAGTAACAGGGAACCAGTCACTAGGTTTAAGTTTGGAGGATCTTGAGGGAGACTTTGATCCAAAGAAGCATGATGAAATAATGAAAGTAAAAAAAAAATGTTTAATATTATATATATTCTTGCCCTTAGGTAATTTTTCCCTACCAGCTACCCTTACTTTTTTCATGAAAAAAAAGGAAAAGAAAGACTTGCAATTTTAAACAAATCACAACAGAAGAAACAAAATTGTTTTTTCTCTTGAAACACAAATGGGATGAAAGGGATAATATCTTTGGTAGTCAAGATTGGTATACCTCAACAACTGGAATAACAACATATTAGGTCATATTTGTTTTTGGTATAATTTTTAACAGCCTCGCCCTTCAACCAAGATGATAGCAATTTTATAGAAAATTAATTGCTTCATTCGCTTGAACATGTTTATTTTGGGGTCCACATTAACAGTTTTACTAGTAAATCAATAAAAAATCATTGTCAATGGACTATTTCCCTACTTCTGGAAAAATCTGAGCATTTGATTTTGTAATAAAGGAGATCGTTATCAAAGGGAAATAACTGTTATTCAGTTGGGGAAAAATGATGCTAATGATGTTTTGAAAAATTACATATCCACAAAAATACAATTATTCCTCAAACCAGTAAATTGGTATCCAGGAATTTAAAAGTTTTCAGAGTGATCAAGATTATGATTTCGTCCAATTTAAATATTCAAACATTTTGTAATATTAAGAACTAACCTTTACATGTAATGTTTAATTTCAGGCCTGTTTTGATGATGATTACTATGGAGAGGATGAAGAAGAGACCAAACCTGTATTTACTGATGATGACGATGAAGATTTAAATCCTGGTACATAATTTATTTGATTAGACATCTCAACTTACACAAAATCCAGGATTTTTCAACGACAAATATACACTACAATAACTAGATATATAAATTAAGCTCAACCCAAAGTAAAATTGGTGTTTTACTTTTATAATTAGAAGTTAAAAATAAGATCCTATCATAGTAGTATTGGGTTAAATTTGATCCCAGTTAGTAATATACTGTCTTCTAATACAGCTTTAATTATTATGAAATGCACTGTTAAGGGAAATTAAAATTCTTGTCACATACTACAAATGATTATTTCATGGAAGTGGTCACTAAAGCAAGTTTGACTGTAATTTGTTTATTTGAAGCCAAATCTTGGATTCCTTTCTCTTCAATGTAATGAGATAATGACACTAAACTATAAATGAAAATCTATGAGGTTATCTTAACTAAATTGAATTGTGTCACACAAGATTAAATATTTACTCATAGCACAAGTATTAAGGGGAGGTTATTAATGCTTATTGTATCAATGACTCACTCCATCCCCCCTATCTTGAAACTTGGAAGTTAAGCAGTCACAACAAGTAACAATGAAACAAGTCTTAACAGAATGCCTATTGTATTGCTTTCATATATGAATAGACATGCCTTACTTTACAGGAACTAAATGTGTTTATATGATTTACAGTGCCTTGTCTGTTTTAGATATATTTAACCATCAATATCTTACAAATACCTTTAGAATACTAATTTTTATTCACTATTGGTTGGTCTGTACATTCATTCATCATTCATGTTTTTTCCTACATTATACGTCCGTATATTTAATATACAAAAAAGTCTGCAGTTGAGTAAAATCACATAGAAAATTGTTACATTAATTTTGAAGTGTGGCTGCTAACAAGTCAAAGCTGCTGTATGTGTTTTTGGTCAAAAGAAAAAGACAAATATTTTTTTTCTGCAGAGAACTGGGACAATTGGATTGGTCCAGAAGCAACACAAGATAACATTGAAGAACCACACATTGATGACCCAGACTTCATTGTAAGTTTATATATATATATATGCATATATATTGATGGCACTGTTTTACAAGTCTATATATGACTTGCTCATAATTAATTGAACACATTCTTATTGATGCTTATTTGAAACACTGTCCAGTATATTCAGGGGTTGTTATAGGATAAAATACAGTTTTGTAGGAGTTTATTGATGTGTAAATTCAGTTGCATCACTCGCAAACTGAAAAAGGTCTAGAGGTCTTTATGTTACCTTATCTTTCATGATTTATGGTTATGGTGTTTAACAATATTTCAGATATGTTGTGGCGGTCAGTTTTTTTTATGGAGGAAACCAGAGTACCTGGAGAAAACCACTGACCTGTCGGAAGTCACTAACAAACTTTATTACATAATATTGTATTGAGTACACCTCGCCATGAGCGGGATCATTAGGTAAATTCATTACTAACTACATATAATTTATAGAGTGTACATGTCAGTCATATGTCTTCCGAATTATGTAGACATGTAAATCTTGTGTGTCTACACTTATAAATGTAAATCTTGTGTGTCTACACTTGTAAATGTAAATCTTGTGTGTCCACACTTGTAAATGTAAATCTTGTGTGTCCACACTTGTAAATGTAAATCTTTTGTGTCCACACTTATAAATGTAAATCTTGTGTGTCCACACTTGTAAATGTAAATCTTGTGTGTCCACACTTGTAAATGTAAATCTTGTGTGTCCACACTTATAAATGTAAATACTTGTCTGTAATGAAGAATAATAACATGAACATTATTAGATATTGTATAGATGATTATTTTTGTGGGGTACATTTTTATTGCAAAATCCACAAATTAGAACTCTAACAAATCATTAATTATGCTTTCAATCAACACCTTGATATTTACAAATTAAACTGCTCACATCTTCAGATTTCAGTGCATCATGAAAGTTTTTATTGTGTCTGGGCGTCAGATATTTTTCACAATTAAATGAGCAAAACTAAATAAAAACACTTTTATAGCAACTTTTCTTACCAATACAATGGCGTTAGAGTTCGATTTGTGGTGTTTAACGACACTTTCAACAATATTTCAGTTTTGTTGGTGGAGGAAACTAGAGTACCCAGAGAAAACCATGAACCTGTCTGTCGCAAGTCACTGACAAACTTTATCGCATAATGTTGTATCGAGTACACCTCGCCATGCGCGGGATTCGAACTCACAACTTTAATGGGTGGTATGCACTGATTGCATAAGTAGTTGTAAATTGACAACATAAAAGTTTGTATTTCTTTTATTAAATTATGAGTGTGTATTGACTTGATCTTTATTATTATCTATAGCCCCCCTCTTATAAGGCTACCCCTTCTGCAATGAAAAAAGTGGTCTTGTGAGAGGGGTGGCATCTTTTAAGGAGTACACTTTAGTTATATTTTACTATCTCAGTGTATCTGAAATCTGGTCTGATAAGAGGGATAGCCTTATGTGGTAGTGGACTTATACAAGTAAGAAATGGACTGCTGTATTAAAGTTTATTATCTGTTTTAGATGGATGCAGATTACGACCCAACTCAAGTTGTAGAGAAATCCAGTAAAAAGAAGAAAAAATCAAAATTTAAACAGGCACTTTCTAAATCAAAACCTGTTTTTGATCCAGGTAAGATCCATAGAATTATTAACCTATATATTGAATATTTGTTTGATGTGACTAACAATTTCTTCTGTATATTTGATTGATTGTAGTTTACAGTTAAATATAAGTAGTGTATATACAGTGAAGCCTGTCTAAACAGAACTCCCTTGGGGCCACCATCTTTTGTGTTCTGAATAGACAGGTGTATATAGGTTAAATTAACAAGAATTTCCAACACTGGGACTTTATTTAAAGTTTGGTTTATACAGGACAATTTATTCAGGGTTTGGTTTAGACCGGTTTCACTGTACCTAAAAGCTGACATTTTAATGCTTTGAAAAGATTGCCAAACAAGGTCTGTATTATTTGTCAGTACATATGTATTATCTATATACAGTAAAACCATGTTATATCTAAAGCAGAGGAGCCTCTTTGTAGTACAGTAGTCTCCCTGTTATATAGCCACCTCTTTTGCTAGGAAAAAGTGGCCTTATAAGAGGGGTGGCCTCTCTTGAAAAGGACAGATTTGTAGTATTTTACTATCTATGTGCATCCAACATCTTGCCTGATGAAGAGAGGAACTACTGTAGCTGGTAGATTAGTTTATCTTGGTTAAATTAAATTCTTGGTTACTTACAAGTAATATCACCTGTCCCTTTAAAGTTGAACACAACAAGGTTCGACAGTATTCATCTTTTTTTTGTTATATATTTAACCTTACTTCTGTAGATAAGAAAACATTTGAAGAGTATTTTGATGAGTACTATTCCTTGGACTATGAAGATGTGATAGATGATACACCATGTAGATTTAAGTACAGAACAGTTGTACCTAATGACTTTGGTCTGTCTGTAAACGAGGTACATCTACTTTATATTCTCTCATACTGAAAATATTAGTGTATGTTTGAATCTGTCAAGGTTTGTTATTTTTAAAGGGATTGTTTTCATCCTGTCCATCCATCTCTAGTTTGTATCTAAAGCTCCTCCTACATTTTATATAGGAATTCCTCAAACTTTGCATGCTTGCTTATTGTCATATGAAGAATTACATGTCAGTACTGCAGTGTGATCAGACTATTTTTGAAGGAGTTATTGCCCTTTGACACTGAGAATATTTCATTTAGAAAATTGTAAGTGCAATGCCTTTTACATATTAACTAGGATTTCTTCAAAACCTTTTCATGCTTGCCTATTACCATATGAAGATTCACGAATTACTACAGCTGTTTGATTGAACCATTTGTTAAAATGGAGGAATATAAAAATTCAGTGATAATCAATGTCAGAGGTGATATTTGAAGGATAAAACAATTTTGTTAATTGCACAATTACGAAAGACTTTGAGAATAAAATGTAATGAAAACACTGAAATGCAGAATTATCAAAATCCTTAATTTTTATGCCAAAAAAACTTGTCTTGTCATCAATGCAGTAATTTTGTTTCCTCTATATAGAAAATGATACTTAATGACTTGAATCAAATATTTGGATAGTTGTTCAAATTGCAACTCTGTACTTGATACAACATTATGTGATAAATTTGTCAGTGACTTACGACAGGTCAGTGGTTTTTAGCTCACCTGGCCTTTTAAGCCATGTGAGCTATTGTCATCACTTTTCGTCCGTCGTCTGTCCGTCAACATTTCACATTTTAATCTTCTCCTCAGAAACCACTGGACCAATTGCAACCAAACTTTGGTGGAATGGTCCTTGGATGGCCCCCTTCCAAAATTGTGTCCGGTGATCCCGACTGCCAACCAAGATGGCTGCCAAGCTAAAAATAGAAAAAAGGGGGGATGAAATTTTAATTGTCCATTGCTGCTTTAGTGTAAGTCAAAATGAGCTCAAATTTTAACTGCAGCTACATGGCAAGGAGTAGTTTAACATATATTCCGGGTATTTCTGTGAAATTTTTCTTTCAGCCGATTATGCAAATTTTGATAAAAGATCACATTTAAATCTTCTCCTCTGAAACCGCTGAACCAAATTAAACCAAACCTGGCAGGGATGGTCCCTGGATGGGTCCCTTTCAAAATTGTGTCCGACAGCCCCGCCCTCCATTCAAGATGGCTGCTGTTACTAAAAATAGAAATTTCTTCAAATGGCCAAAACTGCTCTATTTTAAGCCAGAATGTGCCTAAATTTAAACTGTATAAGCATAATGATGAGCTTTTTAACATGTATTACAGGATTTTTTATGAACTTTGAACTTTTGCCGATTTTGACTGATTATGCAAATTAGAAAAAAGGGGGATGAAATTTTAAAATAATCTTTTCCTCTGAAACTACTGAGCCAATCTCAACCAAACTTTGCTGAAATGATTCTTGGATGGCCCCCTTCCAAAAATGTGTCCGGTGATCCCGACTTCCAACCAAGATGGCCGCCAAGCTCAAAATAGAAAAAAGGGGGGATGAAATTTTAATTGTCCATTGCTGCTTTAGTGTAAGTCAAAATGAGCTCAAATTTTAACTGCAGCTACATGGCAAGAAGTAGTTTAGCATATATTCCGGGTTTTTCTGTGAAATTTTTCTTTCAGCCAATATATACCGATTATGCAAATTAGGCATATTTTGATAAAAGATCGCATTTAAATCTTCTCCTCTGAAACCACTGAACCAAATTAAACCAAACCTGGCAGGGATGGTCCCTGGGTGGTTCCCTTTCAAAATTGTGTCCGACAGCCCCGCCCTCCATTCAAGATGGCTGCTGTTACTAAAAATAGAAATTTCTTCAATTGTCCATTGCTGCTTTAGTATAAGTCAAAATGAGCTCAAATTTGAACTGCAGCTACATGGCAAGGAGTAGTTTAGCATATGTTCGGGTTTTTTTTTTTTTAAATTTTCTTTCAGCCGATTTATACCGATTATGCAAATTAGGCATATTTTGATAAAAGATCACATTTAAATCTTCTCCTCTGAAACCACTGAACCAAATTTGTGTCTGGTGGTTCCGCCCTCTGACCAAGATGGCTGCACAGCTGTCTTTAGTTTAACATAGGACCCTATGGGAAATTCACATAAAAAACCATCTTGTCTGGAATCAGTAGCTCAATTAAAACCAAATTTTGATGGAATAGTCATTGGATGGTCCTCTTCCAAAATTGTGTCTGGTAGTTGCACTCTCCCGCCAAGATGGCCACCACAGTGCAGTTGCGTTGTTATTGAAAGCAGCTTTGATCCAGGTGAGCGATTACAGGCTCCTGGGAGCCTCTGGTCTCTGGGTACTATGCTTTCCTCCACCAATAAAACTGACTGCTACAATACAACTGAAATATTGTTGAAAGTGGCATTAAACACCATAAAGCAACCAACCATATGGGAACTCATTTCTGATGCCCATACAGTTTAACTGAAGACGTAGTAGGTATTTGATTTATTTGTTATTTTGACATACTAATTGGTTACAAGATCTATTGTTGGTTTTTTTTAGGTAATGACATGCAGGGATAAAGAATTGAATGCTTGGGTTTCATTAAAGAAAATGAGTCAGTACAGGTAAGATTATAACAGAGTTTATTTTATTGATCTTCTTGTTACGTAAAAGTTTCTAGATGAAATAATTAGAAGCTCAGCTTAGCTTGTATAACAAACAAGGGAATAGGTTTGGTTTATGGTTTTTAACCCCACTTTCAACAATATTTTAGTTATATCGTGGCAGTCAGTTTTATTGGTGGAGGAAACCGGAGTAACCAGAGAAAACCACCAACCTGTCGCAAGTCACTGACAAACTTTATCACATAATGTTGTATCGAGTACATCTCAGGGTTCGAACTCGCAGCTTTAGTGGTGACAGGCACTGATTGTACAATCATAGTACTATAGAGTATATTCTATGTTAAACTAATATACTTTGATGTTCATTTCAAGACCATACTGTACAAGTTGTTATTTTCAAATTTATTACAATGGAGAGTTCAATGACAGAAGTGGGTATTTTATATAAGTAATGTTAAAAGGAAAGTTAATTTTGAAATTTTTAAAAGAAATTAATTTACATACAAAAATATAGTTAGATAACATACATATATATGGGTTTATCCTTTTATTTGTACATATAAACCGATTGTTTTATAGACAAGTATCTTTTATTTCTTAGGATATTTTATGCGTCTAATATATAAAAAAAAATCACACTACGATATAGCTGAAATACTGTTAAAGTTGGTGTTTAACACCAATCAATCAATCAAAGGAAAGTTGAACATTGAGAAAACATAGTCAGGACGGGCTTGGCTAGTGTCCTTGTCCATCTATCTTCAAAACCTGATTTGTTCAGATACATTGTGAATGTAATCAATGTATTATTTATTTGTGGTAAATAAAAACAAAATTACATGAAGTAAAAATTCCTTTATAACCATGAACTTTTATTCTTTCAGAAGATAGTTCAGTTGTCCAGATCAGCCTTCCCTTGTAATACCGCCACCCTCGCTTACTGCCAAGAAATTGTCTGGTCCAATGGGTGGTGGTATAACAAAGGAACACTGTATTTTAAACATTTTTCTATATGGTCTTTTGTTGAACTATGTCCTATGGGAAAAATATTTCAAAATTATTCTTCTCTGAAACCATTTAAACCAGTTGAAAACAGACTCAGCTGGAATGTTACTTGTATGGTGATGTACCAAGATCTGTATATTTTTTGTGGTTTTTTTTGGAAATTTAAGATGACTGTTGCCACAGGACAAAGTTTAGCATTTGATCCTATGGTAAAACATATACAAAAATTCAGGAACTATACACTTGATTAAGCAAACTATTTTTTTTGTTTTTTTTGTACCAATCAGAAACCTAAGATGGCCATCACCACAGGACAAATTTTACATAGCACCCTATTGGAAAAATATTTTTGAATTATTTTTATCACAAACATCTAAATCATTTGAAAGCAACGTTATCTGGAATGTTCCTTGATATTGTTTTTTATGTTGATCCAAGAATTCCAGCACTGTAGTACAAAATTTAGCAATAAAGCCAACACTTTAGTATATACAAAATACACAATACAAGAAATAACTTTTTATTTTGATACTGATCGAGGTAAACTAATGATCTTTGCTGGAATATAAATACACATGAAAGAAAACCCATCTGAAACGCAGATAAAATTTTAAAAAGTTCAGAAATAATGCATTTTTTTTCTGTTTTTCATCTTTATAGTCACTCTGATGTCTTCAAATAACATGTGATTTTGAATTTTATGAAGATATCAAATACATGTAGTTGATGCTTCTTCAATTTTTTTTTTTATTAACTGATAAAATTCCATATTTTTGTCAGGACACAAACAGAAGAAATGGATGATTTAAAAATATTTTCACAAAAGTCTAAATATCCAGAGAAGAAAGCAAGAATATTGACAAGTCTTTGGAATAAACCTGAGAAGTAAGTTATATTAATATTGACAAGTCTGTGGAATAAGTCATTATGTACATTAAGTTTGTCTGATTGGGTGTGTTTTCAGTTTCCCTTATTTCATTCACTCGTCATGATATGTACATGTCAGCTGGACTTATGTATTCTTATACTTTATCCAAAAGCCCTTTTTAAACTTTCTTGTTATATTGCATTGTATGGGGGACAGTAAATGCATTTCTTTATCTGCAATCATTATAATACAATCTATAGGGATGTCAGATGGTCAGGTCTACTTCAAGAGTGTATGTATCAGTTATATATTTGGTTTTGACTTGATGCATGAAGACAAGACATACCTATGATGGTCCTACAGGAGCAGGGGAGGTTTTTTTTAGGGAGGGTGAAAAACAACCGAACATCCAGACTTAGAACACTTTATCTTAAATATGTATCAAATGTATGATTGTCACTTGATCATTAATATGCATGTATAATTTTATCTAACATAATTACTTAAAAAATAATAATTTGCAGGGAAGACAAGACAGGAGAAATTGGCAAGCAAAAAAGAAAGAAGAAAAGTGTCAGTGAAGGAAAAAGTACCATATCAGAAACGGCACCTAATCCAGAATCAACTGAAATTGTTAACATTACTACTACCACTGCTGCTGATGATGATGGTGCTAAAGTCAATTCACAAAATTCTAGCAAAAAGAGAAGGTTAAAAGAAGAAAGTAAGGTGAAAATTAAGAAAAGGAAAGTACAACAAGACAGTGGAGATTTGAGCTTGAAAGGAGATCCATCTGATAGTTGTGAAACAGATAATGCCATGGTTAAAAAGAAACAATTAGAATGCAAATTGTTGACTTCAGAAACACAATCCTTGACTGATGGTGTCAGTGAGGCAATTAAAAAGTCAGAAAATCAGGCTTTAAAACAGGGACCCAGTAAATCATCGGATGACATCATTTCAGATGTTAAGAAAAATGAGTTGAAAAACAAGAAGAAAAAGAAAAAGAAAAAGAAGAAAAAACTTCCAATATTGTCAGACGAGAGATTGTTGGCTTATGGAATTAATCCTAAGAAATTAAGATATATGAAAACTGACAATTTTAAACACAAAACAAAGGTGAAAGAATAAAGGTTGATTTTTAATATTTTTTGTTTCGTTTTCTTCTTCACATGCTGTGGAATATTTTTTTTTTATCCTATAGCAAAATTTGAGGGCAAGAAATTTAATGTCTGCAGTATAGCACTTTCCGTTTTGTCGGTACACCATGGCATGCATATTTCATGGTAGAGTTAAGGAAGAAATACATAAAAATAAAACCAATAAGTATTGGGAATTGCTTGGTAAACTATTTAACTTCCAGGTACAAGTCAAACACATATATGATCATGAGCTGGGTGCTAACCTGTATTGTAATCATCACATAAGTCTATTCACCTCTCTATAGTCATTCTGATTAAGAAAACCACTGCCTTGTCCCTAGTTACTAACAAACTTTATCACAAAGCTGTATTGAGTACATCTCGCCACAGTTGTGATAGTCCTGATCGCATAGGTAGCTACCATATATTGACCATGGCGATGCCCTTTCTAAAAATAGGTGTGATATATTTTTCTTATAGCAGAAATTGGAGTGTTGTCAAACACATGATATAAACATAATCATGAAATATAAAAGTAGGTCATTGTTGTTATGTTAAATCGTCCTACATTAAAGAATGAAAGCACATTTATTGATTTTTTGGAGTTTATTAAAATAGTACACAATGTATATATAAATCAAATAAAATGTGGAGGTTGGACGATGTACATGTATTTCTATTGAAATCAACATCATTAGGACCAGCCCAATTATATCACAGTTATGAATGTCAAAGAATACTGGGTAAAATTAGATACAACATCTGATACATGTCTTCTGTAATTTCCTCTTTAACAATGTCTACAAAATATGAAATATAAAATAATATATTAAAGACTTAATATAATGTTACACAATTACCTAATATTTTATGGATGATAGTTTTAAGCTTGGGACAACTTCAGTTGGAACTAGATTATCGACTATGCCCATTTGCACAACTAACTTTATCAAAGAGTTCGACTCGAGCAAGCCCTTGAGTTTTGGTCCTGAACCAGCATATTCAGAAGTACAACATTGATTGGTGTGGCGTCATGCGAGAGTTACTCAAGTCCATCTCTAAAACATACAAGGCTTGAAAAATGATATAAGGCCCAAACTCTACTTAACTCGAGAGAAGGCCCAAACTCTACTTAACTCGAGAGATCAACTTGAACTCGCTCATGACCAAAGTGTTAGTGACATTGAGTTTCATCTTCGACATAATTTAGAGTGGAATTTTCTTTCATATTTACACTAGGTGTTTCTATATACCGATATCAAGAAACAATAAAAGAAATATGATTCTTGTAGGTCTGATAGAGTTTTTTTATCCTTATATTTGTTAACAAGATCTTTATATTTTTGTCTAAGCATTTTTCCCAATTATGACAAAGTTTACCACACACTTGATAACATTCATCATCATGTTCTCTACACACTATAGTACATACATGATACATGTACATTGTATTATTTATACATACCCACAAATTTTTCTACAGCCAATCAATGTATAGTTGTATAGGCGATCATTGTAAATGTCAACTCCAGGCTGACAGCCACCAGTCATATTATACCAAAAGGAACAGGCAAAGGAAGATGAACGGTCATAACATGCTGGAAAAAAATTAATTGATGAATGATCATAACATGCTGGAAAATAAAATAGATGAGCGGTCATAACATGCTGGGAAATAAAATAGATGAGCAGTCATAACATGCTGGGGAAAAAAATAGATGAGCGGTCATAACATGCTGGGGAAAAAAATAGATGAGTGGTCATAACATGCTGGGGAAAAAAATAGATGAGCAGTCATAACATGCTGGGAAAAAAAATAGATGAGCGGTCATAACATGCTGGGAAAAAAAATAGATGAGCAGTCATAACATGCTGGGAAAAAAAATAGATGAGCGGTCATAACATGCTGGGGAAAAAATAGATGAGCAGTCATAACATGCTGGGAAAAAATAGATGAGCGGTCATAACATGCTGGAAAAAAAAATAGATGAGCGGTCATAACATGCTGGGGAAAAAAATAGATGAGCGGTCATAACATGCTGGGGAAAAAAATAGATGAGCAGTCATAACATGCTGGGGAAAAAAATAGATGAGCAGTCATAACATGCTGGGAAAAAAAATAGATGAGCGGTCATAACATGCTGGGAAAAAAAATAGATGAGCAGTCATAACATGCTGGGAAAAAAAATAGATGAGCGGTCATAACATGCTGGGGAAAAAATAGATGAGCAGTCATAACATGCTGGGAAAAAATAGATGAGCGGTCATAACATGCTGGGGAAAAAAATAGATGAGCAGTCATAACATGCTGGGAAAAAAAATAGATGAGCGGTCATAACATGCTGGGAAAAAAAATAGATGAGCAGTCATAACATGCTGGGAAAAAAAATAGATGAGCGGTCATAACATGCTGGGGAAAAAATAGATGAGCAGTCATAACATGCTGGGAAAAAATAGATGAGCGGTCATAACATGCTGGGAAAAAAAATAGATGAGCGGTCATAACATGCTGGGGAAAAAAATAGATGAGCGGTCATAACATGCTGGGGAAAAAAATAGATGAGCAGTCATAACATGCTGGGGAAAAAATAAACGGTGATGCAAAAACTAAAACCACTTACATGCAATTAATGGTTGTAATGGAGGACATCTTTGACAGGGAAGGGTTACGATCCACCTTCCAACCAGGAAGAGGAGGTGGAGACAGATAGTAATCCTTGGCTGGCAAAGATGGTAGAACAATTGCCCTCTCCCTCCCATAATATAAAATATATTCTTAGCAACTTGTAGACAAATTTTAAAAATCTCTCAAACCTCCTTTTGAAAGGGGTATGTATATATATATATATAAAGTTTAATTTAACGCTTAATGGTAAAACTTTTAAAATCTCTCGCCTATCTGATTACCTCCCCCCCCACCACACACACACACACCTCAGCCCCAGTTACCACAACTTGGTGTAAATATTATTCCAAATTCTGTTTAGCAGTTACTATGTTAGAATCTTTTTTTATATTTTAGCATCTGATTGGTTACCATAGCAACTATAGCCATTTTGAAAATTTCAAGACTAAAGGGAAGGTCTAGGAATGAGGGTCTACCATCCCATGAAAGTTGAAAGTCATATGACTTCAGATCTCTGAGAATTGTAACATGCATGCATTCTTTTCCTTTGATCTTTTGAATATTTATATACCAGAATGTAAGCAACAGCTAAGTACTATGAAATAATACATGCAGATACAGATATTGCACTGTAGTTTTATTACTCTCAGAGAGCAGTGCAATAATCAACGACTTAGATGTGATATTGCAGGGATTCATGTCGCAAATCATTTATACCACGGTTAATTTAATTCCTTAAATAATCTCGGCATTGTTCAAAAACAGTAAGTCTTCCACTTTATTTTGGAGACTCAATTAGACTGACCCCAGCAACAGAGTAAAAACAATAGCTTATTTCTACGTTTGTTCAGTGATGTCAACTACTGATGTGGTCATACATGAACTGTCTTTTTAAGAGATTTTAAAAGCAAAATTTCAGAATGAAATCTGAGAGCATAAAATACATGTATAATAGTTATGAAGACAGTCTTCACTTTTCTACTATGCACTAGATCAAAATTATTTTCATTATTTTCTGAAATCTGGTTATATAATAAGGATCAGGATTAAGTCAATATTAAACACCTATAGTATATTCCATTTAATATATATGTTACCTGTGGGTGACAGTGTTGTGAGTGGACTTGCTGTTACACATGACAGTGATGGACAACAACCTGGAAATGTTAGACCAGTATTGGCTACTGGTTGACAGTTAGGATCATCTGGATTCTCATTGGCTGTAATTTCCATGCAACTGTAAATAAATTTTAGAGTATAATAGGTTATTTTCACTTCTTATGAAAGTATCACAGTATTATCTCTATAGACTTCAAAGCTTGCATGTTTACAGCTTCACTGTCACTGGGTTACGTTTAAGACTGCTTTTGAATTACACCCTCTCCTCCCACCAGATAGTAAAGAAATATGACATTGTTTCTCAGTGGTGGGAAACGACCACCTTTAATATGGCTTCCGCTAGTTGTACAGGAAGGATTTAAAGGTACACTTCTCGTACTTAATACGGGACGTATAGACTTTCTCGTATACATGGAGAATGTCAGTCCCTTGTACATGTACATGTATATAACTTGTAGAATTTCATAATGTACAAGTTTTTTGTGAGTAGTCGTTTATGGTACGTTGCAAGGCAAAAATTGCAGACCTTGTCCATTTTATCATATCTCCCTAAGGCATTCATATAAACTTCCGCGCCCCACCTTTTGACCTACAGGGTTTATTTTTGTAAACTTGTTCTTGTAACGAATACAATGGAGACACCCCAACAATCAATAGGTTTAAGCAAGAGCTGTAAATAAGAAGAATACGAAACATGTCTACATCCTTGGTAAAGACCCTGAATATGTTAATTTAAAATCAAAATATTCACATTAACATGTATATTTTAGGGCACCTATAATGGCTTTTATTATTAAAACTAAGGAGCCTCCCTCAGACATGGATGTCCTTAATAAATATTAATATTAGCGGATTTTTACTACCCTTAAGCCCTTTGATTTTTTAGCTTGCAAATGCTTTTTTAATTGTTTGACTGTCCATTTGTTTTTTAATCTGAGTGTACCTGATTAAGGTTATTCCAGAAATGCATCATGCACACTGAAGTTGATATCTACGTTTTTCTTTGATATTCATGTGTCGTGTATATGGGATTGTCAAGATCAAAGTATTTGCAAAGAAGAATTCCTTAGATTACGATATTAGGTCCATGTGTCCAATCTGTAGCCTTGAGCAGCGGAATCTCGGGGTAAAAAAAAGTTTGAAGACACAAAATCGGAAGCCGTAAATCGAAGAACAGATAATACATGCAATGGACAAAAGAAAAAAAGAACAAACAATGATATACAAAACATTACACAGGAAACTAAAGATCGAGCAACACTAACGCCACTAAAAACTGGGGGTGAATTCGGATACTCCGGAAGGGTGAGCAGTTTCCGCTCCACATGTGGTACCTGTCCTGTTACTTTGAGTAGACCCCTCATAAATGAATGTTGGATATATATCGACAGTTGTATACATACTGGACAAATCAAATACACACCTCGTACTTGGGATAGTGATTAAAATCAGTGCTTCTGGGCCATTATATGATTTTTAGATCGATTTGTGTTATAAATTTGTCTAATTTTCATTTAGAAAATGTAATGTTTTCTGATTTTGGTCCTTTAACAAAGTTAAGCAAACTAACTATTAAAAATAAGCTATCACACAGTATCCAGTATTTCTTAGTTATTTATATTTTTTGCATATTTAATTTATTTTTGACAAATTGTTAATAAAAAAAAATGTTCCCATTTGTACAAAGTCAAATATTAATAATAATATACGGTAAATTGTTATCCTGTTATTTTGTGTTTGTGACTGTCAATGTCCTGTCACAGTAATGTGAAAACATTTTGTACAATTCCTGACCATATATTTGTCACATTTACTTGTTTACATAATATACCTGTGTTTTATAAGAAAATTCTTAAGTGTCCCATGGAAGCATCTGTTGCGATCACAGCCTCCACTTGTTGCCCAGATGTCATTATGGGCCCTGACATTCCCCAGGTCATCTACACAATCTGTAATGATTTATTTATGTTGATGATGATCATCTTAAAAGTATAAATTAATTATGCCGAACACTGTAAACGTTATCAATGGGTAATTAACACATGTGTCAATAATTATTGTTCATTATTCTAGGAAAATGTATCTGTGTACAGTGGGGATAAATGGAACCCAAAAAAAAATGATGTAACGTTACTTTGAAGAACTTTTTGAGTTTATAGACATCGGGATAAGTAGTAAATTAATTTAAAAGGGAGCACATGTATTGTCAACATTAATAAACAAATATATATATATATATATATATTTCAGGAACTGAACATTCATAAGTAAAGATCATAAAAAAAAATCCCCCAAAATATAATTTTATTCAAGTATCAGATAGAGTTAATGTTCACTTGCATTACAGCTCTGCTCGGCTAATCATTAACATCATTGTATAAAGCAATTAAATATGTCTCTGATTAACTAAAGCTAAACTGTAAACAAATGTCGAACATATTATAAATTATTGTTACCCTCTTAAAATAA